>JBAMCI010000074.1:2242500-3558333 GCA_037075265.1 Drosophila nigricruria
TAGACATTGAGGGGGGGCTGCAAAGCGAAACGTGGCTTAAACTAATGCAATATTTTAATTATAACGAAAATAGTTGTTTAAAAAAAGAGTTCAAACTAAATTCAAACTGAAACATATATTAGCAAATTTATAAATGAATAGAAAATCGTGCAATGACTTTGCAGTCCTGTATATAACACTAGATAAAAGAGGAGTTATACATATAGAAACAGCTGTTTAAAGTATCTTAGGATAATTATCTGAGTTATCTGAGCTGCTTTTACAGCTGAGCTGTACTTAAGAGAAATTAATTGCAATAATTTCGCAATATTTGTGTTGTCCTTAGGCTGCTCTATATATATCGCGAGGGCCTTTAGTTTTTATTATATTCAATTTTGTTGTAAAATTTTGTTAACTTTAATTATTGATTTTGCTATTATGATTAATTATGTTCTGCAATACTTAGTTATGTTTAAGAGCGCGCGCTATGGTTATTGGACTATGTAATGTGCTGTAGTTTGACACGTTTATTGCCCCCGTTTTCCCCCTACCCCTACCTATGTTATATGTGTGTGTATGTAGTCTTATAATTGGACAGACTAGGCATCCTAGTCAAACTTAATATCTGATCAGTGTAGTCTTATAATGTTGGCAATTGTTACATTTTAAACCACTTTTTGCCTTGTGTAGATTCTCTTAAATATGTTTAGCTACAATTGTCTATAGCGAATCGCGAGATTTACCTGTACTTTGTCTAATGGATTGATTTCTATTCTATATATTGACGTAATGCCATTCGTTTGGACTGCGTACTTTTGCCTTAATTCTGCTTGAACTCTGCGGATATCTATATAAGCTTTAGTTGCTTCTGTCTCTCCGCTCCTAGACCAAAACATCTTTGGTGCTACACTGTACAAAATCAAGTTGTACACTCTACACTTAAAATTTTAAAATATACAAAAACAAAAAGCTCTTTATATTTACATAATTAATTTTATTTTTAATAGTTGCAAATTTTTTCGATAAGTCATCTTTTATTATTATTAAATTGTTTTTCTTTTCGGATTAGGTCACATATTTGCTTGGTTTTAGTTTTTGAAATTGTATAAGGAAACAGATTCTATATATTTTTTTATAATTATTTTTCAACTTTGAATATAGCAAATATTTGATCTATTCCAAAAAGAAAAGGAAATGAAAATTACCTTAACTCTTATGACTTAAATAAAATTTAATTTTATTTAAAAAGAATATACATGAATAAACCAAAAGATGTTTGAAAAAAAAAATTATTTCAAATTTATTTCAAGAATTTTCGTTAAATATTGGTGTTGGAACTTTTTTTTAATTTTTTAGCACAAATTTTGAAATTAGTTTAATATTATTTATTGAATATTTCTTAACAATTGTAGACAGCTGCTTAACCCATACCACATATTTGTTTCTGTAGCTTTAATCCATAATCTCGAACTATATTTGACTCTAATATGCTATCCACTGAACACCTGAACAAGATTTAGGACACATTGCACCTGCACACACACTCACAGACACAGGACTTTGCTAATCAAATAATAAATACATAAAGCTCAAAGCTCTGCAAGGGTTGTAAATAATATAAACAATATATAATATATATCAAGTAAAACAATATTATGTTGCCCTCTTGCACTCTCATAAGAACACACAAACTCATGTTGAATCCATAACCAAGTCATTAACAAATCGTTTTTTTATCTTGTCTTCTCTCTTTTCGCTGCCTCGTTGTAAACTCACCAAATCTAATTAATAAATAATATTTAAATATCGCAACTCATGCATCAAACAACCAAACGACCAAACAACCCGACAAATAACCGAATCATTCATCAATAATCAATGTGTCTCAATAGGGCAACAATAAGAACATTTTGGTAAAGAAGGTTTTCATTTTGAAAGGCGGTAATAATACGTAATGATGAGCCAACGATATGACCAGCGGCCCTGGAGGTGGTGGAGCACTCGGGGGCGGTGGGCAACAAGCGCAGCAGCATCAGCAGCAGCAGCAGCAAAGCGGCAGCAGCAGCAGCAACACTAAATGTGGCAGCAGCAGCAGCGGCGGCAACAACAACAACAGCAGCAGCGAACGCAGCAGCGCAGCAACAGCAGTGAACAGCAGCAGCAGCAACACTGGAGCAGTGACGACAACAACTGCAACTGGTGGAGCACTGCAGCGTCGCGTTCTGCGCGGCCATGCAGCGCAGACAACCAGTGGAGAGCGCGTGCTGCTTATTAACTATGTGCCGCAGTCGGGGGCATCAGCAACAGCAGCAGCAGCAGCAGCAGCAACAACATCAACAACCTCCACAGTCAGCACATCACAGTTGCCCACACGCAAAATACTTCAGGCCAGAGCCACGGCAGCAGCAGCAGCAGCAGCAACAGCATCAACATCAGCAGCAGCAGCAGCAGCAGCTGGAACATCAGCAACCAGCACACAGGCAACGACACCGTCTGTCTCCTTTGCTGGTCTTGGCTCTGAGGTGACAGTTACCTTGACGCGCACCAATCAGCGCGCCAGCGTAACCAATGTCACAGCCGCCGGTCATATTGTTAGGAATCAGCAAACCGTCTATCAAACAACCACCACATCCGCAGCTGGCGGATCAACCAGCACGACAAGCGTCCACGAGCCAGTGCAGCACTTGGTGGCACCAACATCGCCGCCGCCGCTGCGCTGGCAGCAGCAGCAACAGCACGAGTATCAACATGACCACCATTTGGTCGAGGAGGAGCACATTATCATCGATCATCACCAGCAAGCAGAAGCCGATGATCACTTGATTGAGTACGATGCTAGCGAGGGTGTTGTCATCGAGGACCAAGATCAAGATCCCCATCAACAGCAGCAGCAACACCATCATCACCTGCAGCACCAACATCATCAGTTGGATTTGCAGGAAGAGCTGCAGGATCCCGATGCACAGCAACAGCAGCATCACGACGTAGTCCAGGAGGTTTATCTGCAGTAGAACAACCGTGTTACATAGGCATAAGGAAACCCCCAATTCATTACCAATTATCTATGTAGTACACACAAACATATAGCTGTTAGTTTTCTATAAGTTTCGATCACACTGAGCTTTTCGAATGAATATATATAGGCCTAAGTATGTATTTTACGATCCTTGAGCTGGGCTGGCTCTACATACTGGAATATGTATTCGTTGCCCAATGCTCAAACGTTCTATTGTATATATATATATTGAACAATATGAAACATTTTAAACAAATTTATGAATAATTCAAAGAAAATTACATTCTTCGACAAATGTAAGTAAAAGTCTATGTATAAAGTTAATTAGGATTTAAGGAAAATATAAATAACAAATTATTTAAGAAACATTCAATTAATGAAAACAAAACAAATATTTTTGTACCATACAAATTATGCTTGAAGTTCGAAAATAATATACAAATATATATATATTAAATTTTAATTTATGAAAAGAACAAAATATATATAAATTTATCGATATCAATTGTAAAATACAGATTTCAAAATATAGAAACTCCATTTAAAATACGTAAACTTAATAATATATATATATATATATATATATATATATATATATATATATATATATATATATATATATTTAATAATTTAAAAAGGAAAAACAAAAAACATTTTTGACATTAAAAAAGAAAAACTGTTGAGATGATGGCGCCCAGAGGCTACATATGCATATAGAATCATATATGATATATAGAATATGTATATATATATATGCATATATATGTCGTATCGGTATGATATTGTGAGAGTGAAGGTGATAAAACTAATATCGCCTCGACATATACATATATATGTGGTGTATGTAACCCGCGTTTGGGGCCAAAGCAATAAAGTGATGCGGTTTGTGTACTGAAAGCTAAAGAGAATAAGCAGAGAAAATTTGTTTAATGGGCTGGGTTGAAATCTTTTGCTTGATTATAGATATACAGCTGTGCTCAAAATAATAGCAGCGCACTTCTTGCTGACAAATATGACTACATTTTAGACATGTTCATTCTTAAAGATCGAACACTAGTGGATATTTTTCTTAGAATATAGTGTGGGGAAGAGGAAAACGAAAAAATCCCGTTGGAATTGCTTTGCTTTACCGTTTTAATGATAATTTTGCGTAAGTATATAGAAATTTTGTTTTTCAAAATAATAGCAGCGCTTCATTTCAATATTAAAAATATTCAAGTAAAAGTTGTTGATTTGTTGAAAGTAAGTTTAATTAATGAGTTAACTATTATTTACATGGGAATACATAATAATAATGAAAAAATTTGTACTATAGTGGGTAGAGGCAGTCATTGGTCAAACGAAAAGCGCGAATGGATATTAAGCCTTAGAAAACACCGTAGGCGTAGGCCCTATTCATATGATTAATGGGATCATGTATCAAATTTAGGGTGACCATACGTCCTGGAATTCCGGGACATGTCCCGCTTTTGTCAAGATAAGTGAAGAATTTTTTTGAGGAAAGCAGCGCAGATAAGCAGTTGTTTGCAACAAGGTCGTCGACCGTCCCGGAATGGCCTGAGCCCCATCTGGTCACCCTAATCAAATTTATAAATGAAAGAATTTTTTTGATGAAGAAACACTCTTATTTTGTTTGAAATTAAATATAAATACTAAATTAAAAAAAAAATGATTGATCTGTAATCATTATGATATTATTTATCAATATTAAAATCAGAGCTGCTATTATTTTGAATACAGCTTTATATATATATATAGATATATTTATTTATTAGTTTTTATTTGTGTTTGCGTCATTTGTCATCTAAATTACAAAAGCTTTTTACTTATTTACAAATTCAATAACATTTTCATTTACAATGTGGCAAATTAACATAACTATAACAAACTACAAGCTAAATATTTCAGTTGGAAAAAATGTACATAATTTTGGTTTTTATTTTCCATTAGTTTCACAAAACCTCGCACACAAAAATCTCTAGTTTCCAATAGTTTATAAAACTTCTAGGCGTTATTTTTTTTTTTTGTAATTGTGAAATTTCTATTATTATAACAGGCACTAACTACGGCTTAGACAGTTCCTAGATTTGTCTATAAATATTTATTTTTTTCCTGCTCAATTAATATGCTTAAAATGTCATAAAATGCATTTTCAAATATTATTGTTCAAAGTTATCTATTAACACTTTTGGACCTGCATTCGTTTGATTTTCTTTTGTTTTTTTTTTGTTTTTTAATTTTGGAAGTTTTGAAGCGTTTTTATTTTGAACTACGTTTATCAATAAAATTGTTGAATTGAAATGCATCTTTTTTAAGTACCAATTAATTTGCACTGCTCTAATTTGTCTGCAAGCTTGACCAAGTTATCATTTAAATACATTAAATATTATTGTAAAATTTATATAGTTAATCATTCTACTTGGCGCTCTTCATCAGCCGGCTGCTGGAGAAGCATTCGCCAAAGAAACGGTCCAGCGAGTGATATAAGTGTGGACGTACATTGACCAGTCCATGATCCTCATCGGCATAGCTCTGCATGGGTAAAGATGCAAGGATATAAGTTAGTGGAACAACAATATAAAGTCTTTACTTACAATTTGCTTGAATAGTATGTCATGTCGCTCCAGATTCTTGGCCAAGATCATGGCCTGCTGGTAGTGCACATTATCATCGGATGTGCCATGGACGAGCAGATACTTCTTGCCGCGCAGCTTCTGGGCGCGTGTGCTCAGTCTCGAGTTGGCATAGCCAACCTCATTTGTCTCCGGCAGACCCATATAACGTTCCGTATAGATAGAGTCTAACGGGAGAACGGAAGACTCAGTCAAATAATAACTTGATTGAGGAATTGCTTAAGCCATACCATAATAGGTCCAATCCGTAACTGGCGCTATGGAGGCGGCGCACTTGAACACTCCATTGTCATCATTGGCCAGCGCCATGGCTGCGGCATAGCCACCATAGCTCCAGCCCCAAATGCCAATGTGTTCATCATCGATATAGTCAAACATTTTCGTCAGATTTCTGGTAATGAATTGAGGAAGATATAAACAAATTAGATTATTTGAGGAGTATGTCCATTGCTATGGAGGGAGATATAAGATAGAGTTAATATGATGTGAAACCATGTTGTAGAGAAAGAAATTACTTCTTGAATATCTTCAGATAAAGATAAAATATTATTCAGTTTATATATAACACTGATTCTATAATAGTATATGGAAACCATTTAATATCGAAATAAACTGAAGCAGATCATGCATATAGTCAAGATGTTTTCAAGGAATATCGTATTTGATACAATTTTTTCATTCGCAAAAAAGTTAAGAATAAAGATTTTTGGAAGAATATGAAAGGATTTAATACTTATAAACTTTATATCTAGTGAACAGTTTGAGCTGAATAAGTTCCGAATCATCAGTAGTCTCTATTGATCAAGCATATTTCCTGCTGTCTTCTATGTATTCAGCATGATCTGATATATTTTCATAAGCAATATATCATGTTGATAAACAAAAGCTTTATATTTAGTGACCTGAATGAGTACAGAATCTTCTGTAGTCTCTATTGATCTTCGTCTTTTATGTATTCTGTAATAACATGATCAGCATGATCTGGTACTATTATTATGAGTTGAGTTGAGTTGAGAAACATTAACTTTATATCTGGCGATCAGTTTGATCTAAGAATATTTGCTTGAAGAATATTTCTGCTATTCCTTCTGGTTTCTATGAATTTTGTGATACTATTTTAATATGACCAAATGATCAACATGATCAAGTGTATTATCTTAATCCCTGTATGATGTTGATCAATTCGATTGTTCATCATTCTATCAAGATATTATCTTCTATGCATCTCAAAGTTAGGGTCAAAACTAAGACGCTCACAGATACTTTCTACTCGGAACACTTACTGTGTAACCTTGATCTGATCGCTGATTTCAACTGTGCCCAGCTGCAAATAGATGGCATGCAACAGGTTCTCGCCGCGCAAACCCGAGCCGCGTCCATCGATCTTGGCATAGATGACAGATTGGTTCGAGGACAGGTAAGTGCCCCAGTCCATCATCCATTTGTTAGTCACCTGTGCGACAATGTGAAATGTTAAAGTTTTAGCTTTAGATTTTGTTTAATCTATAAATGCTTACGGAATATGAATCGGGTCCACCGTAGACATCGACAAGCATTGGATATTTGGTTGCGCCGCTGGTATCTAAATTGGGTGGCAGCTGGAGCAGCACCTTTGCCTGGAAGCCGCCATCGATGTTCACCGTGAGTATCTTGTGTGTGGGCAGTGCCACGCCTCGCAGCTTGGAGCGCAAACTGTCGTTATTCTCCCAGTCCATTAGCTTCTTCAGCGTTACCTGAGCTACAATTAGATTTAAAAGAACAAAATTGAAGCCTTTGTTAAGTGGCACCAATGGGACTTCACCTACAGTTCGCATAAGTCCATTCGTAAACTGAAGTCGTGGGTATGCCTGGTCCCAGAGAGGTAATCACAATTTGATTATTGTCATTGAAGATGGCCGAGTAGTAGCTCTGCTCCACGTCGCCCGATGTCATCAACTTGCATGTCAGACACTTGGCCGTCTGCTTGCGTGTGGTCACGGCTCGAATCGCATAGAGATGCAGCTGCTCCGGATGCTCCTCCGTGTTGGCCGTATAAAAGATGACATCATGCGTGGCGTCCCAGTGGAGTATGCTGTCCACAACAAACTTGCCGCTGGTCAGCGGCTCAAGCTTAGCATTGATCACATCTGTGGCAATCAGCTGCAGTTGCTTGTAGTCATCGTGGGGCAGCACAAAGGCCAGCCGTGAGCCATTGCGGTTCTTAAATGGAGCCGTATAAAGGTCAACCCAGCCGGTTTTTGATTCCTTGCTGTACAGCTGCAGGTAGTAAGATTTTAGTTGGAATTAAAGGAAAAGTAATGTCTCATTGATTTCACTTGAACATTTCTCTTGAGTACTCACTCCTTAGGACTAAATTTCTCTTGAGTACTTACCACCTTCCGACTACGTCCATCGAAGCTAACGACATAGGCAGCATTCTGTACACGGTTCATCCAGACCGACAGGACATTATCATTGTCCAGCCAGCTGACTACTGTGACTATATAATCGGTTTCAGTATTGAGGGCACTTGGCACTGGCATCGAGGTGAGGAACTCCTTGCCTTCTAGCGCCCGCTCGAGATCGGCCGTGAAGAGAACTACGCGGGGATTTGAGGAGCCCGCCTTGGGATATGGAATCTCCTGATGCAACGGATACTGGAAACGCAGATCACCGGCATCGCCATAGTAGGGGAAGTTGATGACGTGCGTGGGCGAGTCGTCGAACTGAATGAAGGCAATTTGAGTGCCCGTGGGGTTGAACCATGTGGCCACATTTGAGCTGAACACCTCCTCCTCATACACCCAGTCGGGTATGCCATTCAAGTAAATGCCATTCTCATTGCTTGTGATTGCTATCTCTGCATCCAGAGCATTCTTCTTGTAATACAAATTGCGGTTGAAGTTTATGATCAGCCCATTGCCCACCGGTGACCACTGAACCATGCTAAGCAGCACTTTCTCGTTCCGAATCGTCAGCGGGGTCATGACGTTGGAGGTCAAGTTATAAATGTCGTATTCCGCCAAAAAGCTATAGCGGAAGGTCTTCTTGTAGTTCTTTGCCAACAGCAATAGCTGGCCATCAGCTGATTTCTCGAAGAGCACATATTGCGCTGCATTTGCCAGCAACGTGGTGACCGTTTGCGTCTTTGTATCCAGTTCCACAATGTCCTAAAAGGCTTACCACTTAGTATAATGGATCTACTATAAATACAAATCTTGTCCACTTACCGCATTGACTCTATAGATCACGCTGTTGCCATTGCTCCAGCTACCATTGAAGCGTTTCGCATATAATTGACCGCTGAGCACATCCTCCAGATCAATTGCATTATCTTTGGGCTTATCGCTGCTGTCATCATCGTCCGATTTTAGGATAAACACCAGCATTGTAGCCAGCAGGGCTATAGCGATAATTCCAGCAACAACACATAGTATGATGCGCACTCTGCGCTTCTTTTCCTTGGAGTACACCAGGTTCTGTGGAGCAAGGGAACCGATTTTAGTGGAGATCATTAATCAATGAAGTGAAATTTGTTTATAATAATTATAATTTTAAGTAAATAAGATCTTAGCCAGTTTTCGAAATTTACAATTTCTTTTGAAATTAATTTTTAATTTTGTTTTTAATTTATTAGATATTCTATAAAATATAAAAATTGATTAAAATCAATTGAAGATTTTTCTTACTATATTATTTAAAATTGTATATATATTTTATAAAATTGTAAATAAATATATAAATATGAAATACAAAAGGGAAAAGACCAGAAATTTTCATGTGGAAATAGTTATAATTTAACTATTTCCATATGAGAATTTCTGGTACACATATAAATAAATAATTATAAATAATTTAAAAAATTATAAAAAAATTTATAAAAAATATTTTGAGATTTGTTACATATAATAAGAATATATATGATTAATAATAATAATAAATATAATTACATTATATATTTTTATTATAATTATTAATATAAGTATATTTTAAATATATATATACAAAATTTCAAAATATTTATTTACAATTTTATATAATATTTTTTTAAATAATTTATTCGCCTTCATTTATATCATTCGTACTTTTCCTTGGGAGATTTAATATAATTTCAGTAGGAGTTTTTAATATGAAATAAGCTTACATATAAGGTCAGATTTTAGAATCTTAAAGGAGACCCTTATTGAAAGAAACATCTGTTTTTCCATTTACAGCTTCTTCACATAATAGTATTTGAGATAGATAAATATGAATTAGAATAGATCAAAGATTCTCAAGTACTAATTGCAGAAGAGCTCAACATTAGCAGTGTCTAGAGCCTCAATAATTCCTGTTTATTATATTATTATTATAATATATCTTTTGTTCTATATATATATTATCTTTAGCTCTCAAAGCAATCTATCTTCAGACATAAAACCTTTGATGGGGCTACGTTAATTATACATATATATTTTGCCTTAATTATAGCTAGCTAATCACAAACCAAATCACGTTTTACAGAGCCACAAAATAGTTAAGTTTTGCATATAAATTTCTGTTGTTTTGTGGCTTTGTTGCGCATGCGAATGCGCTTTTTCTTTTCGGACATTGGCAACGATCAGAAATCACGAGACGTTGACTGAAAATGAAAGTAGTTTTATTTTCTACCAGACTGGCGTCGACTCGGAACAGGTTTACAAATTGTTAGTCGAGCCGGGAGCTATTGAGGCAGGGGAAACCGACAATTGTGCCATGACGTAAGCCCACAAAGTGTTTAACAGGTAGCCAAGAAATGGATGGCTTCTTATATAACCAATTTTTATTGACTTTTGGCTTTAGTATTTTCAGCATGCCATATAAAGAAACCATTCAATGTGCATAATAGAAAAATGTCAACAGCTGCCCTATAATAAAAGTAAATTACATTTAATTGTCTATTTTTTTTCTGTGTGTGTCACTAGGAAATGATGCCAAATCGCAATTGTTGATGATATTTTTGACTGTCTCAAGGTTAAACGGATTAATGAATTTGAGATTAAATTATGATAATTGAAGTCGAAACCGGGTAATATAAATAGCATGGATATAATCTGTGAAGTCCATTGAAGTCCATTAAATAATTTCTATACTTCTTCAACTCATGTTGAACCGGTTAGAGACTTCAAATCCAGTTGACTAAGCCTTGACATTTCTTTTATAATATTAAATATATATTTTCTTATGTTCTTGCATAGCTACCTTAGAGTCGAGTCAACATTTGCACTTATCACAAAGTCAACTAGCCGCACAAACGCCATTAAGATATGCAAAGGAAATCGAAGCGAACTCCCCAATAGGAATCCATTGCTCGCCACACCACATCACGTATCCTCAGAATCCCCACATGATTTGCGGTGGCACAACTAAAATATATGGCACCTTGGTGCCAACTGTAGCTGTAACTGGCTTTGAAGACATGCTGGTTACAAGTTTTGCGATTTTATGGCCAGAATACAGCCATAAAATATGGCCCACTAGGCACTGCAATCACTTGGGTTTTGTTGTCTGGGTTTATGGGGTCAGCGCATTTATTAAACACAGATCAAATTGAAATTGTTTTCGTTCTACTATTCATTTCTTTTTTTTTCTAACATTCCATTTAATCTGTTTCAACACCAACAGAAAAACGAGCAAATAATAATTCCAATTGCTTGGATTGGATGGGTGCAAATTGAAAATTCGCATGAATTCCCACATTCGGTCTGCATTCGACGCATGACTTTTGTCTGTCTGGAGATTGTTTTGGGAGTTGTGTTTTAGGAAATATTGTGCACAATATGGCGCAATTAGTGGCGCCAGACGAGTCCAAACGAATTCATTAAATATATATAAAACCGAAAGCTTTTAGGAGCAATCCATGCCCTAGGGGCACAGAGCTACTAAAATCAGCTGCTCGCTTAGTTCCAACTCCAACTCCAGCTCCAACTCGAGCGTTTGCCTGTGCACTTGAACTTCCGGCAATTAGTTGGAATCTAGCTGGCCTGGGCTAGATCCACAGCTAGCGCCAGAGCAGGGTGTGCTTAAATTGAATACAATTTATATCCATGTTGCACCACATGGCGTATACTTGTTTAGCGTCAGTTGCCATTTTGTTAGCTGACACATAATCGCCTGTGGGCTGAGGCATGCCAGTTCGTCCTCGTCCATCCCAAATTTGTTGCTAAAAAATGAATGAGCTTGAAGAGCAGCAGCAACAGCATTTATTGCAAATACTCTTACAGAGAGTATTCATGTTTTCTTATTACTAATGGCGTTCTATATTTGGTTAGCTTTGGGTTTCTTTGACTTTATAACACTGAGTGTTTAAAGGCGGACAATATCGAGTTGTCATAAATTGGAACTATGAATTAATGTAGATCTGGCCAGTCGAACAACACTTTTTCCCAATTTTTTGAACCAATATAGATTTGGAAATCCAAACACAATTGTTCAGCTAATATAGATCTATTAATTCGAATACAATTTTTCTATTTGATGTGGTCTAAAGACTTTCAATTTGATTTCGCATAGTAAATGTGTTGGTTAAACCGACTTGAGCGTGCAGTTTTCAATAATTTTGATTCCTTTTCAGTTATGAAATAAAACAATGACAATGTAAAACCAATACTAATAGTTTTTCATTCAAAATAGCACGTTTTGAAAAAATTTCATTAGCTGAGCCATAAATCTAACAGTTTTATATACGTTTACTTCCATATTATCTGAGATGAAATATTTGAAATAATTTCAATAACAGTTCGAATTGAATAGCGTTTAAATTTCGAAACTAAATGAAAAATGTATGTTTAAACCAACATTCGCGCTTATTGATGTATAAAATAATTTCGAATTATGCCTAACTGAGCTACACGCAGTTAGGCATAATTCGAAATTATGCCTAACTGAACTACCTACAGTAAGGTGTAATTCGAAATTATGTTATACTACCTGCAGTTTGGCATAATTTGAAATCATTTTATGCGTTAAAGAGGTACTTGGAGTATTTATTGAGTCATTATTAGTTTTGTTAAATTGTGATTAATATAATAATAAAAAGTTGTAATATACGTTAATAGCATTTAGTCAGACTAAACTTTTTCGTTCCATTTTAAAGAGCTAAAAGAGATCTGAAACTAGAATAACTATCACACGTCAGCATCTTAAGATATTCTTAAGGTACTTAAAACGAATTTATTTTATAGATTTTTAGATTCTGTAACAACTCAAAATTTGTCTTTCATAAAAGTACATAACCCTTTATGAAAGTATAAAATGTAAAGATATTAAGTATAAAATTCTTAAGTATATGCAAGTACTTAGTAGTACTCTTCCAGTTTCGTATTTAAAGTTTATTACGTCAACATATTCCAGCAAACTAAAGTCTTATCTTGAGCTCTAAATTCCAACCATTGGGAGTCAGTAATAATATTACTATTTCTTAGATAGCCCTTTCGACATATTACTCAGATTCAACAAATTTCCCTATCCTTCCTTCCTTTGACAATTTATATTAATTCACCTCATTCTCTACAGATATTAGATAATAAATTGTATAAATAATTCTGAGAAGAAGATTTACCTTGCAGCAGCCCATAGCTTATGCAAACAATAATGAACAGCTGGAATTCACTTGTAAATTATTGACTTTACTGCCGCCTAGACACAACTACTCTGAAGGGTGTGCACGGCCTCAAGTCCCTTTTTATACCTCTGCTCCGTTTGCCCACGACCTGCTGAAAGGGTATTACGATTTTCTCACTCTGTCAGCGAGAGGGTAAAAGACCGAAGGGCAACCTTCGTCTTTCCATTCGTGGTTATTTCTCGGGACTGTTATAGGCTTGTCATTTGTCGTTTAGTTTTTCATTAAGCCGCTAGTTAATTAGTTGTCCTCTGCCATATTATTGCTTTTGCTATTGCGGCTGCTACCAGCAATTTTAATACAATTTCACTAAATGCGTACATAATTTTCACTAATCATGTTAGACAAATGGCCAGCGTAAATTGTTTTTCCCGTTTAGCAAGGAGTATTTGTCCTTTGACAGGAATTCTAAATGTGTTTTAACCAAATGAGCTGGGCATTAGAGTAAGCAAGTTTAAATTGTTGTTTAAGAAATTTAGTTTAGGTATATAGATTGTATAGATTGTAGCCTTTCTAAATTTATGGGTTGAGCTCATGTATTAGTCGATCACTACTCATCAGCTATTAACAAGGCCTAAGCTATTAACAACTATTAACAAGACTAACTATATGATAAGATAGTCTGTAAATCCTTTTGAAGCACTTCCTTTCTCTTCGCTATCCTCTGCTGATGGTTCTTCACCTTCTTCTACTCTTGTTAGACTTTGATTATTTGAGACTTAAGCCTTTAGTTTTAATATGTTAATGTAATCATAGAAACTATAAAGTGAGAGAGCATCTCCTTCTAACAATGCAAGATTATATTCTCTCGCTTAAACATTTTTATATTTTCATTTAATAGAAATAATTAACCATATGTGATCTTAGTTTTAGGTATTTTACAATTACCTATTTCTAAGAATCATCAATTGTTACCTAAGCTCAAGTCTACCTCTGCTTTCCACTTTAAGCCTTCAGGTAGTTCGTAAGGGTATTCAATTTGCCGCATGCCACACATTAATTTTGCACCTTTTAAGGAGCGGTTATTCCCCAAGGCTGTTTTGCTTGTCGCTTGGTTTTTCATTAAACCAGCTAAGTTAATTAGTTGTCTTGGGCGTGTCGTTTTCTTATTATTGTTATTGCGCCTCTTAACCAGCAATGTTAGCACAATTTCACTTATAACTAACGTGTTTTGCTAAGGTCTTTTGATTTTTTCTAAGAATTTATTGCATTTATGCATTTGAGTAACTCTTAGAGAATAAACAACTTGTTCACTATTTATTGAGGTACTATATCAAATTAATTGATTGCGTTAAGCATGTAAGTTTATATACATAAGAATAACTCTCTTAATCTTTAAGAGTTCATTAAATATATACGATCCATAAATACAATTATTTCGAGATTACTTTTTTCCTACTCGAGCAAGAGTACAGTGGAGCACGGCGCATTGGGAATGACTATATCTTTTACTACAGAAACATAATTACTTTGATCGCTATTGCAGCTAGTGAATTCGTGTTTGAGCTATTTACTATATCATTGGCTAAAATTCAGTCTAATTGCGCCATATTGTGCACAATATTTCCTAAAACACAACTCCCAAAACAATCTCCAGACAGACAAAAGTCATGCGTCGAATGCAGACCGAATGTGGGAATTCATGCGAATTTTCAATTTGCACCCATCCAATTCAAGCAATTGGAATTATTATTTGCTCTTTTTCTGTGGGTGTTGAAACAGATTAAATAGAATGTTAGAAAACCAAATTTATAGTATTTCCTCTACAGTTTGGCCTAAAATTATTCAGCCTAGTACAGCCATGGCAAATCGGAAAGTTCGTTATGTTCCATGTCTTAGAGTCGGCCTCTCGAACTCCTGCTTTGTTGCTCATTTGGCCTCCTTTTTATATACAGCTGTGTTCAAAATAATAGCAGCGCATATAAGCTCTGATTTTAAGATTGATAAATAATATCATAATGACTACAGATCAATAATTTTTTTAATACACTATATAAACTATAGACACACAAAAAATATCAATTCGTAAACATTTCAACTGTTTTTGGATCGTAAATGAGTATTATACGTCTCTCTCTCTCTCTTTCTCTCTCGACTGTAATCATCTTGTCTGCTTTGAAATAAAACCTTCATTAAATCTGTATAAATATGTTTATATCTATATACAATATATATATTTTGTCGCCTTAAACCCCTTTTTGATGTTAATTGATTGTCCTATAAATATATATAAATATATTTTCATTATTCACTTTCCTCTATTTATACCCATTTAATCTACTGGCGGAAGAGAAGTACTTGAAGGGTCACTTATTGCCGCATGTCACATTATTATGCTATAAAGTTGCTGCTGCCCGTAATTGATTCCTTAACACTATGCTGTCGCCTGTTGCATGTCACACACATACACACACACACACCCTCTCTCTCTCTCGCTTACAACAAAAAGGGGCCACAAACACAATTGAAATCGTTTAGTCCTTTCAGTGAGCCGCTGTCGCGAACACCATTTAATGTCTCTAATGGTGCAGCATTTGAGCAGTCATCGACAGCATCAATTAGTGGCTCATTATGGCAGCCACATCCACAGACCATTAGCTCACTCACTCCGACCCATATGTATGTATGTTTTAATTGAAGATCAACAATTTCTGACCAAATACACTGGGTGGGTGGAGCTGGTGCTCTTGCAGGTGTGGGTGTGTGCGGCTTACCTTGAAGCGGTTCATGCCGCCGCCAAAGCCACCAGAGCTGTGCAAATCATCATCGTCCAGGCTGCTGCCGCCAACGCCGCCCAGCATGGACTCATTCAACTTGGCACTGTGGCGTCTCAGCTGATAGGCGCCCGCTGAATTCAAGGTGGCAGCTGGCTTGTAGTAATAGGGCGGGTGCTGATGGCGATGCGAGTGGAGCGCGGAGGCGGTTGTGGCCGCTGCCGCTGCGTCCTCAAAGTCATAGTCCAGCAGCTCGATTGGATGGTCGCATTTGCAGCGATGCGGCGGTGTTCGATGCGGTGTCGTCATAGCAGATTGAGGATGCTGGTGGTGTCTGCTTTTGTTGCCATTGTGGTGGCTATGACTGTTGCTGCCATGCGGATGCGGATGCGGCGGATGAGGCGGTGGCGGAATGTCTGCGGGTGTTATATAGATTTTACCACCACCACCCCCACCCACAGCACCCACAGTTCCCACAGCGTCCGGTTGCTGCAGCTGCTTGCTCGGCCAGTGGAACTCGTCAAACTCGCTCGAGCTGTTGACCAGTTGTTGTTGCTGTTCCCACTGCAGCTGTCGATGCTGTTGTTGCTGCTGTTGCTGCTGCTGTTGTTGCTGTTGCTGTTGCTGCTGTGGTATGTGTCGCATGCAACTTTGTGGCTGTTGTAGTTGTAGTTGCTGCTGCTGCTGCTTGTGGCTGTGGTAGCGAAAATATTGCTGTTGCGCTGTGGCCGCGGAGGCGGGCAAATACTTTTCATCGTGGCCAGAACAAGAAGAGTAGCCATATAAATTGTTTGTTGACAGCAAAAAGTGTTCTCTGTTCGTATTCGCATTCGTGTTCATGTGTTTGTGTGTGTTTCAGCGGGAAGGACGGGCGGTCGGGCGGTTGGGCGGTATTGGATATAAAGCTTAAGTTTGGTCATACATTTCGGCATAAAGCAAAAAGTGGACAGGACAGGACAGTGCACGAAATCAAATAGCAACTAAGAGGGCAGCAGGCATAACGAACAACTACAATAAAAGAGGCTTTAAATTGAAATTATGGCAAATAAAATAAGCCTGAGTATTGGCGATAAGATTCTCTGGTCAGTCGGATGAATATTTATTGCTTTTTCTTTTAAATGCATTCATATATTTAAAAAGCAATAACAAGACGGTTTTCGATAGACCGATTGAACAAGAAATGATTAAATTTAACTAGTTCATAAGCTCTGTAGCGCGCAACATTTATCGCTTATCGAACTTAAATCGGGTAGTGAAAAATAAAAATATTATAAAAATATTTTAAAAATAATATGTGTGTTTTAATCACAATTAATAAAATAAAAAATGTAATTTTTAAAATTAATTTTTTAATTTATTTAACAAAACAGAAAATGCTGAATGTCTTCATTAAGCATACTGAATATTCAATAAAGTTGCTCAAACACTAAAACTTAAGAAATGCATTAGCTGATAAATAAAATCTTATAAAATAAGAAATAAAAAATATTTTATAGAGGAAAAACCAACTAATTTTGAGTTGAGCACGCTTGACTAGTTTAAAAAATATGTAAATATCAAATAGGTTAAATATAACAGATGGATACAATTAGGATAATTTCAAGCCGAAGGCCTTAGCAGCCAGTACTTTAGAAATAAGTTAGAATCTAATTTTAATTATAGCTAACATTATCAAATAAATAAATAAATAACCATATTAAAATAGTTTATCCAATATTTAAATTGAATAAACTGTTGTTAATTGAATAATTATTATTTATTAAAATAATAAAACAAAGTTACCGAAAAGCATGTTTAGAGACTTAGATATGAAATTTTAAGCTTTTAGATATGGTAGTTGACCTTGCTTTCATATGAAAGAGATGAACCGATAGACAAATAGACGGAACAGACAGCTGGAACGTCAAACATGAATATTTCGATTAAGCTCGTCATGCTGATCAAGAATATATACATTTATAAATTTGATGGACTCAGGCATGTTTTAATTTAACCTAAAATTCCTATTTCTAATGGCATCAAAAATAAATTATTAAACACTTTTTTCTACTTTCATCAAATTAAATAATAATAATATAAAAAAAATATAATTAATAAATTCGTAGACTTCAAAAATCATGCTTGATATTATTGTTATTAAATTATAAAAAATATCTATATAAATTATTAAAATATAAAATTATTTATATATATTAAAATAATTCTATAAAAAATTAAAAAAACATTGAAGAATAAATAAATATAAAATAATAAAATAAAAAATAAATATAAAGCAGTAAATTCAGCTACTCGCAAAACTTAACGCATATTTTTTATTAGATAACTATTCATTGCGAAAGGCCACAATCAATAGACAGCCTCAAGCATTATTTAACCGTTACGGCAGAGACTCTCTTTTGCAACAACTGAATATTCCAACTATATTCTTAAATGGCCTGCGGCAAAAGTACACAAACGAAGTTACGAAATGCAATTTGCACATAACCAAATAAAGGGAAAGCAAACGAAAGTAAGGCAAAGCAAGTCATAACCGTAGCCAAGTGAGATTTGAGCCAAATGCATTAGCTCGATTTGGTGGCGAGCTCACCGCAATTATTTAATTACACAGTGGCTAGAGGATTGTTTAGTTGGTGTTGGTTTTGGTTTGACTCGGTTGAGACTCCCCGTTGACTGGCGCCCCTCCCAGTCGGTTTGCCCATGGATTGCTCTCGGCTTAATCAAAGAGCCAACGAAGTCAAGCATCGCACAAAAGAGCGACAAAACTTTTGTTGCAACTTTGTGTTGCAGGCAGCCAAGCAAAGTACCAGCAACCGCAGAAAGGACTTCGAGGGGCGACGTCATCAGTGCTCAAAGCTACACCAGTGTCACCCACTCACACATTGCCAAACATACATATACACAAAGTATCTGTATATATATATGTATATATAGCCATACAGGCAGGGAGAACATGTCCGGACCTTCAAAAGCCGCTGAGCTACACAAAGCTCGAGACCTCGGACCGATACGTATCGCTAATGATGATCAAATAACGGGCCAAATGCTGGGGCCTAGCAACAAAGGGCCCACAAAAATCGTTAGCCCAGTTGGCAGCGCACCAGGAAATTCTCTGCTGCCCCTTGCCCAAAAAACTGTGCCACGAGCCCCAATATGCCTCGTCTTCGACCTCCCTTGTCGGCGCTCTCTGCGGCGTCGTCTGGGCGTAATGAGCGCTGCTTTCACTTTTCACAGTCGTGAGGATGAACTGCAAGAGCAGCAAGCGGAGCAAGCGGAGCAGGAGGAGTTGCACCTTCCAACTAGTTTGGCACTTGACTGCTGTGTGGCACAAATGATATGTAAATACCAAAACAATTTGCTATCATTCGAGCCCTCGGCCCGTGTTGCTATTTGATTAGGGCTCGATCAATGCGCCAAAGGCTATGCAGCTAGCAGCATGGAGCACGTTTTTAGGTCAGACTTTTCAAGAATTTAATTAGATAATCAGCAACAGTGCAAGTTCTGTGGCACAGTCTGCAAAATGTTTACCATAAAATGCAAAAATAATAGCGAACCACTAAATTGTGCACATGCAGGCGACACCTAAAAGTGTGTAAAGGAGTCCGGCTCATGCACAGCAAATTATGAATGCAAAAGAATCAGAATAATAAATTATATTTTTGTCGCATTCACGCGTGAATTGTGTGCGAGAGCTTAAAACTAGTTAACAAAAAAAAAAATATATTTATATATATAGAAAAATAAGCACACGCCCAAAAATAGAATGCATAAATATTTTGGCTGTTTTAGGCCAGTAAAACTCAGAAATAAAACAGGCTAAATATGCTCATAAATAATGGGCGACAATCGTTAAATGAAATTGCCTGTGTGGCGCAGCGGTAGAGGGCAAAGCTCATATAATTTCAAAATCAAAAATAAACTTTATGCGAGCAGTGCAAAATTTGAATATATGGAATTTTTGAGCTGCCTCATAATAAAAATCAAAATTTTAAAACAAATATGCGAGAGTTTTTTCTTTTTTGGTTTTGGTTTAAGAAGGAAAAGTTCTGGGACTGTAAGAGATTGTGTCTTATGGGCGTTATTAAACGTTATAAGAAGTTAGTCTTCTTTATACATATTTATGCCTAGTAAGAAATATAATAATAACAAAATAATCATGGGAAGTATTCAAAATTTGTTGGCTTACAAAGGAAAAGTTTTGGGGCTGTTATAGCTAGTGTCTTATGTGCGTTATTTAACGTCTTCTTTAAACATATTTATGTCCAAAATTAATAAATAAAACAGCAAAATAATCATTGGAAGTTTTTTGCTTCAAAATTTGTTGGCTTAAAAAGGCAAAGTTCTGGGACTGTTATAGATTGTGTCTTATGTGCGTAATAAAACGTATTCTTAATACGAATTTATGCCTAATAACAAATATCAAAATAGCTAAAAAATTCATGCGAGAGTCTTTTGTTTCAAAATTTGTTAGCTTAAAAGGAAAAGTTTCATGACTGTTTGTATTTTTTTTCTATATATTAGATTGTGCTTTATGTGCTTTAATTAACGTCTTCTTTTAACATAATTATACGCAAATATAAATAATTAAAAGAGCAAAATAATTATGGGAAATTTTGTTAGTTCCAAATTTGTTGGCTTAAAAAGAAAAGTTCTGGGACTGTAATAGATGTGCGTAATTAAACGTCTTCTTAAGCCTAATAATAAATATCAAAATAGCAAAATAATCATGGTAAGTTTTTTAGTTCAAAATTTATTGGTTTAAAAAGGAAAACTTCCAGGACAATTTGTATTTTTTTTTCTATATATATTGGATTGTGTTTTATGTGCGTTAATTAACGTCTTCTTTAAACATAATTATACGCAAATATAAATAAATAAAACAGCAAAATAATCATTGGAAGATTTTTAGTTCAGAATTTGTTGGCTTAAAAATGAAAAGTTCTTGGACTGTAATATATATTGTGTCTGATGTACGTAATTAAACGTCTTTTTATGCCTAATAAGAAATATCAAAATAGCAAAGAAAAATACATGCAAAAGTTGTTTGTTTCAAAATTGATTGGTTTAACAAGGAAAAGTTTCAGGACTGTTTGTATTTTGTCTTTCCATATATTAGATTTTAGTTTTATTTGCGTTAATTAACGTCTTCTTTATACTTAATTATACCCAAATACAAATAATTAAAATAGCAAAAGAATCATGGGAAGTGTTTTAGTTCAAAATTTGTTGGATCATAAAAGGAAAAGTTCTTGGACTGTAATATATTGTGTCTTATGAGCGTAATTAAACGTATTCTTTATACAAATTTATGCCTAATAATAAATATCAAAATAGCAAAAAAATGCATGCAAAAGTTTTTTGTTTTAAAATTTATTGGTTTAAAAAGGAAAAGTTTCAGGACTGTTTGTATTTTGTCTTTCCATATATTAGATTGTGTTTTATGTGCATTAACAGTTATCTTCCTTATACAATACATACCTGATCGCTTTGCGCTGTTTCAGTCATTGAAACATCTCTGCCAGACATTTTTTACACGTATTTTCTGATAATTTGTTATTACGATTGCATAAACTTGGGAGTTTTGACTGCATTTAAAAAGGTTAAAAATTGAAATATTTTTTAATGAATTTATTTTTTCAGATTTATTTTATACAAAATTGTTTTTGATTGGATTACGCGCGTCACTTTTTTGTATGTTCAGTTTAATTGCGACTATATTCGCCATTTTTATGCAACTTTTCGACCATTTATTTCGCTTTGATTTATTGCGCATTCTTCGCTGGTTTTTCATTTTATTTTTTGAAAATACTTAAAATAGTTTTTTTTTTTTTATGATTCACATTCAATTTATTTTAGCTGAAACTCTATTTAAATAAATATATATATATTTTATTTTATTTTTGTGTTGCGCACTTATTTGAGCAAGTCAGTAAATATTTTTCATTTTGATGCGTAGAATATATATATTTTTTTTGCTTAGATATTTTTGCAAACGTTTCGTTTTCAGTTCTGTGGGCCTTGTGCCACGTGTTTGTCTGTAATACTCTGTTTTATACCCTTGTTTTTTGTGTCGGTTTTTTTTACGTAACTTAATCCTTGTCTACACAAAGTATTTGTTAACCGTTTCCCTGAGAGATACCACAATTTCGTATCTCATTTGTGCAGCGAAGTAAATGTGTAGCAGCCGCTTGTCATTTAATGCAAATTAAGCAATTTAAATAAGTAAACAAATAAACAAAACGGCACAAAATGCGAATTTGTGGTTAAATGGGGGACTACAAAGATGAAGACGAAGCCCAGGATAACAGAAATACACACACAAACACACTCATACACAAACACACTCATACACATACATACACACACTCATGTAAGTGCGCTCGCCTCGCTGTTTTGTTTGGTTTGTCGCATTGCACATAACTCGTTACTCATACGCCGCGTTGTATGGCCGAATTGCGGCTAGAAATGTGCTGGCTGGCTGGCTGGCTGCCTTACGGTTGCCAATTGTCAGAGCCACGCGGCGACTGCGGTAGACAATAACATAGACTACCGAGCACAGGGCGGCGGTACCAGGCCCCAAAAGCAAAGTAAATAAGAAATATAAAAATACCAGCGAGAAATTGAAATTGCGTATACGTAAACGAAAAATATGTAGAAAAAAAGACAGAAAAAGGGCGCTTAAGTCTTATGTAAACAGACAGCCAAAAGTAGGTAAGAATCGCGTTGCGAAACGAGATAAAAGAAGTGAATCGTTGCCCGAAAATTTGATAAATGTGCTGTGACCTTTGTACTAATGTGCTGCTAAATGTGTATGTAATGGATATTGGAACTGAGGCGAAACAAAGATGGAGATAGCACACGTGAGTGAAAGGAATAGGTAGAGCTGCTGGGCACAGTGGGAGCGACGACATGGAAGACATTTACTTTAGTTATGGCTACGATTTTTGTGGGAAATAAAAATGGAATGATATAGAAATTGGCATAGATGCGATAGATGTGCCAGTAAATTAAATAGTTATTTGGTTAAGTGAATAAATATTATATATTATTCTAATAATATAAAAAAAATTGGGATTTTGTATAGCTAATGTATATATACGAGATATTCCAAATATACCTAAGTATATTTTCAATAATACAAACATTATCTAAGTATTGTTCCTCATCATATAGTCACGACAAACTTATACATTATTCTTCTATATCATATTGAAATTTACTTCTTTTAATATTAACCCAAATTCCGTGCTTTTATTGAAATAGTTTTTGAGAATATTTGAAATATTTGTAACTAAATGGTTTAGTTTTTTAACTAAAAATTGCTTAATTCTAATGTCCGATCATTAATCAAGGGTGCTTAGGCTGACCAGACAAAGGTCATTTGGGACCAAAGTATCCTCTTCTTTAGGCTCTTAAAATGGCAAATATATTTTACTTGCGGTCCTTTTAGGCCGCCACTTTTATCTTGTCAACTGGGGGCAGCTGTTGTTTAGCTAAAATTCATTAAATATTAATGAGCTTAAAAGCGGCGAACAATTTGTAGAGTGCAGCGCAGAGGAAACTCTAATTTTGTTGCTGACTTGCCGCATAAATCGCTTTGTTATTGATACAGGGAAAAAGATAGAGAGAGTGAGAGAGAGAGAGAGAAAGAGGGAGAGGGAGGCATCCGCAAGAGACGTTTGCTTGCATTGGGTTGAGCTCTAATCCTGTTCTGAATATTTGATTTTTCATTTGTGCATTTTTCACTTAGGGCAAACATAAATTGCAAGTCACACTCAACGGCCAACGAAGGACCTAATGGTCGTCTGACAGCGCAGAGTGAAAGCAGCGAACGGAAACAGCAGGAAACATGTCCTTTTCACTGACAAATAAAAGATGCTGAAGCCAGAACTTTCATCACTTTACGATTGAAAGTCCAAATGGCCAACTACTGAGAGGATTAGGGAATCAAACGGAACTGAAACTGGAACAGAACCAGAATTCAATCAAGCGATAGCTGTTTGAGTAATCGATATGTAACGATCTGTATGCAGAAAATATACTTATCGATATATGACATTGTGCGATTGTCACGATTGAGTAATAATAGAATTGAATCTTTCCATTGCCAAAGTTTAGCTCTTTATATTTATTTAGATAACTCATGATAAAAGTGTGTAAATCTTTGTGCCGATATGGAATTTATCTAAAGATTTTAAGTGCTTATCGCAACATTGTCAGCTCTAATTGAAGCTGCTGAGGTGAGTGTTGATTAAACAAAGTTAGCATTTACTTAGTAATCAACACAAACCTTGACACTTGGGAGGCCTGCAAAGCTGATTTGTGGCCAACACAGTTCAATGGCAAACTAAAATATATATTAGTCACGTGAGAAAATTTGGGAATTTCTTATTTCTAGAATTTAATAAAAAAATAATTATTGTGTACAACTAGATACAATTAGCGAATAGAATGTCTGATTCCAATAACAACTTTAATGCGCAGAATTTCTCACGTCGCTGGGACAACGGCGCAGCTCCGTATCAACGCCAACCGGCTTTAGATATTGATTCAGATGAAGAAATACTATTGGAAACGTATACAGAGCCGGAACACGGCCGGAACTTCAATTCGCCAATTGACTCTGGAGATGTGCATGACGGTGAGGATCTGGATGTGGAAGGGCCGGTAAATGCATTGGCAACGTCTTGGCCAGCCGACAACCAATCCAATTGGGAAATGCAAAGCTCACCGGCTTCTTCAGCTATTGTTGAGAACAATGAAGAGGAATCAGAGTCTGAATCTGAGACCGAATTGGAATTCATCTTTGATGAAACGCCCCCACTGAATGGCATTAGATTCTACAATCCAAATTACCAGCCACCGGCTGTCGCTGCACAAGAAAGCGATGCCAATAACAATGCCAATGAAAACTCCAATGACAATGCCAATGAAACTGTTGCTGGAAATGAGACTTCTGTGCCAGCAGCTGGTCAGTTGAACAATTCGCGCTTGGACCTACGTCCGGTGCCGGCCTCGATTGATCTAACACGCAATCGACCCACGGCTACCTGGCGTGACTATCATGCACGCGTTCGGGCACAGAATCGTCCATCCGCACCGAATGGTATAACCCGGCTCTGTGCTGGGCAACCACCCCCTCGCGTTCCAATGTTCATGGATGAAGAAATTGGCGCCTATGTATTCTTTCGCAACGATACCGATTCGGAGGAGGAGCCGGCTCCGCCCCCATTGGCCATGGTGCCGCGACGCGGCAATAGCGTCAGCGATCTAAGTCAGTGCAGCAGCGACGAAGAACCAGCTCCCAAGTAAACATCCGTACAAACATTACTGACATTGATGCAGGACTTACACTTAGGATACAGTAGTTATAGATAATAATATACACTTACAATTTATAATATAATAATAATATATAGTACAACGTGCAACAGATCAGATACGAACATGGACAATGAACACAATCAAAAATTGTATGATCATATACAGCAGATACTCCAAGACTTTTTCAAATCTTTCATAAAGACACTTTGTGCGTGCAATCCCATCTAATGACTTCAAACTCTAATGCATTACACAAAACGCAAATAAAGCATTTATTTATAATTTATCTTTTATCATTCAATTATGATCACAGACTGATCACTTACGTAAGCATATTTAGTCTTTGATTAAGGAAATGTTTTCTTCAATGATTTTGTAAATAATATTTATATTTAATTATGTATTCTAAGACGCAACATAAATTGATTTGTTATCTTGAATAAATTTTTGATTTAATACTTTCTTTACAAAGTAATTTTCATATGCAGATTCTTAGATAAATATTTGACTGAAATTTTAGTTATTTCTCGTAATAATTTATTGATTCCCTTGACCATGTCAATTTTGTCTTGTTGTGCTATCGACATTTCCTTTACTCTCTGCCCTTCAGCCTCTGTTCAAATTGTTTAATGAACATTTTAAGCAATTTGCTAGCTGTGAGAATAATTTTGCTTAAATAATTGCAATCGAGAAATGAAGCCCAGGACAAACAATGTGCTGGATGCAAATCTCTGCTGTAAGTAGAGCAGGGCAGAGTAGAGTAGGAACTATAAATTCGGTAGACCATGGACCAATGCCAGGCAGTTGGTTGGCTCTAGGAAATTTATACGCCAGCTGCCTGTCGCATCGTTGTCCGCCTACACACATACACCCACCCAGCCGCCCACACACACGCACACCACAGACACTCGCCCCATCTCCTTTGTTATGCAAGTTAATCCTTTTTATAGCTATTGTTCAGCGCATCAAAGCTTTACAGCTTCTCCGAACACCCTTCTAGCTGGTCTAGGCTACACGTACGCACGCCCTGTGCATTTGTTTCAATGGAGCAGCTGTGAAGTGGACCGCAGGAGCGGTTGAGGGGCTCGGGAATCGGGGATCGGCAGCAGATGTAGCTATAGCACATGTCACTGCATTTTTCAGCGACTCCGAGAGGCGACACAACCAACATATTAGCTGTCACACACATATTTGGTGGCCCAGCCAGCGGGCGGCGGGCCGACAGTGTCTGCTGTGAGTATGGCATGAAAAAGGACTCGGGCAGGGCTTGATGCATGTGCATCTTCTTGATAGCTCGGGCTAAATCTGGCGCATGTTGTGCAATGGCGCCGACGTCGGCGTCGTTGTTCAGCGTGTTTGTACGGCATGCCGCAAATTCATTATTATTTTACCCAACACCCACTCAAGCAGCTGCAGCAACTGTATAAACACCCAACATATGAAGTAGATAAGCAGAGAGAGCGAAGGGTTCTCCAGAGTCCGTGAAAAATAACCTTAAAGTGATACAAGCGGAAATTATGAGAGTCCTTTAAGAGCTCCAACACTCAAGCAACACAAATGCACAAAGCAGCTCTTTACTCCTTTTCGTTAATTACTATCATACATATCATACTATCTAATTAAAGACTATTTTTCAAAGAAACACAACTTTAATCTTTGACCAATAAAGCCATAGGACAAAATTTCAGTCAACTGCAACTGCAACTGCTGCAATTTCTCATTTTAATAAAAATGCAAATGTCTTTTGCTCAAAGTGATGGCATTGCCATGAAGCTGCCAACGGGTCCCCTACATTTTCGCTCTTTTCCAGCAAATTTTCTCATATAAAACGTTGATAAAACTTTTTGAATTTTCCCCTTGGTAGCTAAAGCGAAAAAGAAAGGAAAGTAGCGAATAGCAAACAAAAACGAAAATAAAGGAAAAGGAACAGCCACATCCAATAAGGGAAATACGTTTTCAATAAGCTGAGAAACGATATGGTGATGAACTCTGGAAGAATTTGACTTCCTGTCAAACGGGCTTAGCTTCAAATTGTGGGAGCTACATGTAGAAGGAGTAGACGTAGTAGTAGTTCTTAGTGGAAGTAGTAGTAATAGTAGAAGTGTTCGTTGATGTACTATACAAACTAGCAGAAGTTGTGTGAGAAATAATAATCCCAGCGGAAATACTAAAAGTAGTAAGACTATGAGTATTTCCAGCGTTAATAAATAGAGTATAAGTAGTAGTAGTAGTAGTAGTATAAGTAGTCGAAGTATGAGATTGATGTATAAGCATATAGTAATAGTGAAGTGTTGTTTGATGTACTACAAAAACTAGCAGAATCTATATGAGAAATAGGAATGACAGCTGAAATACTAAAAGTAGTAAGTCAATGAGCATTTCCAGCGATAATAAATATAGTATAAGTAGAAGTAGTAGTAGTATAAGTAGTCGAAGTATAAGATTTATGTAGTATAAGCAGTCCATGTATAAGATTGATATTGTAGTAAATGTAGGTGTAATTATTAGTATTAGTGTTAGTATAAGTAGTCGAAGTATTGGTATAAGTACAAGTCGGAGAAGTCGAAGTATAAGATTGATGTAGTAAAGCACTCAATGTATTAGATTGATGTAGTGGTAAATGTAGATGTAATTATTAGTATTAGTGTTAGTATAAGTAGTCGAAGTATTGGTATATGAAGTCTCAATATAAATATTAAAAGTACTAGTAGGAGTAGTTGAAGTATAAGATTTACGTAGTATAAGTATTCGAAGTATAAGATTAATGTAGTATAAATATTAGTATAAGTCATAGTATGCGTAGTCAAAGTTTTGGTGTATGAAGTGTTGATAGATGTAGTATAAGTAGTAGTATAAGTAGTAGTATAAGTAGTAGTATAAGTAGTAGTATAAGTAGTAGTATAAGTAGTAGTATAAATGGTAGTATAAGTAGTAGTTTAAGTAGTAGTATAAGTAGTCGAACTTTTGGTATATGTAGTGTTATTAGATATAGTATACGCAGTAGCAGTCGTAGTAGTACAAGTAGTCGATGTATTGGTTTTTGAAGTGTTAATAGATGTAGTATACATAGTGTATTATAAATAGTATACAGTAGTAGTAGTAGTAGTAGTAGTAGTAGACAAATTAGTAATAAAAGTAGACGAATTAGTAATAAAAGTAGACAAAGTATTGGTATAATATTAATGTAGTATAAGTGTTAATATTAGTCGTAGAATAAGTAGTTGAGTATTGGTTTATGAAATGTTTATAAATGTAGCTTAAGTAGTAGTAGTCGTAGTATAATTGGCAGTAGTACGAGTATTGTTAAATGGATATTATATAGGTAGTAGTTGTACTAATAATCTAGCGCCACGGGATATTGTCTGTTTCTATATTCTACGCATTGTAGCATATTGTAAAAATTCTATTTAATTAAATTAATTAAAAAAACAAGCCATGGAATAATCAGAACAGTTGAGTAAGGGCAGCAAAGACTGTGTCCTCGTATTGTAGCTGACGTAAGCCAGGCACACAACGAACAGCGCTGTAAAGAAGGAATTTTCACTGAGCATGAAAAAGTTTATTAAATTCTAATAACGCTAAAAATATATTTTCTAATGCGTACAAAGTCATCTTCTACTAACGATATTTATATATATCTGTATCTATATACTTATCTATCAAGTGACTTCACAACGAAAAGTTCGTTTTGAACAGTTCGAACTCTTTACTCTCTCTAGTCAAAATGTTGGCTTTAAGAAAGAATATGGGTAATTGGCGAAGGCAAGAGTTGAATTTTGGAAAAACCTTTTTATTCCGGCATTTAGATGATATATATATATATAAATACATATATATTCATATACAAAAACACAGTGCAATTTGGGCCTTGAATTTAAACTGGTCTACAAATAATCTAAATAGATCGTTAATCAGCGATTTTGCTTTCATAAAGTTGATCAGTGCAGAGGTTGGCTATTTTTTCTCCGCTTGCACGGTATTCGATTTACTGGGGGAAACTGCTTTCATCACGGAAACGAGTCGGTTTGGCTTCGTGCTGGGACCCGCAGCACCGTCGCGCTTGCCACAGAATTTTTGTAGAGTGCTCTGAACTTTCTCCCCGCTACTGCCCACAAACTGCTCTAGTTTAACTTTATTCTTAATTATCAGAAATGAGGGCATGCTGCTGACGTCATACTCTTCGGCAAGATCCTCATTATCGTCCACATCCACCTTGATTACAACTAAACAATCCTCGTACTCATTAGCGAATTCCTCAAGACGCGGTCCGATTAGGGCGCACGGACCACACCACGTAGCGAAAAACTCCACCAGAACATGCTTATTGCCAGCCTCTGCCACGATCCTATCAAAATCGTCTTTCGATTGTACGGTTATGACCTTCTTCTGTTTGTTTTTGCTTGCAGCTGCCATGAGTGTAATGCCTGTGTGTCAAATTTTGAAAGCCGAAAAAAATGTAAGAATCTAAAATTATCTAAAAAGTTTCGAGATCATCTGACAAATGTAACTAAGCCAGGCCGGTGCCTTAGCAACAGAATCTTGGACTACGGAGTAGAGACTGTTGGTGTTCCTCAATGTTTTGATACAGAAGTGCAGTTGAATGGTTTTAATGCCTTAAAAAACTTAAAACTTAAAGAATTTAAAGATTATAAAATGTATTAAATGTATTGGCAATACAATTTGTTATTTGAAACCATCGCGTATTAAAGTAGAACCAGATCAATGCAGTTGTCATAAAAGAAAGCTGTACAGTTGAAAGGAGTTAAGTCGGCTTTTAGTGCTGGTGGACCATCCACCTACATAGAGCTTAGAAGCTGTGAACTTTTGTTGGCAACTGCAGCTAGGTTGCTTAGCAGCTTGTTGTCGTTTTTTAGTTCTGTTGGCCTGTCCTGCAGTTGTCACAAATTAAGACAAATGCAGCGTAGCATACTCTGGTTGCCCTCAACTGAGAGCCTGCATCTGCGGTGCTGCATGTGTGCTGTGTCGTCTTTCGGTTGGTTCTTATCTTTTGAGTGTTTACCTTAAGGCTTTTGAATTGTTGAAGTTTTATTTTTTACGGCTCTATACTGTGCAGTAAAAAGTCACAGCGGGTATGCTGACACAGTGACTGCCACAAAAGTGGAAAGAAAAGTTCGTGTCGTAGCCACGAGGTATTTCTTGTTCGTCTCGCATTGAGTAGATTTTTACTTTTATTTGGTTTTTTTGCTCAGCTCCCAACGTGAGTTTTGGAGTGCTTCTTGCCAAGTTGTGTGTCGAAGAAGTGTCGGCTTTAAGCGCTTTAAGCATGCCACTACTTGACATTGAGCCTTCGTTAATAATCCGCTTGTTATGTGCATTTGCCTTTACAATTTTGCACGCCCACGCGCGCTGCTCCTCGACTCTCTTGCATAACCTAATGAGCAGTGCGAAAAGACAAATGATAGCGTTTAACTGGTGCACACAAAATACGACCGGAAACAGCAGTAGCAATGGCAGCAACAGCAGCAGCAGCAGCAGGTGTAGTACATAACAACATGCAGCAACATCAACATCAACATCAACTGCAACAGCAACTGCAACAACACGAACCGGTACAGTTAAGTGTATCAGTGTCAGTTTTTGTGCCATGTTGTGCAATCGCTTGAGCATCCCATTCAACGCGCCAAGTGCGCGACTTCCGCTCGCAGAGATTTGCCACCCATTTATCTCCCGCTCTCTCTCTCTCTCTATCTAGCTGTCTCGCTCTCCCTTTATTTGGGCTATTCGGTATGCAGGCAAAGCGAAAGTGCTGACCTCGCAGTCGCACCTTGACACGCCGCGTATGAGCAATGTATTAAAATGGCGTATGGCGAATGCCGAATGGCAACAAAACAAGCAGCGAAATATTTTCGCTAAAAGATAGTGAAAGAAATGTGTTCAAAAATAAGAGAGAGAATAGCAAAAGTCACGTATGTGGCAAGACAAATTGCTTCAAGTGCGGAGAATGCCACTTTCGCTCACTTTCAATCAGTCAGTCAGCCAAGTCAGTCAGTCAGTCAGTCATTCTGTCAGTTACTCAGTCACTTAGTCAATTATTCACTCAACTATTCAGTCAGTTATTTATATTGCGCATACGCCATGTTGCCAGCATATTTTTATTGCGGTCAACTATGAATTGGGGTTGAGCATCAAATGCTCAGTTTGTCGCGTTTCCCACTCGAGTTTTTGGTTGCAAGCAAGAATGGCTATGATGAATGCATAGTCAGGCGCTGAAGGTTTGGGTTCTTTGCATTGATTTCACAATTTGAAATTTAAAAAAAATATATATTCATGCAGAAGGCATTTTTGATTTCGGGTTTTTTTGCTCGGCTGGTTTCGCATTTTAATTGCAAATTCATTTGGCTCACAGAATTTAGGCTTTGTTATAAATATATATATATTTTTTTTTATTTTTTAATATTTTTAATTGACTGTGGAAGTTGAGCTTCAGGCATTTGATGTTCTAATATGCAATTCCCATTAGTTTACAATAGTCCAGGGTAGTGGTTAGTGCAACTCTTTTCTCAATTTCTATGGCTTTGTGCATAGTTGTAAGAGCTTTGACCGGAATAGCATAAAATAGTGGCAGTTAAAAGTGATTTATGACATTTTTACTTGGAAAATTGGTTTCGAGAAAAGAAATGTATGTATATAACTTTTTTCTGTAACTGTGCAAATAAACTTTGTCTTGTAAGGATTTCAAAGAGCTTACGCCAGAAAGTATGTTATAAAAATGAAAAGACATCTTACTGGGAAGAGCTGCTGCAATGAAAAGCAGCTATAAAATCTATGTATATGCCATTGGCCAGGACACGTTAACAATTGGCTGGCAGGACTGTACACCTACGCAGCTTGACTCGCACAAAGAACGAGCACGTTTTGACCATGATGTTGTGTGGTAATTGTCTGGTACAAACTGCTAACTGGCAGCTGACAAACTGATGGACAGACCACAACAGGCGGCCCCAGTCCGGCAACGATAACAGCAGGAACAACAAGCAAAATTCATTCCAATTTTGGCTTAACAAGTTTATGAGCTTTGACCATGGTGCAAATCGGTGCTTGCATTCGGACTCTTTGAGTGTGCTTAGCCCTGGACCCATATCCATACAAGGTTCGGACACTCTTTTAGTGCAGCTGCAATGAAGTGCCCAAGCTGCCCAAAATCCCATTTACATTCATGCCAGGTCCATTGTAGTCAATTTCATGCACTGCCATTGCTTCTGCCGCTGCACTTTCTGCTTGGTTTATGCGCTAGGATGTTGTTCGACTGTTGTTTGTCTGCCAGATGTGTTTCTCACAGTTTTGTCAACGTGCGAAATCTCTCAAATTTTATTACGCTCGAATTTCGTGGCGCTTTACAGCCGCCACAGCTGCCACAAACGCGCCACGCCGCGCCACACTTTGATGGCGCTTAATGTCAGCCCATTACCGGGCGCAGGAATCATTTCCAGCAGCCTTGTTCAACTTTCCCACTTTCACATGACAGTTGCCATTTTTTTTTTTTTTTTGCCCAGCCTCAGAGTTGGCCAACAACTAAACCTCGCTCTGGCTTAACTCTGCCTTACGCCCACGCTGCCAGATGAGCCCATACATTTTAACAAGCTGCTAATGTCGGCTTTATAGGGACTTCGTTTCTTGGCTCCTGAATTTGCGTGGCTTGTCAGCTTTAGCTGGGCTTCAAGACAAGCCATGGCTTGTACAGTGGAACTTATATTAAACAAACAAGAATTAATAATCAATTTTGCTTGGATTGAAACTATTATTAGATAATGTTTCAGTTAGCAAGTTTACTATATTTTATATCTCATAATAAATAGATTTTTGAGACTTTTATCTAAAGATTAACATACTAATATCTACTACTACTACTACTACTCTAAAAATAATAACACTTTCTTATTTGAGACCCCATTGTGAGCCTTAGAAAGTTTACCATTGTCTTAAAGTTCAAGGGAATTCTTAGCTTATGAGCTGAGCATAAATAAAATTTATGCTTATTTGCAGATTAAGCTACGATTTCTCTATCTTATTTCCAAACAAATATTTATACTTTTTTACTATTTTAATAAATAGAAATACCTTTTGGTGTATAGAAACAGTAAAGGGATTATGTAAATATATTTTTTAATACAATTTTTAAAGAAATCCCCAACATATATTCAAAATAAAATCGTATTAAAGCTGAGCTGTTTCTGCCATGCTTCGTTGGCAAATTAATCATTATAAAATGGAAATATTTCACTAGCCCTATACCATCAGCTAGTTACTACAGTCTGGGCCCGCTCACCCTTAGCCTGTTCCCGACTAATCAATAAGTTTAATGTGCCCAGCAAAAGGCGAACGACGTCAACAGACCAACTGCTAAGCAGTGAGCATAAAAGACTTCAATCAATCAAGTGCCAGAGCAGCAGCAGCAGTCGAAGATGGAGTTGCGAAACTCGAGCTGACAATCGTTGTGGTAAGGGGACAAAAAAGGGTTCCCTCAGCATATGATCCTGTTGCTCTTAGGCATTAAAACCACATGTGCTTCGACACAAAACATTTTATGCCCCAGATATTGGTATGAGGAAGCACCGCAGATGCTGCTGCTTAGGAAGCTGGTGTGAAGGACGAGTGGTGCCACGGCTACCTCGGCAACGGTTCGGTTCGGTTCTGTCTTCCTAACAAGCTGCGTCAACAAACTAAACCACTTTGAAATTAACACGTTACATTGACATTGACAGCTTTATGCGTGGCATGCCGAGTGTCGAGTGTCGAAAGAGTGCCAACGAGGAGCAGTCATCCTGCAACGGTGGCTGTCAGTTACAGTTTGAGCTAAAGGCGTTAACACAATGGGGCGGCATCAGGGGGGGAGATGCCAAACGATGCGGCAAATATGACGGTAGCTCATGGTGGCAACGCAATGCCAACGGAATGGCGGCCGGAAGACGCACAAAAAAGGCAATTTCCGTTGTGGCATAAACAAGACTAAAGACTGTCTCTCTCTCTGTGTGTGTGTGTGTGTGTTTGAGTGCGACTGTGTGCGTAGTTTTTATGGGCTGGCATTCAGCGAAACGAAAATTACCAATTCAAATGTCAGAAGTCGCGGCAAAAACGCGCCACACCTAACCCAACCACACCCCAACCTCTCGCGCTGGTCCTGACGCAAAATTAAATTCAGTGTCAATTTGCTTCTTATTTTTTTTTTCTTTTGGTTGTTCTTCAAGACGTGCATGTAACGACGGCTCAACTGGCACTGCTAAGCCGAATAATCAGTTGCTAAAAGTGTCCAAGACAAAGCAGAGTCAAATTGCTGTGTGAAAATGTCTGAAGTGCTAAAAGCCAAGGAAACACCCAACTCAATTTGCTATTTGTATGTTTTTTTTCTTCTTCTTATTTTGCCGACCCACGATTTTTCAGTGCCTTTTAATTTGTTGTGCGTGCCCAGCCAAACGAATTTATGCCCCCAAAATTGGTTGCGGCTGCCAGCGTCTGGCGCTGAAAAGTGCAAGTGCTGCAAAAGCAAACTGTGCGGAAACATTCAAGAAGTGTACATTTTTCCGCTGCCTGTTTTTTAATGGATTTGCTGAAAAAGGGTTTGCTGCGAAGGAGTCTGAAGTGGGGGAGAGCTCATGAATTCACAGAATCTAGGCAATGCCACAATAAATTGGCTTTAAAATAGTTTATAGTATGGAATTAAAAAGGATTTTTTTTAACAATATATGAAAGTCAGGTGTCGTTTGTTACTATACTATAAATGTCTTTATTTTCAATATGAATTTATTGTTATTCCTATTAAAAGGCAGTGGAAGTAGTCCACAATTCTGTAACTATAATACAAATTTTCATTGTTGAGTTGTCTATTTGACTAAGCCTCAGTCAAATCTCTCGCCGCGCACAGCGCAATTGCAATTTAATTTTGGCCAAGTTTTATGTCAATATTTAGATTTCGTGTTTTCGGCTTTGCTCAAAACAAATAATTGATAATTTAATTAAAAATGCACTTAGATTTAATCAAATTTATAAGTTTCCTATAGCTGTTTTTCATAGACCAAAAAACTAAAAGTAAAACGAGAAATTTAGATGAAATGATATATGCTGCCAGCGAAGGTATTTTGGACTCAAGTAGAAGTTTTTTCGAAGGAAAAACAAATGATTTTAACTTAGTTAAAGTTAATGTTCATATATATATATGGTAAAATTCTAGATATTTAACTATTTTAAGTAATTGAATAATTTTTAGACAAAAACTGTACTGTAAGATTTGAAGATTAGGCAGGTGAGCAGGTGAGTTACTAATAAGTTTCCTACAGCTGTTTTTCATAGACCAAAAAACTAAAATTAAAACGAGAAATTTAGATGAAGCTCATCAGCGATTTGACTTAAAATGATATATGCTGCAAGCTAAGGTATTTTGGACTCATGTAGAAGTTTTTTCGAAGGAAGCACAAATAATTTTAATTTTAAAGTTCAATTTACTGTTCGACCGATTCAATATATATAAAATTTCATTTTTATATGCCCAGAGTATGGTGAAATTCTCGATGTTTAACTATTTTAAGTAACAGAATAACTCTTACACAAAAAGTGAATTTTCAGATTTGAAGATTAAAAATTAAGCTTACTCATGGCATCAACTCTTTCTACGCATAGTAAATCTCATATCAAAATTAGAATACCCTAAATAATAACTATGCTTAGGCTTTATCTGCACATGACTGAGCAAATGCCCCAAAAATGGTTCTTGATTTATAGCCGGTGACTAGAACTTAATGATTCGGCAATTTGTGAATCGATTTTATGGGATTGTATACTTAAATTGCCTTTAGGAATAAAGTATAAAAGAGTTGCAAATGCATATTCTAGTTGCGCATATTCAAAGTTAAATTTTAGTTCACTTTGGATGCGCTCTAAAAATTGGATTATATGGCGACAGCTCCTTTGGAATTCGGCGATTTGATGGCTATTCAATTTGGCTTGGTTGGACGTCGCCAACTGCTTCTGCCACAAGGGCAGTAACAAGTACAACAAGTACAATAACAACAATTGATTTGTTGTATAAGCAATTTGTTTACACGCAATAAATTTACAAATCAACGATAATGCAATTTATTTGCTTACATACATATATAGGCAACATTTTTTTTGCCGGCCATTTGGTCTTTATTATTGCAATCGAACTTCGAGTATTTGTATTATTTTGCCTTTTTCGTATTTTATGTGTTTGGGTCGCAAAAATTCTTCAGTTTATTGGACAAGTGTGCGAAGATTTATGACTCTCAGTGACAGACTGTTTTTTTTTGTTGTTGTTGCTTCTTTTATATTTATTGTCTTTTTACTATTATAGTTATTATATAATAATTTTGTATTGTGAATGAAATATTGAAATTCAATTAAGCGACAAAATTGTGAAATATGTACATTAAATTTTTATTATGAAATATAAAAAAAAATAGAAAGGAAGCATCAATTAAATTACTTTTAATATTAATTAACTCATTTTCAATTAATATATTATATATAAAAAATATTAATATATTAATAAAATATATATAATATATACAAACTGTTGTTTTTTATTTATATTAATTTGATATTTTAGCCTTATTCAGGTGCGGAATTCTCTTATTATTATTACAATAATTTATTGAATTTTATTAAACTCATTTAATATTAGTAAATTTATGAAACATACATAAAAATATTTCAAATGAATATAATATATAATAAATATACAAATTATTGTTTTCTGATATTAATTTGAAATTTTAACAATTTCCTTATTATTCTAATAATTTATTGAATTTAATTAAATTCATTCAATATAAATAAATTTATGAAACATAATTTTAATTTTGTTAAAAAACATTTCAAATGAATATAATATACAATAAATATACAAACTCTTGTTTTCTGATATTAATTTGAAATTTTAACTGTTTCTTATTTCAGATTCAGATTCAGAGTTCCCTTATTTTCCTCATTTAATTGTACAGCCTGCCCGCCCGCTTAAGGCATAAATAATTCAATATAGACCCAAGTACATTATAACTGTCAAATAAAAATCAAATTTTATCGCCTCAGACAACAACTTCAACCACTAACCGCAACCACTAAGCCAACAACACAAGCAACACAATAAGAAAGTTCAATTTAAGCTTAGTTAGATTTAGCAGCCATAAGCAACGACTTCTTGTGTCGTAAATATTTACGATTTTACATAAAGTTTTATTTTTAAGCTGGGCGGCTATATCGAAGTTTTTTCGTTTTTCATTTATCCAAGTTTTTCATTTTTTTTTCTCATTTTTTGTTAAACATTTTGTACAGTTAATTGAAGTGCGTACTTATGAAGTTGGCCAGTTAGCTGCGCAGAAAAATGTTTGGAATTTTCCTAATCTTTTCTGTATTGTGTTTTCCCCTTTTTTTGTGGTGCTGCTGCTGCTGCTGCTGGCGCTAAGCTGCAGCTCATGAGCTACCGATTTGCTGCAGCCCTAAAAGAGCTATAAAGGGCGAATGCAACACATAGAGAAGCTAAAGAAAATTGCAGCAACAAACTGCTGCAGAGTAAGTTAACAGTTTTTTCAAGTGGAATCTTTCAGAGACAGCTGTAAATGTGAGTTTTTCAGCTTTGTGGCAGCAGAAGTTCTCATTGATATGCGAACCAGGTTGGTCCTTTTTTGTGCATACTGCGCCCAAAAACCTTGCTAACTATAATGCTTAGACAAGAATTATCATTGCCTACTAATTGCCACACGTTTCACATTACATATATAGGAACGTGATTCGCCTCAAAACTTCCATAGACTCACGAGTATCTCGGCAGACTCAAAAAGCTTCGTGTAATGCACTCGAAAATAAGGCTGAGATTATTATATCGTACAATTATTGGAAAAGTATTATTTGCGGTGCTCACACGATAGCTGTAAGTTATTGCTGTAGATTTGTTGCTGCCTTTGGATTTTCTTTATGGGCACTTAGTGTAGATTCGTGTTTTACCTCACATGGCGTCTGCTTTGTGTCCTAGCCAAGCACACACACACACACACAAACACACACACGTGCCTACTTGACAAACACACACGTAGATGACTGCAATGTGCTGCTGCTGGCAAACATTTTAGCTCTTGGCAGGCTTCAATGCCCATGCTTAATGCTCATTGCCAGACTGTTGACATTTTAATAAAAATTATTTCAGTGCATTCGTCGCATTGCAGAAACGCCTCTAAAAGGCAGCTGCATGGGCCAACTGAAGGCTGCAGGAGCCGGGAGGAGGAGGAGGAGTTGGAGGGAAGGTGCAACTGAGCGCTTTGGAAATTGTGATTCGTAGTAGTTTATGCTAGAATATTTAAAGCATATGAAATTGAAGTGCGTGAATCGGAAAATGCATTGCTGTTATTTCCTTATTTTATGCAATTATTTTTAATCAGGAGATATTCAATTTCCCGCTTGCTTCATAAAAATATATATTTCATTAAAATGTTAAGCAAGGCACAGCAGCTGAGCTCATCCCCATGCAACTTTAGCTGAAACACAGCTGCTGTCGGCTCTTCTTCTTTCCAGCTTCCATTTATTATCTGATTTGTATATATATATATACATACACTCTACGTATAATATGCTCCAATCCGTACCAGACCACGTTGCGGCTTAAACAGATGGCCAACTTAAATGGAGAGCTGCATATGAGTGATTCCTCTACTTCTGCTCTGCATTCATGCTTTTTCTATAGCATAAACGAAGAGATGTTACATGAGTACGTACTTAAAACTTATTTTATTAAATGATTAATGAATTAAAGATAAGGAATAGTGAATAATGAAAGCTATATAAAATACCAGATGTATGATGTAGAATGCATTTTGTTGACTTTAGTTTTGAAGCTGGCTAAATTAAAGCCTTTAACTACTTTTTTCAAGTATAACATGAATATATATTATGAGGTTGAACTCTCTAGCTACAATAGCTAATTTAATATTAGCTTTTATATAAATTTAAGGAAAAAGTATATATAAAAAATAATAGAATTTTAAAAAATATATATTTTAAAATAAAAGATTTTTTTTAAATATTTTTTAGTTTAGTTTTATCAATATGATAAATCTTAAAGTATAGTTTGTATACCCTGAAACCATCATCAGCTACTAAATTATATCTCGTAAGTGTGTAAAGCTAGAGTCTTTAAATTTTACATTTAGTTTCATATTTATTTTACACAATTTTGATTTTTTGAATATTTTGGATACTGGCTCACAATTTTACCAAATTCTTTAAATTAAAGTTCACTTGAAAATATAGCCCCTATATGAAAGAGTTTGCATATATTTAAAAATCCAGATTTGTCGGAATTCAGGGTATCTCATAGTCTGGCACCCCCAACTAGTGCTTTTATACTTGTTTTTATTTAATTTCTTTTATTGATATATCTAAAATATTCATTCGAATGCATAAAAGGCTTTTTACGAACTTATATCAAAAGCATTTTGTCCATTTGAATGAATATTTTTATATGATTTTCTTGCTTTCATTGCAAGTTCGTGTTGTTCTGACAGCCGGAAGCTTAAAATAATCTTTATCAATGCACAAGTCATAAAACTCTTAGAATCATGAATCAAAACAGCTTTGGAAGCAGCCAAAATGTATGCAACAAAATGTTGCAAGCATTGAATAAGCATAACATTTAGATACTTAACTGGGCTGTCAAGCAAGTTTTCAGGCAGCAGTGCCAGCTGTGTGTGTGTGTGTTCTTTTTTCCTCTTTTCAGCTCTACACAGAAACTTATTTGAAAGTAATAAAGTTTTATGGCACCAGCCAATTAGCAAACTACTGAGACCGAAACGGAAAGCGAGACCAACTGGAGCCAATGTGAATGCGAATATAATTCTTATTTTAATGCAAAGGATTTGGTGTGACGTTGAGGCTGTTTTCATTATTAGTCATTGGTTGAACTGGCCGTTGGTTATCAGTTTATCAGGCAGTTGACTAGGCGCAGCTAACTTTGACTTTATCTCGATCAACATGTTCGCAATTTGTTGACAGCTACAGATAAGATAAACTGATACAAAGTGGCTGGGCAGCATCATAAATTTTGGTTTATTGGCTGTGGCCAAAAGCAGCTGAACTTATTGATTAATGTGTTGCTACGAAGTCCAACTCCAATTTCTCGTCATTTAAATGAGGCCAAAATGTCATTTAAAAATAAGTTTATCTTAGCAGCAGAGTCTTCTAGTTACAGGTGAAGTGTGAATTGATTACCAAGAATTAATCAACATGTGTACAAATCAGTTTATTAAATTGCCTCAAGCATTCGAGTTTAGAGTGTGAAAGTTAAGCAAATAACAAGAATAAAACTTTAGCATATCGTCTACCTCTTAAAATAATTGATTTGAAATTGAAAATCACACATCTAATATTTATTTGTATTACTTCAAAACGAATTTGTTTTTCTTGTTAGTGTGCAAAAAGTTGAATCAATATTTTTGTTGTTGTTTGTTTTTTGGCAATAACAAGAGAATTTTTGTTTTGAAAACAACATTTGTGCTGCTGCAGGCATTTCATTGAGTCGCTTTGAATGCCTTTTGAAGAGACCTTAAATTAAATAAATATTCTTAGCATTTGATCTTCATGCGTGGCAGGTGCAAGAGAGAAGAAACTTGTTTTGGTCTTGGCTTGTGTTGTTGTTGTTGCTAAAGGCGTTGCTTTTATGGCGTTTTGATGTTTGCATAAAGTTGAGGTTAATAAAAATACTTTTATATTTCACTTTAGCCTGGCACATTATTAAAACTAGTTTTCCTTACACACACACAGACACACACACAGACACACATAGTGCCTACGCCAAGCAGAACTAAAGGAGCTTTTAATTTAGCTGGAAAACTTGAAGCAAAGTTTTTATGGCCTTGGGCAGATGTTTGGTTATTAAATGGACGCACATGCAATTTGCTTTATGGCTGACATTAATAAGCATTGTACACACACACAGACACACACACACACCCACATCCACTTACATTCTTACTGTAAGACATATGCACAGAAACTGTGACAATTTTATGGTGCAAACGTCTGTTCAGCTGTCTCTCTCTCTCTCTCTGTAGAAAATAAAATTTATATACTTATTTATGAAGCTGCAACAATGAAAAGTCATGCAACAAACAAATGTTGAGACAGGCAACAGCAACAGCTTGTGGCAAATTCTCTCAGCAGGCACTTCATTCATTTGCACCCTGTTGTAACTCGCAAGTGCAAGCAGCTCCTCAACTGGCTCAAAGAAGTCTTGGTATAGTTTGCTTGGGCCATCAGCCAATTGCTTTCAGCTTACTTCGGCTGTTTGCCCCACAGGCACAACTCATGATGATTAAAGTACTTTGTATTATTGTCTCCTAAAAGGCCCTTTGATAATGGACTCCAATATATTTGCCATTTGGAATGGATTGCAGTGTTGGACCAAATAAATGAGGATGTTGAGAGGTGTTTTAATAGGGTCGTCAGTTAAGGATTGGGACATGGCCATGTTAATAGAGTGGAATTGTATTAAAAGAAAACTAAAGAAGAGGTAGAAGAGATGAGCTCACGAGATTGTAATGTTGGGAAATGAGTTCCATTGAAGAGCAGTAATGAAACCCCCACTTAAGTTCCAGGGCATGGTTCTAGCTTTTGTTAAGTATTGGCTTAGTAATCCTTAAAGCTATTCTCACGCCCAGCCACGGGCGGCCACAGGGCCATCTTAAAGCTCATTGCAGACTAATCAAAGCTAATGCCTTCGGTCACAGCTCATTGCCAAGTGACAATAGAAGCGACCATGCGCCGACAAAGCTATTAATTAAAAGACACAACAAGCAGAGCAGCCCATATAAAATACTCGACCAATACCAAAGTGCTCGGATGTAAAAAAATACGACTAGCATTCAGCACAAAAGCAACAAATTAGCAACAGTCGGTCCCCACATGGCCACTTCCCCAGCATTATATACACTGAGAAAAAAATTGTTTGGTTTTTCTCCTTGTTTTTTATTTTATAAAAATCTATTGTAACTACGTCAATCAATAGCTTGCTTTAGAGCAAAAGATATTTTACTAATATAAATATTTTTGAAGTCTCTTCTGTGCTGCTCTTCAGGAATTTTTAATTAAAATTCTGCAATTTCTAATTGGAATTTCAAAAATAACTGTTGATTTTGTTGTGCCTTTGGTAAATATTATTTCTTTTCGCAGTGTACCAAAACATTCACTGTAAACTGTTACAAGGTCCCTAAGTCTTTTGTTCTGGCCACAGTCATATGTATATGCAATGTATATATATATATATATATTATATATATATATTGGTATATATACATATATATATAAATATCTTCTTTCGTATTTTATAGCATATTTTGATTTTTCTGTTCCGAATCTTGTTCAAAAAAATTGTTACTTTAATTTAAATATTGATTTTGGCACCAGAGCCTCGAGCAGGCCCAAACAAATATGTACGACCCAAGCGCGAGGTGGAGATCTCTGTGTGTGTATCTGGTATATGGGCTCAGTCTTTGTTTTTGGGCAACTCGCAGCAAACAAACATATTCAAGATTCTGTTGATTGTTGAAACGCAAACCAGGAACGAAACTTCACGGAATTGCAAAAACTTCAAGGAACAGACTCCCCACAAAGGGAAAGTCAGAAGGGAGTGGGCGGGAGACCACTAGGCCAATAGACCCAAAAGCAAAGTTCTTGGCTGTTTGTACTCGGTCTATTGTGCATAATTTGCGTGCTTTATGAAAATTTCATAGATGCTACAAATGCAAATAGATTCAACACATTTTCATGTCTATGGGCCTTTGGTATTTCAGCAAATGTCGAATTTTCAATTGCATTTAATAGTTCGATTTGAACTGAAAGTGGATTTGGCTGTAGCAAAGCTAAGTTAATTTATAGTACAAACTGCTTAGAGACGATAACATAATCGGCTAAGCAACACACGCCACACAATCTTATCGATATCATTCACATGACATATTTAATGACTTCAAGTGCCCAATATTGTTAAGCGTTCTTAGGTTGTTTATGCCAATCAGACATATTTATGGTTTTTGGCTAGCAAATGTTATTGCCTTTCAAGCAACCAAAAAATATAAGTTTCTGCTTTAGGTTCATATTTACTTTATTTATTTTTCAGTTGTAGTAAAACAAAGTAAACTGAAAACATAATTGTCTCTGATAAATGATGAACGAGAAAAGTATTCAATTAAATTTAAGCAATCAGTAGATCGATTAGTAGTAGATTAGTTGACCATATAACGCAGCTTAAGTTAAGAAGAGAGTCTATATTTGGTGACCTTAATAAACAAGCTTCTCTCTATGTATCTTCAGTAATTTGTATTACATATCACTATACTGTTGTTTCCCAACAAGAACCTTATTACTGTCTGTTTTTTATACCCAGAAATTTAAATTAGATTTTTTCTCCATCTCACAAAGTATAAGAATTTCAGACTGGGCAATTGCATAGTAAACCTAGATCAGATTTGATATATGTTAAATCAAATCAAGTTTGAGTTACTTAAATTTATCAATAAGATTTGAAAAGCCAAGTTTCTCCTTAAGTAAAACCAAATTTGTATTTAAATCAGGAACCAGGAAAATAGTGGTCAGGGTATCTTTGTGTCGGGCATAGCCTACAGGCTCACAATTTCTAGTGTTTTTTTTTAATATTACTACTTAGTGATAAGATAAAATTCGACTATAAAGTCGACTATTGGGCACAAGTAACCTAATTCAATTACGACTAAAATTCTTTGAAAACTTTGCCATTTCTTTTTTTGGTTTTAAGTAAAAAATGAAACCTAAGACAATTCTAAGAAAGACTATATTTTTACAGCTTACAAACAGTATTACGGTAATTGTGAGCGTAATTAAATGAATTAGACAAGTACGTGTAAGTGTGTTATTTTCAGCACATTAAGAGCCGCTGGTGGTGCTGGTGCCGCTGCTGCTGTTGTACCCACAATGGGGCATGAATGAGGGGGCGGAATGGGGCAGCTCGTTACTGACTTGAATAGTGAATGACTGACACTCGCTCCTCTGTCAGCCTCCTCTCTGTGGGGTTAGCCAACATGAAGACAATCATTTTAATTGAAGTGCCACTTGTGCCGTGTCCGCCGGCTGTGTCAAAATGTTAAGGGTAAGCGGACGCGTCTCCTCAATGAACGACAAGGAGACGGGTATGAAAAGGGGTCAAAACTAGCGCTTAATAAAAAGTTTTGTTGATGCTTTTACTTATTATACCCTGAACCCATTGAAAATGGGAAATCAGGGTATAATGTTTTTGTGAAATGTATGTAACAGGCAGAAGGAGACATCGCAGACCCCATAAAGTATATATATTCTTGATCAGCTCGATGAGCTGAGTTGAAATAGCCCTGTCCGTCTGTCCGTCCGTCCGTCCGTCCGTCCGTCCGTCCGTCCGTCCGTCCGTCCGTCCGTCCGTCCGTCCGTCCGTCCGTATGAACGCAGCGATCTCGTAAACCACAAAAGCTAGATATATGAAATTTTCAGAGAATACTCGTCTATAGCCTACGCAGTACGAGTTTTTTTTAGATTTTCGATAACTCATCCCGTTTCCTTATTATCGATAAAAATCGATAACTTTTCTTCGGTTAAGCACACCGTAAGAGCTAGAGACTCCAAATTCACTGTGTAGATCCGTGTAATGAATGCGGACATTATGAAATTTTTGGATTTTGGATGCCACGCCCCCTTCGCCCCCAATTTGAAAAATTCGTATTTCAAATACTAGTGACTTGTGCTTTGGCAAATACACACATATGAATGACATAATTACGTTGTGAAAGTTTAATTAAGAAAGTCCATCCACAAAAAAAGTTATTAAGCATTTAATTTTCCATACAATAGGCACATTGCAGCCCGAGCGCAGTCGCCGCGCTGACTGCGCAGTCAGCAGAGCGCGTGCTTATGCGTGCGAGCGTATGCATGTGTGTGTGTGTATGCGTTGCTCGCAATATTTGTATGTGTGAAATAAGCATAGAATGTTGGGAAGATTGGATCTTCGCAGGGTTCAGGGTATCTCGTAGTCGAGCCGTCTCGACTAGAGCACTCTTACTTGTTTTTCTTTTTTTTTTTAGCATTTTCTATCTGTGTGTGTGAGATAAATGCTTCTAATTTGTTATTGTATTAATTAGAGCAGCGCTTACAAATCTGTTGCCATAATACTTTACAATGCCACAGCTGTGTGGCATTAGCAACAATACAGCGTTAATCTCATATTATTAGCCATTTAGGAAGTTGCGGATGTTTGTCGGTCTGCGTTTAAATCATTTAGCAATATATCCATGTTAGATAAAATGCACTACAATAAGTAATAATTGAATGTGCTTTTAATCAACATCTTGTCGTATAATCATATGACAAACTAGTTTGATTTAGTATGGGTTTTTGTATGCTCAGATTAAATTGCTGCTGCTTGTAACATGGGATGGGAATACTGAATTGATTCTTATAATAGATTCTTAATAGATTCTTATTCAAATTTTTTAAATAATCAGTCTATAGATCTATTTTATAAATAGACTTTAAATTTAAAAAACATGTTTAGTGGCTAGTCTTCCAAATACCATAAAATATATAAGACAGTTTAATAATTTGTCATATACAATTTTAATTTAAGCCCAGAATTTTCTAATAAATCTAATGTAAAATTATTATTATACTAATAACAAAAGTAATTTTGTGATAGATTGGTTTGATATGAATGATGCATGTTTTTTAAAATAGTCGTTTGTGTAGAACAAAATATATTTGTCTATAGAAATATAGTTAGTTATTTTCTATTTTTTTATTTCTGGATTCTTCTTTTACGCCTATCATTTTAACTGGGCTCTACAGCTTTTTGTTAAATCTTTGTAAATGGGAAATGGCAATCGTTGTAGTGAATAATGATTGTAATAATATATTTATTATTTTATTATTAGTGATATTTTATTTAATATAAAAATCATATGAGAGACATTTATTATTTTTTTTAGTATCAGTTCAGGCAGTTCTCTTTACAGCCTACAACAAGATCATATTACAAATTAATACATTTATTTTCTAATCTCCTTTCAATATCTATTTATGTTTGCAGTAAAAGATTTCAATAGAAATACAATAAATAATAAATAAGTAATATTCACTAGAGCAATGATCTTTCACTTTTGTACTGATTGTATCAACAGATTTCTATGTATGAAGAAAAATGTATTTTATTTTGCTTATTTACTTTTAAGTTAATTTAATATTAAATTTAATTCTTGTTATTTTCCCTATATTGACAATAATATTATAATAATTATAATATATATATTTATATATTATAATTTTTGTTCAATATAATTGTGTAGATAATTCCTCATAAAGATTTATATATTTTACTCAAAAGTCAGGCTTGTAGGAATAGATGAGCTTTATACTTGCTTGGGTATTACTTCTAGTAACTCAAGTAATAGTATATATATAGTATAGGCTATACATTTCTCACAATAAATAAAATGTCTATAAATTTTCTTAAGGTCAGCTTTAATTCAATATATCTTTATATCTTTAAACTGATCTGTTATGCAATATGTTTGCTATGTAATAAATTGAATTAAAATTATCTTGAATGTAGATGATATTCATTGCTCGAGTGTTTTTTGTCTGGGTCTTTTGCACGCCCCTTTTATAAGTTTCAAAATATTTCAAAGGAATCGTTTAGCATAAAGGCATAAAGAAATTGTATGCATATAGCATATGGTATGCCACTTTCAGCATGGTGTGTGTGTGTGAGTGTGTGTGTGTTGAATGTAACTACAAAATGGCCGCATTCAGCGCGTGCTAGTTTGCTTCTTTCATGCATATGTTGCATTTAATTTAAGCAAATGTATTGAAGGCATGCGAAGGTGTGTACATGTGACTGTGACTGCGTTTGTATGTGTGAAAGGTCATTGAGCGTGCGTCGTTGCGTTGCTGCATGTTCGCATTTGACGCACGGCCTGCCTTTCACTGTTAATTATACTTGTCGACACTCTCATTATGCATAAATATGGATAAAGGTGAAACATGTTTTCTTTTTTTTTTTTTTTGCTCAGCGCTCGACCTTTCCGTGTAATGTCGATATCTCTTTTTTTTGCTCGACCCTTCTATGTTCTTGCAGAGGGTATCATATTGCTTTGGTGAAATTGTGAAGCAGCATAATTTATATAAAACCTTTCATCTTTATATAAACACAATTTGTATATCTATTTCTACAGTTCATATATTTATATACACTTTTATTTATTTTGCAAATATTTTGACCATATATATAAAATATGTCTAAATCCAGGTTTGTTTTTGGAAATATTTTCTTTTATTATCTGTCATGATTTGCTTGTGGCTTCTATACATATAAATGTTCAAAAGTGTATGCAATATTCGACCAGCCAGACTTGGTCATTCTCTGGTGTTATTTTTATTCAGTAATAATATGAAAATTAATCACTCAGCTGAGTCCAGGCCAGGCAACATAAAAGGGATGGATGAGCAGAGAATGTACAACAAATTTATACGACTTTTTAATGGGCATCTAATTAGCTCATTTTGTTGGCAAATGTTTGCCTTTTCGGCGCATTTTGTTTACCTTTCTGATGAGCCAATGTTTTTGCTATTTTTTTTTTTGTTGTTTTATATTTTGGCTCTCATTGTTGCTGCTTTTATTGGTATTTGCTTTTGTTTATTTGGGCTTTGACGCGTTTGCTCTTTACGCGTTTTACTACGCGCGCGTAACACGTTGCGCATACGTAATTCAAGGGAGACTCAAATTGTGCTGTACGAAAATATTGTAAGCCTAATGAAAATAACGCTCCAGCAGCCCCAGCAGCTCCAGCAGCCCCAACCGTGGGCCAATGCAGCAGTTTTGTCAATTCAGCCAAAGCGGAGGCGCAGGCAAAACAGGGCAAAGCCAGCTTTGAATTCACGACTTAAATGCCCAATTGGCCGTGTAGAAAAGTTTTGGTTTTATATTTTTATTTTTATTTTTTTTTATATTCAGTTTCATTTGGCGAATGGGGCCACTTGAATGCGCAATGAAGCTGCCGCAAAACTCCAATATGTCAAAATAGAGTAAAAAAAAATAGAATCTAAATGAAAATAGAAGATGTAAAAAAGAACTGCAACTCGAATGCGAATGCGAATGCGAATTCGAGTTTTGCATAAATTCAGCGAGCACTCTACAAATCCGCACAGTTTTTGGTTGACTATCGCAAACGATTTGTTGGCACAAATCTCTGTTTAATATTCATGACAAAAAAAATAGAAAAAAAAAAACAGAAAATCATGCAGCAGGCCTTAAATAACCACCAGCTTATTGTTGACATTAAATCCCAAACTGACACGCCTCCCATCTACCATCTATCGTCTGCCGCCCCCAGGCCCCAGCCTGCAAAAGTGTTAATTAAGCGGCACAAAAGCCTCGGATGTCGACTTTTAAAACATCATTAAAATTGTCAACTTTTGTTGAGCCTTCCTTATTGTTGTTGTTGTTGTTGCTGCTGCTGCTGCTGCTTAATTATTTTTATAATTTTTCAGTTTTTCCTCTTTACGCTCTGTGGTGTGGCCGGCCCGTTAAGTGGACGCTGCTACTGCGGCGACCACTCGTTAAAATTAATCAATTCATTTAACTTCTTGTTTATGTTGTTGCTTTATCTGATTTACGTGCCATACAAAATATAAGTTGTATTGAATGGGTCAGTCTCTACACAGTTGCTAGGCTAGCGAGGCTTTTCATTGTAAATAAAATCAAGAAACACTTTTATACATAGAATTGTGGAATTTCATACCCCCACATGGTGATTGTTCCATTCATGAATAGCTTCGCTTTATTCGTATAAATTCTAATAAAATTATCAGTATTGAAATAATGAATATATTTGATGTTAAATTGCTTTGTTTTCAAAATAAATTATGAGATCTTAAAACGCATGATTTGCTTGGCTGATAATAGGGACAGAGAAGCAAAGGAGATTAAGGCGGAGTCTAGGAAGAAACATTTTTAATGAATGCAAGATTAATTTCTTCAAATTATTTATTAAATTCAATGAAACTTTGTATTCGCTCAGCTCACAAATATCTAAATTAAATTATATAATTTATGTATCATATAATTATTTTAAATTATTTGTTCACTGCCATTGAGCTAGTATATATAGCTAGTCAATATAATAACAGTTTTTAAAAAATCATTTTATTTACAATAATTATAACTGTAAACTTATCTTCAATTTGATTTATTTCAATTGAACACGCTCAGACGGTAAATAACTGCATAATTACAGATTCAAAGCGATTGGAAAAATGTCATGTTTTATCATAGAATTATTATTTAATTATAGAATGCATAACAAGGGTTTTTTTTTGTTGAAATAAGATGTTCTGTTATAATATTTTGTTATGATTACTATTCAGTTTTCATATAAATAATGTATTTATTTAGCATTCGACTGGCTGATTGAGCAATTTAATAGATGATGCCTTTAGTAATATCTAAACTTTGAGAAGCAAATTTTCTTTAGGAATTGCAAAGCCTCGAAATGGGTCCGTTCTTAAAGTAAATTTATTTTAGGTCTTACTTAAGGTAAGTGGGCTATCGACTAAATTGTAAAGATTTAAATATTCAAATCTTTACAATTGAATTAAATTGAAAGAAAAAATAATAATATTTATGCACTGAAACTTGAACACATATTAAGAATTTAGTTTATATTTTAGATAACTAAGAGAAGATTTAGCACAACGAGTGCAGTTAGCTGCATTTCGTGCTAATAAATTCCTATATACGTATGGAAAGTGTATGGGAAAGTCAGAACAGATGACTGATAACTACTATATGCAGGCAACGTCAATGTTACGTTCAGGGAATCCCCAAAGATCTCAAAGCCCGCGCAACGAATTCGATTTACTTTCGTTACTCAAAATAATCTCACTCTAGAATTTTTATAAAATTAGATTTGGTATTTAATTGTCGGGTATTTCCTAGAGGGGCATTTTCTGTTCTTTTTTTTTTTTTTGCTATATATAAGGCTTAGTTTTAATGTGTTTGCTTTGGTATTTAATAGCTGTCCGGGGAGTGGCCGTGATAAGTATTGCGATTGAATAACGTGCTTCATACATGGTAATATTTTTAATAGGCTCTTGTGACTACTTATATTTCTTGAATCAAAAATGCAATTTTATCAGAAAGCACATTAAGAAAACGTTGAATAAATTGGACCTCTAAGCAAACAAAAAAAAAAAAGTCTTGATTGCGTCGAATTCGTGCTAAAAACAATTAAGAAAATATGATATCAATCACATTAAAAATAGAAAAGAATTTTATGTTCAGAATTTGCAACAAGCTTCAAAATTGTTAAAAATTACTCATACGCAGTGTTGCCTAATGCGAAATTTGCAGATTGTATCGGAATATATATTTACACACACATATGAATATATGTATATATATGTATATATATATATATATATATACATATCTCTGTTGGAAACAAACATCGATATTAATAAATGCGTAAATATAATATACACAAAATGTAGAACTTTCAGAATGGCATAAATATTTTTTTTACAGCTGTCTGCTCTGCGAGTAGTGAAAATTTTCTGTGAATTTGTTTACATATATATATATATATATATATATATATATATATATATATATATATATATACATATATACATGGAATATACATAAATATATGTATATATGATCTACTTTTGAATAATCTCTAAGCAAGTTTTCTTATCGGTTTTTTTATTTATTGTAAACATTTATTCCGGGACTTGTGCACTCGGGATTAACTAATACAATATGTTGTAATTATACGCTTAACTTAATTAAATATTTGTTTAACAATTACACTATTTTCTTCCAGTCAAATTGAACAAGTTTGGTTAATATGTAAACAAATACCCTGTAAATTAGTAAATTTTCAATATATATTAAATATATATAAATAATAAAGACAATCTAGGAAATTGTTACTTATTTATTATTATATCAATATTATTATGTAGTTTATATTTATTATATTTAATTAATACTTTAAAGTATTTTTAACATTATGCTAAAAAATATTTTTTTAAGATTTATTTTTAATCAATTTAAAATTAATTTTTTTTTAGTTCAATTTATTAACTGTTCAATTTATTATATAATAAATTTGCAGCATTTTTAAGGCAAATATTATTATAATATTACTTTATTCATTCATTTGGTTTGGTTATTAAAACGCTGTAATCTTGTTCTATCAGATATATTTACCGAATTAATTATATTTTTTCGCAGAATTTTTTACAGTCTCATTTGCATTCTTTTTTTTTTAATTTTTTCATATTTCCGTTTTATGACAGATATATTTACTGACTTGCTCATATAAAAATGAAAAAAAAAATCACACAACGCACAATTTTTGCAATTAGTTTAATGCATCATTTTGTCAGTTCGGCATGCAGCCAAGTCTGTGAAACTCTTATAAGAATCAGCGCATTGAAGTATTGTTTCTCTTTTTTTTTTACTTTTATTTCTTTTTCTTTTTGTTTTTCTTTTATAAACATAATTTCAGCAGCGAAATAAAATCAAGCGAGCCAAATTTTTGTGGTCATAGACAAAACGGAGGCGGCGTCGGCGTCGGAATAAGTAAATAAAAAATAATGTTGGCAAAGTAAATGCAAAACAAAAAAATTAAAGTTGTAAACGAAACTTGATATTTGATTACAGTTTTAAATTCGTTGCAACGAAATAAACAATCACACTGCCAGTCAGATAGGCAGATAAAGATAGTGTGAAAAGCACATTAATGATGAATATGTGGGCAAAAAAAAGAAGAAAATAATAAAAATCAGAATTCATATAGATTGCGCTAAATTGCAAACGTCAACGCAATGGAAATGAATGTCGGTCCGTTTGGCCGCGCGTCTGTCCGCCTGTTTGTCTACACATCTGTAGCACTTGTCGTTGTATCTGTATATAAAAGCACGCGAATGACACTCACACAGCCTTAATGTGGACACACACACACCTACACACACGCGCGAGAAAGTTGCGCACTATTTGGTCACACACGCGCGACTGAGAAAAGACAGAAAGAGGGCGCCAGAGCCGGAGCGAAAGTTTGCAGCCGAACCGCACGTGGCGACTAACAAGCGACAACTGAATTGAAAACTGAGTCCAAAGCATGCCAAAGCCACATCTGGAAACATCAGTTCTCCAACGCTGAGTGAGAAACGCAGCGCAGAGCATAGAGTGAGAAATAACCGGATTCTCGGATGCCGCCAAATCACAAATGAGTACGAATGTTGTTGCCGGCGAACAAGCAGAGCACAACAAATGTAGCGAAGAGCACTCGTTGGCGCAACGAGTGAGTGCGTCGAATTGAGTGGAAGTTGCTCTTTAAAGGCAACAGGTGTCGCTAGCGGCCTCGACACACAACTGTAAAGCACGACAGCAGAGCGTTCGTGTGTGTGTGTGTGTAGCCATGTTGAATGCGTGGGTGTGTGTGCGTTCGTGTGCGTGTGCGTGTCTGTAGCTAAATTGACGACAAATTGTTTGGCTTTGAGTGCGTTGCGGGTTTGATGACTCGGATTAAAGTTTGTTTTGTTTTAGTTGCTGGCGCCTGGCTTAATATTTCATTAACGTCCGCTACGTATACGTAATATTTATTGTATGAATTGACATTTTGTGCGAACAAATTGATCAAATCGCTAAATATTGGCGATTTGGTGCTTAGCCGAAAATCTTTTATGCATAACTAAAATATGAATTCCAATTTGTAGGAAATTAAATTGGTTTAGTTGGTTGATTATCTTTTCAACATATATATATATATATATATATATATATATATATATATTCTTCTGAGTTTTTGCTCAATATTTATGCTTTAAATATAGTTGATTCCTTCATTCAATTTATATAGATAAACTAGAATGTAGTAAAAATCTTAAATCACAGCATTGGATATATTTATATAATTAAAAAAATATATTTTATTAAAAATATTTATTAAAAAATTCCAATTGAAAATTGGGTTTTGCCAAAATCCACTTTTAAGCCATATTCTTCTTCTTTACGTCATTCCTTCGTCAAGAAGACAAACGAAATTTGAGAATTTCACACCGAGCCAACCTCAAGGCAAACCCGCAGCCTGCCAATTAATCCAATTAGGGCAAACAAACCTCCGGACAGCGGACAGTAGATAGGGGTCAGATGACAGTGGACACTAGATGCTGTAGAAAGATAGCCTTTAAAGTTAATGCGCCGGACCGAAATCAAGTGCTTTGACCAATTAACAAACCAAATTAAGGAACAGTGAGAAACTTAGAAAGAATGAAATTTTAATGTTTCTCTTTGAGAGATTAAAGAAAAAGTATATAATCCGGCAAACTTTGTCAGCGCCATTTGGATCAACAATAAGTTAAACGGCATTTATTTTGCTGGCCAAGGCAAAAGAGGAATCGAGTAAAGCCAAGGACACTTTTTGCCCACAGGATAATCAATTATGCAACACACACAGCACAGCAGCTGCGAGAACCCGCAAAGTCCGAGCAGATGAATGCAAAAAGCAGGAAGGAAAAAGCAAGCTCTTAATACTTTAATTGCCAGGAACCTAAATTATGCATAATAAGTATTATGCGAATCATAATTTCAAGTTTATTATGACATTGATTTGTTGTCTGGGCCAACCGAATAACCAGATTAGCCAGTCAGCACTTAATCGGCTTAATCAAATAATCATATTAGGCAATCGCCATCAATCAACTAATGCGGTGGGTGGGCTTTACAAGCAGGCGTCTACAACAAACTCATGACAATTTATAGTAAATACGACAAAAGACACGAGACTGTATATATATACAAAATCAGTTATCTAATTGGAAATTGAATAATGGACTTGTACAATGTCGAGAATCGTTTAATGATATTGGAATGCCTCAGAGAGAATTCGGCCAATATGCGCATCGAGCAGGCTAACTTACGGGATCGCATTTCCCAGGCCTTGGTGCGGGCACGAACCAGTTTGTTATGCATTCGACAGCTGAACATTGAGCTGCAGGAAATGAAGGTGACTGTGGACAATGCATTGGCTAATGATTTTCAGGATTTGGTCGATTTTGATGAAGCAGAACTGGATGAAAACCTAGCCGGAGTTCCCATGATACAAATGACAGAAGGAGACGCACAAGAGCTACCCAATGGGACAGGTTCAGTTGAATTGAATGAGAATACAAGTGATAAGCAATAGAAAGGAATTCCCTAAGCAATGTCTGTGTCTTAAAGAGGTCTATTAAGTCTTTTTTTGTTATATTTTTAGTGCAATGCTTTTCTTTAATGAGTCCATATTAAAAGTATGCCAACCGCAACGATTCGAAGCATGAAAGCCACAAAAGCTTTGAAATATTGGTTAGAGTGTTATCGATTAAGAGGTAAGTATTATGTGGATGAGTGCATTGCAATTCTGCTTAAATTCTTTTACTTATTCTTCATATATTACATACATTTAAAGTGGAGAGAAAAACTTGAGTTTAGAGTTAATTTTAAAATTATATTCCCTTTAAATCTAAAGCTCTACAAAATAAATCAAACGAAGCTTTAGATCATTTTAAATAAATATTTTATTTATTGTTTTTTAAAACTAGTAAAAAAAGCAATTTTTAAAATTTTTTGCAGAGCTTTTGGAATAATTGATGTTGTTGAATTACCAATTATATAAAAATAAATATAAAAATATAAAATATAAAAAATAATATAAAATAAATATCACAAATATCTTTGAAAATATTTCATAATAATTTCAAGCAATATTTTGTTCAATCTCAACAGCAAAAGCAACTGTTAAAATCAACTCAAATCAAACATAAAATTTCAAAAAAAGCTTAAATTATGTAACGAAATTTTATTGAAGAAAAAATAACTCAGCCTTAATAACAACATAAGTTTAGGCTATCAATATTGTTCCTTTTCTACCTTGACCCAAATCCTCATCAATTATGCTGGCAGAAAGGCTGGCTGAAAGGCTGGCATTTAGGCAGACACAGGCACAGTCCCAGGCTCTTGCTGATTAAACTGAACAAAATTGTTGTCGCATAATGAAAAACTCACAGAGCTGAAGCCAGAGCTTCGCTTGGTTACTTTGCCTAGTGCGCCATAAATCACAGTTCAGCAGCACAAATATTTCAAAAACCCAAAATCCAATGAAGTGCGTTGTCGAAAGCAATGGATACCTTAGTTAACTGGATTATGTATGCCAATCAATCAATGCTTTTTTCGGCATTCACAAAATTAAGTGTAAATATGTGCAGAGCCTGAAAAGCAGAACTGTAAGCTGTCAAATTTTGCGGCTACGGCAATGGTTTGTTGCTGTTGGGTAACTGGATTATGTGTCGTATGCGTAATATTTATTGTAAATAAATTGTGAATTGAGTTGAAACTGAGAAAATTATATATTTTAATTGTATTTCATCTTGATTTTAATAGAATTTATATACTCTAGCTAATTATGTTCGAGATGAATCTCAATTGAACCGAATGTTGAGCTAAATGCATATAAAGATTCTTGAAGATGGAAGTATTGGATGGAAGGTATTAAGTTATTTTATGTGTTAGCTGTTTTTCTTAAATAGTTTAATAGAAAAGAAAAAATAATTTTCAAAAAATATCTAAATAAAGATATATATAAAGGTAAAGATATAATACATATATATTATATATGTATAATATATGTAGAAAAATATATTTATAATAGATGCATATTTCATTCAAGCTCTTCAAGCTTTTGATAATTTAAAAACAACTGCTTTCCACTGTCCCTTACATGACCTGACTAAATATTTATGCATATAGAGCAATACAAGTCGCTAGCCAAAAGCCAACCTTCTATGTAGTTACTTATTGTCGAGAACAACTGCAAAAAGCTGCATGCAATAGTTTGACTGCAGCTGATTGTACCTGATGCATCTGCGTGTGCATCTGTATGTGTGTGTGCATCTGTGTGTGTGTGCGCGTGTCTGCACTCATGCATATGGTAAGCTGATAATGCACTGACAATGGCGCCATTGAGCAGCACTTTCAGACCAAATCGGCTTAAAGTCTTTTGACTTCGATTCGCTTAGTCACGGCTTAAGTAGATACTGTCAAATGATGAACCATTAAATCGATAGTTTTAAGCCTTCAAATTAGTTTTTAGTGCAGCTATATATATATTTAATGAATTTCTAAACGAAATTCAGATCAAGCAAATCATTTTGCCAACTGCAAGTTGAGGCTTAATTTATAACTATTGAGCTTAGTCAGTTAAATTTAATTTAATTTGAATTTTGATTAGCTAATTGAAAGAAAAAAGAATTGTTTTATTTTTAATACAATTTTATATTATATTTTATTGCATTTATATGATAGTCTGATTTAATACAGAATACAATTTTATATTAAACCTAAATGTAAGTGAATTAAGTATGTAATCAAATTAAAAGATAATTTAATTTCAATTTGTTTTTATTATTATTTTTTTAATCACAGTTGGATCAGTCTTTGGCAAGCTTTGACGCGCAACAGAGAAGAAAAATAATAAATCATTTGATGAATTTTTTTTCAGCTGGCTGAAGACACTTTTATTAAATTTGCAGAGCAATATATATTTTTTTTTTACTATTGACCAGCCAATGGAATTAATTGAAAAATTGCTGCAGCCAATAAGTCGGAGGCATGTGAATTGCTTCTTCTTCTGTTTTCAAGTTGGCTGCCTAAACTTTGCTCATTACTCGATTGGTAATCTACGTGCTATGTTCAGTTAGTCAAGAGTCGTATAGCTTGACTACGCAACTACTCGCAAACTTTAAGTCAGCTAACAAACTACACAACTATCAGTTGCACCTGCAAACACCACGAACAGGTGTCAACAACAAAAGCGACATCAACGACAGCCGCATCGCATCGCAACGCATCGCGTCGCATTTCTTGTCGCTAATCAAGTACTTTGCGCTCTGTGGCAAGTTTAATGTCACCTTGGTGGCAAGCATCTGTGGAGACATTGATTTTCGCAACACGTATGCTGTGGCTTATACTTGGCTTGGCTTGGCTTGGCTTGGCTTTGCTTTGCTTGCACGCGGATTACGCATACGCAGCGTTGGTTAATTGAGATAATCGCAAAGCCTGCGAGGCGCTCGAGCATCGCAAAAAGTTTGGTAAAAACTTTTATTGCTTGTTAAATTAACACCTGATGTTTGATTAATGCGTCGATAACACATTTCTGATTATTTAAATATTGATGAACCATTATATAGGCAAAGCTAGACCAAGTTGTTAGTTGATATTGTCGAAATAAATGAGTTTGTTGTTGATTTGAATCTGTTTTGTAAATGCTATTGTTTTTTTAAAGAATAATTTAAACTTCATAAAGTTTTTCCATTAATATAACTATACTTTAGTTAACAATCTGAAGATTGGATTCATAAAATGATTAAAAATTTCCATAGCAACTTTTATTATTCCCTGGCATCAAATATATATGTTCATATATATATATATTCATATTTTTTTGAATATTTCTGAAGCCTTTTGTAGCCTACTAATGCTACTTGGACACTTTTCTAATAAGTTTATATTTTTAAAAAAGTCTAAATACTTTTATAAGAGCTTTTATTGTCTCTTCTCAAAAATAGTCATATATTTCTTTTATATATACCTAATATATCGTGTCCTTCCCGTTAGAGAGAGCTCTTTTACTTGTTTCATTTGTTGGCTTGAAACGATGTTTGTTTTTGTTTTTTTTTTTTTGTGAATTGCTTTTCACTTTTAACGTTTCGCTGGCAATTTAATTTTTGTGCTTTCCTTTATGGTGAGATGTTTGCGTTGTTTAAATTGTTTTTCTATTTGAGGTTGCCCTCGCCCTCGAGATGCCAACAGACAGTCGCAGAGTCAGTTCCCCAGTCAGGTATCCATTACAGTTGCCGTCAGGCAACGTTTGGGCAACGCCTTCCTGCACTGTAATCGCCGCTCCGAGCTTTACAAATTTCATGTTGGCAGTTGTTTTTTTTTTTTTGTTTGTATAATTCTCAGAGATAAGTGTGGGAAGATGAATAGGAGGGAAAGAGAATGAGGATGAGAAATACAGAGAGAGAGACAGAGAGCGAGATTAACTTGCAAGGGTTTTAAAAATATTTTCACTATATTATTCTGGATTTTTCCTAAGCGATCCAATGCTTCGCATGTCTGCATTAAAATGTATTAGTTCATTGAATTGTATTTGAAAAAGTTAGAGAGTGAGAGGGTGAGAGAGATGGAGAGAGAGAGGGAGAAAGAGAGAGAGATTGAAGATAGCCAGCCATTTCTCTGCATGCCTCCATTAAAGTAGATCTTAAAATTGTGCTTTGAAAAATTATATTCGACCTTTTGATTCACTTTTTATAACATAAATTTTAAAACACAATATAAACTAAAAATAAAGCATATTGTGGGTAAATGAATGTATAATATATATATATATAAATGAAAATATGAAAACATATTTTATCATATTTATTGCTTGCGTAAATAAATTTGAATATTGTGGAAAAAGTATTCAAAGTTTTTTGCTGTCAATTAAGACTTTGTTAATTTCCAATAAATAGCTTAGTTTCGAAAATAAATTTATATAGTTCGCCTTGAAATTTTTTTTAAACGACATTCGAAATTGTTTCGTGTGGTACACGTGCTAAACAAACAGAACAAAAATACACACAAAACATTCACGTAGAATGATCCAAACCGAAGATCGAGAACTTGATCGGGCGCTGGAACTCTGTCAGCTGATTCAGAGCGATTTGCGCACTTGCGTCAATATTGTGCAGCGTTTGGATCAGAAGTACAATGAGTCGGATCGCAGTCAGACTGTCACCATGCCATTACGCTCCGACATGATTGGAGAGAACACATCCCTATCGGCAATTAGTTTGACCCGATCGTCGAACAAGTCGCTGTCCACATTCAGCCTGGACAGCTGCGGCAAGATGAAAGTGGAGGGGCGCACATCCCACGAACTGGACTTCATCTTTGTCGATCTCACAAGCAAGGCAATCAAAGTACGCCGCGACCTCGAGGCGGCTACCGCCCACACACAGCGCATCACGGACTGCAGTATGCGTCAGGAACCAGTGCAGCATCGGATGCTGCGCGACGCACGCGGCTCTAAGACGTTCATATGCAAACACTATAGCAAGAGCAAGATTCTGAAGAGGGCTAGTCCGAAGAGAGTGTGGCGGCTGCAGGATTATATTAATGTGCCGATGCTCAGCAAGGAAACATTGCAAATGACTTTTTGTCGTTGATAATTATTATTGGCATTTTAGTTTAGTTTTTTTTTTTTTTTTTTTCTGTCTTCTCTGTTTGAGTGTTTTGTCCTCCGTTAAAGACCAGTGAATCGTATTAATCCCACCTTTTTAGCTTTCATTAAAATTTTTGTCACCATTAAATAAGCGAAAACTTTGCCAAACTTATACAAAAATTCATTTGACTTGACATTAAAATCACGAAAAGTTCGCTTTCTACTAGCTCTTCACACCGCATCGCATGGCTTCGCTGTCGTAAGTGACAACTTGGGATGTAGGATGCGAACAGGAGGCATACACATTCGCGACATGTCTCAAGCGTAAGTTTTTCATGTTCTCGCAATGATGAGCATGATTATGATGATGATGACAACAGCACAACAACAACAACAGCAACAACAGCGTTACATGTTTACGGTCGCAAATGGCAGCTCGAGCTGAGAGATATGAGGAAAATATGAGAGAAAGCGCTCCAGCTCTGACGCAAAAGTTGTGATAATATAAATGCAAAAGTGGCCAAAGGCCCAGGACCTAACTTTCGAACAACATTCCCAAGTTGCCTCATTTTGAATTTTTTTTTCTGCTTATTTTTGCCTGCCTCCTTCCAAAGAAAACAAAAAAATAAAAAAATCGTTCTCCTTTAAAACTAGGCAAAGGCAAAAGGGGAATTCCGTACTTTGCCAACACGACGCTGTTGTCCCTAACTGGATAGCCAACAGGCCAGCTGGCCAACAACGGAGAAGACATTAAACAGAACTTTGCATATTTCAAGTTACAGTTAGTGCAATGAGCTATGTACAAATGCATACACATAGAACAAGTAACGGTGCTCTCGACGAGCATGCACAACCGAATGATACCCTGTAGGGAATGAATAGTTATGATAAGATGGTATAATAAGGTAGATCTTAGAATTAGATTTGATAAATTTGTTCTATTTCTATAAAACAAGTTGAGATGAATAATAGAATGCAAATGATCTATGATATACCAGATGAGAGTTTGAAAGTATTAGAATTCTATTGAATACCTAATAATTGAAGAGATAAATTCCCAATTGTCTTTAATTCCTTTTAAACAGAATGGCACAAGTACAGAATGTGGAAGCTCGCAATATCCTAAAAAGTATCACCGCTAACAAAGGAAAACGAGTATATTAGCTTTCCTTAAAGTTCATATGTTAGCGTGGAAGTTCATCTGTTTATCATAGGAATCAAAAACATTTTGCAGTATATGAAATATTCATATGTAAAGAAGTTGTGGATACGGCCACTGAAGACGGTACAAAATGAGGAAAAAATCTTTCTTTTATCTAGAGCGAAATCATGACAATTTGATAAGCTTGAAAAGTTATATATAGCCTTTTAAGGAATAGAAATCCTGTAAGCTGATAGATCTATATTTTATATAGTTTGCCCATATTTGATATAGTTCATCTATACAATCGAGAATGAGTATTATACAGTCAATGACGCTCGACTGCAACGTTCTCACTTATTTATGTATTTATTTAATGCCTTCGGCTATGGAAAGATTCCATTTAGTTTTATTTTTATATTTACAAACATAACGAATGAGCACGAGTTGTCTCAAGTTATGGTCTTAGTAGAAGTTAAATGAAATAGCTGAAGACGATTCACAAATATCATAGTTGCATTATGCGATGGTTTATAAGAGGAATTACATAGAAGTATTTAAGTCATAAGTGATTCATAAAAATCCCAGTTTAAGTTATCTATTATGAGAGTTAGAATGTTTTGATATATGAGCAATAGATATTGTGTATTAAATATCTGTATAAAAAATTTGTTTACTTTTATAGATCGAACTTTGAATAGTAGCTAAGTGCAAATGGTATTATGCAATAGACCCTGAAGACCACTTGCATGGTAGCAAATAAATGCGAACTTTGTGTTCAAGTTGATTAACAGAAACAAAGAAAAGTGAAGTCAAGCTCATAGTATGATTTGTTGACTAATGGATCAGTTACTGTTATTGTACTCAAACACTGACTCAGGCTGTGACGAGCAAATAATAACTATAATCATGTAGTATGTAAATATATTTAAGAAAAGTCTAAAAATCTTTTAAGATTTCCTGCTTGATAGATTTCAAACTGTTCGAACTGTCTACAGTTTGCACTCAAAGAATTTGTCGTTAAGCACATAGAACAAACAACCAATTTTTCAATTTCTTATCGTTTTTAGATCTCTAATGGAAAACTATCTAATATTGGGTCAACAGTTAGCTACTTGCTGGCAGTGAAAAGGACTTAAAACTGCTGCACTTCTAATGTGCTGAGGGCCATTGAGCGTCCGTTTGGTTGGCCAAGCAGCAATGGCGAAGGGGGCTGAAGTTCCAGTAAGGGCAGCATCTCCAAGCCTAATTCAAAGTCGGAAATGTGCTAAAAACCGCCAAATTGTTTTCCACGTTTGCACACTGTAAGGGTGTATATGTGTGTGTATGAGCTGTTAGTATCTGTGGAGCTCTAATGCTTTGTCGTTGTGTATGCCGCAGACCTAGCAGCAAAATGTTGGCGTTTGTTCAATACCAACACAGAAATTTGCCTTTGTTTGCCATCAGTGGCCGACGTATGTCGGGTCGAGGCAAGCCAACCTCGAGCCGAGCAGGCTAACCAGGTCCTTTTTGTTGGCCATTTAGGATTTGCCATTACAAGTTGCTTAATTAAGATTTCCTGCGGGTCTGTTAGTCGCTTCAAGTGTTCAATACAAATGGTTTGTGTTCCTTTTGTCTATAGACAAACTTAATGACGCAGCAGCAGCGCAGCAGTATCAGAGGCAGATGCTGAATAATAACAACTGTTCAGAATATACGGGCCTCAATAAATATGCAATCAAAGTGACAGTCAAACTTATCGACTGTGCTTCTGTACTAGCTATTTAGTCAGGGACTTGCCTACAAAAAAAAGAAACATCTGCGACTTCATAAAGTCAATAGTGTGCTATAGTATAAATAGTAAGTCAAGCTAAGTATCAGGTCATGCCCAACTGTCTAGACGACTGGCAGTCTATAGGTTCGTAGGATATTAATATATGTTTATAAAATATTTTCAGAGATTTTATTTCAATTTTTATATTCATTTTGAATTTAATATGAATAAAATATGAAATAAATTAATTTTTCAATTTAAATTTATAGAAATTTCCTTTTGATTTGAAGCTTAACAACTCAGCAGGTCCACTTACAATATGTATTATAGAAATTATAGCTGTTAAACTGTAGAATTTTCCACATTTTTAAAAGTCATATCTCAACATTGTTGAGTTATAGAACATAATTGTCCACTCAGATCATCTCAGGAAATATTCAGTCGAGGTTATACACAAGTACTGCAAGCTCTAAGTTTCTTTAAACTAAATAAACTCTAAATAAACTAAATAAACGTTAAATTTACTCCTTTCTTAAACATTCCAAAACACAAAAATATTTGCTTAAGCTCAAGGCAGAGTAAGTATCTACATATAAGTAACAAGTTTGCTATATAATTTTTTCTATTCACATATTCATATATAAGATGTTTTGCTATCTTTAAGAAAAGAATACCTTAGTAAAATTATTATTTTCTGATTTATTTTTTTTTTGGATGAGTTGCGATTTGAGAACTCAATGAATGACGCATGAGCTAGGCCATCACAAATGTGTGGCATTTCACAAACAATTTAGTCCCCAATATGTCGGGCCCTCAGGACACTGTAAGGACTTCCGTCTGAATAAATATTTAATCAATCAATTTCGACAATTTCTTTTGGCTCGTCAAATGCGCACACAAACTAAATGATCCAACAATGCTCAAAATAATAATAATAGAAATAATGATAATAACAATGATGATGACGCTATTACCGCTCAGGCATAAAACAAGTCAGACACATCAAATTGATTTGATTGAAATGTTAATATCGTAGCAGAGCCAACAAAAGAATTTCGTCTGGCGCTGATTTCCATAAGCATCAGCGGCAGCAGTCGAGAGAGAGAGATAACTGGACAAGCACATTGAAAGGATGTCCATAAAGGGACTTAGTCATTCACAATGAGCTGGACCTGCCTAATGACAAAGCAGCTTTAGGTAGGTCCTTTTACTGCTGTGCTGCTCCCAAATCTCATCAGTGAATTTCCGTTTCACGGTGATTCGCTTCAAGTGTCTTTTTCTGTTCCTGTTTTAGTTTCTGCTTCAGTTTCAATTTTGATTTCGATTTCGATTTCAATTTCGTTTTCCGTTTTTGTTTTCAATTGAACTGATTTTTCCATGAATGCACATTTCTCCGGGTCGAAAACGGATTCTAATGCTCGCTTTGCGCTGTGCGTGCGATTATCAGAAATGCTATTAGTTCAGTCTCCTGTTATTGACAGTTGCTTTGAACTTTGGATTATGTTTGATGTGCCAGTCGATACATTTGGTGCGTCTGTGGCCAAACGTCGAGTCCTCAAATCAATGACATTTCACCAATATTGGCATACGAGACATGCCCACATCTGATGGAATTTTAAAATCGAATTTTCTCTCTTCTTACTTTTTTAATCGATTTTCATATATGTAGCTAGCTGTTGCTATATATTTATAAATAATTGACAAGCTGCAATATGATAAGCACAGAGGAAACGTTGTTAGTCGAAATTTTATAATATTATATTAAATTAATTTGAATCATTAGCATCATTGATATTAACAGCGTCTTAACATTCACTTAAATGTTCTATGTTATGTCGCATACAGCATTATATAGGCAACAGCCTCAGCAGCAGCACCAGCCTGAGCAAGAGCCTCAGAATCAGCCTGAGCAGCAGCCTGCGCAGCAGCCTGAGCAGCAGTCTGAGCAGCAGTCTGAGCACCAGGCTGAGCAGCAGCCTGAGCATCAGCTGAGCCTGAGCAGCAGCAGTCTGAGCAGCAGTCTGAGCAGCAGTCTGAGCAGCAGGCTGAGCAGCAGTCTGAGCAGCAGTCTGAGCAGCAGGCTGAGCAGCAGCAGGCTGAGCAGCAGCAGCCTGAGCAGCAGCAGCCTGAGCAGCAGTCTGAGCAGCAGGCTGAGCAGCAGCAGGCTGAGCAGCAGCAGCCTGAGCAACAGCCTGAGCAGCAGCCTGAGCACCGGCCTGAGCACCGGCCTGAGCAGCAGCCAGAGCAACAGCCTGAGCAGCAGCCAGAGCATCAGCCTGAGCAACAGCCAGAGCACCAGCCACAGTAGCAGCCACAGTAGCAGCCAGAGCAGCAGGCTGAGCAGCAGCAGGCTGAGCAGCAGCAGGCTGAGCAGCAGCAGGCTGAGCAGCAGCAGGCTGAGCAGCAGCAGGCTGAGCAGCAGCAGGCTGAGCAGCAGCAGCCTGAGCAGCAGGCTGAGCAGCAGCAGCCTGAGCAGCAGGCTGAGCAGCAGCAGCCTGAGCAGCAGCCTGAGCAGCAGCCAGAGCAGCAGCCACAGTAGCAGCCTGAGTAGCAGCCTGAGTAGCAGGCTGAGCAGCAGTCTGAGCAGCAGGCTGAGCAGCAGGCTGAGCAGCAGTCTGAACAGCAGGCTGAGCAGCAGCAGCCAGAGCAGCAGCTTGAGCAGCAGCCTGAGCAGCAGCCTGAGCAGCAGTCTGAGCAGCAGGCTGAGCAGCAGTCTGAGCAGCAGGCTGAGCAGCAGCAGGCTGAGCAGCAGCAGCCTGAGCAGCAGGCTGAGCAGCAGCAGCCAGAGCAGCAGCTTGAGCAGCAGCCTGAGCAGCAGCCTGAGCAGCAGTCTGAGCAGCAGGCTGAGCAGCAGTCTGAGCAGCAGGCTGAGCAGCAGCAGGCTGAGCAGCAGCAGCCTGAGCAGCAGCCAGAGCATCAGAATGAGCAACCGCCTGAGCAGCAGCCAGAGCATCAGCCTGAGCAGCAGCCAGAGCATCAGCCTGAGCAGCAGCCAGAGCATCAGCCTGAGCAGCAGCCTGAGCAGCAGTCTGAGCAGCAGGCTGAGCAGCAGCAGTCTGAGCAGCAGTCTGAGCAGCAGGCTGAGCAGCAGTCTGAGCAGCAGGCTGAGCAGCAGTCTGAGCAGCAGTCTGAGCAGCAGTCTGAGCAGCAGGCTGAGCAGCAGTCTGAGCAGCAGGCTGAGCAGCAGGCTGAGCAGCAGGCTGAGCAGCAGCAGGCTGAGCAGCAGCAGGCTGAGCAGCAGCAGGCTGAGCAGCAGCAGCCTGAGCAGCAGTCTGAGCAGCAGGCTGAGCAGCAGCAGGCTGAGCAGCAGCAGGCTGAGCAGCAGCAGGCTGAGCAGCAGCAGCCTGAGCAACAGCCTGAGCAGCAGCCTGAGCACCGGCCTGAGCACCGGCCTGAGCAGCAGCCAGAGCAACAGCCTGAGCAGCAGCCAGAGCAACAGCCTGAGCAGCAGCCTGAGCAGCAGTCTGAGCAGCAGGCTGAGCAGCAGTCTGAGCAGCAGGCTGAGCAGCAGCAGTCTGAGCAGCAGGCTGAGCAGCAGGCTGAGCAGCAGCAGTCTGAGCAGCAGCCTGAGCAGCAGCCAGAGCATCAGCCTGAGCAACAGCCAGAGCACCAGCCACAGTAGCAGCCACAGTAGCAGCCAGAGCAGCAGGCTGAGCAGCAGCAGCCTGAGCAGCAGGCTGAGCAGCAGCAACCCGAGCAGCAGGCTGAGCAGCAGTCTGAGCAGCAGGCTTAGCAGCAGCAGCCTGAGCAGCAGCCTGAGCACCGGCCTGAGCAGCAGCCAGAGCAACAGCCTGAGCAGCAGCCAGAGCATCAGCCTGAGCAACAGCCAGAGCACCAGCCACAGTAGCAGCCACAGTAGCAGCCAGAGCAGCAGGCTGAGCAGCAGCAGGCTGAGCAGCAGCAGCCTGAGCAGCAGGCTGAGCAGCAGCAACCCGAGCAGCAGGCTGAGCAGCAGTCTGAGCAGCAGGCTTAGCAGCAGCAGCCTGAGCAGCAGGCTGAGCAGCAGCCTGAGCAGCAGCCTGAGCAGCAGCCTGAGCAGCAGCCAGAGCAGCAGCCTGAGCATCAGCCTGAGCAACAGCCTGAGCAGCAGCCAGAGCAACAGCCAGAGCATCAGCCTGAGCAGCAGCCAGAGCATCAGCCTGAGCATCAGCCTGAGCAGCAGCCAGAGCAGCAGCCTGAGCAGCAGCCTGAGCACCGGCCTGAGCAGCAGCCAGAGCAACAGCCTGAGCAGCAGCCAAAGCATCAGCCTGAGCAGCAGCCAGAGCATCAGCCTGAGCAGCAGCCAGAGCATCAGCCTGAGCAACAGCCAGAGCATCAGCCAGAGCAACAGCCTGAGCAGCAGCCAGAGCATCAGCCTGAGCAACAGCCAGAGCACCAGCCACAGTAGCAGCCTGAGTAGCAGCCTGAGCAGCAGCATGAGCATCAGCTGAGCCTAAGCAGCAGCCTGAGCATCTGCCTGAGCAGCAGCCAGAGCAACAGCCTGAGCAGCAGCCAGAGCATCAGCCTGAGCAGCAGCCAGAGCATCAGCCTGAGCAGCAGCCAGAGCATCAGCCTGAGCAGCAGCCTGAGCAGCAGCCTGAGCAGCAGCCTGAGCATCAGCCTGAGCAGCAGCCAGAGCATCAGCCTGAGCAGCAGCCAGAGCATCAGCCTGAGCAGCAGCCTGAGCAGCAGCCTGAGCAGCAGCATGAGCATCAGCTGAGCCTAAGCAGCAGCCTGAGCAACAGCCTGAGCAGCAGCCAGAGCAACAGCCTGAGCAGCAGCCAGAGCATCAGCCTGAGCAGCAGCCAGAGCATCAGCCTGAGCAGCAGCCAGAGCATCAGCCTGAGCAGCAGCCTGAGCAGCAGCCTGAGCAGCAGCCTGAGCACCGGCCTGAGCAGCAGCCTGAGCAACAGCCAGAGCACCAGCCACAGTAGCAGCCTGAGTAGCAGCCTGAGTAGCAGCCTGAGCATCTGCCTAAGCAGCAGCCTGAGCATCAGCCTGAGCAGCAGCCTGAGCATCAGCTGAGCCTAAGCAGCAGCCAGAGCATCAGCCTGAGCAGCAGCCTGAGCAGCAGCCAGAGCATCAGCCTGAGCAGCAGCCAGAGCATCAGCCTGAGCAGCAGCCAGAGCATCAGCTGAGCCTAAGCAGCAGCCAGAGCATCAGCCTGAGCAGCAGCCTGAGCAGCAGCCAGAGCAACAGCCTGAGCAGCAGCCAGAGCATCAGCCTGAGCAGCAGCCAGAGCACCACCCACAGTAGCAGCCTGAGTAGCAGCCTGAGCAGCAGCATGAGCATCAGCTGAGCCTAAGCAGCAGCCTGAGCATCTGCCTAAGCAGCAGCCAGAGCATCAGCTTGAGCAACAGCCTGAGCAGCAGCCAGAGCATCAGCCTGAGCAGCAGCCAGAGCATCAGCCTGAGCAGCAGCCAGAGCAGCAGCCTGAGCAGCAGCCTGAGCACCGGCCTGAGCAGCAGCCTGAGCAACAGCCAGAGCAGCAGCCACAGTAGCAGCCTGAGTAGCAGCCTGAGCATCTGCCTAAGCAGCAGCCTGAGCATCAGCCTGAGCAGCAGCCAGAGCAGCAGCCTGAGCAGCAGCCAGAGCATCAGCCTGAGCATCAGCCAGAGCATCAGCTGAGCCTAAGCAGCAGCCAGAGCATCAGCCTGAGCAGCAGCCTGAGCAGCAGCCAGAGCAACAGCCTGAGCAGCAGCCAGAGCATCAGCCAGAGCATCAGCCTGAGCAGCAGCCAGAGCATCAGCCTGAGCAGCAGCCAGAGCAGCAGCCTGAGCAGCAGCCTGAGTAGCAGCCTGAGCATCTGCCTGAGCATCTGCCTGAGCAGCAGCGAGAGCATCAGCCTGAGCAGCAGCCTGAGCAGCAGCCAGAGCAGCAGCCAGAGCAACAGCCTGAGCAGCAGCCTGAGCAGCAGCCAGATCATCAGCCTGAGTAGCAGCCTGAGCATCTGCCTAAGCAGCAGCCTGAGCATCAGCCTGAGCATCAGCCTGAGCAGCAGCCAGAGCACCAGCCACAGTAGCAGCCTGAGTAGCAGCCTGAGTAGCAGCCTGAGCAGCAGCCTGAGCATCAGCTGAGCAGCAGCCAGAGCATCAGCCTGAGCAGCAGCCAGAGCATCAGCCTGAGCAGCAGCCTGAGCAGCAGCCAGAGCATCAGCCTGAGCAGCAGCCTGAGCAGCAGCCAGAGCAACAGCCTGAGCAGCAGCCAGAGCAACAGCCTGAGCAGCAGTCAGAGCAACAGCCTGAGCAGCAGCCAGAGCACCAGCCACAGTAGCAGCCAGAGCATCAGCCTGAGCAGCAGCCTGATCAGCAGCCAGAGCAACAGCCTGAGTAGCAGCCTGAGCATCTGCCTAAGCAGCAGCCTGAGCATCAGCCTGAGCAGCAGCCAGAGCACCAGCCACAGTAGCAGCCTGAGTAGCAGCCTGAGTAGCAGCCTGAGCAGCAGCCTGAGTATCAGCTGAGCAGCAGCCAGAGCAACAGCCTGAGCAGCAGCCAGAGCACCGGCCTGAGCAGCAGCCTGAGCACCGGCCTGAGCAGCAGCCAGAGCATCATCTTGAGCAACAGCCAGAGCACCAGCCAGAGCACCGGCCTGAGCAGCAGCCAGAGCATCAGCCTGAGCAGCAGCCTGAGCAGCAGCCAGAGCAACAGCCTGAGCAGCAGCTAGAGCAACAGCCTGAGCAGCAGCCAGAGCACCGGCCTGAGCACAGGCCTGAGCAGCAGCCAGAGCAACAGCCTGAGCAGCAGCCTGAGCATCTGCCTGAGCAGCAGCCTGAGCAGCAGCCAGAGCAACAGCCTGAGCAGCAGCCTGAGCATCTGCCTGAGCAGCAGCCAGAGCATCAGCCTGAGCAGCAGCCAGAGCACCAGCCACAGTAGCAGCCTGAGTAGCAGCCAGAGCATCAGCCTGAGCACAGGCCTGAGCAGCAGCCAGAGCAACAGCCTGAGCAGCAGCCAGAGCACCGGCCTGAGCACAGGCCTGAGCAGCAGCCAGAGCAACAGCCTGAGCAGCAGCCTGAGCATCTGCCTGAGCAGCAGCCTGAGCAGCAGCCAGAGCAACAGCCTGAGCAGCAGCCTGAGCAGCAGCCAGAGCAACAGCCTGAGCAGCAGCCTGAGCATCTGCCTGAGCAGCAGCCTGAGCAGCAGCCAGAGCAACAGCCTGAGCAGCAGCCTGAGCATCTGCCTGAGCAGCAGCCAGAGCATCAGCCTGAGCAGCAGCCAGAGCAGCAGCCAGAGCAACAGCCTGCGCAGCAGCCAGAGCATCAGCCTGAGCACCGGCCTGAGCAGCAACCAGAGCAACAGCCTGAGCAGCAGCCAGAGCATCAGCCAGAGCACCAGCCACAGTAGCAGCCTGAGTAGCAGCCTGAGCACCGGCCTGAGCAGCAGCCAGAGCACCGGCCTGAGCATCAGCCTGAGCAGCAGCCAGAGCATCAGCCTGAGCAGCAGCCTGAGCAGCAGCCAGAGCAACAGCCTGAGCAGCAGCCAGAGCACCGGCCTGAGCAGCAGCCAGAGCAACAGCCTGAGCAGCAGCCAGAGCATCAGCCTGAGCACCGGCCTGAGCAGCAGCCAGAGCAACAGCCTGAGCAGCAGCCAGAGCATCAGCCTGAGCACCGGCCTGAGCAGCAGCCAGAGCATCAGCCTGAGCAGCAGCCAGAGCATCAGCCTGAGCAGCAGCCAGAGCAGCAGCCAGAGCATCAGCCTGAGCACTGGCCTGAGCACCGGCCTGAGCAGCAGCCAGAGCATCAGCCAGAGCACCAGCCACAGTAGCAGCCACAGTAGCAGCCTGAGTAGCAGCCTGAGCACCGGCCTGAGCAGCAGCCAGAGCACCGGCCTGAGTAGCAGCCAGAGCATCAGCCTGAGCACCGGCCTGAGCAGCAGCCAGAGCATCAGCCTGAGCAACAGCCAGAGCACCAGCCACAGTAGCAGCCACAGTAGCAGCCTGAGTAGCAGCCTGAGCACCGGCCTGAGCAGCAGCCAGAGCATCAGCCTGAGCAGCAGCCAGAGCATCAGCCTGAGCAGCAGCCTGAGCAGCAGCCAGAGCAACAGCCTGAGCAGCAGCCAGAGCATCAGCCTGAGCACCGGCCTGAGCAGCAGCCAGAGCAACAGCCTGAGCAGCAGCCAGAGCATCAGCCTGAGCACCGGCCTGAGCAGCAGCCAGAGCATCAGCCTGAGCAGCAGCCAGAGCATCAGCCTGAGCAGCAGCCAGAGCACCGGCCTGAGCAGCAGCCAGAGCATCAGCCTGAGCACCGGCCTGAGCAGCAGCCAGAGCAACAGCCTGAGCAGCAGCCAGAGCACCGGCCTGAGCAGCAGCCAGAGCACCGGCCTGAGCAGCAGCCAGAGCAACAGCCTGAGCAGCAGCCAGAGCATCAGCCTGAGCAGCAGCCTGAGCAGCAGCCTGAGCAGCAGCCAGAGCAACAGCCTGAGCAGCAACCAGAGCAACAGCCTGAGCAGCAGCCAGAGCAACAGCCTGAGCAGCAGCCAGAGCATCAGCCTGAGCACCGGCCTGAGCAGCAGCCAGAGCATCAGCCAGAGCACCAGCCACAGTAGCAGCCACAGTAGCAGCCTGAGTAGCAGCCTGAGCACCGGCCTGAGCAGCAGCCAGAGCACCGGCCTGAGTAGCAGCCAGAGCATCAGCCTGAGCAGCAGCCAGAGCACCGGCCTGAGCAGCAGCCAGAGCATCAGCCTGAGCAGCAGCCAGAGCACCAGCCACAGTAGCAGCCTGAGTAGCAGCCTGAGTAGCAGCCTGAGCAGCAGCCAGAGCACCAGCCACAGTAGCAGCCTGAGTAGCAGCCTGAGCATCTGCCTGAGCAGCAGCCAGAGCATCAGCCTGAGCACAGGCCTGAGCAGCAGCCAGAGCAACAGCCTGAGCAGCAGCCAGAGCACCGGCCTGAGCACAGGCCTGAGCAGCAGCCAGAGCAACAGCCTGAGCAGCAGCCTGAGCATCTGCCTGAGCAGCAGCCTGAGCAGCAGCCAGAGCAACAGCCTGAGCAGCAGCCTGAGCAGCAGCCAGAGCAACAGCCTGAGCAGCAGCCTGAGCATCTGCCTGAGCAGCAGCCTGAGCAGCAGCCAGAGCAACAGCCTGAGCAGCAGCCTGAGCATCTGCCTGAGCAGCAGCCTGAGCATCTGCCTGAGCAGCAGCCAGAGCATCAGCCTGAGCAGCAGCCAGAGCAGCAGCCAGAGCAACAGCCTGAGCAGCAGCCAGAGCATCAGCCTGAGCACAGGCCTGAGCAGCAGCCAGAGCAACAGCCTGAGCAGCAGCCAGAGCAGCAGCCTGAGCATCTGCCTGAGGAGCAGCCAGAGCATCAGCCTGAGCAGCAGCCAGAGCACCAGCCACAGTAGCAGCCTGAGTAGCAGCCTGAGTAGCAGCCTGAGCAGCAGCCTGAGTATCAGCTGAGCAGCAGCCAGAGCATCAGCCTGAGCAGCAGCCAGAGCACCGGCCTGAGCAGCAGCCAGAGCACCGGCCTGAGCAGCAGCCAGAGCAACAGCCTGAGCAGCAGCCTGAGCATCTGCCTGAGCAGCAGCCAGAGCATCAGCCTGAGCACAGGTCTGAGCAGCAGCCAGAGCAACAGCCTGAGCAGCAGCCAGAGCATCAGCCTGAGCACCGGCCTGAGCAGCAGCCAGAGCAACAGCCTGAGCAGCAGCCAGAGCAACAGCCTGAGCAGCAGCCAGAGCACCGGCCTGAGCACAGGCCTGAGCAGCAGCCAGAGCAACAGCCTGAGCAGCAGCCTGAGCATCTGCCTGAGCAGCAGCCTGAGCAGCAGCCAGAGCAACAGCCTGAGCAGCAGCCTGAGCATCTGCCTGAGCAGCAGCCAGAGCATCAGCCTGAGCAGCAGCCAGAGCACCAGCCACAGTAGCAGCCTGAGTAGCAGCCTGAGTAGCAGCCTGAGCAGCAGCCAGAGCACCAGCCACAGTAGCAGCCTGAGTAGCAGCCTGAGCATCTGCCTGAGCAGCAGCCAGAGCATCAGCCTGAGCACAGGCCTGAGCAGCAGCCAGAGCAACAGCCTGAGCAGCAGCCAGAGCACCGGCCTGAGCACAGGCCTGAGCAGCAGCCAGAGCAACAGCCTGAGCAGCAGCCTGAGCATCTGCCTGAGCAGCAGCCTGAGCAGCAGCCAGAGCAACAGCCTGAGCAGCAGCCTGAGCAGCAGCCAGAGCAACAGCCTGAGCAGCAGCCTGAGCATCTGCCTGAGCAGCAGCCTGAGCAGCAGCCAGAGCAACAGCCTGAGCAGCAGCCAGAGCAGCAGCCAGAGCAACAGCCTGAGCAGCAGCCAGAGCATCAGCCTGAGCACAGGCCTGAGCAGCAGCCAGAGCAACAGCCTGAGCAGCAGCCAGAGCAGCAGCCTGAGCATCTGCCTGAGGAGCAGCCAGAGCATCAGCCTGAGCAGCAGCCAGAGCACCAGCCACAGTAGCAGCCTGAGTAGCAGCCTGAGTAGCAGCCTGAGCAGCAGCCTGAGTATCAGCTGAGCACAGGCCTGAGCAGCAGCCAGAGCAACAGCCTGAGCAGCAGCCAGAGCACCGGCCTGAGCACAGGCCTGAGCAGCAGCCAGAGCAACAGCCTGAGCAGCAGCCTGAGCATCTGCCTGAGCAGCAGCCTGAGCAGCAGCCAGAGCAACAGCCTGAGCAGCAGCCTGAGCAGCAGCCAGAGCAACAGCCTGAGCAGCAGCCTGAGCAGCAGCCTGAGCATCTGCCTGAGCAGCAGCCAGAGCATCAGCCTGAGCAGCAGCCAGAGCAGCAGCCAGAGCAACAGCCTGAGCAGCAGCCAGAGCATCAGCCTGAGCACAGGCCTGAGCAGCAGCCAGAGCAACAGCCTGAGCAGCAGCCAGAGCAGCAGCCTGAGCATCTGCCTGAGGAGCAGCCAGAGCATCAGCCTGAGCAGCAGCCAGAGCACCAGCCACAGTAGCAGCCTGAGTAGCAGCCTGAGTAGCAGCCTGAGCAGCAGCCTGAGTATCAGCTGAGCAGCAGCCAGAGCATCAGCCTGAGCAGCAGCCAGAGCACCGGCCTGAGCAGCAGCCAGAGCACCGGCCTGAGCAGCAGCCAGAGCAACAGCCTGAGCAGCAGCCAGAGCATCAGCCTGAGCACCGGCCTGAGCAGCAGCCAGAGCAACAGCCTGAGCAGCAGCCAGAGCACCGGCCTGAGCAGCAGCCAGAGCAACAGCCTGAGCAGCAGCCAGAGCATCAGCCTGAGCACCGGCCTGAGCAGCAGCCAGAGCAACAGCCTGAGCAGCAGCCAGAGCATCAGCCAGAGCACCAGCCACAGTAGCAGCCTGAGTAGCAGCCTGAGCACCGGCCTGAGCAGCAGCCAGAGCACCGGCCTGAGCAGCAGCCAGAGCAACAGCCTGAGCAGCAGCCAGAGCATCAGCCTGAGCACAGGCCTGAGCAGCAGCCAGAGCAACAGCCTGAGCAGCAGCCAGAGCAACAGCCTGAGCAGCAGCCAGAGCAACAGCCTGAGCAGCAGCCAGAGCACCAGCCTGAGCATCAGCCTGAGCAGCAGCCAGAGCAACAGCCTGAGCAGCAGCCAGAGCACCGGCCTGAGCAGCAGCCAGAGCACCGGCCTGAGCAGCAGCCAGAGCAACAGCCTGAGCAGCAGCCAGAGCATCAGCCTGAGCACCGGCCTGAGCAGCAGCCAGAGCAACAGCCTGAGCAGCAGCCAGAGCATCAGCCTGAGCACCGGCCTGAGCAGCAGCCAGAGCATCAGCCTGAGCAACAGCCAGAGCACCAGCCACAGTAGCAGCCACAGTAGCAGCCTGAGTAGCAGCCTGAGCACCGGCCTGAGCAGCAGCCAGAGCATCAGCCTGAGCAGCAGCCAGAGCATCAGCCTGAGCAGCAGCCTGAGCAGCAGCCAGAGCAACAGCCTGAGCAGCAGCCAGAGCACCGGCCTGAGCAGCAGCCAGAGCACCGGCCTGAGCAGCAGCCAGAGCACCGGCCTGAGCAGCAGCCAGAGCAACGGCCTGAGCAGCAGCCAGAGCATCAGCCTGAGCAGCAGCCTGAGCAGCAGCCAGAGCAACAGCCTGAGCAGCAGCCAGAGCATCAGCCTGAGCACCGGCCTGAGCAGCAGCCAGAGCATCAGCCACAGTAGCAGCCACAGTAGCAGCCTGAGTAGCAGCCTGAGCACCGGCCTGAGCAGCAGCCAGAGCACCGGCCTGAGTAGCAGCCAGAGCATCAGCCTGAGCACCGGCCTGAGCAGCAGGCAGAGCAACAGCCTGAGCAGCAGCCAGAGCATCAACCTGAGCACCGGCCTGAGCAGCAGCCAGAGCATCAGCCTGAGCAACAGCCAGAGCACCAGCCACAGTAGCAGCCACAGTAGCAGCCTGAGTAGCAGCCTGAGCACCGGCCTGAGCAGCAGCCAGAGCATCAGCCTGAGCAGCAGCCAGAGCATCAGCCTGAGCAGCAGCCTGAGCAGCAGCCAGAGCAACAGCCTGAGCAGCAGCTAGAGCACCGGCCTGAACAGCAGCCAGAGCAACAGCCTGAGCAGCAGCCAGAGCAACAGCCTGAGCAGCAGCCAGAGCATCAGCCACAGTAGCAGCCACAGTAGCAGCCACAGTAGCAGCCTGAGTAGCAGCCTGAGCACCGGCCTGAGCAGCAGCCAGAGCACCGGCCTGAGTAGCAGCCTGAGCATCTGCCTGAGCAGCAGCCAGAGCATCAGCCTGAGCAGCAGCCTGAGCAGCAGCCAGAGCAACAGCCTGAGCAGCAGCCAGAGCATCAGCCTGAGCAGCAGCCTGAGCATCTGCCTGAGCAGCAGCCTGAGCATCTGCCTGAGCAGCAGCCAGAGCATCAGCCTGAGCAGCAGCCAGAGCACCGGCCTGAGTAGCAGCCTGAGCATCAGCCTGAGCAGCAGCCTGAGCAGCAGCCAGAGCACCGGCCTGAGCAGCAGCTAGAGCACCGGCCTGAACAGCAGCCAGAGCAACAGCCTGAGCAGCAGCCAGAGCAACAGCCTGAGCAGCAGCCAGAGCATCAGCCACAGTAGCAGCCACAGTAGCAGCCACAGTAGCAGCCTGAGTAGCAGCCTGAGCACCGGCCTGAGCAGCAGCCAGAGCACCGGCCTGAGTAGCAGCCTGAGCATCTGCCTGAGCAGCAGCCAGAGCATCAGCCTGAGCACCGGCCTGAGCAGCAGCCAGAGCAACAGCCTGAGCAGCAGCCAGAGCATCAGCCTGAGCAGCAGCCTGAGCATCTGCCTGAGCAGCAGCCAGAGCATCAGCCTGAGCAGCAGCCAGAGCACCGGCCTGAGTAGCAGCCTGAGCATCAGCCTGAGCAGCAGCCTGAGCAGCAGCCAGAGCACCGGCCTGAGCAGCAGCCTGAGCAACAGCCTGAGCAGCAGCCAGAGCAGCAGCCAGAGCATCAGCCTGAGCACCGGCCTGAGCAGCAGCCAGAGCAACAGCCTGAGCAGCAGCCAGAGCATCAGCCTGAGCACCGGCCTGAGCAGCAGCCAGAGCATCAGCCTGAGCAACAGCCAGAGCACCAGCCACAGTAGCAGCCACAGTAGCAGCCTGAGTAGCAGCCTGAGCACCGGCCTGAGCAGCAGCCAGAGCATCAGCCTGAGCAGCAGCCAGAGCATCAGCCTGAGCAGCAGCCTGAGCAGCAGCCAGAGCAACAGCCTGAGCAGCAGCCAGAGCACCGGCCTGAGCAGCAGCCAGAGCACCGGCCTGAGCAGCAGCCAGAGCACCGGCCTGAGCAGCAGCCAGAGCAACGGCCTGAGCAGCAGCCAGAGCATCAGCCTGAGCAGCAGCCTGAGCAGCAGCCAGAGCAACAGCCTGAGCAGCAGCCAGAGCATCAGCCTGAGCACCGGCCTGAGCAGCAGCCAGAGCATCAGCCACAGTAGCAGCCACAGTAGCAGCCTGAGTAGCAGCCTGAGCACCGGCCTGAGCAGCAGCCAGAGCACCGGCCTGAGTAGCAGCCAGAGCATCAGCCTGAGCACCGGCCTGAGCAGCAGGCAGAGCAACAGCCTGAGCAGCAGCCAGAGCATCAACCTGAGCACCGGCCTGAGCAGCAGCCAGAGCATCAGCCTGAGCAACAGCCAGAGCACCAGCCACAGTAGCAGCCACAGTAGCAGCCTGAGTAGCAGCCTGAGCACCGGCCTGAGCAGCAGCCAGAGCATCAGCCTGAGCAGCAGCCAGAGCATCAGCCTGAGCAGCAGCCTGAGCAGCAGCCAGAGCAACAGCCTGAGCAGCAGCTAGAGCACCGGCCTGAACAGCAGCCAGAGCAACAGCCTGAGCAGCAGCCAGAGCAACAGCCTGAGCAGCAGCCAGAGCATCAGCCACAGTAGCAGCCACAGTAGCAGCCACAGTAGCAGCCTGAGTAGCAGCCTGAGCACCGGCCTGAGCAGCAGCCAGAGCACCGGCCTGAGTAGCAGCCTGAGCATCTGCCTGAGCAGCAGCCAGAGCATCAGCCTGAGCAGCAGCCTGAGCAGCAGCCAGAGCAACAGCCTGAGCAGCAGCCAGAGCATCAGCCTGAGCACCGGCCTGAGCAGCAGCCAGAGCAACAGCCTGAGCAGCAGCCAGAGCATCAGCCTGAGCAGCAGCCTGAGCATCTGCCTGAGCAGCAGCCAGAGCATCAGCCTGAGCAGCAGCCAGAGCACCGGCCTGAGTAGCAGCCTGAGCATCAGCCTGAGCAGCAGCCTGAGCAGCAGCCAGAGCACCGGCCTGAGCATCAGCCTGAGCAACAGCCTGAGCATCTGCCTGAGCAGCAGCCAGAGCATCAGCCAGAGCATCAGCCTGAGCAGCAGCCTGAGCAGCAGCCTGAGCATCTGCCTGAGCAGCAGCCTGAGCATCTGCCTGAGCAGCAGCCAGAGCATCAGCCTGACCAACAGCCTGAGCAGCCAGAGCACCAGCCACAGTAGCAGCCTGAGTAGCAGCCAGAACATCAGCCTGAGTAGCAGCCAGAGCACCGGCCTGAGTAGCAGCCTGAGCATCTGCCTGAGCAGCAGCCAGAGCATCAGCCTGAGCAGCAGCCAGAACATCAGCCTGAGCAGCAGCCTGAGCATCTGCCTGAGCAGCAGCCAGAGCATCAGCCTGAGCAGCAGCCTGAGCAGCAGCCAGAGCACCGGCCTGAGCAGCAGCCTGAGCAACAGCCTGAGCAGCAGCCAGAGCATCAGCCTGAGCAGCAGCCAGAGCATCAGCCTGAGCATCAGCCAGAGCACCAGCCACAGTAGCAGCCAGAGCATCAGCCTGAGCAACAGCCAGAGCACCAGCCACAGTAGCAGCCACAGTAGCAGCCACAGTAGCAGCCTGAGTAGCAGCCTGAGCAGCAGCCTGAGCACCTGCCTGAGCAGCAGCCAGAGCATCAGCCTGAGCAGCAGCCAGAGCACCAGCCTGAGCAGCAGCTTGAGCAGCAGCCAGAGCAACAGCCTGAGCAGCAGCCAGAGCAACAGCCTGAGCAGCAGCCAGAGCACCAGCCACAGTAGCAGCCAGAGCATCAGCCTGAGCAGCAGCCAGAGCACCGGCCAGAGCAACAGCCTGAGTAGCAGCCTGAGCATCTGCCCAAGCAGCAGCCTGAGCACCAGCCTGAGCAGCAGCCAGAGCACCAGCCACAGTAGCAGCCTGAGTTGCAGCCTGAGTAGCAGCCTGAGCAGCAGCCTGAGTATCAGCTGAGCAGCAGCCAGAGCAACAGCCTGAGCAGCAGCCAGAGCACCGGCCTGAGCAGCAGCCTGAGCACCGGCCTGAGCAGCAGCCAGAGCATCATCCTGAGCAACAGCCAGAGCACCAGCCACAGTAGCAGCCTGAGCAGCAGCCTGAGCAGCAGCCAGAGCAACAGCCTGAGCAGCAGCCTGAGCATCTGCCTGAGCAGCAGCCAGAGCATCAGCCTGAGCACAGGCCTGAGCAGCAGCCAGAGCAACAGCCTGAGCAGCAGCCAGAGCATCAGCCTGAGCAGCAGCCTGAGCAGCAGCCAGAGCAACAGCCTGAGCAGCAGCCAGAGCATCAGCCTGAGCACCGGCCTGAGCAGCAGCCAGAGCAACAGCCTGAGCAGCAGCCAGAGCATAAGCCTGAGCACCGGCCTGAGCAGCAGCCAGAGCATCAGCCACAGTAGCAGCCACAGTAGCAGCCTGAGTAGCAGCCTGAGCACCGGCCTGAGCAGAAGCCAGAGCACCGGCCTGAGTAGCAGCCAGAGCATCAGCCTGAGCACCAGCCTGAGCAGCAGCCAGAGCAACAGCCTGAGCAGCAGCCAGAGCATCAGCCTGAGCACCGGCCTGAGCAGCAGCCAGAGCATCAGCCTGAGCAACAGCCAGAGCACCAGCCACAGTAGCAGCCACAGTAGCAGCCTAAGTAGCAGCCTGAGCACCGGCCTGAGCAGCAGCCAGAGCATCAGCCTGAGCAGCAGCCTGAGCAGCAGCCAGAGCAACAGCCTGAGCAGCAGCCAGAGCACCGGCCTGAACAGCAGCCAGAGCAACAGCCTGAGCAGCAGCCAGAGCAACAGCCTGAGCAGCAGCCAGAGCATCAGCCTGAGCACCAGCCTGAGCACCGGCCTGAGCAACAGCCTGAGCAGCAGCGAGAGCATCAGCCACAGTAGCAGCCACAGTAGCAGCCTGAGTAGCAGCCTGAGCACCGGCCTGAGCAGCAGCCAGAGCACCGGCCTGAGTAGCAGCCTGAGCATCTGCCTGAGCAGCAGCCAGAGCATCAGCCTGAGCAGCAGCCTGAGCAGCAGCCAGAGCAACAGCCTGAGCAGCAGCCAGAGCATCAGCCTGAGCACCGGCCTGAGCAGCAGCCAGAGCAACAGCCTGAGCAGCAGCCAGAGCATCAGCCTGAGCAGCAGCCTGAGCATCAGCCTGAGCAGCAGCCTGAGCAGCAGCCAGAGCACCGGCCTGAGCAGCAGCCTGAGCAACAGCCTGAGCAGCAGCCAGAACATCAGCCTGAGCAGCAGCCTGAGCATCTGCCTGAGCAGCAGCCTGAGCATCTGCCTGAGCAGCAGCCAGAGCATCAGCCTGAGCAGCAGCCTGAGCATCTGCCTGAGCAGCAGCCAGAGCATCAGCCTGACCAACAGCCTGAGCAGCAGCCAGAGCACCAGCCACAGTAGCAGCCTGAGTAGCAGCCAGAACATCAGCCTGAGTAGCAGCCAGAGCACCGGCCTGAGTAGCAGCCTGAGCATCTGCCTGAGCAGCAGCCAGAGCATCAGCCTGAGCAGCAGCCAGAACATCAGCCTGAGCAGCAGCCTGAGCATCTGCCTGAGCAGCAGCCAGAGCATCAGCCTGAGCAGCAGCCTGAGCTGCAGCCAGAGCACCGGCCTGAGCAGCAGCCTGAGCAACAGCCTGAGCAGCAGCCAGAGCATCAGCCTGAGCAGCAGCCAGAGCATCAGCCTGAGCAACAGCCAGAGCACCAGCCACAGTAGCAGCCAGAGCATCAGCCTGAGCAACAGCCAGAGCACCAGCCACAGTAGCAGCCACAGTAGCAGCCTGAGTAGCAGCCTGAGCAGCAGCCTGAGCACCGGCCTGAGCAGCAGCCAGAGCAACAGCCTGAGCAGCAGCCAGAGCATCAGCCTGAGCAGCAGCCAGAGCACCGGCCTGAGTAGCAGCCTGAGCATCAGCCTGAGCAGCAGCCTGAGCAGCAGCCAGAGCACCGGCCTGAGCAGCAGCCTGAGCAACAGCCTGAGCAGCAGCCAGAACATCAGCCTGAGCAGCAGCCTGAGCATCTGCCTGAGCAGCAGCCAGAGCATCAGCCTGAGCAGCAGCCTGAGCATCTGCCTGAGCAGCAGCCAGAGCATCAGCCTGACCAACAGCCTGAGCAGCAGCCAGAGCACCAGCCACAGTAGCAGCCTGAGTAGCAGCCTGAGTAGCAGCCAGAACATCAGCCTGAGTAGCAGCCAGAGCACCGGCCTGAGTAGCAGCCTGAGCATCTGCCTGAGCAGCAGCCAGAGCATCAGCCTGAGCAGCAGCCAGAACATCAGCCTGAGCAGCAGCCTGAGCATCTGCCTGAGCAGCAGCCAGAGCATCAGCCTGAGCAGCAGCCTGAGCAGCAGCCAGAGCACCGGCCTGAGCAGCAGCCTGAGCATCAGCCTGAGCAGCAGCCAGAACATCAGCCTGAGCAGCAGCCTGAGCATCTGCCTGAGCAACAGCCAGAGCACCAGCCACAGTAGCAGCCTGAGCAGCAGCCTGAGCACCTGCCTGAGCAGCAGCCAGAGCATCAGCCTGAGCAGCAGCCAGAGCACCAGCCTGAGCAGCAGCCTGAGCAGCAGCCAGAGCAACAGCCTGAGCAGCAGCCAGAGCACCAGCCACAGTAGCAGCCAGAGCATCAGCCTGAGCAGCAGCCAGAGCACCGGCCAGAGCAACAGCCTGAGTAGCAGCCTGAGCATCTGCCCAAGCAGCAGCCTGAGCATCAGCCTGAGCAGCAGCCAGAGCACCAGCCACAGTAGCAGCCTGAGTAGCAGCCTGAGTAGCAGCCTGAGCAGCAGCCTGAGTATCAGCTGAGCAGCAGCCAGAGCAACAGCCTGAGCAGCAGCCAGAGCACCGGCCTGAGCAGCAGCCTGAGCACCGGCCTGAGCAGCAGCCAGAGCATCATCCTGAGCAACAGCCAGAGCACCAGCCACAGTAGCAGCCTGAGCAGCAGCCTGAGCAGCAGCCAGAGCAACAGCCTGAGCAGCAGCCTGAGCATCTGCCTGAGCAGCAGCCAGAGCATCAGCCTGAGCAGCAGCCAGAGCACCAGCCTGAGCAGCAGCCAGAGCATCAGCCTGAGCAGCAGCCTGAGCAGCAGCCAGAGCAACAGCCTGAGCAGCAGCCAGAGCACCGGCCTGAGCAGCAGCCAGAGCATCAGCCTGAGCAACAGCCAGAGCACCAGCCACAGTAGCAGCCACAGTAGCAGCCTGAGTAGCAGCCTGAGCAGCAGCCTGAGCATCTGCCTGAGCAGCAGCCAGTGCATCAGCCTGAGCAGCAGCCTGAGCAGCAGCCAGAGCAACAGCCTGAGCAGCAGCCAGAGCACCGGCCTGAGCATCAGCCTGAGCAGCAGCCAGAGCACCAGCCTGAGCAGCAGCCAGAGCACCGGCCTGAGCATCAGCCTGAGCAGCAGCCAGAGCAACAGCCTGAGCAGCAGCCAGAGCACCGGCCTGAGCAGCAGCCAGAGCACCGGCCTGTTCAGCAGCCAGAGCACCGGCCTGAGCAGCAGCCAGAGCAACAGCCTGAGCAGCAGCCAGAGCATCAGCCTGAGCACCGGCCTGAGCAGCAGCCAGAGCAACAGCCTGAGCAGCAGCCAGAGCAACAGCCTGAGCAGCAGCCAGAGCATCAGCCTGAGCACCGGCCTGAGCAGCAGCCAGAGCAACAGCCTGAGCAGCAGCCAGAGCACCGGCCTGAGCAGCAGCCAGAGCAACAGCCTGAGCAGCAGCCAGAGCATCAGCCAGAGCAACAGCCAGAGCACCAGCCACAGTAGCAGCCTGAGCACCGGCCTGAGCAGCAGCCAGAGCAACAGCCTGAGCAACAGCCAGAGCACCAGCCACAGTAGCAGCCTGAGCACCGGCCTGAGCAGCAGCCAGAGCAACAGCCTGAGCAGCAGCCAGAGCACCGGCCTGAGTAGCAGCCTGAGCATAAGCCTGAGCAGCAGCCTGAGCAGCAGCCAGAGCACCGGCCTGAGCAGCAGCCTGAGCAACAGCCTGAGCAGCAGCCAGAGGAACAGCCTGAGCAGCAGCCAGAGCATCAGCCTGACCAACAGCCTGAGCAGCAGCCAGAGCACCAGCCACAGTAGCAGCCTGAGTAGCAGCCTGAGTAGCAGCCAGAACATCAGCCTGAGTAGCAGCCAGAACATCAGCCTGAGCAGCAGCCTGAGCATCTGCCTGAGCAGCAGCCAGAGCATCAGCCTGAGCAGCAGCCTGAGCAGCAGCCAGAGCACCGGCCTGAGCAGCAGCCTGAGCAACAGCCTGAGCAGCAGCCAGAGCATCAGCCTGAGCAGCAACCTGAGCATCTGCCTGAGCAGCAGCCAGAGCATCAGCCTGAGCAACAGCCTGAGCAGCAGCCAGAGCACCGGCCTGAGCAGCAGCCTGAGCAACAGCCTGAGCAGCAGCCAGAGCATCAGCCTGAGCAGCAGCCTGAGCAACAGCCAGAGCACCAGCCACAGTAGCAGCCAGAGCATCTGCCTAAGCAGCAGCCTGAGCATCAGCCTGAGCACCAGCCAGAGCACCAGCCACAGTAGCAGCCTCAGTAGCAGCCTGAGTGGCAGCCTGAGCATCTGCCTAAGCAGCAGCCTGAGCATCAGCCTGAGCACCAGCCAGAGCACCAGCCACAGTAGCAGCCACAGTAGCAGCCTCAGTAGCAGCCTGAGCAGCAGCCTGAGCATCAGCTGAGCCTAAGCAGCAGCCTGAGCATCTGCCAGAACATCAGCCTGAGCAGCAGCCAAAGCACCGGCCTGAGTAGCAGCCTGAGCATCTGCCTGAGCAGCAGCCAGAGCATCAGCCTGAGCAACAGCCAGAGCACCAGCCACAGTAGCAGCCTGAGTAGCAGCCTGAGTAGCAGCCTGAGCACCGGCCTGAGCATCTGCCAGAACATCAGCCTGAGCAGCAGCCAGAGCACCGGCCTGAGTAGCAGCCTAAGCATCAGCCTGAGCAGCAGCCAGAGCAACAGCCTGAGCAGCAGCCAGAGCACCGGCCTGAGTAGCAGCCAGAGCATCAGCCTGAGCAACAGCCAGAGCACCAGCCACAGTAGCAGCCACAGTAGCAGCCTGAGTAGCAGCCTGAGCAGCAGCTGAGCCTAAGCAGCAGCCTGAGCATCTGCCAGAACATCAGCCTGAGCAGCAGCCAAAGCACCGGCCTGAGTAGCAGCCTGAGCATCTGCCTGAGCAGCAGCCAGAGCATCAGCCTGAGCAACAGCCAGAGCACCAGCCACAGTAGCAGCCTGAGTAGCAGCCCGAGTAGCAGCCTGAGCATCTGCCTAAGCAGCAGCCTGAGCATCAGCCTGAGCAGCAGCCAGAGCACCAGCCACAGTAGCAGCCACAGTAGCAGCCTGAGTAGCAGCCTGAGCAGCAGCCAGAACATCAGCCAGAACATCAGCCTGAGCAGCCAGAGCACCGTCCTGAGTAGCAGCCAGAGCATCAGCCTGAGCAATAGCCAGAGCACCAGCCACAGTAGCAGCCACAGTAGCAGCCTGAGTAGCAGCCTGAGCATCTGCCTAAGCAGCAGCCTGAGCATCTGCCTGAGCAGCAGCCAGAGCATCAGCCTGAGCAGCAGCCAGAGCATCAGCCTGAGCAGCAGCCAGAGCACCGGCCTGAGCAGAAGCCAGAGCAACAGCCTGAGCAGCAGCCAGAGCAACAGCCTGAGCAGCAGCCAGAGCATCAGCCTGAGCACCGGCCTGAGCAGCAGCCAGAGCATCAGCCTGAGCAACAGCCAGAGCACCAGCCACAGTAGCAGCCACAGTAGCAGCCTGAGTAGCAGCCTGAGCAGCAGCTGAGCCTAAGCAGCAGCCTGAGCATCTGCCAGAACATCAGCCTGAGCAGCAGCCAAAGCACCGGCCTGAGTAGCAGCCTGAGCATCTGCCTGAGCAGCAGCCAGAGCATCAGCCTGAGCAACAGCCAGAGCACCAGCCACAGTAGCAGCCTGAGTAGCAGCCTGAGTAGCAGCCTGAGTAGCAGCCTGAGCATCTGCCTAAGCAGCAGCCTGAGCATCAGCCTGAGCAGCAGCCAAAGCACCGGCCTGAGTAGCAGCCTGAGCATCTGCCTGAGCAGCAGCCAGAGCATCAGCCTGAGCAACAGCCAGAGCACCAGCCACAGTAGCAGCCTGAGTAGCAGCCCGAGTAGCAGCCTGAGCATCTGCCTAAGCAGCAGCCTGAGCATCAGCCTGAGCAGCAGCCAGAGCACCAGCCACAGTAGCAGCCACAGTAGCAGCCTGAGTAGCAGCCTGAGCAGCAGCCAGAACATCAGCCAGAACATCAGCCTGAGCAGCCAGAGCACCGTCCTGAGTAGCAGCCAGAGCATCAGCCTGAGCAATAGCCAGAGCACCAGCCACAGTAGCAGCCACAGTAGCAGCCTGAGTAGCAGCCTGAGCATCTGCCTAAGCAGCAGCCTGAGCATCTGCCTGAGCAGCAGCCAGAGCATCAGCCTGAGCAGCAGCCAGAGCATCAGCCTGAGCAGCAGCCAGAGCACCGGCCTGAGCAGAAGCCAGAGCAACAGCCTGAGCAGCAGCCAGAGCAACAGCCTGAGCAGCAGCCAGAGCATCAGCCTGAGCACCGGCCTGAGCAGCAGCCAGAGCATCAGCCTGAGCAACAGCCAGAGCACCAGCCACAGTAGCAGCCACAGTAGCAGCCTGAGTAGCAGCCTGAGCAGCAGCTGAGCCTAAGCAGCAGCCTGAGCATCTGCCAGAACATCAGCCTGAGCAGCAGCCAAAGCACCGGCCTGAGTAGCAGCCTGAGCATCTGCCTGAGCAGCAGCCAGAGCATCAGCCTGAGCAACAGCCAGAGCACCAGCCACAGTAGCAGCCTGAGTAGCAGCCTGAGTAGCAGCCTGAGTAGCAGCCTGAGCATCTGCCTAAGCAGCAGCCTGAGCATCAGCCTGAGCAGCAGCCAGAGCACCAGCCACAGTAGCAGCCACAGTAGCAGCCTGAGTAGCAGCCTGAGCATCAGCCTGAGCAGCAGCCAGAGCAACAGCCTGAGCAGCAGCCAGAGCAACAGCCTGAGCAGCAGCCAGAGCACCGGCCTGAGTAGCAGCCAGAGCATCAGCCTGAGCAATAGCCAGAGCACCAGCCACAGTAGCAGCCACAGTAGCAGCCTGAGTAGCAGCCTGAGCATCTGCCTAAGCAGCAGCCTGAGCATCTGCCTGAGCAGCAGCCAGAGCATCAGCCTGAGCAGCAGCCAGAGTATCAGCCTGAGCAGCAGCCAGAGCACCGGCCTGAGCAGCAGCCAGAGCATCAGCCTGAGCAGCAGCCAGAGCAACAGCCTGAGCAGCAGCCAGAGCATCAGCCTGAGCACCGGCCTGAGCAGCAGCCAGAGCATCAGCCTGAGCAACAGCCAGAGCACCAGCCACAGTAGCAGCCTAAGCATCAGCCTGAGCAGCAGCCAGAGCAACAGCCTGAGCAGCAGCCAGAGCACCGGCCTGAGTAGCAGCCTGAGTAGCAGCCTGAGCAGCAGCCTGAGCATCAGCTGAGCCTAAGCAGCAGCCTGAGCATCTGCCAGAACATCAGCCTGAGCAGCAGCCAAAGCACCGGCCTGAGTAGCAGCCTGAGCATCTGCCTGAGCAGCAGCCTGAGCAGCAGCCTGAGCAGCAGCCTGAGCATCAGCCTGAGCAGCAGCCAGAGCAACAGCCTGAGCATCAGCCTGAGCACCGGCCTGAGCAGCAGCCAGATCATCAGCGTGAGCAACAGCCAGAGCACCAGCCACAGTAGCAGCCTAAGCATCAGCCTGAGCAGCAGCCAGAGCAACAGCCTGAGCAGCAGCCAGAGCACCGGCCTGAGCAGCAGCCAGAGCACCGGCCTGAGCAGCAGCCAGAGCAACAGCCTGAGCAGCAGCCAGAGCAACAGCCTGAGCAGCAGCCAGAGCATCAGCCTGAGCAGCAGCCAGAGCACCGGCCTGAGTAGCAGCCAGAGCACCGGCCTGAGTAGCAGCCAGAGCACCGGCCTGAGTAGCAGCCACAGTAGCAGCCTGAGTAGCAGCCTGAGCAGCAGCCTGAGCATCAGCTGAGCCTAAGCAGCAGCCTGAGCATCTGCCAGAACATCAGCCTGAGCAGCAGCCAAAGCACCGGCCTGAGTAGCAGCCTGAGCATCTGCCTGAACAGCAGCCTGAGCAGCAGCCTGAGCAACAGCCAGAGCACCAGCCACAGTAGCAGCTTGAGTAGCAGCCTGAGTAGCAGCCTGAGCATCTGCCTAAGCAGCAGCCTGAGCATCAGCCTGAGCAGCAGCCAGAGCACCAGGCACAGTAGCAGCCATAGTAGCAGCCTGAGTAGCAGCCTGAGCAGCAGCCAGAACATCAGCCAGAACATCAGCCTGAGCAGCAGCCAGAGCACCGGCCTGAGTAGCAGCCAGAGCATCAGCCTGAGCAACAGCCAGAGCACCAGCCACAGTAGCAGCCACAGTAGCAGCCTGAGTAGCAGCCTGAGCAGCAGCTGAGCCTAAGCTGCAGCCTGAGCATCTGCCTGAGCAGCAGCCAGAGCATCAGCCTGAGCAGCAGCCAGAGCATCAGCCTGAGCAGCAGCCAGAGCACCGGCCTGAGCAGCAGCCAGAGCAACAGCCTGAGCAGCAGCCAGAGCAACAGCCTGAGCAACAGCCAGAGCACCAGCCACAGTAGCAGCCTGAGTAGCAGCCTGAGCATCTGCCTAAGCAGCAGCCTGAGCATCAGCCCGAGCAGCAGCCAGAGCACCAGGCACAGTAGCAGCCATAGTAGCAGCCTGAACAGCAGCCTGAGCAGCAGCCTGAGCAACAGCCAGAGCACCAGCCACAGTAGCAGCTTGAGTAGCAGCCTGAGTAGCAGCCTGAGCATCTGCCTAAGCAGCAGCCTGAGCATCAGCCTGAGCAGCAGCCAGAGCACCAGGCACAGTAGCAGCCATAGTAGCAGCCTGAGCAGCAGCCAGAGCATCAGCCTGAGCAGCAGCCAGAGCACCGGCCTGAGCAGCAGCCAGAGCAACAGCCTGAGTAGCAGCCAGAGCATCAGCCTGAGCAACAGCCAGAGCACCAGGCACAGTAGCAGCCATAGTAGCAGCCTGAACAGCAGCCTGAGCAGCAGCCTGAGCAACAGCCAGAGCACCAGCCACAGTAGCAGCTTGAGTAGCAGCCTGAGTAGCAGCCTGAGCATCTGCCTAAGCAGCAGCCTGAGCATCAGCCTGAGCAGCAGCCAGAGCACCAGGCACAGTAGCAGCCATAGTAGCAGCCTGAGCAGCAGCCAGAGCATCAGCCTGAGCAGCAGCCAGAGCATCAGCCTGAGCAGCAGCCAGAGCACCGGCCTGAGCAGCAGCCAGAGCAACAGCCTGAGCAGCAGCCAGAGCAACAGCCTGAGCAGCAGCCAGAGCATCAGCCTGAGCAACAGCCAGAGCACCAGCCACAGTAGCAGCCTGAGTAGCAGCCTGAGTAGCAGCCTGAGCAGCAGCCTGAGCATCAGCTGAGCCTAAGCAGCAGCCTGAGCATCTGCCAGAACATCAGCCTGAGCAGCAGCCAGAGCACCGGCCTGAGCAGCAGCCAGAGCAACAGCCTGAGCAGCAGCCAGAGCAACAGCCTGAGCAGCAGCCAGAGCATCAGCCTGAGCAGCAGCCAGAGCACCAGCCACAGTAGCAGCCTGAGTAGCAGCCTGAGCAGCAGCCTGAGCATCAGCTGAGCCTAAGCAGCAGCCTGAGCATCTGCCTGAGCAGCAGCCAGAACATCAGCCAGAACATCAGCCTGAGCAGCAGCCTGAGCACCGGCCTGAGTAGCAGCCTAAGCATCAGCCTGAGCATCTGCCTAAGCAGCAGCCTGAGCATCAGCCTGAGCAGCATCCAGAGCAACAGCCTGAGCAGCAGCCAGAGCATCAGCCTGAGCAACAGCCAGAGCATCAGCCTGAGCATCTGCCTAAGCAGCAGCCTGAGCATCAGCCTGAGCAGCAGCCACAGTAGCAGCCTGAGTAGCAGCCTGAGCACCGGCCTGAGCAGCAGCCTGAGCAGCAGCCTGAGCACCGGCCTGAGCAGCAGCCAGAGCAACAGCCTGAGCAGCAGCCAGAGCATCAGCCTGAGCAACAGCCAGAGCACCGGCCTGAGCAGCAGCCAGAGCATCGGCCTGAGCAACAGCCAGAGCACCAGCCACAGTAGCAGCCTGAGTAGCAGCCTGAGTAGCAGCCTGAGTAGCAGCCTGAGCAGCAGCCTGAGCATCAGCTGAGCCTAAGCAGCAGCCTGAGCATCTGCCTGAGCAGCAGCCAGAGCATCAGCCTGAGCAGCAGCCAGAGCATCTGCCTGAGCAGCAGCTAGAGCAGCAGCCTGAGCACCGGCCTGAGCAGCAGCCAGAGCATCAGCCTGAGCAACAGCCAGAGCACCGGCCTGAGCAGCAGCCAGAGTAGCAGCCTGAGCACCGGCCTGAGCAGCAGCCAGAGCATCGGCCTGAGCAACAGCCAGAGCACCAGCCACAGTAGCAGCCACAGTAGCAGCCACAGTAGCAGCCTGAGCAGCAGCCTGAGCATCAGCTGAGCCTAAGCAGCAGCCAGAGCATCAGCCTGAGCACCGGCCTGAGCACCGGCCTGAGCAACAGCCTGAGCAGCAGCCAGAGCATCAGCCACAGTAGCAGCCACAGTAGCAGCCTGAGCATCTGCCTAAGCAGCAGCCTGAGCATCAGCCTGAGCAACAGCCAGAGCACCAGCCACAGTAGCAGCCACAGTAGCAGTCTGAGTAGCAGCCTGAGCAGCAGCTAGAGCACCAGCCACAGTAGCAGCCTGAGTAGCAGCCTGAGTAGCAGCCTGAGCATCAGCTGAGCCTAAGCAGCAGCCTGAGCATCTGCCTGAGCAGCAGCCAGAGCATCAGCCTGAGCAGCAGCCAGAGCATCAGCCTGACCAGCAGCCAGAGCACCGGACTGAGCAGCAGCCAGAGCAACAGCCTGAGCAGCAGCCAGAGCAACAGCCTGAGCAGCAGCCAGAGCAACAGCCTGAGCAGCAGCCAGAGCATCAGCCTGAGCAACAGCCAGAGCACCAGCCACAGTAGCAGCCACAGTAGCAGCCACAGTAGCAGCCTGAGTAGCAGCCTGAGCATCTGCCTAAGCAGCAGCCTGAGCATCAGCCTGAGCAGCAGCCAGAGCACCAGCCACAGTAGCAGCCTGAGTAGCAGCCTGAGTAGCAGCCTGAGTAGCAGCCTGAGTAGCAGCCTGAGTAGCAGCCTGAGTAGCAGCCTGAGCAGCAGCCTGAGCAGCAGCCTGAGCAGCAGCCTGAGCAGCAGCCTGAGCAGCAGCCTGAGCAGCAGCCTGAGCATCAGCTGAGCCTAAGCAGCAGCCTGAGCATCTGCCTGAGCAGCAGCCAGAACGTCAGCCTGAGCAGCAGCCAGAGCACCGGCCTGAGCAGCAGCCAGAGCAACAGCCAGAGCATCAGCCTGAGCAGCAGCCTGAGCAGCAGCCTGAGCAGCAGCCTGAGCAACAGCCTGAGCAACAGCCTGAGCAACAGCCTGAGCAGTAGCTAGAGCAACAGCCTGAGCAGCAGCCAGAGCACCAGCCACAGTAGCAGCCTGAGCAGCAGCCAGAGCAACAGCCTGAGCACCAGCCACAGTAGCAGCCTGAGTAGCAGCCTGAGCACCGGCCCGAGCAACAGCCTGAGCAGCAGCCACAGTAGCAGCCTGAGTAGCAGCCTGAGCATCAGTTGAGCCTGAGCAGCAGTCTGAGCAGCAGCAGCCTGAGCAGCAGCCTGAGCAGCAGCAACAGCCTGAGCAGCAGCAGTCTGAGCAAGCCTCAGCCAAAAAAAAAAAAAACCAATAACGTAATTATCATGATCATTAATTAATTAAATCATTATATTATGACTACAATTATTATAATTTAAACAATTGCTATAAACTATGCTTATAACTATTACAATTCCACTTAATATACTTAACATATTCTTAACTATTTAAATACTTACCACATTCTGAAGAAGAGGTGGAGCACTGCACTTTACTTCACTTCACTTTACTTTACTTCACTTCACTGCACTACTGACCACCAGCAGGCCACAAAGACGACTGAAGCTGCGCGGAAACAGTCTGCCTTTATATAGGGCGAAACTCCCGCGGAAAACGGAGTTCCCGTGAGCTGAAGCTTTGATATCGAACGTTGAGCGACAACTAAGAGAATGCAACTTCTGCTCTATCAAGCATTTTAGCTCACTCGTCTCGATGTAAACACTAAAAGAATGCTGCTGCACACATATAAAGACTGGTGGAAAGGCAGACAAACATATAGTCTGAATATTAATTTTAATAATTTTTAATAAAAATAATATTTATTTTAATATATTTAAATAAATATATTTACATATACTAAATATATTTCTCATTTGATTACATATTTTACTTGATATATCCAGTTATATCTAAATCTAAAAACTAATAAAAATGATGTAGGTATAATAAAATTAAAACGCAGTCACATTCTCTCAAATGATTTAACATTCAGAATAAAATAATTGCAAAAGTGCTCAGAGCGATTTCACACTGCTATAAATTTTCATGGGTATTTTCTTTGTAAACTTTCGCCAACCAACTGGCAAATAAGTCAAAATTTTTTGCGCTGGCTTTGCCTTGCTCACAATAAAGCCTTAGGCAAAGGAACTCTGAGCATTGATGAAAAAGGCGCCAACAGTCAACAATAGAGTAGATCCACTAACTGTTTGAGGTCACCAAAATTGGAAATAATAAGCTATTTATATATTCGTTTACTATGATGTATAAAGATATATTGATTTCACACATTATACTTTCAATTGTACAATGCTGTATTCAAGCTAGATCTCTAAAAATGTTTATATTTTTAGTGAAGTATGGACTTTTTAAATAAATATTAATGCAGGGTGAGGCAAAAATTTGTTTATTCAATCTATTGGAATATATTCCATCCTGTCGAGAAAGTAATGTGGTCCAAGTGGCCGCCAACGGAGTTGATGACCATCACTCTTGCCAGAACTTCGGGAGACTGGCACTCGCATTCCTGGCGAGTATTCTTCTTAGAGGCTTCTAGACCTGAGGCTTGTTGACTTAAAAAAAAAACCCATAGAAGACGAAGTCCAGAACTGTTAAATCGAGTGATGTGGCCAGTCAGAAAAGGGAGTTTCAGCGACCCGGAAATGCTTCATTTATTCATTAATCCGCGTTCTTGTGAATTAAACTGATTCATGGCTGGTCAAAATATTTCATTTGTGTTCTACTTGATGACAATATGGTGATTAATTTTGCCCCAAGAATTACGAACAAGTATTAGGGATAAAGGTTTCCATTTCAATAATAAGTTGATGATTGATAGACTGTGGACTGTGGTACTATAAGTAAACTGCCCTAAAGAATGAAATTGCTTCATTTCATTCAGGAAATACTTCAACTATACTTTAAATACTGCCCATTTACCAACTGTCGGTACACATGAAAAGCGAACAAAAATGTAATCTTTGTCCACTTTTTGCCTTTGAGTAGTAAGACAAACTTAATAGATTTATACAACTGCTAATTGTATGTAGAAAAACAAATGTGTTTATCACCTTCGTAATAGGCAGAAAGATAATTCGCACTCCCTTTAAAGTATTTTTGTTTAAATTACATATATTAAATAAAAACTACATATATAAATATATTTACATATACAGACGTTTGTCTATAGACGAGCAGACAAACATATGAAATATTTCGCCTATATTTGATGTATGATTCCAAATATAAATGTAACAAATGTAATCAGAAGAGAAATATAATTTATATACGTAAATATATTTATTTAAATATATTAAAATAAATGTTATTTCTATTAAGAAATTAATAAAATTAATATTCAGACTATAATATTTTTATTAAAATTTATATGTCTGCCCGTCTCTCTATATGTTTGTCTGCCTTTCCACCAGTCTTTATATGCGCGCAGCAGCCTTCTTTTAGTGTTTACATTGAGACGAGTAAGCTAAAATGCTTGATAGAGTAGAAGTTGCATTCTCTCAGTTGTCGCTTAACATTCGAGATCAAACCTTCGGCTCACGGGAACTCCGTTTTGCGCGGGAGTTTTGCCCTATATAAAGGCAGACTGTTTCCGCGCAGCTTCAGTCGTCTTTGTGGCCTGCTGGTGGTCTGTAGTGCAGTGCAGTGAAATGCAGTAAAGTGAAGTAAAGTGAAGTAAAGTGCAGTGCTCCACTTCTTCCTCAGAATATGGTAAGCATTTAAATAGTTAAGAATATGTTAAGCATATTAAGTGGAATTGTAATAGTTCTAAGCATAGTTTAAAGCAATTGATTAAATTATAATTGTAGTCATAATATAATGATCTAAGTCTTCATGTGTGCCAGTGCAAATTTTGACTTGCTTGTCAGTTGGTTGGCAAAAGCTTACAAAGAAAATGCCCATGAAAATATTAAACTGTGTGAAATCGCTCTGAGAACTTTTGCAATTATTTTATTCTGACTGCATTTTAGTTTTATTTTACTTACATAATTATCATATTAGTCTTACTGGAAATATCAAGTAAAACTTTTGTTTTCAGTTCATGAAAGAACCACAAATGGTACACAAAGAAAATTGTACGGATGCTTTTTCCTAAATAGGTCCCTTAACTCATCTTAGTAAATTTTTATTGGCATACAGAAAATTTAGTAGTAATATCGGAAAATAGGTAAATAAATTTGTTATCGTGTCATTTGATTGCTAAGTTAATTTTAAAATTTTAAAAATATTTTTGTCAACATGAAAAAACAATTAAATTAAATTACTGAAGTATGAACCATTTGAAATTGACTTCCTACGAGCCATCCTCAATGGTCTGACAGGCAACAGAGTCCCCAATGCGTTCAGCAAGCAAGTTCAGGTTTGGCTTTATGGGTGGATCGGTTTGAGTGGACCCAATGTCTCCCATATCATTCTTTAGTTCGTCCAATGGCAGTGAAGTCAGTTCCAAAGTGTTTTGCTTGAGTCCCACATGCATATGCCGTAGACTTTGAGTTAGACACGTCATTCGGCCCACAATGCGTGTGACCCGATCTTGTATGACCTGCAGTCTCTCCTGATACTCTTGCACATCGATAGCGTGTGAAAACAGCGCAGCATCACCACCGGCACCACAGTCGTTAGTTTCACTAATAGTCTCACTATTTAGCCCTTCTTCCGAACGGTTAGTTGAGTCAACCAGATCGCTTGACTCGCTTTTCATCACTTCTCTATCCATAGTCGAGTTCCAATATTGAGAATCTTCAAAGTCTAGACCAACAACTATGGGTGCAACCGATTCCTCCGACATTTCCATATTGCAAAATATACAAAAGTTACTAACTGTATTTGCCCTGTAATTGTACACTTATATAGAAAACTCGTTTACTCATAAAGATATCGAAGCTATACAAATCTCGTTTCGACTGAGAATCAATTTAGGCAATAACTACAATCTTAACTATCAGAGAGCGATAAACACAAAGCCTGCCTAGAGAGGTGCTCAAAAAAAATATTTTTGAAATTTCAGGTCTAAAACTTTAAAGCTCTTAATGCTGATTCAAAATATATATATAATGATAAAGATAACACACAGGCATAGCGTAGAACATTGACATATTTTGCCTATTAGTTAATAAATTTATAAGTATTCCAGTTTATTTCCCAGAACACAAAACTTCTATTAAGCTTATTTTGAGATGAAGTTTATAGCCAAAAAGAAGCTACTAAAGAAATGTCAATTTTTTATCCTTTTTATGGCTACGCGTTGATGATCAATTAGTCATTCAGCACAAGTTCTTGTACATGTATATTCATATAGTCACATTCAGTATATGGAAAATCAATTAAAGAAGATATTAATACACACACACAGACAGAGACACACACAGTCAATGGATAATTGATTCAATGGTTGTGGCAAGCAAATAAATCTCTTGTTCTTTCTCTCTCTCTGTGGGTTCAAGAAAACAGCGTAAAGTTTCGCCATGCGTGCAGCAAACGAAATCAGATTCTATAAGATAGTTGTTGGGTGGGGGGGGGGACATGGGGCGGGAGCGCATTGGGAGGCTACCCAAGGCGCCATTGCTACAAAAGATAAAGACCAAAAACCAAAAAGCGGAAATGCGGCATTCATCTCTTCGGTTCGTACTATTTGAAAAACAGTTTCAATGAATGTTTGCTGTTGGTTTGTCGTTTGTCTGTATTTTAAATAGCCAACTCAGTTGTTCAGTTGGGCTATGCAGTGTTAAAAGCAGAAAACACTCTTCTGTACATACCAAATATGTTTTATGAGCTGATGATTGCAATATTAGGGTTTGTCAAATGCTTTTACATAACTTCAAATATGACAAGTTGACAAATAATGATTTCCTGTTTATATTGACAGCTTAATATTAATATTGAAGAAGACTCCTTCGACAAAGGTCTTTAACAGTTAGTATGAATAGAGTATCCAGCAGTCGTTTGCATAAAAGTTCTTACTTGTCTTTCTTTCGTCAAGAGAACTTCAAGCTTCAGCATCTGTGCATTCCAAAGCACTAAAGCAGTAGATCTTCATCCTATTGTATAAAAAGTGTTTATCGTGCATGTCATAGCAAAAAGGATTCAAAGTGAAGGTGAGTTAACCAGACAACTGAATCAGAAAAGTATAAAAATACATAATATAAATTGGTGTTAACAAAGAATATTCAATGTCTTAGACTCGACCCTGAGACTGCTGTATATGTATATATATTATAGCCTTAGCAAAAGGTCTTAGTTATCTGTGCTTAAAAATAATAATATACTTTATTTATAGTAACAAAAGCCAAAATAAAGCATATAAAGAAGGTTTTATCTTATTTTTTATAAGATTTAAAAAACATCAGAATTTTTTTGAAATTTTATTTTTGCAAAATATTAAATAATAATATCAAGTTATTAAATTTAATTCAAATACTCCTATCAGAATGCAATCAAAATAAATCAAATTATATTTTAATCGCTTTGCTTTCTAACTGCAAATCAAACCTATGCCAGCTCATTGCTTTGATGCAGTTTTGAAAGCAAACATAAATTGATGAGACAACAAAAACAAATTAAAGCTCAACGTTCACACGTTCGCTCAGTCAATCAATTACAATGAAGAGTTCATCAGTCCATCCGACGTCTAATTGACGATCTAATTGAAACGTTGAGCAATCATTTGTCGTGATGTGTGGCCGTAACATCTGTATAGTTAAACACAATAAATAACCATAATAGCTAGTTGGCTTATAACGAGCATAACACGCTCGCATGGCTGCATAAAAATGCCATCTCTTGAGATTAATGTGAAAAGGTCATGCGAGCATTCAGCGAGCGCCACTCTGCACGCATTGGACATTGACCTTGGCCATGGCTACCCTGTACACACAGCACGTCGGCAATTGGGTATGTGTGATGCTGTTTTGATAATAAAAAAATATTGTTTACTCACACTCACAAATCAATTTGGGTATGTTTAGATAGTTAGACATGTGTGCTGACTTTGGTAAAGAGCATTTAAGCTTTGGCATCTCGAAGATGACAATTCCTTTTCGATTAGACACATATGACATATATGAAATGTATTTGCTCAGGTCCTCAGACGCGTGACATTATCACAAAAGACAAATGAAAATTGCCGTATGTCAACACACGGGGCAAAAGAGGAAATTATGTGGACTTATAACAAAGCGAAAAGGTGAATATAACAGGCAACGAGCAACTAACAGCTCGCACCTGCCATCTGCCATCTGCCACCTGCCACCTGGCGCCTTGCTGATGTTCGGCTTTTGTTTGGTAAGTGAAAGTGACTTTTGGCATGTCTTTTAGTAGTTTTTACATTTGTCTTAATTACGGTACAGGGGCTACGGTGGCAGACACTTGAGCAGGCGCCCCAAGGCCCCAAGGCGTGTGTTATATAAGAACCCTGGCAACCCACCCACCCACACACATGGACCACACATGCCGTGCTTGCTGCTTGCTGCCCAGCGTGCGACTTGCTTTTAGCCAGCTGCTGCCTCAACTTACTTCCGTAATTTATACGGTGTTCTGTTCACGTTTGCATCTCCGAGCACGGCTCACAAATTTGTTATTACGTTAAATTAAACTTGAAAAATGCGTTAATAGACGACCTGGCTAGCTGTGTTGAAGCTGCCTGTAAAGCCGCCCTAATTGAATTAAATTCCTTAGTCATTTTCTTACTTTTCTCTACAGCATTGCAAAACATTTCCAGCCACATGTGAAATACATATGTTATGTGTTTGCATGTGTGTTTGCTACAACACATTAAATTATGTTGTTTACACTTTTAATTGTGAATTTGCATTATTTGGAATAACAATTGCTTGTACTTGGAAATCTGTTTGTAACTTTTTAATTAAAAGGCCAAAAACTTTGAAATAACAAGAAGATTCTGCTTCAAAGAATGTTACTGAGCATGAAATTTACAATTTTTGTATTTAGTTCATATATAAATTAAATATGTTTATATTTATATATTTTCTGAAAGAAATAAATATAAATATATATTCGATTTATACTGTGTGAAGTAGTCAGAAGTTGTATATGAATAAAGTTCTAATGAATAATGAAAGTGCTGAAGAAAATATATTATAAATATATATAAATATATCAATATTATAAGATATATCAATATTCAGTAGACATAGCTTAACCAATCTAACCAAGAAAATATATTATAAATAAACATAAGTATGTCAATAATATAAAACTTTATAGCTTAAGCAATCTAAGTTCGATAGCAAAGTTTGCTGTTGATAGGACTTCAAGACTTTTTGGGTGATTTTATTGATTGTTTTAGTTATGACATCAGTCTTTACTAAGCTGGTGTAAGCTGATGCAAAAATATATAAATTTGGTAAACTTATAAAAGTAAAGCAAGCGAACTAAAGACAATTATTATTTTATATTACACAAGTTTCTTATATGTACATAAAAGAGCTAGAGTTCAAACTGTTCAGCAATACATATAGACTGTTAATATAGCTATAAGTTAGTTTTAAATCTAATTTAAGATTTTCATCCCAGTTTTTTCCTTATTAAACAAAATTTTGTAAAACACAAGCAACACATAACTATAAAATAAGAATTCTCTCAGTTGAAAAGCAATCAGCTAACCTCTGTAAAAAATGACTTTATACCATAAGCTTTATATGAATGTAACAAATTTTTAAGGGAAATAAAGCATAATAAATAATAATAATATATTTGTAATATATATTATTTATTATATTATATTATTATACCCTGAGCCCATTGAAAATGAGAAATCAACAGGCAACATTTGTATATGCAAAATAAGCATAGAATGTTGGGAATATTATTTTCGGGTATCTCTTAGTCGAGCAGTCTCGACTGGATCACTCTTACTTGTTTTTAAATTATGTTATAATTTTGTCTAAATATGGAATGCATAAATATGCCTTTAATATTTATTATTTTCATTTTTAAGTTAATTAGAGATTATTCTCTTATAATATTCAAAAAATTCATATATTTCTTTTGCGGACATGTGGGTTCATAGTAGAAGATATTTTGACAAAAATTGATTTTGCAGTGCTTAATATATATTTATAAAATATTATCTACAATAATTGTGTATGTAAGTATTTATAGCTATGAAATTCTCACAATATTTTACAGAATATATATATTGTTAGCACATATTATTCTATATTCGACTTATCGGTCTGTCAACCAGCTAACTATTATCTATTTACCACAAATACTGTTATGGATACTCGCATATCACTCGCAGAGCAAGTAAATATGTGAATTTTTTACACATTTTGTTAAGTCTTCTCTCAGTTGCTTATAATTGACATAAATAAATGTAAAGTTTTTGTTTTTTATCCTATATTATTATCAGTGTGTATAATAGAAAGCTAGATATGGAAATATATATATATATATGCTAAGTACAGAATTCATGAAACATATTGAACAGACACTTGCTTGTTTTTCGATAGATTTAGCTTTGCAGAGCTCAGTAATAATTTTTGTTGCTTTATGTGAGGACCACTCCTCAGGTCAGTTCGGGCAGCTCTTGAACATTCACTCACCTCACAATTGCATATTTTCCAACACATTTCATATTGAAGTTGCTCGCATCTCTCATTTTATTTTTGTTGACCTTATTCGCTGCGGCTGCTGCCGCTCATTTTGCACCTGCTTTGTGGCTGTTCGCCCATTGCAGGTATTGCAGGTTAAGTAGACGCTGCCGCGCTTTACTCCCAACTATGGCGCGTTGAAATGAAATGAATAAAAGTCAAACAACAATGAAGCAAGGATGCGGATTCGCACGGCCTCTGTCAGGGGCTCAGCCTTTACAATCAAAGTCTGTTGTTGCCGCTGCTGTTGCTGCTGCGGTGCTCACAGTAGTTGTCGTTGTTGAGCAGCTTATTACATTTTTTAAGTGCTCCTGCATATTATTTATTAAATATGGCTTAACAATAAGAACCACAAAAAAGCAGCAATAAATTGTACTTCAAAAGGTAACCAAGGTCACTTGATATGCGGCATGTGGCAAGCGGCATGCGGCATGCTTCAACTGCCCCTTTTAATCAGCCATAAATATTTTTCAGCTTCCAGAATTCAACACTCGCACACATACTTTGCAGGCAACCATTTTCACACATTTTCCAAAAACTTTCGAAAAGTTTTTTGTCATCCTTTTTTTTTTTTTGGGAGCAAGCAAATTTATATACCACAAAAGTTCGCATTGCACATGGGAGAAACATTACAAATTTGCATGCGAATTTCTGTTTGAGTTGATGCAACTTTGTTCAAGAGTTGATAAAAAGAAGAGAAAACGAAGAGGCGTGACTCAACAGCAACAGCAACAGAAACAGAAAAACGCAAGTTCAACTATTTAGTGTTTGCCCTGAGCACATGTAGGTGGCTTATAATGATGATGACGACTAAAACTGCGTTTGTGTAAATGAGTCGAAAAACAAACAAACGGAAACAAAAATCCAAATCCAAATCAACATATATCACATGTCCACTTTTAGATACTCTAACATATGAAGTTTTTCTTGGGAGAGGTTTGAATTATGGAGACTATACTTCAAATACATTGCTTTAGAATGCCAAGCTTGAATTTTAATTAATTTGAGAGCAAATATTGGGCCAGTTCCATTCCGAAGTTCATTTATTATGGTCATCCCTTCGGCTATACATAGATACTAACATAAATGAATTGTGAGCTCGAAGATGTTGCAAAAAATGATGAAAGTCTTTGAACATAAAGTCTCAGTTTAACGGAACGGGAGTATAGATAGATATAGTATTGATAGTTGTAAAAGAACGGAATATTTCTGGGACTAAAACTTATAATTTTAAAAGATTTTTTGTTCTAAATTTGTATACTCTCATGACTCACAAAGGTTTTATTCGATCGTCTTATAACTGATCAGCACTTTTAGGGCATATATGGTTAGCTATGGCTGTAAGATATTATGTTCTTAGCTTAAGTTAATAGTTGGATTAAATAAAGAAACATCGTGCGCCATAAGCTTTTATTCAACGCAGTAATTGCTTGATTTATATAATTCTTTTCAGACATAGAAGCAATAGCATATATTGTGTATATACGATATCATATTTAGCCAAGAAATCTATATAAACAAGTTTTTGTTCAACTACTCAATGCCTTTTATGATATTTTCATAATTATTCCATACTGTTAATAGATGGAAGGATCTATACAAAGAGTATTGATATCTCTTTATACAGAATACCTGATACAGATTAATAATATATAAAGTCAGTTAAGTTTCTTTTATATAGAGCCTTGTGTTGCCTTATTGTTATTAGTATATATATAGTATGAATATATTGTAAGTATACCTATACTCATCCATCGCCAACTACCTACAGTTTGTATCTGTCTTTCGAAGAAATTACTTTGATTTTGGAAAACGTCAATTTCCATTACTTGTATTAACTATTTATTATAAATTTGTATACTATTTGACATATGGTATCACATGTACTTCGCGTGAAGTGTATAAATTGAAAGATTTGCGCATATCTAGTTTTTTTTCTGGCGTTTTTCTGTTAGTTTTTCCAACATATTCTGACATGATTTTTGTTTGTTTTCCCAAGTCTCGTGTCGACGTAGCTTTTTGTTTGTTTGTTTTTGTATTTTTGCAAAGGATACGTTTACCCACATATTGTGCTCAGTTTCTGTTTTTTTTTTTTTTTTTTTGCCATGTTTAAGTTAGTGGAACATTCTCTTTAACGAGAGCTTGTTGATTAAAGAAGAATTGAGGAAACCAGAAGACGGAAGTATTTCGCCTTTAGTTTGTTTTTGATTTGATTCCCATTTGAATTGATTGACTCTGGCAGTCTTAAGGAATTTTATTGCTGTTTGATTTGAATATTTAAATTCAAAAATTAGAGTTAGAAGAGTAATTTTTAATTTGGAATTCATTTTGACTTATACTATCAATAAATTGAAGCTTTAAATGTTAGAGTTGTCGTCTTTTGCCCTATGCCAAGTAGTTTAGAAGATTCTTTAGATAAATTTTGATATTTTGAGCGAAGTTTAGTTTCAACTAAAAGCAGAAATGATTTTGTCTCCTAAATTATTGTTTAATATTCTTTCAATATTACCTTAAAAATGAAAACTAATGCCCCTATCTATTCATATAGCTCTACAAATCAGACTTTTCATTGGTATTCTTACCATCTGTTAATAAACTAAACCGTTTTTCTCTCTCTACGATCTATTGCATGTTAGCTATTAATTAATATTAATATTAAATCTAACATTACTTTCCATTCGCTTATTAACTTTTCTTTGCCAGAATATATTTGTCTTAGTCAATTGGCCAGTCATTTCGTGGCTATTAAATTGAATTGAAAATTTGTTCAAGTCCACAAAGTTCTCATCGCATCGTCAACGATGCGCCATCTGATGATTTATTATTATTAACGCCGGAAAAGTTGTTCCTTTTGCCCGGCCAAATGATTAAAAAACAAAATCCAGTGTCCGGGCAGCTCTTGAGCTGAGCAACTACTTGCAACGCGTTGCACGCGCTGCTTCTTCTTCTTCAGCTGGCTCAAAACTTGTGCCTTTGTGCCTTGCCTTTGTCATTGCCTTCCTGCGACTTTCTATGTTAAATTGTGTGAACTTTTTTCAGACAACTGCCTGGACGACACTTTATCATGTCTCAGTGCTGTCGCTGACCGCTTTTCACAAATTGAAATGTGTCCGCGGCAGTCAAGAGTAAATGAGCCAAAACGAAGCAGCAGACACAGCGGGTCGCTGCTGCTCCCCTTCCCCCCCCCGCTTCTCTCCTCTTGCTGTACAGAATGCTGGACAAATCCCCCACAAAAGAGAAATATATATTGTAAGGATTGGCCGCTTTTGATTATTTTGCCCTGTATCCGTAGCCACACAAGATGGGCAAACCACACTAGCCAACTCTACGTACATCTAACTAAAGTTCGGCTATAAGACAGATTGCTATCAAGACTTTAATATTAGTGTAAAACTGAACTAAAACAGAAATTTAAAAATATATAATATTTTTGTTATTGCAATGAGTATAGAAGGTATCTATGAGTCAACCACTTGAAATTGATTCAATAACTCTTATCAAGCTTATATTTATATAATTCTAAGAACATCAAATTGTTATTTAAGGCTACTCTTTTGACAAAGCATTAGTGGGATTAGGAAGGAAGTTATTACTTTACTTTTTAGGCAAAGAAAGAAGAAATCAATTAGAAATTGTTATTCTTAAGCTGATTACAAATAGATTGCATTTTGACCTAACACAATGCAATTCATGTTTATTTCAATTCAATTCATTTTTAATTATAGTTTGAGCCCAGGGTACAAACTAGTCGATTCTAGGTGCGATGCGCTTCTTTTTTTCAATTTTGTATTTGACATCTGAAAGTTGTTTCTTGACCGCATTTGTCAAATATTAGGCTTAAGTGATTTTTGACAGCTGAACCTGAACCTATTTTATATCTAGCGAAGGCATATTTTCCGCTTCGTTTAAGGGTAATTTGTGTCCGACCGAAGGGCAAAGCGGCGTATGCGTAATTTTAAATATAGACTTGAAAGCCAAGGGAAAAGGCGTTTGTATATTGAATTTAAGCATCATTTTCTTTTTTGTCCTTTACTATTAACAAAAATTTAAAGATTTTTTGAGGAGTTCAATGATATTTTTTTAATACAAATTTTGTTTTCATAACAAATTTTCAATTGCTTACGCAAAAGTGGAAAGTTTTGTCTAGAATCTGAAATGATTTTAAATTAATTTTGTATATTATTTATACACATATCTAAGAAAATTGTCTGACGGAAGTTATATTTGTACTTAATATTAAATAAAATTAGAAATATATTTCCTTATTTGTAGGAATTTATAGTTTAGTTGAGCAACTTTCATCAAGTTACTGAAAAGTTAGCGTAAATCTCATGTAGAATTTCTAAACATTTTCTTTTCTTCCTCCCATAATATTTATCTTTTACTTGATTTCTCTTTTAAAAGCATTTGCTTTAATAAGTTACTCTTCATTAAATTCACACTATTAGATCCTCTCTCAAATCAAATAAATTTATTGATCTATACTAAAATTTTGTCCGAATCTCTTAAAGTATTTAGTGTCAGTGTTCTCACCACAAACACGAACAAAAACATGTTGAATAGTGTGCATATAGTGTGTTAGTGTAAATTGTAGATTAAAAGTTCACATAGTCCAGCTCTCGGCGCAACCTCAACGTGAGCCGCAGCTTGCCGAGTTCCTTGTCATATTTGGCCTGGCATCGATCCACATCCACTGGATGGGGCAGCGGGAGCTTAAGTCTGTATAGGGTTGTGCCCAGGTCCAGTTCCTGCTCGTGAAGCGTTAGGCTCATTTTGTCAACGGACATTTGCTCGCCGGGTAACGCAATCTCTAGAATGAGATCTTCACAGCTCGCTGAGGCTGCTGTGCGTTGGCCCATCTGAATGTAAAAGGATACAGCTTAACAGACATCGCAAAAAGGGTTCGAGCCAACCTGCAGAAAGACGTCCTCAGTGCCAACGGCCTGCCGATAGGTCATCGTGTATTCCGGGCACTTGCGCGTTTCCAAAATGTCGGCATCCTCACGCTCCTGTGCCTCCTGCCATTCCTCGAGTGTATGGGGCTGCTCTTTTGCGGGCTCCACCAACGGCGTTGCCACCAGGTTGACCTTACCCTTTCCACGTGCCTTGGCAGCGGCACCACCTGGTGCTGGGGCTCCGATGCTGCCGGGTGCTGAGCGGAGTGGATAGGATGCATAAAGCCTTTGTTGTTGCGACGCTCCATTTACTCACTCTGCTTCTTTACCACCAGCGATTCCTCATCCTCACTACTGCTGCTGCAGTCGACTCCACCCCGTCTACGTGTGGGACACAATAAACTTTGCAGCTGTCGCAGCTGGTCGGGATTGTCGAATAGCGACATCGCTCACATTTATTCACTGCACTACTTTATTAAAAAGTAACTTATTTTTATTATTTTGCTGGCGACTTTCACGTATTTACAGCTCAGAGCTTGTTTAAGGAATGAATTCTTTAAGGACTGTGCTCAACTAAGCTGTTCAAAATCGATTTGAATTGATACCCAGCCTACTGCTCGGCAGATGTTAGGTTGCTAGGCTATTGCCAAGTCTACTGCTCGATAGCAGTTAGGTTGCTAGGACTGTTTACGGACCAAGGAGCAGCTGTAACTTGTTTATTATGTTGTCCAGGAAACGGGCAAAATAAGGGCGTGCAACTGAATAGGTACTCGATTGTAATCCACATTAGCCACAAATGGCATCACAGCTGAAGTCCCCTTCACTCGATGCTTTTCCACAAGACAAGGGAATTGACAGCTGGACGAAAGCGGCTTGAAATGCTTTAAATTTTAACAATTTAAATGAAATAATAACAAGTTTTTAGACTTTGAATGACAATGCATGGTCTTGAGCTAGCGAATGTAGTTTTTTGGTATCAAATAAGTAGGAGTGCTCTAGTCTGAACTGACCGCTTAGGAGATACCTTGACCCCTACGCTCATAGTCCAAAAGTCTCTAGCTTTTACGGTATTCAAACTATGTTTAAAAATCCAAATCAAGTTATCGATTTTTTCCATAGTACGGAAATGAGATGAATTCTCGAAGCGTATGGTATACACGACTAAACGTTTCAAATTTCAAGTCTCTAGCTTTTGTCTTCTACGAGATTGCTGCATTCACACTCACGAATCGACTCAGCTGGTCGTCCTGATCAAAACTATATATATACGGTCATGAGCTCTGCCACGCCTCCTTCTGCCTGTTACTACCATTTGAACAAAACCATTATACCCTGATTTCCCCATTTTCAATGTGCTCAGGGTATAGAAAGAAATCAATACATTTTGAATACCTTTCTAGTTGCGAAATTCAATTTCAACGAAATTCATAATTTTGCAGCTACTACAGCCTAAGGCTGAGAGTTCATAATTCACTGTCAAGGATAACCAATGGCAGCTTCAACTTTGCTTCCCCTCCTCCTTTCCTCCACTTAGGTATTTCAATTAAAAACTTGGTGCCATTCAGGAAAAAGTTTTTCTATGCCTGGCTACCGGGGCACTCGACAACTAGTCCAAAAATTAACTTTCACGAGTAGCAAAAATTATGACACTTGTCAAAAACAATTGTTTTGCAAATTGTAAATTATTTTTGTAAATTCAAATTATTGTTGACCTTCAATGGGTCTCAACTGCCGCTCGTACAACAACAACAACAACAACAACAACGCACCCTAATTGGGGCCAAATGTAAATCGGCTGGGCAAAAGCGAAATTACAAAAACGTGTCCGCGTGTTAAATGTAAACAACATGACTTTCACACTGAAAGCACACAGCGAAAGCGACTGGCTGAGATCCACATATTCAGATATTTAGCTACATGGGGTCTGAGCTCCCGGGCTGCAGCTGAATGCAGAAGGATTTCCGTGCCATCCATTTTGTCTACTGCTGTTGCTGATGTTTTTCATCTTGTTGGATCGTATGCGTTTAATTTGTTTAACATGCCAGTTCCGCATTGCACAAAACTGGAAAATAACTAATAAAGCCAGACTGCATAATGCTCGTTCATAAAGAAGTAAACCAACTCTGAAACTGACAGAGATTTGAATTTATAATATTTACGAAGTTTTTTGATTGGTCTTTAGAGAATTTCATCAGATGTCGGCTAGATATTTTTTAAGAGTGTACCATATATATATTGAAGTCTATATTCCAAGCATCAAGTTTAAAGCTTCAAAACTGCCGAATGATATTGAACGAAACCAATATACTTCTTTAATTTCTGCTTGGTCAAACAAAATGTATCCGAGCAGCAAACGTCGGATTTGTTACTAACCACTGGACAGGCCAAAATAGTTTCACCTCTAAATTCTTTAACCTGTCCTAGTTAGCTAGACACCGTGTAATTTCGACATAGACTCACTTTATATAAGCTGAGCCAAGGTGCAGTAAATACCCTTTAAAATTAGTAAACCTATTTATGCTTTTTAAAATATTTTATTTATTTTTTTATATTTTATTTAATTTATTTTTTTATATATTTAAATTTTAATTTAATTTTATTTTTAATAAATTTTAAATTTATTTCTATTTAATTTTTTTTTATTTTTATTTAAATATTTTTTTAGTGATATATGTATTTATTTTATAGAACTATTGTAAACTATTGTTAAAATATTGAATAAGATCATTTCATAATTGTCTACAGCCAAGTCCTTAAAGCTACTTCCTCTTTCATCTGTCTTTCCATTTATTCCATTAAGTGTCCCTGGATGCTACATAAATTTAAAGAAATGACTAGACTGAAGAATAAAATACTGAAAAATTAAATTCTTTTCTACAAATCATAATAAAATTGATTAATCTGAAATGGTCAACAGTTATTTGCAAGCCATAATTAATCATCATAATTTAATGTCATCCTTTCTCAAATTCTTTTTGATCTGATCATTTTGGTACAAAGATTAAAGTGTTAAATTCCTCTGTGAATTATCATATTAAATATCAAGATTGCTGTTTTACTAGCAAAGCGCCAAACTTGAAGACAATAGACTAACAAGCAAAACATTCATTTGTTTTTTTTTTAACTTAATCCAAACTTGATTAATTAACATCAATTCAATGAATTTTCTAATTGATTTAAATGGAATGCAAAAGTTAAGCCGCTGTGCAAACATCACGTAACTGAGATTTAACCTTGTTTTGGTCCATCAACCATGACTTTTGTTTTTTTTTTTCAGATGTTCGTCTCTCTCTCTATCTCTCTCACTCACTCACTCACTCACTCACTCTCTCTGGGACTCCTCTGTCGAGGTCCCAGCTGACGCCCATCCACATGAGACAATGGGCAATGCATGAATACGCGTACATGTGTAACTGTGTTTTGGACCAACACAATTTCAATGCATCGGAGGGGCGGATAAGTGAGGTGGGGAAATCTTTCTTTGTATGTATGAATGTTTGGTTGCCGTCATATACAAGAGTCAGAGCCCCAAAATGGATTTCGGTACAGTCGAATACCACGTAGCGTCACATGGCAGCACGCAGTGAAAGTGGAAGTCGAAGTGAAAGTGGCGCCTCATCGCCCCTTAAAGCAGCTGCTACACATTTTCGGGCATTTTTTCTCTCTCTTCTCCACTTCTCCACTTCTTCTCTCCTCATTTTTCTTTCTGGCTGCTCCTGTGAATGTGATTTGTGTGCTAAAAGTGCTCTAGCTGCCATTTTTTTCGTCTCTCTTATTTTTTGTGTGTTTGTTGCTTGTTGGCGCAGATTCTGAACAGAATATGTATAATACGAGTGTTTTAGAGGGGGGAAAGACTAGGAGCTACATAAAACGTAATTAAGAAGGCATTAAGTATCATGCATAAATCATTGAAAACTTGCACATTTACGCCGTTTTCTGTTGATGTGGCGCGCTGGGGGTCGGGGCTGGATGCTGATGCTGTTATCACGTGTGGACAGGAGTGAGTAGTGGGGAGTGGGACTTGTATAAGAGAACTGTAGACCTTTAGAGCCGCGTTGCTGAAGGTAGGAGCTCATGTCTTTATAGTCGCCCATTACTGATAATTGGATGCTGCCGAAGCGTACAAAAAAATGCCGGGTTTGGCGGCCAAGTCCCCCCCTCCGTCATAGATCTGGGTCTGTTGATTGCATTTTCGGGCGACTCTGTGTCGCCCAACTTTTGGCAAAAAGGAGAACTACTTCCGGCCTCCGAGAATTTTCTCTCCGCTGCTCATTTTGTGTGTAAATGTAAATGTGTCTTTTGCAACAAAAAGTTCGGCTAGTTAAATTATTCCCAAAATAATCATAGCAGAAAATAAATTATACTAAAATAAAAGCTTTAAAAAAAGTAAATAAACTTTAGTTGAAAAGTAAAGGAGGTCTCTTGATGGATATCCTGTAGCCAATTTTTGGTAGCCATATTAAAAAAAAGTTTGTCAATTAGTGCAGTACGCAATATGATATACAATATACGATATTCAACTTACGACATACGATATTCAACATACGATATACGATATTCAACATACGATATTCGATATTCAACATACGTTATACAATATCTGACGATATACGGTATGCGATATTCAATATAGAAATGATATACGATATACGATTTAGAAATGTGATATACGACAAGCAGTATAACATATTCCATATACCATGTTATATACAATACGCTATACAATATCGTATACACGAAATTCATTTTACGATCATTAGTCTACGAATTTATTTGTGCAATATACGAAATACGATACATTATATTGTATATAGGCAGATTATACGATTTTGGGCATCACATATAGTTATTTTGATTGAAAGCTTATAAATACGATTGAAAATATTACGATATTCAGTATATAATATTCGATGTACAAAACAATCATCTTATAGTTGTGCCTCCTTTTCCAATTTTTTGTGTCTGGTCAACTTTTCTTTTGCAATCTTTTGCGCCTGTTACATTTCCTCGCACATAATCAAAATACACAATTGCTTTCTGAACAGGGTATTAAAACCATGCAGGATAAATGCCGTTGCCTTAGATTTGAGTTTGTGCAGTCAAGCGGTGCAAACCAGCGAAGAGAACAAACAAAATGAAAATGGCAAATAGAAATAAAAATAAACATATAAAACTAAACAGGCTAAGTTAGCTCTAACAGCCATAAGAGACATATCCAAAAAATGTATACAAGATAAAAAAAAAAAACAAAAAACAACAACCAAAAAACAACTCAAAACGAGCGTGCTCTACTTCACGGAGCGCACATTTTAAAGTCCATTCGAGCATTAAATATCTAGACAAAAAAGACAACAACAACAACAACATAGAAAATGGTGCAGCAGCAGAGGCTTGGCCGAGATTTAAGCCGTAAAGGTTTTCCGACCACAAAACCGTCATGCCCACGGCCATTGCCACATCAGCCATAAAGCGTGAGTCAAAGCTTTGCAAAAGCGCTCAACGACAGCCGAAGCAGCGTGCGAGCGAGATAGAAATAGACAGTCGAGAGAGCCATAAACTGAGCATAACTGTTTGTCAGCTGTTGAGTCGTTGGAGTAAGCCACGTGCTGAAGCTTTTTACTTGCATTACGCTTGTTTGTAAACAAGTTGAAAGCTTTACAACAGCTGAGTGTTACTGCGTGATACCGTGGGCTGAGTGTATGCGAAAATTGATTGAAACGGAGATTCCTTAAGGTTGAGTTAAAGTAATAATAATCAAATTATATTGATAATTATAATTAGTATATAGCTTAAGTAAATCTCGCTTCATTTTGCTTCTTTGTATGATTTAAAAATAATGTTAAATTCTGTTTGTATTTCATTTCTGGTCAACAACAATATCAATGATTCAGATTACTGCTCCGAAATGAAAGTGAAATGTGCTCTAATTGAAGTAGAGCGTGAAATACAGTGGCACAAAGTGAATAAAATGGTTATTTGCAATTATCTAATATAGACAATGGACAAATATTAATTCAATTATCAAAGCCAACGAACGAATGTAAATGAAATCAACTACAAAGACTCCAATTAAGTCCAAGCTCGTGCAATTTGAGGCCAATTCGAGTCATAAAACACAAATCGCTGACAAGCGACGACAAGGCACGCGCATACACACAGCGGTTAGCGATTGCCAAACTGATTGGAATACTTAAATATGTAGAGCTATCTGTGAAATGGAAAGCTGCTGCTGTCCGCATCAAGGGTCTGGAAAGAGAGTTGAGTTGGCCACTCACCTTTCGTCTTCTGGCCCTCGGCACTGTCGACTTCCTCTTTCTGCGCCACTGTGTGCGCTCCGTTTCATTGCCGAATAAGTTCTCGACGCTGCTGTCGCTGCCGCTGCCGTTGTCGCTGCCGTTGTTGCTGCTTTGGAGACTCTCCACATCGGAACTGTCACTTGAGTTCAAGTCTTTCTGCAATTTGCCCGCTTCAGCGTCGCGCTGCCGCAGCGGTCGATAGTGACTGACGTCGCTGCTGGCGGCGCTGCTTTTGAAACGCTCGCGAAATGATTTATAGATGCCGGCGCCGACGCTGGCAATGCGGCCATGTATGCCAGCCGTTGCTGCTGCACTGCGTCTGCCCTGGCTGCGCCGCTTGCTCGCCTTCTGCCGTGCACTCAGCCGCGATGCATCGAACGCGCTCGTCGCTACGCTCGCTGACTGCGCAGCCGTCACATCAAGAAAGGCACTCATGTTGCCTATGAATAATGATAATACTCTTGATTCGCAGTTATATAATGATTGCTGTTGTTGTTGTTGTTGTTGTTGTGCCTGAGCCACTCTTTGTCGTTGGCATTGCTTAGAGATTCGCTTTATGCACTCCTGAGTTTTCCAACCAATTACGAGTGTTTTTTAGCATTCGTATTTGTATCTGCCTAAGAGAAGTGGGCGAAAATTTGCATGTGTTGCATTAATTAGGAAATTCGATAGGTGCGCCTACGGTTTTCCATGTTTTTTTTGACATGGATTGTTGACTTTATAGCTTATATGTCTTAGCAACGGGGAAGCGGACCACAGAATGGGCCTAGAACATGCTATGAAAAGTTGCGGGATATGAGCCATGCCAGAGTCAGAGTGAAATGCTTTCAAATTGCAGCAAATTTGCAACTCAGTGAATGTCTAAAGATTTGAACTACACTGCAATTATTATGTTATATACATATATAATATATTATATACATATATAACAGTAAGAAAAGAATTTAGAGCAGGCAAATGTTTAGACTTTAGAGTAGATTCATGAAAAGTTTCGCTATTTGAATACATAGTAATATTAACTGATCAAAATTTAATCTGACAAAAAGAAGTTATTAAAGATTTTGTTTTCAATTTACCTATATGATTATCGTTTTATCTACTATTTTTCTATTTTATAATCTAATATTTATTTATATATATATTTATATATTTATTTTAAAGATTTTATATTCTATTTACCTATATGATTATCCTTTTTTCTAATATTTTTCTATTATTTTATAATCTAATATTTATTTCAATAAAATTATAATTATTAAAACTGAGCAAAAAGACAACTTCAGCATCTTCGTTATATAAAACAAATCATAAAATTCTAAAATCGATACTCGATTAATGGTATTACAGTAATTTTAGTTAACTCTCGATTGATCTCCGCCTCCCTCATCACCCTCATCAATTAACTGCGAAAAGTTAAATATTCCGCTTAAAATTTTTGTTAATTCATGTCTCAATAAATATAAAGAAAATATCAAACGAAAACAGCGGCAAATGAAGATGAAAATGCGAATTTTGCTTGATTTTCTTTTTGCCTTTGGGCCAGCTGCTTTGCCAGTGAAAAGCGTCGGAAAACATGAAAGACACAAATGAGGAGTAAATTGCGAATACCGAATACATATCGTATATGTATGATGACAAAGGTAAACGAGTTCAGCTTATGACAGCAAAACCTTAATCTGACCCACTAGTCAGCGATCGATACTCATGTGTATTAAGTGATAACATATATTATTGATTACTTATGAACAAAAGTCAAGTTTAGCTATTCAAAATAACAAGAAGAGTGCGCTATTAGGGGATATTCCATTTGAAGTTAGATGGAAGCTATTGGCTGACTGTGATATAAAGGTAAGACGAAATTCAAGAAGTAAAGTTATTGCAGTTGGACGAAAGTAACTGAACTTGTTCATGGATCCAAAGAAGCTAACAGATTTTGCGAATCATATATTATATATACATTTATATATACATTTATATACACATATATACATACATATATTCATTTATATGTTGAGGACTTCAATAGGAATTCACTTACATAACGTGGTTTTTAATAGATTATTGTCTGGCCAATAAGCTTAAAACTATAATTTACAAAAAATATCAACACTAACTCAATTATAACATTTTAAAGACATTTTTTTTACCCAATTATACACTATCCCAATGACCTGGGACATATAAGCTTAATATATTTATTTGATATATTTTAGATTTCAATTATAATAATTAAATTGCAATAATTATTTATTTAGTTTTTTCCGATTTGGCATGTGTCTTGGATACGCCATCCAAAATATCATCAGCAGGTGGAGGAAACTAATACGAACTTTACATATATTAAGAAGGTCTAAGCCTTTAGCTTCATTGCTAATTAAGTACTTAGCAATCATACATACATAGAGATGATATTGGACATAAACAATATACTTTTTTCACTTCGAAAAGTAGTGTATTTATTTATATTTTTATATTTTTTTTTATACTCATGTATATCAAATCAAAGAGAGAGAGAATAGATGTTATTTTCATCATTTCCATGTTTCCAATTTGATATTTGATCAATGTAAAATTGCTGAAAGTGTGTGGAGTACAAAGAAAAAACATAAAAGTCTCATTTGTGAGAATTTATATTCCATTTATATAAGATGTTTCCTTAGCTTGCAATTAGTTGGTCATAGATTTGCTGTAAAAACTTGTTTACTGAGAGTAAATATCGCATGAAAGATATAAGCTCATATGATGTATAAGTCCAAATGTTTCGAATATGGCAAATATATCAAACTTTAATTTCTTTTATTCATAATCAAGCATTAACAAACATACGAACAGACGAACAAGACTAGATCAGATCAACTCGAATAACTCTTCAAAATTGAACAATAAAGTAAGCTAAAGTTTACTATGAAAAACCTTTGCTTATGGCAATAAGGAGAACAATAAATACAGTGAATAAAATGCAAATTAAATACTCATATATTATATTTTATGAGCTGTAAAATACATTTATTTTCTACACTCTGCACGTTTCAAAAGGCAAACAAATTTTAGTTTAACGCTTTTGGTATAATTTAAAACTTGCAAATCACCATAGACAGATTCTCTGTTAGCTGAATGTGTGTCAGCTGGCAAGCAAAGCGTATTACTCCGCTCAGGAAATGGCCATTAAATGGGTTATCAAAATAATCTATTGCCACATTCGATAAACATTTAAATGAATTTAAATTCTCGCTGTGTATTGACGTTGTGGGCATAATAAACAAACTTTAAATCGATGCCGCCCAGGCACAAGCACAAGCACAAGCACAAGCACAGGCCCAGCCCCAGCCCCAGGAAAAGCCCCAGAGACAGTGCGCCACACGCACACGCACACGCACACACATACAGACAGAGACAGCGGCAGAGCGGCAGACTCTCACCCAGAGGAGCGACTGCACACCATGGCAAACTGTCACATTAGCATATTGAGAACGCAACGAGCCAACAAAAATGCGACTTGTTCTTTGCTTTGTTGTTTGCCAGTCAAGCGGCGATGCCGTTGACGTTGACGTCTACGCTGACGTCGACTGCGGCGACTTCGGTTACGACGCGTCGACGTCGGCGTCGCAGTCGCATGCGCAACTTTGGCTTGACTAACAGATCGTGGCTGAGGCGTTTGCTTCGGTATCAGTCGCTTTGCAGACTTTCGCGTGTGCGGTCGAACCGAAAGAGACTAAACGAAAGCCGTTACATTAAGAATATTCAATAAGAAGAAAGAAAGACCGAAAGAAAGAGAGAATAAGAATTCTGTATATTTAGGCGCGACTTGTTGACAGTTTGAATTATGTGCTGAACGAGTGTGAAATGTGAGAAATAGTTCATACAAAACGAATTGAATGCATGTGATTAACATAATTAATAAGTGAGGTGAATGGGTAGAAACCTGATGAACCAGAAGAAACCAAAAATCACAAAATATCAAGAAATTATTGTAACGGTAACAAGAGCCAAGCATTTGAGCAGTTGAGCAGTTGAAGCCAGCGTTTAGCTGCCTCATTAAGCTATCATTGCACGCGCGCAACAACAACCAGTTGGAGTTGAAGATGCTGCTGCTGCTCCACTTACATCACTGGCCATTAGCATTGGCCATCACTTCCTGCATTGTCGCCGCCTCAACAACCACAGCAACAGCAACAGCAGCAACAACAGCGCCAAGTGAGGCAACATCAACAACGACATCATCATCCATACCAGGCAAATATCAGGCATATGGCAGCCAGCATCAGCCGAAGAAGCTGCGAGCTGGACTTGGAGCCGCTGGCAACTCCAGTAGCAGTGAACCAGTAAACCAGTTCCGGCAAAATCCGATCAAGAATTGGTTTGGCGTCTTCAATCGTAATAATTCGCCGCCGGCTCAAGACCAAACAGCGACATGCTCCTGCAGGTGGGTACAGGTGGGCAACAACAGTTCCACTCATGATTGCAACTGACGGCATCCAGTTAGCCGAGTTAGTTAACCAACCACATTTTATTGGGTGTCACTCTCATGGCATACAAATCGCGCTTACAGTTAAAGATGCAACTGCACGCGATCTTCTCGAGCTTCCAGAATTGTCATTTGTTATTAATATTTATGAAGGTGGAGAACTGGCCACACACTGTTGCACATAGTGGGCATAGTTCAATAAGTGGCCCATTATTTAGCCAACTCAGCTGTGAGTGCTGAGGGCAGCCAGAGTAAACCAAAGAAACCAAAGTAAATTATCTATAATTGACTTAACGGCAAATATTCTACTTTCAGTTTAGACAAAGTCTGATATATACATATTTTTTTGGAACTTACGAAGATCTGTGTGTAAAAGCAAAGGTATGCAGCTAGGTTCTTAAAGAACTGAAAAGTTACTGGAATTTCTAATTTTTAAGTATTTTCTAATTTTTGTATTCTAAATTGTAAGCTAGATCATTTTAATCATTTCAAGCTTCGTTTAAACTTCATACAACGCAACTCAACTGAATAGATTTGAAATTTTTGAAAATTTTAAAAGTTATCTCTCTTTAACGAAATTTTAGATTTCAAATAAATATTTTTATAAAAACAGTAATAAAGAAGAAAAGTCTTAGGCATGTAAATTTTCATTTTATATGATTTTTATTAATTAAAAAAATTTGTTTTGTATTTTACAAAATTATAAAAATCTAAATTTCAAGGCGCTTGATAGCTCAAATAATAAAGGAGACTCTTTTGAATATTTCATATTTAGTATATCCTCATTAACTAGGAACATAAGCTTGACTGTTATCTAAATACAGTGAAAATGATGTATATAAAATTTAGAAATTCAAAAATTTTGGAATTCAAATTCATTGATTCGAATTTAGTATCCAAGTGAGAGTTAAGTTTTTATATAGATTTTACTTCACGAACCGAACTAGTGTGCAGAATGCATTTGGTTCAAAACACAAAGTTGAACCAACGACAAACGTGTTTTATGTGCTTGCAGCTCTCATTAGAAAGTAATTTTCAAATACCAATTAGATATTTTGTGTGGCTTAATCATACGTACAATCCAAAGATTGAAGGCTAGAGAAATTAAATGATTTTAGCTTTTGATAATGGGAGCAGCAATAAAAAACTTATTGCCTTTCTAAATAATGGTAAATAATGGTATAAGCTTTTTTATGCCTTTCCATTTCACGCATCACACTTCAAATTGAAGTTAGAACTTTTCGCAGTTCTGCACTTGGTTACACTCTGAGGCATACTTGAGACAAACTCCACCTTTGTGGCGCAGCTACGCAGTTCTTGACTCTGAAGATGTCGATTTGAAAGGCATTCCTGAGATGCCTGCTGCAAAGTGCAAATTGCATTGCCTTTGGTACATTCTGCTGCCAATGGGGATTTGGCATGGCCATGGGCTTTAGGCATCGCCATTGCCATTGCCATTGGCATTGGCATTTTGAAGTACCCCAGGGTATTGATGGAGTCGAAACTTTTTGCATGAATACAGAGACACTTCACTCCAGGGAGTTCAGTGGAATGCGTTTGTCGGCACACCCAGCTTAGGAATTTTAACGATCAACTGAACTTTTCGAACAGACTTGACTAGCTCGAATTAGGTTAGGTCAGTTTCCATGCATCTTAAAGGGAAGTCTCTGTCAGATTTTCACTTTTATTTTTGAGTATCTCTAAATTTAAGATGCATGTTTTTCTTTATCCAAAAAATTTGTCTTCTTTTACCTATGAGAGCAAATAAAACCCATTTCTTAGTCGCGTTGACAAAACTCTTCTTCTTCTTTGCCAACATTATAAAACTTTGATTTTATAAGCCTTAAACCCGTTTAAGTTCTTCTTATTGTATCTTTTATATTTATTTTTACTTTTTTTTTTGCATATCAAATGAAATGGTTTTGATTTGCATAAGTTTTGATAAGAGCTTTTCTTGTTTTAAATATTTTTGCTTTTGTATCTGAATACTGTTTATATACTGAGATAGATAAATGTATAATACTTATATGCAGATAAATATATATTATATATATATATATATATATATATATATATATATATATATATATATATATATATATATATATATATATATATATATATTATATAAATATATATATGTAAATAAATATATACAGGTATCAGGTAAGGCGAATGCGTCATATATTGATTGCCATTTAGCAAAGGGAACGCCGCATTCTCTTTGAATTGGGTCGCAGATTTTTATTGTCTTTGTTTTTGCATGTCGCTGGCTTTCGGGACGCCTTCGACTTTGCCTTGCCTTGCCTTGCCTTGCCTTGGCCACCATTTTTGGGGCAATGACTCGGTTAAGCAACACCAAAAAAAGATATCCAAGCTTAATGTTGTTGTTCTTGTTGTTGTGAGCCGACGATTGATTTGTGGCCAAAAATAAAAAAAATTATTTAGTATACATATAAGATTGTATAGCCAGACTTTAGAGAACTGGTTGTTCTTCCCCTCTCTCTCATTTCTTTCTCTCTCTTTCTCAGTGTCTCTTTTGAATGCATTTACTTCAGTTTTTGGCAATTATAAACCAGTTTTATGTAACGATGTCATTTTAAATATGCTGGAAAAACTGCAAAGCGAAAGATTTGCACACAAGCTCGTTAAAGACTTTGACACTTTCTTTATGACATTATTAATGAGGTCTGTCAGGTTGTTGAACTCTGAACTAATCAACGTAGATTGCCAGTCAATGAAAAAAAACATAGGAAATTGTGTTAAGCCGGGGATGAACATGAAGCAAGTTTTGATTTACGACTGGTGAAAATCCGAGAACCTGAGCATACAATAATTTAGAAAATATATGAAATGAAAAATAATATAATATATATATAAAAAGAAAAATAATATAATATATATATATATATATATATAGAAATATATATAATGGGTATAATAATCTAAAGGCAACAAATTATAATCTTTTGTAATATGCATGTTGACCGGGAAATGTAGTTTGCTTAAAACTTATAGCAGCACTTTTTACTCATTTTTCTTAACCCAAAGTTTTTACTTTTAATCCCAATTAGTTTAAAGGTGTGATGTAGTATTAATAGCACTAACAATTTTGGCATTCTGCTTATAAAATTCTTTCCAACTGAGATTGAAATATTTGGTTAGTAAGATATCTTATTTACCAAAGTAAAAACATATTTTCTGTAAACATAAAACCAGAGAAAAACCAAAATTTCAATATTCAAAATATCAACACTCAAAATATCAATATTTATTTCTTTGTCTTTAACTCACTTTGTATTAAGGTTAGATTATCAAACAGATAAACTAGAAATTGATCACATTTGAAATTCTACCTAAAGAATAAGAGAAAAATATCAGTGATATCAGTGAATTTGATGCTTCACAGAAAATAAAATCTTTCCTGAATACAATGTTCCATTACAAAGAGTTTACATGCAGAGAAAGAGATACTTCCCTAGGGAAAAGAACTGAATTGCATGCAAACTCTTTATAATGAAATACGGCATTAAAGGAAGGATATGTGAAAGCTCAAATTCATTGAGCTATGATTAGTTTGGTTTTCGTTCTAGCTGATTTGATTTTAAAGAGTTTGCAAGTAATAAGATATTACAAAATGCATTTGGTTCCTTACAAGAATGGTAGAATGCACTTCTTAACTTGCTAACAGTCTACATATATACTTAAGATTACCTTCATATTTTTCAAGAATTTTCATAATCAATTATTTAAATTAACAACGCTTATGGAAATAATTCATTTGTGGCCTACCCTTAGCCTTACTAGAACCTCATTGTATGAACTATGCCACAGTATGCTATAATTGAACTATGAACAGAGTATGATGCAGTCGGTTGCAAGACACTCAATTGTCATCAGCTTGATGGAGTGGATGACAAACATATAAAATATTAAAGTCCGCTCACATTTTCTGCTTTTCGACTGTTGCAGGTGCGGGGAGCGCAACGACGAGTCGAGAATCGTCGGGGGCACTACAACTGGCGTCAGCGAGTATCCCTGGATGGCCAGACTGAGCTACTTCAATCGATTCTACTGCGGTGGCACGCTGATCAACGATCGCTACGTGCTGACGGCGGCGCATTGCGTCAAGGGCTTCATGTGGTTCATGATCAAGGTGACTTTCGGTGAGCACGATCGTTGCAATGACAAGGAGCGTCCGGAGACGCGCTTTGTGCTGCGTGCCTTTAGCCAGAAGTTCAGCTTCTCCAATTTCGACAATGACATTGCTCTGCTGCGCCTGAACGATCGCGTGCCGATCACCAGCTTCATCAGACCCATCTGCTTGCCCCGTGTGGAGAAGCGCAATGATTTGTTTGTGGGCACACGTGCCATTGCCACAGGTTGGGGCACGCTCAAGGAGGATGGCAAGCCCTCCTGCCTGCTGCAAGAGGTGGAGGTGCCAGTGTTGGACAACGACGAGTGCGTGGCCCAAACGAACTACACACAAAAGATGATCACTAAGAACATGATGTGCTCTGGCTATCCGGGAGTGGGTGGACGTGACAGCTGCCAGGGCGACTCGGGAGGTCCTCTGGTCCGCTTGCGGCCCGACGACAAACGCTTCGAACAGATCGGCATCGTCTCCTGGGGCAATGGATGTGCGCGACCCAATTACCCAGGTGTCTATACCAGAGTCACTAAATATCTCGACTGGATTGTGGAGAACTCAAAAGATGGCTGTTTCTGTGACGAGGATTACTGACCGTGCGAATTCTATTTCATTTTAGTTCTAGTTCTATGATTAGTCTTAATGCTATATATATATATATTTTGTACTTTTATACAGAAACACAAAAAAAAAACAAAACAACTGAATAAAATTATAATTAAAATAGTATATATCCAAAAATATCGAATTATGCTTAAAAAGTAAATGGGATAAATAGTTGAAGAGAGGAAACAAAGCTAGTTGTTCTTGACTCTTGAAGACATGTAGCAGATTCGTTTATATTAAATTAAGATTTTCTATGATGTCTATTTTTTCTCATGTCTGAATTAACTAAGTCTTTTCATATTTATAAAGAAATTTATTCGTACATGCACTTAACATTGTTATTATCAGCATATGCTTATAGGCTAAAAGAAGACGCACAATAAAAGAAGTGACATAGGTAGAGAAAGGATCAATAGATCAATAGAAAAGAAGACCGATAAACCCAGAGAGTGAGTATCACTAAGTGAAATTGAATCCTAGAAGCCTTAACTGTATATAGGGTATTTCAACACAAGGATTAATTTCGGAGCATGAAGATGTTACTTTTGCATTATGATTTATTTGAAAACTGCATTTCCTTCATATTGTTTTCTGTGTCACATCTTGCAAGTCGCTGTTTGGTACGGAGCATCTACTTGTCGTGCGCTCTTTCTCATTCTTAACAACCACTATATGATCAGCAAAGCAGTAATCTGCTTTGCAAACGTATAACTGCTTGCAAGAAGTTCCAAAGACTGCTTGCTGTGAACTCTGCTTACATTGTTCGAATGGAAATAAATTTTTTTTTTTAAATTTGTTCGTTATGTAGATTATTTTTAATGTTAAATATTCGAGTTTTGAAAAAATTAACAAATTTTTTTTTTCACTTGTTGCATTAATTTGCAAAGTATTAAAATGATATTATGTATTTGCAGTATTATTGAAAAATTGTATATTGGTAAATACTAGCACTAGGAGCCTAGTTGACAAGCTGAAGTCCTATGTGATTTATAATAATTTTTTTTGTTCCAGAATGTTCTTCAGAATTCAGTGAATCTGCTGTAATCTTTGAAAATTGCAATTAAATCCGAAATTTACTTTTAATTTGAAGAGAACAACTGTGTTTACCAAAGACTTCTACTGTATTAATTAAATATATATTATATGTATATTATTTGTATGATAAAAAATTGTTTCTCGCTGTTTTAGGTTAACGCCCCCATCTTTTACCAAGTAAACTACACGATATACACTCGCTGTGCTATATTCTTAGCTGCCACTTGAAACCAACCTTAAAAACATTGCAAACAAACATATAAAATATAAAAGCAATTGAGTTTAAACTAGCATAACAAATACAATTGTTCACATTTGACTTTTCGATGCGGTGTATGCGCCGAAAAAAAAAAATACAAAAAAAAAATGAAAGAAAAAACAAATAACGTTGAGGAACACCGAAACAAGCTCTTGCTGAAAACTGGAAAACTGGTTTCACCTTACCGAAACAGCTGTGAATATACAGAGACTAAAAAGCCAGAGACATCTAACGTTTGTACTAACTACAAAGAGCAGCGGCAGCAGTAGCAAAAATCTCGAAAGAGTTGAAATGAAGACGAGCGAGCCCAATAAATACTTTTGCTCAAAGTAAACTCGTAACATTTGTTTGCTTTTGATATTTCGCCTAATTACTGAACAGAACTCGGAGTGAATCACAGCTAACGACTTGAAAGCGACTGGCATAGCGAAACACAGATAGTATCACTGATAACAACTATATTTAACCAAATTCTATTGCACTAATGGCCACTTTTCAGTAATTGCAATGCAGAGATTTACCAATTTGCCACTTTGCGTAACTCAACTCACTTGCGTAATTATTCAATATGCGGACTGAAGATTCGCGCATTCGCAAGATACTTTTGTATCTTGTCGCCTTCCAGGTCTCTTGGCCTTTGCAACAACAACAGCAGCAGCAGCAGCCACTTGTGGCAACTTTTTGGCTTTTTCTTTTGTAATTGTCGTTCGCTTTCAACGAGCTAATAATTTTCCTGCTTTTCGTTGGTTTTCGTTGCCAGCAGCTGTTGTTTACCGTTTGCCGCTCGCGCACTCACTGAAGAAAAGAAAAAGCCGCCATGCGTTGATCGCTCCCAGAGATTGTTTGGAGCATCGTCTCGGGTGCTGCTCACCTGCTCAGCTGTTGAGTTTTTATAGTTGCAAAACTCCTCTCTCTCTCTCTCTCTCTCTCTTGCTGTCACTCTCCCTCTCTCTCTCTCTCTCTCTGTCTATATGTCTGTGGCAGAGCTTAGTAGGCCTGCGTTGTTAGTTCGAAGTAATCAAATCATATATTGTATACAGGCCGACATAAATTTCTATACGTTTAACATATATAGCATTTGCAGATCAACTAAAATTTCTATTTGAGCAAATATTAATTATTGAATTCGTCGACATCATGTCTTTGCCAGTTAAAGAGGACGTGGCCGACCCTGAGGACAGTCAGCGGCCGGAGGCTGAGGATGACATGCAGCTGGCCACGACGTCCCTGATAGATTCTGATATTTTTACTGAGATTGACAAGCGCTTGGGCGTGCTGTTGGAGCGGGCCAATAAGTTGGAGAGCACACTCAATCAACTGAATGGTAGATGCATGACTGATGAGCAGGATATGGCACTGGACCTAATCAAGGACGTGGGCGATGCAGATCGCTTTGACGATGACATTGATCTTAATGGATCTGACGGCTTAGATCCAGATTCAACAGCTGATAACGTTGCCATGGATGACCTCTCTGAGAATCTTGACAAAATATATCTGGACATACAAGAAGATTAGTTACAGAGCTGGAAAATATACAAAACTACATTGCAACAAGTCAACGACGCTTTCAATTATAATAGTTAAATGCCTTGACATTCAGACATACATACAAAATACTATCCACAGAGAACATTTGAGAGAAAAAAAATTGTTATCAATGTAAACAAACTGTATTCGTGTTATGATTTGCATATGTAAAATTGTATTTATCAATTGTACCAGTGGCGCCATCTATGAGCCAGTAGCCGTATTAAAGTGAACTGAGGACTGCTTGTCCTTAAACTCATTGAGTACTGCTTGTCTTAGCTCTGCTTGAGTAACTGCTTTATCGTCCTCGCTGAAGCTCAATGTAATGTGAGAGAGGACTTTACCTTGCCATCAATATAATATTTTAAACTTAAATTATCCAAATATATGAATACATTTTCTTAATACTTTTATTTACATATAATTATATGCATATTACATTTCCTTATATCTGTATCAAATGTGATCTTTAAAGCTATTAGATTTGTAAGAAATGCATCCATAGATTCCATTGTTGGCTTTATGAAGAGTGTTCGTAGCATGATTCACCATATCACTATATTTGTTTGCGTGGGCAGCTTGGCCTCACAAATAAAGTAACAGGAGCGAATACACTGATTGTCATTATAAAGGAATGTGGTTTTATCGTATGCCACCAGCTGTCCGCATTGCTCTTTATTATACATGTTATTGGGTTCCCCTCTGCCCCATCTTGTGTACTTCGGGAGCTGGCCGCTGGTTAATGAAGTATATTTGGATTTGTCGGAAAAGTTCGTAATGCTCAGCCAATAGCATTTTTTTATATTCAATTTAGGTATTACGGCATCTAGTTCTTCACTATTTTGGAAATTGACCAAATCCGCACCTAGTTCGCGACACTTGTGCAGCGCCACGTACCAATCGACAGCTTTGCTTCTTTCTATATAGAAATATTTCGAATTCACTTTTTGGAAAGGTTCGATTTCGGCATTAAAGTCATTTGCAATATCAAACGATTTGCTTAAATTGGCAAAGTTTCCTAAAAATATTAGATTGAAATATCTTCTGACTTTTATCGTATGCGTAAAACTTTACCTATTCTTTCGGGGATTGATGATGATGCCAGCGTCTCACATCGAAGGGAGTAGTAGTAAAATATGAGCATTAACAATTTCAAATCCATGTTAAGCAATTTCAACATTTCAACTGAGTTGCACAACAATAACTAATTTGCATTGAGAAATGCTCTGAGACTTGAGTATTACTGCCAGGGTTGCCATACTGTCATGCTGATGCAGCTGAAAACAATAAAATATTGTCTTATTCACTGAACTCTAAAAACTATTTATGAAAATTATATAAATTTCCAATTAGCTGAATTTAGTTTTTGTAAAAAATGTACTGTAACTATTATTATATATGTTTTTATCATAGCTTCAACAACTCTATTGAATAGGAGAGCATATTAGGTATGAATCAATCTCAATAGCTAAGTTCACAAATATCCTATATATATTTATAGTGAAACTAAATAGTCATTCGATCTTGACTCACATCAAATCATCAGCAAAACTTAGAAACTTAGAACCTAAGAAATAAAACTTATAATAAATGCAAGAAATCTTTGTATTAATATATATTATATTCCTTATTTGAAACTAAGAAGAAATTCTAAGTTTTACTAACTAAAAAAAAGAAAAATATTATTTATTCAGCATTAATTATTAATTTGCTTTTGCTTAATTCGATTTCAAGTGGAAAATTCTGTGGAATAATTATTTTTGTCTACTTGTAACAGAAACAGAAACTTCAATATCTAAGCTTCATTCTCAAGTAGATATCTTGATATTATAAAAGCTTTCGCATTCAATCATAGCAATTGTGACGTCATTGCCATGGCCTCAAAGTTATTATCGCAAGCAGTGCATATTTCACCCTGCTTCAATTTCTGATAAGCAGTGCAATCAGCTGATTGTCAACAGCCGGCGAACAGATTGTGATTTCAGTAGGCTATCTTTGTTTATAGTTAGTTGTTTCTGTTGAATTGCGCGTTTAAATTGTTTAAAGTTGAAATGTTTGACAAACTCAACGACGATTGCTGGCTGACCATTCTTAAATATGTGAGTCTAAACGATCAGGTGAAACTGGCTCGCATCTCCAAGAGTGTGCACTCTGTTGTTCGATACCACTGGGAACACCTGAAGACCGCCTACTTGGACCAGGCGCTGCTGGAACATTTCGAGCATCAGCCGAAGGAAATGGAGGAGTTCCTCCAGCTCGCCAGTGGGTCGCTGCAAAGTCTGACAATCAAACAAACTGATATTGCACTACTACGGCAATGGAGATCATATGAATTTCCCAAATTGGATACTTTCGACTGTGATCTGGGCTTTGAAAGCGAAGAGGAGACCGACGAGAAGATGCTACTGTTGACCGAACTCTTTCCAAATCTGCGCCACTTGACGTTGCTGGGCAACACTACTGGCCGACATATATGGGTCTGGGATCAGTTGCAAGAGCTACACTTAATGTGCTGCGAGTCGTTGGACACGTCAACATTCGAGCAGATCTTCGGCGTGATGCCATTGCGCAAGCTCACGCTGCTCTTCTATGGATACAACACGAACTTGGGCGAGGATGTGCTGCCCATATCGAAGTGTGCTACGCTTGAGGAGCTAGTCATGGACGATCATCACCTGCTGGGCGACTTCATGCCCAACCTGCTGCAGCTGCCCAGGCTACGTCGTCTGGCCTTCTACACCCGCGACTACTACGAGTATCTGCTGCAGACGGTGGGCAAGCTGCGACCGCTCAGGGTGAAAGCGTTGCTCTTTCACGACGCCTTCTGGAGCAGCTCCCGCGTGAGCCACGCCATGATGGGCATGATGAATCTGCGTCGTTTTGTGCTGCACGACGATGACATTGAGACGAAGGAACTGCACAAGATCTGTGCCACGTTGCCGCAGCTGGAGGAGTTGCACTTGACCAAAATGCGTGCGCTGCCAACTGCTACCCAGCTGTGGGACATGGTAGGCGCCAGCGAATCCCTTAAGACTCTTAACCTATCAGGCAGCCGGTTAGACGCTCAGTTCTTGGATCTGAGCGCCTTGTGCTTGAATCGAGTGCTAACGAAGCGGCGTCTATCCTCGCCCCTCACACTTCACCTGCACAATACCTTGCTGGGTTGTGATCGAAATGAGGTAAGTACATCAATATTAGTAGATTTGGAGCTATTAATGAGTGAATCTTATTTTTATTCCAGATACTCAAGCAACTTAAGCATCCCAATTTGGAAATCTCCTTTAAGCCAATCGATTTGAATGTCTGGAGCTCTCGCTTTGTGGAAATTGAATTTAATACTCCCACGGACTAAGTCTTTTCTCTTTGCTGTTAATTTCGAAAAGTGATTTTAGTGATAGAAAACAATAGTTAAATTCACAATAAATGTAAGTCAGAAATGATTTTCTAACTGAGAGCAATTTCAGCAAAATTATAATTAAGTTCGATTTTCCTTTTTCGCTTTAATGTACTTTTCAATGTGTGTGTTTGTTTTTTTTTTCACTGTTGTATTTGCGTTTAATACATACATACATAAAAATAATACAATTATTAAAAATTATAAAAAAATCAAAAATAAATATACATAAATATTTAAGCTTTATCTGCTAAGGTTACAAATGCGCTTGCTTGAAAACCGATCTGTTGATAGATGCGTCTAAGGACGTATTTCAATTGTGTATATATATATATTATTTATATAATGTGATATTATATAACCAATTGTATCTGATTATCTTAGGTGAAACAAGGGAAAGGTCAACTAGGTTACTAGATTACAGTTCAGTACAGTTAGAAATTAGTTATCGCTGCTTACGCATTACGGGTTAATTCAAAATGGTTAAAATATTTGCTGGCAACTGGCAACTTTTACGTATATGCTTGTTGTATGTATATGTGTATAGAATATGTATAAATATAATACAAATATAAGTTCGCTTAGTGTACGCTATATAATGTTTATAGTTAATTTTTGCTAAACGATCACAAATAACCAGGCACTCACACACGCACACAGCCACTCACAAAAGCTCATTCAGACATACTCAATCATGCATTCACTCGCTTACAGATTAGAATTTCGCGCTTACGACTTAGGTTAATGGACTTAAATCTTCTAAATGGGGGAGAGCGGTAAGGGGACTCGTTACGTCTTCCTTTCTTCTAGACAGCGATGGACAACAGCCTCAAGGGGCAGCAATTGGCCCGATTTGAGTGAGTTGGCCATGGCTGGGGAGGAGTTCGTATTTTTCTCATTGCTTTTTCATTGCTTTGACAAAAGTTTTTATAAAATTTTGGACTTGCATTTCGTATAAAAGAAGTTCTAATAACATTTTTGTTTCATGGATGAATGACTGAGAGGTGTGGGCGTGCAGCGGACGGTGGGGCTTAAAGGCCTCCCCATCGGCTGCACTTGTTCGCTTGCTCGCTTCGCTTTCGTTGGGGGCAGCGTTTTGTAAAATCACAGCAAATCGGCGCAGACGCCACCGAACCACGCCATATATAGGGGCAGCAAATAGACGACCAGAGCCCGACGCAACGTCATCTTCTCCGGTGCACTGGAGGTGCGTGTGGCGCCATCCGTCGACGAATTGTGGACGGAGTCATCTTCGTCGTCCTCATTGTCGTTGTCGCCATTGTGCGGCTCATCTAGATCGTTATGATCGTGGTCCAAGTGCGTGGTATGCACCAGCGGATTCTTGTCATCCACATTGGGACGCGATGTGTGGGTGGTAACGGACGGATTTGTATCCTCATCATCGTCGTTCTCAGCATCGACTCGCACCGACGGATGCTCCACGTCCGGCTTGTGACTGGGCTCGAACGGACCTAAGCCAGAGCCCTCATCATCGTCTTCATCATCCTCGGAGCCAGAGCCGGAGCCAGCGCCACTGCCCATATATGGTTCCTCTGCAATTCAGAAGCGCACATTAGAATGCTACAATTTCACATAGTTCGCAGCTTACTTACCTTGCTCGCTCCAGTCCACATCCTGACCATTGTAGGCATTTCGCAAGTGGCTGATGGCGTTCTTCAGATGGAACAGCTGCGTGGACATCTGTGCCGTTTGGTGAGTGCTCGCTGGATTGCCGCTAAACTCAGGATTCGAGCCATGCTCTGTGGTCACCGAGTGCATATATCTGAGGGGACAAAGTAGTTAGTAATGTCGTTAAGGTAGAGATTGACCCTGCACAACTCTCACCTGTCTATGGTGTGGCCATTCCAGCACATGCCATCTACATCGGATGAGGCGGCGATGTCCTCATTGCTGCATATCGAGTGCGGCAGGTTCGACCAGAACTTCTTGTAGTCCTTTACACGCTGGCGTATATCTCGCACAATCTTGTCAAGAATGGGCTCCCGGCTGCCGCCGTTGCTGTCGCCATCGTCGTCATCGTTGTCGTTGCGATTGTTCTGCTGCTGTTGTTTACGTCGCTGTTGCTGCTGCCTGCGGCGTTGCTGCTGACGCTTGATGCCACCACCTCCACCACCATTGCCATTGCCATTAGCCACGCCCTGCTCCTGCGACTGCTGAGCCGACGAATCCTGTGAGCCGGGCTCGGCGGCCCGCCGCTCACGCAGCACAATCGCCTCATCCAAAGTGGCATCGATGTCCAGCGTGTCCGTCTCCGGCGTGCTATGCGCACGCAGTTCCTGCACCGCAGCGGCAGATGGCGCTAGCAGCATCTTGGGACTAATGGAGCGTTTAGAACGTCCCAAAGTGGGCTTGCCGCAGCCCTGGAACACACGATTGGTAATGTCCTGACCAGAGTCCTGCAAAAAAAAAGGAGTGCTTTATGTTATAAATTGTGGTATACATATGAAGAGCTAAAGAAAGACTAATGTGAATCAATCAGAGCAAAGTCCTATACTCTGTTAAAGTGGAAAGCTGTAGAGTGTGCTGGCTCTAAAGGTAACTCTAGAACTGTTAAGCATTTGTGATTCTTTTCAAACTACGATTAATACTTTTGATGATTCATTAGAGCAGCTCAAAGATTAAAGAAAGCTAATCAATCAATTGGCCCTATTTGCTCAATTCATTTATAAAACTGTCTGAGATTTCAAATTTTAAATTTGTATAAGAACTGATAACACAATTATCCCACCTAAGATGCAGTAGTAAGTCAACATCAGAAAAGAGTAGATTAATAAAGTATTTACGTCTATTTTCTATGAATATTAGAGCCATTGTTTATTTATTTATATAAATTATATATTAAATAATTTCTTTTCCATTATATTTCTTTAAAAATAATTATTTTGTCTGATTTAATTTAATTATATTTTATATAAGTATAATATTTTTTTAAACAATTATTGAATTTTAATATTGTAAAAATTATATTAAAATATAAATTTGCATCAGTTATATTTTATATTTATTTTATTATTTACTTTTATTTCATTATTTAGATAAATAGTTTTGCTATAATCTAATTTCTGTATGAATTCTTCACTTTACAGCTGACTTTACTTGCTGTTTTTTTCGAAGAATACTAGAAAATAGGTTAAAAATATTATAAAACTAAACTTTCTACCAATTATGCAAAGTAAAGTCATCTTCTAGCTCATAATCATTTGATCCACAATTAACATATTTCCCAATCATTTCCAATGCCTTCTACAGTCATTGAAGTTGGCAACATTTGAGGATTTGTTGAGATAATTTTCAACAATTGCATTGCATGGAAGCATGCTAAGAGCTATTTATAGCTGCGTTTTATACAAAGAAATCCATATATGTTTGATTTACTACTCGTGCTATAGGAGCTATGAGACCCTCAATAAATCGTTGGACTGTCTTGGCTGTCTTATCAGCGAGACTTTATCGAAAGGCGGTAATTGTTGACACGCTGACTACCTCAAGTTGTGTGCAGAGTAGACAAACAAACAGTTGGCAGTCGACTACTTTTTACAGTTAAGGGTCGTGTTAGGGTTAGGCTTAAGTAGGTCTTATCTAAAACTGACTGACAAGCGGCTCTTGGCCTATCCCAACTATAAAACACAACTAACTGTAGTCGCGGGACTAATCTGTGATTTGCTCAAAATAAACCTTAAAGATGTTTAGAAAAAAAAAACTAATAAGAATTAAATTAAAAACTATTTTGCTTACGCCGTTTGGCCTTTTATGAGGCCGACGAAAAAAAAATACACAAAATAAACACATTAAAAACAGAATGCCGCACTACAATAACAGCAGAGGCAGAGGCAGCAGCGGCAACAAAACAACAACAATAACTAAAGATATAACACACACACACTCACACACACTCGCAGAGAAACAAATAACAAACAAAGTAGAAATGTATAAATTTTAAATGGAAATATAAATTAAATTCATATGGGAACCAAATGTTGTGCAAATAAATCGTTAAAATGGCAAACAAAACACACGAATCGAAAAATTAAAAAAAAATCAAAAAACCGAAAAATGAACAAATTTTGAACCTTGAAATATTACAGCAATCAAAATTCAATAAATTGTGAGCAATATTCATGAGTGTAAATTTATTTCGCATTTTAATTTTCATTGCTTAAATGGCAATCCACATTGGACAGACAGACAATTTGGATTCTGTAAATCAAAGCCATAAAATGGCATATGGAGTAGACGGAATAATATGAAGATAGGAGAACGAAAAACAAACTAAACAAAACTAAACAAAAATTGAATATTGAATATTTAACGATATCAGATTCAGAACCTGCCCACAGCTGACACTATTTAGCGGTTTTCCCATACTTATTTTTTGGGGAATTGAGATCGGGTAAGTTCAGCTATTCAAATGAGTTGGGGCTGGCTACCATAAGCCATGGCATGCGGACAGCTTTATGAGATAATTTATAAACTAAAATCAATGGCCATAAAACTACAAATCGGCAGCTGTTTGCCAAACGAGTTAAGTTCGAGACGAGTAAACTATATGCGGAAATGATCGACTAACAGATACCCGAACTCGTTGACAGCGCATTTTGTTTCATCATCCTCATTCTTTCTGGTGAATACTTGTTAGTTACTATTGCTAGTTCGTCTGCCTTCAGTTAATCAACTTTATTCTTCTTTTGTTATAGAAAGGAGATGAGATGAGATGGAGCAACACACGCACCTGGAAGTTCATGATGGCCTCGGAAATTTTGATGTTTATGGGCTCCACAACCATAACAATGTTGAATGAGCCAAGCATGCGTTCGGCCACCTTATCCATGGCCAGGGCAAAGTTCTCCCACTCGGCATCGAACTCGTGCACATAGTGCAGACAGCCCTTGATCACATTTACGCAGTAGTTGGTGCAGGGCTTTTCCGTATAGCCCTTGCAGGCGCCGCAGTGCTGCATTTTGGTCAGCGCACCAGTGCAGTCCGGATTGAGTCGAATCTGAATAGAATACAAATGTAAGTTAAACAATTACAATGCTAAATTCAAACCACATTCACTTACTGCCAATATCTTCTTGGAGACCTCAGCGGCGGTGATCAGCGCCTGGCCGTAGGTGCGTGTGGCTACAAAGGATCGTTTGATTTGCACCGAGAGCTTGTCGGGCACATCACCGAACGGCTTCAGTTCCTTCATGTGCTCGCTGACGCACTGCATGTATCTGGAAGACGATGTGTGTTTCGGGCAAAATGTTAGCAAAATATTTTCATTGGCATTGGCCGGAAATCTCAGCGTGTAAATGGCAAAATGCTGAACGCACCTCCCATCGCCATTCTGCCTGATCTCTGCCTTGTGTATAAACAGATTTTTATGGGCAAAGAATAATATGAAAAGAAGTTGTCTGACTGACTGCTTCACTGCGCGCCATGTGCTGCACGTAGCACGCTGCACCTGCTCCTGGCCATGAGGCATGACAGCTGTTGCACTTGTATGGCTGCCTCTCCGCTCGGCGCAACTCGGCCTAACTCGACTCGACAATAGGCGAGTGGACTAGTAGCTGCTCAAAAGGCTAGAGTCAAGTAACTGTTTTCTTCTGCAAATCATTGTAGATTTCTACATTGTTAAAGACTAACCAACATTTAACTTAAAGAAAGAAAGATTTTAATAGACCTAAGCATAGCCTAGAGCATTGATTATAGATTTGTATAACAATTTTCCTCCTCTTAGCTGCCCAAAGTATATTAAATAACTGAGATATATAACTATATCTTTATTCTTGTTGCTGTCTTTTATCTTTTTCTCTTATACTCAAGCACACACTCATTTATAAAAGTGTTTTGGCAAAACATTCGCAGTCTGTTAGGGGCACCCATTCGTTTGTTTCCCTTGGCAATTGAGGGAGCAACCCCTACATTAAGTGCAGCACACTCGCCTGTGAAGTCCATTGTCGTTTTGGGTCGCAGCTCTCGCGACTTGCCGACCAACCGCATACAGCGAACAACAAATAACAAGCAGCAAGTGCCAGCAATTACGCCGCCATCGTTGTCCAATGCAATAAACGGACAACGTGCCAAAGCACGTACGACAAACTGAAACGATGACAATAAAAACGAATCGCAGAGGAAGGCAGCAGCAGCAGCAGCAACGACAGCAATTGGAAAGCGCGTGGGTAACACGAGCCGTGAAGAGCAAGAGCAAGAGCAAGAGCTGAAGTTGAACCCGATGCCGAAGCCAGCAAAACAATTCGCCAAGCCAAGGCGAGTCAAGGAATGGGTCCAGTTCAATGAGCCAAGAGCCAAGTGGGCGCAATTTAGCGTGCAGTAGGAAATGCGACCAGCTGCCACAGGAACTGCCTCAAAGTGGGCTCTCACACACATACACACACAGTGGGAGTACATACACATTAGGATTACGTTTGCAGCCTACAAAATTAAGAGATGTACGAAACAACAGCTGCCTGATTAGCTGGTAATGCTGCTTATGAGTGGGATGTCGCCCGTGGGTATCCAACTTTACTTTCGGAAAAGGGGTTTATCTCAAAGTGAACTTTCGGGTCTAGTCCCTTAAAGTACATAGATTTGTAGATCTCCCTCTCTATGTATCTCTCTATATATATCCCTCTTCTTATTTAATACTTTTCTAGTTGAGTTAAGTCATCTACGAGGTAGGACCTATCTACATATATTACCTAGAGACTTAAAATCGAATACCAATATAATACCAACTTCAATATATTCTTGGTATCCTAAGAGTTCCTTAACCAGATTAGAATCATACTTAAACTTCTTTTTTCTCTTTCTTTTTCTTTTAATCTTTATAAGTTTTCATATTTATATTTTAACTATTTCTGTTAACTATTTGTCTAGTTTCTCATAAGTAGATATACCTCCATTCACTCTACATAAAAGAGTACCTAGAGTTCGGCATTTGGAGTACCAAATTTGGCGCATTTCCTAGTTAAGCGTTTCAACCGCAAGCAACGCGACAACAATAAAACAAAAGGGCAATTCAGCCCATAGACCGAAAGCTGAAATTGCACACCAGAAGAGTCAAACAGGCAGGCAGGCTGGCAGGCAGCAGGCAGCAGCAGCAGACATTCAGACATCCAGTCAACGTCAAAGATTCGTCAAAGCTTTCAACAGTCTTTGGCTTGACTCAGCCAGCCAGTCAGTCAGTCAGTCAACCGTTGACGCTCGACACTTTGCGGTTTCACACGTCTGTAACTTCAAATCTGTCAGGCGACGACTGCCTTAATGGAGACTTTGGATCGGATAACGCGGGGCGGTGTATTCGATTACGATAATGCATATGGGTACTCACTTTTCGTTGAAGGCATACTGTGCATTCAGCACAGTGAACATCTTTTGGTAGAGCGTGCTAAAGAACTTGTCCATCACATCCAATAGATCGACCCGTCCGCGCGCATAGTAGTTTTCCAGTTCGTTAAACAGATCCGAAAAGACATACGAATTCTGCTGATAGATCACTCCATATGTCCGCATGAACATCGTGTGGAACTGTTCCTTCGATTCCAACAGCAATTTGCGAAAAATATCTACAAGAGAGACAACAAGAAGAAAATGTGAAAAATTAAGAAAAATTCTGTGAGTCTGTTGGCTTTATTGAAATGGGCCACATCCGCCACATCCAGCCAACCGACTAAATGTTTCTGTGGTACTATTCTTAAATATTTGTGGCTTCCGCTGCACAAAATAAATCTCAACATCCGCATTGTCGCCTGCACACTTCACATTCTCTCTCTCTCTCTCTCTCTCTCTCTCTCTCTCTCTTTCTATGCCCCTCTCTCGTGCTACAAATCGATTTGTGTAACCCGAAGCCCGCATGATCCATTGAAATGGAAGCTAGTCCACTCGACACCCGCAAATAGTTACAAATCTGTAAACTCTAAACGCTCTACATCGGGCTGATCGAGTCTGAGCTGACATCTTCAAGTAGCTGTTGAGTTATATTTCTGGTTGTATTTTGACTTACCATTGAATTTGGTTGCCTTGCCACCCAGCAGACTCGACATCTTAGATATCTGCTCCTTGGTATGCCACTCCAACTGCTGGCGTGACTGCCTCGCCATACGCGTCTCCATGTTGTAGGTGCAGCAGGTGCCCACCGAGGGCGATTCACAGTAGCGTAGCACACGTTCTGCAATAACAAAAGATGAAAACATTTAATGAGTCTTTAATAAGAAAATAAATTAGCTATATAGTTATATATAGATACAATAATATACAAGAGATATATGCATATAAATTCTATTGATTTTTAGCGCGATCTTTCACTTAATCAAGCGATGATCAATGGGTATTCTTCGTCTTACAAGTCACAAATGGTTCAATTATAAATTATCACTAATAATAGATAATAATGAGCAATTGATGTATATTTGTAATACATTTACATATTCATTGCCTTATTCATTGCCCTAGCTCTGATCATATAGGGAAGTACATACATAAAGCAGCTTCTGTCTGCTCAGTTTGCTGATGAGGCAGACCCGCATCAATGCTCACAAATATTTCAAGCCAGTGAAATTCTGAGCGTTCTATTTGCTCGAACATTAGGGAAAAACTGCTGAATGCAATCCACTTGTTTGTACTGGTCACTAAACTAACCTCAGCCCAACCAGAAGGCATTACAAACGGCAGCAGCACATTATGCAGATTCCGGGAACTGGAACTTGCTGCCACTTGACATGGTAACCAAAAACCCAGACACCAGTGGTAGAAAAAAGCAGCTAACTGCGTGCCACTTTGTTCGTTCAGATGAAAAGTAAACGATGCGTTTGGCTACCAGTTCGGAGAGCAACAACATAACGAGTAACCGTAACCGTAAACGTAAAGGTAACCCGAGCCCACAGATAAGGGCGTGGCTGCCAATGATTCTGGATGGTTTGGTTTACGCAAACATTTAACACGTTCACATTCCCGAGTTCAGGTAGTTTCAGCAGTAAATTCTATTTGAAAAAACATTATGCATTAGAACCCAACAACGAAGTTATCATTGTAAATTATGCTGCACATCGCCCATACTCCATGGATGCATCCAATTTTTGTTCTGGTTTTTTATTTTTTGAGTTTTATAGCTAGAAAAAGTTTTGTTTATTTAGACAGTTCTCATGAATGGATAAAGACGAGCGCGCTGCATACAGTCCAAAAAGTTTAACGCTAATTGAAAGCAAACATGTTGATTTTTTTAATATACTTTTTAAATACTCTACTTGCTGTGGAGTACTACAATTTTGTGTTCGAGAAAATCTATCTAAATCTGAATACTACATTTTTCAAACTAAAATCAAAATTTTCCTTAACAATATTGTCTAAGTAGGTATTTCTAATTAGTTTCCAGCAGATTGATCATTGGATCAATGCTGTATGAAAATGGATTTAATATATTATTATATATATGAAATCTATTTGAAAGGGTATTTAGAATTGAGCTATTGCTAGCACAAGTATTTCTATACTAGATTTGGTCGGAGCTCATAAATATTTTGCTATCCAGTTGAATGCATCATCCACGTGCACAGTGCATAGAGCAAGAGAGGAATGTATTTTGTATTTTGTTTATTTCCAATATAAATTTAGCTACTTTTCGTGCACATTTTGTAAACAAAACTAGGTTCAGTTGCGTTTCCCTATATGTAGATAAAGTTCTCTCTATTTTGGGGAAGGGCTGGGCTGCGGCGTTTAGTTCGTTCGGTTTTATGGTCTGCACTAATTGTTATGTTGCACAAGATATGAATTAAGTGTAGCATGAGGCAACTGAAAGACTTTGCTTATCTAAATTGGCTCGTTACCAACGGCAACAATTGTGGTTGCTTTTTCCATTAACTGGCTGACAGCGTTTGTGACTAGCATGGCTAATGTGAAGGAGCTGCCTAATGCTTTCCTTTGCTTCGCATCCAAGTTAATTGAATTGTTGCCTGAGAGTTGATAAAACTGAATGGAGTCTTAGGCAGGCAGAATCGCTATTCGAAGCGAATCCTTTAACTGATACCAGCTGTGGGTAAAGGCAACAAATTCCCATCATTAAATGTCGAGCTAAGTCTAACCACACATTCCACTCAGAATCGATAAATCGTTGCTAAAAATCGATGTTAATATAACATTAGGGTGGACCGTTTGCCATTTTTTATGAATTGCTGCATAATTTCTTCACAGACAACAACAGAAGGCCGGGGGACACGCGCATACCAAATGTGGCCAGCAGGCGGCGGTAGGAAGGTGTCGTGAACATAATAAATGACCTTAACTTAACGATATGGCATTTTTTTTGTTGCTATTGTGCTTCCTTTGGCTGACTCGTCGGAAAAGCACCCTGTTCATGTCTAATAGAAAACTCCAGCTTGCGCTTGATAAAAAGTAAGCTGGCAAAGCAATTTCTCTAACCACCCACCCCTGGCTGAAACCTGGGTCATATGTTCTCGTTGCCGTTGTTGTTGTTGTTGCTGTTGTTGTTGTTGTTTTTGGTTGAACACACGCTATTTACTTAGTTGTCGGGGTGAAAGCGGTGGAGTGAAATTCATTTCAAATGATTTACTGTAACGATCAACAAAACGACTCCTGCGGCGACCAACCGGGACACGGCAGCCACCCCTAAGGCAACCCAAAAATGTTAAAAGGGTGCGAAAGTTTAGCAACGCTTCTCGCATAGATAACAGCAAGGGGAGAGCCACTGCTGGGCAGCCAGAGTGCTCCAGCAGGTGTCTTATGTTACTCCCATGGCTCGGATTGTATGAGTATGAGTATGAGAGGCTGTTGGCAGCAAAATTATATTTTTGGCACGCAACCTCCCTGTGAGGGAGGTTCAACTGAAGCTGCTCCGAAGAGACACTCACGCTGGCGCTTGACCTCAAAGTTCAGTGAAACAAACTAACTGAGTTGAGGTTAGAATAGATTAGATTATAAAACTTAAAGTTGTTTCAGATTAATCATTCTTTATTTTCAGTTAATAGGCAACAAGCAACTTGCATGAAAGTTCTTGGCTTAAAAGCTTGACTTTGTATGTCTTTAATTTATAAATGTATATTTTTAGTAAAGTTTTGTTAGAAATGCTTTTCCCAAATGCTCCATTTCCATTCCGTTAAAGTTTAGCCATTCAACTTAGCCTATTCCCTCTCTTATTCACCCCTCCTCTCTGTCACTCTCTGCGTGCAGATAAAAGCGCAAGCGGGCCACATTTGAAAACAGTTTGCGAGTGAAATGCCCAACAAACAACAAACAAAGGAAACAACAACAACAACAACAATGCAAATGTAACGAGACATAAGAAGAGGACAAAACTAAAAGCGACTACACCCCCAAAAACTGAAACGAAGACTGAATTTCCCCTCTGCTGTTCGCAGGCTGCGAACAAACTTTACTTTTGAGTTGAGTTTCAATGAGCCACTATAATGCGGAGCGAGACAAACAATGCAAGAGACAGAGCGGCAGCAAGAAAGAGAGAAGGAGAGAGAGAGAGAGAGCGCAAAATTCACTCATCGCTTCGTCCTTTTTGGCTTGGCACAAAAATGCGACGCGGCAACTTTAACAGGCGCCCAGCAAACAGCAGCTGGCGGCAACTGTTGCACAGTGCAAAAGGGAAATGGATAGCCAGACAGACGGCTAGCCTGGTAGTGAGAGAGAGAGAGAGACTAGAAGAGCGAGGGGGGAGAGGTCGAAATGGAGAGAGCGTACGCCATGCGAGAGAGAGAGAGCGCGCCAGTCATCGAAAGGGGTCGTTGCACGCATGGGAAACAAAGCTTTCACTTTCAATAGGGTTGCACATTGCTGCATGTACGGAAGAGCTTGTCGAGTCAAACGGGGGGTTTTCCTTGTCTAGTGCGGATAGTGCGGAGTGCAAACAAAATGGTCGATACGCCAACTAACCCCCAAAAAGCAGTTGGCAACCTCGCCGTCTGGCAAGGAAATTGCATTAAGTGAACTTCTCCCCAGACGCAAGCATCGACCCAACGCGTAGCTCTGAAGAAGGTTAAGCAATCTGTGAGCTTATCTCTTAAAAAAAAAACCCTTGAATTTGACTTCGGGCTGCTCATTTAATTTGACTTCAATTTCCGCTCGTCCTTTTCCTTTTTTGTTTGCATTTTGTGAACTGCTCCTTGCTTCAGTTTATGCTTATGGTAATGAGTTTTAATTAGGCGCACAGCAAAGCGAGAGCAGCAGCAGAGTCCGAAACGAGCCGAAGGCCGCACCACACCAACCAGCCAACCACCCAACCACCCAACCATCCAACCACCCACCCATCAAGCAACCACCCGGACTGGAATAAGTAGTTAAAGGGGTTGAGTTTTTCGGGCTCGACTACGGACGTTTTATTAAGTGTAAAAAGCAATGCCCGTAAATCTGAATGGAGAAAAACTTCGGGCTGCCGTGTGGTGCAACAGCTGCCACTACGATCTTCAAATTGGTTATAGCCAGCCGGAATTGGGTCAGGCGCAGCATGAGAAAAATTTTAAATATGTCTAATTAAAAAGCGAATTAATACAAAATGTAATTGCAGCCACTTTCTCATGCTGCTTTTGTTTTTCTATTTGGGGCATGCCACTTGCACTTCACATTCGTCGAAAGACTCGAGTTTTCTCAGTTTCAATACATAACTCAATTGCCACCCGTAGGGCAGACAAAAGAATAACAAATACTTAGCTCAAGTTAAAGATATAACAACAAAATAAGAACAAATATTTGGCGTCTGCCTCGCCTGCTCGCATTGAGTCGCACTTAATTAATTTTATAGCCCTGGACCTCCCGCCTGTCTGGGCGGAAAACCTTGCACAATATCTGGCAAGTGCAATTTGTATATTTATTTAGACTAATTGATACTACAGAAAAAAACAGGAAACAGTGTCTATCTATGACACGCCGAACTTTAAATACTCTACAGACTTGCTACATACTGAAGAGAGGAGCCAGAGAATATATTGTTGTTTTGATTTGAGATTTTATTAGCAGAGATTGTAGATAAACTTCATAACTTCCATCTTTCTAGATGGGAGACATATAATTTATTATATTTAGAGGTTTGTTAGAAGAAAAGAAGAGAGAGAGAGAGAGTGAGAGAAAAAGAGAGATAGAGCTCTATAGAAAGAGAGAGAGATATAGAGATAGAGATATAGATAGAGATATAGATAGAGATATAGATAGAGATAGAGATAGAGATAGAGATAAAGATAGAGATAGAGATAGAGATAGAGATAGAGATAGAAATAGAGATAGAGATAGAGATAGAGATAGAGATAGAGATAGAGATAGAGATAGAGATAGAGATAGAGATAGAGATAGAGATAGAGATAGAGATAGAGATAGAGATAGAGATAGAGATAGAGATAGAGATAGAGATAGAGATAGAGATAGAGATAGAGATAGAGATAGAGATAGAGATAGAGATAGAGATAGAGATAGAGATAGAGATAGAGATAGAGATAGAGATAGAGATAGAGATAGAGATAGAGATAGAGATAGAGATAGAGATAGAGATAGAGATAGAGATAGAGATAGAGAGATAAAGATAGAGATAGACAGATAAAGATAGAGAGATAAAGATGGAGAGATAAAGATAGAGAGATAGAGGGAGAGAGAGAGAGAGAGAGAGAGCGATAGATATGTTAGTTTGACTCATTATTAACTGAGATATCTGTCTTATACATATGTATGTCTAAAAATATATTAATGCCATATATGAAACACCGACCATAACAATATAAACTCAGCCAATGAAACTAACATATTTTATTTATTAGCAATAGTATAATATATATACTCTATTGGAATTTTCTTGATATTAATAAATATATTTATACTGGAAAACTATTAATAAGCGTAAGAACTTCTTATTTGAATCATATATATAATACAAAAATATATTTATTTTACTAAAATATATCACTAAATAATAATATATAAATTATACTTATAATATATTAATTACTTATAATATGCTTATAAAATATTAATTAAAAATTATACTTATAGTATATAAATTAAATTAAATTATATTTATTTATTTTTATTTATTTATGTATTAATATTCGTATATATTAAAATTCAAATAAGTAATTTCTTCCGCTTAGTAATAGTTTCCTAGTATAAATGTATCTATTAATTATAAGGAAACTCCAAGAGAAAATATTAAAATATATTTATATATTTTTATTTATTTATTTATTAATATTCATATATATTAAGACTCAAATAATTAAGTTTTTACCATAAGTAATGTTACTATATATATATTCAATAAAAATATAGTTGCAATTATTGATATGGTATGCGTCATGGAACCGTAAAATGAAATAGTTTTCTTTAATTATTATTATTATTTATTTGATTAGCTTGTAGCTTAAAATGCTCGAAGTACTTTCAGCTATAACTTTAATGGACTTTGCATATTTTTATGTGTAATTTATACAGATTTTTGCATTTAAGAAATAAATTCGAGCAGCTGAAGAAACAAGAAAACTTAAGATTGTTTATTAAAGAGATGGGAGTTTTGGTTAATTCCTCATTTCTGTGATGCTGTGATGGGTGTTTGGGTGTGGTGGCAGTGATTGTGGAATTTGCTATTTTGACATGCATTCCTTGCTTGCCGCAGTTGCAGTTGGGGCAGCTGCACAAACTAAGGAAAGGCGTTCGCTGTTAATGTGCATCGGGTGCATGCAACATTTAGCATGCTCCACCTTCTGTCCAGCCCCTTGAAAGCCTCCGATTCCTGAGCTGTGTGTAATTACGTGTCGAGTCAGGTCGTTGCATAAATGCCAAAGGCAAAGATGTGGATGGTGGACGGGCGGCACGGCCCGGGGTCGCCTTCACTTTGGCTTGGGTACTTTTCCTTCTTTGTTTTTCGTTTTTTTTTTTTATTTCTTTCCATACGTACGGTCGGCTCTTTTAGGCGTAATTAAAATTACTCAACTGCAAACTGGGCTGGCGAGAGGTCTGAAGAGCGAACAGATGTTTATGCTGCCAACACGTTTCTTGTAACATAACATAAACATAGCACGGAGTTAGAAGCTTCAGCTTGTAAAGGAGCTGGTGTTACCTCTGTTTGGGGGGTTTCGAGACCTTTTGCCTTGATGAAGTGACGAATGTTGCGAACTTTGGCGCTGCTCTATTCACAATTTCTTTTTGTTGCAGCTGCCCCCCTGTCAGCCCCCTCCCCCGTCCTGCTGCCCTATACTATGTCTGGCAATCAGCGAGTTGCCTTCACTGTCAGTTTTCTGAGTGACAATTTCAATGCGCAAATGTGCGAAAATTCATCAGGCCACGATGCACATGAACATGAACGTAACGACGGCGGAGATCTCAAAAATAGCACACAGCATGCAGCAATATTTTCCTTGTTGCTGCCTCAGCTATATTTATGAGTCGTAATTAGCCGCCGGGAAAACTGAATGCTGCAGCTGAGTTTTCCTATGCTTTCTCGTAGTTTCATAGTTTTTCACTGCTGCCCCTTTTTGGCAGTGAAATGTTTGAAATGATGAGGTAAGTCGGCATGTGGGCGATTCAAGCCCCAATGCAGACAGAAACATCTGCCGAACGAACTCTGAACCAAAATCAAATTTTACTTAATTTTCTTATATATACAGATATCTGGTCTTGTCTGACATGCAAATGTGTGTGTGTGTATATTTTCAGTATTTCAATGGAATTTATATTCTAAAACTTACATCTTTAGTTGTTATTTATAACTAGCTATAAGTGGGATTGAGGGGCTAAGCAAGGCTGTAGCAAGGGCGTGCTCAGTGCAGACATCAAAACAGATCAAAATCTTTACAGCCTTATAACTGTTATTTATTTATACTCATTTATTTATTACAATACTAATTAATATAAATAAATATATAAAGAAATGAGTAATATTCATAATTATAACAAATCCAGCGGCAATTGCTACTGAACTTGTAGATAACAACATATTTTATTTCTAGTAATAAAGTATGATATATGTTTATAATTTTCCTAGAGAGAGAGAGAGAGAGAGATAGAGTGAGAGAGAGAGTGAGAGAAAGAGAGAGAGAGAGAGAGTGAGAGAGAGTGAGAGAGAGTGAAAGAGAGGGAGAGAGAGAGAGAGTGAAAGAGAGTGAAAGAGAGGGAGAGTGAGAGAGAGTGAAAGAGAGGGAGAGAGAGAGGAGAGCTGATTATAAAACTCCTTACGTCTTATGCCTAACTTCAAGCTGCTAATAACCTTTAAATATATTTCAAATTTATATATTGTAAATTGTTTAAATAGGAATAATATTTTAGTATTTGAAGATATTCATATTTTTAAAAAATATATTAATAATTGTTTGTACAGCTGCATAAGATCCTTAACAATTATATTTGATAATTAAGAAACATGTATATAAACTATATATTATTTATATTTTATTTACCAAATGAAGGAAATCTTCATACTACTGTCTTCAATAAGTGCTTAGATATCAGAGAAGTAAATTTTAGTTATTTGCATACATATGTGTATATCTCCCGCCTGTTACATACACTTGCACAATAGCAATATACCCATTTTCACTTATTTACAGAGCACACACAAATAAATGTCAAGCGCAAAAGTAAGCAAATATTGCGGCTGAATTTCTTTGAAATAATTCAAATCGAATGCCATTTGCAACTATTTTCGGTTATTTGTTTGTTTTGCCAGGTACACGCCGCCCCGCCCTCACCTGCTGCCATCTCCATGCGGCATTCATTCAAGCGAAATTAATTAAACAATAAAATTTGATTAATGGCATTTTTTTTTTGCTTTTTTTTGGCATAGGACGTGGAGCGGGGGGTAGGAGGGATCTGTGTGCTGCTGGTCAATTGTCTGGTCATCGGTGTTCGGTTAACCTGTTCGCTGTTTACATTCTCAGTTTTGTTTTGTTTTGTTTTGTTAAGCTCCATATCTGGCACAGAATTGGTTTTATTTTCGTAATTGGAACAGCTGTCGATAAAAAAGTGCCAACTGGGTTAAACTTGATCGCACTTGATATCAATTAGACGGCTCATTAGAGATATTATACTCAAGATATATTCGATTCAATTGTATATATTATTAATTCATGATGATTCAATGAGAACTGCAGCTATCTATCGGCAAATCTTTTAATGCATATAATGAAGAATCAAAGACACAATTTAGCAGCACATAAAGCTTGTAGTCCAACCAAATTTTCACACCATCAAACAAATCAAATTGAACGACAGCTAGACATGGACGGGACGGCAGGTGGTGGGGAGGCTGAGGAGCTAAGCTATCAAACGAGCCGCTTAGCCAGATCGAAAGTCATTGAAACATGTTGGACCTGGTTTGTGGCTTGGATTTAAATTCGATTTTGGACGCGAGATAAAACGCGCGACAGAGATTTACAGCGGTGACTGGTGCAAAAAAAAAGTTGAAAAAAAACAAGTAAGAGTGCTCTAGTCGAGACGGCTCGACTACGAGATACCCTGAACCCTGCGAAGAGCCAATCTTCCCAACATTCTATGCTTATTTTACATATACAAATATTGCGAGCAACACACACACACACATGCATACGCACGCACGCATAAGCACGCGCTCTGCTGACTGCGCAGTCAGCGCGGCGACTGCGCTCGGGCTGCAATATGCGTATTGTATGGGAAATTAAATGTTTAATAACTTTTTTTGTGGATGGACTTTCTTGATTAAACTTTCACAGCATAATTATGTCATTCAGATGTGTGTATTTGCCAAAGCACAAGTCTCTAGTATTTGAAATACGAATTTTGCAAATTTAGGGCGAAGGGGGCGTGGCATCCAAAATCCAAAAATTACATAATGTCCGCATTCATTACACGGATCTACACAGTGAATTTGGAGTCTCTAGCTCTTACGGTATGCTTAATAGAAGAAAAGTTATCGATTTTTATCGATAATAAGGAAACGGGATGAGTTATCGAAAATCTAAAAAAAACTCGTACTGCGTAGGCCACACACGAGTATACTCTGAAAATTTCAGATCTCTAGCTTTTGTGGTTTACGAGATCGCTGCGTTCACACGGACGGACGGACGGACGGACGGACGGACGGACGGACGGACGGACGGACGGACGGACGGACGGACGGACGGACGGACGGACGGACAGACGGACAGGGCTATTTCAACTCAGCTCATCGAGCTGATCAAGAATATATATACTTTATGGGGTCTGCGATGTCTCCTTCTGCCTGTTACATACATTTCCACAAAAACATTATACCCTGATTTCCCATTTTCAATGGGTTCAGGGTATAAAAATACTGTCGAGCTATTCAAAGCACGTTCCGTGTTATGGAGTTTAATTTTTTTTTCTTTCTGTACCCTGTATGTACAAGCTGAAAAGGGTATATAAGAAATGTGGTGTTAACTAGATAGAGGCTCGACATTTTACAATGAGAATATTGAGAAAAACTATCTTTGGCTGTTGGAATATATGGTCTATATATCAGAGAATAAGAAGAGAGAACAATAAGAGATTCTGCCAGCTATTTCTCCTTCAGCTTCAAGCTAGTTACAGGGTATCTTTATGCACTCACAGTGCCTTCTTTTTTTGCAATAGCGATAAGGAGGAGAGCTGAACGCTGGCGGTGACGGTGAGGACGTGTTGCTGTCAACTCTCTTCTGGTCACTCAGCATGCAACACGAGCAGCATTTTTTATTTAATTTTGTGGCCCAATTAAGCTGAGACGCCGACGACAATTGAAAAATGTGCTTGGGCCCATAAAAAGCATTTAGGCCATTTCGAGAGCTCTGCGCCAGCCAGAGTGCCACTGTACCAGTCGCTTGGCTGGTTGGTTAGTTAGCTTCCCAGCTCTCACCCAGCCGTAAACGAAACCCTTTTGAAACCGCAACTGCAAAAAACAAAAAACAGAAAAAAACCGCAAAAGCCATAAAAGCAGAGATTTCCTCAATTTGCTGTCGAGCTCGGCAAGCTACCAAAATTGCTGGCGACCGCAAAGCAATTTTGTAAAAATATGAATGAAAAAGCCAGAAAACTCATCAGCAACACACGCACACAGACACACACACACACACAAAGAGATATTGGGGAAAAGGAAAATGGTCTTAAAAATGAATTAATTTGATAAATTTACAAGCCTTTCGAGTCGCTGCTCACAGGCTCTGAGATTAATCGTCTGTAAAATGAAGTTGCGCTTGCTCCCTAAAAAAAACCAAAAGATAATCAGAAGCGCAAAAATATCGCAGTGAAATGACAAGTAAAAATATTGTAATCGATATCCGATGAAAAATGAAAAATATCAACTGAAAAGCACATTAAATGATGCTAACAATGGCAGCGTCTACTTGCGGTTTCCTGCTCTGCGCTCTCCTTCCCCACTAGCTGAGCCGCCAATAGTGCAATTGACATTACACTGCATGAGCAATAGATTGTATCTTTTGCAAGCTATAGACGGGTATCTGAGTATCTGGGTATCTGGGTGGCAACGCTTGACTGATTTTCACTAGTTGGCTTGTTAACTGTGCTCTTATGGCTCTATAAATGGAAAGTAGATCTATAAATAAAGGTATAAATAACAAGGGAATTGGGGTTGGGCTGGTTTGTGCGTGTGTGTATGTGTTTGTTACTTTAATATTGTGAATATTGAGTAAGCATTTTCGTTAGACTTTCGTGTGGAGTGAGAAATATAGAGGAAAAAGTTCCGAATCCCACTGCAAATGGACGAAGCAGAGCTTACTTTGCTTTAGTGTGAAAGGTGCATAGAAGAAAGGAACTGGGTGAAACTATCAGTAAAGTTTTAATTAAACTAAAATGGAGCAAATGCTAAAAGACAAAGATGCTTGCAAAAGAGTCTTTGACTTCGCGAGGATTAATACCACCTGAAAGTACAAGCACTGATGACGGTGCTCAGTTGAATCAAAGAGAAAACATCCAGTTTGCAAGGGATCAACGCCCGATTTCAAGGCTCCAACTTGATTTTTTATTTAAAATGGACCAATAATTATGACATAATATTTCTGATAAACTGTATATTTCATCTCACATCTGTTTGTACTTAAGAGAACCCTTTGATATTCTTTAAAAGTGTGACAAAGAAAAATTAATGCAGAACTTGAAAAGAACACTGCAAAACAACAAATACCCAAAAAAAAAAGAAGATTATTCGGTTAAAAATTGCGCTTTCATATCTGAAATATAGAAATTGGCTACGCATCATCGAAGCCTTTAAATATGTCTAAAAACAGCTGAGAATTTTCGAAAATTCCGGGCGTTCCGCATTCGGTAATGACTCATTCAACCCCAATTGAATTTGGGATCATCCACGCATCTGCACAGCCCATAAACCACAATAGATTAATGAGGCTGACAGCTTTCAAGAGTGGCTGCTATATATACCCCACTCCCGTCGCTTGTCTCTTACAAATTTCGTCGTCCCTGTGCGCTATAAATCGTTTAAGATTTCAGCGGAGCCGCCCACTTGTTGAATGCCAGAAATTACGTTATTAAACTCTGGCAACAATTTATTTAGTTTAGTGCACTTGTCATTATATATAATTTATAAGGCGAAGCGATGAAGCGGCTCTGATACCACATAATCCCTATAATCATATTTATGCCTCAGGCAAAAACGATGCGTGGGCGACGACAAAGGTCTCAGAGTTGCTCGCATTGAGTCGACACTTGGAAGCTGTTGCAACTCTATAAAGATTACAACATAATGTTGCTTAAAGTGATATCAACACAAATTTGTGACGAACTCAACTGTCTGACTTTTGACATGGGCTGTGGCAAACAGAACTCTCATATATTTCAAATTTCAAATATTTACGATGCCATTCAGCGGCTATTAAATGTCATATAAAAGCCATTAAGAGCAGCAATGACACAGCCGCCTGTTCGCTGTTAATTTGCCTAAATAAACCTCATTAAATATGCTGACCAGCCGAATGGCCCACGGCAGATACTACAAAAAACTCAACAACAACAACAACCAGAACAACAACAACAAATTATGATTAATAATCATCATCATTGAAAGCCAATCCCACAAATTATGTTGTCACATGCAAAAGTTGCTCATACGACGCTTTGCCACTCGCTTTTGCTTTAGGTTTTTTTTTGGGTTTCTCATTCACGCGTCTCTAACAGGATTATGTCGCACGCAACATTAGCGACGGAATCGAAATCCTTTCTACCTGCATTCTACACAAGCGCTGCCTAATTTGTCGCCTCTCCTCTCTCTCTCTCTCTCTCTCTCTCTCATTCTCACCTTCTCTGAATGAATATGCTCTACCTGTTTTTCGTCGAGCAGCATTTTTCACAGCGTGTGTTAATTTTGTTGGAATTTTCGCTTGATTATGTCCACATGGATTCGGCTTTGAAATGCGTCGTGTCTTTCTAACAACATTTTGTGTCTCTGCTCTATTGTTGTACTTTGGCTACGATCGATTATTGATTTAATTAATTATCTACGCACTGTGTGTGCCCGTCAGCCCTTGCTCGCTCTCCCTACACTACAAATACCAAATAAACTTTGCGCCTCGATGCGGCGTGTCGCCTCCAATGGCTTCATTGCTGCTGCAAACACAGCGACCCCCAACAGTGCATAATTTCAAAATTTTTTGAAATATTCTACAGAAAATTTGAAAACATCTGCTTTAACCTTTCTTTTTCCATTAAATTTTAAATGTGTGACTGGATTATTATTGAAGTAATTTTCATTAGATTTAGGCACAAATTTCTATTTTAATTTATAAAATATCGAATATGGTTTATTGGCTTTCATTATTTATATAATTTATTTACAATATTTGCCTTAGAGTTAGAAGTTGAATTGATTTTTCAATGATAATTAAATAAATTGCTTGAATCTGTTATGAACAATGCCAAGAGCTTCAGTTTATTTAATATATAATTATTTTTCTTTATATAATTAATAATTCTTTACAATAATATATAATTATTTTTCTTTAATATTTAATAAACTGATTTTTTATATTGTGTAGATTTTAGAAGTTATTACTGAAGTAAAAAGCTGCTCTCTGCAGCAGCCAACTTGCTCTTCGTTCATCTGAGAACATGGACTGTACACTCTACTGCATTCTTCTCTAATAACCAACTAACTATCTTCTACAGTTATAGAGTCAAGCTGAATCATTGTTAATCTCTGCTACAGCAAATTTATCTAGAATTGTCAATTCATAACCAACTAAATCTAATAACCAACTAACTATCCTCCACAGTTATAGAGTCAAGTTGACTCATTGTTGATCTCTTCTACAGCAAATTTATCTAGAATTGTCAATTCTATTCCAACTCAAACTCAACTCGCTTAAGCTTATATTGTAATTGTAGACAACTCAATGTTTCACACAGCATTTTCATTTGAAAATATTGACAGTTTACAAAACAAAGATAAATCTTTATGCAATTGCAGCTTACGCCGATGCAGAAACTTTGAATCCCTAAAGGCTTTGGAGCATGTGCCCAAGACACAATTTATTTAAATTAAAATGCAGATCGCGAGCAATCAAGTATGGAGTTTACAATTGCAGTTTTGTTTGCAGTGCGTGCCACATCGCCCACTTGCCACTTGCCACTTGCCATTTGCCACAAGCAACTTTGTTGCTGTCCCCCCATACAAATGCAAATTTATTGCTAATAAATTGTTCGGCTTGTTTAGAGGCCTTTAAGAGGAGCAGATCGAAGTGGGCTGGCTTCGCTTATGGCGCATTATTAACGAATTGCTCAGTGTTTAGGCGCTATTTGCAGTTGTATTAATTAGCAGCTAGAGCCGCAGAGGCCAGCTGCATCGTGTTGCCAGTAGCAATCAAAGGCAATTGATTTCAATTGAATCGTGCGCACCAAAAACTGAATAAAGAGATTTCACTTGGCTGGAAAATTCCAAGAAATTTGCATTTTTTTATATTTTCTTCATGGCATAATAGGAAAATCGATAAGTAGTTTAAGCTTTACAGAGATTCTATCAATTATTACAGATACTATAAACTATATTCTTTATTATTAAGCAAATTAATTTTTAGACAAGATTCAGAGTTTCCTGATTTGACCAACAATTTGTGTCAAATTAATTTGCATAAAGTGGATAGCGAAGCAAAAAATATAAGAAATGGGAAAAAATATTAAAAATTCATTAGACGCGCGTAAACAATTAGTAAACTTTAAAATCTTAATAAAAAAAAAATAAAAATCTCAAAAATCAATGAACGCTTTTCGGACATTAGGCTAAAAACTGGGCGTACTGCCACGCCTCTGAGTAATAGACCAAATCTTAATTTATCATTTTACAGCCAGACAGGCAGTCAGGCAGTCAAGCAAATCAAATGCGCAAAATCGAAGCGAAGAGCCAAAACAGACGGCCGGCCCGGCCCCACTTGATGTGAACGCTCCATTGGGCATTCCTCTCGCATTTGCCTCTCTTTCTCTTTGGCTGGCCAAAGGCAAAGGCAAAGGCAAATAAACACGAGAAGAACAAAGACCACAGAGCCATCCACTAATTGAGTGCGCAAATAAATACTGAAAGAGAAAAACAAAGCATTCTCTGGGAGTGGGCACTTGTGCCTCGAGCACTTTGATTAATTTCTGGATGACATCCTCCAGCTACGCACTCTCGTATGTGCTCAACCAATTAACGGCATATTGAGTCTGGAGACGATCTTGAGCTGAGCTAAGAGTACCTAACTAATCAGTAAGAGAGTTTGGAGTGCTGGCAAGAGTTTTGACCACAGGAAGCTGCCATTAAAATATTTGCAACAAAGTGGAACTGGAAGACGCGACGCCACAGACAAAACATAAACTCGAAAACTCGTTCTAGACCAAAAATAGCTGCTGCAGCCAACAGCCACTAGCCACCAGCCGCCAGCCGCCAGCCACCGCATTCCTCGTGCAACGTGAATTTATGAATCGTTCGGGCTGAATGAATCTCTTCGCTTGGGTGTCTGCCTCTGCCTCAGCCTCAGTCTGAGTCGCAGACCTGGGACTTTGACTCAGGACCGCCAGGCGAAGATCTTGGCTGGCTTTTTGGGGCGTTTACAACGCTTTGGTATCTTGTATTTATTTAATTGACGTTTGAACGTGTTGGTATTATAAAATAGCCAGAGCCAGAGTCAGAGCCAGAGCCACAGCTAGAGGCAGAACCATAGCCAGAGCTGAGCTTAGATCAGAGCAGGTTCAATGCATTTATCTTGCTGCTGGCAATTATGACTGTAACTGGGCGTTGGACCGGGCTGGACATGCATGTGGGGGCAATAGATCGACATCGACATCGACATCAACATCGTCCATTGACGTGCTTTCTGTTTGGATTGCTGTACGTGCTGGTAGGCTAATTAGCGTTGGTATTACGCCTCGTCCAATGGATTGCCTGGGTGTTAGTTAATTAAGCCCGCAGACCCTTAATAAGCCATAATATGTGGAAGATGTGTTAAGGAAAAAGGCCAACGAATGCACCATGTGGAGGTTCTTTGGCAGACGATGCCATGCAGAAACAATTCGCAGAAAATAAAACCAATTCTCGTTATTATTTCCACTCTTTTACCCTCCCAGACTCTTGCATCTTAAAATGAGCAAAGAAGTTGATAGAGCAAATAAGTTTTTCATTTACATTAGAAAAAAGTTTGTTCTAAGAAATGGAAATAAATGGAATTATATTTTTCTTAAATTGATCAGACTATATATTTATATAACTAACAATAATGAGACTAATTGAAAATTTATTTATTACCATAAGTTTTTCGGGAAATGCCTGAAATAGACAAGGCTAAACCTTGTCAAAAGGAAAGGAATGTAGGAAGAAATGATGCACAAAGCATACAAATATGACAGCTCATAGAAATTGAGACACGATCAATGGATGAAAAATATATTTTGGATGCTCTCACGATAGAAATGTCACAAAAAATGCAGCAAATGAATAAACGAGTTTACGCCTCAATTGAAAGGCCATTAAAAACGAGTCTGATTTGCGAGGCAACGAAGGTAAATCGAGAATAAGAAATAAAGAGAAAAAATACCGGACGTGATTGGATGATAGACAAATATTTTATAGCACACAATCAATGGGCTATTCAAAGTGGAATTCACACAACAGAGCAGCAGCATCCAGCAGAGGCCCAGCAGCAGCAGCAGCAGCAGATGCACGAAGAAACAACAAAATTGAGTTGTAGCAGCCGAACCGGCTCGAACTGAGCCGTGGCAGAGTTTACTCCGATTCCGACTGGGGACAGGTTCACTGATAAGATCACACTAATAACAGCCAATGATGTGAGCCAAGGCGGCGATGGCGATGCTTTAGGATATGACTTGGCAAATTTTTAGTGTTATTAACAGAACATTCCCCGAGCGAGATCTTTAAGATCCGATTAAAACCATTAACACTTTTTTTGCTGTGTGTTCTGTAGCCGCTCGCTTGCTTTTAATTTTTGTTGCTCGACAATTATAAAATCAAATAAAAAGAAGAAATTGTTGTTATTGTTATTGTTGCTAACGAAATGTAAACAGACTTACTTTGCTTTGTTGCCTCCAAAAACTGACTCACCGATAGCCAAAACAAGCATCTATATATATATATATACCCACATCTGAGGTTAACACAAACAAAACTCTGCGAATTTATTGCCATAGACAGGTAATTAATTCATTCGTTTGGACCTTTGGCCAATATAATAAACAGACAAATTGATGTTTATAAATATATTTATACCAATTGCCCACAGCTGTGCTTAACAATTCTTTTACGGAATAGGCATTCAGTCGAAAGGCAGATACGGAAAAATCGGAAAAGTCAACACCAAAACTGACGTATTTGTATCATAGTTATTTCAGCGATCATTTTACACCTTCGTTTATTATACAGCATCTGCTTGACTTCATATGGCTGGCACTCTACCCATTAGATGCTTTCAACACACCTTGCTGATTTTTACGCCTAAAAATGCATTTCACTCATTTGCGTTCTACGAATTAAATGAAATCATATAAATCGATGCGATTTTTGCAATTGATAAGATAAACTGTACTAAAAAGTGATGAATCTCAGTTATTAATAAGACGATATTTCCAAGGGACTTTAAAGTTCTGTCATCCAAATCTGTCTGTCTGTCGATGTAGCAATTTTAGCAGCGGACGTTAGAGCTAAAGTTTTCTCTATCACATTACTAATATACGCATTTTCTTAAGTTTAGTATAGTAAAATTTTTTTAAGACTTATTTTGGCAATAAATTTGTTTTCTATAATGTTGTGATTCGACAATATTTACTTTTATTTATTTATAAAAATACTTTAAATAAACTCTTGGGACCAAATTGTACGGAATTTTGTACGAACTAATGCATTTTTCTAAAGGGCACAGAAGCTTTTACGAATTATAGACATTTTTCAATCAGCGGGTAGCAAATTATCACGATTCAACTATATTTATATATATCATTAGCATTTTTATAAAGCCTAATGTAATTCTAGTCACTAAATCCTGTTGGCCTGTGTAGTCTACACGCGCTTTGCTTATTTTCGCATATTTAGTTTGTCAATTTTAGCGTCTGATCTTTGTCAATTAGCTGTGGTTAGCTGCTTCTGTGTGATTATAGCAAACAAATAGTATATATTCGCAGTATATTACCAAACATCAAGCACTGGATTCATCGCTGACTCGTGTCCGAGCTGTTCAAAAAGTACTTTTGTTGGTCGTCCCAGTTATTTGTCTGCAATCTATGTTTTATCCCACACAATCTAACATACATTAATCAAATTTCCATGATATCGCACTCATTAACATTAAAAGCATTTTTCTACACTTATACCAAATATTTGGTTTCCGCTGCGCCCAAAAAGTGAATAAAAAACACACGCCTCCATTTGCACTGGGAAAATATCCCGAACCATTAAGGGCGCACACACTCAATGGCTGTAGGGATTATTAGTCCTAATCATGCAATATGCTGATGAAAAGGCAGCTGGGCCAAGGTGTGTGCTAATCAGAGCTCCGCTCTACAGAATCTGTAACACAAAAAAAATAAATAATATAATATACGAACGAGTATATGTGGAAAAAGGTAGTCGGGTTACCAGGAAGAGGCGTTACTAAAACCATAACAAAGGCCAGAAAAGGATAATGCGTAACGCATCATGAGAGTAGTTGAGAGAACAATGAAGCTGAAGCGTGTGGCTGCTGTCGGGGAAATTCTCAAAGTTTTTCCATACAACACAGCCAATGCCATAACTAATGTGCCCTGCAAATGCAGCGCAACGAATCGACTCAAGAGCTGCGCCCCATTTGAGACATTTTCTGTGCTGATTGACAGCCGGCCGAAAGACTCAAAAAGACAACTGAAAATGTGTCAATTTGCAGTAATCTAATCTGTGTGCGGTCTGCTCGGCCATATAAATCTTGAATGGAATGAAAATTGTATTTCTTATGGATATGTAAGCAGAGTAGCAGAGTAAATGCTCTAACAAACATAATTGCTCTGCAATTAGATCTATATATTAATTATATAGAGTAGCAAATCGCGAGAATATCTATCAAAATATATTGAATAAGTAGGCAGCATGCTACCAGATAAGCACGAAATGACTCTCATTGTGGGGCATAACGAAAATTCCTATCGTGAAATTCTTTGGTATGGTCGATACTCGATATTTAATCAATTATTTATATTATATATATATTCTTATCAGCTGGTCGTGACGTTTTGTTTGCACAAATCGATCACAAAATTGTGTGCCCCCAAAAAAAAATACAGGGAAAGTGGCACAGTATCTGTGGTTGGGGCTTCAACTGGAAATATCCTCAGAAATTAATCATATTTATATATATATAAAGCTGACAATTCTACGGAAGTTTTAAGAAGTTGCTTTGATTTGGGTTAAAGATCACTTGTCATTGATAGCTGAGTTTGTCTTCACTCTTTTTTTTATGAAAGGAAATTCGAGCCGATAAGCGAGTTGTCGATAGCTAGGGGAAATGATTAGAAAGCAAATTAAAGACATTTTAGATAGAGCTGGCTTAACAGGCGCCAATTGAAGTGTGTGAGATGTTAAGATAACAGATCTATGGCGCTAAACCAAACAAAACATTTCACCCAGAGCTGTTCTAGATTATCTTGTAGACACCTAGAATGCTTTGAAGTTGAAAAAGTCGCATAACTAACTGAGAAAATTCGCTTGGTGTGTGTATGAAATTCTTGAGATTCTCCTCTCGTCTTATTTTATTTTATTTTTTTTAACTATGTAGAGAAGGCAAGTGCTTAAAAAGACATAAATTAAACACTCGGCTACCTGTCATCATCATCAGCAGCATCATTCGCAGCTTCATCCTCTGGAACATAATCATCATCATCATCATCTTCATCATCCTCGACGCTGTTTGTGTCGGCATCAAAGCTTTGATTTCAACAGGGCTCCTCTCTTGTTGTTCTTCTGTCGAGTGTGTGTTGTGGTTATTGTTGTTGTTGTTGCTGTTGTTGTTGTTGTTGTCATGTATCCTACAGCTAACAATTAAGTCTAAAGTGTAGCTACACACACGTTGCAAGCAGACGACAAGAAAAGTTTGTAACAAATTTCACAATAATTACGCATAGAGAAACATGAATAATGCGCACATGTAACATACCTATGTTCTCTACTACTACACACACACACACACACTCACACACACACACACATGTTGCCCCTCAACTTTGCTGTGCAGTGTATAGTGCCATTGTCAAAGCCATAGGCTGCTGCTTCTTGCCTCTTGTGTGTTGTATAAAATAAAATGCGTTTTTAATTTGCAGATGCGCGTAAGGCAAAAAATGAAAAAAAAAAATTTACAAAAACAAAAAAAAACGCGACATGTTCCTCGTTTTTATTGTCGCCGCGCTGCTATGGAAATTATTTGCGAGTGGCAAAAGGTTTCGTCCCATGGCGACAGGGGGTAGCGGGTTGGGGCACCTCTACGCCACTGTGACCACCTGTCTCGTTGGCTGCAACATACACATAGATAGTCAGCCGCTGATATGAGAAATAAAATTAAATGCAGCTAAGGTCGAATTATTAATGCGCTTTATGAGTGAACCATGGAGTACTGTATGAGAAGTGAGTAGAAAGGCGTCGAATTATTAATGCGCTTTATGAGTAAGCCATAGAGTACTTTATGAGAAGTGCGTAGAAAGGCGTACAGACTGCAGCTAACGTCGTTCATAAGAAGTGCGTAACGAGGCTGATACACAAATGACAGCTAGAAGAAACGTTGAAACACAAAGGGAATATCAATAGATCTTGTCTAGCCAACTTTGATATATGCCTTATAAATGATATGGATTACCAAACATACCTACATTTATCCATGATTGAGCTATTAAAGGAACATAAGAATAGAAACAACTCTTCTTGACTCCTTTTAAATACTTGTAATCAACAAAAACTCATTGCGTAAGTAAAATCTTATTTCAAGAATCAAAGTTACCAAGATACCTATGACCACGTGGGTATTTAAAAGACATGTAACTTGCTATCTGTGCCTATCCTACACAGTTGCTGTTGCCACTGCCCACCAAGTAGCGCATAGGAAGAATCGTGCATAAAACTTAAGCTAGCTCTCTAGTCAAGGCAACAGCAACAGTAGATAACGCAGCAGTCGGACAGTCGGACAGTCAAGGCAGGCATGCCTCAAATGCTACAACACAAATGCGAATAAAAAAGATGCCCAACTGCATATAGGCAGGCTGACAACAACGGTGACAACAGAACAGTACCCCAGGTTCAGAGCCAGGTTCGGGTTCGGGTTCGGGCCACGTCTCAGTGTCAGTCGAGGAGTAGGCCGTGGGTAATGAAATATAGCCATGCGCCTGCGCTTGCGCCTGCTGGCTGAATGGCTGTAATGCCTGCAGCCTATTCCCTCCTGCCTACTGTCTACTGCAAATGTTTGCCGGTAACAGCTGCTGTCGCTGCTGCTGCTGCTGCTGTTGGTGTAGGTTGACAAACACACATGCCAGCGCATTAAACAAGAACAAGAACCAAGCGAACAGAGCACCAGGCAAAACACTTGAATGCCGCCTCCTTTGGGCTGCACTTGAGAGCCGCTCAGTTCCGCTGCCGGCTGGCTGGCTGGCTGGCTCACCTGCCACCTTAACCAAGTAGAGGAGGAGGCCTCCTTCCTTCTGCCCCTTTGAGAATTGTATGTAGACATTGCTCAAGCCGAAACGAAATTCGCATTCACGTTTTGGCTTTTTACCTTTACGCCTATTTATCATCAAATGCAGGCAGCTTTGCAATGCCGAGGCAGCTGCTTGAAAAGGAAGCTAAAGGAATGCGAGCCAAGCGAATGCGAACTTCGACTACCCTACAATAACAAACAGACATCAGATAATCTTGTATATGCATATATAGAACATATATAATTGAACTTGAAATTTACTTAATTTATGGCTTTCAGCTGGCCAGCTTCATGTTTACGTTTCTTTTCTAACATTGTGATACTTTATGCGAAAGTTTATGGCTATAATAAAAGGGTATTAAAAACTGCAGTTGCTATGCAAATGCACTCGAGTAAGAACAAACGACTCCATCGTCGACATGTGATACCATTTAGCCTGAATTGAGACTGGGACTTTGACTCTGACTCTGACTCTCGACTCTGCGAGTGCGAGTGCGACTGCGACTGCGACTGCAATGTGGACTAGAACGAGGTCTGGATGGTGCAATCAGGCAAAATTGTTGCCAACTGTGGCACCGACTGTGCTCGATGCATTCCAAAGGAGCGACGCGACGACGACTCCTACCCCATAGCATAGCGTGAGAAAGCAAAATATTGATTCAGAGGCAGCAGGCAGACGGCAGACGACCAAGGCGATATGCAAAGCGCGATAAAATTCCAGAGTACCACAGGTCCCGAAAAACCGGCTTCCGAACCCAACGACCAGCCAACTAACCAACTCGCAAAGGTGCTAAATGAAGTTCTTAATTAAGTGCGAGTGGCAGTTGCTGGGGCAGAGAAACTTTGGAATTAAACTGCGATGGGATACCTTTTCGGCTGGCCTGAGCTGGGGTAACGAGTTTTATTGGCACGTATCGTCGTTAGCCTGGGCTGCTGTTTGATTGCATTTATTGCATAATTTGTTAATGAATGGAATGTCATGCCACACGCTCCAGGCTCCAGGCCGAAATGACAAATTAGCATCATAATTGCTTGGACTGCAAAGTCGTGCATATATATCTAAAATGTATTATACAGTATGCAGGAATGCAGCTAAAGAAAGATATTTTAAACTCAATAAGATTCAAACTTTAAAGTAAGTTTATTTCTATCTATAGAATCTCGCAACTTCACCTCTTTTTATCTTCCTCCGTCTAAGTAAATTTGCATCTGTCTAGCACCTTCTCCCCTATCAGATTCCACTCATATTATTTACTCCCCATTCATTCCAATCTACAATTCTTGCCTTCTTATGTGCTTATCAAAGTTGCCCTGACTCATTTACTCAGCTAACTTATCTGCAGTCACATAAATTACAATTTAATTAACATTTTCCACATGCCACGCGAAAAACGACCCACAAAAGAAACTATCAAGCTATAAATAATATAAAAAAAATGCTGATTATGATTAGTACGCCGAAGAAGAAGTGGCACAAGTGGCGCGATCCTCATAATTAAGCGACATTTGCGGCATGACATGCAACAAGCTGTAGATTAACATAAATTTTAGAGGGCAACTTGAATAGGATGAAGGGAAGCGGAACAGAGGGTGAAGTTACCAAGTTTTATGGCCCAAGACAAAGTGGTACGTACACCTGTCCAAAGAAATATCCAAATAAATCTAAAAATATAAACTATAATTATTATGCACTTGACAAAAGAAAAAAGGAAAACAAAAATTGACTCTTGCTGCCACTCGAAAATGTGTTAAGCGCGTTGGCGTACGATGTTAATAATTGAAGATGAATATCTTATAAAAATATTTCTATACCGAGTCTGTCACTCGCCTTCTCCCGTCCCGTCTCTAATTATTAGCGCTAATTCTTTGTGAGAGGCATACAAATCTTTTTGGAGAGTCGTTGTTTCTTGATTGAAAGATGTGCCTAATTGATAGTCGAGCGCTCGCACGAGTCCACGAGACCCCCGACGACAACAGAGGAGAAACAGAGAAGAAGCGAAGAAAACGAGACAAGCTGAGACAAGGGCAGAGAAGGCAAGAAGACTTCAAGTGCGTGTCATTGTGTAATTTGGCTTGATTATTATTAATTTGCAGACGCCGCCGCCGCCACTGTCATAACCCGGAGGAGGAGGCCGGCCCGTCGGCCAGTCGGCCAGCCATCCAGCGAGTAATTGTTATGAGGAGTTCTCTTATGCCGCCAGCCCAAAATATTTATTTGATTTGTTAATGGATCGGGCGAGGCAGAGACCGCGAGGCACCGCCGCACAGGAAATGGGGTAAAAACATTTAAAAATACCATAAAAAAAAAAAACTTACATTAAATTAGCGCACTCAGGTCTTCGACTTACCTGTAAAGAGAGCAAAAGAAAATTATTTAAAAATTGAGTTTATTAAAGCTTCGCATAGTATATTATGTTTAGAGATCTAAGATTGTTTTTCTTTTGTTATGTTACCCATGTTTTACTTGAATTTTAAGATCTGTGATTAACTAATGTGGTTTTTGGTGGAAATACTTGATTGCCTGACTTTTTGTTACTTATAAGTCTACTTATCGCAAATAATATTTATGTAGCTCCATTATATATTATGGAACAATCTTATACACTTCCTGTATCAGTCTGTGTCCACCTTCACCCATTTAGCGGCTTCTGTGACTTGTGCGTATGTCTGTGTGTGGCTTATGTAAATTTTACAGAGCTCAGATACCAGAAACATGATTGCATCAGGGCACAGAGAATACTTAGTCAATTGACGCTTTGTTTTATAACTTGCAAGCCATAAGATAATAAACAACTTCTCTCTCTCACTCTCTCTCTCTCTCTTTCTTTCTTAAAAGAAGACTTCTTCTGCAGTTTTGGCTGTTTAGGTAGTCTTTAGACCTTTGGACGACCACGATGTTGAGCTCTGCAGGTTCACAAGGCGCCGACAACAACAACTGAAACCACCAAAGGTGATGACTGCTGTAATTGTTGTTGTTTCTTAGTAAAAGGTGTTGTAGACACATACGAGCACACACACATACACACACACACAGACACACACACACAGACACACACACTCAACTTTACATTTCCTTACCGCATAGCAAAGAGTAAAGTGCTGCCACCGACTCTCAATGTTGTCTGTGAATTTTGTTTAAGTTGGTTTTCAGACTCTTGACGTGCTACAGGCAGGCTCGGCACTAGGGCCAACCTAACCAAAGGGGTCAGCGGGGCCAGAGCCACATAGACGATTATCGGTCTCGGCTATGCACTTTGAAGTTTGTTGAGGCTTAAGCTGGGTAGCACATGGCTAACATTACAATAAATGATGTTCAACTGAGAAATTCTCTTTAAATGCTTCTTTTTTTTTTGGAAGTAGCCAAATGCCAATATTGTAAACTAAATAGTTTATGCTATACAAATACATAACATAATTGTTGCTTTGATTTGTTGTCATAAATTGCGAAAACTGATAAAGGACTATAAAATGTATTGTGCATGTAGCAGTCAAAAATATGGTATTATAATGATTCAAGTCAAATAGATATGTATTTACTGAGCTGCTGCAATAACTCCCTCTCTCATTAAGGAATTTATATAGATATAGAAGTGAGAAAGCATTGAAAAATCTTAATAATATATTTTATAAAAATAAAATTGTTTGAAAATTAATAGAAAACTTATTAATATATTATTATTAGTTATTTATTAAAAATAAATTAATATAATCAATAAATATGTTATATTGCTTTAGAAAATAAAATATTAAACAATATTAAAAAATAAAATATATAAATAAAATATTAGTTTAAAAACTTTTCAAAATATGTCGAGCATATATAATATATATGATAAAATATATAATTTATATTACTAAAAAATAATCATAATTTTTAAATTTATATTTATTTTATATTAAATCTATTTCAATAATTTCATTGAATATTTTTAGGACATCCTTTATTTAATCAGATTTCTCTATATATCATTCATTGTTATGTAACTGTTACTGCCTCCTGCTCCTTTATAAATGGCATTCAGATATGTCTTTCTCTGATTTCACTCGGCGGCATCATTGAGCCGCTCAAACAACGTCGAAATCTTTTTGGCAATTTACTGTAAAAAGTGGAGCATCAGAAATCGTAAGCATTTAGCATTGTCCGAGACGCCTTGCGACTGGCCTTAAAATCTCGAAGACATGCCATTCTTTAGCGAAGGGGCTCTTCTCTTGGAGTCCGAGCGGTACTTATTATTAAATTTTTCTCTCCCTGCCCGATTCTTTAATAGCTGCGAGACACGCGTCTCGTAACGGTTTTAATGAAACGCATCAATTCGCCTCGATTTCCACTTGGGTGAGCCTCATCAGCCTCAAGTGCAGTTAAATTGCGATCCAATGATCCTCGACGATCGATCGTGAGCGTCAGCAGTTTACTTAAGTGTGTTTTTTGGGGAACTTTCGGATCTCTCTTGATATTATTTTCAACAATTTTAAAAATAGTTTTCTATGCTTCCTCTTTAAAGCTGTGCATAGAAGCATATTGAGTTGAATACATCCTTGCATAATTTACGGCCATGAATGAAATGAGTTACTACGCTGAGGCCGACAAAAGATATATAGATATGTATATCTATATATCTGTAGATGTGTGTATGTGTGTGTATATGTTTAGGTATGCGTATGCCATAAAGAATGCCAGCACTGCTGTCTCGAAGCGGAGTCCACTCAACTGTGAAACAGGTACAGGCAGCGGCGTTGAACAGAACGAGAGGGAATACAAACAGGAACAGGGAAAGAGAGAGAGGCAGAGAGAGAGAGAGAGAGGGAGAAAGACAGACAGGCACAGACAGGCAAACAGTCGGCAAAAGTACAAAGCGTGTCGGGGTGAAAGAGATTTCTCCTGGTGGTTCCTTTCATTCGATTTCAATGAACTCGGCAAATGTTGCAAGTGCAAAGACAAAACAAATACAAACAGCTGATAAAAGTGCGATAGACGTTGACGGCGATGCGCAATCCATGAGATACAGATTGGCAGGCAACGTCAAACTGAAACTGTTACTCAGATGAGACACACACACACACACACAATTATATGCTAAGGCAAACTATCATTACATTTACTTTTCGGTTTCATATGACATGTAGAAGTTGCTAAGGACATTCCGTCTGTGTCTGCTTTCAATTTTCATTTTCATTCTCATTTTCCGCAAATATCCCTTTGCACTGTAATTGTAAACCATTTGTCAGCAACTTTCTGTTTGTAAGGCTAATTTCCTTGCGCAGGAGGAGGATTGAGGATTGAGAGCGGGGGCAGCTAACAAATATGCCGGAAATGTCTTTATTTGTCGACCCAAACGTAATTTATGTGTGCGATTGGCAGAGATTCGATTGAAAGTTTATTAAAAGGAAACGCAGACAAATAAATGTGTTGTACCCTGTAATGCTGTAAGCGTGGGGCATCTGCCATTGAGCAATCTTTAAGCTGCGAACTCGTAAAAATATATGAGGAAGCCTTGTTATTTGTCATCTATCATCATAAGATTAAGGTTTATGGCTTGATTATGATTGGCGCTTCCCTGATGCTTGACGCCATTATAAAACCTGAACCGAGATCTTTTTGGTTGCCAATTTCCAGTTTTTGACTGCGTGGGCAGCAGGTCCACACAAACTTGTTGTGGCATCGTTTTAACCTACCGACGACACATCCAAATCATCATACATATCATCTGGCTATGACCAAAGAGCCAGCCAGCCAGTCAGCCCGCCAGCATCGTGTGGGTTGTTGTCTGTTCAATTTATCGCTCTTGACTTCTAAGCATATGATTTCATTATGATACTCTAACATTGGGATATTTTTCGTTTTATTTGACTTTTGGTCATTTTTTAAAGTCTCTTTATATGATTTATACATGGTTTGGTATACAATGAAAGATTATTAAGTTCATATAATTATTATTATTTTATTTTAATATTTTATGTGTTATTATAGAAGTATTGCATGTGTCTTAGAAAGACTATCTTTGAAATATTATAAAATATATATTTTTGCATAGATATTATTACATTAAACTATCGACAGATAAATCTTTAGGCAACATATAGATGGATATATGCTCAGAGATTTTTAGAGTTGATACTAAGCAAGAATATAACAATTCACCATGTCAGAAATCAATGAAAGCGATTACAAAATTTTGTGAATTGGGCTTCGATTTGCTTTCGCAATCAGACCTGAAATCCCAGCGACTTTATCCTATTCTCAGACCTCAAAAGAATGCTATTTGGAAATAAATTTAGCACAGATGAAGATGTAAGGACTAAAGAGGCTAAAGACAAATCGTGCTATACAAGTGGTATCAAAAAATTGTTGTATCGCCCTCGAAAGCAACTATATTAGATAGTAATATAATCAAATTTGATCAATAAAATATTTTCTATGTTAGTCTAGGCACTGTTCAGCCAGTTTTTATAAATACATACTTTAAATTCATGTAAGTTTTGCATTGAAACTCTCTCAAATATAAAAATTTTATATAAATAATTTTCTTCTCTTTTGCCTATCCACAGATTTTCCATAAAAGATAGAGTATTTGGCTCTTCGGCCTGTTGCACACATTTGTAATTTATATCAAATTTACCTTGGCAGTCGCTTGTCTAAATTCTTTTTCATTTGTTATCCGAACATTATCTCAGTGCGGCTGTTAGGTCTTTGGGTCGGCAGTCGTGAGTTTTGAGTGTTCGGTTTTGGGTCTTTGGTCTTTGGTCTTGGCTTTCCGGTAGCTTCAGTCATAAAACTTACGAATTTATGACCGCTGACACTTTGGCACTTTTGTTACTTTTTTTTTATTATATCTTTTTTTATTCGTGTGGGCTTTTTGAATATTTCATAACAAGCATTGTACATATTTAATAAAAATTAATTTTCATGTTGCACGATTTTATGTGTATTTAATGTCTGCTGTCCAAGCTTGGCGATAGCTAACGAATTTGTCAACAAATTCAATCAGCTGAATGAGGTTTTAGGGAGTGTTTGCCATTAGGTATATCAGATATATCTTTTATTTCTGTTATATCTATAAAGTGCATCTTTAATTTTTTGGAAATAAGCAAGAGAGCTCAATTTCTGGCCATTGTCCAGCAGAGATTTTTCACTTGAGCTGAGACGCCAAATGTAAACACAGCTGGAACAGTAACTGGACCGTGGCAAACTAATTGAAAAACATTATTTGCAAGATTAGGCGAAAACAAATGGGCAAGGTTAAGCATGAGATTTGCATGATGCCCAAGGCCCGTTTGGGTTGCCTCTTAACGAACTGTAGAAAATTGAAACCCGAGCAGGCAATTGCATTTTATTTGAGCAAACGGCTGAGCGGCTTACAGCCTAAGGCTCAACTCAACTCAACAGCTTAAGGCACGCAAGCGAATCTATTCCATTCCCATACCCATACCCATACCCATTCCCAGTCCCAGTCTCAGTCTCAGTTCCGTATTCAATTCGACTCTACTCAGTTTCACAGCAACACTTGACTGTGTCAAACGACCTTTGATGGGTAAGTTGGGATAAGAGTTTTGCGCGGCCTTTAATGAACTTTTAGATACGCACGTAGGCTTGAGATATGCTGTACTTTAATTACACTTTGCCCAAGAGGAGGAGGAGATGGTGCTGGGAAAGCAGAAGAGCCCAGGAATATAGTCAGCATGGCATGGCATGGCCAACACAGCGTCGGCGAGTTTATCAACAAACATGCCATCAAAGTAGGTGGCGCAAATTAACAAATCTTTCCATGTGACCTAATTAAATCAACGCGAGGTCGTTTCAATGTTCCGCCAGCTTACAGAACGCTGGCAGGGGGGAGGGGTCACTGATTCGTGCCCCATCACTCCAGCAATTTAACATTCGTCATACTCAAATGGGCCAGACACTCCGCTCAGCTTGGGCTCACTTAAGTGTTCGATTGGTCAGAGGCATCTCTGAAATTCGCTGGGCAGTAAATGTGTTTGCTTTGGGGCAGCAGCAGACAAGGATGACTGTGTCTAAAGCATGCAGTTGCTGTAACCAACTGGAAGTCTACAAACAGAACGAATTCGAGTGGACCCAAGCATGGCGTCTCTCCAAACAAAGTAGTGCCAAGAGTTTCGTAATAGCTCAAAATGATCTTCACCCAAGTGATTCTTTGTAAATTTTCAGTTAACAAAAGAATTCAAGTTGTAATCAATAATACATATCCTGAATCTATAATCGATAACCGATATTCAGATATTATTGATATTCTATCAAAGTGGAATTGTCAACAGCAGCGAAGATAAGTTCTTTATTGTTTCACACTTTTCCTATAGCATTGTTCCTAGATTTCCTCCCCCACTTCCTCTCCGGCCTTAGCTAATCACGGATCATCATGTCGTTCGGTTTTTAACTTCCCATAAATTACCTAATATTATACGGATACAAAATGAACTTATCTCGCTTGCTTCACACATCCAACTGTAGAATTTCGCAATATTGCAATTAGTTGATGACGCTGACGGAACTGACAAAGTGTTCTGGACAAAGTATTTCACAACCCTAATACGAGTGTGAGAGAGTGAATGAGCGAGGGCGAAAGACAGACGTATATAAGACAAGAAAACCGCGCGCACTATCAAAACAAAAGATGACAACAAAAGCAGCTTCGTCAGCCAAGTTCTTAGAATGAATCATGCTGAGTAGACGCCATGCGCAAAATGAAAACGAGCCCAGGGAATCGCTGAGAAGACGTCGACCAACGACTTAATTGTCAGAGAGCCCTGTGGCACAAGTGTCGGGGCCCAAAAATAGTTACGAACCAAAACGGATCAAGCCCAAGCCAGACAGACTGTAGTTCAAGATATTTACAGAGAGAGAGAGAGAGAATGAGTGAGAGAGAGAGTGAGAGAGGCATAGCGGACGAGCAGCAGACGAGACAAGACCATAAAGAACCTACACGGTCGGCATATTTTTCAAGGGCCTGTCCGCGCTGATGTGCTCAGTGGTTCCCAGTGTGAGAGCACAACAACAACAACAACAACAACAACAGCAGCAGCAAAAAGGTCAAACGTGGCCACTTTGAAGATGCCCAAAGATATGAGCAGTTGCCCATTGTCCAATGTCCATTCCATTCCCTGTGTGGTCTGGTCTCTCTGATCGTAGCATGAAATGTAAAAATTTCTGTAGCGTCAGCAAAAGCAGCAACAGCAGCAGCAGCAGCAGCAGCAGCTCCCTAAACAAGTTCTCTTCTTCTGCTCTGGAGCTGCAGCCAAAGTTGAAGCTGGCTGGCGCATTCCTTCATACCGAACCGGGCACCGGGCACCGGTGACTCTCATATATGGAGTGCTTCGGGATGCCGCCAGCTTTGCCGATTTGGTGGTAGCTCTGCTCCCCTCTGCTCCCGCTGCCTGTGCCATCACTTGGCTTCATGTATTTTGCGGTGGTTTCGTTTACCAGCATACCAATTTGGTCGCTGCCTTAACACCTCCGAAACATGCAAGGATCGGCGGCAGCTCGAGGAGCAGCAGAACTGGAGAGTAGGGGAGCTGGCAATGCTCTGCCATGGATTCCATGTCCATGTTTCATGTTTTATGCGCATAAAATGCATTTTAATTGTTGCATTTGAAGCAGTCAAGAGGAAGAGAGAGTGAAAAAGAGCGAGAGAGTGAGAGAGAGAGAGGTACAACATTTTCTCACGCTCAGCTTCATTGGACGATTATGTAGTCGCCTCGCCAACGTTTTTGGGCAATTTCATAATGTGGTCCAGCATCTACAACAACATGGCAATTAGCCACGCCCCAAAACGGCAGCTCCAAATAACAATTACATTTTACATGTTTATTAATAATCAGTAAATGGAAAGGGGCGCCCCATAGGCAAAGTCGCGTCGGTCCATTTGAGCAGCGACTGGAAGCTCACAGATAATTAAGTAGTTAAGTTAGCTAAGACTAGACTCTATAGACCTACCTATGCGCCCCATTCCCATCATTATCAACTCCATGTGGCCCTTGTTAGCTGTACTTGAAAGCAGCAGTTAAGCCACTCAGTGCCTTAGTGGCTCTTTAGCTTCGTCTTTGCACCTTGGCCTGTTCCATGTTCCATGGCCTAGCCAAATGAAGCATTAAGTCGTGCAAACAAACAAGCGACAGCAACAACAGCAAACTAACTACAAACAGCAACAAAGTTATATGCCGACTACAGATAATAATGTATAGGAACTACTAAATATGGGCTTTGGAGCATTTAGCATAATAGCCAGGTCGGGGAATAGCTCTGCACGCCTGGGCAGATAGGACATTTTGGCCATGTAGGATCGGCTCATATGACACTTGAGAATAAAATTATATTCTAAATACAGAATATTAGCAAGCTGAAACTGCATGAGGTTTAAATTGTACGGTTATATAATTAAATAAATTGGAATAAAATAATATATATATAATATTAAATATGAGTTTATTCAATAATTTTATATTATATAACAATAATAAAAATAATATATAAATATAAAAAAATATAGTATTATATAACAGCTTTTTCAATAATTAATATATGTATATATTTAATTATAAATATATATTTAATTATAAATATAGATTAATATATATAAATTAAAATAATATATTTAGTAAATATAATAAAATATTAAATAAGAGTTTATTCAATAATTTATATATATAAATTGATAATAAAAACAATAATATATAAATATATAAATAGATATAATATTAAATAAGAGCTTGTTCAATAATTAATATATATATTTTATAATAAATTAGATTAATATATATAAATTAAAATAATATATTTAATAGATAGATAATAGATTCAATCATTTTTATGTATTTACTACCATAAGACTTTTAAAAACATTATAATATTTATAGTTTAAGAAAAATTAAAATAAAAATTTGTTTAAAAATATCTCTACTTATAAGTAAAAGATGTCCAATGTCCAGATATAGTTCTAGTTCTTTGCAAAAAAATCTCATTATCGCAAGTATAAAATTTATTTAACGTATACATTTTTTGTTAATTTAACGTCAATAAAAAAAGTTGCACTAACCTTTTTATAAAATTATTATTGTCTACGTTTTGAAAGAAATTCAATAAATATAATCTTTATGTGACCTATCTATGAATAAAGTATATAAAGTATTTCCAAAGAACTCATTTTAAAGCATTTCCTCAACGGACACTATCTCAATATAAACACACTTAAAAGCTATAATTAATATACAAAAAAAAACTAAGTTAAATTATTTATAAAAAAATACTTTCTTGTATACATATAAAATATTTATAGTATATATTATTTATAGTATATATTATACAATATTTATAGTATATATTATACTATAAATATTGTATATGTATACTACTACTATAGTAAAATATATAAATATTAGAATACTTGAGCCAAGAACTACTTGAGAATTCCACTTAATACTATCTTTAGCAAAAATTGTACTTCACAATACTTAAATAGATTATTATTTAATATAAATATAATTTATTTTGAGAAAACATTTAGAATAGCGCAAATCATTATTTACTGAAATCCAAGCTAAATCATTTCCCTAAGATCTTTACACAATTTAACCCTTATTAAATTAGTATTACATAAATACATAAGCGAGAAAACTTTAGCAGATATTTTTCTATTGCCAGTTTCAAGTAAAATTAAATTCTTGTGAAATATCTTTCCATAATATTATAACAAACAATCCACACATTGCATTGCTCTTATTCAAAATCTTTGCTGAAATATAACACCGAATCTTACAATGGTCAACAATGCAACATCTTTAGGAATTATTTCGCATAATGATGATATAGTGCCACATAGGCTGGCTGGCTGTATGGCTGGATGGCCAGTTCGCTGTGGGTACACAACTGTGGAATGCGGTTAGCAGCCGCAAATACAATGCAGAAAGGGCCCCAAAAGAGCAAGATGCATTGCTATAAAGAGAGAGAGAGAGAGAGTGGGATAGAGAGAAGGAGAGGCAGAGACAGGGGCATGTGGCAGTGAATGAGAGGGCCATTTAGTTTTGGTCGCTGAAAAATGATTAATAGTCGTGTGCTTGGCCCTGGCAACCACGACGACGGCGACGACGACGACGCCGAGGAGAAGGACGGACGCATTGCCGCAGTTGCAGCCTAAGTGGAGCAGCGGCGCTGTAAATTTCCTTTTGCCAAAGGTAGCTGCAGCGGCGACGACAGAGGAGCAAAGTCCGCAGGCAGTGGCAGTGGCAGTGGCAGGGGCAAGGGAAGATGTTGCACTCAGCCCATGTTTGATTTTGTATCTCCGACTGTGAGAATGTTGAACGTATGTGAGTAAAGATATTTAGTTGGCTGCCGTTCACGTCTCTCTCTCTCTCTCTCTCTCTCGCTCTCTCTTTCTGTCTTTGGAATTACTTTTAACGATTTAATGTTTTGTGAACTGCTTAAATTGTGCAAACAATTTGAACTAAGTGCCACGAAGCGCTGCGGCAGGTGAGAAGGCAGCAGCGGCAGCAGCAGCAGCCAGATTGCAGGCGGTTGCACAAAAGCTTTTTTGTTGTTGTTCTTTTTTTTTTTTTTTGATGTTGTCTTTTGGGGCAACGTTCCAATGGCCATTGCACGGCGCACAGGAAGTGCAACTTTAATGAAGCGTTTAAGTGGCAGTTGTTGTACTTTCGGCTGTTGCTGTTGTTGCTGTTGCTGTTGGCATAAGAAAGGTGTTGTGCAGCTGTTGAATGTTCAATGATGCTGGCAGAGACTAAAGGGAATGTGCGACATGTGACCCGGGAATGGGAATGGGAATGGGAATGGAATTGTGAAGTGTTGCCTTAAATTAGGCAGAGACTCCGACTAAGTTTCCCTTGCTTTGCAGTTATGCGAGCTATGCAACTCGCTCTATTGCCAAAGGTGTAATTTAATAACTTGACAACAATCTCAATAGCAGACACCTTCTCGTCTCGCCTGCCCTTTGTCTTGCCCTCGCCAATGTTTCCACATGATTCATGCCCGCCAATGCCTGGCCTCCTCCGACGCAGCAGCACACACAAAGAAGGAAATAAAATTCCACGCAAATTAACTTGAAAACGAACAGAGCGATAAAAAAAAAATCCAAACTCTAAATAAGTCTACGAACAGTCGATGGGAAAAAGGAATGGAAGGAAGGGACGGACGGACAGAGCGAGACCGTCGCGTCGTCGCTTGGATGCTTCCACTGTCCAGTCAGCAGCGAGTTTGGCGCATGCGTCGACTGCTCAGTGCGCAGTGCTCAGTCGCCGACCCTCTTAGCTCTCGCCCTCCCGCCGTCCAGTGAAGAAAAAAGGGTACCAGTTTCAAGACCAGTCCGCTACGAAAAGTCTCCCAAGAAATTCCTTTGGCGCAACAACAAAACGAAGAACAGAAGAAACAACAACAAAAATCAAAGAAATCTGTTTCGGAGCAGAGCGACTGAAAAATGTTGTCACGCCGCTTTTACATACTGACCAACAACAGTTGTTCTCGTTCCATTTGTTGTTGTTGTTGTTGTCGCTTGGGCCTAGGCCAAGAGCTATGGACGCGAGCTTCTTTTGTAGATTTTAGTTAATTTGTATAAAGCCTGAATTAATCACGCTTAATTGCAATAACTTGACCAGCCCAACGCGCGCTCTCTCTCTCTCTCTCTTTCTGTCTCTCTCTCTCCCTCACTCTCTCTGTCTTCATTCTCTCTTTGGTTTTTACGTTTATTTGATTTGTTTTCAGGTAAACTGTTGCAGCCTCTGCCTTTTGCTTGCCCACCCTTTTGCCCGTTCCACGCTGCTCTTTACCTGTCGCCGTGTTGCGTTGTTTATTTTTGGTTTTCAACGTTGCTTGATTGGTTTTTTTTTGTTTGTGTGTTTTTTGTTTCTTTCCTCATCGGCGTTCTCAATGTTTCGTTATCTTTTGGTCAAATGCAACACGTTGCGTTGCGTTTCGTTCATAATTTCAAGGAATTGAACAAAGAAAGAGAGAGAGCGAGAGAGAGAGAGAGAGAGAGTGAGAGCAAAGGAGAGACAGAGTGAGAGCGTAAGCGAACAGGTAAAGACAAGCCCTGCTGTTGTTGTTGCATTGATATTAATCAAGGTGTCATTGAAATCGTTTAAATTATGCACTCCAATCCAGTTCAGTCCACTCCAGGATTTTTGTCGGCATTTGTGAACCTTCCTTTGTTTGCTCTCTCTCTCTCTCTCTCTCTCTCTCTCTCTCTTCGTCTCTCTCTCGCTGTTCTTGGTTAGATAAGTTAGCCAGAGACTGTGTTGCAGCCTCTTTTGTTGCGTGAGTCATAAATTTTATTGATTCTCTTCTTCTGCATTCTGCTGATAAGCGCCAGCGTTTAGATAAAGCTAAGACCTTGCCTCAACTCAACTCAACTCAACTCGATTCTCTTACCTCAACAACAACAGCAACAAAAACTTTTACAGCTTGTCTTCCCAGGTAGTCTGTAAGTAGGTTAGTTAGGAGGCTGTGGGCATGGCTCGTGATAAGGCCAATTGATAAGCAAATTGATGTCGTTCAAAGCTAAAAGTTTCTAGACCAGCTGGGGCCACTCAGTTTTGGTTAGCTGCTCATTTTTGCAGCTTGTATTTAGTTGGGAGAAAAATCAATCAGGCATAATTTTCATACTCTCTTATATTTTATTTAATATATTTTTAAGTTCTTAAAATGTTTAAATAATTTCTGAAATATTTCTAAATAAGATTTTAAATTAATATAGAAATATTTCAGATATTAAATTAACTATTTAAGAAATTAAAAATAAATTTAATGAAATATAAGTTTTTAAATTAATTTTAAAAATATTTCAGAAATTAAATAATATATAATAATAATATATAATAATTAAATAATAATATAATAAATTAAATAAAATAAAAACCTTTTTTAATTAATTTAGAAATGTTTCAGAGATTAAATAAACTATTTAAGAAACTAAAAAAAAAATGAAATGCTTATATTTCATTTCATTTTTAACTAATTTATAAATATTTCAGAAATTAAATTAGCTATATTTATATTTTATATTTAATAAAATATAAGTTTTCTAACAAATTTAGAAATATTTCAGAAGTTAAATAAACAATTCAAAGAAATAAATACAAAATACAAATATATGAAATAAAATATAAGTTTTTTTAATAATGTAGAAATATTACAGAAATTAAATAAACAATTTAAATTAAATAAATTATAAATATAAAAGAGCATCATGCAGTTGGCCATATTTGACTGCAATCTGTACACATTTTGACAGCAACTGCATGAGACTTACAGTTTTACATGCACTAATATCATCATGAGGAAAAGAATTTCAGTTGCTAAATTTCTCTGGCTAAATTTAAGCCTAGGCTTACAGTTGACTGTAACTTTCCCACTAGCTTAAGACAATTTCAGAAAATGATTCTACCCATTTAAACCTATTTTTTAAATATATAAATATATAAATATTTTATTTTATCTGATTTCTTGATTATCTAATCTTATAAAAAATATATTTATATGTAGTAAATTTCTCTTAAGACTTATAAACAAGTTTCTCTTAAAACTTACTCCTTATACACATCTCTTTCTATATCAATATATATTTAATCACTTACCATTGCTGGGTTTTTGTGGTATTTCCTTGGCATCGATGCCTCGCGCCTGGAAGATGTGCGAAACGGCGCTGCAGTTGGGGCTGAACTGATCGATGATCGAGGAGCCGCCAGCCACGCCGGCGGAGGAAGAGCCACCCGGATTAGCAACGGGACCAGGCGCTGCCAAGGCGGCTATTTGAGCGGCAGCCAAGGAGCTGCCCTCTTGGAGCTGGCCCTCTGTTGCCGTTGCCAGTAACAGGAGCAGACTATTGAATATCACAAAGTAGGCGGTATTTCTTGCTGTTCTTCTGGAACTGCAGTGCAGATCCTTCAGATTTGCTTGTTGTCGTTGACAACAAAACATTTTGTTGCTGTTGGTGTTGCTGTTGGTGTTGCTTTGTTGTTTATGTTGCTAAGGCTTTGTCACAATCAATCACACACGTTTATCACACAACGCACAATCGATGGATTTTATGACTGAGCCGGCTTTTGCTATTGCTATTGCTGTTGCTGTTGTTGTTGTTGTTGATTTTATTGCACTTTGCTTTGCGTGGTACCGTAAATAAATTTGGCCACTACGTCAGCGAGAGTGAGAGACGGATAGGGAAAGAGGGAGAGAGAGAGAGAGAGCGGCACACGCACTAATTTACTAAGACAAACGGCACACGGACAACGTAATGCATTACGTTGTTTATGCCGGCATTGCAGTTGCCTGCTCTTGTTTTTGTTGTTGCTGCTGCTGCTGTTGTTTCTTACTGTGCATTTTATGCTGTGCAGGTGCAGCAGGTAATGTGCTCTTTGGTTTCGTTAACAAAATGTATAAAGTATCAAACAACAATGAATATAACACGCACAAAACACGCGCACACACTCTCACTCACTCGCGGACGCACAGCACGCACACAACGAAACCGATGCGATGCGAAGCGCTACACTAACAAAACACGTTCGTGCGGATCGAGCGCGGAAATTTGACTGAAACCAAAAAGAGAGCCACAACGCTAACATACTGTTAAAGAGCACAACATAACGCTAAGCGAATGTTAAAGCTACGACATGTTAATGTGAACTCCTATGTTAAAAGAGTCTTCCACTGTTAGGAATACAATGCCACAAGTTGGGACATCTGTTGCCCCGAGTGACGTCACAAATTAAAGCAATTGATATGACATATTCTAACTTTTTGTTAAAATAATAATGAAATATATATAAATAGCTCTAAATAAATAAACTAATATTTGAACTGAAGCAATAACAAAATTTTCATGTGATCTTATCATATGTACAAAGTATTGCATAAAATAATAACACAATTATAACTACACTAATAACAATAAGAATTAAATGCCTTTAGTTTTCACAATTTTTAGCCGTTATTTTTATTCTATAAACAGTGACCTTCTCAGCGGCAAACATGTTAAATAACTATCGTTGCATCAGCCCTGTCAGCTGTTGTTGGCGGTTTATTTGAATTTTCAAGCAAGTGTTGCATATATTGAATGTAATTGTTTTTTTTATTTACGTAATATAGTAGTAGTATAATAAATGTTTATTAAAATTTGATATCTATTTTGCTATATCTTATTAGAAGTTCAGCCATATGTTTTTTCTTATAATTTTTCGATTACAACATATCGATGTAACTGTTAGAATATCGTCTGTTATTGTTACGTTTTTAAGCAACGCTTCTCCCATCGCTAACACAGCTGTTTTGGCGGCATTCACATTTAGAAAATACGCAACAATTTCTGGACCAAGTTTATTTATAATGTGCAGCTATTGTTAAGTTTTGCCAAATCAAAGTTAAGCGCCAGTATTATTATGGCGGATAAAAGGGCAATAAACGAGGCGCTGGACAAGTTCTTTGGCCACAAAGGCTTCAAATCAGAGCTGCAGGAACGAGCCATCACATGCGCTGTGAAAAGTAAGCTGAAGAGAATTCAAATCGGGCTTAGCTCAATGTATATCTGGTCTTGCAGAGAAACAGGATGTTTATGTGTCGATGCCGACGGGATCGGGCAAGTCGCTGTGCTTCCAGCTGCCAGGCTTGATGTGCGAGAATCAGCTGACAATCGTCTTCTCCCCTCTGCTGGCATTGATCAAGGATCAGATCGATCACCTGGCCAAGCTCAAGGTGCAGGCGGACTCGCTCAACTCTAAGATGAGTAGCAAGGAGCGCGAACGTGTCATTATGGATCTGCGTGCCATCAAGACCAATATCAAATTTCTGTATATAACGCCGGAGCAAGCGGCCACCAAGTTCTTCCAGGATCTGCTCCACTCCCTGTACAAGCACAAGAAACTGGCGTATTTCGCAGTGGACGAGGCGCACTGCGTCTCCCAATGGGGTCACGACTTTCGGCCCGACTACCTGAAGCTGGGCGAGCTGCGTGCCAAGTATCCAGACGTCGTTTGGCTAGCATTGACAGCGACGGCTTCGAAGGAGGTGCGCGAAGACATTTATAAGCAGCTGCGCTTGCGCCAGCCCGTGGCCCAATTCAGTACGCCTAGCTTCCGATCCAATCTCTACTACGACATTGTGTACAAGAACTCCATTGAGGATGACTTCCATCACTTGGCCACCTTCGCACAGCATTGTCTGGGCGATGAATCTGAGTTTAAGGCGATGCCCAAGGCAAAGCGAGGCTGCGGCATCATCTACTGTCGCACTCGAGATCAGGTAGAGCGCGTCGCTGTGGGCGTCTCGAAGCAGGGTGTCGGCGCCGTGGCCTACCATGCCGGACTGAAGACAGCGGAGCGCACAGAGGTGCAGGAGGCGTGGATGCGTGGGGATCAGCCCATCATCTGTGCAACCAACAGCTTTGGCATGGGTGTGGACAAGCCCAGCGTGCGCTTCGTCATCCACTGGGATGTGCCACAAAATGTGGCCGCCTACTACCAGGAGTCGGGTCGTGCAGGACGCGATGGTCTGCAGTCCTATTGTCGGCTTTACTATGGCCGCGAGGATGTACGCTCCATACGCTTTCTCCTGCAGAACGATGCGCAGCGTGCGCGCGGTCGTGGTGATCGTGAGATGCTCACGGAACGCGCTCTACGGCAATTCGAGCGCATTGTGGATTTCTGCGAGCAGACCCGCTGCCGGCACAAACTCTTTGCCGACTATTTCGGAGATCCCACGCCCGACTGCAGTGCCCAGTGCGATGTGTGCAAGCGACCCAAGCAGGCGGCAAAAGCGCTCGAGACGTTTCAGCGACTCTGCATGGATGCCACCTTCAAATCGGACATTTCACTGCAGGATTGCGCCGATCTGTACGAGGGTAAGTGTCATACCTGACTTGATTCCTTTTAAAGATTCAATAAAAACTTTCCCCTTTTAGGAGGTCGCGCGGGCAGCAAAAGAGCAGCCCAAGAATATGCCAGTAATGATTCGGACCAGGAGTCGGATCAGAGTCACGCAGCTCAAGCGAAGCGTCTCAAAAAGGAAACCGAAAGCTTTATTCGCGAACAGTTTAAGCTGCGCAAGCAATTGGGTGCAGCCCGTCAGCTAGAACAGGAGACAAGCACGCAAATATCACGTGTGCAGCAGGCCCAATCGACGGAGATCAAGATCAGCGGACTACAGCATACGAGTCGGGAGAAATACCTAGACGCCATCATCGATGCACTGAAGGCGAATGTGTCGAAGTGTGAAAAGGAACCGGATCAGCAGCCACGCAGCGCCCTAAGGCACAATGATTACGAGGCCATGGCCGTGCAGCTGGAATACGAAGTATTTCGGCAACAGCGCGTAGTCAACATGTATCGACATGCCCTCGCCAAACAGGTGAGTAGTCTAGCTAGAGAGAGTGAGTCTTCAGTCAATAACAATATCTATTTCCTAGCTCGCGAGCATTAAACAACTAACTGCCAAGTTGACGCTAATGCCGCTCATTCTGGACTATGTGCCGCGACCGGAGACTAGCGCCAAGGGCGTCTGGACGGGTGGAAGTGTGGCCTACTTTGAACGCAAGCTTAAGGAGTTGGAGGAGCAGAAGCCACAGTCTATGAAGGAGCCACCAAAGGCATTGCGCGAGCGCAAAGGTTTCAAAGAGGACCAAAGCAAACAAACATCAATTGCCAGTTTCTTTACCAAAGTCAAGCAGGAGGTGAAGGAGGAAGAAATAACAGAGACTCCAGCGGAACTTCCTGTCACAGTTAAAACAGAGCCAACAGAGGATGCTGAGGATGGGCCAATGGAGGATGTGAAGGATGATGACAGTAAAACAGAAACAGAAACGCCAGTTCTTGAAGCTCAAGTTAAGCAGGAACAAGAATTGAGCGAATCTGAAAGTCCCACGAATGAGGAACAGTTGGAACTTGAGTTCGGGGATAGAAAATACAGACTAATGTCAAATGGCGATGGTAGCTACGATACGCATCGAAAAGCGCGTGTCTCGCACCTGGAGACAGAAACGCAAAAGAAGCCAGCAAAGCCCCGAGACAACTTCAAACTGAATTTCGGCAAATCGGAAAGTGAAAAAGAAACGAATGAAATGGAAATGGAAATGGAAATCGAAAAGGAAACTAAAACGGAAACGGAAGCAAGCATAGATTCAATCAAATTCATAACTGCACATCAAATGCTAAAAGAAAAGAAGTCGGAAAAGAAGTCGCCAGAACTGAAAAAAGAATCTTTGTCACTTAACGGCGGCTTTCAGACTGCAAGGCAATTGCTAGAACAAAAGCACAAGCAAGCGAACATTAAAGAAGAGCCAAAGTTAGAGGACTCCAGCGAGTTGAGAAAGAAGCAAGCAAACGTTAAAGATGAGCCACATTTAGAGAAATCGAAGGAAAAGCCAAAGGATGAGCCGCAAAAGGAAAAGTCCACGACTCAGTCGAAAAGAAAGCCTCAAGTCAATCAGCAAAAGAACGATGTTAGCAAATCTGTGGTGGAGTGGCTCAATCCCTATTACAAGCGCAAAATTGCCACGAGGGAGCTATTTAAGGCTCTGGCAAAGCTCATCACACAACGCATATGCGACGGCAGCCTGGGTAAGGAATACACTCAAAGAAATTGCTGTTCAATTTGTAATTTCGCTTTCTTCTCTTTTAGGCAACGGCGATGCGTGCAAGTGTTACATTAAGGAGACGTTTCACAGCCTCAAAATGATCGAGAATGATGAGGACATTGAGAAATACTTTACAATTTCTATCAAATGAGCAAGATCGTTTTTTGATACTGCCTTTTGCCAATGTCCGACAGCTGCTCGAAAAGTTGTTATTAATATGTTATCAGTTTTAAGAACTGTTTTTTTTTTTTGTTGTTTGTCGTTAAACCTATTGTAAATATTGATAATCGCTTATAACCTAAAGGAAACTGCTTACAAAATTATCATTTCAAAAGTTACAAATATCGCTTGGAAGCCAAGTTTAGATTCTAATGATCGGTTATAAGATCCCATACTAAAATGCGCATAATCAATTAAAATGCCCTTGTTAAAGTAAAAAATGAATTAAAATTGTAGAAATTTGAAATTTTATTAATATTTGATCAGAGTTAATATATTAATAATTTGCTTTATATAAGTAGTAATTAGCTTACCCAGTAAACTTTGTTATCTTAATGCAAATCTTTTGCTCCACATGAAAAAATATATATTTATATATCCGAAAGAACTTACACAATTGTTGCTCAATATTCAATGAAAGGCAATAAAATATTTTTATTATATATATTTTTCTTTCAAAATTTATTTCGTTTGTTACAAAAATATTCGGTGTAAAACTTATGTTAGATAGATTAGAAAAAAACGTTTCGTGATTCGTATTCTAAGGGGAGCGGTAAGCGATACTTAAACATTTGTCAAAAAATTTCCTACACTTGGGTTTTGTTTGTACATTCTCTTTCAATTGATGGCAATTATGATGTATATGGTACAGATATTCTGAACAATTAGCAGGGAGTGGGGAGACCGCTTACGACTAAGCTCTGTAAATATTACAGTCCAGTTAGGCCAGAGTCTGGAAGAGTCGAATGCGCTGTCATTCCAGATCGCCGTGCACGCCAAAGCGAATGGTGAGTAGCACATCCAGCAAGTAGATCAGGGCGGTGACCAGCGAAATGGAAGCGGATGCCATTACCAGATCCAGGCGATGCATATTGGGATGCCAGTAGTTGCGGTCCTTGGTGGTGCTCCAGTCACGGAACAGCAGCGCCGTCACAGCCACATAGAGGACAAACCCAACCAGGGACCACAGCGTCGCAGTGCGCCAAGGCGTGCTGCATAGGAACATATGGATATAAATTGATATACTAATATATATAGTTTTGTACATTACTTACAGATCTCCAAATAGCGCCATAATCAAGTAGATTGCCGTGTAAATTGTCAGCGCTCCAAAGGTCACATAACAAAGCGCCATCACCCTGGGTGTGATGAAGACTCGCAAGTGCGAATTGGTGGCCGGCTCGTCGATCAGCCCCAGACAACATATCAGCAGACACTTGAAAGAGAATTTAAGTTTACAAATTCATAAATATATATAGATATTAAGAAAGTCAGACATTAATAAAAAAAATTAAAACTTTATTCGGGGTTTGTGAATGAATGAAAAATGTAAGAGTGCAGTAGTCGGGAGTGCGTGAGCAGGAGATAACCTGCATTCAGCGCAGAGCTACTATTCCAATCATTCTAGTCTAAGGAAATACAATGAGTTATTGAAAAAAAAATGCTAAGCTCGTATTGCGTATGCTAAACAGGAATATATATTGAAAATTTCATGCTCAAACTTTTGTAGCTTACGAGATCCCCGAACAGACGGACATGCAGACAGACGGATATGGTTTGATCCACGCAGCTCGTCGTCATGATCAGCATCTATTATAATACTATAATATATTATACTATATTTTACTACTATAATATAGTATATTTTAATACTATACTATGGCATACTTTACAACCATACTATACTTTACTACTACACTTTACTCTACTTTACTACTATACTATTCTACACTTTAATAATATACCATACTCTACTTTACTACTATACTATACTAAACTGGGCACTTGAAATGTAACCCATTGAAGAGGTCATAAATTGGGTTTTTAAACTGATTTTTATTTATTTCAAAGTACAGAATGTGTGAAAACAATCAGAAATTCAGAATCAATTCACTTTGGTTCGATATGACTACATTTTGCCTTGACTATGGCAACCTTTTGCCTACAGACAGTCAAGAAACGACTCGGAAGTTTCCCGAATGTGACGGACTATATATAGCTTTCTTCAGCGTCTCGAAGCTGGTATATTTCTTACTTCGAACCTCGCTCTTCAAAATAGCCCAGAGAGAATCATTCAGTCGGATATATAATACTATATGCATATACTATACCTCTATACTTTATAGTATATACTATACCTATGTACTTTATACCATATACCCGCACGCTTATGTCTGTTACAAATATTTGCACTAAATCAATTTACCTTGAATTCGCATTCAATCTATGGGATCAGGCTATAATTATAAAAACTTCAAGTTGATATGATAGATGACCCACAACCACAGTAACTTTACTATTTCCATAGAGTTTGGAATGTTGTTATTCTTTCTAATCGTATGGTTCAATAAAAGAGATAAAGTAACTGAAAGTACTACGTCGTATATATACAAACAATAATTAAATAATGTAAACATAATAATAATAATATCAATTTGTATAGCTATGTTAGTTAAGAAATGTTAATAGAGGTTGGTTTGGCTTTCGACTATGTTATAAAAAATATATGTGTAAATGTTGGTATACATATATAGATTGATATATTTATATACATTTATATATATTTATATATCTTTTACTCACCAGCTCAACAACTTTGATGGAGATGAGAGTGTAGGTTGCCTTCTTGTTGCCATTTGTTGTGGCAAAGGAATTGTCATCCGCCGGCGACATTTCGACCCGTGAGATTTCTGTGGGTTGCAATTAGTCAATTAATTAATTAAGGAATGATATTTAATTGGAATTGGCTTGAAGCAGTCGTGCCAAGTGCTCCGCTTGGAGAGTGTTGCAAGTACCTATGGAACGCAAGTAACTCATCTTCCTCTTCTTATTCTGCTTCACTCTCGTATTTATTTATTTATTTTATGAACTGCCTACGTTGAGGCATTTAAAGTTCTTCCTCGGTATCTATGGATGTTAAGACGTAATTGCCTTATTGGGCTCTGAGTTATTTGTTATTCTTTTTTGTTGTTATTAACTCGAGTGCGCAGTGGAGCGTGGTTAAATGCCACAAAAAATGTGCTGAGAATTTGTGTCAATTGCTGTGGGGAAGGTCTCTCCTACATAATTTCCCAAATGGGCTTTAATAGATTTTTTTAGTACCTAAACTTGCTAAGGGCAGCAAAATGATGTCAGCTCTGGATGTGCGTGGGTGCAGCTTGGATCGAAGTGATTCCAGCAATACAAATGAGCTGTGAACCAGGTGGTTCAACTGTCGCAACTATTGTCATTGTCTATTAAATATTGAGGAATTTACTTACTCACAATCTGAGGGGTATACCAGGTATAGCAAGTATTACCTATACAAAACATCAACTGCATTTGCATAAAAAATCCTTTGGTTTACTTTTCACTTTTTTAGATTTAGAGTCAGGGGTATATTGGTTTTGAACAATAGAATTGTAATATTAAAGATCTAAGATCTAAGATGTCTATAGATCTAAGATCTATGTTGTTGCATATACTCCACTTCTCAAGTATTAAGACTTTTGGCAGGCGAGCAAATCGGAAATTACTATATCTTTTATATAAAGAAGACTCTATTTGGAGACTGGGAAGTATGAAATGTATTCTCGTGCTTTGCATGCCTAGATAAAAATGTATAAGATATATAATAAAATAGTTGATATATATATAGTATAAATATATATATGATTTGGCAAGTGAACTGTACTATTGATCTCTAAGATCTCTCAACAAACTATGTATCCAAGCCTACTGGCATATATATACCAATTCTTGCTTTACCAGTAGGCTAGTTAATCATCTTACTTTTTGAGCATTAAAAACTTGAAGAATTAATATCTAAGTTATATATTAATATCAGTTCAAAGTTATTATAGTTGCTTCTCTCAAATTTATGTAACTCATTTGTTCATTCGGATCCCTTTTTGTCTTTTTTGCAGCTCGAAATGGGCCAGCCAACATCGATTTTGAAATAAAAGATTATTTTCTAATTTAGATTGTGTTTTTATCGCTTTACCATGTAAGCCCATGTGCCTGGGCTAACATGTAATTCCTCTAAAGGAAGCAACAACTTTTAAACCATGATTTAATTAAATATTTGAAATTGATTTGATACAAATTTGCATCAATGAAAAAGGCAAAGCTACAAAAGTGCTCCTCCATTTGTTTTCAAATGTAGGCGAAATGTTAAAAATCGACAGAACAATCCAAGTGCCCTATTTTCATTCCATTCCATTTATATTTGTTAATTATCTGCTTAATATAAAGAATAATTCAATAAATAATTTCTGTCAATTTATTTGAATTTGTTTGCTTAGAAATTACATGTTTTTCAATTTTTGATTTGAGTTGATCTAAAATATCTAATATTTTATAGAGCTTTTACCAGAATCCCATTGAATTATTTAGAATATATTTATTTCATTCAAGAAGTAAATCTAATTCTAATATAATACTATCTGAATAAAGTAGATGACGAATGAATGATGAAGAAATACAGAAAGCAGCATGAAGAATGCAGAATGAATAATGAAGATTGAAGAATGAAGACTGAATAATGCAGAAACAAGAATGCAGAATGCTAACCCAAAGATTTCCTTTACAGAATCACTTGGAACTTCCTTTAAATTGATAGTCCGTCTAAAAAAATATCCTTAAATGCAAATAAGAATTTCCCAAAAACTCTTAATTCCTCATACTGCAACTAGTGCACATATGTCAAGTTTCTCAATCAAAAGGCATGAGCTATGTATTATTCATCAATCAGTTAGTCAGTCTGCCGGTCAGCCAATCATTCAGGCCAACACTTAAATGTATATCATTTCAAATAACTCCCTAACTATCTTTCTTTTTTTTTTGCTGATGTGTCAACAATTACTGTTCAGCCAACAATGCGACACTCGCTCGACACTTTTGCCGCTGTTGTTGTTGGTGTTGTTCATGGAGAATATTTAACTGCATGGTTGAGTTATTCGGGGCATTCATTCATGCCTCATTGATTAAGACTAATTGCATTGGCAAAAGTCACGTACAATAAAAAAATACCATAAGTGAAGCATAGACGGCAGACATAACATAGTTGACCTGCTTCAACTACTCTTAACTATGCACAAAAGTTATTGAAATGCAGACGGGAAAACCAGAAGCCAAAAAAACCTAAAGTTGGGAAAAACTTTCGTTCGAAGGTGTGTTTTATGAGAGGTAGAGAGGGTGACAAAGAGAGAGAGAGGGGAGGCATTGGGTGGTAAGTGCATGATTGTTTGTTAGTTAACACTAATTTGTAATACTAACAAACATTCTAGTGACTAGGCTCGACTGTTCTGAGCTGGAAAATTAACGTTGCGTGTTGTCAAAAAATCATTAATATGTAATATGGCTTAAAGAACCGAAGTAGTAGATTACGAAATACCCTATAATGCAAAGATTTTATTGAAAACATAAATATAAGTATATTAAAATGATGTTATTCGAACTTACGAGCTCATGCGATCTTTAAGTCTTTAGGGTTATCTAGATTTCTTTTAGACCATCATCTCATATAGAGCTACTCTGTAGTTATATTTACTTTTAAAATTATATATAAATATATTTATTTTTTTTCAATAATTTATCGTCGTCTTTTAAAATTATTTTCTAGATATTTTTTAATATTTTTTTAAAGTTATCTTTAGATATCTTTAATAGCTTAATATATTCTTTTTAATCTTATATCAATGTTATATTTTTTTAAAATATTATATTATTAATTAATTAATTTTTTATTAATAATATTAATATTTACAAAATAATTTGTTAAATATTATATTATTAATTTATTAATTTTTGAATAATAATATTAATATTTAAAAAATATTTTTTTTTTAATATTTTATTTATTAATTAATTTTTAATAATAATATTAATATATAAAAATATATTACACTCATTTAAGCTTAAGAAGAATATATTAAGCTCTTGAAAATATCTAAAAATAACTTTAAATATATATTAAAATAATTTTGTAATATTTCTAAATTTCCTAATGCACACCTAAAATTATTTTTATGTTTATTTTATTTCCCTTTAATATTTTTTCTTCTTCCTAAAGTTATTATATCATTTCAGCATGATTCATGCATGCAATATTGTGGCTAAGTAATTTTCAGTAGTAGAATCCGAGACGAAATAATTGTCGTAATGCCGCGCAATTGAGGAAACGACACGACAACACTTTTTGTGTTGATGCTAACAAACTTCTCACGTTTTTATTTTATTTTACTTCATTTTATTTATTTTTTGCCAAGCCAAACAAAACACAAAAATGACCAAAACAATTTAGAAGAAAGCTTAAAAAAAAGAAAACAAACAAACAAACCAACAAAACAAACGCTGAATAATGTAAACAAATCGCTTGACCAGTTCAACGGGTTTTTGTTCGAGCAGAGCAGAGAGGGAGAGCTTGGAGCAGAGAGAGAGAGAGAGAGAGGGAGAGCGAGAGAGCGATGAAGAGTGAGGCAGCCACACCTGTTTTGCGCTCGCGCAACCACAAAGCTGAGCTGTTGTTGCTCTCGCGCACTTCCTCTCGCTCTCAATGTGTGCGTGTTTGTGTGCCCAATATTCTGACCGGCACTGTGCCTTAACCTCGTTTCGCTTTCTGTTGGCGGCAAGGGCTTGGCGCGGGCAGCCCTCTAACTGGTCTGGCTCTCTGAGGATTGGGTCATCGACTTGCAAGCAATGTTGCCGTTGTTGTTGCTGTTGTTGTTATGTTGTTTTGTTTTGCTAAGCCATTCTTGAGCAGCTTCGCTTTTAGCTTGATCGTCTTACACTTCCGCTATAAGAATTGCCACATTTTCAGTTCACTTTCAAATGCGTATCTAATGCGCCTTAAACCTATTGACAAAACGTCACAAAAACTGGTTTTTCATGTAAGTTACACCCCCAACCTTCCGCCCTACCTCTTGAATGCATTTGCAACTGACTCTCTCTCTCTGTGTGTGTCTCTCTCTCTCACTGGGCGTATTACATTGGCGCCTACTGTACCTAGCCAGGCCGCTGCTGTTGTTGTTGTCGCCTAAGGGCCTAGCACTGTAAACTGAGTTTGCGATTTGTTGACCTCATTCCTCAGTCTCGGTCTCAGGCTCAGTCGCCACCGCCCACACGTTAGCAATTGTAATAGCTTTTGGTCTGGTCATGCAATTTGTTGTTGGCTTGTTGTTGGCTCTTGCGTCGGTTGTTGAGTGTTTGTCGGTTGCCTAGGCAGCCCAATTGGCGAATTCAATGACACAGCCAAAGGAAGGTCAGTGTCAGCTAGTGCTAAATTGTGTTTATTCCCTGAGTTGTACTAATACTACGACAAAACAGTTAATGACTACATCAAAAAGCTAGTAACTGGCTGAGTTTACTGTTGTTAACACAAAATAAGAGTGGCTGCAACCAACTGCATGATACTCGCTTATAGTTCTAATGGGAATTTAAGACAGACATGAGATTTGTATTAGAGTAAATGTTTGGTTTATAATTAGGTATATAAATAACAGAATTTAATACTATATATATTATATATATATATTATACATATATGTATATTATATACATATATTATTTGTATTAAATTTACTTTCAATTGAAACTCTTTTAAATTAAATTTAAAACTAAATTAAAATTTAGTATGGATTTTTATGAAGACTAAATCAATGGGTATAGCTCACGAGGAAGCACTTAATATTTGTATTTAATGGTTTTCAAAGAGTAGGGAACTTTATGAGATATATAAGAGTATGTAAAGAGAGAGTATAGATCTATGCAGATAAGTATAAATAAATATAAAAACATAAAAAGTGCTTGACTTTGAGCACGAGACTGCACGCCATCAAGATAGCGCAACCTTCACGTTCCCAGTTAATGTTGCATATTTTCTATATCACTCGGACTATAGTCCCACAATTTGTTATATTGAGCTCTGTTTTATTCTACTTAAAATAAAATCAAATTGGGCTCTGTATCATTTCAGCAAATATTTATGAAATATTATGAATAAAAGTTTGCTAAAAAATTGGTTATCAGAGATCATTTAACTTTTTTCAATATTTTCTATTAAAATATTTGGTTTCCAATAAATATTAAATATCTTATACACTTTTAACCAAAATTAGTAGTGTGGGGCGCAAAATTGTTGTAAGGATAATAAATATTTTATTTAAAATTCAATTTCTAAGATATTTCAAATAAATTTATAAAATAGTGGGCCTAATGTAATTGAAGCCTAAGACTAACTCTAATTTTATGTTTCACTGTTTTCCGGAGGCCTTCGCCAATCATTCTCAAACGTTCTCGATGCTATTTGGGTCTGGAGAGTAAGGTCTTTCTTCTCTCAAGGACTTATAGTATATTTATAGACAGAGATAGACATAAGCATAACGTTTATATTTTTAAAACTAATATACTCTCTTTTATCTATTTTCGAGATAGATAGATAGCTATAAAATAAAATATAGACAGTTAGATATAGATCTACATATAGATATATAGCTATATTTATAAAATTTAAAAATATAAAAAGATATATAGATAAGTCTGCGAGGTATACATATAGTAATATATTTCATATGTATATAAATGTATATAGACAGTTAGATAAAGAGATATATGGGGATGTTTATGTAAAGAGGTATATTTATATAAAAGTTATATAGATATACATATAGTAATGTATGAAAGGATATATATAACTTTGCAGTCAATCTCTATATCTCTAGTGATATAGTCCATCTCTAGATATTGCTATATTACTTAGCTGATATGCTCGCCTGACGACTCTCCACAGCGTAGCGCAAATACAAACTATTCAATTGTCTAAGTCGCAGTGGCAACAGAAGCCCTAACAACTGTGCAAACTGTAGCAGATATATATATAGATATATATACACATATACATGTATATATTTTTTAATATTTGCCAACTTAAGTAATTCTCCAATGGAGCTTATAATTTGCATTCAAAACACGCCCCAAAATTAGTTTTCATGAATCATAGAATAAAACATTTTGTTAGCCAGTTCAAATTATGCACAATTAGCACTTGGCTAACAACAACAACAATGTGTCACGCCCTTATTGTTGCTGTTATTGGTTGTTTACTGTACTACAATAACAATTAGTTTTCGGGCGGGGCACAGCGAGAGCATCAGATCTTATAGATGAGAGCAACGATCTGCGACTCTCTGAATCTGTCTCCGTCTCAGACCCAGACTCCGACTCGGACTCCGCCGACTCGCTTTGATAGCATTTGATGCACTTTAGCGTGTTTGCCACAAAGTTAGTTTTAACTATTTTTACATGTTAACAAATGTTTTTGGCTTACAAAAACAGGTTTTTAATACAATTATGTGTGTGTGTGTGTGTGTGTTTGTGTGGGTATTACAACATATTAGGTATATACAAATGCGTACATGGCTAATACTTATTAGAGGTGCAGAAAAGTGCAGCCAGTTGATGCTGTTAGCCAAAAAATAAAACACGTTTACAGCGAGCCAAACACTAAAAACACACACAGATACAGTTCAGAACTTGAAGCGCGCAATTCAATTGATATATATACGTGTGTATGTGTGTATTTTCTATTTCAATTCGGTTTTTCTTTTAATCCGCTCAATCGGGAAAGTTTGAAACTGAAACCGACGACACGACAACGTCAACTGTTGTAGCTTACGTCGAGCCCAAACCGTTCAGGCCCAAGCCCCAGCCCCATAGCAAGAGAGTGACACAGAGCGAGAGAGAGAGAGCCACACGCAAACACACACACACACACACCCACAGAGTGAGCGAGCGAGCGAGCATAGTTGAACGCGCTAAGAGAACGAGCGCTTGAAACATGTTTAGAAACTTCAAAGCTAAACCAAAGTGTTAATTGCAGCACACGAATTCAAGTTGATTATAAAAACTTTATAACAACTATTTTTAGAAATTGCAAATTTTTAATTCACACCTTTTCCAATTGGATTTTTAAATTAAATTTTGTTTTGTTTGAAGTTGGAATTTAAAAAACTGCTAAAATGACCAGCACTGTAACTTGAGTTAGCCGAGTTGCAAACCAAGCCAAGGCACACACTGACTAATATATGAGACGGTATTGCTGTAGGTATTGTTCTTAACTTTGCTAAGGAAAAAAATTACCTTAGCTTATATTATCCATATAAGCTGCAAGGGAAATTCTAAATATCCCATTCAGAGAGAGCTAAAAGAGAGCTAACATAAATCCCTAGTTAGTCGAGTTACAAACCAGAGCGAGGCACTTAAGGGAAGAAAAACTTCTACAGCTGACAGTAAGCAATCAATTATCAATCGCAAAACCATTTTAAATATTTATTTGGATTAAATACAGATTTTCATTCGAAAATCTTGAATATTAAAATGTCCAGTATAACATGTCTGCACCCTGCACCCTGACTAATATATAAGCCAAATTGGCCGCTAGTGTAACTATTATATTAGAAGGCACACTTTGACTAATATGTTAGACGCTATTACTTCTTGGTTGCTAACTTTGCTTAAAGAAAAATTTACCTTAGCTATATATTTCCCTTATCAGCAAAGGACATTTTTAATATCTCATTGGGCATTCCTTGCTTAAATGGTAAATATATTTAAATTTTAGCTCTACAAATTATTATAAATTTTGTAACTTTTAAAGTTTTGTGTAAATCCATTTTATTTATTTATTTTTTTTATTTTTTCAGAATTTAAAAACCCATTCAATTTGACAACTCCAGTAGAATTATAAACACAGTTTAAAGTCTTTACTTTATTTCTTTTTTTTCATAATTTTTTTTTTAACTCTCGTTTTTCTTTTATGATTTAACAAAAAATATACACAGCTAGAAAACTAGGAAATAGAAAACTTGAATAAATACATATTTGTTAACTGTACAGAGCATTACGAATTAGTTGTTTGTTTTTGTTGTTGTTTTCGTGTGTTTTTCTTTTTATACATAATATTAATTAGGTGCCACCTCAATATTGAAACAACAAAACTTAAATACAGTCTTTCCGTTTACAGGCCACAAAAATAATTGCCGCTACTTAAGAGAAACAATAACTAGCTACAACAACACAATGGAACGTATATAAATACAGTCGAGTAACTGTAACTATTTATATATATATATTAATGTAAAGGGACATTTCCTCTATGTACAGTTTGGTGTGTTCTTTTGTCAGTTATCTGGGTTATACTTCTATATATATATCTTTCTATTTTATGTTTGTTTCATGTATGAAGGACGCTCGCATATTGGAAAAAAATAAAGCATACTTTTAGGCTGAAATGTTAAATGCGCATGCCAGACAGAAGCTGTTTGATATTTAACGAGTTCAGCAATTTAGAGGGAAAATATTTAATTTGCTAAAGGGCAAACAACTGTAATTGATCCATGGTTCAATTTTTGGTTTTAAGGAAAGTTTTTTGAAAACTCTTGAGCAAGCGCCTTTATACATACATACACATATGTTTTACCTTCGGGGTTTATTTGCAATATAAACGCCTCTGATCAGTAGGTTTCATAACTCGCGGTCGCGCAGCCTTAGGCTCAGCGGCGTTTTGGGTGCTAGAAGGAATTCAAATTCCGTTTCCAGCGGCTTCACGAAGCTCACATCGAAGGCCAACACCAGCTAAAGATTGAATTGAGTTGAATTATAACTATTCGATATATATGGTATATAGTATCTGAGAGCTAACCTTGGCCAGCAGCAGCACCACCTCCATTTCGACGAACCGCTTGCCGGGACACGTGCGTCGACCCACACCAAAGGGCACCACAATGCTGGCACTGTCCACGTTCACTGTGAAGTTGCCTGAGTTGGAGTCAATCCAGCGCTCGGGGCAGAACTGCTTGGCCTCTTGGAAGTTGGAGTCCTTGTGGCAGGCGATCATGTTCTGACACAGCACCACCGTCTAGATCAAAGTAGTGTTAAGAAAAAGGTCTGTGTTTAGAGACTACGGTTTGCATACGGCTTCTATATGGGCGTTGAGTACTCACGCCCGCATTCAAGGAGTAGCCCGAGAGCTCCATGTCCTCTTCGAGGATGCGCGCCAGGCAGAAGGCCGTCGGCCTCAGCCTATACGATTCCTGGATGCAGGCCTTGGTGTAGGTGGCATTCGTCAGAGCGTCCTGCAGTATGTTCGTGTCACGATACTCACGGAATTCGTCGTATATACGCGGTATAGCTGAACCTGTCTCTCCTGTCACGGAGCTGAGTACAAAGAGCAGGGTGTTGGCTAGCTAGAAAGAGCGAGCGAGAAACGAAGTGGAATGAAATCACTTCTCTTCTCTGCCTCCTCCTCTCCTCTTCTCTCCTCTCCTCTCTCTTACCGTTTCAATACCCGCGGCTATAAAGTCAATTATGGCCGACTTCTTGTCCCGTATGTCCAGCTCCTTCAGCTCGAGTATATTAAGGAATACGCTGCGCAGGCCGGCAGCATCTTCGTCCTCGCAGGCCGCCGATTTCTTGTGCTCCTCCAGCTCGTTGTCAATGATCTCCGAGATGACACTGTAAGTATGCATTAGTCAAGGCTGCGATGCTAGCTGATGCCGCATGTCGTATCCTTATACCTACTCATAGATCAAGTCTTCGGCTCGCGCGAACTCCCGATACGTCTTCGTGGGAAAGTACTTCCAGAGGCCAAGGCCATAGTACGAATCGCGCTGAGAGATGAACAGCTGCTTGACGGCCGCCGCTAGTTGGCTGATCTTCTCCGGCTGTTTGGTATTGACGCTCAGAAAGCCCATTCGCCTGCCCAGCATCAGGGTGCAAACAGCCTCCAGACCCATCAGGTTCGCCAGCTCCTCGAAGTTGGCCACGACCTGAGTCTGGGGGTCGCGCTTGGCGCGTAGCAGCTCCACGAAATCATCACAGACGGCGTTCAAGGCGGGCAGAAAGTTCTGCAGGATGCGCGGCGAAGTGATGCTGGAGGTGAGCGTGGACCGCAGCAGATGCCACATGGGTCCCTGCTCGTTGACAATGCCGACGCTCGCATAGCGATCGGGTCTCGACTGCCGATACATCACAATGATTTCGGTGGGCGGGCGAAAGGGATATTTGCTGGGATACTTGAGCACCTTATCCAGATCCTCGCGCTTATACAGGTGCACGATGGGCACATTCGAGGGCATCACCTCGAGCACAATGTCGCCGTACTGACGATTCAGATCTATCAGAGAGAGAGAGAGAGAGAGAGAGAGAGAGACTATTGGCTTTTTCTCTAGAGTGTTGTGGGAGTCTCTCACCTGCGTAGACCTCATGCAGCTTTGTCATTTTGTAGCGTCGGAAGAATATGAGGAATATCCATTTGGTGCCCAAGAAAGGAATGCGCTGTGGGCCAGGTATGTCCCAGATGCTGCGCCGCTTCCTCTGCTCGATGGGCGTCGCATGATAACAGTCCTCGAGCGGTGTATTCTTCAGCAGCGGCTTCAAGTAAATCGCACTGATCTTTTGCCTGTGAATCGCGCAATAGCAACCGAGTACGAGTGCCAGGGCGAGCAACAGTATCACGGCCATTACCATTGGACGCTGTAAGGAGGAGAGTTGTAGACGGGGGAATAGAGCTTACTTATCGCAATCAAATTTTCATATATTTTATGCAAATTTTCTCAAACACTTTAATTGATTTCATTGATTTCATGTACAGCGCCTTAAGCAAACCGGTCCCTGGCCTCAACTCAAATGTTGCTTTATTTAGAAATTGGCACCTGGATTCGCTAATCATTGATTTTGCATTGTGTTTGGGGTGTTGAAGATAAGAACATTTTAGGGTTTAATTCTATTGTTTCGTCGCTCTGATAAGATAAACAACAGCCACGGTGCAGTTCAAGGTTAAATGAAAAAGAAAAAAAACCTAAGACATTATGACTTGCGAAAAAAGAGAAATTGGGCAATGGAGCAAAAAAATAAGAAATAAAATAAAATAAAATAAAATCTGATAAGAATGTAGAACTCTGTCGCAACTGACTGCACAATACGCGTTCAAGCAAAATACAAATTTGAATTGATTTCTGCTATTAGTACTTGCTATGTTTCAATTGAAAGTTTATATCTATTAATAATTAATATCCATAAAATTTATAGCTATCTATCTGTGGATTCAAGCTCATCCACAGATAGATAGATATGAATTTGTTAGATACTAATTTTTAATAGATATAAATTACATAAACTCTTAATTGAAACATAGCAAGTATTGGGTGAAATAAATTTTTTAATTAATTCAAATTTGTATTTAGCTGATGCAACTGCAAATATTTTATGTCTGAACTATAAAATTGTAAGAGATAGGAGTACTTGTCGAGCGTGGATATACAAGATTTGATTGATCTGTAGCTGAGGTCCATGATAATCCAATTGCCCAACTTTAAGGCCATAGCTTAAAATTAGTGAATGATCATTTTCACACACTTCAAATGATCGTATTCGACAAATCTTGACACTTTACTCAGATATTGCTCAAAATTGTATGCCTTCAGCTGTATTTGCTTCGATTGATGGTTAGCAAATCAATATACTCTTTTTATATAATAAATTTAAAATATATTCAATATGAATATGATATATATGATATTTATATAAAATAAATAAATATTTAGAAATTCAATATCTTTAGATATAAATATATATTAGATATAGGTAGGTATTATATATTATATATTATATATTATATATTATATATTATATATTATATATTATATATTATATATTATATATTATATATTATATATTATATATTATATATTATATATTATATATTATATATTATATATTATATATTATATATTATATATTATATATTATATATTATATATTATATATTATATATTATGTATTATATATTATATAATTTTATATATTAACACACCAAAATACAACAATAAACCTTTTAACTATATAAATAAAAGATATCTGTTATTAATAATTATATTCTAAATATTAGACAAAATAAATATAAATATCTTATCTGAAGAAACTCCTTCTCAGTCTAAGCGAAAATACTTTCTACTACTAAATTATTATTATTGCTTATCACGTTTATGAATTATTCTTCAACTTGCGAAATAGGCAAAAATCCATACACATATATATACATATATCTATATATGATTTCATTTGTGTACCTCATAAGTATATTGTTAAGGCGTCATTGCTCTAAGCTGTCGTAAACAAAACCCGAAAAAAAAAGAGTCAAAAGTTTTATTTGCGCATTGGACTATTGAATGTTGTTTTGGTTGGTGTAGAGAAATACTCGATAGAAATTGTGAAATTCGAATTCGAAAAAAAAAAACAACGCAGAACTGAGAGTAAGGAACAGAAAACTTTCCCATCGTCTCGGCTTACATAATAAATTACATAATATGCTTTCTAATGTCGCGTTCTGGCCGCTCGATGCTTTCTTCTCTCTTGTTGTCTTGCTGCCTGCCTGTTGGCTATATTTGTGAGCCGTGTTTGTGAGCCGGTTTTAGCAGCCGACTCGTGGAACGGGGGCTTCTAACGCGGCTCTAACGACGACAGCCAACACGCGAAGACATTCCCCCGTTCGATTGCGACTCGACTCGATCTATCTATGTATCTGCATATTAATCATGGTGCCGGCAGTCGACGAGACGAGATCTGTGCTTAGAAGAATTCGCAAGAATTCTTATTAAAAAGCGAGTTTTTTTTTTTTCATCTACTACGACTACGACTACGACTACGACTACTACTACTATTATTGCTAGCTGCTTGGAAAAGTGAGAAGCGCTTAGAACGGCGCACGCGTCGCCCCACAGATGAGGAAGTGATTAACAGCAAAGAAGGAAGTGCTGAACTGGCTGATGATTTCTATTTCTTGTGTTTCCACTTTTCGCAAACCACAATAATCTACAAAGGCAATTGAATTGGCCTTAACTCCAGAGAGAACCTCCAGTTGAAAGCGAGTTGGCGACATTCAGCAATTGCCCAAAGTCACGTAGATACCCCAAAATATATATATATATATAAGTTTAATTTGGAATTCTCTTTATCTTGATTTCTTCGCAAATACTTTGTGGTCTCTTGGTGTTTTATTTGATATAATTGTGTGTGTGTGTATGTGTGAGTTGGACAAACATCAGGTTTGGGCTAGGTATTTTCTATTTTATGACCAATTAATCATTTTCAGTATATACCTTTGAGAGCACACAAGATAATTATATTGAATAATCGAAAATGTGTAGCACTGCTTTGGGGAAGATTTTTAAAATTCTGAATTAATTTTAGAAAATATTTTTAATATATTTAAGAAATATATATATAAATAATATTATATATAAATAAATAATTTAAATTATTTCTATTGAAATCAGAATTAATTAATTAATTGATTTGGAAAATGTATTAATAATGAAAATAATCAAAACTGTGAAGTACTTCTTTTGGGAAGTTCTATGAAATTGTGAATGAAATTTAGAAAGTATTATAAATATATAAGTAGTATAATAAGTAGTATAATATTATAAGTAGTATAAAATATAAATAAAAGAAAATAATAGAAATATTTGAAAATAATTTTGATCAAATCAGAATCAATTAGGAATTTTGGAAAGCTTTTGCATGGAACATATTTAATGAAAAAAATATTTCAAAATTAATTTTAAACTATCAAAAGAATATATAAAAAATCAAATTTTGAGTAATTAATAAATTAAACAAATAATCATATAATATAAAAGAAAAGTATGTAAATATAATAAATTATATTTGTTAAAGTCAAAATCAATTTTAAATTTGGAACAGTTCTGCTTTTGATATATTTAATAAAAAAAAAAAAAAATAGAAAAATTAATTATAATTGAAATAAATAAATATAAATTTGAAGATCAGTGAAAATAAATTAAAAAAGCATATGAATAAACTCAATTTATTAGAACTCAAAGTCAAGCAAAGACTTTTAGGAACTCTTTTGTTTTAGGTACCACTGTGACAAGTTCAAGTTCTAATTATTCACGAAATTTTCAAGTATTTTTGTATATCTCACAGCCCACTGTATGGGTCGCACGCCCGTCTCAGAGCTCCACGCGAACTGTGGCATTCCTTAGCTTAATTTGTTGATCATTTTTCAGCTTTCTTCACTTGTATTTCTTCCTTGGTGTATTACCTTACAGCTTTCGATGAATGCTTTCCCAAAAAAAAGCAAACAAACAAAAAAAACATAAAAATCCAACATAAAAATGTAAATAATTTCGACAAATTCAGCAAATTAGTTTGCATTGAACTGATTCCTGTGGCGTCTGGCTGTCCAAGTCCAAGTGCAACTGCAAATTACTGTTGACACCTACATAAAATTATTCAGCATTTGCTTAGTTACTTTGTAGAAATAAATTTTAAAAACTCGTACTTATACAAGGCGACCTGCAAACGTAGCTAAAATGTGGCACAAAAAAAGCAGTTTTAAAAATAAAAAAAAAAATTGAATAAAAAAAAACTCAAAATGAAAAAAGTGTTCTACCAATTAGCCGATATTTTGTTGTTGTTTATTTTGCGAAATAAACAAGTTTGTGTTTTCATCAGAATTTACATAAAGTTTTGATCATATTCTTGGCTATTTTTTTTTTTTATACCCTGAACCCATTGAAAATGGGAAATCAGGGTATAATGTTTTTGTGGAAATGTATGTAACAGGCAGAAGGAGACATCGCAGACCCCATAAAGTATATATATTCTTGATCAGCTCGATGAGCTGAGTTGAAATAGCCCTGTCCGTCTGTCCGTCCGTCCGTCCGTCCGTCCGTCCGTCCGTCCGTCCGTGTGAACGCAGCGATCTCGTAAACCACAAAAGCTAGAGATCTGAAATTTTCAGTATATACTCGTGTGTATCCTACGCAGTACGAGTTTTTTTTAGATTTTCGATAACTCATCCCGTTTCCTTATTATCGATAAAAATCGATAACTTTTCTTCCGTTAAGCATACCGTAAGAGCTAGAGACTCCAAATTTACTGTGTAGATCCGTGTAATGAATGCGGACAATTTGTAATTTTTGGATTTTGGATGCCACGCCCCCTTCGCCCCCAATTTGCAAAATTCGTATTTCAAATACTAGAGACTTGTGCTTTGGCAAATACACACATATGAATGACATAATTATGCTGTGAAAGTTTGATCACGAAAGTCCATCTACAAAAAAAGTTATTAAACATTTAATTTCCCATACAATACGCATATTGCAGCCCGAGCGCAGTCGCTGCGTCAACTGCGCAGTCAGCAGAGCGCGTGCTTATGCGTGCGTGCGTATGCATGTGTGTGTGTGTGTGTGCGTTGCTCGAAATATTTGTATATGTAAAATAAGGATATAATGTTGGAAAGATTGGCTCTTCGCAGGGTTCAGGGTATCTCGTAGTCGAGCCGTCTCGACTAGAGCACTCTTACTTGTTATACCCTGAACCCATTGAAAATGGGAAATCAGGGTATAATGTTTTTGTGAAATGTATGTAACAGGCAGAAGGAGACATCGCAGACCCTATAAAGTATATATATTCTTGATCAGCTCGATGAGCTGAGTTGAAATAGCCCTGTCCGTCTGTCCGTCCGTCCGTCCGTCCGTCCGTCCGTCCGTCCGTCCGTCCGTCCGTCCGTCCGTCCGTCCGTATGAACGCAGCGATCTCGTAAACCACAAAAGCTAGATATATGAAATTTTCAGAGAATACTCGTCTATAGCCTACGCAGTACGAGTTTTTTTTAGATTTTCGATAACTCATCCCGTTTCCTTATTATCGATAAAAATCGATAACTTTTCTTCCGCTAAGCATACCGTAAGAGCTAGAGACTCCAAATTTACTGTGTAGATTTGTGTAATGAATGCGGACATTTTGTCATTTTTGGATTTTGGATGCCACGCCTCCTTCGCCCCCAATTTGAAAAATTCGTATTTCAAATACTAGAGACTTGTGCTTTGGCAAATACATACATATGAATGACATGATTACGCTGCGCAAGTTTGATTAAGAAAGTCCATCCACAAAAAAAGTTATTAAACATTTAATTTCCCATACAATTGGCATATTGCAGCCCGAGCGCAGTCGCCGCGTCAACTGCGCAGTCAGCAGAGCGCATGCTTATGCGTGCGTGTGTATGCATGTATGTGTGTGTGTGTGCGTTGCTCGCAATATTTGTATATGTAAAATAAGCATATAATGTTGGGAAGATTGGATCTTCGCAGGGTTCAGGGTATATCGTAGTCGAGCCGTCTCGACTAGAGCACTCTTACTTGTTTTTTATTGGCACATTTTTCACAATTTATGCAAATCAACCGAACCAAAAATAAAAAAATATATATATTTATATAAATATATATATAAAATAAAAAAAAAGAGAATAAAAGCCACGCGATCCGCTGCGCAGTTACAGAAGAAGAAACCTCAGCTCAAAGCGTAGAACGCTCAACATCAGCAGATTATGTCACTACCGACCGACCGACCATATAACATTGCACACGCAACGGAACCCAAACGATCCGATGGTTCGTTCATGGTCATGGCCAAGTCTCAAGCCTCAAGCGACAAACGGCCAAACAGCCAACAGGCAAGCCAGCAGCAGCAGCAACAGCAGCAGCAGCAGCCAGCTAGCTAACAATTTTTCGCGCATAGCATTTGTCAGCTGACTGTGCGAGAAAGAGAGGGAGATATATATATATATATAGAGAGAGAGGGAGAAAGAGAAAGAGTAGGAGATAGACCTCAACCCATTAGCTAAGCCCTGTCCGACGTTTGGCTAAGTTCAATGTACGGCCAACGACGCGCATGAAAACAACTGAACAACTGAACAACTGAACAGCTGAATAGAGGAGTCTGTAGACAACCTCCACCTACCTGCCTAACCAAACCAAACTCACCTGCCCACCTGTCCACCTGCCCACCTAGCCACCTTCCCATGGCTTTGAATCGTAATAGAGAGAAATAGAGAAATTTCGCATTAGATTATTGCAGAAGCGCTAAGGCCTCGACCAAACTAGCTTTGGACTTTCTTGTTGTTGTTGTTGTTGTTATTGTTGTTGTTGTTGTCTTTGCCGTTGGCTCTGTGAATTATTCAATACCTGAAGAATCGTTAGAACTGAAGTGTAAGAACCTCCAAAGGGCACTCCTCAAAATTCTTAAAATAACATTGGATCGTAGCTATAAGAATTAAACAAAAAACTTTACTGAATGGGATTTTTGTAAAGTGTTCTCTTTATATACGATTTGATTATATAGAACTATATATATAGAAGGAATTTTTGCAAATTTTTAATTTGCATTCAGAAAGAAATTAAACTTGACTTCATTTCAAAAAATTTTGGAATGCGTGTTTACAGCCCATAATTTATACTCAACAATTACATTTCGGATCAAAGTAAAAAACCCATATATATCATTGCCCTGAAAAGTGGCGGTCAATGCACGTTATTTGAAACAAAAAAGAAATAAAAATAAACAAACAGTTTTTAAATTTAAAAGAAAAAAAGGAGTGACTGACAATCGCTTTGAAAATGTAAATTGTAAATGTTCAAATCAGGCTAACAACAAAAGGCAAATATCAATTACACAATTCTTTTAATGATGATAATGAACTTGAGGCGTATATTGTATATATATATATATATATATATATATATATATATATATATATATATATATATATATATATATATATATGATATTTGATAACAAAAGCGCATTATTTCTATACAAAATCTGCGTGCTACTGTCTGCTAAATAATAATGAGTAATTCATTAATAAATCAACAACAAAAAAAATCAGATGAAACCGAAACGAATTCACACTCAGCTCGAGTCGATAAGCAAGAGCAACAGCCGAATTGTTATTTAATGTTTGCCAAAGTAATATAAATATTTATTTATATATAATATATATAATGTAATAATATTTTTATATATTTTGTGATTTCATTTGGCTGTGGCATATATTTAATAATACATTTTATTTTTTGATTAACTGCGCATTGTGAAACATTTGCACTTGGCAAAAATATATGTGGGTATATTTATGCAATTAATGTAATGCCAGAAAGTATTTGTATTATTTAAAATTTAGTATATAATATATATATATATATTTATACTGTACTAACTTCGACCTTGACCCATTTCATAAAGTAAAGTAGGACACAATCTCTAATATGCAAATTAAATTATTATAATCAAACTCACTTTTTCTTAGCAAATTATTAAAAATTTATGCTCAAATAAATTTGGTTAATTATGCATTTTAGGAACTTTATTTGTATTTAGATTTATATTTTTTTAATTTTATTATATTTATTTGTATATATTTTTATATATTTAACTGCTGTCAACTTACCTTATTTTAGTATAATTTATTTTTAAATCCAATAAAAGATCCGTTTCGTTGTTGTTAATAGATTTTGAGTTAGCATTTTAGGCATATTTTTCACTAAATTTTAACTTAATTTATTATTGATTTATTGACAAACATATTGCACTGCATCACATCTGTATCTATGTATGATTGGTTGGTTGTATATATGTAAGACTATTATCACTAACCGGCATTTGAATTGGTTTTCAATTACATATAATATATGTATACATATGGAACTAATTGATATTTTCTTTTTTCTAGAATATTTTATAAATATTTTAGCTATATTGCACATTGATAATATATTTTTTGTTGATTATTAAAGCTCTTTATTGCTGCATATTTTCGCTCTCTCTTCCACTCTTGCTCCCTTTCTAATCAAAATGAGAAGCTTCGCTCCGTTGTTGTTGTTGTTGTTGTTGCTGTTGGTAATGTTGTTCTCGTCATGGTTCCGAAAACAATAGAATATGCTCAACTTGATTTTTTAATCACATCCAGACATTGCACTTTTGCACTCGTACTGGAGATTCGTAATTGCTGACTGCCTATTGTTGTGTGTTGTTTGTTGTTGTTGTTGTTGCTGTTGTTGTTGTGTGTGTGTGTAATCAAAACTGCATCCGTATCCGTTCGATAGAAATATTCGGATTTATATGAATTTATATAAACATAGACGTGTGTGTGTTTGCTTTAGCCCGAGACCCGATACCGAAGGAATCAACAGAACAGAATAGAACAGAATCAGAATCCGATTCAGAATCCGAAACAGTAGCCACAGTAACCACAGTGCCCGCTGCGATGACAACTGCGACGCTTAGTCAAAGACTGACTGAATATGAATGGGAATGAGTGTTGGGCCCACGGTCTACGACGAGACAGCGACGTCCACGATGTACGATCGTTTGAGCGCCTCGGCAATGCGATCGCCGCGAGCGGCTCTTCCAACTGATTTAATAACCATGCGATACAACAGCAACAACAACAACAGCAATAGCAATGAGAGCGGCAGCAGCAGCAGCAACAACAGATGCAACAAGTGGCTACGATTCGGATCGATCGTGTTGATCGTGCAATCAACGAGCGTACGATCGATTGACCGACCGACCAGCTGTTCGAATCCGTTTTGTGTGAGTAAGGCAAGGTTCTGTCACTATATATGTATGCATGCGTATGCGTATGCGTGTGTGTGTGTGTGTGTGTGTGGGGTCTGGTCTCCCGGCAGGCGATGCCGCATGATATGATAGCATCGTGTCTGAACCATGTTGCCTACACTCTCTCACGCTCGCAGCAGACTGCCAGACTGACAGACTCGCTTGCTCTCTCCCTCTCTCGTGCGCTCTCGCTCTCTTGGCGGCACTTCGCGCTCTCCCGCTGATAAGAGGACAACAACAACAAGAGGCGCCCTGTTGTTTGACTTTGTGTTTGTTTCTCTCTCTCTCTCTCTGTGTGTGTGTTTTCTTGTTGTTCTTTTTTTTGCATACAAAAGCTCAATGAAAGTTTGCTAAGAAACAATGGAAGCCAAGGCGATTTGTTGCTGTTGTTGAGTGGCTTATTGAAATGTTTACATTGAGAGCTGTGCATTTATGCAACACATTGGCAGGCAGGCAGCAGCAGAGGCAGCTACCTCAATGCGTGGCCGCGTGCGCTGCTTGGAGTTGCCTCTCAGCAAGCAGCTTGGCGTGAGGTAGGTTGACTGCAACGGCGACTGCGACTGCGACAGCGACTGCGACAGCGACAGCGATAGAGACTACAACAACTGCATACACAACTGGTTCGCATAGGCAGCCGAATCAGCTGTGCCTCGTCTGTCCGTCCGTCTAGATGTCTAACCAGCTACAACAATGTTGCCGCCTGCTGGCTGGGATTTGTGCGTGTGAGCGTGGCGAGCGGCAGGAGACGGAGACGTAGCTGGAGCTGGGCTGGAGCCGGAGCTGCAACGTCAATTATATATGGAGCTGTTAGGGCGACGGGGCTGGGAGCGAGCGAGTGTGAGTGAGCGCTAATTGTCTTGATTGAGTTTTAAATTAATGCGAATTTGAGTTGTATGTTTGTGTTGTTGTTGTTGTTGTTGTTGCAGTTGTGTTTTAAGTCAGATTCATGTATGTTTATATCATATATATAAACTGTTGAACTAGTAATACTTTAATAGAGCTTACACAGTGCATAAAGTACTTAGCGAACAACTAGGGCTAGGCAGAGTCAGCGAGTCAGTGAGCCATCAGACATATATATATATTATTTATTCATTCATTAAGCACTCATACGAGCTAGTCACTTCACGGAACCATGTTTAGCTTTATTGACTTCCCAAGTAGCTCACACGCTACAATGAATGCCTGAGCTTGTATCATATTGTTGATCCTGTCGATCAACTGATGCCTAAACAATGCGTTCAGCTTGTGATTATGTCTCATCTGGCAGCTACATGAATGAATGAATGAATGAATGACTGATTGAGTGAATGCCTGCTCATGGGCTTTGCATTATTAATTAACTCTGGCTGGCTGGCTGGCTGCTACTGCTTCCCTTTGTGAATCCACCAACCATTATGCCATACCAGACTGCCTGCCTGCTGCTGGTTGCTGGCTGCTGGCGGCTTCCTCGTCTTGTCTCGTCTCGTCTTCAGTTCGGTCTCAATCTTGGCTCGGTCGGTAAGTCAATCAAAGGCAAAAACAAAAGGCAATGCTGTTAATACTTCTTTTTTTCAATTAGTTGTATACGCAACACACACACACACACACACACACAGGCACACACAACAACTACAATTAACAACAACAACATCAACAACAAGCAACAAGCCTCTTTTCCAATGAACAGGTTTCTCACGCGCTGCGGAGGACGCCAACGTTCTATGCCTTTTGGTTTGTATTTTCAAGATTTTCATTTGAATTTTCATTTTACGACAAGTTTCCTCCTTAGGTGCTTCAAACTTTTTTCCTTCACCACATCTAATATTCTGAAACGTTTCTCGATCGAGTCACACTGTGTTTGTCTTTATATGTAAATGATGATGCCGATGACGATGATGCCGATGATGATGATGATGATGATGACGATAACTGCCCGAGTTGCCGTCAGACACAAAGTTCTTTTCAACACTTTCGGCTCACTTCATTTTATGGACTAAAGCGTAAGACTTGGATCGGGTTTTGCGCTGAGTCCGCCGCTGCAGCAATTGCAATTGGGGGAGCTGCCTTTGATGGAGCCTGAGCTCCGCTTGCTGCCGTGTCAGTCTCAGTCTCAGTCCCAGTTGCACTCTGTAGCCACAGCGACAGCCACAGCCGCAGCTACAGCTTGAGCGTTCCCTTAACATTTAATGAGCATTAACAAGCTGCACTTAAATGCAATAACAACAACAATTGATAACAAGCAAGAATGCTCCATTTGAAGAAGAGAGAATGAAGCTGGTAAGTGAGTTTAGACGATCAGCTGGTACCCTGCTCGCAGCTGCTCTTCTTTTCGATTCTCAAAATGACAAAGTAAATGCTGCTAGGAAACTTTATACATCTTTAACTCTTAATAGAGTGTTGAAAGTTTTAGTTAGATATGTTTTTAAATTAGTATTAGACCACTTCTGATATTAGCCTTATTCCATGATCCCGTTTATATAAATTTAAATCGATAATTTATCGACTTTTTACTATCAATCATTACAATATTAAATAGGAGTAGAGTTCTAGGATTTACTTACCCACATAGTGGACATGCAGGGTGCATTGCAACAGCTACTCACAATCAGCTCCACGCTGTCTGAGTGCACGAGCATAAATAGTAGTCGTAGTACTCGTAATGCGGTATATGCGTATGTCATCGTGTTTATGTGAGTGTTTCGCTTGATTAACACGAGCTGCAAATTCATTTTGCCTTGTTGCCTTCCTCTGTTTTATTGTACTTACTTACACAGATGTGTGTAAGTGGGCTGGAAGCAGTCGAGCTGCCGGCAGATGCATTGCAACTCGCCATCCTCCAACAGCTCAACAGAGAGCCGAGAGCCAGCTCTGCGAGCAGTACTGTGCCAGTTAAAAGCGGTAAATCGATGCTGAGGGCCATCTTCTGTGTGTGTTTGTGTTTGTGTTTGTGACCCAATGATCTATAAAGGGTGCGGGCAGCGGCTCTCAGAGTTGATAAGAAAAGCGAAAATCCATCAGAGCAGCGATTACTTCAGAATACGAATCGGAACATAATCTACTATTACAAGACCCTACATGCCTACATATATATAGCTACCCATTCATTGAAGCAACACACACACACACATGCATGCCCCCCTCTCCACATTCGGATTCCCATTCATTTCCATATATTGCGCGATGTCGTCGTTGTAGTCGCTTTGCTTGTCCTTGAACTTGACCCAGCAGCGTTGGCGAGCGGCCCTTTATTTATTATTATTGTATATTATACAAGTGTACACTTTTATACTATAATTAATAAATTGAAGTCTGTGTGGATCTCTCTCTCTCTCTCTCTCTCTCTGTGTCGATCTCTGTCTCTCTCTTTCTTGGAATCAGTGCGAGTGGCTTTTTATCTTTTAAGTACTGCTGTGCGCTGTTTGTCACTCGCCTGTTTCTTCTGTTTCTGATTTTTTTTTCTTTTTGCGTATTAAACAAATTTTCTGACACTCAGCATGTTGATCTCTTGCACTTTGGACTGATAACACTTGGAATTTTTAACAAAATATTGCATTTTTATTTATAAATTCAGAGTATCCACAAAAATGTGATAATTAAATCAGTGAATATACGTTGCAATTGTTAGTGAATACAATTCTTGAAAGAACTCATTACGGGTAGAATGGAATATGAGCTAGATAAGATAAAAGCCTACGCTGATTTAGTTACTCAAATGAGTCGTCTTTTCGTATAATTCATTATTGTTGTTATAGCTGTTTTAAATTTTTATTAAATTATGGAAAAATGTATTAAATTTATATAGAAATATATATAAAAACTTTTGTTTTCCACTGCCAAAAAATATTTTGGTTAAGACAGCATAATGATCAATGCATTCATACTCATACTTAAAAGTCAAGCCTAAAATATTCTTATACAAAAGTCCAAATAATAAAGCCATTTAGACAATTTTCAAGTGCAATATTGACGCGTAACCCAGATCTCCGATATGTTGGATATTCTCTTATGCGGCTATAATTTATTTGTTTAATATGAAAATGGAGTTACAAGCTAATAGATTAGAAAAAGAAAATTTGCTACCACTTTTGCTTCGCTCAAAGTTATGAAACTTATCAAATTGGTTAGAATTCAATATCAAAGAAATTCAATTCAATAGCTAAAGCAGCGTTGCATATTGACTAATTGATTGATAAACTAGTTAGTTCTGTACCGAGTAGAAAACTATCACTAAAAGTCTTATTTGTTATTATTCAATATATTTTAATATTTCATCATCATATTTTCATCATATATGAATACTGTTCATAGTTCAGACTGTGCCTTTGTGAAACATTGATTCTGGCAAGCTCTTAGACGTGGTGACACTTGGGTTAAATTCTTCTTAAGATCACATCATTAGTGTGTTATTGATTTGTAAAACTGCTGGCAATATATATTTACAAATCCTAAGAAGAAGTTGCCAGCTTAAAAAATGTTCAATAATTGCTCATGTCTGCTGAGAAAATCATACCCTTATTTAGTATACCAATTGAAATTGAAATGAAAAGAGGACCAGCAAGCCAGAAGTTGCTCCAGTAGTAACCATTCACTTCTTAAGATATATTTGATCTATTTACCAAAGACTTATAAATTATATAATATTTAATATTATAATATTTAATAATATATACATCATCATATATTCGAAGCTAGGCAAAGTAAAAAGTAACTTCTATCTTCTCACTCTATTGAAAAAAAAGAGAAAAACAACAAAAAAAACTTAACTCAATTTATGCAAAAATGTATTTCCGCATTGTAGAAAAGTCGTCCGAACTTTGCTCGACATCAACAACAGTTTAACTACACAAATCCAAGTATTAATAAAAAAAACTTCTAGACTCTTCAAGCTGTGAGTAGTTCCAGTGCATAGGCTTCGCTTACAGTAGAGTTATTTTGATTCATTGACATATTTGGGCCATTGATCAACTTTCTCAGACTTTCTCACAGGCCAGGTCTGCATAGCTCGACAGAATTCTGTCCACGGGGTTCTCATTTTGCATAGGTCAAATATTTCAATATTTCGTTCGAACGATTTGTTGTCATAGCTCTGGCACTGAATATGGCGCTACTCGTATTACGAGCGCCAAACTCTGCCCCGCTATGCCCTCTATCTTTGGCTCGACTCGGTCTGGTTGTCTACAATTTCAGTGCATGGCGCTTTTCTAGGTTATTTAGCCATGCACTTTTTGCAATTGGCGCATTAAACACAGCTTATGCTCAACTCGCATACTAATTTCGTAATAGTAGGCGACTTTATAGCCACAGACCCGCACGAGTCTTTGACGTGATAAGAGCTTGTTTGTTTTATTTATTGAGTTTTAATCAAAGAATGGAGTGTTTGGGTGCTCCCACGTTGCGTATGCTTAATTATTTTAATATTTACGTATGACATTTAGGCCTTAGCGCTTTACTTTATGATTTGTCCATTTGAGTCAGTGAAAATATATGACTGTATGACTGAATGACAATTATAATTATTTCTTAAAATTAAATTAATTGTTTTTATTTTTAATTAAAATAATTTTGTGTGATGTATTGATTTTATATAATATTTTTTCTTGCATCAACATTTACTTTAGAATGCAAATAATTTTAATTTTTTTATACAAGAAAAGGTTTTTTTTAAGCTGTCTAGCATTTTTTTAAATTTATATATTATATTTATTTATGTATTATGTTATATTTTATATATTATATTATATAGATTATTGCTTTACTAAAAATATATTAATATTAAAAAATATTATTTTTCTAATTACACACAGAAATGTCGAGCCATTAATTTCTGTTGCTGGCCCACTGTGAACATTAAATACAGATAGAATTTCCAGAGATAAAACTGATTTTTATTATTATCTTTTTTTATTTTTATCAAACATTCTCTATAGATCTCCCATCAATCAGTATAAGTTTTAGCTGCATTTTCGATGAACGCTTAAAAGTATGCTACATTATTTAATACATTAATCGCATAGCGCACACAGGGTGTTTCTTTCACACACACACACATACTCACCCGTATACACACATATGTGCAGGTATGCAAATGTGTATGTGGCACCTATAAACATTTATGGCACAAGTATAAACAAATGATCAAATTTAATTAATGGCACATTTATGTTTGCTGCTGCCACTTAATTTTTATAAATCGCAATTCAGCCAAGCCACGCGTAATTAAACACACAAAACCAACAACAACAATATCAATATCAACAGCAACAGCAACAATAAACAGCAGAAGCAACAACAACAATTATTACGCATAACCCACGACATCACGACAGCTGGGACAGTTTTTGTTATTTGGTAGCTCGCATTACGTATATTTCCATAAAGGCAGCCAATCCCCCAATCCCCCCAGCCGACTCACTCCCTGCTGCAGCTTTCGGCAGAAGCCACAAAATGCGTGTTTATTAATTAAGCGCATTTGTTTTCATTAAACAAACGTTTTAATTGAGCATGAAACTTGGCGCCGAATACAAAAACAGGCCGCGACAGGGCAATAGACGCTGCCTGTAGCCACAACCCTTTTGCAACCCTTTTAACCATGCACTCACCTGACAAGTCAACCAGCCCCCCCATCACCCACCAGAGCGCGACATCCCTTCAAGCAGCTGCCTACACATATTTCCAGCGCAACAATTAATTTTGTGTATTTTAATGGATTATTATACGAGTATTGTAGACACAACCAAACGAAATCCGCGTGTTCCGACATGTTGTGTCAGCCTTGATTGATGAAAAAACAAAAACAAAAAAACAAATCTAGACACTTGTTTTTTTTCTTATGAATTTATAAAATATATAATTGTCGAAATTAACTTAGTTTATTTAAATGTGCAAAATTAAATTAAAGTCATATTTATTAAATATGCAAAGACTATGAATATTTTATAATAAAGAAAAAAATAAATGTAGAAAATAGTTTTACTTGGAAAATTTATATAATGTTATAAAATAAATAATATGAATTATAATATGAACTGAATTTCGTAAAATTAAACTACGATTTATTTAATATATTTAAAAATTGAAGTATAATACTTTTTAGCGAAACAATGTTCCCTTTTCGCAAACTAGCGTCTTTCTATGTAATTCATAGCGTCGATCTGAGAGATTATAAGATAGATTGAAATATAGATCTAGGCGCACAAGGCTTAATATGTTGGCTTCTTATTATAAATTCCTATAATATATTTCGCAATAAGAACCATTCTCCAGAAAACTTATTTTCAGTCGCAGCGATGCTTGTGAAGCAAAAATAAAGATTGGCAATGATATAACATAAAGCTATTGAGCTGTGTGAGATCTGAACTGTGATATCTGAACTGGATTGGCGATAATTTCTAATCAGGTACTCCCAACTTGAACAGTCTTAGCAATATGAATACCATATTTATAAGTCTGAAAGTATAACTAAGACCAGGAGTGTGTCTTCCTTAAATTTGCCTTGCATTCAGATGGTGTTCGTCATTAAGTTCTATTTTCAGTATTTTATTGTCAATTTCATGCCAATTGGCAATTGGAAATACCTCTGTTAGTTATTAGTCAAGTTCAATTGTCGGGAGTGCATATTGGGATGTAATAGAGATAATGATTGCCATGAAAACGTTGAGCAAATACTTCAAAATGTAATTAAGTCGATTGTGTCTGCTGCCGAGTTGTAGATTCTTTGCATTTTTAAACCAATTCAGTAAGTATATTAATGCTATATGTATTGCTTATTGAACATGCAATTCTGACAACACTGGAGATGGTAAGATTATTCATTTTATCCTTTAAAGACCTTACAGGCAGATTAGGCAATGTCTCTTGCCATTGACAACTGAATCTATTGGAAGTATTGATAGTAATGTGTGATTTGTAAGAATTTGAGAAGTATTTGTAAATCAATATGAATGGGACCTGAGCAATTATAACCATTTAGTTAGGCTGCTAATAGTAATATTTGCAGGAATATCGGATTAAATGATGGAAGAGAATTTACAACTTCAATTTACAGAGCACAAATATTTCAATTTATATTTGTACAGATAGCTTTTAAAAGCAAAGGATTCCAAGCAGTACTCTCATCATAGAATTAAACTGTTATTTCAGTCTTATACAATCTGATGAAACTATAATGGCATTGAAAACTATCCCAATACTGAAAGATCTATATATTCTGTGAGTTTGAGAAGTATTTGTAAATCAATATGAAGTGGACTTGAGCAAATATAACCATTTAGTTAGGCTGCTAGACACACTTTATAAGGCTGCGAAGCCATTAAATGGGTGTAAGTATAGAAAATTTTGCCAAAAATGAATTGGCAGAAGTTCGACTTACTTTTATGACTTGGCTTGACTTAATTCATAATATGTATTCCACTCTATACGCAGCTACTCATTGTAGCTCTTAACTCAACTCAGCCGCCGCACACAAATCATAATTTTGCTGGCCATAGATAAAGTAAGTAATGCGGCGCTTGCTGCTTGCTAGCTAAATGGATTTCCCAAAGCATTTGCCAAGTTTATGAAAAATAATCATAAACGCACACACACAGATAGAGAGAGAGAGAGGGATAAAGAGGGAGAGAGAGAGAGGCAGATGAATAGAGATATGAAAGAATTTACGCACTGGTTGGCTAGGCATATAAAGTGCTTTTAAAACTCAGCCAACGAGTTGATGTGCTTGGGGTAAAAGTTTTTTTTCGGGCCGTAGAAAAGTGTTTTTCATAAGCAATAATAATAATTTCGAGGCCGAATTTTAATTGCACCCAAGTGGCACATTGAAAAGGCAGCGAACTGTGTCCATCTCACACGCACACACACACACACATGCGCATGGAATAAAGTGAGTTCTGAAAGGACCAGTTGAATGATGTGTTTTTTCCAAAGGAAACAGTTGGAAAATTAGGCAGAGTTCTGAAAAAGGAGTTTTATAAATAAAGGTATTATAATAAAAGGAGTTTTATAAAAGTAAATTTAAAATTTAAATATATAGATGAAATGATTGGAGAACCTTTTAAAAATGATCTAAAGAAAGCAGAAAATAAATAAATGTTTTTGTGTTTTTAAACTAAGGTAAATCTGACTTGGTGTCCGACTGGCAAATGACCTTTATTCGAACTAGGGGGAAATGTAATTGAAGCTACTTCTACAACAACAACAACAGAAACACACAAAGTACGTGAGCCAGGTATGACTAAATCCTGGATCATCATGACGAAATCTATCTGACGAAATCCGTTCGTATAAGGATAACCCATATTTGTTGTCTTATATGGTAATTAGATGCTTTTAGTTAAGTAGAGAATCAAAATTGGGAATATATGCACGTGTGCAAGGCCTAAAATATAAGGTAGATATATCTGTGCCAATAGGAGATATGGAAATATATCTATCTAATTCGATATATGTATGTCTTTTAGGAGTGAGGCAGATAGCAAAAAATCACATCTTGACATTAAAGTTACTGCAGACTGCACCTTGAATGTTATTAGAATATGAATATTATGGTTGTTCAGATATATATGTTTATGCGCTCATTAACACTCGCGCTACCTTTAGCTGAGCTTTTTAAGTTCTTATGTTGTAGTACAGAAGGACATTCATTAAGCTAGATTGACTCATAATAATAAGAATTCATATTTCATATCCTTGCTTAGGGTATCATCATTCGAAACAACAACAACAAAAATAGTATAATATAATATACAGATACAGATTAATTCGTTTCTTTGTTCATTCATTTGTATACATGTTGCTTGCAAGTTAAATTTAAGCTTAGAAGCTATACTGGCTAAAAAAGTTGTGTTTAAATCAATATTTTTCTTTGAAATGCATTACAGATATCGCAATTCAGTTAGATCAACCCGCTTTTTAGATTTCTTTTATGCTATATTTAATAATTTATAATAATTTATTAACTTTTCAGATTTTTAATAAATGTTTGCAAGACAATAAATGAAGACTATGAGTTTGAGGGCTTTAAAGGACTTTGAAAACTTGAGTAATTTGCTTCTTTATCATAAAACTCGAAATAATCTGAATAAATAGCTGTAAAATTAGTTTTTAAATGACAATGACAATTTTAATATAAATATTTAATTTTAATTTTAATTTACTTATTGCAAAAGGAAAACGTCGAACCAGTTGAAATTCCACAACAACAACATATTCAGTCATTTATAATATAATTTTATTCGATCAACTAACAATCAGTATTATTAATTTGCATTTTAATTATAAGTAGTTAAATTATTATTATTTTTTGCAGGAGCTTACTTAATATTGAAAAGAAATGCTAAACTGAATTGGCCATCCTCTCTCTCTCTCGGCTGAATGGATTTTCTCCAGTTGGCAATGGCAAAGTAAAAGTCAAAAATATGAGCGAAACGAATTTTTTAACGTTTTTATTTTTGTGTTTCTCGACTTTTACGAATTCAATTTGCGCCATTGTGTATTAGAGGGTGTGTGTGTGTGTGTGTGTGTGTGTGTGTGTGTGTGTGTGTGTGACGGGGTATCAACGAATTGCTACTGCATACTAGAGAGGTGGGCAGGAGGGCAGGGGTGGGAGTGCAAGGTGTGGGAGTGGCACACCTCGCTTCGCCTGTAGTGTCGCGGCAAATGTCATAAAAATATGCGACATTTCGTTTTTATCGCTTTTGAAAAACTTTATTCTTGGCGTTTTGTATACCAACCCGACACTTGGCTTTCTGCTTTCTCGTTTTCTCGCTTTCTGCTTTCTGCTTTCTGCTGCACAAAGCTCTTTGCTCGATTTTTATTCTTTATTTACATTGGCAATTTCTTTGTTTTAAACAAGCAGCGCATTGCCTTTTATTTCTGTAGCTCGATTGGCGATTGGAACGCGCCCGATTGGCTACGATTTGGCTGGACTGGATGGGAGGCTCAACTCTCGCACAGTGGTATAATACTGATAAATATTAAATTAGAATAAGTTAGCTTAGATAATGATTATTTGTATGAGCTGTCATGTGAGCGTGTTACTGGGTTGAGTTGTTTTTATTTTTATTTTTTTGTTAATTATTAATTATTAATTATTTTATTAATTAATTTTATTTACTAATTTAAAATTTTTTTTTTTCGATTTAACTGAATTTATTTATTGATAAATTGTTTCATATTTTTGTAAATTTTTAAAAAATATTTTTTAACATTGACAGTTGCTATTGAATGCTCTTAAAATAGTTATACTCATAGTCTGTAACATTTTGAATTATTAATTAATAATACAAATAACTTAAAACAATGTTATTTATCTAGGATTAGAAAGCAAAACATTTTGTTTTGAATAAAAATCTATATATATACATATATATATTTAAATCAGTAAATTGTATTTTTCGACAGATATTACAATTGGAAATAAAAGCTAATCGACTAGTGAAAAAATGAATAAATAAATTTAAAAAAATAAGTAAATTTGAAGTAAATGGGATAGGACTTAATAACAAAATAAAACTTATAGATCACGCTCTACTGCAGAACTAAATAGTATGAATCATGATTAGTTAAAGTAACATTATTAACATTAAAGTAACAAATTACTTAAATTTGCGAACTGTTCAAATTCAGTCGAGTTCTGATTCTAATCAAGAATGTAATTACTCTATGGGACCGACTAGAAGTGGACATACTTCTATCTGTTACATACAACTGCTCTAAAAACATTTTTATTATTACTTTTGAAGCTACATTTTGATATTTAAGGATAACACATTATTCATTTTTTAATTATTATATTAAACCTATAAATTTTATATATATTCAACATTTTTGTATTCATATTTGGTCTGTTGAATATGCACACTTTGGATCTTGTGGCCTTCTGTAATCAAATATAAATAGGTTTATCATATTAAGTTAAGATATGTGTGTATCAAATATGACTTAAGAAATAAAACTTGCATCACCTCGACAGTTTCAAAGTTGTTTGGCACACTGTATCGCTTGAATTGCCCCTCCACGGCGATAACGAACTCTCACTCCAGCAAGTTAAACATCATCAACAACATGGCTGTTCCTCTTCGAATGGGCACTCGAGGAAAACAGCTTTTTCGCGTCGCCATAAAATGCAAGTGGTCAAAAGAGAGAGAGAGAGAGAGAGAGTCACTCAGAGAAAGAGGGAAAAGAAAATCAGAAAATGAAAAACGAAGAAAAACAATTAAATGCCAAGCAGCAGCAACAGCAGCAGCGGCAGCAGCAATCGTTGGGTGAACAAAACAAGCAAATAAACTTGGTAGCTGCATTTGCGACACACGTCGAATGGCGTCCCCGCCAATGGGGCAACTCAGTTTAATTGAAATCAAGTCGAAAGCGAAGAATGTGGGGGGAGGGAAGGGGCTGTGTGCGGCCGGGCGGGGTCAGGCTTGCAAATCGAATTGAAAAACCCAAAAACGTATTCGAAAATCGACAGCAAAAGTAATTGAAATTGTATGAGCAACAATATAAAGTAGGCAGACGAAGGCGGTAGGGGGTCAGAACAAAGCCAGCAGCAGAAGCAGCGGCAGCAGTGTCCAATCCCCCCTCAGCACACTGTGCACATAAATTGGCAAACAGGACGACATTGCAGCAAAAATCAATGATTCAATGGTATAACAGGCAGCCAAGGTACTCTAACAGAAGCAAAGTGAGTATGAACTTGTTATCGAAATTAATATATATTTTAATTATCAATCGAATACTTAGGTTATTATATAGAGTTTTAGATATTAATGTCAGTTTTTGTGATATTTTTTTTAAATTTTAATACATTTTTTGTTATATGTGCAGACTACAAGCTCTATATGAATCGCTTAGCAGCCTGATTTAATTTTTCACATATTTAAATAATTTAATTATAGCTAACAAAATTATGGTTATAGATTTAGAATTTTACTGGAAATACTTTTGCTATATATATTTCCTATACAAAATACGCTCTAAATTTAGGAACTAGCATAAAGATTAGATTAAAAATTATATTAAGATTAATTTGATCAATTTATTTCAAAATATTCTTTTATTATTTTCAGTAGAATAAACTCAAACTTAATTCAAGGAATTAAAAATTGAAAAACAATTTTTCTTCTTTGTACTAATTTATTTATAAACTCATATAAGATCAAGTTAACATATAAATCAGGTCAAGTTATCCTCAATATATTATTAATATATTTAAAAAATACTTCAGCTATATATTTCCTATACAAAATACACGCTAAGATTAAGATTATCTTCATCAATTTATTTTGAAAATATACTTTTATTATTTTCAGTAGAATAAACTCAAACTTTATTCAAGTACTTTAAAAATTGAAAAATAATTTTTCCTTTTATAAATTTATTTATAAATCTAATTATAAAAACTGAAAATAATTTTTCCTTTTATAAATTTATTTATAAACTCATATAAGATCAAGCTAACATATAAATCAGTTCAGTTTATTCTTAATATATTATTATTATATTAAAACACTCTATTCCATTGCAAAGCATTTAGCAAAGTAAATAAGCCCATTGCAAAAGTATAGAATCAAAAAAGTTTTTCAGGCCTTGGAATTTTTATACCCTGAACCCATTGAAAATGGGAAATCAGGGTATAATGTTTTTGTGAAATGTATGTAACAGGCAGAAGGAGACATCGCAGACCCCATAAAGTATATATATTCTTGATCAGCTCGATGAGCTGAGTTGAAATAGCCCTGTCCGTCTGTCCGTCCGTCCGTCCGTCCGTCCGTCCGTCCGTCCGTCCGTCCGTCCGTCCGTCCGTCCGTATGAACGCAGCGATCTCGTAAACCACAAAAGCTAGATATATGAAATTTTCAGAGAATACTCGTCTATAGCATACGCAGTACGAGTTTTTTTTAGATTTTCGATAACTCATCCCGTTTCCTTATTATCGATAAAAATCGATAACTTTTCTTCCGCTAAGCATACCGTAAGAGCTAGAGATTCCAAATTTACTGTGTAGATTTGTGTAATGAATGCGGACATTTTGTCATTTTTGGATTTTGGATGCCACGCCTCCTTCGCCCCCAATTTGCAAAATTCGTATTTCAAATACTAGAGACTTGTGCTTTGGCAAATACATACATGATAACGCTGACATGATAACGCTGCGCAAGTTTGATTAAGAAAGTCCATCCACAAAAAAAGTTATTAAACATTTAATTTCCCATACAATAGGCATATTGCAGCCCGAGCGCAGTCGCCGCGCTGACTGCGCAGTCAGCAGAGCGCGCGCTTATGCGTACGTGCGTATGCATGTGCGTGTGTGTGTGTGTGTGCGTTGCTCGCAATATTTGTATATGTAAAATAAGCATATAATGTTGGGAAGATTGGATCTTCGCAGGGTTCAGGGTATCTCGTAGTCGAGCCGTCTCGACTAGAGCACTCTTACTTGTTTTTTATGGTTTTCGTTGACGCACCCACACACTTGTTATAAGTCGGAAAATTTATGAGCCATGTTTAAGAAATGAAAATTTTGCTACGGCTCGAACGATTGCCAGTTTCTTAAGCTGATTAGCTGGCAAACAGAATGATTTTTAATTACTGCGTCAGAAAAACACTTTGCGCTCTTCGTTCAAATTCAAATTCAAATTCAGTTTGTGATTCATTTCAGTTGGCATAGGGGTGCTCGAAGCAATTTGCAAATTGTTTTCTAAGCGCACGAGCACAAAATCGAAAAGTGTCAGCAGAATAAACGCTGACAATAAATAAAAATGGAAAATGATTGAAACATGTGCCGTGCGCTTGCTCGTCTCTCGTTTGATATGCCATACACGTCTCTGCCTCTGTTCTATATGCTCCTCCTCCTCCTCTTCCTCCTCCATCTCCCACTCACTCTCTTCGTCCATCTTCAACGCATTGTTATTCCCTTTTAACTCGCTGTCAATAGCCAGGAAATGTAAACAAATACAAAAGCAATCAGAAGCGACATTTTTCCCATCCAACGTGAACGCGCACCGAAGTATGCAATAAAAATATGATTAGAAGTGCAAAGAGGAAGAACTGCAATTGTATCTACGATGATTTTACGTTCGTGTGTGTGTGTGTATCTGTGTGCTGAGAAGAGCATATAACAGTTTTTATTCCTCTTAGATGCAGACCATCAAATCGTATACGTCCATAAAAGTGAGTGAAGTTTTATTTGGTATTATTCTTTTAAAGATTTTTAATATATATTAAAGAGTTTTTATTTTATTTATGCAGTAATTACCTTTAATTAAATACCTTTGCAAATAGATATCAGCTTTGCTCTGCAAATTAATTGCATTTTAAATTATTTGTTATAGTAAAAATTATTTTAAATATTTTTTTCAACATTTTCCTCAAAATTTTTGGATATACATTTTTTATTAAAATTAATTTAATGTAACAAAATATTTTTATATACATTTTTTAATAAAATTACCTTAATGTAACTAAATACTAAGACTTGAAAATAATTTTTAAAATTTGTTAAATAGACTTTAAAATTTAGTATTTACATATATTGATGCATATCTAAGATCAAGATATGTGAATTATAAAAAAAAAATAAATTACTTTAACTATAATTTAATATTTCTAAAAATTGGAAATCATTATTGTTGTCTTATATTAAAAAATATAATTTCTTTCATTTTCTTAAAGATTTTACAAAAAATATTATAGTACTAAAAAGTGTTTTTCAATAAAACTATTTTGAAAAATTAATTAAATTAAATAATATGCCTATCGAAGTAAACAAACTATTTTATTAATTTTATATTAAGTTATTTATTATAATATTATATTATATTAATTATTTATATATTTTAAAAATATTAAATTATTTGTAAAAGTTAAATTGCTTAAAAAATCTAGTTTGCATAGTCTTATATCAAAATTAAAAATTATAAGAATAAGGTATTTTAAACAGGCATATGGAAAACTTTCATTTTAAGCCCTAAAAGCATTTTATATTATAATTAATTGGATATAATTATATATTCCATTTCTTGGATTATAGATCAATATATATATATATATATATATTATAAGTTCTCATATGGCAATGCCAAATTTATTCCTTAGCCGCACCCCTATACAGCTCCCCTCACACTCCAGTTTGTATAGTTTAGATAAAGCATATCGATATCAATAGCCAATATTGATATCATGACAGGCCCAACTAATACCATATTGATTGTTTATCAATAATATAACCCTCTCGTCCTCCATATCACCTTCAGAGCAATCCCAAAGCATTTACACCACATAACTCGGCATCAGTCGTCGGGTCTGTTGAAGTATAAAAGGGTTTTATGACCTGTTGGACAAAGCGTAAAATAAAAAAGGGAATAAACAATTTATACATATATATTTTTATATACGTTTTTGTTTTTTTCTTTTTATTATTCGTGAGTGGGGAGAAAGAAATCCCGAACAAACATTAATTTGTAACGCACGTTTGGCCAATTTTGGTTTTACAATTTGCTTTCTTTTGACCATGCTAAACCAACAAAATATACCCCAATGACCGCATAACGAGCCGAAATCAATTTGCCACGTTGATAAGGTTAGGCCCAAACAACCCTTTCGGGCCAAAAATGGGGTAGCCCTGTCATAGCCGGGATTTATAGATATTAAATTAGACAAGATTTTAACGCGCACGTAACTTTGACATACATCAAATCCCGGTAACCCCAAACGACTTAACTTTGAGTAATAACCATTCAAAAAAAATACAAAAAATAATACAACTAACAAAAATGCAAATTGCATGCCAAATGTTGAGATTTTCTGTTTTCTGTTTTCTGTTTGTCTTTCATTTTATTTTTTTCTGCTGACCATTCAAATATTGTCGAATGCCTGAATGCTGCACACATGTGACCCATCTTATTCGTGTTCTGCTTCTTTGCTTCATCTTGCTGTGGTGTGCCCCAATTTCAGGTTGAAATCACATTATAATAATACACCATAATAATAATAATAACAATAATAATACTAAGAAAGAACAGTTTTGCATAAGGTGAAAAAGGAATTTTGTTCGCTGTGGTCAGCGAAAGGTCGAATCGCTGAAAGTCAAGTCGAGGCTGCTTTTTTTTTGTAACTACTAAATTCAAATTGAGGTTTTTTTAAATATATTGGCTAAACAATGGATTTTTTTCTATAATTTAAAAGGGCTTAAATAGGTGAGGCTTAGATTACTGAAAATGTGCTTTGGACCTAAGTTGTTGAATGTATGAAAAGAGTTCAGGTATTTCGTCAAGGTTGGAATTATTAGCGCTAATTATATTTGATATTTAACCTTTTAGAATACTCTCACCAAAAAGATCACAAGTTAAAGTGTTTTAGGCGGAAGTGCACAACTACAAGATGCCCTGAGCCCCATGTAAAACTTCAGCTAAGCAACCTAGCTGTCTTATATGCAAAGATGTGTATGTATATAAGAAAACTGGATTGTTTACATATTTAGCTTACATAAATACATATACGCACATATACATATGCATATGAATACACACATACATGAGAATGTGCGCTTGTTCTTCATATAGCTAACTATATTAGATAGCTCACTTATTGAAAAGCTTCTATAATAAATCTAACATCTCGGTGAGGAGCGTAAAAATAATATTTATTTAAATACAATGCTCAACTATTTATTTATAAATACTATATAATAATAAATAAATAATAATTATGATTAATTTATTATTATTTATAAATATATAAAATATAATTATTATATAATTATATATAAATTCCTTTAATTAATACAAGACTCTTTAAACTACATTTAGTGTACTTGAGTTATAATTCAAAAACAAAAATCAAAATGAAAATTTTAATCACCATTAATAAAGTGGGATAAAATCTATCATCTATCATAATATAAGTCATGATTATCATGTTTTTGGTGATTTAAATGAGTATAAATAATACTAATATCAAATGTCTTTCGCTTTTTTATAGTTACTGAAGTCGACACATTTAGACAGAGGAACGGAAGCACTTGGCTAAGTGGACTTATTTGTTGAGCAATATATGGGGTCAATGCCTACTTTTGCTGATAAAACAATATATACCCCTTTGTAACCATTTTTAATAAAAAGAAATGTATAACTAAAACTTAAATTAGTAGAAATTTGTTAGGCATTGTTGAGGGAAATGCAGATCATGTCGAGTTTAACATAAATATTCTAATATAATAATATAATGAAGACAATTCAACTCAATTACTCTCAATTATATATCTCATAATTATGGTTTTCTATCAGAAGACAAAGCTAAAAGTATTTAATTTTTCTCTAATGCAATAAAAATAACTCCTCTTTATTGTTCAGTTCAGCTTTTTTTTTTTTATTTAACAATTGTCTTCGAAGGAAAAGGGTCATAAATACCAGAAACTAGTTGTTTCCTCTCCTCTCTGGCAGCTGCTGCAGCATGTCCCACTGGTTCGCTCACAGTTTAATGAACTATGTGGCAGAGCGAAGATAACCTGGCCGTCAGCATTAACCATGGCTATTTACCTTTGAGTTGATTTTAGTGCTAAGACGTGAAAAAAGAGGCTCACAAATTATTTATTAATTACCCGCTGCTTATTCGTTTTTTTCTTTGTGCTGTCTCTTTGTGCTGTCTGGCTGAGTGAGTTTAATCAACTTTGGACCACTTTTGTATTCGAAATGCTCCCGCATTGCCATAGAGAATACCATATTCTAAGGCATATTCTCTGCTTATCGCTGTTGTCATTTCTTTGATTTTGTCGTCTTCTCAGTTTCTTTTTTGCGCAATAAAACAATAAATCAATCAAGGTTTGGGTTTATTCAAAGGCCGCGTCGTTTGTGCCATATTTTGTTATCTATTTAAACTTTTTAGTAGTTTGTTAGATTTTTTTATTGTATTCCTGCTCGTTGTAGTTGTGGGTATTTATGAGTGTACGTTCTAAGAGAGAAGAAAAGTTTCGTAATTTTCCTTTTTTTTTGTGTTCGAGATCTGTTAAGTGCGATAATCTGTTATGACATTGTTGTATGCATAAATTTATATTGAATTGTAAAGAAGATCAGAGTTAGAGATGCTGGGCAAATAAAACAGGGTATGCCTACATATACATACATACATACATACATACACTCAGATATGTACAAACATAAATAAATGAATAATAAAGTCTATTAAATAGAGAGCGAATAGCAACAGCTGTGGTGAGAAAAACGTTTCATCTACTCACGGTTCGCTTTGACTGACTGAAATGATTTTGAGTGGAACTTTGAGCGCACTGAACGAGTCGCTCTCGCTGCTCACACACGAAGTGCGCGACAAACAATGGCGGCGACCTCAGCTCTTTCTCTTTCTCGCTCTCACTCACACTCTCGTGCTCATGAGCTCACAGCGTTCAGTGTGCTGCTTGCTTGGTGGGTAGGTGTGGCCTATGCCACGCTGCTCAATTCCATTGCGTTCCAGGTCTCGTGCTCGTGTTGTTGTTGCGCTCTTGTGTGTGAGTAAATTAAAATTGTGTAGTTTATTATTAAATGAAGCGCATTTTTGTATTTGTATGTGTGTATCTTTGTGTATGTGTGTATTACTATATACGTGCATGTATGTGTGTATGTATGCACGTATGTGCATATGCATATGAGAATTGTAAATCGTTTCCATTGGAGCAGTCACATAATAATATTGAAATGTTAATTAGCGTATTAATTAAGTTATTTTTTTTTTATTTGTTTGCATTTGTGTACTGATAAAAGTGCGAGCAGACAATTAATCTTAAATAAATTAAAAGCAAAAATAACAGTAAATTTGAAAAAAAATCTAAATACTGAATATATTATTTCCTATGCCATATAATACTTATTTAATATATATAAGATACATATTTATATAAATAATAATATATTTTTATAAACATTTATATTTTTTATATATAAAGACAATCTTTTTTTCTTCAACATTCACATCAAATTCTTACTCAATTTTATTTTTAATAAATTTCTACATTTTTCTCTTTTATTTTTGCATTTTAAACATTTAATTTACATATATTACTTTTAATTATGCCAATGCACAAAATTTAATTATTTTAATGAATAAAGTCAGAGCATGACAATGCAAAAACAAAAAAAACCTTTGCTCAATCCCTGCCAGCTACAGCTTCATTTAATATTTATAGCTTTTTAAACAAATAAACAGCATTCACAGTCGGGCCGCGCCTCAAACAGAGGCGGAAGCCACCCACCAGCAGCAGCAACAAAAAGAACAACAGTGCAAATGCACTCAACCACACACATACATGGGTAGCTCTCTGGCATGTACCACACACACACACACATACAGTGCTGAAACGCAACCAGTCCAGTTCCAGCTCCAATCCAATCCGAAATAGTTGATTTTAATGATGTACATAATAAAATTCCCATTCGTTTTGTGCCAATGCCAATGCGTTCCAGCTTCATTGCATGTTTACACTGATTGTGGAACGCACAAGCACACACACACACACACACACACGCCTGCACACTGATTTACAAAAGAGCGAACAAGGCAGATGCTTGTATGGTATTTGTGTCTTGCTCTCTCGTGCGGGATGCTGCCTTCGAATGAGTGGAAAAGAGCAACCAACGGGCCGGAACAGGGTTGCTCAGACGATTGCGACTGCTGCCGCTGAGATTGCCCAGCGCTGCGGGTCACCATGTGAAGTGAAGTCGCTCGAGTCAATTTCGAAATCATTCGTTAGTCTTAGGCCTAAACTAGCGGACACGCGCGCGCGTCTCTTAATCCAAACCCAATTTCGTCTATGACCACGAAAAGTTGACAGAAATTGCGGAAATTCGTGTTCTCAAATGGAGCCAATGCATGCCACCGAGTGCTAAGAGTTTCCCAGTGAACTGAACCCTTTCAGAAGCAAACCAAGTGCAAAGTTTGAACACCGAAATCGAGTTTAAGTTTCATTATCTTGTGTGATTGTTTGGACCAAAAAACTGTTTGTAAAGACATCATAGTTAGCCAAATATAGCTTGCTTAGCCAAACTTCTTCTGAGTGCAACGCGTTTTCCACGAATATAACAAGCTGGGTAGTCCATTTCTGCACGCTACGCCCGCGGGTGGCAGTTGCAGCAGCAACAACCCATCTCCCACACCGGCATCGGCTGCCAAGCAACTAGCCCAAACTTTTCAGCTATCGGCCAACTCGGCCTTCAATCTAGCCCTGCCACCCAGCTTCTATCATCGCTTGCCCACAGACGTGCCCGCTCCGAATTCGGTTAACGCAACGGAGTGCGTGCCCTCGCTCGACTACGTACACTCCTCGCCCAGCACCGATCCCGACATGGATCTGATCAATCCCTATATGCGCCATCACAGCTTCGCAGCTGCCTCCCAGAGCAGTCCGCCGTCGGCGGCGCAGCGCCACCATTTGGCCGCAGCGGCTGCAGCGGGACTGAGCAATGGATTCGCCGATGTTCACGCACATGCGATGGCCGCGGCGGACTATCAACAGCAGCTGGCGGACTACCACAGCGCGGCGGCAGCTGCGGCTGCCTATGCCAGCAGCAACAACAACAATAACAACAACAGTCCACTGATGCTGCTGAAGGCGGCGCATGGCGGCGCAGTTGGTGCACGGCTGACGGAGGCCAAATCATCAGCTGAGGATTCGCCCTCGACAACGCCGCCGCCAGCCTCGTCGCGTCTACACTCGGAGTCGTCACCCTCGCCGCGGTACGAGCACAACTCCAGTCCCGGCGTCGACAGCGCCAAGTCCTTTGCATTGAGCCAGCGCAGCAGCGGCGGCGAGGAGCATTGCCAGAACAGCGAGTCCAGCCCGCCGCCGTCTGACTATAGTCCAGAGAACTTGACCAGTCGCAAGTATCAGCATCCAAGCAGCGGCCTCAATCCGCTCAGCCTGCACAACAACAACAACAACAATAGCGGCAACCATCCCAACAACAATAACCACAACCATAACAACAACATGGAGCACAAGCTGCCATTGAGTTTCCTGGGTCCGCCGCTGGCGGCGCTGCATTCCATGACCACAGAAATGAAGACTGCACAAGGCGTCGGCTCTGGAGCCGGCAGCGGCCTAAGCGCCGCTGGCAATGGCCTGGTCTATGGACACAGTCCCAACTCGCATCTGATCAGTGAACGCGTGACGGGCTCGTCCAGCTCGAGCAGCTCAACGACAACAAATACACAGGGCGCTGCCAATCCGCATGGCATCGATACGATACTATCGAAACCGCCGCCCGTAACATCGGCGGGTCTAAGTGCTTTAACAGGAGGTAAGTTACAGAGTTTGCAGTTGAAGAATGATATATATAGGGATATACATATGTATATGATATAAATTGTTTATATAAATTGATCTAATGAACATGAACATTTTCTATATAACATATACAGTTGTGTTCAAAATAATAGCAGCGCATATAAGCTCTGATTTTAAGATTGATAAATAATATCATAATAACTACAGATCAATAATTTTTTTTTTTAATTTAGTATTTATATTTAATTTCAAACAAAATAAGAGTGTTTCTTCATCAAAAAAGTTCTTTCAATTATAAATTTATATTATGTATATTTCGATTTATGCACAGAGTGAGATTGTATTACTTGTATTAGTTTAGTTTGTCTGTTTTGCTTCATATGATCTGGGAGAAGTATTTACTGATGTGCAATATATATTTATGCATTTTCTTTTAATAAAATCAGGAATTTAATATATTTATGTATTTTATATATAATCTTATATACACTGCTGGTCAATAAACTAGACGCACCGATACTTGCTTTAAAATTTGCTTTATAACTTTTATTTGAAAAACAATTGGTATAAAAATTCTTATACAAAAACCTTGGTTATTAAATGACTCTTCAAGTACATATATACATATGTATGTATATATTTCCCATTTACTTAACGGAATTCTTGATTATTAATAAAAATAATAAACAAATTATCTGTTGATTAGGAAATGAATTTCAAATGATATATTGATGAAATATATAATTTACAAATAGTTTAGTATTATTATTTTCGCTATATATATACATATATATCATAAACAGTTGCTATTCAGCCATTTTCATGGTCAACAGCTTCATTTTTATTTTCACCTGAACTTTAAATTATAGACTAAAAGAATGTTTAGGTAAAAACTAGTTTAGCTGCAATAAATTCTAAATTCTACTGATCTAAGCTGTTATATGATATTATTATATTCATTTGATTTTTATATATGATCATTAAAAAATATAAATAGAAATTTACCATTTTTAATGGGTTCAGGCTATAAAAATAATAAATAGGTAAATGAATAAAAATTAAATAACAAATGATAATACAAAAAATAATAAATAAAATAGCTAAGAAAACCTCCAAAATAACCACAAAAAAAGTCTTTTATATATACCATATTTAATATATAAAATAAAATATAATACAAACTGAATTATAGAAAATAATTATCAAATATACCAAATCTTACAAACTAAATTATAATAAATAATTCTCAGAGCTGTACAAAAATTTAAATTAATTTTGGTATACAAAATATCTATCATAAAATCTTCAAAAGTTAGTTTCTCACAGAAAAAACCTTCCTTAAATATAATTAGCTTAAGCTTAAATTAAAATTATATCGAAATTTTAAATATCTCTACATAAACGTATCCAAAATTGTCCTTATTGCTGTTCAATGATATTCATAGAGTCAGATTTGATAACCATTAAAAATACAATAATAAAATTATATATATATGTATATATATATATATTGTGCATCATTATGCAATGCGAATATATATATTGAATTGACATTATGCACGGCCCCAAAAATTGGTTGAAATGCTTTGGGAGCTGGTTCGTACACATACAAATTCCAGCCACAAATGTTTTTTCCTCTGTTTGAATCCGGTTTGACGTGATTCCACAATAAAATAAAACAACAACAACAATTGGGAGCAACTCCAACCCTTTCCCCCCTGCAATTTAAGCAGATGGCAGAGTTGAGCACATTTTATTGGACACAATTCCCAAAAATCATATAATATCGAAATTGCAAAATGACGCAAAGCGTAATGCGATACTTAAACGTTTAGCAATTAGTTGTCAAATTGTTTGTAATTAAATCAAAATGACACACGAAAAGCAGGGCGAACAACGAGGAGGAGGGGGAGGAGGAGGGAGGAGGAGTAGGTAGAGGTATATACCACATATATGACTTTGCCGTTTCACTGAAATGATTTCAATTTTTCGACAGTTAAATGTAGCCCAATTGTGCGGCATGACAGAGCCGACAGACCGACAGACCGAGAGCCAGACCAATAAGGAGTGGGTCAACATTTGTTCGTAATCAGAAAAAGAGGTGTAGGCGAGCTGGAGTAGGCATTAGGGCCACCAGCTGGCCAAGAGGCGGAGGAGGTGGAGGAGGAGGAGGAGGGCACCTATGCGACAGGGCGTTGACAATTTACCATAAAACTTTTAATTAATTTTAACGAGGGCGTTTATATGATTTCATTTCATTTTGTTGTTAGCTAGTTTTGTATTGAAATCTTTTCCATTCTGTTCGTGACAAATTATTTAATAGCATCAAATTAATTCGCTGAAATCGTTTAGATGTTTCAACTTCTAAGCACAATGAGTTGGCAAATGCTTAAGGTTTGAGGTCTTTGGGTTTTTGAAACTTTTATGAATAGTTTTGTTACATGTTTGTAGAAGGTTGAAAAAGTTAAAGAATTTTTATACTTTTCGGTAGTCTTATGATAAGATATTTATATAGGCATTTTTATGAGCTGCGCAAATGAAGATAAATTAAAGATGTAAAATCAGAAATTGAAAGGTTTTAATGTAAAAATTTAATTGAATTTATTTAAAAGTTAAACTAAACATACTAAAACATATAAATACAGCAATTATAATAATTATAATTAAATACATTTAAATACAACAAATGCAGGTGATAAACAACATAGGTGACATAGCTCAAAGCGTTTGCCTTTGCCCTTTTTTAGAATATTTGTATTCTGTAGAAAGAATTGCATTATTTCCTTGTCAATCGAAGTGATCTAATGAAGACTAAGCAACTGGCTTGAAATTTTAGCCAAAGTATCAATATTTCTAATGATGCAATAAACAGAGACTAGGCCCAGATGGCATTAAGATAATTTACCCCCAAAATTAGAGTCTTTATATTTACAAATCTAAATCAGATTGAATTGCAAAAGGAGGTTGAAAGGTGATAGATTACATTTGTTAATAAAAATATAAATATATAAATATAATATATTTATACTTTCTATGTAAATGACATATTTAATACTTAATTGAACTAAAGGAAATTCTTTGCAGTAAAAAGTTTCGATAATTCGTAGCTTCCACCACAACAAATTTAATAAAAAATATTAAATAACATTTTTAATTTTTTATAATATTTTCATATTTTAATATTTAATATTTTAATATTATAATATTTTATAAATTTTTAATCTTTAATATATTAATATTTTAATATTATAATATTTGCGTATTTTAATATTTTAATATTTTAATATATTAATATTTTAATATATTTATATTTTAATATTTTAATATTTATATATTTTACTATTTTAATATTTTAATATATTAATATTTTAAGATTTTAATATATTAATATTTTAATATATTTATATTTTAATATTTTAATATTTATATATTTTACTATTTTAATATTTTAATATTTTAATATTTTAATATTTTAATATTTTTAATATTTTAATATTTAATATTTTTAAAACAGTAAAATTTCAAGTTTCATTAAATAATTGTTATCTTACAGCTGGCATTCCACGTTTTTCCATAGCCGCTGCTGCGGCGGGCATGGCCCAATATCTGTCGCAGAGCCAAGGAGCGCCACTGAAGACGCACGCCGGACACATTGTGGATCGCACGCATCTGTACTGGCCGGGACTGCAGGGTCTGGTGGCCAATCCGATAGCGTGGCGAGAGCGTCTATCGAATACAAGTAAGTGAATGAAATCAATAACTGAATATGTGCACTAATTTGCACAGCTCAAGCACTTCACAACACGAGGGATCACGTGAGCTATTGAACAATCATTCAGTGCATTCAGTGGCACGTAATTTGGTTACAATTGTGGCGAGGCCAGCGGGCCTGGGCCGATGATTTGTCAACAATGAAAGCCACACCTCGATCCACTTCCTGTTGATACCGTTAACAAAGCGCAGCGAATGAGGCAGCTGCCCCTAATGATCATGGATCGCTACTCAAGTGATTACCAATATGACGCGTCCAATGTGCTTAGTGCATGGCCGATGGTCCATGGCCCATGGCGCATTGTCGAACTCATTAAAAGAACTGGCAGCGAAAATAAAAGCAGAAGACGAGAGAAACACAAATAAAGAGAATCACTTTAACACGATCAGTGATCAGCGTTCAGCGTTCAGCGATCAGAGCTGGACGCATTCAACGATCGATCTATACAGCTGACAATGACTGCACATAAAAGAAGAATTTATTTAACTGAAAAGCCATATGAAAAATTAATTTACTCGCATCGTTCGGCTGCGTTGGGGTAACGATTCTCTGGATCTGGTTACTTCATTATTACATCTATTTATAAAGTTCCGCTCCCGTTCGCCCGTTCGCCCGCTCTCCCCCACACTTCACACCTAAGCTCATTAAGTAATCGCCCAACTCCAGCTTCAACTCGAACGCGAACTCGTTTTCACATTGTTTATTTATTTAAACGCCTCTTCCCTCTCCTGCTCCTCTCTCTCTCTCTCTCTCTCTCTCTCTTGTGGTTAATGATCGTTCGCAATGGCAATTGATTTGATTTGATTTGATTTAGTGTTGTGGCTACTGCCAGCAGTCACTGAGAAGTCAGTGGAGTCAGCTGCTGTTTGGCTTTTAATTGCGCCCGTGACTGTGCACATTTGGCCAGCTGGGCTTAAGTCGGAAATTGAACATAATTTTCTTATTGAATTAGTAACGAGATCGCCAGAGAGCGCAGCAGAAGAGAAATGTTTGTCTTGTGTTCGACTCGATTTCTGAAGTGTATCTCGGAATGCTTGGTAGCTGCTGCGATTAAGTAAATATTGTTTCAATTGATTTGCCAAACAGTGTAGAGCTCTAGTCTGAAGAGCGAGTTAAGTGGAGCAACCTAGGAAGTTCATACCGAGCAGATAAAGTAGTTATCTCAATGACCTTATTTTAAAGCAATACGGAATGTCAGCTTAAAATCATAAATATGTATATATATTGTATAGAATATCTTGTGCTAATAACAAGTAGCTAGCTTAGAATTGAATGTAATTCTACTTGCCTAAACTCTTAAAGACAACAGACAGTCAATTCCATCTTCTCCAACCTCAATAGGCATCACAACGACTATCAGGGTAAACTCTGATCATTTTCTGGATGAACATTAAAATAGTTTTATATAATAATCTTAAATATGAAACAAAACATTAATTGACTTGGTTATCGGTATATAAAAATATTTTTAAAAATTGAATGTAATTTAATAAAACTACTTAAATAGTTAATATAATCGATACTACTTGATACTCGACAATAGTCTACAGAGTCTCGTCCGGTTTATCCAAGTTTAATACATCCAAGTGGCAAAACCGGACTATCAATTCACTATCAATCGGATTTTCTCATACTTTCAGATATTGCAAATAATGATAGTTGTATTTACTCATATCATAAAAATCATGATAACTAACCTTTCCCATGATATTTCTGAAAATATTTGTTGAATTGGCCCGCAATGTGATAGATAAAATTGATAGCGACCTTATTAATGTTTTATAATATAATATTCTATGAAGTTCTATACCCTTGACTGCGTGACTGTTTAAACAACGTAAGCCCCAGGCCATAAAAAAGCGCAATGAACTCATCGAAACTCACAATTATGCAATGAATTGCATTGCAAATATTAATAATAAAAAGCGATAAAGGCAAATGAGCATTTATTTGTCATAAAAAAAAAGTGTGGCAGGTAAATTCAATTTGTGATAGACCCAATCAATAAATGTATGTGTTGAATATTTAAATACAAAAAAATTAAAAGAAAATATTAATCAAATTAACTAAACTTTAAAATATATCAAATAACAATAATATAAATAACATAAAAATATATATAAAATAGATAAAAATTTAATAATAATTAACAAATTTCAATCAAAGAATTATTACACTAAGCAAATAATAATTTAAATCAAATATATTTAAATAATACAAAAATTAAACTTAAGAGATTTATCAATCAAAACATTTAAATTTTAACACAAACAACAAATAACAATAAAATAAATGAAATATAAAGAAATCATAGCAAAGTGTATAGCATACTTTTGTGCGCACATATAAATTCAAATGAGTGAAACTCAACAGCCGCCATTTTTGGTGCGATGTCCTGTGCGCAGCTTTCGCATAAAACAACAGACACACACACACCCACACACACAGAGATACAGCCATATGAACAATCCACGTACATATAAAGCTTTTGCTGCCTTGTTAACATGACAGCCTACAAGCACATAAACACACACAGACCCACACACACACAGCTGCCCCGCTTTGGCATACTGCTCAGCCTCCCTTTGTTGTTGTTGTTGTTGTAGGTTCGTCTAGATAATAATGTGGCAACATATTCTTGTAGCGTCTGCGTCTGCCCTTATCTTATGCCCAGCCTCCGTCCCTTCCATATAGAAGCTACATACTATATATACCCAACATTTATATAGAGCAACACTCACACACACACACAGCCGTAGACAGCCAGCGATATAACAACACTCACTTTTTCCGGTAAAAGTTTTTCTTTGCTCCCTTCGTTTTGTCTGGCGTCTGAGCAGCTGTCGCATATTCGTCGACATCGGCGGGCAGCCATAATACGTATATACAAATAATAAATAAATAAATATACAATTTTTATGTAAATAATAAACGCACACACAGCCATCATTTTGTGTTTTATGTAAATGTGCCGAAAATGTGGAATATATGACAATGTTTCGGCCTGAAAAATCATGTGAAAACAATGAGGAAAAACCATTGACAAGCAAGTGAAACATGTTTTTGAAGCTTTTTGTTTTTCATTTGACTATTTTAGAACAGAAATTCAAAGCGAGTGCTAGATAGTAGATAGTAGATAGTAGATAGTAGATAGTAGATAGTAGATAGTAGATAGTAGGATAGTAGATAGTAGATAGTAGGATAGTAGGATAGTAGGATAGTAGGATAGTAGGATAGTAGAGATAGTAGGATAGTAGGATAGTAGGATAGTAGGATAGTAGGATAGTAGGATAGTAGGATAGTAGGATAGTAGGATAGTAGGATAGTAGGATAGTAGGATAGTAGGATAGTAGGATAGTAGGATAGTAGGATAGTAGGATAGTAGGATAGTAGGATAGTAGGATAGTAGGATAGTAGGATAGTAGGATAGTAGGATAGTAGGATAGTAGGATAGTAGGATAGTAGGATAGTAGGATAGTAGGATAGTAGGATAGTAGGATAGTAGGATAGTAGGATAGTAGGATAGTAAGATAGTAGGATAGTAGGATAGTAGGATAGTAGGATAGTTGGATAGTAGGATAATAGGATAGTAGGATAGTAGGATAGTAGGATAGTAGGATAGTAGGATAGTAGGATAGTAGGATAGTAGATAAGATAGTAGATAGTAGGTAAGAGTAGAGTTATGCAGTACTCTCTCTCGCACTCTGTCTACGGGTTTCTTACGTTATTCTCTCACTCATGTCAAGCGAATAAAATAATTAGCTTGAATACAAACAGTAAATATGAGGCACAAAATAAAATGCGTTAAAGTATATCATAAAAGGTAGCAGCAACTAAAATTACTGCCAGTTATATAGCTGTCAGATAACCAGATATAGCCGTATATGGTCAAAGACAGCAAAAGCCAAGTTACCAAAGGGGCTGACCAACTAAAACCGCTGTCTACATTTGACACAATTCATTAAGCTTAATGAAGACAGCAGCAACGAGGCCCAAATAAAAAGTTACAGCTGCCAGCAAAAGGGAAATACACAGAGAGAGAGATAGAGAGACGGAGAGAGCGAGAGGGATAGATAGATAGTCAAGGGCTGTGCTTAAACCTTTTGCTAGCTGTTGCGTTTAATTAAAATTCAAGTGGCGCATTTTGTACGTCGGTGTCGTCCTCCTAATCGCTACCCAAAGAACTTGTGCTTTAAGCATATAATCGCCCATAAAACAGGCAATAAAACAATGCAATGAAGCTGAAGCTAAAGCTGAAGCCACAATGTACGATGCAGAACGAATCCACTTAATGAGCGATGCTAACTATGTAGAGGTTTATTTAAGAGAAGGATTTTCATTGCTCTGTTTACTTTGGTAATTGACACAGATACATTAGAGGACTGTTAAAGCGCTTTACATTAATAAATATGCATATGTTGGCAGTTAGAAATGATTGTAAATTATAATTGTTATACCCTGTAATCACTGATGTCTGAATTGATATACATATTAGTTGGTTCGTATAGCAAAGTTCGATATATACTGATTTGGAATTAGTTTTGAATGTGCACTTTGACCTTTCTTTTAAACTGACTTGACACGGAACAGAGACAAATTTATGAATTCATCTTAGTTCAAGGGAAGATATTGAGTCTTAGATTGTTCCGTGAATTTGTCATCGGTAGATCTAAGGGTGTGGAAAATATACTTGGTGTAGTTATATAATCTGTACTCTTTATCAGAAGAGGCTGTAAGAGTAGAAGCTATATCTAAATAACTTTTAGTCAATTGACTCTTTTCACTATGTGAATTAGTGCAATCATGGGATTGGGATCTTCATATTTATCTTATTAGCCAGACTTCATTTTTCTTAAATATTAGTTATATTTAGATACATTGGACATATTTGTAGTCTATTTTAACCCATAAAAGTAAGTTAGCCTTATGGAAAGTAAATTAGTATATGAAAAAAAAAACCCGCTCGATTCATAATTTCTATTTTATTGTTTGTCTATCAACAGTTGCCATTGTCGCCTCTGCACATGCTACGGCTCTCACACGCCCATAACAAATGACTTTTTAATATTTTCAATAAGTCAGCAACAGCAGCAGTTAGCCAAAACAAAACACGCCCACCTATCGCGCCCCTTGCCCAACATTATTAATATCAATAGCGAATAAAAAGGAAAATCCCAAACCGAAAATATTAATGCTATAATAAAAAAAAAAAAAAAGAAGTAGGCGAAAAATATTTGGACGTGAACAGAGCAACAAAAAAATACGAGCAGAAAAGTGCAAATGCAGCGTTGGCAACAGGGTGACTTATGCGATTATAGACAACTGGCACAGGCTAAGGCAACAGCTAAGGGGGAGCTACGAGGCCTGCCACTGCCACTGCCACTGCCTTTGCCTTTGCCATTTCCACTGCCAATTCATTTTTCGTTTTGTTGCACTGCGTGAGGGCCCTGACATGAGCAAATAAACGCTTCATATTTGTCGGTTATTTATGAGGGTTCTTGGGACGCAGCTGCAGGGCCAATAGATGGATAAAAAGAGACAAATGCCATGAAAGAGAGCGCAAGAGAAGCCAAACTCGCGACAAAAAATATAGAAAAAATTATTATCACTGCTAACATTTTTTAATACTCTAACAAAATGCATTGAATATAATGATTTAGCAAAAGTTTAACACATTCATTGATAGAAATTCAGGTTTATATTAATAGTGCTCTACAGGTACTTTCACAATTTTAGTCTATTATAGAAACAACTTTCACTGCTTATTAGGAAATCCTTCTCGCATAGAGTTTCCATAACACAAAGTTTCTTTGGGAAGAGTATTCAATAGCCACACAAGCCCATATTGCTGCTAAGGATTAGGCTTGTTATGGGCCAAGCTTGGCCTTGTTCCTTGGCATCCTCTCACTCGAAATGTTTATAAGGAATGCTTTTTCATAGCTTGTTAAGCTTAGGAATTGTCTGTGAAAAAGTAGAAAATACATTTTATGGCTCATATTTATTTTGTTAATTTTATTTAGTGTTTTTTCCCACTTTTGTTTGTTGTAAATTGCAATCATTTTGTGCAGTTGCAGCTGATCAAAGGAAATAGTGAATGAAAGCTGTGAATATGTTATTAGGGACGTATTGCTTGAGCGATGATCATGAAGTGAATAAGTCAAGTAAAGAGCATTATAAATATTCGTATATTAAAATTAATTAATTAAATATAAAATAATTATAAAAATAATTATAATAATAATTATAATAATAATTATAATTAAATATTCAAATCATTCATATATAAAATTTAGAGACTGTGAAATGTGAGATCAAACAAGTGCTGGTAAATTGATTTTCTTGTAATAACAACTCCCCGCTACCAATTCGTAAACTTCGTTGTTCAAGTTAGTGCTTGAAGACATAGGTGTAAACAATAAAGAATCTTTTGTTCTATTAAAATTAGTTAGAGACTTAATTAATTATAAATTTAGTCAGAAACAGAAGTTGGAAACTTAGTTACTTACACAGCTAGATTTCAAACCAAATCGTTGGTTTTGGTTTACTTCCTCTTTTTCTATTTTATACCAGCATATTCTATTTAAGATTCTATTCATAGAACAATTTTAATTGGATTTAAGGGTTTGATTGGTCTCGGGCTCAGAGCTGTTTTGTAGTCTTTTTGGCCACTTTAACTTTCTACGTTATTTCAACCACATCCTGTGCTCACATCCACAACCAAACTGTCATAATTTAAATTAATAATATTAGAGAATATGCACCAAAGTATCATAAAGGGACTCAAGTTTCCAGAGAACTAGTACAGAGTAAAAAGAGTCCAGCTCGTATATTTGATGTAAATTTAAGTCTCCAGCGGTACACAACCAAGGCAGACCCTGCAACCCCCACGCACACACACGTACACACACGCACACAACAATGCCACCCACAAGGCTGGTGTACAATTTTGGCATCACCTTTTTTACCTAGCGCCAGGCGCGCCTTGTGCATATTTAGTCAAATCATTTCACATAATTAGGGATCATTTAATAATGGGGTGACATTAATTGAAAGCGAGCACCCACAGCCGCACAGACCGACGGCATAAGGGCTGCTCAGACCACCCACTCACACTGCTAGAGTGGGAGAGAGAGAGACAGAGAGAGAGAGAGAGAGTGCGAGTCAACTGCTGCCGTTTAATTTTATGACCACCACCACCCAGCCTCTGTCCACTTGACTGCCTTTACGAGCCCTCGGGGTGTGGAGTGGAGTAGGCGTGGTCCCTGCTTTTATTGGCCTCTTGTCGTCAGCGTCGTTGTCGTTTTGGCTAATTGATTTTAATGAAAGCCTGAGGCCCCACGGCGGACCCAACGCTTAGTGGCTCCCATAAATTCTGTGGTCAATTTGGGTTTGTTAATTGTCGCAACGTGTGCTCGAGCCCCACAACGTGGGATGCTCTTTAGTTGTGACCAACCCCCCCACCAAACTAACTTGAGTGTAATTAGTGTCTAATTGTTATGCGGAGCTTGCAAAAATGAATTGCCAAACAACAAATTAGATTAGATTTTCCACTAGGCACACAATGTTTTAAACAATAACCTGCTCAATAGCTACAATAAGATACGTATCTATACATATATATATAAATATATGTGTATATATATATAAAGTCCAACAACAACCCCAATAACCCACAAAAACGATTGCTCAACCACCGCGCTCCAAAATTCACAGCTGTCGCCAAACGCGCGCGCCATAAACAATTAATAAATGTCAAAAAACTTTGCCACAACGACAACGGCAACAACAACAGCAACAACAGCATTTCTCTTACCTTGCCAACTTTATTTTAAGGACATTATAATCTCGATAAATTTCATGAAATTGTTTCATAATTAAATCATTTCAAATTGTCCCAACTTTTTGGCGCTTGTAAACACGACTCTTAAACGTAAATTTAACAAAGTTTTCAGAGTAAAATGTTTTTATGGATTGATTATTGTCATAAAAGAAAAGTTTGGCCAAAGGGGAAACCCGTCTAAAATGAAGGCAACATTTAGACAGTGTTGTAAGCTGGAAAAGTACTTGAAATATTTATTGAATAATTAATATATATATAAATAAAATATTAAAAAATTTAGTTTTGCTTAACTTTAATTGTATTTTTTATTCTTATCAATAATTACCAAAAATAAAAGTAAATTTAACAAAGTTTTCAGAGTGAAATGTTTTTATGGATTGATTATTGCCATAAAAGTAAAGTTATACTGAGGGAAATCTCGTCTAAAATGAAGGCTACATTTCTAAAATGTTGTAAGCTGCAATAGTGCTTGAAATATTTATTGAATGATTAATATTTATATAAATAAAATAGTAACAATTTCCTACGCTTCTTATCCTCCTAAGAGCTGCATTAATTTGTCATCATTCATCATTCGTAGTTAGATCAGTCTACATTTTACATACTTTATTTTCTCTAACTTCTTCTTCTTTTAATCCTTTACAGTGTCTGCTAACTTGTCACAGTCCCATCAGCATCATCCATCCAGCGACAAGGATGGCAAGAAGAAACACACCCGCCCAACATTCAGTGGCCAGCAGATATTTGCGCTGGAGAAGACGTTCGAGCAAACGAAATATCTGGCTGGACCAGAGCGTGCCAAGCTCGCATATGCCTTAGGAATGTCCGAGTCGCAAGTTAAGGTAAGCAACGCATCACATTTCGGGGCATGCAAATCAAATGCTCATAAAATGGCGACGGGCAGCCCGATGGCCCAACTGCCAAAAAACACAAACAAACATGAGGTAAAAGATATGCGCAACCTTTCTGATAACCACGCCCCGCCCCACTGTGCATTACCCCGCCCTTAACTTTTGTGGCAATTTGCATTTTTATTGAAACGCAAAGCTCATGGATTTTTGGTTTATTTTTTGTCGCAACCCGCAAAACAAAATGGCGCCAATGGTCTGCCCCTTCGTGCAGCCGTCGATTGTGCCCTAAAGGCTTAGTTCACATGTCTCTCCCACCGTCGAAGCCAGTACGAGCCGCCCTAAAAAAAAAAAAACCATTCCATGCGCGACATTTTAAAGTTGTTGCAAAAGGTCGACGGTTTGCTGCTGTCCCGCCCCCAAACCGCGCCCCCGTAAAATGTTATCAACATATAAATCCTTTGTGTCGTCAAATTTGTTGAGCGGCGTCGCCATCTCCATTCCCATCTCCAACTCCATCTCCATCGCCATTGCCATCATCGTTTTTGTAATCCTTACCAGAAACGCACGTGTCATTGCCGTGGTCCGTAAGTCGCGTGTGTGACGCGACTTTCAGCTCTCGTGGGGTTTTGTAATTTAAATTAGCCTTAAGCCGGGCCAGTTAATTGCTTTTGCGGTGAGCTTTGTTTAGTCAATAGGCAAATGGAGCATATGATGGGTTAACTTCAGGTGAATGTAGTATATACTATATATATGGAATGGTAGATAGAAAGAGTGATATACGACATTATTTTGAATATGAAACAAAGTTGATTAACAGAAATGTAACAGACACAATGAATAGTCTTATTTGTATACAGATGGTTATAAAAAGATTATATATAATATATTTTAAAAAGCAAAATAAAAAAAACATTATATCCGGATTTCCAATTTTTAATGGGTTAAGGGTATTAAAAGGAACAAATTAAGTTAGATAAATTCTTATGGAACTTTGTCCTTTTTCTATTAAAATAAAGTTTCTTTTTGATACTTATTGAAGCGCATTTTCCTAGAATGAAATAAAAATTAAATAAAACTTTAAATTAATATAATTTCAAAAAATAATATATATAAATATTAAAATGACAATAAAACTCTGTGAATTTATTCCGTTTGAGTAAACTACATTTCATTAGTCAATATGAATCAAAAAACTCAACAGAAGACAACTTCTTAAAATAAAACATATTTGAGTTATGCATCAGTTCAGCAAATATTATGAGAACATTTTTGAAAAAAATGTTGCATAAATGGTTGTTAAAAACTAGTCATTAGGATAGTACAGATTCAATTGTGAATATATCGCTCAATTTGGCAACTGCAGTTACTAAATTTTTTTGTGTAGGCCACAAAATGTATCTTTCAGAAAAAATATTACTTTAGGAAGATATGAAATTGTATCTTTGGTGGAAAAACCACAAATAGAATCTGACTTGAATCTTTGACTGCCGACTATCTGGACCAAAAATTGCTATAAATGCTAACTGATATGGAACAAGTAAGAGTGCTCTAGTCGAGACGGCTCGACTACGAGATACCCTGAACCCTGCGAAGAGCCAATCTTTCCACTATGCTATGCTTATTTTACATATACAAATATTGCGAGCAACGCACACACACACACACACATGCATACGCACGCACGCATAAACACGCGCTCTGCTGACTGCGCAGTCAGCGCGGCGACTGCGCTCGGGCTTCAATATGCCTATTGTATGGGAAATTAAATGTTTAATAACTTTTTTGTGGATCGACTTTCTTAATCAAACTTTTACAGCGTCATTATGTCATTCATATGTATGCATTTGCCAAAGCACAAGTCTCTAGTATTTGAAATACGAATTTTGCAAATTGGGGGCGAAGGGGGCGTGGCATCCAAAATCCAAAAATGACAAAATCTCCGCATTCATTACACGGATCTACACAGTGAATTTGGATTCTGTAGCTCTTACGGTATGCTTAGCGGAAGAAAAGTTATCGATTTTTATCGATAATAAGGAAACGGGATGAGTTATCGAAAATCTAAAAAAAACTCGTACTGCGTAGGCTATAGACGAGTATTCTCTGAAAATTTCATATATCTAGCTTTTGTGGTTTACGAGATCGCTGCGTTCATACGGACGGACAGACGGACGGACGGACGGACGGACGGACAGACGGACAGGGCTATTTCAACTCAGCTCATCGAGCTGATCAAGAATATATATACTTTATGGGGTCTGCGATGTCTCCTTCTGCCTGTTACATACATTTCACAAAAACATTATACCCTGATTTCCCATTTTCAATGGGCTCAGGGTATAAAAAATGATTTATTTTATTAGAAATTAAGAAATCTACTGATAAAAACTTCATTGGCACTGCCAATGTTATGTTCTATCTGTTACTGATAGAACAAATAGGCGATCCACACTGAGAAGAGCATTTAATTCGCATTTCTTGTCTTCAAATATCCAGAAAAAAAACTTGTGTTAAAGCGAGTTATTGTAAGGTTAAAAGATTTAATTGATTTGTACATATAATAATACAATATATCATATTATTCTTGTATTATTATAATTACTGTATTATATTTTTACTATATTAATAATAGTAGAATATATTTAAAACAAGTCCCTTAATAGATCCAACTCAACCAGCCTTATATAAAGTCTATCCTACTTAACTCTTACGAAACTCTTTGCAAACTATATCAATTTCATCAGCATGTAAAAAGTATTTCAAATTTGCAATTTCATTAGTAGTTGGATGGTAACATTTGTCAACCAATTTGTAGAGCTTAATAATTACAACCCCCCTTTGCTGAAGTCCACAAAAGAACAGCCCTTAAATGTCTCTTGGTGGCAAATTGTGCGCAAATCAGGTCCTTGGATTACGAGATAGACAGAGTGATAAGAAATCACGTTTATGATGAGTAAAATGATTAATTACCAATGAATGAGGCCGTTGGCATTGCGAGGCATACGAAACGAGCAAATTTTCTATGTAGACCCAGGAAGAGCATGAGAGCAGAGCGCAGGATTGATGGCTTGAGCTGCAGCTAAATATGCGTCATTTGTGCAGGGGCCAAGTAGAGACAGAAACAGAGACAGAGATAAAGAGTGACTGTTAGAGAGAGAGAAAGATGGAAAGCGTCTGATGACGAGTACAAATGGTCACAGAGATGGATGAGTGCAGAGCAGGATTGGGTTGGCCTCTGTCTGATAGACATGCCAAATGACTGCATGACTTTTGGGTGAGTGTAAATTAAATTCTGTGCAAGGACGCAACAACGACGACATCAGCTTCATACATATTCAATTAGTGTGTGTGTGGGTGTGTGTGGTTGTGTGGGCGGATAGAGCTTCGCTTCTCTAGCCAGATGAAAATGAAAAACAGCCATGACGATGATAGTATGCAAATTGACAAACAAAAACACAACAAGAGCCTGCACACAGCGCCCCAAAATATGACAGGCACACAAAATGCAAAACAGTCAGAGACAGAGTCGCTCGCCCTCTCTGCATGTGTGTGTGTGTGTGTGGGCGTGGCTGCAACTGGGCGTATGCCAAATGATCTTGACAAGAATAATTGCGCTGTTATCATAATTAAAACCGTTTTTGGACACAACACAACTGACTGACTCTGCCCACTGCCGCCTGAGGGACATTTCATTTTGGCAATCATTTAATGCAAATGGTCGCCATTTTGTACGTTCTTATAACGGTATCCCGTCTAACTCTCTCTCTCTCTCTCTCTCTCTCCCACTCTCTCTGAGTGAATTATAGCGTCTGCGTCCATTATTAATGACATTCCTGCTTTGCGTCTTTATGGACTTGTGTAGTTAGTCCAAACCATAATATTATTGCATGATTCGTTGTTATAGCTTTTTCGTGATTTAGCTTTTGCATAAATGTATGAGATTTTCCCCAATGATTGTTGAGTGCACAGGCATGTAAACACATGCGACAGTCAAATGATTGGGAGGTCAACTTGAGGTCTGTGTGTCTGCTAGGGTTATGTTTACGCTCGGGTAGTCTAAAAAATCTAAATAAATGTAGAAAATTCAGTTTTGCTTGAGAAGTTGTCATATGTGGATGCAAGATATAGTTAGCACAAAAACTTCTTGAAAAAACTCAACTTTCAGCAATAATTAAAATGAATTTCAATCATGCATGAATTTCAGTTTTTTACTCCCTAAAACATTTTTGTTTTGTAGAAATTCTTGCCGCATAATTAGCACATTTATAACGAAAGCTTGTGGACCAAATCGATTCGTAGCGTTTGTCAAATGTGTCAAAGGCATCAGGCAATGAAACGCAGCTACAAACCGACAAGTTGACAATGGGCCAGGCCAGTCATAAAACTTATGACAGATATGTGAAATATTGTCTAATTGATTTTTGGTAATCGTATAGAGTATACCAGCTGCCTGCCAACTAATGGATTTGATTGTGTGTTAATGAATGGAATGAAAATTCTATGAAGAACTACCAATAAGAGTTGGAAAGACAGAGAGAGAGGGGGTAGGGGGAGAGAGGGGGTAGGGGGAGAAATCTTCTATCGAAGACTGCGCCATTGCTCCACACACAGTTTTTTTTTTTTGGGACTCACAATTAGTCAAATAGAAACGGATTTTATGGGCGCTGGGACTGCACGTTAATGGCCCACAAAATGCAAATAAATCAGAAACTCACATAAATACCTCTATACGAATACGGTCATATAAAAGGGAAGGGTGAGCCTGTAGTTCCAATTCAAATTTACGAGCCACTTTTAAAGACCAGAACTACAACAACAACAACAAAATGTTTGTTAACCAATAGGAAATAAAACGAGCGCAGCTCCGACTTGTCAGTCGATCAGGGGCGGGCAAAGGGCGAAGGTCTAAGGGCTTGTGGTAGGTGTGTGCGGCGCAGCCATGCTGTAAATTTTCATGAGTTTTAAGTACCCACATGGCGCGCTATACTATTCGATCCGATCCGAACTCGAACAGGACGTGCGTAAACAAATAAATTTCCAATTTGGCCAGAGTCATATATTTGCCAGCGCCGAGACAAAATGCATAATAGTTGCTGGATGTCCAAACAAAAAATAAAAAGGTTTTTGATTTTGACAACCATCCAGCCGTTCCTATGAAATTTACATAACGCTTTTCATCCTTATCTGGCCAACGACACCTGACGGATGCCCCGCAGCGGTGCCAAAAAAAAATACAAAAAAAAAAAAACAAACACCAGACACCGCTTGACCAAAACATTGGCATATGTTTTATAGCATTGCCTCCTGGCCGCAATAAATAAATCCGTGTGCCCGAAATGCACAAACCAATCCAATATGGCATTCCCATTCCCATTCCCATTCCCATTCCCTTATGCCGCCAGCTATCGAAGCGTTACGCTGCCACCACGTCAAATTGATTGCCACAATATTTGATTGACTTTGACATGTTGCCTGTCATAAATTTCCTAGTGTGTGTGTATGTGTGTGTGTGTGTATGTCTTTCCTTGAATGTTTTACCTTTGCCGCTTCTAAGGCGATCTTGATCTCGCCTGGTGGTCATAATAAAATATATGCGCATATTGTGGATAACATTCCGTGTCAGATCTACGGCACAATGTTTATAACTCCAAGAGGCACAACTATTCATTTATTTAACAGACTAGAAATTTAGTTAGTTATTTTTGATTAATTTAATTTTGAATATGCATGAAAATAGTAGAGTGAGTTTTCATGAAAATAGTAGTAGGGTACTAAATGTCGGACAACACAATCTATTCTAGTCTGAACTTAAAGTGGGCATAGGTAGGGCCGATAGGTTAGGGCCGATGGGGTAAGGACGATGGGGTAAGGCCGAAAGGGTAGGGCCGATAGGGTAAAGCCGATAGGGTAAGACCCTATCGATGCCCACTTTTAGTTTAGAACAGAATAGATTGTGATTGCACAACTCTATATTTTTTATTTGGATTATGTTTTGTGTAATGCAGCACTACTATTTTCATGAACACAACTGTGTATATATGTATAATTATTTTAAATACCTAAAATAAATTTAACAATGCCAAATTTTAGATATTTTATGTCTGTATTATATTAATATTATATATAATATTTTTTATAATATATTAATATAATATAGACATAAAATTTTTTATTTTTGACATTTACTTTGAGCTCTAGAGTGTATATAAATAGTTGAGGTACTTCAATTGAGATTTCTCTGCAAATAAAGAAGCATTCTGAATCTGTGTATCTTATAGGAAAACATTGTAATATAAATATTGTTAATTCAGTAACTAAGCCAAATGCATAAATGTGAACTAGCTCAGAGCAACGAGCTACTAATGCTTAGTTATGTATTTTACACAAGTTTCATCTAAATACAAATTTATTTTAAATACACGTTTCTTCTAAATATATACGAACATAAACTCCCCTTACATACTCATATATGATAAGAATGAACATTGAAATTCCTAATTGGACTGCTTAAGAAAATACTTTTCCCTTTTAAGGCAGCCAACAATTTAGCTTAACCTCTTCTCTAGACCTCTAGGTCTTCTTCTTCTTTTTCTCTAGGCGAACGTTGCTTGTAAGCATTTGCATTGTTTACCATAAACCTAATTTACTTTATTTTTATTCTAAAATAACCTTAAGCCAGCGCCTCTTAAAGTTTGAAGCATGTAATTCAATGTGCAAAGCTAGTGACAAGTCTTGAATTCAACAGTCTGTTGCCTTCCACTTAGAAACTATGCTTTAGTGGGTGCTAGATGACGCATACAACATCGTTATGATGTCGCAACTGGACAGATGGCAGGGCTACGCTACCCTCTTTCTGACCAAGCTACAAGCTGGCTACACACACACACACACACACATAGAGCATTCAGTCAATGCCCCCCAACCAAGCTGGCAAGAAGTTCACGTTCTGGCCAAGCAAATCCCAAACAACATGGACACAGCTGTTACCAAAAAATAATGACCATGAAAAGCAGCCTTAATGATGCCAACTAATGTTGTTGCCTGGCAGCCAGTCTGTGGCACTCTCTCTCTCTCTCTCTCTCTCTCTGTAGCAAAAAGACGCCCCAATCTCCAGTCTCCCAGTCACTTTGGGGCAACATACGAAAAAATAATAATTGTATTTTTATTTCGCATAATGTTGCAAATAATAATTACACAAATGTGCAAATGAAGCTGTAAATTATGTTGTATCTGGTTTAATTGCACCTTTGGGTCGTTGCGAGCGTTGATTTTTCGCATGCCACAGCCAGGTCCATGGATGTGTATACATAATTATTTGTATTCAAATGGAGCAGAGCTAATTGCTCTTTTTTCCCATACAAAATATTATTTTATAAACTGTCTGAATGTCTATTAAAATCTGAATAGATATCAAACAGTTGATTTTGTTTATCAAATAGCCTAAAATTATTTAAAAATATGTTGAACTACAAGATGATTAGCTTGATTTGAGGAAAGTGCTCCATCATCAAGCAAATGCAGAAATTATGCTCGATTTTGCAGCAGCAGCAGCACATGCCACACGCCCGCCACAAGTCAAGGCAAAAAACGTGTCTAGGCCTATGCAGAATAATCCCCTTCAGGCTGTAGCAGAGAGTGCGAGCGAGAGAGGGTGGGTGGGGCATGCAACATATGTTGCCAGAAGCTCAAGCGCGCGGTTGCAAAATGGAAAATGAAGCGCAACCAAAGATGTTAGTCATGGTTTTGCATAGTTTTTGCTGCTGTTGTTGCCTTTTGTGTAACTGCTGTTGGGCAATGGCAACAGCAATGGCAACGGCAACGGCAATGGCAATGGGAACACAAACGCTGTCCAGGGCTTAATATTGTCTTAATTGAGGGTTAACCGGCGTTGATGATGCGACTTATGGGCTGTGAGACGGGCATTGTTGAATGGGTGACGGGCCTCGACTTAATGACTTTGACAATGTGTGCCGCAGTGGGCGCTGCTGCTGCTGCTGGACTGGCTAATTACATACGAAAGTTTGTATTGCGCTTACTTAAAACTTTAATTGCCTAACCACACACACACATACACACACACATACGCACTGAAAGTCTAAAGTTTACCATTTCAATTTTCTGAATTTTGCAGGTTTGGTTTCAGAATCGTCGCACCAAATGGCGCAAGCGTCATGCGGCGGAAATGGCAACGGCCAAGCGGAAACAGGACGACATGGGTGGCGACAACGACGGCGACTGCAGCGAGACTATGGACAGCGACAACGAGAGCCTGGACATGGGCGAGGCACCCGCTCAAAGCAAAAGGAGTCGCAGCAGCGGCAGCGGCAGCGGCTCACAGCAGCAGCACCAACAGGATAATTATCGTCATTAAAACGAATTTACCAAAATGGCAAAATGGATAAAAAAAAGAAAAGAAAAAACATATAACATAGAACAAACAAACAACAATTGTGCCAGCTAATAAACTACAATACAGCAAAGGTTCTTCTTATTAGCTAGTTACAACAACAACAGCAACAACAACAAACAACAACCACATTTAAAGAAGGTTCTGCCACTTTACAGTCTTCTGAAGACGTCAACTTTTTAGGCTACGCAACTTGATTTCTTCCTCGATTTCGCCCACTTGTTTCACATATACAAAATGTGTGTGTAAATATTTATGTTAATTCTTCAAGTGCATAGATATATAGAACTTAGGTATTTTGTATTTAATAACCGGGCTCTAAATGCTAAGTCGTCTTAAGTCACACAATTTACTGAATTTATTACATATTGTATATTTAGTTTGAACAAACCAAGTTGAAGCAACCCAAATTCCAATTTTCAGTTGAAATATATGAATAATAAATGCAAAGCTAAAATGGAATGCGAGCAAACTTAAATACTTATAATATATATATTATAAAATACTGCAGTAAATTATGTAAAATTTATTTAAATTTAATTCTAATTTTAATTATTTCAAATTGATAAAGAATAAAATGATAAAATTATAAATAATAAATAAGACAATGTGTTTTAACTGCAGATAGATGAACTCTTTATACACACACACACACACACACATGCAGTCAGATATATTTGATCTTACACCAAAATCGGCTCAGAAACACCCACAAGAGCTAAACAATTGCTGCCCAGGGCTTAGGGCTCATAACAATTACAGACCGGAAATCTGCTTAAGCCTGAGTCAGTAAGTCAGACAGTCAGACAGTCAGTCAGTCAGGCAATCTGTCAAAAACATTCTCGACTGCAGTCAAAAGGATTAACTCAAAGAGTCTCAATCCACAGCAACAAGGTGCAGACAAAACGGAACCGAATTGAATAGAAATGTGTGAAAAGAATCAACGAAAATCCAAAGATTGATTAACTGTCAATCAAAAGATTGTTGAACAAAAACTTGCACGAGCAATGAATGAAATTGAAACAGGTTGCTGCAACAATACCAGCCATACCAAATTATGAATGCCTAAGCTTTGGGCAGATGAGGAACACATGCGACTTGGAGAGTGTGAATATCTAAAGGAGAACAACAAGTTGAGCCCGTGAGAGGCACTTTGATGTCGAGCTCTATTCATTGGACTCTTGGGCTTGTTAGGATCGTCATCAGCTAACGACTCTGTTGCTGTTGCTGTTGCAACTACCGAACTCGTTCGCATTGTGTACTGTGCCATGCCTAATGGAGCCACATTTATCATACTTTAAGTTATTTCTAGCTCTACTCTAGCTTTGTGCAAACAATGGGCCCAATGGAGTGACCCGACTATGATCTATTCAAAATACCATTAGCATACGGCCGATAATTGCCTCGACGAGCCATTAGCGGACTCGTACGCCCTTAAGTAAACAGCCGCCGTATTACGTTGTGAAATTCCAGATCAAACATCAATTATTAAAAGCGACTCAGTCGAGTTGAGTATCGAGTCTCTCGTCTCCAGCATCACTCTCAGTTGCTATTGATTTCAGAGTCAATCTGCAGAGTCATGCAAAGAGCAAAGAGCACGTTTTACATTGCAGTTCTTTTCATGGACAACTTCCGTACACTTCCGCTGCGAGGAGACCTGGTTTTGGTAGACTGAAATTTGCTTTTGTTTTGCGTACGCGCCCAAAGTCAACTTCCAGCAATTGGCGATCGAGTGTGAATTGCCATTGAATTTAGCATTTCGTTCCAGCTGCGCAGGCGTATATGGTATATGTGGCCGATCCTACGTGTCCGAGTTGGGTTTCGTTTTCAGGTAAGTCCGCCTAAGCCGCTTATTGAGCCTGAGGTTAATAGAATTGGGAATACGTGTCCCTAGTGTATATCGCTTTGAGTGAGGATCCTTGTTAATCTGCTTGCTGAAAAATTGCAAGCTGCTGCGGGTCTTTTTGGGTTTGCGAATTCCACTTCTCGGTCTCGGCTCTGCTTTGTTTGTGTCAGGCACGTCAATAAAATTGATTAATTGTTTAATTGTTGAGCTAAAAGATGAATAGAGTAAATGGAATTGCATAAAATTTGGATCGGATCATTTGAAAGATGAATGCGATCTATTAAATGCCAGAGAAGCTTAGCATTGCATTCCACGAAATCTGATTTATTGCAGTTGAAAATACAATTAATGTAGATTCAAATGTGAATAAATTTATTTATTCTTAAATAATTTATAATAATAATAAAAATTTATAATTAATAACATTTAGTATCCAGGAATTATCAAAAAGTTTAATAAATAAATAATATATTTTAAGTTTAATAAATAAATAATGTATTTTAAGTAGAATTTCACACAAGTCTTTTCTTACTGACTAATCTTGTGTGCATATATGTACATTCACATATATAGATATATACATACATATACCCAATACTATTTCTTTTTCTTTCTTAGGCTACCTCCCACCTTGGAACCAGAAGTTATCCCGCATTAACCTCCAAGGTTAAGGATCCCTTCTATGTGCTCTAGCTTAACTTTGTCATCCGTGTCTCTGACTTCAGTTTCGACAGATTCTGCCTAGTCGATCCTTTCTTCTGTCCAACTTTTCTAGTTAAGTTTGGCTGTAAATGGAGCTGGATTCGTAAGTTTTCCGCTTCTTATATATGTAGATACTTTAAAAAGTAACTATAATCTGAGAGCATTTGTGTCAAATCAAAACACATTTCATCGTGCTTTCAATTTAGCTACATTTCTATAAATAATACTCTAATCCGAGTATATATCGATATATACATATGCCCAATACCGCAGTCCTTTTTGATATGATTATTGAGTTTCTTCAACTTATTTTGAAAAACCAAAAAATATATATAATAAAACTTAATGTCCATCGATCGCATTGCTTCTATTGGTTATAATAGAATTTCTTGTAAGCGTCCGTTTATTAAATATAAATATATTGATCGGTTCAGTTGTTATATTATAAAACGTAGTGTCTTTACTTACTTCGAGTACCTTATCTAGATAACATGAAAACTGATAGTTGACCTATGGCAGATATATTAGATTGAGATAAGTAAAGATTCTTAGCTGGCAGAGTGAGCCACTTATGTGCACACACACAACTGTTGATATTAACCAAGAATGTATATAGTCAATTATTGTCATATACATTGTATAATAATATATAAAACTTTTTGAATATACTTTAACGTGCTATTGCCATTCAGATGCTTTAGATTTGTAGCTAGAATAAAAGTCGGAGTGTAATCAAACAAATTGTTTATACAAATTTATATTATAAATACATGTTCAAATTACTATAACAACTTCAATTGCTTTTATACATTTATAATAATAACTAAGTAAATATCTCCGAAATATCTCCGAAAATATTCACATTTTACCTTTAACTCCAGCATACTTCCAACATCAATACTCACTTGCTAAATGCTCAATATTTATATTGTCTACCCACACATTAATCTGCTTTCACTCTCTGATCTAATTTCGCAGCTTCATTTACCACTTGCACTGCGATCAATAAATAGCGAGTGCTCGAGCCCCGTTGGAAAACGTGAAAAATGTCGTGTACAAGGATATGTGATGGCCATAAATAGCAATATATACTCGTTAGTCGTCTACAGAGCCCAGCCCACAATGGACTCCTACTCGCAGTGTCGGGGCATTTAGGCTGACAATGACAGGCCAGGGCAGCTATACCAATCTGCCAATGCCAAAAACACAGCCAGAGTTAGCCAGTCAGCCATTGGAGTTGGCCATCAAATTGTTTGGACTGCAGGCCGCCTATTCAACTGACACCTCATGAATGTCCGGGAGAGAGACAGACACACACACACACACACACTCGCACACAGACAGACAGAGCTGGTATGGGATCTACTAAATTGTCCCTCGACACAAATTCGAAATCGATAAATGATAAAAATCAACAGAAACTTCATGGATGGTCTATCGCTTGCTCGCTCCCACACACAATGCCAAATGGCAATTGGCGGCAATGGCGCTTCATGAAGCTTTTATTGTCTGTCTATTTCTAAGCTTTGTACATGGACTTCCCAAAATGTATTGCTGTCCCGCTCGAAGGATTAGACTCTCTCCCACTTACTCACACACACACACACACACAGTGAGAGACGCAGTCGCTTGTGCAGCAAATTTTCGAAAACTTACCAAATTGTTTTCGTTGTTAGGGTTTGCTGGGTGGATTCCAATGCTGATATACGAGCATTGCAAGTTGCTTCTGTCTATATTGGGGATGTCTATATACATGTGAGTCTCTCTGTCTGTATGTGTGTGTGTGGAGCTCTCTCTTGGTGTTTTTTTGCAGACAGACGACATTGATTATGCTGTGTGTTTTTTTGCTTGTTTCTTTTTATTTTATTTCTTTGCCATTTACATTAAATTGAATTATTGTTTATGTTTATAGCTAAACAATGTATCTATGCGCTTTTAATGAGCATCGACTTCATATATGAACACAGCTTAGACAAAACTTAGAGACCTTGTCTGTTAAATAAAAGCAAATAAATTATATTATATACTTAATATGATTTCTATGTAAAAAATGATTCTTAACATTTTTTCTATGATTATAAAAGCTGTATATCGTTGAGAGACACTATATATATTTTTATATAATTTTTTAATTTATTAATAATTTTAAATCATCGGATTTCAGCCTTGCTTATGTTCCAGATTTATTTATACAGCCCAACCAAATTTTTAATTAAAAATCTGACGAAAATTCAATCAACTTGGACTGTTAATGAGCTGCCCTGGAGCGTTCGGTAGCCTATTAAAAATGCAACAAACACGTCGCAAGTGGAAAAGAAACCAAACATTTGCCAAAAAAAAAGCCAAAGAAAAAGCATAGAGGAGGTCAAAATGTAATCAAACCCAAGGCAAAGAGCTCAACGCAGCTCATTATCTTCACCACACGCGCTCAAGTTGAGTGGGTCTGGTTGAGTGAGAGCTGGCCACGCCCCTCAATCGAACTGAGTCATGCGCAGGGTTGCAACCAAAATGGCCATGCCGAACAATTTCCTGTGTTCCATTCCATTTCGTTGCATAGAAACTGCGCATAAGATGAACTAACTCTAACAGTGGGACAGAGAGACAGATACAGTATGAGAGAGAGCGAGAGCGAGAGCGACAGTGAGAACGAGAGCGAGAAATGTGAGTGAGTGAGCGGTGGGGAGCTAGCTTTTTAACGCGCTCGACATGAAAATGAGCAACGAAACGTGCGACAAGCGACGGAGTCCATTTTGAGTTTATTGTTTGATGATTTGAACATTTTATACATACATATACTTATATATAAATATGTATATATATATTGCATGTGTGTGTGTGTGTGTGTGTAAGCATCTGTAGTTGTATCTCTTTTAGTTGTATCTTTGTTGTTCTTTTTGTAATTGCTTGATGTGCGCTACTTACTTAGCTCTAACGTATATTCTTTTACTCTTTTTTATACTTTCCCAAAGTAGATTATAGACATTGCACTCTTCGGTCTCCCTCTCTCTCTTTCTCTTCCTCTGTTATTTATAAGCCAAACAATATTCTCTTTTGTTGCGATGTTCTACTCATTCATTGGCGTTCAGCCTCCAGCTGCTAAATTTATTGCTCTTTGATTGACAATTTGGCAGCGCGGGGAGTACAATTAATTTGCCATATAATGCATGCGTTACAGGATCTCATCAATTTCTATTGTTTAAACGTTTGTCACCTCGTCCGATGAGCTACGACACAGTTTATTAATTGTCCATTTTTATGCCTCGAATCGGTAGCAGACAGACATCTATTGTTATTAATAGGCGTGACGGTTTTAAATATGACTATAACGAATCCGAGTTCTTGTTATACCCTGTACCCTGTACCCTGCATCCATATTGTTGTGCAACAGGCAAACGAGGGCATATCCGTTCCCATCAAGTCATCAAACTATATTGCGAAAACTAATTGTATATAAAAGATAATAATAAATATCATGGATTTAAGTTAAGTGGATTGATTGAAAGCTGAATTGCACTTTTTATTTTACAATGACAAAAATCTTCAACTAATATATAATAATGATATATGCACATACATATGTATAAAGCAAAGGCCTTCTAATTGTTATACATTATTATATATATTATTCATATTATAACAAAAATAATCATGTTCTGCACTCTCATTGAAAAAGGGCTCTCATTGAAAAGGGCCGAATAAACAGAGAAATTTTATATGATGTCGATGAATTGATTTCAACTTACTTGACGAAATGTTATTATATTATATTTTGGGATTTTCATCCATAATCAAATGTTATTTATTCAATAATAAGCTAAACAATTTTCAATATTTTTTTAAATTATTTTATTAAATATTTTATTTGTATTTCTTTTTTATTATTATTTTTATTTTAATATTATTATTTATTACGTATTTTACAATGTATTTCAGTCCATTTTATTATTGCTTTCTATATAGTGATCTATGGGGAAAGGCTAAATAAATGCTTTCTATTTATTTCTTTGATAAATATTTTTTTTTAAATAAAAAGAAAATTATAAATCATTTATATAAGCTATATATAATGTATAATATTAATAATTATTAAAAAAAATTTTATATACAGATTATTCAATATACATATCGAAAGTTTTAAACAAATCTATTTATCGTCATTCAACTTTACGTTTATTATTTACTTTCATAAATTATAAATAGTTTATAATAAATGCTTTTTATAAAAAATTCTACTCTAATAAATAACTTTAAGTAAAATCTAAATTATATATTTCATTTTTTAATTTCCATTCAAGATCATAAATAGAAATCATTATACGATAATTCTAACATTTCGATAGCGCAGCAATAAGAAACTTTGTTGAAATTTAAGGAAGCCGAACGTATTCAATGAAAAACTCATAAAATAGTTACGGAACTCAATAAAGTGGCCAACAAAGGCCAGAAGACAATCAATAAGAGTTGATGCAATTCACACTGCTTGCGAAAATCTTCAACTGACATTAAAGCCAACTAATTTATGGCCTTTTAATTTAATGGGTTGGGCTGGGCTGGGCTGGGCTGCCCTGGGCTGGCAACTGTCCCTCATTTAGCAGCAAGTAACTCAATTTCGGGTGGGTTGTCTTCTTCTTGCAAAAGCAAACTCATAAAATTCAGCCACATGTACTACCTCTCTCTCTATCTGTCTCTCTGTCTGTCTCCGTCTCTTTTCCACAAGGATATCTGTGCTACTGCTACCATTTCAAGTTCATAATCTATCACATATGAGGGTTGCAAGCGACCCAAAGTTAAAAAGAGCAAATCGAAATAATCGAATAAATTGTGCTACAAATGTTGCTCTGCTTCGCAGATATTTCCTTCAAATTTTTTTGGTGCTTATGTGGAGAATTTTTAATCTATAAATATCTATAAAAATCAATTTCGTGTTCACGCGACAGTTTAGCCCTTAAATGCCATTTTGGGTTCCGAGTATCAGAAATCGGCGAAATGACAGCCGGATTAATTGCAGATGTTATGATTTTTTTGTGGAAATACATACGATTTTTCACTACAATTTTTTCCACACCATTTACTTTCGCCTGCATGGCGCTTTCTGCGTGACTGAATGCGAATAAGCCAAGGTTAAGTTTTCCCAACTCCAACATGACGTCACTGCGAACTGTGAGAATCTGCAGCTGCTGATAAGAATCAACATATCATAGGCGCAACACAAAGGGAAATCAATTAATAAACAACAAACAAGAAGACGATAACAGATTATATCAATGCTACACTCATATCCCTGTTCCATGCTCAGCCTCAGCTTCAGCTTCAGTTTTGCGTGCCGTTCAAAAACCCATATATCACACTTTATACACCGATCGGGTGTATCGTTTTGCTTGTAATACGCTGGCAAGCTGCGCAATTAAAGATCATCCAAAATGATAGAAGCAAACGCAATTCAAAAGACCCATTGAGCTGCGAAATTAGCAAGGATAATGGCAGCGGTGACAACACACACACACACAAGCACACTACTAGCTGCCTGGCATTGAAACCTACTGTTATATGGGGAGAGTCCAGGTCGTGCCAAAAGTCAACTCAGCTGCGTCACATTGCTTCCGTTTTAATGCCTGGAGAGGGGTTCAGTCAGGGCAGGCCAGGCCAGGCCAGCTAAATGCACAATCTGGTTCAGGTACTCGGTGCGCAGGCACAACCGGAAATCGGTTCATTGAGTTCAATTTCAGGTTTACAGGCGACTGTTGCTTTGACAATGTCCCGACGCTTAAGCAGCTACTCTCTTTCTCTCTCTCTCTCTCTCTCCCTCTCTCTCCCTCTCTCTCTCTCTATTTTCTTTGTTTTTGATTGATCACCGTCACCCAATTAGTGTAAATGCGATTATGTATATGAGTGTGAGGATATAAACAATTGCAATTTCTCTGCAGCGAATGCGTTTGGAAATTTTGTCGTACACTGTAGAAAATTTTTGATATATATTTTTGATAAATTTTACCTCTTCAGTTTCATTTATTAATTTTTAATAAATTTCCTATTTGAATTAATTATATTTTATTCTGAAAAATATTACATATTATATTATATATTCATTACATATATTTTTTCTGAATATTAGTTATAATTATTTAAAAAGTTTACCTCTTCAGTTTCATTTATTAATTTAAATACATTTCTTATTTGAATAAATTATATTTTATTATGAAAAATATTATATATTATATTATATATTTATTACATATATTTTTTTCTACATAATAAATTTAATAATAATTAAAATATATATTAGAAAAATATATTTTTTCCCATTTGCTTTGGTTAATTTATTGTTAACTTTTTCAATTATAATTAAATGTAATTAAATGTATATTAATTTAAATATGTTTCTTTATATTATATATATTTAATAATGATTTTGTATTATAATATCTACAATTTTTTTCCTGTGTTTGCAGCATATTTATTGTAAACTTTATTTAATTATAAATTTAATAACTTAATTATTTTTTAACATAGTTATATATATATAATAATTATAATAAATACAAAATATATATTTAAACATATTCCCAATTTTTAGCGAATTTATTATTAACATTATTCAAATTTAAATTTCAATAACTTTATTAAACTTAATATATTATTTTAATTTTGTAAAATTATATAAATAAAACAATTAATTTCTTTTATTGCTGTTAGGCTCACTAAATTTCTTTCAGTGTATTTTATTTATCACACAGGGACGCCTTATTAGTGCACAAATTACTTTTCACAGCCACTGTCAGTCCCTCATCAAAAACGTGGCAAAACACTCGGCTGAATGGAGAATACAAAAGGATTTGAGCCAAATTAATTATTCCCAATTGACTTTTGGATATATATAGAAAAAGTCAACCCCTGACGACAACGATGATCGTTTGTCTCCCTCCCTCTCTCCCTCTCTCTCTCTCTCTCTCTCTCTTTCTGTCTTATTGCTCATTCTTTGTGCTATCATTAACCGATCATATTTAGGGTAAGCACATAATTAGGGGTAGCTTTTCATGTGACTCTGTGATAGTTTTTTATAAATTTGTGTAAATTGAATATTCGAAGCGGAACTTGGAATTGCTTCTATTAACGCCGCTGCACTTCAAATGGATTTTCCAGCGAGTGAATCATATTTGATAGCAAATTCAAATTCAGCGCCAACATTTAAATTGCAATTAATTTCGTTAGAGCTCAGCTGAGTCACATATGAAAATTAATAAGGGACGCTAATGATGCGCAGCACTAATTAAACCATCTACTGAATGCTCTCCTACCCATCTAGCTGGTTGGCTGGCTGGCTGGCATGTGAGAGGAAATGTAATTAGCGAAATCCTCTCATGTCGTAATCTACGAAATCGTAAAAATATGTTCAACGACAAAGTCGCACGTTATTATTATTGCAGCAGATTCCGAGCGGAGAGCTAAGCGGGGCACCTAAAAACATTTAAGCAAATTAGCTGGCAATGCAAATGTATAAATGACGACGACGCCAAGGATGCTACCAGTTAAATTTAACAACCCTCTGGCACACACATGTCATACCCTCCAGATGTTTGTGTGTGTGTGTATGTGTGTGTTTCTGCTTTTGTAATCCACACAAAAACCATCTTGAGAAATAATTAAGATGTATGTAAATGGAGAAAATGCTAAAATTGTTAAAAGCATAATATTTCTTTGGCTACAACCCCTATACCCAACCCCAGCCCCAGCCCCAGGCCCAACCTCAACTTCAGCTCCAGCCCATGCTTTAGCTGGAAACCAGTCCAAATGATGTCGCACATGTGTTGTATTTTTTGTTTCAGCAAAGTTATAGCCAAGTGCTTGTGCGTGTGTGTGTGTGTGTGAGACGCCATATTCTAATTCAATTATCACTTGGGCAGCCATGGGAGGTCCTTGGCATAGGGAGAAGCATTCACAGAATTGCTTCAAGTGACACTAAAAGCTTTGTCAGCGACTTTAGCCACGGCAAGTTGTGGTAATGCATGGATACGTCACTTCGTCTGATATATGGTCCTACTTAGAATTTTGCACAGTGGCACGTTATTTAGTAGTCGGTTGAATGATATATACTTGATCATAAGTTGAGTTGAGTTAAGAGCGACATGGCATAAATTATAGACATAGGTTTAAGCAAATGCTGCCAATTTGAAGGCTTGTGATAAATGTCGAACAATGAACCCAAAAAGGATTTCATACTGATCGGCTGAGAATAAAATATTTAAAGCGTGGCTAAACATTGTTTTAATTAATTAATTAATTATTAATATTAAAATATTTTAATGTGTATTGAAATATATTTTTAATTGCGTTTTAATGTATTTTTGCAGAACATTAATGATTACTTTTCAAAAAGTATTTTCCAAAGTATTGAAAGAACTTTTCATATTCTTTGAAATTGATTTTGATCTGAAAATATGTCATTTGTTGGCATATATTAAAACATATGTATGATTTTTACATATTAGTTAGATCAAAATTTTAACGAATATTACAATCTTTACACAGAACAAAAAGATATGTTAGAATCCTAAAAAGATAAGATCAAATATAAAATTTTTTTTATTCGAAAAGAATTTTAAAAGAAAACGCAGTACTTTAAGAGATAAAGTAACTCTATAGAAAATATGTTTTATTAAAATAACAGAATTTTAAATTTACCCGAAAAATGTTTTTCTTTTTCTTGTGCATTCATTTTTTTTAGAATGTCTTACAAATCTGATAACTGCAGAGTTTTTCCAGTTTCACATACAGATGGAGCAAATACAATTATTTCGGAATATTATTCTGACTCTTCGTTACAAAACTTTATAAAATTTGGTTGAACAGTATTTTATACCCTTGAAGAGAGTGTAAAAAATGGAATGTTCCAAGTTGGCTTATGACATAATGATATAAATAACTCGTTTAACTAATATTCTACGATTTTAAGCAATTGTCCAAAAAGAACTAAAATGTAAGGATCTTTGATATTATACTTGACTGGACATGGACATGGTAAGCAAAAACATTTTCATAAGCAAGCCAATTTTCATATAAGTTTTTACTTTAGGGAAAGGTCTCCTTTGGGTTGCAATATAAATATGGGCTAGTTTATAGAGCATTTACAATATGGAAATTAACCAAAATACTTTAGAAAGCAAGTAAATAAAGTAGGCTAGACGAACTCTCTGTGAAAAACAGCTCAATAATAAATATAATAATGTTATATAAATAATCTAATAATAAATATTATTATATTAAATTTAATAAATAATAAATATTCATTATGGCTCAAAAAATACCACAGAATTCCCTACTTAAACATCTTCAACATAAATACAGAGTAAAGAGTTATTTCTTCAAATATAACATATTATAATTTACTTCTTAAAAAAATGATTTAAATCTCTCGTTTAACCAATTAGCAAATTGGGCTACTGCAATATATCAAAATGTCATAAATTTTCAATCATTTTGTTCCTCTCTGATCCCTTTCCAAATATTTTTCTTGCATGCAGCGTTCATGAGAGTAAACCGCAAATGTCTAAAGTTTGCTTTTGCAAAAATATGCCAAAAATCTACCCACATCCATAAATTTGGGAACTTGGCTCAGATCTTTGGGCAAACGACACCGCAATGTAAACAAATTAAGTAAATCAGTTTCTAATTGCAATTAGTCGAGGTCCTTTCCACAAAAGCTAGCGACCGTAGATTCGTAAAATTTCGTTTGTTTGCTTCTTTGCGGTTCATAAAGAAAGTTTTGTGCCAGATTCGAGCAGAATAGGTAAATAAATAGAAATGGGTTGAAAACGTTTTAAAATGGAATATTGCATTATAAATTCTTTACTGTTTTTAAGTAAATATAAAATATGTCTAAAGTATAGCTGGAATGGTATAAGTTATAATTTAAGTAATTCATGGGAATTAGTTAAAGGTTTTTAGGGCGTTTAAAACTGCTCAAACTATGAGACAGTTCGTAGCATTGCTTTAGCTCTCTCATTAGCTCTTCTCTATATAGTATATTATATGTATATATGGCTCAATTAGTCCACAACTATATCGACCTAATCTCACCCACCCATAAAGCACTTTTAATGTGCCACACATAAGGCGCAAAAACAGTCCAAGTCATTGGAAATACTAACCAATATTTTTGAATTGAGCACCATAACGAAACAGAACTATGTTTAATTTTGTGCTTACGAATGGGAAGCATTTGATTTTTCTAAATAATGGCTTCATATGCGCATGTGTTAACGGCCATAAAAGGAAAACGCAATGCACACACAAAATTTCTAATTCTAATTACAAACAATAAAGCGAAAGCCTTATAAATGGCCCGGCCTTCCATACGAGAGCGAGTTCATAATCCAATTCGGTCGAATACGAATACGGCGAGGCGAAATTAATATTCAGATTTATGTATTAATAACATTACATGGACACGAATGTGCTATTGCTTGGGTTGCCCCATCTGGAGGTCAATTTGTGCTTATCGCATAATTAGAGAGAGAGAGAGCCGACCCCACCCGAACCCGCTCATCATCATCATCATCGTCAGCGTCCCCATCAGCCTGATGGCAACCACATGCGACCCCATGACTGAAAATCTGTGTGCGCGGCAAATATGTAGCAAAAGTCGCATAATTAATCTGCTTATGTGCTGGCCAAATGAGTCAAGTTGCAGGACGGGTTCCCGGTTTCCGGGTTCCGGGTTCCGGGTGTGACTAAGTAATTGCAAGTAATACTCGTAAAACTTATTGTTATTAAAAACAATTTCATTTCATGTTCGACCCCTGTGAATGCGTTTGGCAGCCGCTTCAAATGTAAATGGCATTGCTGCCCGAAGATCGTTAGTTTGGAAATGTCTTGGAAGGAAGTGAAAGGCTGTAAGATGTGGCATTTCTGATTCCTGGTTAGAGGTGATTTTTGACTTTTTATGTACATGAAATCATTTTAATTTTAATAACTGTAATTATCAATAGCGTAATCATCTATAAAATGGATGCCCTTAAGATGTTTTTTGCAATTTAGCTGACACTGCCTTCAAAATATTTCTTCGATACAAATATTTATTCAAAAAAAAATTTTTAATATATTTTTATTTCTTCAATATATATTTTACTCAAATAAAATTTTAAAATATATTAAAAATTTATTTGAATAAAATATAAAATTTTAAAATATTTTAAAAATTTATTTGTATAAAATATAAAATTTTTAAATATTTTAAAAATTTATTTGAATAAAATATAAAATTTTAAAATTTATTTGAATAAAATATATATTGAAGAAATAACTTTAACTTTATTAAAAAGATTCGTATCACAGACTATCCTACTAAAAGCATAAATATATCTAAAAAGTACCTTTCTTATAAAGCTAAAAATGTTGTTTTAAAATTTACACAGCGCAGCAATGATTTTCTTATATAAGTAAGAAAATACTATAAATTTGTAGGAATTTTTCAATTATTTCCAATCTGAAAACGTTTTTTATCAATTACTTTTAAATGTTGAGAAAATTTAAAATAAAGTATCCAAAAATTTGATTCTTTTGTATATTTTAAATAAAATAAAATTTTAAAGTTTAACGAAAAAGTTCAATCACTTTAAAAATATTTAAATATAAATATAAAATAAAATACTGTCATTATAAATTTTGCTCACTCTACCAAGAATATACGAACTCCTCTTTTGGCATATATGTATTTACATTTATTTTAAAACCTCATTAAACTGCCTAAACCACTGGCTGGAAGTGAACTTTTTGGCAATCGCTTCATCACACATAAATCATACGCCAAAAAACAAAAACAAAAGCAAGCCGTAAAGCAGTAAAGGCAGAAGGACTATCACACACAAGTTATAAGAATTGGCAAGCTACACGGCGTCAATAAATAAACAAAAGGCATTCGTACGTATACGAGGCATTTGCCATTTTGCATTGCCGTTCTCTCCAAGGACACAACTAGCCGCCCACTACATGCCACGCCCACACCTATATTTATGGCCAGCCAGCGAGCTGTATTTGCATTTACAGCGCCTGGGGAACAGGCTGAGCAAATGACCGGTGCTGCCTCGTTTTTTGTTGTTGTACCCAAATTTCATACGATATCGAAAGAATGGGAGACTTTCGCGCAATCAAAGGCCGTCTAGCGATTTGCCATTTTCATACACATGAGAGTCGAGCGACGCATCCGCCATTTTTTTTCTGTATTTTTTTTTGGGGAGTGGTGGGGCTGAGTGGGGGGCTGCTCAACATTTATCATTGTCTGGCCGAAATGGGTAGACCAAAGCCGAATGCAACCTATTCCAGCAAGTCCAAGCGAATCGAGCGTATATTCAAGCGAGTCCTGCGAATCCACAGCGAAGCAACCTGCCGTCGTTTTCTGATTTATGATGCTATTTAGATTTCACGTGATTCGTTTTCAATGTGCGCGTCCAGCGCGCAAAGATAGAAAAAATTGCGCACAATAAATCGCGGCCCGTAGCGAAAGAATCTAAAAATGAAAAAAAAAAAAAAACAAGAAGCGAAATAAAACTGAAAAAAAAGATGAATATAGAATCTATGCTAAAAATTACAACACACAGCTGCGTGTGCATAAATCTCGGCACAGTTCTGACAATGCATTTTTTACGAAAAATTAAAAAAGTCTGATGCATAGCCAAAGAGCTCAAGCCACCCACTCAAAATGCAATAAAAAATGGCAATCCTTAGAAATAAAGACGCTTTCTATTACTTTAATAGCTATATTTATTTTGATATTTATTATATATATATTTCTCATTTATATTCTTGAATTAGATTGAATTCACTAACAGACTGATTGGCAAGAAGGAGGGAACTAGAAGGAGGGAACTAACGCTCACTCACCGCCTGACCGATCGGTGATCAAACTACAGCAACAACTAAGAAACTATTAAAATTAAATAAGGATTTTATCTAGATTATGTCATCTTTAAATTCTAAGTGCTAAACTTTTTATTTAAATTATTTCAAGTATGTGAACTTTGGCCAGGTGCTTCCAGCGTTGGAAAAGTCAAAGTACTGAAACTGAAACTACTGACAATGCAATGTTCTGAAGATCACCAAAACAGAATCTCGAATGGAATTTGAAACTGAAAGTTATGAATAAGTAAGAATGTTACTGTCAGGCGATATCGCCTCGTATATACTCATTAATGACCTACCAGCTCCAAGACTTTGGAAGATGAGGTTCTTTCCGATTTCCCACGCCCTCAAGAGGTATATATTTATATATTTTGAGTTAATCATTAAATGTTTTAGTCAATGCTTAGAAGTTTACAGTTACGTGCTTGTCAAATTTTAAGTTAAAGCTCCAAACTGTGGAAATTACAGAGAATTTTCGATATGCCACGCCCACAATATAGTATATATTCCAAATTTCAAATCTTTGGCTTCAAAAACGGCGAAATGGCTTGCCTTCATGCGCACAAACGTAAGGACGGACCGGTGAACGGACGGTCGGACGGACAAACAGCAAGACGGACATTACACAAAACCAATATATAGTCATTTCACTTCCTGAATGAGTATGAAAAAAAACAACAAATAAATATGCCAAATGCCAACAAATAGTTATTAGCCATTCCCTTAATACCAAATAAGATAAAAAATTTCACTTAATTTTCAAAATGATGACACACTTATTGAAACTCCCAGCGAGGGTATATCAATTCGTTGCAGCCACAGCTTGAATTTGCATCTTGGCGGCGGCTTGTTCTGTTGGCTTATCAACTATTAAACACAAATGGCGGCATATTTAGCATGAAATTGGCCAAAATGAAAATCGTATCGATATTCAGTTGTCTCGCCTCGTCGCTCCGTTGCCAATTTCGCGTTTTAGTGATTCGCATTCGATTTGCATTTTGTGCGTGCGGCATGAATAATCGCGACTCAAACCCCGGCAGAGCTATGCGAAGCCCTTGCGATAAGTTCATGAGTTCCGCCAATTGACTTTGAATATTAGCTGAGGGGCTGGGGGCAGCAGGGAGCAGAGGGGGCGGGGCAGCTGTTCGCCAGCTGTAATTGACATGCAAGTTAAGCGCATTTTGGGCGCTGATTTGATTTTCCAGTTGTTGCTGCAAATGGAACGCATGTGATTACTGAAACTTATGCATTTGATTTGATTAATTATTGTACAACAACGACTTGACTTATGTGTGTGTATGTGTGTGTGTGCGTATATCTGTGCATGTAATACAAATTAATTAATCTGCGCATATTGCGCACAACATTTGCGAGAAGCCCCCATTCGGAGATTGATTGCACTGAGCGAGCCACTGAAGGATTCCACTTTGAAATTGAATGGTTTGAAGGATCTGGGCTTGGTGCTTTACTTTACGATAAATACTTATCAATTAATGAAGTGTTGTGAATCAAGCTTTGCTACTTACTCGTTGCCAAAGTCAATAGAGTTTATTTGGATATTAGTTTGTGTATTCTAGATTGGTGAATGAAAGCTCAACAGATTGATGAAGTTGTTGAAATAACTAAATCCCAGGCTGTTTAAGAGCAAGTGAGTTTGCTAACATGATCTGATCAATGATAAGACAAGTTGGTTTTACCTGAAAGCAATATAATTAATTGACTAAATCATGAATTATCATCAAATCAAAATCGAATTATTTCTCAATGCTCTTCTATAACTTGTTCTTAGGTTTGTAGGAAACAGGTGTTGCATCCTCAGCTCGTTCCCCATAATAAATGACTACCAGACATGACTCCGAACATTATCTAATACGTAAATTATCATAAACAAATTAGAAAAGTTCGTGATGTGTCATTTTGATGACAGAAAAGGAAAACAAACAGCACGAGAGTAGCCGAGTGTAAGAGTTTAATGTTTTTAAAAGCAATAAGCAAATCCTCGTGGGCGGTCTGACGAGTCACCGAAAAGCCCAGCGACCCGGCAACCCAGCAAATCCAGGAAGCCCATCAAAGCCACCAGCAGCCCAGCGCAGCAACCACCCTGGTGGTGGGCCTCTAAGCGCAAACATAAATCCAATTGGAGCGCACTGAGTGGGTCTCAAGTGTTGAAATAGAAACACCCACTGGGAGAAGTATGTAGACGAGGGACTGACTGACTGACTGACTGGTACGGGTAACGAGGCTTAGCATTTTAAATATAATTTATTTGGTCGCCCCCAAAGGGCTGGCTTAAGTGAATCTCAGCAGGCGGCCCGAGGCCGACGCCCAGAGAGCGATAGAGAGAGTTAGAGAGAGGGAGAGAGGGAGGAATGCCGTGCGAAAACAATCACTCAACATTTTGGCAACTTGACTTACGGACGCTCTCATATTATTTTCATAATTTGATTACATTAAAAGATACAAACATTAGAAGTAGAACAAAAAAAGTCGCTCAAAGTCGACTTTTGTATATCCTTATAGAGAAGCCTTTCATGTAAATTTATAAAGTGAGAGCATAATTTCGATGAAATGACAAAATGATTAAGGTTATATATGAATTAGTTCTCTAATTAATATTAGAATTAGAATTATATATTTTATATTTTATATTTTATATTTTATATTTTATATTTTATATTTTATATTTTATATTTTATATTTTATATTTTATATTTTATATTTTATATTTTATATTTTATATTTTATATATTATATTTTATATTTTATATTTTATATTTTATATTTTATATTTAATATTTTATATTTTATATTTTATATTTTATATTTTATATTTTATATTTTATATTTTATATTTTATATTTTATATTTTATATTTTATATTTTATATTTTATATTTTATATTTTATATTTTATATTTTATATTTTATATTTTATATTTTATATTTTATATTTAATATTTAATATTTAATATTTTATATTTTATATTTTATATTTTATATTTTATATTTTATATTTTATATTTTATATTTTATATTTTATATTTTATATTTTATATTTTATATTTTATATTTTATATTTTATATTTTATATTTTATATTTTATATTTTATATTTTATATTTTATATTTTATATTTTATATTTTATATTTTATATTTTATATTTTATATTTTATATTTTATATTTTATATTTTATATTTTATATTTTATATTTTATATTTTATATTTTATATTTTATATTTTATATTTTATATTTTATATTTTATATTTTATATTTTATATTTTATATTTTATATTTTATATTTTATATTTTATATTTTATATTTTATATTTTATATTTTATATTTTATATTTTATATTTTATATTTTATATTTTATATTTTATATTTTATATTTTATATTTTATATTTTATATTTTATATTTTATATTTTATATTTTATATTTTATATTTTATATTTTATATTTTATATTTTATATTTTATATTTTATATTTTATATTTTATATTTTATATTTTATATTTTATATTTTATATTTTATATTTTATATTTTATATTTTATATTTTATATTTTATATTTTATATTTTATATTTTATATTTTATATTTTATATTTTATATTTTATATTTTATTTTATATTTTATATTGTATATTTTGTATTTTGTATTTAAAAATTATGAAAATACTTTGAGTATGACAAATATTTTCACTAATTAACCAATTTAATTTGATGCTCTGCTCAAAGTAATTTGCTTAGTTAATATGACCCTTTGCAGGGTAGAGCAGAGTATGGCAAGCAGAATAACTTGTAGCATTTTGTTTGTGGCCGAATTGACGACACGTGACCTGGTCACGTGGCCGAGACGCCCTAGGAAAGCGGCAAAGCGGCAAATCGGCGTGTCAACTCGCATGTAATCACAACAAAACATGTGGCCGTGACTCGCTTTGGCTATCGGGTAACTAATATCTGGCCATACAATGAAATTGCCATTAGGCGTTTAATAGTTGCCTGTTGGCACATCCCACGGCTCGCCGGAGGCAAAAGGCATCGGGCGGAAGGCGTAAGGCCTCACAAAGGGGGCGGGGCACTGTTGCTGGATATCTGCGGTTGGCCGCGTGCCGACGCCTCATCATTCATGTGGATGTCGCTGTTTGCTGCTCGTTTAATGTTCATGTAAATTATGCGCCAAAAATTTAAATTCTAAGCATTAGAGATAACATTTTACAGAGTTTACAAACCGTGGGATTTGTTTTGCGGCAACAACCATTAAAAAAGTAGGCAAAACAATGCGCGGGTTGTTTTTGCCCGCTTGTAGGTAAGACGCGATTCCTTCTTTGGGGTGTCAAGCCAAACACGTGTTCGAATTTTTGATGATGTTCGAGTTGATATCTTAGAGTATCGAACATAAGCGAGCATTACAAATTTATTGACATCAGCTTTAAATAAAATTCCCAAAAAATCGAGTGGAAGTGGAGATCAAGAAAAAAAACTAAATAAACTATATTAATCAAACTAAGATATTAATAGAAGACATTCTGCATTAATTATCATTTAAAAAATTAAATATATGCCATCTATGAAGTAAACAAACCAGAGTCCTCCAAAGTCAATTTGATACCAATATTGTCTTCATTCAGACCTTATATACTCTTTTAGGAAACTAAAGAAAATTTATATATAATTGATCTGGGTATGCTATCCGACAATATATATTCAATATTTTGTATATAATGCTTGGATAATCTCCGAGATATTATCTAAAAGTTAGTTAATGAAGTATCGATATTTTGGGAAAAATAATTTCTACGATAGGGCAGAGCAGATGAACAAACTGTTAAACGGAATGGAAAGGAAGACATGACTACATCAGCTGCTCCGATAATACTAATACTAATAATTCTATATAAATATAGAAACTTCGGAAAACCACTTTCAATATATTCTGCTGTCTGCTACTAGCCCGTTTCTATCCAATTTACTTCAGTTAATTTTTCCAGCCTTTTCCTTCAAGCTCTTTTACACTCACCCCCACTCTTTAAAAAAGGCTCTACAACAGACGGAAAAGATATATATATACAATTTAATACAAAACAACAGCAAATGCAACTTTGATGATCGAACTGGGTCGACATATTGTAAAACTATAAAAATATATATATAATTCGTGCAAATCTCGAATCGTAAAAATTGCGCAAATTTCGCCAATGCCGAAAAACCGCAACAAATTGCGGCTCAGCTCGAAGCTCGTGGAGGGCGGCATTGGGGCGAGCGGGGGTAAATTAGTGGCAAAAACACACGCGAGTAAGCAACATAAAAATGCGACATAATGTGGCAACATGGCTGCCTGCCCTGTGGTTGATCCTGATCCCCAACCGGCCGGTGTCGCAGGGAAAACTCATAAAAAATTATAGATTTTCATCTTTTTGCATATTTAACTTTTATCGCAGGCCGTTCTCATGTGTTGCCTTATGCGTCCACCGCCTGAAGTAGGCATAAAACAAATGTCATACTCAGGAGGTGGTAAGAAATCATATGTCGTACAGCCCAGGCCCTTGCCCACAAATCCGATTCAGCCATAAAGGTGTATTGTGGATTTTTGCATAATCGTCAATTCTTGATTTTAAAATTTGAGCGTATCAGGGCGATGTCATGGCTGTGCCTTACCATGCCACGCCATGGTCAACAATAAAAATTCATTTTTACAATCTTTACATGTGTTACCAGGCACAACAACAGTAACAGCAACAATAAATATTTATTACTATTTTACGATTGATTTTAGTTAAGGTTCAGGTATTGAGCTATTTGGCAAATAATATCATTAAGCTCGCCGGAGACTTAAGATTTGGGCTTAATGTATATATTTATATAGTTTGATTTCTCAATTATACACCAAAAATATTAAATATACCATTCTATAATTTCAAAGCTAAAGCATTCATTGAAAAAAAACTAAAGGTCAGCTTATTAGGTCTCTATTGTTAGTAATTTATTAAAAGTCCATTAGTTTAGCATTTGCAATAATCCAGCAATATGATTCTTAGCACCTGTTTGGGGCCAGCCAGATGAACCAAGCTGGATCAAGGAACTGGACTCACTGCAGGGACCGCAAAATGTCTCTGGGTATAATCCATAGCAGGTAGATCAGCATTTCGAATATCCAGATGATCAGCGTCCACATGGTTTACAACACGTCCTCGGCACAGGAATTCCACATCCAAAGCGACAAAGCTTCATACGCATCGCAATCAGCTATCGATTGCTGGACTATCGCCGAGTTGTGCAAAACTCAATTTTCAGCTTATAATGCTAACAATCATGATTAGCCTAGCAACAGCAAAGGTTCATTAATAATGGACTCGATTTGGGAGTTGAAAACATCGTTTACATAATAAACTAAAAAAGGTTCTCGAACAAAGACATCAAATTTTTATGAAAAACTATTGAAAACAAAATCAGAGTTAACTTAAATCCATAAACTTATATCCATAATAAACAGTCAGACGGAGAGAGTAACATTCTCATATAATTCTATATTCTATATTCTATATTCTATATTCTATATTCTATATTCTATATTCTATATTCTATATTCTATATTCTATATTCTATATTCTATATTCTATATTCTATATTCTATATTCTATATTCTATATTCTATATTCTATATTCTATATTCTATATTCTATATTCTATATTCTATATTCTATATTCTATATTCTATATTCTATATTCTATATTCTATATTCTATATTCTATATTCTATATTCTATATTCTATATTCTATATTCTATATTCTATATTCTATATTCTATATTCTATATTCTATATTCTATATTCTATATTCTATATTCTATATTCTATATTCTATATTCTATATTCTATATTCTATATTCTATATTCTATATTCTATATTCTATATTCTATATTCTATATTCTATATTCTATATACTATATTCTATATTCTATATTCTATATTCTATATTCTATATTCTATATTCTATATTCTATATTCTATATTCTATATTCTATATTCTATATTCTATATTCTATATTCTATATTCTATATTCTATATTCTATATTCTATATTCTATATTCTATATTCTATATTCTATATTCTATATTCTATATTCTATATTCTATATTCTATATTCTATATTCTATATTCTATATTCTATATTCTATATTCTATATTCTATATTCTATATTCTATATTCTATATTCTATATTCTATATTCTATATTCTATATTCTATATTCTATATTCTATATTCTATATTCTATATTCTATATTCTATATTCTATATTCTATATTCTATATTCTATATTCTATATTCTATATTCTATATTCTATATTCTATATTCTATATTCTATATTCTATATTCTATATTCTATATTCTATATTCTATATTCTATATTCTATATTCTATATTCTATATTCTATATTCTATATTCTATATTCTATATTCTATATTCTATATTCTATATTCTATATTCTATATTCTATATTCTATATTCTATATTCTATATTCTATATTCTATATTCTATATTCTATATTCTATATTCTATATTCTATATTCTATATTCTATATTCTATATTCTATATTCTATATTCTATATTCTATATTCTATATTCTATATTCTATATTCTATATTCTATATTCTATATTCTATATTCTATATTCTATATTCTATATTCTATATTCTATATTTTATATTCTATATTCTATATTCTATATTCTATATTCTATATTCTATATTCTATATTCTATATTCTATATTCTATATTCTATATTCTATATTCTATATTCTATATTCTATATTCTATATTCTATATTCTATATTCTATATTCTATATTCTATATTCTATATTCTATATTCTATATTCTATATTCTATATTCTATATTCTATATTCTATATTCTATATTCTATATTCTATATTCTATATTCTATATTCTATATTCTATATTCTATATTCTATATTCTATATTCTATATTCTATATTCTATATTCTATATTCTATATTCTATATTCTATATTCTATATTCTATATTCTATATTCTATATTCTATATTCTATATTCTATATTCTATATTCTATATTCTATATTCTATATTCTATATTCTATATTCTATATTCTATATTCTATATTCTATATTCTATATTCTATATTCTATATTCTATATTCTATATTCTATATTCTATATTCTATATTCTATATTCTATATTCTATATTCTATATTCTATATTCTATATTCTATATTCTATATTCTATATTCTATATTCTATATTCTATATTCTATATTCTATATTCTATATTCTATATTCTATATTCTATATTCTATATTCTATATTCTATATTCTATATTCTATATTCTATATTCTATATTCTATATTCTATGTTCTACCTCTAGAATAGCTCACACCTATTCGCATACATTTAGCGACAATTTAAGTAATGAAATCGTAAATTAAGAAGACAACATTGATTTACTCGCGATGACAAGAAAAACAACATTAAATAAAGTGAAACAGCATGGATAACCCTACTGGACCCACAGACCATGGCGAACCCACTTAAAAATTCGCTCAGCCTGCGCAGTCAAGCGTGAAGAGGATGGGGAAGTGGAAGTGGAAATGGAAGTGGAAGTGGAAGAGCTGGTGAATGGGTAAGTGGAAATAGCGCATTTGCCTCGCCTTGGGTAAGCGAAGTCCGGCAAATGCGCAATAGCAAATAATGAAAGCTGACACTGAACTGAAATGGAGGCTTGCTCCTGCTGGCCGGAGCAGGATACAAAGCTGATCAAGGCGCTGGCATCAAATCGGCAATTGGCCATTGGCAATCGGATGAACATACAGCAATTAGTGTAGTTCAATGTGAGATGCCTGTAGCCCAATTTGGAGGATTCGCAGGTGTTGTGCTTGGCATTAAAATGGCATTCAACGCAACCCATAAAGTGGCAATTAAAATCTTATTTTCGCTTATTATATTTCGACTTCTCCTTGGTCTTGGGCTTCGCGTGCGCAGCGCAGCTGCAGCCGCCGCCAATAAACACGTCTACAAATTTTACTCATGCCCAACTTCAATTCTAAAAAATTTGTCGCCTGAGCTGCCACCTGTTTCCATTTCATTTTTTCGCTTGTGGGCGTTGGGGTAGGGGTTCGGGTTGGAGCGGGGGTTGGAGGTTGTCGCGTAATTGAATCATTTTAGCGCCATTTATTTTGTTGCTGCTCCGCCTCCCGCTCCTTGTTACGGGGCGTGACATTTGTAAAACAATTTCTATTTCGAAATGAAATCCGTAACAATAACAACAACAACAACAACAACAACTACGCTGAGAGCAGGCACATAAATAATAATGCGTTAAATTTATGCGTTGATTAATGCGAAGCAGTCGATCAACAGCGGCGCGTGGAAACGGAAACGCAAACGTAACATTTTTATGCTCAGGTGTTTGCAGCATCCAGAACAACAAGTTCATATTAATATTAAGCTGGGTAATGAGAGCACTTTAAAGAGAGCTATAAAGTGCAGCTAGATTTCAAAATATCTATAAGAAGTTGAAAAAGATTTAGTCTTATATGGTAATCGTCCTACGACAAGAGATTGTTGATCAAAAACTTCTTAATCTAAGAAATTGGACTCACTACAAATGAGGTTTTCTTGGAGAATCTGAACTGCTTTTGCATTCGAAATTTGACTTCTATATAAACTATAGGTCAGAAATAAGCTCAATAATCTTTGGGGGGCTTGCCATAAAAAGTCGATCTTCAATTATAACAAACATTTGCGCGCTTAGACACAGCTGGCTACAACTGGCACAACTTTTGTGGTTTCTAGCTAGTTTATTAAAAAGCTATATATACTTTAATATCTTATAGTTATAAAAGTTCAAAGATTACAATTGGAAAATCCGATCAAGCTCTTCCGCTATGGGAAACCATTGAGCTAACAAGTGAACTACGGCCTCGAGAATAATCCGACAGCCAATCAGATACTAATTTCTGGGCGTATACCCTCTCTAGTGCACAAGGGAAAAATCGGCATCGGAGCTTCAAAATATGTTTACCACCGTGTAGCTAAAAGTTACACTGGAGTATCGAAATAATAAGCCTGATATCGCTATCTACGTGCGCCGCCAATTGTGAAAATAAGACGGTTAGTATTGACAAAAGTATTTTAATAACACATATTAACGAAATCCTATGGGTGAAATATCTATTTAAAGAAAACACAGATCTATCAATATCTGTAAGCCATTTGTGGATTGTGTGAATTGAATGGAAACCAATTATATTGGAAACGTAAGCCAATCTCGTCATAAGCATGATCAAAGATACGTTAGATCAAATTCCATACGTTGATTTATTTCTACCAAATGGAATGTAACCCTGAAATGGATTGAATGGGAGCCTCCAATAATATTTTATTACAATATTGTTAAGCAATTAATAAAGTATAGTCAATGTGTGGAAAAGCAACTAAATTGTGATAGTTTAAGTATATAATTATTTAATTATTGATTATGTATATTTATTTAATATAAACTATTGTAGAATAAGTTTAGTTACCATTAAAAAAGACAAGAAAATCTTAGTAGTCTATTTATACATATATCTCTCACATATCTCATACCCACAAAAATCCTGAAAAGCTCATCAAATTAAACGATTCGCAGCCCCAGCCCCCGGCTCGGGCCAAAATACGTAGGCATTTAGCGAAACGTTTATTTCATTATTACGCATGAGGGGGAAAACATCCGCAGCACTCATTGCATTGGCAGTGGCCCTGCACAAAAGTCAAATTGAAAAAGTCAGAAATGTGTCGGGTACACCAAACAAAAGCTTGAAGGGTGACTAAAGTGGCCCACCCATGCCGGGGGTGGCAACGTGGCTAAAGCAAAAACCGTAACGGAAGTACTAGCAACAAAACAACCAGGAAGCCCACCACCGAACACCCCGTCAGGCGACTCACTCAGTCCAAAAGAACAGCAAAAATATAAATAAACCCTCACCAAAACATCAGGCTAACAAGTATTGTTGCTAACTGCCTCGGTTGCTCAACTAGAAGATACCCTGTAAACAGTTTTCATTATTACAAACGCTCTACTAGCCATGGAAATATACTTTATGAACTTCATTATTATAATTGATTTTTATACAAATTTTATATCATTTTATATAATCTATATAGATATTCCTCTAAATTTCTTTGATATATAATTCACATACTTCACCAAATTGGAAATATTATTTTCTTTAGAGACATGCTAATATACATATGTACAAATATGTATAATATAAATATATAATTCATTGATTTATAGTTCTTTCAGCCTTTACACTCACTCTGTCAATTTACAGGGTATAAGTAGGCTGACACTTGTGCTGCTGGGGTGTCAACCCCTCGGCGAGTCAACCTCAAATCACATGCATAAGGTTTTTAAGTTTTGTGCTTTGTCATATAAGTGCGTGGAGGACGATCTGTAGATACAGTTGTAAAGATATGGTAACAGCCGCGTAATGTGACAGCATTTCCAGTTACAGCCCAGCAGAGAGACAGCACAGCGAAAGAGAGACAGAGAGAGAGAGACAGATAGATGAAGGGTACACATGTTTAGGCGTTGCCAGTGCCTGATTAAAATTTCTCAAGGGAAGGGGCTATGACGTAGTTGGGTCTGTATGAGCTCCGTGAGGGTGGCCAGTGCTAAAGGCGGTTTACACTTGAAAAATAAAAAACTTATTTGCAAGAGATCATTAATCTAATACACTTATGATTACAAGCAATGCTAGTGAAAGGATATAATTAAAATTAATAATAAAATATGATACTATAATTTTATAATATAATTTAATAGTTGTATAAAATTTGTTTTTATATACTTCTTTTCATATAGAAACAGTTAGAAATTGTTGGTTCTTGGCCTTTCGCAATTCGGAACTCTGTTTTTGGGTTAAACCTGAATATATATTAAATTTAAAGAAATATATATTTATTTTATTACGCGCACATTTCTATAATTGAATGCAAATAAATATGATAACTGAAATTTTTAAGAATATGAAAACAAAATATTTTAAAAAGTGTCTACTGTACAAAAAAAAAACCATATATAAGAAATAAATATAAATCATTTAATTAAATAAATGTTAATATATTTTTGTAATTTATTTTTTTTATTAAACTAAAAAGTGATTAGAACTTAAAGTATTTTCTCCCTTACTTAATATTTTAATTCCTTTTTCGTTAAATAAAAAGTATATATATAAAAAATATAAAAACTATTATTTTTTAAAATTTTTTTATATTTTTATATATTTTGTTAAGTTTTTTAAACTAATAATAGAGTATGAAATATTATAACTATATATTGTTCATTTCTTATTTAAAATATATAAATATATAAAAAAAATAAAGTAAGAAATATATTTTAAAAAATATTACTTTATATTATTCATCTTTTATTTAATATATATTTTATACTACTTAAAATATGTAAATAAATAAATATAGACATATGATATTTATTGATGTTCAAAAAATTAAAAACATATAAAGAGATTTACTCAAATCAATAATCATTTCATATTAATAATCTATTTTTTTTATAGCAAAAACTCTTCACACCGCCCACTGTCGAACGAGTGTTGCGTGCCCAATTTGTTTATATAGCCGCCCTATATTTACATTTACATGCCGCCCATTCAGAAGACAGCCCCGCCAATGTTTAGATATCACTTTTTGCAAATATCGAGAACTCTGGCAAATAGTTGCCCCAGTAATTGGTGCATTTATTTACCTATGGGAATCATCCAACTCGACTCTGATGATACTAGTTCATTGGAACTGCTCCAGCAGAAATTTAATTAAGGCGTCCAGGTGACAGTGCTGCAAGTTTCCAAGGCGTATCATAAATCAAAGTGAGAGAGGGACAATGAGAGAGAGAAAGAGAAAGAGAGGGCGAGGGGGAGCGAGCAGCAAGCAACTGCTGCAAGTGTCGGCAACATGTGACAGTCAAGAGAAAAAATTGAGCTGAAGAAATAAGCACTGCGCCGCAATCAAACTGAAATGGCGACAAGTAAGAATGCTTCTTGACGGAAGTGCGCGACTAGAGGATATCCTTTAGGACAAGATTTGGGAGAAAAAATGGGGAAGTGGGGTGAAGGTATTTAATAATAATACACAAGATATTCACTATTAAATTTGGGCGCGCTATCCTGAGAACCGTTTTTTGTAAGCTTTTTTTCAATAAAATTTTAAAAATACTTCCTGAAATGATACAGAACCCAATTATGTTTTATTTTAAGAAGAATAAAGCAAAGTCTAATAGAAAACAAATTCTAGGACTATAGCTCGAATGTTATAGAAAATATTTAACATTCACGGAGAATGAGCAGGCTGCGACATTTATATTTAATATTTTATTCAAATTTATAGATTTATATTGACTCTAAATTTTAAAAACTTATATAACTGTGGTTTGGTATCAATTAGAATCGATTTCGTGCTAAAACTTATCGATGATTTGAAACAAATTTCAGTAGAATCTACAGGGATAGGCACTCGAAGTGTAACCTGCTCAGAAGGTCATAAATTTGGTTGGGAAACTGATTTTTATTTATTTCAAGCCACACAGAAAAATATGGATAATTTTATTAAGTTTTAACACCAAATTGCTTCTTTTTATACCCTGAGCCCATTGAAAATGGGAAATCAGGGTATAATGTTTTTTTTTTTTTTTAAATATATGGATTGGCTCAGTTGTTTATACTACTCAACTTAGTGTCCCATATACTTACTTCGAGTACCTTATGTAATATTGCAAGCTTACGGTCTATGTACAGTTAGGCGGACATTGAGACAGAGTATATGGTTTCAATATGCCTTAGATGATGTTGGCCATGCCTTCTGGTCCTTACATACATTTCAATATGCCCTGTAGTGCAATGATCTTAGGGTATCAAAAATGTCAAGAACTTCGCGACTTTTTTTTCGCTGTTTGACATGGTCAAGTTTAATTGAAAAAAATAAATATTTATATATATATATACATATATATGTATGTATATAAATGTATATATATATACATATATAATATAATAAGAGAAGAAGAAAAAAAATCAACAATTCAAATGTTGAGCGCGACATTTGATGCTGCGCAGCTGCTCATAATTAGAATTGGAAGCAGTAAAAAAAACAAAAGAAAAAAATAAAAAGCAATATTAATTTATTCCTTTTGGCGTTGTTTTAATTGAAATTTCTTTTCATTTTTACTCACATTTGACTTCTCTTTTTTTTTTAGCTGCTGCAGATAATTTTAATAACCCGCCCTGTCCAGAGGATGCGCCGGTAATTGCCGTGGAAAACCGGATGATAAGACCGAGGCCGAGGCCGACACCGAGCAGCGTGCAAGTAGAAGTAGAAGAAGAAGAAGAATTAAGGTTACACTTTTGGGGGTAAAAGGGTTCACTTTTTGCCCATCTTTTTTATTAACAAATTTCACTTTATTCACGCCGCACGTTACGTTATTATAATTAATAATTGGGCGAAGGCAGTTAGAGAATTCCAATGGCGCAGGTTGCTGCACGCCAGTTGATTAAATTTGACACAGTTTATGATGAGAGGGGGGGCGTGGCAGTCTGGTCAGGAGCTTGGTAAAAGGGTTCAAATTGTGGTTGATTTTTGGTGACATTTACGAGTGTAATTTATATGGGACATAGGCGATAAGACAGCGACGCAACTTTGGTCAAATGTGAATTGAGAACTTAAAAATATTTATAAAATTATAATTTAATTATACATATGTAACTGTTATGCTTATACATTAGTTTAAGCATTTATAATTTAAGGCATTTAAAAATATTTTAATTTTGAAATTAAATAATATAAATATTTGAAAATAATTTAGAATTTCTGCATCAATATCATTTTAACATGATATTAAATTTTTAAATTAAAAAAAAACATGTATACAAATTTTAAAAATTCTGATTTAATTTTTAGATATTTTTAAAACTTAATAAAATTTAATTTATAGTATTTTATTAAATCAATATTTTTAATTTTAATAATTTCTGTCAAGTTAAATATTTTCGAATTTGTCTTCGGTTTTTTTTTTACATTTTAAAAACTGTAATTAATATTAAATCAAAACTTTTTAAATTTAAATTTAAGTGTAATTTTAATTTTTTTTAATATACAACTTTTAATACTTCAATTCTGTTAATGCTCCTTCATTTCCTTGACAGAATCTATGGACTGTTAACATATTGTCAACATGTTAACATAACATAGAAATTCAGTGATTGGCAACGCTAGCAAAGACACAAACCACAAACATAGCAAATATAGCAACCATTTTCATTTCGAAAATGCAGTTGGTTTGGAAACAAATTTGAAAATCAAAGTTTTAAATAAAATATTATTTTTGCCAAGAAAAATTATTAAATTTATATATTACATATAAATTATAATAAAAAAAAAAAGAACAATTAGCTATAAATTCGGATAAGCACAAATTTAAAGTAATAATATGAACATAAATTCTCATGTTTGATAATTAAGAACTTTATTATTTAACAAATCTGCTTAAACAATAACTATTGTACTTAATTAGTTAAAACAGCTAGATATGATTTGCACAACAAATAATTGCCAGCGAGGTTAATGAAGAATTGTGCCTGACGGTTGCAATAGACAACTTGAAGACAGTTTAAAGTAGTTCCCAGTTCTACTTCGCTCTATAACTAATGCTACTTATTTCTATCCACTTTCCTTATTCTCGTATTTAAGCATAATATCACGAGCCAATTTCATTTCATCGAGCAGAGCACCCAACTGTGCACATTCAATATTAACAATGTGCGTGGTATCCTTGGGTAATCCATCGACCAATTCCTGCGAGATTTTCAGTTCCAATGTGGCACAGTTTGGAGGTGTTTCGCCAGGTGAGGTAACATTTCGTATGCTTTGCAGCTCATTAACTGAAAGATAAGGGAAGTATTTAGGAAGTATATAATGATTAATGATATATCTAATGATCATATATGAAATAGTCTAGGATGAATACCAGATATAATTAATCATCATATATGAACATAACATTTGTTTGGCGATATATATATATGCAATTTATGATCACTTATGAAAACATCTTTAGATAAATAGCATATAGAAAGATAAGATACTCTAGGATAGGTGTCAGATATGATATAATGATCATATGATCATATATGATACAGAACTTAGCTTGGATGATATACATATATGCCATTTATGAATATGAGATAGAAGGCATATAATGATCATATACAACTCACTTTAGACGGCCTATGCTTTGCTTATATGATATATCTAAGTTTTCACATATTGATCACATATTGCTGATATACGATAATACCTACTTCTAAATGCCTTATCAATAAGTTGTTGTCGTATGGCCAATGCATTCGCTTGCAGCACGCGAGACATGGCCTTGGCATGATCCTTGGGCAGGCCCAGCTGCTGTATTTCCTCATTGAAGATTGCCTCTGTGCAGCTGTAGCGCGCCGCATTGGTGAGCATGTAGTGCACGCATGCCACAGCTGTTTTACCATCATTTGTGGCAGTCGATGTTAGAGATCTGATGGCCGTTTCCTATAAAGGAATATTCAGTAAAAAGTGATTTAAATCGATTATATAGATATTGCTTGACTACTTACCTCAAAGGCTTCACCGCAAATGCGCTTGGCCACTAGCTGCGCCAGTTGCTCCACATTGTCAACGCTCAGATTCGAGAGCGTCGAAATGATTTCGGCCAAAACCCAATCAGGACAATCGCCATCGCCGCAAAAGCGAAATTTCTGCAGGAAATAGAAAATTATTATATAGGATATGGATATATGTGAGGACCTACAACTAGCTGCTTGTTTGCCTATCTTTCACGCCTACGTAACATTCGTCATGTGCCAAGTAAATTAAAGACCAAGCATAAGTAAAAAGTCAGGAGAAGGAAGTGCGAGTACGAGGCGAGGCAAGTCGAGTCGAGTGTAGAAAGAAATGCGTAAAGTGTGGCGCACACTCGTATTTGCATATGATTAATTTCATACGCTTGCCTGCTAATCAGCGAGCAATTTGTACAACTGCCTGACAAGGCTGCCGACAAAAGGGGTGCACAATTTGCAGCAGGGATGAAGGGTACTGAGGGTGAAGGGTGGCATGTGCTACTGGCTGCCCACAAGCTAATGAGCAGCTTGTGACATATAAAGGCAACTGGCAACTGGCAGTGGCGCCTCGGTTTCAAGTGGATGTCACGTTTATCTATGGCCAGAATTAATAAATTTTCAACGTGGGAGAGCTAAATAAAAGAAATAAACAAATGAGCAGCCGTTAGCAGCTTAAGAGTACGCCGTAAATTTATGACACTTGTTGCGTCCCCCTCCAAGCCATCTACTTATTAGGACGCGCTCTTTAGCCGTGTGTAACGGTTTAGAAATGTAAACGAGAAACGTTTTATAATTATTTTATGAACTTCAAAGTTTGTCGTCGTCTGTCTGAGTGTGGGGCAGGACTACTACGCTGCTGAAGGGCTGTCTGGCTGGTATATAAAGCCATTGAAAGTGGCCATCGAGTGCACAGTTGCTCATCTTGCCAATCAGCGAACAGACACGCGCGAGTTTCGCTAGCCATCGAGCACATCGAGTCCAAGCATGTTGTCCACCTGGCGTCTGCTGCTGCTGCTCCTGGGCACTTGCAGCCCGCTATATGCTTTGCCCACGCACACGGCCACGGATCTGGAGCTGAACACCTGTGAGCTGCAGCTGGGCAAGTATCGTCGCTTCATACTACAGGCCATACTCAGCTTCGAGGATGTGTGCGATGCGTACAATTCACGTCGCCTGGCTCCAGACGATGGGCCCAGCACCTCCGACACCTGGCTATTCGATCAGTATGCGCCGCCGCCAACATCGCAGCGTGGCGAGATTTGGGCCTTCTTCAAGCTGCTAATGGCACAGTTCAATGATCTAGAGTTTGCCTCCATTATCAGGGATGCGGTCATCGAGCGCTGTCGCCTTAAGGTGCAGCGGGACGACAAACGCAACTCGGTTGTTCTCGGCAAGAAGCAGCGCTTCCACTCCTGGGGTGGCAAGCGTTCGCCGGACCAAACATCGACGTTAACACTGTCCGATGCCGTCGCCGGCGCCGGCACAGGCATGGAGCACAATTTCTATTAATCGGAGAGAGACTTCTAGTAAACAGCTCTTGTTCGCCCATCCACAACTTCGTTCCAGATATGTATGAAATGTCACTCTATCAATTAATTACTGCACTAGCTCTAAATATTTAACAACAATAACAATAAAAGATAACGCTGAGAGAGGTTACTCACCATCCTTGTGTAATTGTTTTTAATTAATTATAAAAACCTTCAAGATTTTTGTTTATTTCTATGCGAAACTATATACACAGCTATCGACTACCGCCTCAAACTTATCGATTAACAGAGCTGCCACTCACTTGCCGGCAACATTGCTTGCAAGCTTGATTCGTTACGATATATCGATATACGTTGTGGCGCTTTATTCAAATCTGTGATTTCCCTAAGATGACCTGAGAGCAAGGATTTTGTTAATGGAAGAGAGATTGCCGAGGAAAACATTTTGTAAAATATACCATAATTTACGTATAAAACGTGAAAACGATGTACAATGGTAATTGTAATTGTGTTACTTAAATGCAGTCTAATTTATTCAAATGATTTTATCTCGAGCAATCCTCTGGAATTATTATATAAATACAATCATATATTAGTTATTTCGATTATACTACTCGACTGCAATCTATAATCTTTAAATAAAAGCTTAAGCTTCCAAACACGCCCATTTCTGATTAATTGTTGTCTTAAAATATTCGTTCCAAAAATACATGCAATTATTTTAATATTAGTTTAAGCGCACTATGGCGATTGCGATAAGGATGCCTCCAAATGCTGATAGACAGAGTCCAAAACGGCTTGAAGGTGCTTTGGTCGTCGACACGACACACACACACATCAACCCATAAACCTTGTCTATTAATACCCACATTACTATGAACATACCTAGAGGAGGGAATAGATGAGATGCAATGCAACTGTCACTCACGTTGCATGTGCGTTAAGTTATCTCGCGTGGGTTCTGGGGTTCAGCGCACAAGCCTTTGGCGCTGGGAACACGCTCAAAACAAATGTTAACTAATCGCGCTTGGGCCATGCCACAAATCTGAATTTCAAAAAAATCATTAAACCAACTGATAATCGAACAAAAAATAAAACTACAAATAAATGACTTACAACGTATACGTGTTTCTTTCCCCTTTTCTATTTGATTTTTTGCTGATTTAATTAGACTGCGCAAATGTCAAGATGCGAGATGTGAGATGTGAGATGGCAACCTGGGCAGCTGTTGTGAAAGCTTGGGGATTTTCTTTGACATAAAGTGCTGATTGCAGGTGAATTATTATGATTAGGTGGGCGGCCTTTCAATAACAAGTCCTTATCTATATAAATACTATATATATTAAACTGTTTTCCTGACTGATTGAATAATTGCTGTGCAAGAGGAAGACTTTGTATATGTTAGCATACTTCTCACCTGAGATAAGTCCTTCGTCTTCAGTTAACAAACCTTTCTAAATGGAAAATTTAGTAATGAATCTATATGAAAATCTAATATTAGTTCAATGATGTTTTTCCCAAGTCTATCTCCTTTCGAAAAAATTGATTCGCAATTGCAATTTGATTTGTTTACAAAACTGTGCACATCTGAAACTTATACTAGAAATTCGAAATATAATAGAGTTTTGTTAAGAGTTGATTTATAAAAATAGCACTTGAACTCATGAACTCGGCTTATTCGAGCCTTTCAAATGTGGCAATCTAATTGCGGAACTAAGTCGCAGTCTAATCAAATCTAATCAGGTCGTTTGCATTCCCGAAGCAGCTTTTCAGCTTTCCTGCATAACATCTTCCCATATTCCCCCACAGAATCCCGTAATTGAGTCAAGACCCGGGCATGGGCTATCTGCCACTCATTAGACAAATGTGTATATATATGCAGGCAAGACCTGGCCGCTTTTTTTCTTAATTTTTTAATGCGCCATTAATCAAATGAACCAAAAAAAATTTGTGCTTATCAATTTTTACAAAATAAACTCAAATGAAATTTGAAATAAAAATTTTAAGTGGGGTCCACTTGATCGAAGCTTCGTATACTAAAATGATTTGAAAAATATATATTAAAAATATTATAAAATACTTGTTTAAATTTTATAAACAGGATATTTTTACTGCCCTTAAAAAAGGCAATTAAATCGCATACTGAAATGATTTTAAAAATATATATAAATTATTTTAAAGACACTTTGAACATTTAAAATAGAGTCAATTAAATCGTATACTAAAATTGTTTTTAAAAATATATATAAATTATTATAAAACAAATTTCAACATTTTTAAGACGATTTTTTTACTGCCCGTAAAGAAGAAAATTAAATCAATTATTTTAAGCATACCAAATTTTTATTATAGATTTTATAAATCACTGTAAGTCGATTCAATTTCGAATTTATAAATAAATTAATTAGTATTAACATCAATGCGGGTTTTTTTATTTTATGATGTGTAGCTAAAAGCGCATTACGTTGCATCTACTTATGCATATAGTCAAAAAAATATATTAAGATAAAATGACAAAAGAAATAAAAAACAAAGAAAAAGATACCGACAAAGATTTTAGAGGAGAAAAGAAAACCGAAAATGATTCATAAATAAGAGTTATAAATGTCAGAGAGAACGTCTTAGATTGGGTAGGGGAAGTGTCACGCAGTACAATAAGAAACAAGTTAGATGGTCCAACTCCAAGGTGCCTAACTAGCAGATACCCTATATAGATATATAAGCAGTTGATTAAGTTTCTTTATATATAACATTTATATGTTATATAAAATATAATAAAATGACACTGCAGCTATATATTTTATATAAATATTTTTTAATAATCTTAAAGGCTTCTGCTACTTTTGTATATATACTATTTTTTTTTTAATCTTGCATTTTTATATGGTTATCGCTCCTCTTTGCATCTTTGAATCCCGCGAGTTTGGCCATCACATCGAATTCAAAAACTAGGGCAACATGCACATAAAGCTGATAACGAAATTTCAGAGCAGCTGATTAAACATAGTCAAAAAAAAAAGAAAACAATCATTTTATAGTTCAATAAGGCCCGACAAACAGATACCCTACAACACTTCAGATACTGTATTAAGCATACGTCTCTTATCTATGCTAACTAATATATATTTATGAATTTGAAGATATAACTTAAATAATATTTGATTTTACTTTTGGTGAAAAGGTATCATTATATATTTTCCTAACTCTTTTTATAGAAATATATAGTAAAAATACTGAAAAAAAATTTATTTTTTTTTAAATTAATTTTTTTAATAACTATTTTCCAGCTTATATTTTTTCTTAAAATTTAATGTCGACAGGGTATTATATATTTGTATATATTTATACATATATTTATATATATTTATTTGTAATTATATAAAACATCGCCCGGGATCATCAACAACAAGAAATCACGTTTAAATTTAGTCAGTGAACTTAACATTGGAAGAGGAAGAAGGCGAATGGCCAATCATAAAACATTTATACTATATACTGCCTAAAGTCGCGCGACTGGCTAGCAACAACAAATGTTCATACATAAAACAAAAATTAAAAATATAAATAACCCAAAAGACCCCACATAAAATCTCTCTGATAAGGCATACATACTATACTTGATAAAGCTAACGATTAGATATAAAATTTAAGCAATGGAAAACTTTTCACCAATTATCTTTGATTCAAATTAACATCCAGCTCAAGTTTTGCTTTGTAAATCCCCTTTTTCATTGCAAATGATCGAGAACATTAAATCTGTTTTTGGAGAATAACTCATGGATTGTAAGATAGAGATGGACTTTTAATTTTCTAACTTCTTGCAGTACCTAAAATGAAAATTTTAAGAATATAATAAGTTATTCGAGCAGAATTGTTTAAAATATTTAAGATTGATTAATGATCAATAGTATTGAAAACATAGCTGAAAAATATTTTTTTCTTTCATTCATCTTTCATTTCATCTTTTATTGTTATACCTTAAACTCGGACAGGATATCATAAAACTAAGAACTTGAGCTTCTCTTTACTTATCTTTGACTTGATTCCTATAAATTATATATACCACATACTTTCACATACTACAATCATGCCTTATGAGCATGCTCTACGCCTACTACTATTCCTGTTATTCCTATACGTTGCTGTCAATCACAGACTTTGAGTCGGTTCGATTGACGTCAGAAAGGCAAATATTACAATATTTCACTATAGTTTGTAACAGTTGGCCGATAAGAGAGCTAATCAGTAATCTAATTACCTTATGTATCAAAGGAGTATTCAGTTAAGAGATAACAGATCTACTTATAACAAGTACTCAATATCCTTTGTCCTGACTGAGTAGCTGATTGTCTGATTAATGATCAACGCAAGAACTGAAATTTTAGAATGATAAACTTGCATATGTTTTTGTACTCTAAAGGAGATTACAATACTATAAAATATTTATGTTTATATCTTAAAAATTCATTAAATTATGAATATGAAAAACTTAAAACTTAGTTCGCCCATTGCGGACATAGAAATTCGAAACTTAGCAATAAAATAATTTAAATGAAATATGAATACTAACTAACTAAATCTATAACCCACCTATTAGAGCGTAGCAAATCTCTAAACAATGATTTCGCACTAAATTGAAATGTTTTTGGTCAAAAACAATTTATATATAGTCACATTGTCTAGACGTTTGACTGCAATGTTCAATGCATGGGCAATCAATCAATAATCGACCAATAAACAGTTTCCGATACAAAGCAAGCAGTCATAGTTTAAGAATCTACAATTGATTTAATAATAAAATGAATTTAAGAATGAATGAATTAACAGCTGTCTTTAAGGAGATAACATCATAGATTTTTATACTCATTCACAAAGTGAAATGAGTATATTGGTTTTGTGCAATGTCCGTCACGCTGTCCGTCCGTCTGTCCGTCTGTCCGTCTGTCCGTATGAACGCAAACCATTTGCACAGTTTTGAAGCTAGAGAGTTGAAATTTGGAATATATACTCGTGTATACCCTCGAATTATAAAGTGTCAAGATTTTCCCGATACGCCCACTAGGGGCGTGGCAAATCGGAAAATGCATTTGCCCATACCTCAGAAACACTACTTCTAGAAGTGCTAGAGAGTTGCAATTTGGAATATATACTCGTGTTGACAACCCAAGATCAAAAAGCTATGGCGGATATATCTACGCCCATTAGGGGCGTGGCAAATCGGGTAAAACTGAATCTTCTACAGTTTTAAAGCTAAAACCCCAAAATTTGGCACGTAGGTTACTGATACGATCCTATGAAGATCGACCAAAAATCTATATATCCACGCCTACTAGGGGCGTGGCAAATCGGATCTGACTATATAGTGATTTTTCAAATTCTGTAATATTTTGAGCACTATTGATGCTAGAGACTTGAAACTTGGTATATATACTCGGGTTGACAACCCAAGTTGGAAAAGATATGGCGGATATATCTACGCCCATAGGGGGCGTGGCAAACCGCAAAAGTTTGTAGCTCCTACAGTTTTAGAGCTAGAAGCTTCAAAATTGGATGGTAAGTTACTGGTGAGCTCCTCTATCGATGATCCAAAAATAATTTTTACGCCCCTTATGGGGTATGCCCGACTAAAAAATACCCTGTAATTTTCGCATTTTTTGAGTGTAAGCATCCAAATTTCACACTTACGTTACCCTTCACTACTTCTAAGAACTGGCCAAAAATTATATGTCTACTGAGGGCGTGGCGCCTACTGAGGGCGTGGCAAATCGGGAAAAACTATACGTTTTTCCGATTCTCAGTGAGAAAATCAGAATTATATACAGATATTACTGCTGATCTCCTCTATTGATTTCCAAAAAATTATATATGTACAAACCAATTGTGGGCGTGGCAATGGGCGTGATCTGTGGGGGTGTGAATGAGTATCCCGCAGTCGGTAGCGCCCGACTGCAACGTTCTTACTTGTTCTGTTCAAGATCGTAATTTATTTCGTTTTGCTCTTAATTAGTTCTTAATGATAATGGAAATGAATTGATATAAATTGAAATTTGCAATCGTATCGGCAGTTATTTATAAACGATTTTATACAGACGACAATATAATGTTAATCAGCTTTATATACCCTGATAAGCCAAAAGGTGACCCACTTGAAACGAATGGGTGCTAAAAAATGCCAGCCATAAGGAGTCAATGTGTATCGAGTATAGACTATCGATACTCTAGCTGTGGGCATCAAAATCTGACGATTTTTCAGAATAAACAAAGTTATATCTTTGAATAACAGTCTGACTAAAGAAAACAAATATGAGTATTTCAGTTAGTCACAATGGACTGCATAATACGCGTTCACTATTCGAAAGCAGCTTTACTTATTCATATATAATTTACACACTTAGAGATCTTTCTGCAGAGTAGATCAAGAGTAATCCAACTGTAAAATTTGGTGATTCTAGCTTTAACTTATACATATGTAATTAAAACTTTGGTATTGATGCTCATTCACGAAGTAAACTATGTATATATAACGTTGATATTTTTATCTGAGACTTTTATACAAAAGTAAAAATTTCCTATATTCAATTTATTTAGCTTTAATAGCTCTTGGCGCTTTAAGTTGATATAATTCTGTTCGTAGTTCTTGATCTAGTCAAGTCTCTGTGTAAAACAAATCTAAACAGCTTTAAGTTTGCTCATACTTATCACAAAGCTTCAAAATTTGGATTTGAGCATATAAGTTAAGAAATAGTAAAGCTAGAGCGATTGCTTGAAACTATCGATTAGAATGAATGCAATGTTATAAAATTTTAGATTATTTAAGATAATCCTGTAATGTTGTTAGAAAATTAGAAAAAAACGACATTTCATGATTTAATATAGCCTTAATTCCCGCTAGTCGCTATTTCAAATTTATTTCAGCTTTTGTAAAACTTCAAATCTGTCAGGAAAAATAGCCATATTGCCAATACAGCTTGCCACGGCCCCAGTGGGTATACCCACAAACTCTTAACACTTTATATAACTAGATCAGACACGCCAATTCTAGTCTCCAGGCAAAGCTGAAAACAAAGCAGACAGGGCAAAACCAATATACTCTTTTCACTTCATTAACGAACATAACTCACCCTCAGACACACTGCCGCTGCCAGTATTCAAATAAACAATTAAGTTGGCCAATCATGCAAATACTTTGAAATAAACAAACTAACTGCAAGCTCCTCTATTGAGAGACCATCCATACTAATAGAGTTCAGTGAACTGCGCAAATTGCCACGATATGATATTTAATGCTCAGATATAGTAGCACGAAAACAACTTAAGGTTAATGTTTTATTCAATTTATATGAATATTTGTGAATTGACTAAATCAAATGCAAAATATTTACCTGCCCCGACACGCTTTGTAAATTGTTTACACGAGTGACGCATAGGCGAGTCTAGTCTACGCGCTTCTAGCATTCGCCAGCTCTCAGATACATTTGTATCTTTGTATCTGTGCAGTGCATTGCACGGATTTAGCATTGAATGCAATGCTCAAACATGTTTTTTTTTTGCTCGTTCGCTTTTATGTTAATGTCCCATTAAACCGGAACCGGAATGAAACTCGAAACATAAACGTATGCTGTGCATAGGATTTTTTTTTTATATAAATAGTCAAAACTATCTTTTCCGATTATAGTTTAGGTTGCTTTTTAGGAAAGTCGGAAGTGAGGGAGCAATTTTTATATATTTTTTAAGTGATATTAATTTGAATTTTTATATAATTAACTATAATCTAGATCATATATTAGAGTTAAATACTTATTTTATTTTATTTTGATTCCTTTCTTTCCACCTTCTCCATGAAAGTAGAGCAAATCTGCAATAGACAGGTTTCAGAGAGCAGAAAGGTATAGATAGAAGAAAAAGAAATAATATTAATATGAATATGCGAATATCGGTAAACCTGTTTGCTACTTGAACTATAGTATGTATTCAATCTGAGCAAACAAAACTTAAAAACTCAATTTGCGACTCGCCACTGTCAATAGCTAAGCAAACAGATTTCAGACATATAGGCAAACATATGTGGCCAGTCTCGTCTGGTTTGTTGCAGACTATAATTAGACCCTCATACCGAAAAAAAAAAAAAACAAACACACACACATAACTGACTGTATATAGTATGCATTATTCCAATAGTTTGTCTATTGATAAGCCGTCGAACTGTTCGCTTGCGAACATGACTCGCAGAAGAGTTTGTTTTTTAGGTCTCGGCTGTTACATAGTTGGGTGAGGAGTTGGCCGCTTATCAGCGGACACGGACACAATGGGCTATCATAATTACGGGCAGACGTCGCGTCGCTGCGATGTCAATGAAACAGATTTTTTCAGATCTACAAACTACTTACTCTGGGTGTTTACTTAGCCGTTACTCTGCTCCACTCGATCGAGGGTGTCGATCGAGCACAAGTGAAAAACGTGATCAGCTCGTGTTCGTGGCTTCGGCCAAACCACAAACAAGGCCCGCGTCTTTAAATAGATGTAGACTTGCGTCGCTCAATTATACATATACATATATATACTTATAGACATATGTATATTTGCATAATAAATCGCATAATTAAGTTTCGAGCGAGAGCTACAATGGAAAATTACGCGGCAATATTACGCGATGCAAAACAGAAAGCAAAAAAAAAAACTGCAAAAAATAACACACATTTTAATCGATCGACGATTATATTTTCTAAGCGCCTATTCCATTGACCCTCACGCCAACGATAACCGATTTTGAAATGATTAAAGGCGTTATATACATTTAATTTTAATGAAATGCAATCGTAACTAATTCCTTTTGGTTTTCAGCTCGTTCTTTGCAAGAGAGCAGGAGATCTGTTGCCAAATAGTTGATCACGCCGCGATCAGGTGCTCTAGGTCAGTTACGGCATGATTTTCGTCAGCCAAAAATAAATGCTGCTATATTTATGAATTCTGTGTTTAGTTTATGCTGCGCAGTTTATCAGCTACCCTTGCGCCCGCCCCAGCTCAACCTCTGACGCCTCTGCCCGCGGTGATAAGAGCTGATAAGCGTCAAGTCACACGCCTCGCTTCTAAATTTAAACTTTCGGGCGGGTGTATAGAGAGAGTATACGTTACAGTTTTACACATTTCCAGCTAAACAAGCTCTAGGTACGCCCATTTTTTTTTTTATAGACCACATAATCACTGATAATCTTTTCACTAATGGCGCCGCTGATGTTGCTGATATTGACAGCTCGGCTGATTTCATCAGCAGGTTGTTGGGCGTTCGGGTCTAGACCCTTTGCCAGACAACGTGGACAATATTTTTGTGTTTTCTATATACTGCAATTGAAGTGGCTCTGTCCAGGGCACAACGTGGTTTTTGTTTTGATTCCAGAGAAGAAATGTGTGTTAACATCAGTTATTGCTTTGCCATTCACGCAGTCAGGGAATGATACCTGGCTTGAAGTATTATCATATATCAATACCAAAGTACATTTGAATTCCCCGAATAACCCTAACTATGATACAGATACAGATATATATAGTACAATGTACAATTCACTCGATCTTTAACCATAATGATCGGATTATTAAAGGCTTTTTAACAGACAACACTTTCTTCCTGCTTATCTCCTGTTAGAAAGCTTTATTAATAACAGTATTCAAACTAGTTTTGAGCTAATATCGTGTGTACTATGGCATATCAAGTGGATCTCAGTCCCACACGCAGGCCAAAAATGGAAAGTCGCCGATTAAATAATGCATCACATCCGCTGCGCGGCTAAGAGTCTTTTCGCATATAACAGAAATAGACAGCCAGCTGGCTATATATTATATATGATATTTGCAGAGCTTCAAGTGTGCTCCAGCCGTAGACTGCCACATGGCCAACGCTTCAAAGGGCGATGCACCACACGAGTGTGTGAGAGAGAGAAAGGGAGCTGAAGATCAGCCTGCATATGGAGGAATGGTATATAGGCGAATGCTGATGAAGTGGCCGGCAAAAATGCGACATGCGACTCCAGAAACGATGCATCGTTAAACCGGCTCTCAGCCAAGGCGATCGGTTGGTGGGCAGGAAGGAGAAGTGACTAGGTGAACAAGTGCCAGCCAGCCAGCTAGATAGCTAGGCTTGCTAGCCAGCCAGCCAGCCAGCCAGCCGGCCGGCTTGTGCACTCTGAAACCTGACTGCTGATGCTGTGGGGCTCGAAAACAAATAAGTTACTTGGACTTGGAGCGGCGTGTGTGTGTGTGACACCCCACGAAAGTGGCACAGTGGTTACAGATCAATCGAATAACACTTGAACAAATAACTTGTTACGGCCCTCGCCCAAAACTGCATTATCATTAGGAGACTTGAAAGATCACGCATTGTGAGAGCATTTTCGTCGACTACCTAGGCACGACTAAGACCTAGGCCGCCATTTCTGAATGTCAACGAGTCACGCACGCCATCCACCAAATCCACACACTCACACACACACGCACACACACAGTCAGTCACTTTCTATGCAGTGCAAGAAGAAATAGATTCAGTCCCCGACGATGCGTGGCAGAGAACGTCGAAAATTTCACAGAGTTGTCGTCGTCATCTATGCAACGGAATTATGTGGGTACTTTAAATGACAAAATAAAACGCTCCTAAGTCACTTGATGTGGGATTTTAATGGAACCACTGGACAATTGTGATTCAACAGTGAGCAAAGAGAAAAAGCATTAAGTATGATAAAGCGCATTCAATTTTTTATTTCACTATTCAATTTATATTTTAAATTTATATTATCTTTAAATTCTCATTTAATACTATATATATTATACAAATTTAAGCCTAACTATGATACATACTATGTATATTATCAAAATTTAACTTATCATTATAGAAAAGACAATTTTATATGTTTAATATGATTTGAATAAATAAATAAATAAAAATTTTTTTTATTTATATTCAAAATTTATATTTTAAGCTTAATAACTTTTATCTCCAGCTATAGTTTTAATTTTGTTAATACTCTACAAATTTATTTACCTTATAATTTAATTGCTAAAATCATAAGCTCGCTGCATCTGAAGCACATTTCTCAACCACTCCAATAGTCATGCGTGTCATGCACGTAGCACAGTCCAATATGCCAGCTGAATTTGAATGTAGAGCGCATGAGAAAGCCGATGAGAAGACGAGATTACATGGCGACAACTTTTACACAATTCCCCCCCAAAAAAAAAGCATAATTGATTTAGAGCTATCGAGTCGACAGAGACAACGTACAACAAACATAAATTGCATAAAGAAAGAAAAGCGTAGGCCGTAAAGGTGTTTGGTGTTCGCGTTACACGATTGCAGCCAACTAAATATAATCCCCCCAGACCTTACAAAGGAAAACCACTCGAAGCAAAGTTGTTGTGGGCACTCAAACGATTGAGTGGGTACTCGTTGGGTGAGTTTTTCATTTTGTTCATTTATTTATGGGCCTGGGAAAGGATGAAAGAGCAAAGCAAACGAAATGGATTTAAGAAAAAAGCAAAACAGCTGGCTAAAAGCGCAGACGTAGGCACCGCTGATCATATGGAAAGTTGTTTGACATAACAACTAAGTGAGTGAGTGAGTGAGTGAGTAAAGATGTGTGTGAATAGTTGCACGAGTATTCGCATTTATTAATAAAACAAAAATTTCGAAAACGAGCGCACGAGCTAATGATCGTTGCTGCTCGCTGATCATGTCCATTCAGCCTGACTGATTGAGTGAGTGACTTTGCCTCTGTGGCGTGGCGGCGCCTAAACCTAACGAAAATCGCTGTCAAACTAAACTAAACTAAGCTAAACGGAACGCGAACAGCAACAACAACTATTGCTGCACTATCGTTAAAATGCAGCCAGCCACACGCTCACAGCGAGAATAACGGACAAAGCGAGAGAGGGCGACAGAGGCAGAGGCAACGCCAGCGGCATAGGCTGAAACAGAGAGTTAATCAGGCAGAGAGAGAGCGAGAGAGCGAGTGCCTTCCAGAGCATACGACGACAACGCTCTCTGGGATCGTAGTGGTTGTGTTTGGTTGGGTCGGCATAACCACAGCCAGTCTTGGCGGCGAGTTGCTCTAACAACATCAGTTATTCGTCTCCGAGTTGTCGAGGCGAACGGTACTCACAGTCGGAGTGCAACTGGCAACAACAAAACGCGATGCGGTCCTAATTGTTCGTGTCGTTGAAAACACAAATAAATTACTAAAAATAACATAACATCATATATAACTTAAGAGGAAAAAAAACGCGCGAATTCTTACTTCCAAAAGAATAGGGGAAAATAATTCAATAATTTTTGTTAAAAATTATTGCTAATCCGTCTTGTCGTTTTGTTTTGTGCGGTGCTGCCAAAATTGTGTGTGCCAGTGTGTGTGTTTAAAATTTCAAATTTTTAACAAAAATACAACAAATTTTAATCTTTACACAACCCAAAAAATTTCATTGTCTGACGTGCGTTGCCAAAACCCCATGAACAGCGCGCGTGATGCACATATGAAAAGAAATCTCTAAGAAGAAGTTGGGCTAAAAAAGAAAAGTGATACCAGAAAAAGTTCCTTAATACACAGAGATTGATATAAACGGAGAGCAAGCGAAGACACAGAGAGCGCTAACAGTAGAAAGAGAGAGAGAGAGGGAGAGAGAAGGAACGAGAGCGCAACACACAACAAAGTCATAAAAAAAGCAACGGTTAGTTTTCGAAGCTATTCCCATTCCCATATTGATCAGCTCACATAAACATAAACAAAATGTACAAAATACACAAATATTGCTACAAAATAATATTTTTTCATTGCAATCCTAATTAGAATCGCTTTTTATAAACATTCGCATTCAAGCATTTTGTTTATAGCTAATGCCAATTAACATTTTACGCTTCGTTTAGGATTCGAAACAATTTCGCTTACCTTATCAATTTCTGTTCTAATTTTACAGGCCCTGCTGCTAATTACAATCAATCAGAGTTCCTTGTTAGAGATCTGTAGAGAAAGCCATCTATAAAATGATTTCACACAGTCCACCCATATTCAGTCACAGTCCACCCGTTAGTTTCCTAGCGGACTATATGAGCGGACATCAACGTCAAACCCTGAAGTAAGTTTCAAATAAACCAAAATATATTTTTTCGGACTATGAAAAGAAATTGGGTTGACTAATTGAATTCAATTGAATAAACGAGATTCGGCAACGAATCAAAATTCAATTGTTTTTAATTATATTTTATTTATTTATTTCTTTATTTTTATTCTTTTTTTTGTGAATAGATAGCAATACCTAAAATAAATTCCGATTTTATTTAAGTTCTACAAACGCATACTTTCTCCATATTCGAGTTCGCCTCACGTCTTAAATATAAATTCTGGAATTTCTCTTATCATTAGATAGCGAAAAGTATTTTCTGATATACTCCGAAACTTGTCTACGTGTCTTACTGAAAAAATATAAAAACTTTTGTTGAATTGATTAAGTAAATCTCTGATAAATTATGTATTGAAAAATAAAAGCTCATTTCCTTTCAAGCCTTAAATAATTATTAAATTACATAACGAAAGTTAATCAATAATGAATCGGTAAAAGTGCTATATTATTTATGACATCAATAAGACCTACCATAAAAAGTAATACCCAAGTGAAAAACATTTTTTAAGATAACATAAACAGAAATGCAATGGAAATGGATTATTTATATACAATATATAAATATATATTTCTGTAATCTTAAATGGAAATAGGCTAAAAGCTTTACGTATCAATTTTGACAGACTCAATGAAGCCGTTACAAAATACCTTCATTCCAAAAACACACAATATAAACAATGAATGCAATATATATTGAGTGTAAATATCGGTGTTTGCCTTTCAGTCTGTGTCTGATTGTTCATATGGATAAATATTGATATATTACTTATACAATACATAGAAGTATTACTAAGGTCAGACAATACGTTTTTTCTTATGTCATAAGATATTGCAACAGAGCTGAACGGGTAACGGCTAACGGGTTAAACGGGTTAACGAGCTCCCCTCCATATAGATAGGACTAGGTACATGTGTACCCCAAACTAAAATAAATATAATAAAAATATGTTTAGTTCTGCTTTGGTTGACAACAGCATTTAAAAAAGCATTCAATATCAAGGCAATGCCACAATCAAAACAAACTTTTATTTTTTGCCTAGATTTCGAGAGCAAAAGTTGACAGCGAGAATTTCGCTTGAAGAACGAAAATTAACAGTTTTATGAGAGAAATGTTGGCTGTTCGTTCACATCTGTTGTTGGGGGGGTCTGTGGAAGCAATTGCTTCGCATCATGTCCGATCGTCGACTATAAGCTTTATTTGCTGCGCAGACATTTAATGTATCAATCAGCTGACTTATTTTTTAGTAGCTATATATCAGAAAAAACATTTCGGCTAAAAATAAATAATAATAAAAATTCTAAAATGGTTTCAAAAACATATAGTTATTAATATAAATAGAAACTGGCCTAAAAAAAAAACCTACGCAGTTACTGAAAATATAAATTTGTTTATCTGAGTTGAATTATAGATGTGAGATAATATAATATAATATAGTAATATTTTCATAAATGATTTATGTACTCTGATCTCACTAAAGAAGTGCATTACTATTATTATTATTATTATTATAATTAATGGTTCTAAACTAAAATTGTCAATATTATTACAATTTTTGTATTGTAAAAAATAGTAGTAATATAGAAAATAATAATAATGACAAAAATATTATATATATTTATAACCAAAATATAAATAATTCGAATAATAATGATAGTGGCAAAAAAATATTTTTTGATAATTATAAAACATTATATTGTTTGTTTTATAATTATTTAAAAAAAAAATTGTTTATCATTATCATTATTATTGTCATTTTTATAGTGACAAAAAATATATATTTTTTTAGTAATTATAAAATATATTTTTTGTTTTATAATTATTTAAAAACATTTTTTTTTTGTCATTATCATTATCATTATTACCATATTATTATTAGTATTATTTATATTTTGATTATTAATATATATATTTTTTGTCGTTATTATTATTAATAGATTCTTATTATCATTACTATTGCTTTGTCATTATTATTATTATTATATTATTATTATCATTACTATTTTTTTGTCATTATTATTACTATTTTTTTTGTCATTATTATCATTATTACTATAATGGCAATTAGTATTGTTATGATTATTATTATGCATTAGCTTGGGACTCCATCCCGCAACCACAAAAGCTGGATCATTTTGAATGATCATCATTGTTAGCAACAATTATAAATTTAACTACATCATTAATTGGCACTAAAAACAAATTGATTATCACCTGTAAAAAAATGGATGATAACAAACTCTAATTGGGAATCAGCCAATTCAAATTTAGGTTCATAAATGATGAGAAAATAGCAACAAAAAAATTGGCTTATCAGGCATTGACTTTATAGTTTGCCTATGTCTAGCCAAAATACAAATTTTGATATGAATCAGCAAAAAAATTGCAAACAGTTGGATTCTATCCCATGGTATTTCCAAAATTAGAACTCTATGATGAATCATGAGAGCGACAGTCAAAAACAAATTTGAATAGACGCAAACATATGTAAATATGTGTATACATATTTGTATACATATATATATATATATACATAACATGTATATGTATGTGTATATAGACAAAAACCTATCCACGGTGTATTCTATTCAAATCAAGTGCAGAGGTCGTGCGTAATAGATTCAACAACTTTTGCGCTTATCAATAATAGCAGAAGCCTGGCGCTATTTCTTGACAGATAGTATAGTATAGTATGTATATATGGGTATATACATATGTGTATATATGCCTATACTGTGGCCACTGAACAATGAATGCCATGCTATTATCTCACTGAAATAAAAGACAGACCCAGAATAAAGACAACCTTATCAAGCTGATAAAAAGAAAGTAAACGTGAGCGCCGCGTGGCCCCAAGCTCGTACGATTGCTGCTATAATGCGCAGATTATTGAAGAACCCAAACCGATATATATACATACAGATATGATTTACATACATAACAGAAATATTAATGTACAAATTCCTGATCTTTGGTCTACTTGCAGCTATAATGACGAGCCCAATAGCTTAAGTTCGCGCTATTGCCGCCCTCAGGCCGTAACTCTGGCCTCCAAAGCTATGGTCAACAACGCATCCAATGCTGCCCAGGGCCAACAGCTGCCCACCAAGACAGGTGGCACGCCCCTCGGCGTGGGCAGTCGCTCTGGCCGAAGTTATCTGGAGCGCATGGTCTCTGCCCCATCGCTCAACACACAGCCCAAATCGTGCCTCAGCCGCAAATCCTGCCTGCACAAAGCCAACCAAATCTCCAGCATCCCAATCCCAGATGCTGCGCCCACGGAGCACGATGATCTAACAGACGCAAGCAGCGACTTGGATGGATTGGCCAACTGCAAGCAAAGGTAAGCTATCTATATATATATAGATTGCATAATAATGCCTCGGTAATCCGAGTCACGATCCCTTTGACGTCACAGCGCAATGGCGCCGTCGGCTTCTAACGCCCTCGACCACAAGTTGAACTAGATTGCGGTTGAGAGCATGTGAACTGCGAGTTTGATTAAAAGTGAAATTCAATAGGATGCATAGAAGTTGTCTCTGCCAAAACATTTGCACCAAATTTGGCCAGAACTCAAGAAAAACCCGAAGACAAATCGAAAACAAATCGAAATATTACGTTTGGCAGTCGTCTTATAGAACCTATAGACGTCATAGCGAGCGCATGATGCTGAGCTAAAGTACAAAAAAAAAGTAGATATACTAAATGGCAAGACTTGGGCTATATATGCAAATAGTGTCAAAGATATCTGGCAATAAAATATCAAATATGATAAGAGTTGGAGAGAGAGAGAGTTTACAAAGAGAGTGTTTATGTTTTTTATATCTATTTCAAAAATTGAAATTTCGCTTTCCATGCGCAATGCACTTGAATTTGGCATTTGGAAAACTTGCTAAAAATACAAAATGGAAGCCGCAGCCACACATCAGTCGGGGCACATTTTATAGAGTCTTTATTTTTGGTGAGGCTACGTCTAGACGAGGCTAAACACCAGCTGATATCACCTAAAAGCTATGGCGACACTCACACACACACATGGCTATTATCAATGTAAACCAGACAGACACACACACACACACACACATGAGTTGGCTGAGTGTGCGATTGCGTATTGCACTAATTACATTTACTGCTAATGCTGATGTAGTCTAGAGTAGGCGACTAGCAAATACGCTGTCGTAAAACTAAGTATCTTAATAGCTATTAAAGATTCTGAATGTGCTCTATGCTTAAGCTCTAATAAACATTGCCTAATCGATATTTATCGATTGTTTTCATGTCATGAAACCATTTCTAGGTGAATACAACTTGACATATTTCTTACTTTCAATATTAGATATATCAATATTGAATCTCCCTAGAAGACCTTCTAGCTCAATTTGTCCAACTTACTTCGATATGATATTGTAAGTTAAGTAAATGTCATCAAAATTCATTAACATTTTTGTAATGGAAATAGATTATTATTGATTATTGCTGTTGAAAGCTGTTCACTCATTAATTATGCTGTCATTTGCCCCATCAGAATTCCACTTCCTTCCACATATCTGTCAAGACATGCCACACTTTTAATTAGTTCACTAAAACAGACAGAGACAGACCAGGCAGCGGGCCAGGTCATGCCAAGGCCATAGAATAGACGACAGAATCCACAAAAACCGAAAAATTGTGATAATTGCGCTGTGTCGATTTTTCGGCTATATAAAAAGTATATTTCAAAATACACACATGTACATATATATATATATATTATATATAAATAAATTACATGGGTATGTAAGATGTAGATAGACGCAGTGATTATTTATAGCTAGATTGTGCATGCGCCCATCACGTGTTCCGATGGGCTTCAGCATCGAAAAGATTTCAAAAATGAAATCTGTAAATGTATTTTATGAATGTAATACAGTGATATATGTATATATTATACATATACATATATATATATGAATATATATATATTTCTGATTTCGACTAATTATTGTGTCACCCACGTAAAATCTAATTTTGTGCGCTCTCTGCAAGATCTGAACAATTTGCGTAAGTAAAAGTAAGATCAGGCAACTTTAAAGACGGAACCACCTTGTCGTAATTATGAGTTCAAGACACGGACAAGGCTGTATGTAAAGGTCACCAGACTGACCATCGAACGAAATATTTGACAAGGTCATATTCATATTGTATATATATGTCTGATTAGCCAAGCTAAGGATTGTTGATAAGGCAAGTAAGGGAAGTAAAACTATATATATATATATATATATATATCTAAAAGGTTTCACCTGAAATACCTGTCTTATCATTTTCTACAATTTGAAGTGCTTTTGTAATCCCTTTTTTGGGAAACTTGTTTCGTTTACACCATTTTTGTGCAGTGCATATTAAACAGTCTCAAGTTATTTTATTGTGCCTGGGCCTGAACCGGACCCATATGCATTTATTTTGTTTTTATTTTTGGGGTAATGCGAACGAACATACATATGGATATGTAAATGAGTGCAGTCGCTTGGAAGAAGAGGAGAAAACAAGAAAGGAATGTAAACTCGCTTGCGTGGTCGACGCTTCCTCAAGCCAAGCTGGCCTATAAAGCCAAAACCAGCCGAGGAAAACTGCACTGAAAAATTGGAAAAATTATAATCTATAAAATTTGATATGCGACAACGCCGTAGCCACAAATTCAGCAGTTGACACCGACAACACGTAAAAAAACGAGACATGCTGTCGAGGCGGGCGGGCCCACACAGTAGAAGCGATCGAACGATCGAACGATCGAATCGATTGAGTAAAAAAATGTTTAAGAAAAAAAAAAAAAAGTAAAATAAACCAAACCTGTTAAAGAAAATGCAGCAGGCGGCGATTGCACACGCCTTCGGCGCGTGATCAGCGAACAGCGCGCGATCGGCAAACGTTGGCAGTTCGAACAGCCGGCTGTTTGATATTGGCGTCAGACTAATAAACTTGGCTAACTTAGCAAATAGCCACAATTGTTGGCCACATTTATTATAGAAAGCATAGAGAGAGAGAGAGAAAGAGAGAGAGAGAGGGTGGAGAGAGGAGAGACTAACAAACATCTTACTCTATTTGCTATTCATTAAAGAAGCTAAATATTTAATTGCTTTTCAGCATTTTGTTTGAAATGCATTTTCTCACTCAATTCTCGTCGGCGCAATTAGCTCTTAAGTCATATTTATTATCTATTGCAAACTTTGATATAGCAAAACAAATGCCTAACAAATTGCTTGATAAATATTAATCTTATCAGAACAAAAGACATGCCTTTTTTTGTAATAAATATATATATGTTATATATATAGAATATAGAATATAGAAAATAAAGAATTCCTGAGTTTACTTCTCGGGGTATTCGCCAAAAAAAGGGCTTGTTCTATTTGCCTCCAAATCTTTTGACTTTCAGCCAAAAAATAAAATATTTTAATACATTTGCCAGACACATTCAATGGACTCACTCCCGACTTGAATTATAGGGTGTATAATATTTTACTTTATTTTTTATATTTTTCTCTTTTTGCCTGAATGAAAAATTTGGTACGTGGCTACCAAAATAGCACAATATATATTATATATATATATATACACAGATATATATTTTGTGTGCGCCTACAAAATTGTGACGCAAAATTCCAAAAAAGAAAACATGAAATTTTGCAGCGGAATGAAATACAAATAATGCTAATAGAGCCGAAACAAGCAGACCAACTTTTGAGTATACAAGGCTGAAGGCACACAGATTATAAATTCAAATTTCTTCTCTTTTTATTTTTTGTTAAAATAGGTAACGAAACGAAATGTTTAAATGCCAATTTACTGGCAATGGGCGGTGACAGCTTCCGATTAGCTCGATTCCCTGCCAACGCAGGTCACAATGTACCCAAAAGATCTCTCAATTGACTTTGTTTTTGTCAAATTTCAACATCGATTTGCTAAAAATAAATAAAAACACATAGCAAACAAAAAATGAAAAGAAATGAAAATTGCAACGGCGCAATTTCAATATGAAATCCAAAAAAAAGACAAAAAACTTAAATGCATTAAAATAAAAATAACAATCGTAAAAAAAAATCTGGGGGTCCGAATCACGAGAGCTGATAAGGATAGGTTCAAGGCTGAAATGCAGCCCCTCTCTCTCTCTCCTCTCCCCCTCTCTCTTTAGTTAAACATTTGGGTACAATGCCACAGCTTCAGCTGCAAACTTACGTATTCTCTTGGCCACTCTCTTTAATCGAATTCTCTATTATCTATTATCTCTTTCAGTCACTTGCGCAAAAAGCATGTGATCTTTGCTGATGATGAGGGTCTGTCACTGACGGAGGTGCGCGTGATGTCCGAGCCCTCGAATGTGCCACCCTACTGGAGCATGAAGTTTTTGGAGCAGATCACACAGGGACTGGTCAGTCCGCATCCGCCGGATCAATGGACCGTGGACTTCAAGCAGCCAGCATCCGACTATTTGACATTTAGGTAAGACACAAGCCCTTTGCCCACAAACAGATTCACTTCATACTTACATATATCCAAACTTTGCCCAACAGACAAAAGATTGAACGTGACTTTGTCTCGCTGGAGAATGTCATTGTCAAGGATGAGGAATCGATTGTGGTGGGCACCATCAAGGTTAGGAATATTGATTTCACCAAAGAAGTCATAGTGCGCGTCACCTGGGACAACTGGAAGAGCCAACAGGATATATTTTGCACATTTGCCAGGGCCTATGGCCCCGCCACTTGCGCTCACGTTGTCTTCGATACATTCTCATTCAAGATCACGCTGCCACCATCCTCCAAGCGTCTGGAATTCTGCATTTGCTATCGCTCGAATGATAAAGAATTCTGGGACAATAATGATGTAAGTGAAACACACCAGCCATATAACGCACTAAATTATATATATCTCTCTCTCTATCTCTCAACAGGGTAAAAACTATACCATCAGCAAACGGTCGCCTTTCTACTACAATGCCCTGTCGCCCTATGATAAGGGACAGACTCGTAGTTCCAGCCAGCAAATGCGATCCACCTTAACCGATGCACTTGCCAAAGCACAACAGAAGAATAGCCAGGAGCCAAATACGCCATATTGGTAGAACATATATATATATATAGTTAAATATAGTATGGAAGGTCAAGCTAATTGTATAGCTGAGCAGGTCTGTGGCTGGATCGGACGCTGGGATCAATTGTGATTCTCCCGATCGTGCAGTTACGCGTGGAATTTGATTTGAGTCTGAGCCAAACAGCACTCCACCCAAGAATTTGCCTCTGAGCACTACATCTTACAATCATGAGGGGGATAATTCATAATTTTTTATCGTACCACACCTACACACACTTTCTTAAGCCAGAATCTGGTAAGGTGCCATTGACTTGAGGTTTTCTCTACGTACAATCAAACAGAAACTACTTTTATTTTAAGCACAAATGAGTTTTGTAAAGAAAAGGACAAACAAGAAGAAGAAGAAGAAGCTCATTGAATTTCAAGATCCATATCCTTATAGCCCATATACATATCTCCAAAAAAAAATATTTGTTGTAGTACGTTTGATTGTGTCACGATATCAAAATCAATTTTTTATTTTCTGTACTCTATGTTTACCTGTATGTATGCCTGTGTGATTGTCTACCATATAAACTGATATTAGCTTAAAAACAAAACAAAACAAAACAAAACAGCTCAAGTAAAAATAAAAAGAAAACTATAAAGAAAAGCGTGAGTTATCCTAGCAAACCATTGTTTCGAAATTGTCTTTATATGCAAATAAAGAACACAGAAAAACAAAAACTCTAAAACTCTAAAAGAATATATGAAAATTTAGTAATTAAGTTTTTGCATGGAAAATTTTATAGAATTTTTTTGTTAATTATTATTATTATTATTTTTTTTGGTTATTTGAAACTCTAAGACTGAAATGGCTTGTTATGGAAAACACGTCCTCATATACAAAATAAAATAATACCATAAACAAAATACAAATCAAAACATGATTCGAAACATCACATAACATATAATAAATGATCTATATGTCTCTAAATGTTTTTATGCGTGTCAACCCGACTTTGAAACTTAGAAATTAAGCGATTTGTACATAGAACGTATATACATATATATACATATATATATGTGTGTATACATATATATGCATATACAATATATAGATAAATCATGCACCAGAAAATTGCCTGTTAAATACATTTATACATTACCTACGCGTTTAGTTTTGTAAAAATATTTAGCTATAGTGCTTAGAGGTTATTTAATTATAAGTGCCCAAACCCCCTTTCCGGCTCCTAAAACAGCTGACGAGAAAACCTAATTCTCTTCTAGAAAACTTAATGATTATTTAGTTTTTAACAGACGCCAACTACAACCCAATATATATATGTACACAGTGAAATTATGATACAACGACCCAATATGTTACATAATTATTTTCATTGATTTAAAATAAATTAAAAAATTTATATACATATTTAATTTTGTATTTATTTAAAAGGTTTTTGGATATATAGATCTTATATTATTTATGGGTTTTGTCTAATAAATATTGTCTAATAAATATTGGTATTATTTTTAAAAATTGTTTTGAAATTTAAAATTCAACAATTTTTAATTTTTTTAAAAGAATTTATACTATGAACAGGTAAAGTATTATCGTTCAACAAAGTTGCTAATCAATTTTATACCAAAGTTCAGATATTCTTCATTATATAAATTCATGAACACCAAGAATAGTCACTCCGATTTGCCTGTCTCTGTCTCTCTATGCATATTTATAAATATGTGAATATCCATATATCTAGTATATCTCTCTGAAAATTACCAGATTTTTAACCTTTGGACTTTTATCAAAATTAAATAAATCTTTTAGGTTAAAAACAAATATATAAGTTCTCTAAATATATGCCAGTCTGTTATAGAGTGCTAGCTCAAGTCTCAAGCGAAAATGTGTTTTTTTTTTTTTTTAATTTTTAAATTTCTAATTTCAGCTATTCCAACTGTAACATCATACAGAAATTTCAAATCAAAGTGCTAAGAACGATCTCCAATGCACATCTACTCCACTCAAACAAAAAAATCCACGAAGAGCCTGGAGTCGCTTGGGCTCATCAGGAAATTTCTAGATTAACCAAAGCCCATATGGATCGTATAGACAGACAACAACAACTTAATTAGCAACAGCACCATCACCCGCCGCCTAACTAGATACCACCCTCTAGACCTTCCACATCGCTGGGATTGAACCCCTAACCACTGCACCCTATCTACCTCTAGTCACTAAATATATAAATTAATTAAAAGCTATCATAATTTGCTGATTGTCCTATAGGATAGATAGAAAAAATAAATATATATGTTACAACGAATAGGTTTTTGTGTATATAGATTTTTCGTTCTTTTAAGTATGATAAATAATTTGCTAATGCACTAGAACACAATAGATTATATAACTTGTATCAAATTAAAACATAAAGAATTGATTTTCATTGTATTTCAGCTAAGACTGAAATCGTTGCATCCAATGAAACAAGTTAATGCATCAGCAGCATTTCTTGTTGGGTTCAAAGGTTATCTGAAATGCGAATTGTCTAACGAACGAACTGCGTTTCGTTTATGCAACTCGTAACTGCAAAATGAAAACAAATATTTAAATATTTTCTGTTTGTTTGTTTATTTTTTTAATTTAGTTTATTCAATGTCTGGGAATTTTCTATGCGGCGATTAAGCGTTCAATTATATTTATCTATTACATACCATATTATGAGACCTGTAAATCTGTATTTATCACCGAGTTTGGAAAAGCAACATACAATTATAGATAGATAGATATAAATACATAAGACACTTTAGAGCATATGTACGCTTAACGGCGTAAGCATACACATGACAACTAATAGTATGAATGTAAAGTCGTTTTGGAATGGAGAACATTAAGTGTAGTTAGTTTAGATAAATAATTAGTTTTCTTGGAATCAATATGAAAAATCTACATATAGTTTCATCGGAATGCAGAATAGCCGAAAGTCGGATACAAGTAAGATGCGAATGGAATACACACGCATTGTAAATGAAAGTAATGTAAGGTATGTTATCTTCGCCAACTCAATAATTTAGATTTGCCGTCCCGTTCCATACTATTGGGTTGATCTTGAATTTGAATTAGATGTAATTCAAAAATTTAGCTTTTTGCTTTCATTGTTTGCGGTACTTATTTCTTGGCCTCCTTGGCCTTCAGGCTAGCGGGCATCTCTGGTGGTGGTGGGCGAGGAATGCCCAAAGCAACCTTGACGCCATCATAAATGAACCATTGCAAGGCAGTGAGCGTACCAATCATTATGATACGTGGTGTCAATCCATTCCACATGCCCATGAAGCCCAGCGACTTGAGAACGCTTCCAGCGCTTGCGCCCTTGCTTTGGTTCAGCTTGGAGACGACCACATCAGCTGGATGCGAGACAACAGCGCAGAAGACGCCAGCAATATAACCAGCGGCAAAGGTAACCACCAATTGCTCACCCTTGGAGCACTCTGTACGTGGCTTGGGCACCACATATCTGTAAAGCAGAACCATAATTTTAGCAAAATTCCACTTTTCGATTATCTATTGATTGTATTACTTATAGAGCAGCTCCACAGTGCGCTCGAAGCATGCAAACTTCATCATGGTGTATGGAATTTGACGCATCCACAATGGCACCAAGCCCTTGTAGAAGGCGCCGATTCCCTCTTCCTTTAACATCTTTGGTACTGCTTCACGGAATGTGTTAGCAAAGCCGGGAACTGTCTGAATCTTAACCTTGGCAGCCTCAAACGGAGCCAGTGCAACATCAGCGAATACCTCAGCAGATGCCGATGCGGCCAAATAGATATAGACGCGATACAAATACGCATTCTCCTCGCCCAGGATATCGGCGTACTTAATTTTGAACAACTCATATAAACCAAACTTGCAAAGGCCCTGAAAGATACATTTATATATCAATGCAAGTGAACGACTTAAAGATTATTTGAGTTACGCAAGCGCCACTTACCTGTAGCGAGTAACCAATTAAAGTTGGGAACCAGCCCTTTGCCAGACCAACAGCACCCTCCTCAGCTACCGTGACCTTGAATCCATGAATCAGATTCTTATACTTGGCCGAATCCACCTGCAAGCGACACTTGACCAGATCCAAAGGCACCACAAGCGTGTGCGTGGTACCGCAACTCAAAATGCCACCGATGCCGCACAGTGCCAAGTATTTGGTGCTACCGAACTCGCAGGAGTCCGTTGACGATACCGCTGACGCCGCAGCCGCAATCTCTCGTCCAACCACGAGCTTAGACTTCTCTCCTACAGCGGGAAGAACCGACGGCTGACGGGCAGACTTTCCCTCATCGCACTGCACCTGGCTGAATGGCGTTTTGAATGGGGAATTTTTGGCGGCTTGGAACAAAGACGAGAACATTTTGTCTTTTTCTGTGTCTACTATTTAGTCCGAGCTGCAAGGAAAGTGCAAAATTAGAACACGCTTTTATAACTTAATCAGCTTCTACGCGATTTTTGTGAATTTTCGTTGCGTTCACCGTTCACTTCTGAGTTACATAATGTGTCATGCACATCAAAGTATCTACGATTGCTTACTGGGGACAATTGGCTTACATTTTTTCAATTCAATGAAAACTAAAAATTTTAGCTCAAAAGGTTTTTATTCATTTGAGCATGTGATTTATTTCGCTTACGCAATTAAAATTAGATTTTATTTTTACACTTACGTAGTGGCCGTCCGTGGCGTGGCGAGGAATTAGATTCAAAGAATGAGTTGTAGTATGACCGCAAACAGCAATCGCAAATATACCAAAAGGTCGCTAAGAAAAATACCAAGCATAGAATTTGGAACGCCCGAAGGCCAGCAGTAGGTCAGTGACATATATAAATCAAGGGCAATAAAGAGGGGAGTCCTCGAAGAATGGATTGTCTCATTCAAGAGTAAGCAACGTGGGTAATAGTCCACTGGCGATGCTCTTAGTCCCGTACCGTTTCAAACATTCAAATTTATATCAAAAACAAAGACAACACTGATATTAAATGTTATCGATACCAAAAAACGATGAACGATTTATGCGGGCAACATATTCTCGTTTAAATTTTGCGTACATATCGAGTGATGAATAGAAATATGTAGACCATCTGAACAGTTGATTAAGATTTAAATAAATCCTATATTTTACCAGATATATTTTCGCACAAACCCTTTCCATTTTCATTTCGAAAAAAATGCATATGTTAAATCAGCGCTCATCTAAAAAAATAAAAATCAGTTGTGAACAGTGATGGAACTTGTTCATTGATAACAATCGGCATTTTTACAGAAAAAATACTAGATTTATTTTGGTCCATCAAAATGTTATGTTAACCAGCATAGCTGGTTCTTTGCTTGAAATGTAAAGCATGATTCACGATTTTTGCTACAGTGAAATATATTATAAATATAATATTAATATAATAGCTAAGAAGTAGGCCAATTAGAATTCAATCTCGAAGAGCACATATATTACCATAATGAGTTAGTGCGTTAATGTTTAATATAATTATTCGCTAAAAAAAACTCACTTAACATGAATAGTCAAATATGTACATAAATTTATTTAATTTCAAAAAGTATGCAACAGAAACGGATAAAAGTTTCGCCAACAGTGAGTAGCAAAAGCTTTCATACAACAGCGCTGTCCATTAACAGTTAACATGCTGCCGCTGTTAACAGGTGGTTCGACTTCGTGAATCTTAACAGGCCGATGAGATAAAACAGTTTATTTGATTAGGCGGACATTTTAATTGTGCGTCTAACACGTCGCCAAACAAACGCTAACATCAAATATAAAGATGATGTCAGTGCTTGAACAAATGATGGACATCATTAACTATCAGGGACAGCCCGCGAGCCGCTCCTGAACAGTTGCTTGTTGCTTCAAATATTGCCGCCAGTTGTCTTTGTCGTCATCTTTGTCGTCGTTGTTTGGTTGTCGGCGTGCGAAACGCCGAACGGCCATTCAGTAGCCGTTAGAACGCGTCGCAGTGCGGCAGGAAGTTGAGTATACGACGCGTTGCCTCGTCCGTCGCCAAAAGTTCAACTCAAATAACTTTGAAGTCTGTCAGCCAAAGCGAAGCGCGCCTTTTTCAAGTTTGCCTTTCTATGCCGCGCAAGGTGTTAATTGGTTACAATTTAATTTAATTCAAAGAATTTATAAATAATGCCGACTGTGCACACGGGATTTCTGGTATCCTCGAAGCACATTTGAAATTCAAATTGTCTGCAAAATTAAACAAATTAATTTGATGAGTGAAGTTTTGACAAATTTAATTAAAAACTAAGTGTCTGCCCTGTCGCAAAACATAATTTATTTAATCATACAAAATGAAGCAAATATACGAAATTAAATAAGCGCATAGTGTGAATAAAAGTTACATGTTTTAAATTTAGAAATACTCATGAAATATATTATAATAATTATATGCAAATATATTAAATTATTAATTAAATAAATATATAGTTTAAGTAATACAAAGATATAAGTATTATATAAATAATTAAAAATATAAAAATAGTTAAATAAAAATATAATTTAATTAACTCTAAAAACTAAGAATTATAGTAGCCGCATATAATATGGATTCAAAGTAAGTACTTTATTTCTTAATTCAAATATTCTTAAAATTTTCTTAAATATTCCGAGTATGCCGCATTCTGGAAACCTTCCAGCTCTCTAGCCAAAACCAAAGTTTGATTAACCTAAAAAACCATAAAAAGTAAACAATTTTCAACACGAACTTGTAGATAAATTTGTTTGCCAAAAATTCGGGCGATAAAAAATATCAAATCAAAATCAAATAAAAAACTTTTTTTGGCCAACCAGAGGAAAAATCGAATCGAATCAAGCATGACCTATTACTGTCACGTCCGGTGGGAGCCGGAGCCAGAGCCAGGGAGCTAAGAACTTTTGGGTCACGTTTGACATTTGGCCAAACAAAATGATGGAAGCCAAACTCTAGTAGCCAAGACCTACACATCCGTAGACACGCAGGCCAGGCCAGTTGTATGTTGTATGTGTGTACAACAAGCTGAGCAACCAACCACAGCAACACTGCGAACTCGCAGCAATTAATTAAAAAGTTTCAACGCGCCCAAATCAAATCAACAATTTTCGCAGGTATTTGAGCGTCAATCGAGCCGGAGTCCGTGTCCGAGTCCCAGTCCGAGTCCGGATAAAGATTTAGTTGGCTCATTTAGTGGTAAACAATAGCCCGTCGGATCGATGGATGGGCTCAAATGAAAATCAATGCGCATTACTGCAGCCTCGCTGCGCCCCAAAACCAGCGACCAACCCGACAAACTCGACAGTAACGAAAATACATTCAATTTTAAAATACAATGCCCGCCGCGGGGGGCTGGCTTGGGATGCGGCACGATGCGATGCGATGCGAATGCTATGTCGTCTGGCTGTGATTCACCACTTGTCCAGCTCTTGACCCCAAATCCAAGTCCAAAAATAGGCTCAGCGCCAGGCCAAGCGTCCAGTTCTTGATTATTTTTAAGCTGCGCTAAAAATCTGCTGCGTAAAATTTCCAAAATATTTACGGAATGCGTCTAATTATAATAAACTAACTAAAATACTTTATGCTCACAGATATTTCTAGATTTTTTTAATAAAAGTATTTAGTATAATTATTATACTCGTTGACAAAGTAAAGAGAGTATATTGGTTATATATAAACAGATAATCATTAAACTAATTTGAATCCTAAATAAATTTATAGATATTCAAATATATTTATTATATTTATATTTATATTTATATTTATATTTATATTTATATTTATATTTATATTTATATTTATATTTATATTTATATTTATATTTATATTTATATTTATATTTATATTTATATTTATATTTATATTTATATTTATATTTATATTTATATTTATATTTATATTTATATTTATATTTATATTTATATTTATATTTATATTTATATTTATATTTATATTTATATTTATATTTATATTTATATTTATATTTATATTTATATTTATATTTATATTTATATTTATATTTATATTTATATTTATATTTATATTTATATTTATATTTATATTTATATTTATATTTATATTTATATTTATATTTATATTTATATTTATATTTATATTTATATTTATATTTATATTTATATTTATATTTATATTTATATTTATATTTATATTTATATTTATATTTATATTTATATTTATATTTATATTTATATTTATATTTATATTTATATTTATATTTATATTTATATTTATATTTATATTTATATTTATATTTATATTTATATTTATATTTATATTTATATTTATATTTATATTTATATTTATATTTATATTTATATTTATATTTATATTTATATTTATATTTATATTTATATTTATATTTATATTTATATTTATATTTATATTTATATTTATATTTATATTTATATTTATATTTATATTTATATTTATATTTATATTTATATTTATATTTATATTTATATTTATATTTATATTTATATTTATATTTATATTTATATTTATATTTATATTTATATTTATATTTATATTTATATTTATATTTATATTTATATTTATATTTATATTTATATTTATATTTATATTTATATTTATATTTATATTTATATTTATATTTATATTTATATTTATATTTATATTTATATTTATATTTATATTTATATTTATATTTATATTTATATTTATATTTATATTTATATTTATATTTATATTTATATTTATATTTATATTTATATTTATATTTATATTTATATTTATATTTATATTTATATTTATATTTATATTTATATTTATATTTATATTTATATTTATATTTATATTTATATTTATATTTATATTTATATTTATATTTATATTTATATTTATATTTATATTTATATTTATATTTATATTTATATTTATATTTATATATATATTTATATTTATATTTATATTTATATTTATATTTATATTTATATTTATATTTATATTTATATTTATATTTATATTTATATTTATATTTATATTTATATTTATATTTATATTTATATTTATATTTATATTTATATTTATATTTATATTTATATTTATATTTATATTTATATTTATATTTATATTTATATTTATATATATATTTATATTTATATTTATATTTATATTTATATTTATATTTATATTTATATTTATATTTATATTTATATTTATATTTATATTTTATTTATAAAATATAATTAATTATGTATCCTCCTATATATAGCTACAGATATACAAGTTTTATTGCTTCAGTTAGCTTTTCTTCTTGTTTTTCCTGTATTTCTCTTTAATTTAAGGTAACTTAATTGGTAAGAAACATTTGCCAACCGTCGCAACTATGCGAAACTCAAAAGAAAAACCCAAAATAGAAGAAGGAAAAAACACGACAAAGGCCAAGTCGGCGGACACGCCTTTGGCTAATTGTCTACGGCTATGTATGTCAGCGACTGTATGTGTGTGTGTGTGTGTATGTGTGTGTGTGCGTGTCTGTGTGTGGCTGTATGTCATAATCAAGTGAATGCCCAGCAATAATTTAACACGCAAGTCCTGTGTCCTGTGTCCTGACTCCTGTTGTCGACTGACTAATGGCTATGACTAGTAATCGGGACGACAAGAATTCAAATGCGACTGCTGCAGTTCTTAATTAGCCATTTGGCGCATTATGTCGGGACGTAGGCATGTAATCGCATAAAGTAGAACACCTGCGAGATTAGTTGAGCCCTGTGGTTGGTCTACATAATCAACTGCCAACCGAAAACTATACGAAATGAGAGAAAAAGCTAGCCAAAGTTTGTTAAATGCTAGACTCATGATTTATTTATATTTGTGACTGGCTAGAAGATACTCTATAGTGTATGGAGGGTACATTTCTAAGTTCTAAAAACATTTTATTGTATCGAGTTTTAAGGCGAAAGTGAAATTTCTGCTTCTATATATGTATTGTGTTCATATACACAAAGGAATATGATCTTAGCTTTAAGATTAGTTGTGTTTTAAAAGCATAAAACGAGGAAAGTAATAAAATAAGTTCTGAAACTCTTATGAATGCAAGTGAATTGCTCTTAAAATTATTTATAATTTATATATATGTTATGTTCTATATGATAAGTGTATTAACATATCTATCCAGCCACTTTCTCATTCAGATCATGAATACATATTGTATAAAATCTTATATAGATTCATAGACATTTTCTACGACTATTCACTAACATAAAACAAAATCTCAAATAGCAGAAAATTCTTTAATTTTGTTATATATATGCTGCGGCTCAGGTAATAAGTAGTTTGAGGCTTTCACGCTAAAATATGCCATTCAGCTGTATAAATCAATGTTTATGAATTTAGAAGTAGTTGCTGTCGGATGACAAGTGCATGACAAAGTGTCAGACACTAGTCGCAGACTCTGGGCAAATTATCCATCACTCGTGACGCAGGGTCGCAATCACATTTTCTAACAGCCTTGACATTGACGTGTCTTGCGAGATGCCAATGAGGAGACAGCGAAAGAGGGGGGAGGGTATGAGATATGTTACATTACATTAGATACGTGTCCAGGGGGGGATGGTAAGGACAGCGCACATTGAGAACAAGCTGCTGTTGTTCCCATGATTGAATCAATAAGACGCATACCGAAGGCCAAAGAAATGGACTGAATTGGACTTGGCTGCAGGCCAATGCGAAGGTTGCGCTGACAACGAGTACATCAAAGCGAGGAAAAAACAAAACCTGTTGACTAAATTCCTCAATGAATCAAACTGCATTTGGCTGTATGGATAGCTGCGGTAATATTAATACAATATGCCGTATCACTTAATGGACTAATTCACGCACCAATCACACGCAATTTAATTCAATTCAAGAGCAATTCGAACATTAAACATTGCTCAATTGAAGCACAAAGCATTGAAATTCGACATCGCATACAGATATATATATATATATATATATAGAATGTGCTTCTTAGATGTATGCTGAAACCTAGGCCTAGACATCAATGCGAAGCTGTTAGAGCATATCATATGACATAGACTCATGAGCCACGTGTCGCTAAGCAGCTCAGCGCAACAGGCAACATCAAACTGGCAACAGCCAACAGCCAACAGCCAACTGGCAACACGAGCTCCAAGAGATGCCCTGCAAATGATATGATAATAAACAATGTTGTCAGCTACTAGAGTGTGCCTTGTTTATTAATTTACTGTCATGTTGGGAGATCACATTTGGCTCTAACGTTGTAAATAACATTTCCAGCTGAAACAAGCGAGAGGCGTTGGCTGCTTGGCCAACGGCCAGTTGACCAGTTAGCCAGTTGGCCAGTTGGCCAGTTGGCCAACAACTAACAACAATTATGGCGAAAGTCAAGTCGAGTGCACTCCCCAGGCGTTCATAAACGCGATATTCTCTCATCCAGTTCTATTCGCGTCTGACTCAGTAGTTGCTTTGCCAATTGTTCTACTTCCTCTTCCTCTTCGACTTGTTATTTGTTTCTCTCTTTATCTGTTTGATAGCCTAGTTTTTGACTGGCCAACTTGTGACTTCAATATCCTCTTTGCCTGTTGCCATTCTTGCCTTCATACTTTGCTCTCCATAATTCATTCTGTTACTCATTGAGCTTGGAAAAAAATTGTCTGAATAATTTCTGTTTTTATTTTTCCATCAGAAACAGCTTTAAACTTATTCGATTTTGTTTCATATTAAAGCGAATTGCTCTGAGGCGATTAATTAAAGAAATTTCATGGAACAGAAGCCAAACACTTTTTTCTTTATAAGTATGTAAAAGTTGTATTTTCATTGTAAAGTAAAATATTGACTACATATTGCTGGATTAAAGTTTATATATTAAGATGAGACAAACATATTATATATTTAATCGATAAATTTATAAAATGCAATGAAGTTTAATGAACTTTCGACTTTTAAATAACAATATGAATAGGTCTTCGTCTAAGATTTCTTAGCCTGAAAAACCAAAGTTTAAGTAATTAAATTTAATATACAGCTGTATGATAGAAAAACATATTGGACTAATCTTGGCCAAAGAACTCTATAATATATAATAAAATAATAAAAACTATAATAATATAATAAAATAATAAAAACTAAAATAATATAATAAAATAATAAAAACTAAAAATATTTTCAGTAAAACTGAAGAGCATATGAAAAATATTGTTAATAATAAAATTATATTAAATAATAAAGTTTTGAAAACATAGGAAACGGAAGTATTAGTAATAAATGTTATAAATGATTTCAATATGATAAAGGTATAAGATCTGGGTTAATTCGACACATGAAAAACGAACTTTAGCAGACTAATTGGAATAGTTCGACTCAATAATGCTGATTCAGAATATATAAAAAGCAGTAAGAATGTTGCAGTCTCTACTCAATCAATAAAGCACGCCAGTAACTTATTCCTTAAGTATTTAACATCTAACTATAAAAGAGATATATACATTATATAATTTAAATCTTAGGTTGTCCACGCGCGCATATATTCCAAATTTCAATTCTCTAATATTTTAAATAATATAGTTTCTGAGATAAAGGATATAGTATTTCCCAATTTTCCACATCCCTACTGAGCGTATCGGTAAAGTTTTAACATCTGAGTGTTAAGACTTTACCGATACGCTCAGATGAGTTTTCTCTTATACGAACAGACCGACAAACAGCAAGACGAACACTGCACAAAACCAATATATTCTCTGACTTTGTAAAAGAGTATAAAAATTCAATTTACTCCACATTTACTCAAATATACCATTATTCTTTAAAGACTTATTAAACAACCAATTTGTAAGCAGTAAAACACTCACGCAATTTACAATTTTATATAACAATCTACTATGCATTGTCCATCATAAATGTTATTCTCAATTATTTATCCATATTCTCCAACAACTTTCAAACTGAAAGTTATTTTTATGATACATTCTATGCACATAAATTGACTTTTATTTGAAGGAGAGATAATCTCAAAGTGCAAAGTAAAGAAAACTTAGTGGAGCTTCAAATTATCTATGCTGCAGCAGAGTATAAATTTCTGCGGCACGTGCACGAAACTAAATTATTCACCCATTTTTGTTGTTGTTTACTTGTGTCTGTCAAATTGCTGTCAAGGCTGCAGTTCCGCCAAAAACAAAAAAAACAAAAAAAAAACGTAAAACAAAACAAAACTGAGCTATGAGAGAGAACTTGCAGTGGCAACTCGTATTGTGGCCAAAAAAACTTTCATTGGCTTTGCGAGGTTTTTAGCAATCAAAAATTGTTGCCTTTGTGCTGTTTGGGCGCGCATCAAATGCAGTCGGCCGACTAAGCAAATTAGTTGGCTTTAATGAAAATGCCCAAAATCATTTAAGCCCGAAAGAAATACACAAACAAATACGGAATGTGTGCCAGATGAGCAAAGTTCAAATATGCAGGAATGTATAGATATGTATGTATGTATGTATGAATGTATGTATGTATGTATGTATGTATGTATGTACGTATGTAGATACCATGTCATGTTTGATGGAACGCTTAGATTAGCAAACTGCAGTCTTTGTTATTGCTTATGGATGTCCATTTAAAGGCAACCAACTAATAAGTAAAGTCATAAAAATCAGCAAATGACTCAGTTATATGTAAAGAAAAGTAAGCACAGTTAGAACTATGAGTATACTATATGTAGATAAACTTTTATAGATACTACAAATCTGTGACTATGTAAACACGCACAGTTTTGTATACCTCTATAAAGAGAGTATGCAAATATTGAAACAACATGTCTATATATAAATATATTCAAATTCTGAATCAGTTGAAGTAACTCGAGGAAGAGAAATGGTGGAGTATATAAAAGTATATTCATAATCAGAATCAATTGAAGTAACTCGAGGAAGAGAAATGATGAAGTTAAATTAAATGAAATATTTTTCGAATTTTTTTAAGAATTGTAATTCATATTATAAAGAGTTCCATTAAATATATCAGTTTTTTTTTTATTTTTTATTTTTTTTTAAATTTTCTTCAATATTCTTAAATTTTCTTAAATTTTGTAAATTATACCCCAATCTCAAGTCAAAGTCAAATTAAAAATAGAGTCAAAATATATGAATATAAGAAAATTACTTGCTAAATCCATTTTCGGGTATATACGGTAGATAAGGGTATACGAAATTCGACTTATTAAAAACAATGATTTGTCCTCGTTATATCATAAGATACCTTATATTATCGCTAACTATACAAATATGTGTTTTGGTTTTTGCTTTATTTTTATTTTGTTTATCTCGGGGCAACTGTTTTAATGGCCAAGCGACAGCAACAACAATTTCATTCATATGCGTGGCATTTCAAATTCAATTTTCAAAATGTATTAAACAAAAACTTCACGTCCCACACACACACACACACAAAGAAAAGACATGAACATGTTTTCGGAAAAGTGGTTAAGAATTACAAACAGAAAGCGGGAAGCGGGCAGGGACTGGAGCGAGCGTATTCAATGGGGCATTGCCAATAATTTGTTGTCTATTTGCTAGCTGATAAAAATTCACTTTATACACTTTGTCTGTTTACTTGCCGCAGCGTAAAGCATTTTATATGAAGTGCCCAAGGGAGGAGCTACTGGAGCTTAAATTGTCCGAGCCACAGACAATGGCGTCGTCATACTATAAAACTAGCCAAGAAATATGCAACTGTAAATGCAGTTAGCATCGAAAGTGTGGGCACAATGTCTAGCCAAGTAACTGGAAAGTTGATATAAGAAGAGAAATATTTTCACCAAGGGAATTCAGCAAGAAAAAAAAGGAAACAAAAAAGAATTCCAACACAATTCTATGTTATTCATACATACATATAAATGGAATAGTTATGGCTGATTGTCTGTGTTATTGGCAAGGTGCATTCTTGACTGCATTCTTTACTGTTGGTTAACATTAAGAAGAACTTTAATAGAAACTGCGTGTTTTAGGTATATGAATTTTTAACTGAGAGATCAGTAGTTCAAATGCAGCAAATATCATGTATAATAACAAACAAATGCTTTTGTTTTGATTTGTTTATTTTGTCAAATACTTGGCGCTCATATAAAATGATTGTTTATTTTTGTATCTTTCCGGATTCTCGCATGCAAATATATATATATGGAAATATGAAAATATGTTTATAAAACTTGTATATATATGTATATAGTCAAGTCTGCCTATTTCAAATATTCTATTTAATATGTAATTCAGGCAGTACAAAATTTATGATTAGGAATTTCAGCTCTTTATATTATAAAATAATTTTTTAAATTACAAAAAATAAAATGTTGTTTCTCAATTTTATATATTTTGTATTTATTTATTTATTTTTAATTTTTTTGTTTTTTTTTTTTTTTTTTTTTTTTTTTTTTTTTTTTTTTTTTTTTTTTTTTTTTTTTTTTTTTTTTTTTTTTTTTTTTTTTTTTTTTTTTTATTTATTTATTTATTTATTTATTTATTTATTTATTTATTTATTACTTATTTATTTATATATTTATTTATTTATTTATTTATTTATTTATTTATTTATTTATTTATTTATTTATTTATTTATTTATTCATTTATTTATTATTTAATTACTTTACTTAATTTTTAATTTTTTTTAATTATTATTATTAATTATTTATTCATTAATTCATTAATTTGTTTCTTTATTTATTTATTTTTTTATTTCATAAATAAAAATTTATTGAATATAAATTAATATTAAGTAAATAAATAAGGAAATTTCATTTTTGTATTTTCATTCCACGCACAATTCAATAATCCCCAGCTTAAAAAGGTGTCCACACTGGGGAGGCTGTACTGTATGCAGTTATAAAACTAATGTAGCGCGAGCTGATGAGGTCCATTAGGTATTCTCTTTATGAACTGGCACTTGTTCGGTTTTATAAATGCCAAAAGGACAAATCCTTTGGCATTGCTCACTTTGTGCGTTTGTTTGTGGCAATTGTTTGTTCATCTCTTGTCACAATTGTACACAAACACACACACACATACACATATACATATATATTTATATAAACAAACGCACGCAAAGTGCAAGTGCAAACACTGACAGAAGTCAACTGTCAACTATCCCAAGTACAAGTGTCCTCCACTCACCCCACACCCAAGTACTCATAGTTGTTTGTTATTGTTATTTTGGTCTTTGTGCTTTTGCTCCACTGTGCGACTGTTTGCTTGTTCGTTTGCTGCTTGTTTGTTTGGCTCTTCTGCTCAGTCCCTTCGCCGTTGTCGTTGTCGTCGTCGTCGTCGTCGTCGCTGTCTGTTAACAGTTCTGCAACGGCTTTTGATAAAACACCGATAAAAGTCGCATTAAAGTATCTTAAATAAAAAAAGGGGCAACAACTGCTGGGCGGCCAAAACAAACACAAGTTAAGGCCTCATAATTGAGAAATTAATTATACAGCCAGCGCACATCTAAATTTATTAATTTCGTACGTATTTACATTTCCCCTAAAAAAAAAAAGAGAACCGAGAAAAAACTGATAAGCGCACGCTCGAAATAAACTTCATTGCACAGAGCAAACGCACAAGCGAAATTAAACAACAATAACAATAAATGTTCAACAATTGTTTGTCATTAACCACTGAATAACAATTGAACAGAAATAATATAAATATAATTTCGTAAAAACATATAAAAATGCTATTAAAAGCGTGTCAAACAAACTTGGCAATCTAGGGTTCAATATGCATTAAATGTTTTTGTATACAAAGAAACAAAAAAGAAATTCAATTGAAAGTTTGTTCAGAAGTTTTAAACTGTATTGACCGAAATGTGTACCATAATTGAAACTTGTCAAACTTTGCATTGCTGTCTAATAGCTGTCTATTAACTGTCTGTTAGCATAACAGCTCGCAATACATAACAGAACAGCCGCCTGTTACAGCTAACATAAGCAAATAATGCTAATTGTGCACGCTTAGCATAACTAGACAAGTTTCAATTACAGTTCAATGTTATGTTACGATGTGTTTTGCACGCTTAACAGCATTAAGATGTCTTGCAATTAATGTGAAATAAATTGATGTTAATTAAGACTAATTAAATTTTCTAGACTTCTAGACTTCTAGACTCAGTTACAGTTGTACTTCTATTACGATATGCTTTTACAATTTAATAATTCCTAACTATTTAACAGTGGCAGAGAAACTTCAATTACTTTTGCACTCCTGTTAAGTGTTGCAGAAAAGCAACTTGCAGTTTGAGTTTGATTTACTTTTCTCTTACTTAAGTTGTGAGTGAGTTTTATTGCTGTTAAAAAATGCAGAGAAGTTTCGTTGTTTTTAATTTTGAACGAACCGTTGTGCTTGATGTGTTAGACTTTTGTTTTACTTAAAATATCAAATATATTTTACACCTGGCAGTCGTAAAGCCAGTGTTTAAAGCATTCTAAAAAATTTAATATAACGTGCGCAGTAGTAAAAAATTTAAGACGGCTTATAATTATTAGGTTTTATTTTAAAGACAAGAATAATCTTCTCCAAACAGCGCCCAAAATTTTAGCAGATCCAACAATGCAGCACATCATTCACAGCCATCAGATTTAGAAGCTACATATTATACACAAATACTTTAGAGTATGCTTTAATTTAGCAAATTAAAGCCTTGGAAAAGACTAATTCATCACAAAAAAAAATTTTTTTTTTAGGGATTTCGGGATGAATAAAAAACTGTTTAAAGCAAATCAAATAATACACAATTTTATGTTTAATTTCTAAACGTTTAAAATTTAACTATTATTTAAACGATAAAAAGTTCGTATTAATTTTGAATTTCTTCAAGACAGCTAAAGATCAAAAATTATATATATTAAATTAATATATATCAATTATAAACATTTACATATTATATCGTGTTCTTACTCAGCATTTCACTTCATTACATAATCACATTACACTTATTACTTACTTATTACACACTCATTACTGAATAAGACTGATGACAAGCAAAATATTACCAACCTGGCGCTACAATGAAACAAGCTAAGTGCAAGCTTTCAATTTTGATTGGTCGCATATATATTTTTGCTTATTTTGCTACCCTTTGCTCTGTAACAGAGAAAGAGTTCTTGTTGAAGAGACATTAAGAGTTCTTGTTGAAGAGACATTAAGACTCAGATTAGCAGCTGAAGAAACAGAGTCTAAAGGGGAACATCACAGAGCTCACCTTAAAACTTATCAAAGCTCGAATTATAGTACTTGAGTATGAAAATAAAGATATATAGGGCAGAAGTATAAAAAAAATAATAACAATATTCCGAATCTCTTCTACAGCACACTTTATTCTTTTTGTTAAAGTCCGACAAAGCTCTTAAAGTCCGACAAAATAAATGTAAGGAAGAAAACTAAAATAAATAATAGACTTTAACATCAACTGATATATATAAATTAATTTAACTCTTTTTACAGTATACAATTAACTATGTCTTCATGTTAAAAGCGCCAGCAGCTTCAATTAATTTTGTACCAAAAATTGTGTACAAGTCGAATAGTGGATCGGATCGGGAAAAGGGAAGGGGGCGTGACACTCCTCGATTTAACGTAACCCCATTTAATTCGCGCGAAAAACCCCTCTTTTAATCCTCCTACTTAATCATAATTTAATGCGCTTCGACGTCACTCAAAGTCAACGCAACTTAACATCACAATTATTTTCCAGAGCAGATAACAAAGGAACCCCCTCGCATTTAATTTTCCAGCGCACACGCTTACAAAATGGAAAACTCTTTGTTTTTATGCACTGAATGTCAAGTGGAGAAGGGTATATTAGTATCTCTTGTTGAAAATTGTTGAAAACAATAAATATTCCTAGAAGAGAGCTGATGTCCCATGGTCATCCGCTTACCTGCTTACCCACAATCTTGAAAATATTGATTATAAATTTAAATTTCCAGCTTTTATCATTCTTTCAAATGACAGGGTATGGCGCAGTCTGTCAATTCCAAACTGCAGCGTTATGAATGCAGAATTGATAAGTTTTTTGCATTTGTTATTAGTTGTTTTTATACTTTGGCACAACAAAAAACAAAGAACTAAAAATGACTGACTATAAAATACCTTTACCTATATCTCTTTCATTTAAATTTATAATTTAATATTATTATTATTATTATTATTATTATTATTATTATTATTAGTAAAAAAGTGATGACATTATTCCATGTGCCCTGCTAAGAGATTCACTTCACTCTTTAAAACAGAAATGATATTTAAATAAACATTACGTCCTTCTACCCTTTTATACCCATCCTTAATGTATGCAGGATGTTAAAGGACTTATTTTGAAAAACACAATACGCAATGCAACGTCATTTTATTTTGGATTATGGCATTGCGTTTTATATATATTTATATGTATACGAGCTGGCACTGTTATGCTTTGATATTTTCTTGGCTTTTATGACTTTGTGTGGAAATGAAACTTGAAATACCCGAGGCTCTGTTCTTTAATGCCTGTCATTATTTAAATTGGTTTGCAGTTTGGAGCGCGTCTTCCTTTAAATAATCCTAAATTTTATGCATTCCATAAGCGACGCTGAGAGCAAATTTTATTTTGATTTTCTAATTCAACTCGTTTATGCAGTTTCCATCCCGCCGCACTTCGGGCAAGTAAATAAAAGCACTTAGTTAACAATTTATGGTGATATAAACCAAAATAAAGCACATTCAGCATTAATTTTGTAACGGAATAATTTACGGTGCAAAACAATAGCTGCAGGCAGCACACCGAATATTAAATACTCTGAGTTCATATTGAGTGTAGCCTAATGAACTTTTGTTAGGAAAAGGAGCTCATTAATTAAATAAATTTAAAAAAAATATATTTAAAAAAAAATGAAACTTTTCAATAATTAAAAAATCAAATATATTTTGGAAAACTGTAAAATATATAATATAGTATTTATATGATGTATATAATACATAAAACACGCACAAGAAAACGGAGATTGATGTAGGGCTTCTGCCCTATATTTAGATTATAAATATTTATGTATTTATTTATTTACATATTTGCTGATAAAATTATACAATTTCAGCTAAGCTTTAAATATGTAAAACAAATCAAAATATTTACAATATCTTCAGTGTTCATCAAGTGAAAAGAGTATATTGATTTTCTTTAATGTCCACTCATCTGTTCACTTTGTTCACTCTTTCCCTTCAGAATGTAAAGTTTTTCGTCAATGCCGAAGACATTGATTTGAAATTGCTCGGAATGCTCTATCTCTCTCTCTCTCTCTCTCTGCTTAACAAATTTTTAAGAATTTTAAAGACTCTCATTGGACTATTGGGTAATCAGCAATTCCTGAAGCCTGTTCTATAACATCTGTTATAGATAGATAGATGATAGATGGATAGATGATAGATGGATAGATAGATAGATAGATAGATAGATAGATAGATAGATAGATAGATAGATATATATATAGGTAGATAGCTAGATAGATAAATAGATAGATAGATAGATAGATATAGACCCAAAAAATATACATTCAGAAGTAGCAAATTAGATAACATGTTCCACAGTTATAGCTAGGATTCCCAAATTTTGCACATCAGACTCCCCACTTCCTCCTCTTCCCGCTATAACCCCGCCCGTTCTTCTTGTTAATCTTAATCAATATAGTAACAACAATTAAAAGCTCATAGACTACTTATATGAGAGCTGAAATTTAACAGCCATATGCAATTTTGCCTCTGTTATTCTTACAGTTTGAACTCGATTTCTATAGAGAAAAATATATTCAAAAGTGTATAAATGTATTGTATATTAAAAATTATAAACCAAAACTTATCCAGTCATGCGTGAGACCTCATTTAAAATTACAAATCATTTTTGCTAGTTATTATAACCCATTTTTATTCGTTCATATTGGAGCAAACCGCGTCCATTTGTCAAATGCAGTTCGTTGGATAACTAATTAGTTTGGTATTAAAATAACTAAAATAATCACATGATCAGGCTTAGATTGAAATCTAAAGAAAGATATAGCCACACGCATTACTGGATACAAAAAATCATTTCACTCGCTCAGCTGAAACAAACAAAAAACTTTTGTTTCCAGGCAACAAAACGAAATATTTTTCGTTTTCGCAAGCGAAAACAAATTCGAATTCAATTAAATTTCCAATGAATATTTGTTCATGAAAACTGAAAATGCATTAAATAATTAAAGCAGTATGTTTGTGTTTGGCTGTTGGTTGCATATCAAATTGCCAATAATTAAATGTAATTAAATTCGACATTTTCGGGCAATAAATCAAAATAACAAAACTAAAACACCTGAAAGTATGTGTCGAATTTTAACGTAATTTATATTTTGTTGCAAATGAAATTGGGTTTTTTTGATGCTCATCAATTTACCTTAATTGTGATTTATTTATTTTATTTATATATTAATATGAATATATACAGAGAAGGAAAAAAAAGTTATATAGCATTGGGTTACCAAAGGAAAAGTGGATGCTGGCCTTACTGACTTTTGGTCTTTATGCAAAAGCTGCAGCTATACAGTTCTCAAATGGTAGATTGAGACACCTGCTGATAATAGAATCGGCAGGTTCTTGTTATAGCTGTAAAGACAACTCTTCGCCAGGCCTTTAAGGCGATTGATAAAAAAGGGTTTTGATAAAATCATTGGCCAACTATGAATTCCAACTGCAAATATGAGAATATTTGTAAGTCCTCTTTAAGTCTTATATTGATTTTGTACTGTTTCGTTATACTGTTAAGACAGTACTTTTGCATTGTATGGATTCAACGCTTAATAAACTAAATAATAAGCTTAAATATTTTATTTATTCATATTTTGTGTCTTAAGCCTTGTTAATTTGTTGATTAGTTATAATAAAGAAATACATTATCTCAAGCCTAAGAAATGTATAAAAATTAAAATAGCCAAATATTACAATATAATTATAATTATTATTATTGTCGTGTAGCTTTCAGTTAGTGCAATTAAGTTAAATACACTGCAGTAAGCTGTATGTGCACCTAATTTTCCCACTGAGCTTACAAAGTTTATGTTAACTGCGAGCAAGCGACTTAGACTCTGTGCAGACAGTTTACAGAACTGTTAGTGTACAGGCCACTGCACTATTAACAGGTGAACTAGTTTTAACATGCTCGAACAGCGAGAGTCGGCTAAGCATGATCGAGCCGAGTAGTTGCATGTGGAGAGTACATAGAACAACGGCACGAATAACTACAATCTCTTAACGCATGTCAATCTCTTACAAATCTAAGTCTATTGGCCCAACTGCCGCTCTTAAAATAAAATGCTGGTTGCTGGGCTCAAAGTTTGTAAAATATTTTTAATAAAAAAACCAAATGATTTAATAATTTTTTAACGAAAAATTAATTAATTAACCAAAAAGTAAAACCCAAAGGTAGCATTTCACGCAATTTAATCTTATATGGCATTTATTTCAAATAAACTTTTTAAGAATTTTATAGATCTTAGATCAAGCTAAGTTCTATATATTTTGGTTGCATTAGTTATTATTATTGCAACAGTTGCTTAAAAATTTAAACAAAGTTTTTATTCCAATCTTCAATTGGACAAAGAGTAGACTGAATATGTTTATAACAGTGCCTGTTCAAAAGGCAAGTAGACTGGTTATGTTATATAACAGTGCCTGTTAAAAGAGCAAGTAGACTGGTTATGTTAACATAACAGTGCCCATTAACAGGGCAAGTAGGCACCTGCATTGCGACATATTTCAACTCTTGCTTAAAGACCTGTTGTCAACTGAGCAGCTAGCAGAGCTAATTACCTGCTGATAATTTGATCATGTCTCTGGCTTTCACAACAATTTTTTTTAATAAGCACCTAATTACCCAGCTGCAACAACAACAACAACAGCGACAATGGTGCTGCTGCTGCTGCTGCTGCTCCTGTTGACTGCGCAATTAATTGATATGTGCTTTGTGCTGGCCATCTAGAAAGGCCAGGATAAGTTTAACACGAGCCGTTGCAAGGAGTCTCAAGTCTCAACTGTTAACTGCAACGGCAGGCAACTCGAGTTGCACGGTCCGCTCGCTTTAATGACCGCCGTTGTCTGAGACTCTGAATCTTGACTCGCTTTTTACGCTCCATGGCTACATAAATCCCAGGCTTAATGTGAACGCGCACCAACACAACCGAACCCAACCCAACACAACAGAGCACAACACAAAGCAAAAAGGAAACAACGAAAACAGTATCAACAAGAGAAACAGGAGCAATGCACGTCGCAAGTTGCAGCCAGTCGTGGCTGTTATGGCTCCTTTGTGCATGTTGGCGATGTCCTTGGCTGTGGCGTGGCAAGTGTAGTTAGCGCACCTTTGTCTGCGACTGGCATCGTCGACATGAATCAAAAACTTAATTATTTTCAGCCGCACGATGGCAAAATGTTTTGCACAAACAAACAGTTCAACAGCACAGCCACTGCCACTGCCACTGCCACACCAACAACAATCTACAGTCAACAACAGCAACAAACAACAGCAACAACAATAATAAATCGTGAGCGTACATTTTGACGCAGCTCACAAAATTTTACAACTTCTCTGCAGCGCTACAAAATAGCAACAAGCATATTTACAGTCAATTTGTTTAAGACCCTCCACGATTCTTCCTCAAACGAATTATATGAGGATTTCTGTGCGTGTTTACAGAATGCATGTGCGTGTGTGTGTGTGTGTCTCTGTGTGTGTGTGTAGCTTGGCAAAGCGAAAGGGTATTCCGGCTATGCTAACATACTTAACACAAGTGTCATAAATTGCGATACACTTGTATGCCCGTTTAAAGAGTAAAAAGAGCATATTGGCTTTTATGAAATGTGCACATAAGTGCTCAGCTGTCTCATGGCATAATTTGTTCTCAATTTGAAGATACTTTTAACTAGAAATATTTATATATTTGTGTTTGTTCAAGGCAGATTGAGTTGAGTTGAACCAATTATAATTAAACAGTAAATATTGCTTAAATTTATATCTCCTTGACAGCTTGACTGCCTTCCTATCTTATGTCTGTTAATCGACTTTAAGTGATAATAATACCAACATGCAATAAGAAGAGCTATATATCTACCTTGCCGAAAGGCACATAGCCCTTATGTGATTAGTACATTAAGATATTTTAACTTAATGATCCAAATTCAGATACGTTTCCAGACCTATAAAGTAAAATCGGTCCGACACATAATAAACAAGCAATCAGCAGCATATCAGCACAAATTGTAGTCCCACATTAATATAATACCAAGAAGACATCAGCCATCAGTCAGAACATGCACCTCACCTTCACCTCAGCTGAAAGTCTCGTCTACAGGCTACAAAGAAGTCTAGTTACATCTTATCATTCAATTCTCTCTAGTTCAAGTCGCTAACTAGCAACCTTTGGTTGATCTTATTGCTATAGAAAACATTATAAACAATTTCATAAACTTAAATAAAATTTATTTATTTATAAATTAATAAAGATCTATTTTCAGTACACCTGTTGTATATTCCTTAAATAGTAGATTTAAAAAAAAAAAAAACAAAAAATTTAAATAAAAATAAATCTTTATATTTTAAAATAATGCAATACAAATTCTCTTAAAGTCAAGCAAAGCCTCTTAAAAATGTATTTATGTAGGCTTTCGTGAGAGTATGTTTAGAATTAAGCTCCATAGAATTTCATCTCTCTCTCTCTCTCTTTTTTTGACTTTTACTCACTCTCAATAACTCATGAGGTCGATGCTTTATGAATTTTATAAGGAAGTATGGAAGTGCGGTTAGTTATATCGATTTCTTGCGTAATGTCGGATCGCCAATTTGTGTTCGGTTCAAGGCGCTGTTTGAGCTTATCAACAATATATTCTTAAGATAACAAAAAATAATAACCACTTCAGTTTTATATATATTGTTAAACATAAGACTTAGAAAAGTGAAATATAAAGTGTGAATCATTGATTTAAATTTTGTGCTTAAAGTTTTATGGTGGCAATTGATAAGAACTTATTTATAAACTTGTTTGAACTGTGCAACAAATTATATAATTTTCTTTATCGCTTTAAGCAAATTAAACTATGTTTAATGGATTCAGATGGTGATTTGTGTAATTATGTAAAAGAGATTTCGCTGAAGCCATAGAGTACTTTCATATAAATATTACTTATTATATTATTTATATTAATTATAAGACTATTGATCTTCTCCTAATAAGTTGATCATCTAGGTCTAGTCTAGTGGCCAGATATAGATTTATTAAAAAGATTTCATATTAAGAGCTTAGCTACCCATATTCATAGATCGTATATTTTCTATATTATTGTTAACATCAATTATGATCTATAGAGATATTTCATTTTTACAATACAACTTGCAGTTCCTAAAAGGTAAAAGAACTCTAGTGCTAATCTCTAGGAGAAAGCATTATGTAAAATTATATACATACAATATATACTATACTATACAAGAATCAATTCTATCTATTCTATCTATTTAATATATAATAAATTATATATATATAATTTTAGATAACTCTTTCTCCTCTACATTTATGATATTTGCTAAACTTCCAAAGAACTTATTTAGAAAAATATTTAAAATACTTTTAAGACCTCTTTCAGCACCGAGTATTGAGCCAGTTGTAGGGTATCCACCAGTCGACCATTTCTTTTTAGCTCTACTTTAACATGTAAAACTTTGCTTATTGTAGCTTGAGCTTTTCAGCTCACAAATCAATAAAACCCTGTCACAGAATACATAGTTCTTTTTTTATGGAGCATATTCTGGCCATAGCTCTGGGCCACGTTCAGTGTCTGCATGGCAAGCGCTGCATAAATGCCACAGCAAGGATGTGGCAGCCACTTTGGTATGTTGCGACACTCATAAACTTGTTACATTGTCAACCAGCTCGGCGGAAAATGCGTGAAAGAAATTGCTTTCCATGCCCTCGCAACGCGCATTTCGCGCTGTCCGCTTGGACACCTTCCGCTTGACACGCTTTTCTCACGCAACAGGATGCAGATAAATCATGTTCGTGGTGCTTTAAAGCATTCCTTTACGACTGCAAAGGGCGGCCCTTAAACGGTGCTTTATGGTGAGTGAGTGTTGCTGCCATGAAAAATTGCTTTAAAACGCCAACGGGCTAATAGACAGCCCCGTCAGAAATGCGATTACGCGTAAGTGCATCCTGCTGAAGCGCCTCAAATTATTATGACTTAATAATGCGACAAGGCGCAGAACACGGCCCTGCAATTAAGCGTAAATGTCGCTGCCTGCTGGCTGCCTACTGGGTGCCTACTGGCTGCCTACTGGCTGCTGCCACAGCCGAGCTCCAGCAGCCACAAACAGCATCGCCAAGTGGCCACCAAGCTGCACGCACTGATTGAATTGCAGTTGATGTGGATGTCGCTTGGCTGGCAATGTGGCCGCAGAGAATGCTATGACGGCTGCCGGTTGCTCTGCACATGTCAAACGAATGCAAAATATTTCACATTCTCAATGTTTGCTATGCACAACAAACAAGCACAAACACACGCACACACACATACACACATACTCTTGTATACATATGTAACATGCCTTTAACATTTCATATGTAAAGTAAATGCTTTAGTTCTTTCTGGATGACCAACTGCACAATACTCTACTCAATTAGAGTTTTACTTATTCATTTTCGTCTATAAATTGAGCAATCACTCTGCAACTGTAAGCACTTGCAACAGCTGCTGTTAAAATGTAAAGTTATTGAAATATTTATATATATATATTAATACTGAGCATGCTCGCTAGACTTTTACTTTAGACTCTAGCTTAAAGCTTTCATTATTTTTGTTATTTTTTTCATTTTGCTTAAATTTAATGTTTGAAATTCCTGGCTTCAATTTGTCTGTGAATACTGCCCAGAATCAAATTATTTTTATTAAATTTATAAAGGCTATGCTAAAGCAGTTTTTATACTCGTTCACAAAGTAACAAAACAAGTATATTAGCTTTGTGCAATGCCCATCTGTTGGTCTTTATGAATATAAGCTATTTGTCCATTATTATAGCATATAAATTTAAAATTGATTTGATTTGATATGGAAGTGTCCTGATACCTGTTTGATAAGGTTTTAAGATTTCTAATGATGACATGAAAGATTACAAAGTAAATGCTATTATTGAAGGCGCTTCGAAATGGTATTAGAGTCTTGAAATTTGACATATATATTTGAACAGACTTGTAATCTCAACATAAGATTGAGATGAGATGTAGTAAAACTGTATCTTAACCAATTTCGCAACTAGGACCCGAAAATTTAGCAAGTAATTGACCTAATGTCAATGTCGACTGTGGACGTGGCAGGGCAGGGCAAAAAGAGTTGCTTAGCATTTAAAGCTAGAATCATCAAATTTTGCAGCAATCATTATTGATCATTTATCTTCGCTACCCATAAAGCTATTGTTTAAAAGTACATTAGTACATTACATCAATTCAAACATTGATTTTGTACTAATTGAAACAGTTTTTATGCCGTAAATGACTATTATCACTAACTACTTGTAAGGCTATTATTATTATGCAGTCTTTTGGGCTCAACTCTGTTAACTTTTGTTGCAGTACTCAGTTAATAGAGCCATGAATCTTAATGATTATTTAATTGTATATTATATATAATTAAATATAGTAAATTAATAAGGCTTAAAGATCTTATGATTATATAATTGTATATCATATATAATTAAATATATTAAATTAATATAAGTATCTTGTATAATAGAGTATTCCTTCGCGAGGTTAGGCTTAGCAAGTCTGCCTTGCTTGGCACTTCTTGCACACGCTTTTGCACTTGTCGTCGTTGATATACGAGTATTGCTTTGTAGATACATTGTTTTTGTCGTTTTCCCCTTTTTTCAGGCAAAGAGTGTTGCCGATGTCGTTGCCGATGTTGTTGTTGTTGTTGATGTGTGGCTGTTAGTAGTGTTGCAAGGCCTACTGTCGTGCTGGCTCTTGTTGTTGTTGGCGACATGTAGTGGCAGCAACACTCGCCCCATTTCCACTTGAAATCTGTCAACTGCAACTATTTATTAAATTATATACTGGCATTGTTAAATGTGAATGGCCTGGCTAAGTGGAGAGGAGGGCAACAACTGGGAGGCAGAGACTGAGCCAGTGTCTCGGCCAACTCAGTCTTTGCCGTTTCATAGTCCCGCTGACAGCTTTTTGTGGAATTTTAAACATTTATAGACTCGATGTGACAGCCATTTTTTCAAGTACTATGAAATATATGCGATTTCCTGTTTATTTGCTTACAGCTCACCAAATCTCTGCAGGCCTCGCCCAAATCATGTAATAGACAACCTCATCTGCCGCTGCTCGACGTCGCTGTGCGGTATTAGGCAAATTGACAACAGCTTAAAACGACTTTCAGCACCTTAAAGCCCGGCAAATATTGTCAAACTCGAGGATTCTCAACTGCTGCCAGCTGTCAGTTACTGGCATCCACAAAAAAGGAAGAAAAAAAAAACACAAGTCCCCCCCCACTTGACGAGGAGTGGAAATCCACAAAAAACAGACACCAGGGCACAGGCCGGAGGCAGGGCACCAGCCAAACAGTACAAAACAATGAACGCCGAACAGGAGGAGGAACGTGTTTGCCTTAGGTGAGTTCGACTCTGTCTCTCTGTATATATGTGTGTGAGTGTGTGTGTGTGTTTGTGTATGTATTAGATGTGTGGCTGCCATTGTTGTTATTTAGCTGGCAATAATTTGACAGTTTCACTAGATTTCACCTTGGCTTTGATTAAATTTGTCCATTCAATAAATATACAAATTGTAAGAGAAAAAAGTCGATCTTAAAGTAAAGCTTCTGGCAGCAGAGCCAAGGCCATTTCACTTCATTGACAGTCTCTCAGCGCAGGCAACTAAATTTAATCATTTAATAGCTAAATGCCGACATAAAATGTTAGTACGTGCTCATAACATAAATCTGTTAATGTTCTTAGCATGTTGCTGTTGCCCATAACAGAGCGTCATAAATGTTGAACGTAATGAGTTAACAGAGAGACTCTGATGATGGGATTAGATAGGCAAAATAACAGTGTTCAGTTTAGACAATTTCCATAAATCATAAAATGTGAGCTATTTAAATATTAAAAAAAAAAATCATGCAACGCACTCCCATTTTCAATGGGTTTAGGGTATAAAAAATTATGATATGAAATTTAAAACTTGCATTTAATGAGCTTGAGGGGGCACTAACCTACCTTGTTTTAGCCTTAATTAATTTTTAGAAAAATGTATATATTTTTTTAATTACTTGATTTTCTATTCTATACTTGTTAAGATACCATTGTAGACATTGAACTTTAAGGTCACAAAAATGTAAAAAAAACGTGACTAAAACCAGGTATAAATTGTCAGTATGGTGGAATGGTGCTATGTCACACTGTCTGTCCAGAACACTATATCTGATGCACGAGCTCAAAGTGAACTATATAACCTTTTCCGCCAAAAACAAAGCTAGGGAGTCATTTAATTAACTTTATATACACAAACTGAAAACACGGTCATAGAGTGCCCTAACGAGACAGGCCTTCGGATATATATTTCTATGGTACAGTATGCAAAATATGGGAGAGGCTCTATCTTAACTAAGCAGATGCATTTAGATGGGTGTTGCATAGATCAGCATAGTTTAAATAGGTCTTACTCCGACATAAGGCAATAATATGGTAATGATAGCATATAATATCCGAAAATAGCCTATAGAGTACAGCATGCTTCCAATCTCTCTCCCCAATCTCCGTCAATCTGCTGCCTGCAAAAGAAGAGTATAGAAACTTTTATAACGAAGATGGTCCAATTCTATTTAAAGAAACATATTGACAAAGACCTAACAACCAGAAAATTGAGTCGCCTATTAATACTGATAAAGAGAATACTTACTTACATTATTGGGCCAGCAACGTCTATTTCTAGGCCTTACACATTAAGTGATAAAATTATAATATTGTCGGCAAGCGTATAATAAACGTTTTAAGCTAATGTATTTAGGCGTTATTTGTGGCATATGGCCAGGGGCACAGTGGGCACAGTGGGTAAAGTGGGCACAGTGGGCAGACGATAAATGCGTGTCCATTACACACACACACACATAATGCGAGATCAACAAACTGCACTTGCTGTCATTTTCTAGTTCTAGCTCGGCTGAGAAATTAAATATGATAGAGAGACGCAATGCTGTTTGTTCATCTATTAACATTAATCAATTAGATGCTGGCGACAACAGCAACAAGCGCCGAGACATAACAAAAATATTGTCGCAATGCCACTGTGAAAGGCTCACGAGCACAACAAAAGTGCCGACAACAACAGCAACAATAACAACAGCAACAACAACAACACAAACACCAACAATAAATGGAGCAGCAGCAGCAACAAAGCGTTGTATTCAATGTCAATCTCATATTTCAATTATGTTTTATAAATGGCAGCAGACAGACTGGCGGTTCTCTTTCTATATTTGTTGGTGTTTGTTCTCCTGCTCGCCACTCGATGCTTGTATTGAGGAATTGAGGCACAGAATTTAAAGCGAAAATATCTTAAACAAACAGTTCTATTCCGGTCTATAACTTGCCATTGAGGCACTTCACTGGCAGCCAAAAGTATGCAACAGAAATGTGAATGCGCATACGCCATGTTGTCTCTATTAACTAACTGCCATTGAATAATAATAATAATCAAATCTGAATTGACAAGCCAACTGAACTTTCACCCAGTCCAATCAAAGACCAGGCTTTAAATCGTAGCTGAGCAATTCAATTGAATAAATTATAGAGATCAACAAGCTGTACAGGCTGAGGTGTCAGTCGCCTACGACTGTCCAACTGTAGTTGGAGAAAGCAAAGTGAACTTTTCACATTTCATAAAACGACATCTCGATTTCACAATTTTCCACACAGAGCAGCTGTGCGCGCCAGCCGACGACAGCAGACAACAGACAACAGACAAGAGGCACGAGCTCAAAATGTCGATTTGATTTTATGCTAATTTCTTTTTGCTATGCTAATTCCGTGGAGTAAACAACAAACTGCAAAGCCAAGAACAGCAGCGGCAAATAAGGGCTTAATGTATTTAGCGATGATTGACTTGGCAATATCCTAGAATGACTTGCTTTATTGAAAATTAGAATATACAGTATAAACATATACTGTTAAGAATGTATTTCAGATCCATATACTCTGATCGAACTGACATTTGTATATACCACGGTCCACTTGAATGGCAACCAAGTATGCTTAATGCTTAATGGATAAAGATATCCGTGTAGATACAAATATAGCTACTTAATATTTGAATTGAGAAAAAACAAATGTAATTTCATTATTTTTATTTAACATTCAGAAGGACTTGCTATTAAGTCGTTAAGTATAACTCAATGGGAACAGATCTATACTGGACTCAGATGAGTGAGCTACTATGTTCAACTCAAATGTTTGAGCTACAGCTGAGCAATGGTAAGCTCAGTGCTAAACAGTTCATTGTTCTCCGAGTATATTACTACTGGTAAGGGATACTCAGAGTGGCTCGAAGGACCAGATGGATGAGTGAGAATAGCAATATTTGCTGCACACAGATGAGTGATCTTCCGCGATCTATGCTAAAATTGTTATATGATAACTTTCATATGTCCATTACAATGGTTTCCCTCAGCTTGTAGTTTGAGCATAGTTCACAAGTGTTTTCCTTATGTCCCTATACTTGATCGTTTTGACCTTAGAGATGGTCGTGAATTCAATGTAATTTAGAATGTATATATTATATATATATATATATATATTATATATTATAGCATGAGAACAATTACCAAAAATCTAAATTCAGGATTCTGTTACTATGGCTATATGAATTCGAACATGCATGTAATTTAGACTTTTTAATTAAAACAAAAACGAATAAAGAAAAGCTTTCAACGATGCAGAAAATTGTACAAACTCAGTGAACCTATTTAAATGACGCGCACTGTATGTACAGGGTATATTGGCGTCATAAACTTCAACTGCTTAGCCTCGCTATCTCTTGACAACGCCTGCTTTATGAGAGTGAATTTTGACTTGAATAAAACTTTGCATGGGATCTAGTGGCTCAACGGCTAGGCCGATTAAATGTCAGTTTGCATTAACGTGAGTTAAATAATATCGCTTATGCCACAGAACTTTGCATAAAGTATAAAGTTTGTATGCAAAAGTACAAACAAGTTGCATTTCATTTGCGTAGGTCAACCAGTTGCTGTGGTCTGCATGGACAGTCAGAGAGACAGAGAGAGAGAGAGAGAGAGAGAGAGAGAAAGAGAGAGAGAGAGAGAGAGAGAGAGAGAGAGAGAGAGAGAGAGAGAGAGAGAGAGAGAGAGAGAGAGAGAGAGGGAGAGAGCTGCCTGCCCTTATGGCAAATGTCAAAAATAAATTGAGGTTTTCCAGTTTTATTGCTCTAATGTTATATCAAGATTTAAGTGAGTTGAGCGCTATGGCAATTTATCAATTTTAATGCCTTTTGAATGGCTGACCAAATGCCTATTGCAAAAGGCTGTTTTCTATGCTTTTTGCTGTTGCTTGTGGTGGTGCGCCTTATAAAGTGTCCACTTATACGGCTTATTGCCTTTTTCTTTTCGGCTTTGAGCTTTCAAGAATTTGTGAGTCGGCCCGCACCCAACAGCACCCAACTGCGCACCACTTCAGCATTCAGTCAAATCAACAGACGGCGGCCAATGTAAATGCTTTGATTTGAGCGAAATAGTCCTTGGCAAAGGACATCAAAGCGCTTGATGACTTGGCTTGTGGGCAACTTAGGCACATTTTATGCATAATAATGCGTAACACAAACAAAAAGGTTCAAACATGAGTTTCTTATTCGAGTCGCACTGGCTTCTGGCTTCCCAAACATCTAGTGTTCCCAAAAACACTCTAGCCAACATACGACTAACTAAGCTAAGCTACTAGTCTAGTTATAGATTAGTTAATATATTCCTGTTATCATTACTTATCTGAGTTAAACATAAATGGCATTATCTATTGCGCGAATTGTCAGCGAAAGGGTAAGCCGGAACGTCTCAAATAGTCCCTTTTTTTGTGTGTGCCGCTGAGTAATTTTTCTATTTTCTGCTTTATTGCGCCCTTTCAAATGCACACCCATGTTGACCAACGTTACAACATTAACCCAAATCCACAAGATATATACACACACACACACACGCACACAACTACAATGAGATTGGCCACTTTACCAGGTACTCCCACATCTCTCTCTCCCTCTCTCTCTTTCTCTGCCTGTGGGTCAATGGCACTGTGCAAGACGCCGGCTCGTCCGCTTGTCTCTTTCAGCGTTTTATTGTCTCGTCCTTAGACTTTTAGCTAAATGAATCAGCCACACACAACGCACAGAAGTCTAGAAAAAAATACCAAAAAAAAATAAAAATAATTTTCCACCTGCTGCGTTTCCTGCGGCCATCATTTGGCAAGCATTCAAGACTCTGCCGGAAATTAATTATGGCGACTCATCAACGATATTTACATAAAATACATTAATTGATTATATATGTACATATATATATATATGCTTGAGGAATGAACTCAGACCACATTGCTCATGATGATAATGAGTTTCGTAGAAATATACAAAAATTCTATTAAGTTAAAGTAATCCGAAAATGAAAATATTTCTTATTTATATCAATTCATTGAAAATTTTAATAAAAAGAAGTAAGAAAGTTGCAGTCGGAAGCAATCGACTGTATAATACTTTGTTTCAATAGGAAAATATCAAAACTGTTGGATGTATTCAGAAATCAAGCGTGGGCTATTAGGGATGAAGGTGGTCTTTCTAAAATTTTACAATTTAATCTCAAAAACTGTGGAATATATTTAGTTTCTTTCCACGAGAGAAGAGTCTGCAGTAGCCTTACTATCCTATTTTGGAGCTCTAGCTAAAATGTTGAAAAATACAGTTTTTTTTCGATCTATCTACATGAGAATATATTCAAAGTTTCAAGTTCAAGTTTTATTCTACCAAATATACTATTTCCCGATTTGCGTTGCCCCTAGTGGGCGTATCGAGATAAATCTTAACACTGTGTGAGGGTACCAACGAGTAATGGCTCTGTCTTCAAAATCGGTGAAATGAGCTTACTAGATACAGACAGACGGGCGGGTTAGAAGACAAGCAGTGCTCAAAGTCAATATAGTCATTTTCTCTTTAGGAATAAAGTATAATAAATACTCCTGCTGTAAATCCCTGCAACAAAATCTCTTATATTTGATACAAAATAAACTTCCTTTATAGGAAAGGCCAAGTTTATATGCTGCCTAATTGCGTCAGATATTCACGAAACTCCCGTTGGAAATGGGTCTCGAAGATATATACAAAGATTCGTTTAGGTTAATACATGTATATATATTTTTGATCAGTCATAAGGTATATATATTATTGATCAGTCCTTGAGTCTTCTACATAGATTCCCTTAACAGATTGTTATACATATTGAGAGTCCTTTTGAAGTCAGGGTATTAACTAGTCGCACACTTCTTATCAGAGAATTCTAACTCTAGTCAGAGTATCAACTAGTCGAACACTGCCTAACAGAGCCAGAATTTTTTTATTTCAAGATTAAATTAATTAAAATTGTGACTCGAAAATGTTTTTTCGTCCTTTTGCCTTTTCGTGCATGTGAAATTCTATGGTCAACTGTTTTATGCCAACTTAAGTGGTCAAATAGTTGCCTGCGAAGGTGGGGAAATTCCATGTTGGGATGTTCAAAAAAAATACTTTGCAAAGTATTTTTATGGGCGCCGTTGTTGGACTGCTTGACTCCTTGTCTCCGTAACTAGTTTGTCTGCACGTGGCGTAAATGGGACACAATTAAGGAATAATGCGAACAAGAAAATTAATTGAAATCAATCTTTATTATTGTGTAATTTAACATGCTTATCACTAGGCACTTCTAGTCTAGACTAGTTATCTAATGACTTCTTCTTCGTCTTTTTCTTCTTCTTCTACTTCATCTCGGCTAGTCGCTTCCGACTCGAGGCATCCACAAGCTAATTATCTTTAAATATTTGTTTGACACGTTTAACTTAATGCGAGCTCACCGAACTCCCTCTGTGCCGTTGCCATGCTTGTGGTCGTGGTCGACACATGACTCAAACTGAGGCCACGCCCACCGCAAGGCTACAAAACGCTTAATAAATAAAATAAGCAGCTTGCGGAACATTGTTGTCATATCGATTGGGATTGGCCTTGCCATAATTGTTGTTGTTGTTGTTGTAATTATGGTTGTTTTTATTGCTGCTCCTCCCGTTAGTTGATGCTGTTGTTGTTGGTGTTGTTGGTGTTGTTGTTGTTGCCTAGCAGGGCATAATGCACAATTGAGAAAACAACGTTTCGCCTCGAGACCAAGCATAAATATGTCAAGTGTTAATTGCTGCCACTTAACGCAGAGCACAAACTTAAACACACACACACACAAACACACACATATATATATACGTTTGCATGAAAGCGGCATATAAATTTGACTTTAATCTACTTACGAGTAGCCAAGGCAGCCTGCCGTTGCCTCTAGCCCAAGAGTTTGCAAGCCGCAGCACAAAATATGAAAAGAAAAACAAACACAACTCATAGAAATCACACACACACACACACACACACACACACACACATACACACACAACTCACACACACACTTGTTACACACCCAATAATACGCTTTAACAAGTTCCTTATGGCCATAAATTCAACAAGCCAACAGAAGCTCATAAAAAGGGCCAATACCCTTCCGGCCCATAAGCTGGCTGGCTGGCTGGCTGGCTGTTTGGTTGTCTGGCTGGATGAATTGCTGGCTGGCTGGCTGCTTGGCGACTTTGCAACTAACCCCAACAGCAGCAGCTGCCTACATAAATAAAAGCGAACGTTGCAGACATGCCTTGACATTTCATATCATATCACACACACACACACACACACATGCACACATGCACATGTACAGGTACACTCACACAAGCCTAGCTGTTGACAGGAAATTTCAAGGAAAGTAGAATATCCTGCACAACAACACTAAACTGCACCCAGGCACAGGAGGCGCCTCAACTAATAACATAACTAACACGCATTACCAAGCAGCGTGTGTGTGTGTGTGCGTGTGTGTGTGTGGGAGCAACAATGAGCGCTGAATAATGAGCTTATCAAACATATTTATCGACCATTCAGCCAGGCAGCCAGCCAGCCAGCCAGCCCATTTCCCATTTCCTATTTTAAATGTCTTACTCTACTCTATTGAGTTCTGGCTGATTGTGCTCAGTTCAATTCCCTTGGCTTCCTTTTGCCTTCTGACAGCTGAATTGTCACAGTTGTCACAAATGGCACCGATATTAGCAAATTAGAAACTTTAAGTAGTTATATTTAATACAAAGAGATCTATGGCATTTTAGTTTATCATAGGCATGATAATTAATTAATTAAGTATTTTAAATAATCTTGGGCATGTACTGAAATATGGAATATGTCTTAAGCTAACTCTACGTGTGCTTATACAAAGGCAAAAGTAGTCAACCGATGTTATTTTGCTCTAATTTGTTTTTTTTTTTAATGAAAAACATTTGTTTTGCTTGTGTAATTTGTTTATTTAATCCATTAGAATTTATTCCATCAAGTCAAGAAAATTATATATGTTGATGATGAGCCCGTTTTAAGACCTTTTCCATCACTTTTGCCAGAAGTTTGGGCGATGGGTACTCCTATGCCTTCGTGAATATTCTCCTTAAGGGATTAAGAGTTTGTTGGCGTAAGCCCATAACAAAAAGTCTGGAATGGTTATATCGGATGATCTGGTCGGCTAGTACAAATCACCAAAACAAGAGACTAAGTGAGCCACAGATAATGATTTCCTCATTCATTGATCCGTGTTCTCGCCGTGTACCTATTCCGAGTACCTATTCACGACCTAGAGAATTGTACTCTGCGTTCAAAAATGTCAAAACCGAATTGAAAGTTATACCTTTTTCCAATTGGGAATTTCTTTTCCCCATAAGTTGTTAGAGTAATACAAATCTAGAAGCCAATACTCCTCTAGACCAGCATTAGTATACATTGTTCTTATATCAAAACAAAATGTATGAGATAACAGGTATAAAACTAAACTAAAACTAATTCCATTTATAATCAACAAAAAATTAATAGTAGTAAAATTCTGCATCGATTTCATTTTGAAGTAGCTCATAAAACATTTTTTCATGCATTCCCGCTCTTCCAACTCTTAACTCTACCCAAACACTACAGGTTAACAAAAAAAGCCGTTAACAGTCAACTGTTCATATAATTGGAGAGCACGCGAAACAGTTGCTCAGAAAAAAAAGTGCAAAACTGAGCAAAATATTGGCTAAGCAAACGGCCAACAGATTTCGCGCTCTAACGCTTGCCCACTGAGAACTGAAACTGCTGTTTCATATGCGAGTGTCATATTTCATATTTGTTACTACAAATATATATATATCTATATATATATATGTACATTTGATGCTCATGTTATAGGCAGTCAATGGCGCTTTTGGCGCTCAGTTGCCAAACGTCAGTTCGATGTGAAAGACGCGAAATGAATGGAGAGCCAAACGCGTTGCGTTCAACTCCAAAATTATACAAAAATAAATAAATAAATAAATAAATATAAATATTCAAATTTAGATAAATACATATTTATTTGCTGGTCAAATAAAGTAGTGCAAGTTCCATAAGTCAAGTCTGAGTCATAAGAGAAACTAGATTTGGCTACCAGAATGAGCTTGGCGCTCGGAGCTAACTCTGTCATCAACGTTAAATCATGGCCAATACCAGGGCAGCGAATCGATTTTGTGTTTTGAATATTGTTGCGCCATTATCAACGCATTTATATAAGTGATAATTATATTAGACGTTTATCTCGCCCGCGCGCTGCCTGCGCTTGATAAACAGAGCGTTTGTGTTCAGTGTTCGGTGTTCTGTGTTTATCTTTCGGATTACTCATCCGAAATCAGCAATAAAAAAAAAAGAAACAAAATAGAGCTAACGAACTGGTTTAGTACGCAAATACAATGCAGCAGTCGAGTTTAGTACGCATGAAAATCAACTCAGAAAATGTGCTAATCGCATATGAAAAGAAAAACAACTCAACTGGCTGTGTGCCATGTGATGTGAGATCGCGTCTCTTCAATTAAGCCAACAGGTGTGTAAAGTAGTGCGAATTATGCATTTGTGAAAACCAATATGCTCAATAAAGCCCGATTGTGCTCATTAGAGAAGTGTTAAAATCATCAACTTAAAAGCTGGAAATTTACACTCTTCCGTTCTCACAGGTAGTTAGGAAAGTTATTTTAGATGTGGCCAAGAGACTTGGACACAAATTGTGAACTTTTAGACATTATTATACTAAGTATATTATTTATCTGATGCAATCAACTTGAATTTCGTTATCTACATTAATCAAACCTGAACGTTTGTTTGCCCCATTTGCCAAATGGAAACTGATAACGTGGCCAGACACAAATACAACTACGCAAATCGGGCAGGAGTATAGATATTAATGCCTAGAAAAGTGCTATATAATAGCCAACTGCACAAAGCGGCCAGAAATAGAATATAATTATTTTTTTTTATATTTATATTTTGATAAACTTTCTATATAAACTTCTTAGCAACTTTTGCAACTTGTTTTCCAGTTGCAAATTTCAACAGCCGCTTAAGTAACTTGGAAAACTCAAAATGACACACATACAGAGACACACACAGAGAGCATAGCATACATAGAAGACAAATTGTATTTAAAAGTGCGAAAAGTAAATGTGATTATATATCTTTTTTACATGCAGCTGCCTTCTGCCAGCATTTGCCAAATTTAATTTTGTGGTAGATATACATATATATATATATATATATATATATATATATATATATATATATATATATATATATATATATATATATATATTTCTATATACTTTCTGTATATACATTGTCCTGGCTGCTGCGATTTATTGGAATTTTTCTTTCTGTTGCGTCTACAATATTTGAGACAGCATTCGCTATGCCCAAAAGTATGCTACGATTTCTATACATGACGCATATGAATGAGCCTGCGAGTGTGTATGTATGTGTGTGTGTGTGCAACCGTGTGTGTCTAAATGCTAATTTGAATAATGACAACGACATCAACGCGGCATTTTCTAGTTGTTGACTGTCATCGCTTCTCCCTGCCCCGCCCTGCCTTGTCCTACCCTGCCTCGCCTCTGCGCCATTGTGAATTCAACTTGAATATATTGCATAAAATATTAGATCGAATATGCCGCTAGACAAATGAGTAAATGATACAGGTGTTCTGCCACACTAAAGACAACAAATCTTCAACTTTTGAGTACATTATCCCTAAATATTATTTAAGCATTGGACTAGAGCTCTAAGCAGCTTTGAAACCTCAAAAGGTTTTTATGCTTGCTTATTATATTTATTTATTTGCATATATAAAGCATTGGGTAAATATTGACTTAGATTTGAGCAAGATTTATTCTTTCAGAGTTGGGTATTATATATAGGTGTATATACCCGAATCGTATGATTTGCTTACATAATTTATCCTTACACCTACTACAAAGTCTTGTAAACTATATCATGATAAAATTCCCTAGATACAATCGATGTCATGAAACATTCTCTAACAATTAATCAAGTGGCATAAAATAACATTGTATATAAAAGTAGTTATACTTATAAATACATATTCATAAGTATAAATACATCTATGTATATATAGAAATATATAAATACATATGCATATATACACATATTAATAAATCTTTAAAGCTTTTACACACTCAGGAAAAAACCTAGAAAAAGCTGGCGTTTAAGTTTTTTCCTGGAAGTCTGAGGACAAGTAGTACGTATTAAATTTTTTTCTCACTGTAGATCTTCTATCTGTTCTACTTATGCCTTCTAATTAAGTTTTTTCAGCATATTTTGTAATTTACAAGAAAATAAAAAAAAATTTTCTTACATCTGTCAGCTTTTATAGCGCTTTTTGGTACTGATAGTCGAGAAGCAAAGTAAGCTTTAATCTTTGATTTTTCCTCTAAAGATAATATACTAAATATCCTATATCCATTCCTATAGTAATTTTTTCTTAAGGAAGATTAATTTTGTGGCTTACATAAATAATTTGGTAACTGTATGAAATTTCTTTTTAGCAAGACAATTCATGATTGAATTGAATTTTATGACTTGATGAATATTTTCATCAATCTCTTTTGTAAGATTTTTTCATCCAAAAAATTTTCTAAAAATATTTGCTGAAATAATACAGAAACCAATTTCGTTTTTATTTTAGGAATAAACAGAGTCAAATATACACAAAGTGAGTGTTATAGAAATGATTCAACATTAAGAGAGAACTTGAAATATGCGCTATCCTGATGACGCGTAGTGCATATATCATTTTAGTTCGATTTGAATCAGCTTGTTCATTTTCGGCCAGCACGGTTCATCAGTTCATCCACTCATAAAGCAGCCGCTCAATGGAACCTATAGTTCACAAAAAGTTAAATAACTCAATATATTGATTCATAAAAAGTTAAATAGATCAATATATTGTAAGACTCATAAATAGTTGAAAATTCGAAAACATTTGAAGTGAGTTCATAACTAGTTTAGTTAATACGCTCAATAAAATTGATTCCAATAAGAACAAAAACTTCTTCTTATTCTACAGCTGCGAGCAAGTATTACACAGTCAGTCACAGCCCAGTTTCCTTGCATTCTTTAATTTCTCTTTCATTGAGCTGAAGCTGGTTGCCTTTAGCAACGTTTGCTTTGTCAAATATAAATTTCTGGCAAATTGCATTTAAATTTTCATTTAATTTGATGACAAGTTCGAGTCAAGGTCTACGAATGGAAAACTAACAGATGCTAATTTCGGGAAAACTTTCTACTTGTATTAATCATTTTCCACGGACAGTCTATTCAGTCAATCTATGGCTGTTCTTTCCTCTCTGAAGGGCCGACGCCTGGCAGACATGGCAGACTTGGAGACCATTTACATTTTGTGCCTGGCTCGAACTTGATTGTGAGTTGCAGCCTCGTTGTGGAGGGGAAATGTTTGTATTCATTAGATGTGGCGCCGTCTTGAAAGGCCTAGGAATAGCAAACGTGTTCGGTGCCAGCAATCAGACTCGGCTCACGCAAGCAGAATAAAATCGTTGACAACTTCAAAGCGAAATTGAAAGTTAAAGCATCCTGATGATGATGATGATGATGATGATGATGAGAACATAAGAGCCCATCCTGCTTGCTTGTTTATCAATAACCAACAACTTTAAACGTTTACTTCTTACAGATCCGCTGAGGAGCAGGAGCAGGAACAGGACCAGGAAAAGGAACAGGAGCAGGAGCAGGAACGCAACATGGACGACGACGATGACAAACTGGTCTCAGATGAAGTGCATCTACGCCAGCTCAGCTCAACGCCTGCGTCGGCGTTGCAGCTGCGGCGCCAGAGCAATAGTGTCACCCGCTCCGCACCACCCGAACTGACACAGCGTGGCCCGACCGTACAGGAGCCGGAGACCGAGACGGAGCAGGGCGTGGTGCTGCGACGGGCCATCGACAAGGGGGCCATTACCTTGGCACAAATAGACGATCTAAAGCTGGAGAGCGACGACGAGGATGACGTGAACGACTACGACGATGTTGACTGTGGCCAGGGCTTGAGCAATCCCGCAGTGCAGACCACAAATGATGAGCAGATTACAACCACAACAATGGCAGCTACAGCCACGACAATGGCAGCTACAGCAACATCAACAGCAGCAACAACAGCAACAACAGAAGCAACAACAACAACAGAAGTAGCAGCAGCAGAGGTAAGCGTATTGTGTGGAGGCACTTAGGGCTAATTAAAAGCTAAACTGAAACAAAAAACAGCAGGAGGCGACCGCTAGCAGAACGTGTACGCCAACCACTCTGGATATGTCCAAAATACCACGTCTGCCCGGCGACGGGGCACAGATGGACGACAGCGGCGATCTGCCCCACTCGCTGCAGGCCTCCACAGCATCAATTTTATCCAATTTGCGCAAGAAACAGCAGGCAATGCTCGCAGTTGGCAGCGGCGTTGGCGTCAGCGTCGGCAGCGGCGCCGGCATTAACGTTAACCGACCCATGGCCAAGCAAACGCCACGGCGAGTGCAATCCGTTCGCATCGTCGAGGACAAATCTGGCTATGGACCCAAGCGACGCACCGAAAGCTGCAGCATATTCGGCAACAGCAATTTTGGTAAGCCAACTGACAATCAACTCTATATCAAGTGACTCAATCGACCGGATATAAGATCATGTTGTGAATGCTATTGCTGCTAGCCACTTATGCTCAGCAGAGGCCACTGATTTGCTTTCACATGTGCCTTCCTAGGTGGATAAGTTGTTCAAGCGACCGAGTCAAGTCAGGCAATTGAAAAAGGTTGAACCTGGTTCGAGTTCTGTGTATGGAGGTTATGTTAGTGCTTAGTGCTACTCAGTAATAGTTGGCTTAATACCTTTATACTTTCCGGAGAATGCCTGCCGTGACGTCTTAATCGAACTTTTAGTAGGGTCAACTGCACGCCTTAAAGCCAAACTGATTGAGTATAGTTTAGGTAGATTTAAAAAATATATATACCCTTTCAATTAGCATCAGTTGGGACTGACAATCAGTTGTCATCATAGAATTGAAGGAAAATGTGGTTTTCCAAAGTACTAAACTTCCTTATTCTATGGCCATTAGCATCTGGTATTGGCGGCTCACCTCAACTCACGCCTGAGCGACGAGTAAAGCGTCTTTCTTCACCAAACTATGATCATAAAACACTCACGGAACAGTCCAAGTATGTGGTGTCACTTAGGTCGCGTTCGCCGAGGAAATACTTTGGCGACGATCACTACTGCGGCGGCTCGATAATATCGTCCTTGTTTGTGCTAACCGCTGCAAGCTGTGTCATGGAGTACGTAAATATGTTGACTATGTTGACTGAGCACTGATCCGACAGCGAATTTGAATTTGTGTTGCAATAGCGAACGCAAGATAGTCCGTTCCAATCGAATCCTGCTGGTCGTGGCAGGCGCCCCGAACCGTCTGAGGGTTATCAAGGGCAAGACTTTGAATATTCCGGTTAAAAAAATCTTCGTGCCGGTCAACTATACGCTCTACAATACTGTCAACATTGCACTGGTCAAGTTGGGCTTTCCCCTGCCCCCAAGCAATTCGCACATTGGCATAGTCCAGTTACCCAGCAGTCCGCCCACCCCTGGAGATCTGTACAGAGTTTTGGGCTGGGGACGCATGTATGAAGTTAGTCTGACTAGATCAAAGATTGTGTTGGTTGAGTTCACGTCATATCCCACTGTTTGCAGGGCGGCATTTTGGCAGATAATCTATTGTCCATAGATGTTATGATACAGACGCAAGCGAAATGTCGCTCGATGGTAGAAAACTTCATGCCCGAAATGCTGTGTGCCGGCAATATGGATCTCAACTACGATCAGCATCCCTGCCCAGGCGACACTGGCGCTCCACTCATGGGCAATTCAACAATTTATGGTGTCGTTACCTATGGGCTCGGCTGCGGTCACAAAGAACTCCCATCGGTCTATACGAATGTTTGGCTTCACCTGGACTGGATCATAGCAGTTACAAAAAGAAATGACAGCACTGTCATACACCTGTTTTGGAAGAAGCAACTTCTCATCTTACTGCTTAGTTTAATCAGAGTTCTATGTTAAAAGTTGCTCCTGACTTCATTTCCTCATTTTTCTTCAAAATATGAATGAATTTCAGGTTATTTAATGCTTAGTATAAACAGTTGTTTGATTCCTAAATACAAAGTATATAAACGTTCTATATTCTTTTGTACATAACATTAGATTACAACAGAAGCTTATCGATTTATTGAGTTAATGTTCCTCTGTCTATTGGATCTGAATCTGGATCTGGAGCAATCTATAACAATAATAAAGTTATATACAGATTCGATGTTGGATATTCAAGATATTTTTAATGCAATTACTTAGTGAATGTTTGTTTATGTTATGTTTCCAAGTTAATAATGCCGGTTATAAAGCTGCTTTAATGAAGATTTAAGCTCGACTCTAAGAGACTTTAGAGCTGCAAAGCCATCGATAGTTATCCCACTCGATGGATTCTCTCATTGATGATTTCAGCCATCGATACTATCGCTGGCATTCCCAAAAACAGTTTTCAAGCTACTTTTGTCATATAAATAGAGCAAATTGAAATAAAAATTTAATTTCCTAAACTATTAAGATAAACTAAGATAAACTAAACTCAATAATAATAGAGCAAATCGAAACCGAAAATGAATTTCCTAAAAATACTAACAAAAAACTTAATAATAATTATAAATTAATAATAAAATTAGCTTTAATACTAAAATACAGAATTTAAGGAGTGTTACACTCTCCTCTCGCTCTCTGCCCTTTGAAGCATTCTTTCCGATTCAAAGAAGTTTGCTGGGACGCACAAATATTTGTTTGCACAATGAGCGAGACAATTTAATTAATTTTTATTAATCTATAAGAAATTTAAACAAAAAGACATATACCGTCAATAATATCGCCTTCCACTGCACTAGCGTTGTTTCAGTTATCCGCTGAGACGATGTATCAACATCGAACAAAATCCATCGATCTATCGAAAAAATCAACGTCAATCGATACTATCAATGGCGATACTATAACTAGGGTGACCATACATCCTGGAATTCCGGGACATGTCCCGCTTTTGGAGGCATTGTCCCGGTGTCCCGACCTGACACGAAATTGTCCCGGTTTTCTACTGTTCCGATAAAAATGAAGGAAGTGTAACGAATTGTGTAGAATATTTGTTGAAGAAAAAAATATCCATAGACGATTAACTCTTGTGTAGTCGTCGACCGTCCCGGAATGGCCTGGGCCGATCTGGTCACCCTAACTATAACAGCTCTAATTTAAGCCTTAAAATTGTCTGATGTTTATGTGAACGGTTCAGCATTCATCTGATAAACTTTAGTAAATCTTTTTACTGTATCTACGTTTGGCTCTTTAATATATACAATAATACGAAATTACTAAACCTCGTAAATAGATTCTTGAAAAGTATATTGAGAATCTATATTCAAAATGAATGTAAGTTATATTAAGTTCACTAAAAAGGAGCTCAGCTCTCAACCGAAATAGTTTACCCGAAACCAGTGAATGTCAAACTGTGCTTAGCGAAAATGTAGTTATTAAAATATAATCTTTAAATAATGTGTAAAGGATATTATCAGGCCAACGCACACTGTCATTATTTTCTCAGTGACTGGCTCAATATAGCCTTTGATCTTTCCGTTTTATGACTCACCAGAATGAATCCATTCAGATAACCTTACTTTGCACTCACTACAATTGTCAATATATTGACTCAATTGAGTTGTATTAAAGTCTCATATATCAAAAATATTCTTTATAGATTATGAACTGGAATCGGGCCAATCCATTGCCAGCATGGCGGGCCCTCAACGCCCGCTGACTAACGAAACATATTCGGCCTTTAAGAGCGGCAATGTGGTCAAGGGCATACTCTGTCCCTCGCTAACCAACTCTTTCAAGCAGAGCTCGCTGGAGAGAAGCTATCTGACCTACACACACAGGCAAAGGCAGAAGTCGCTCATTATTGTCAACGTGGTGGACTTTGTGCTGAAGATTGTGCTGGCGCTCATTTGGATGCTGCAGCCGAAGGAGGACCGCTTAGACACTGTAAGTGAACTAATGATCTAGGATAATACAAGTTTTGACCTAATCTAATCCAAAACTTGTACCCCATTAAGAGTTATGCGAGCACAGCCACGGCGATTACTTGGTCAGTTTGCTGTGGCATTGCCAATCTGGCCATTTGTTTCCTAGGGTATTGGCGCTGCTTTGCCAACAATTACTTGCACTGGGCGGCGGTCTGCACGTGGGTGCTCTTCAATATACAAGGTGAGTGCGTGGGAGGGAGAGGAGGGAGTTAGAGAGGGGGAAAAACTGGCTCGTATAAAGCATAAATCATGCGTCACATGCGCAGGCCATTAAATTTGCTAATCCTTTGGCCGTCATAAATGTTTTACTGCCTCTGCCACGACAGGATTCATCAGCGAAGGCGTCGGCTTCGAGAACCGGGAGTACCTGGTCTGGTACATTCTGTTCGTCATATTTGTGCCCTATGCGATGCTGCCGCTACCGCTCAAATGGTGCGTCGTGGGCGGCACAATCACAGCCAGCTGCCACCTGGCCGTAATTACCATCAACAAATTGCAGGACAAGACGGTACGCATCACATACTAGACCTTATTTTTCTTATTTTTATATGCAATATAAATACATGTTTATATATATGAATATTCACAGACGCCTTTGGATACGAACTGCGTGCTATTCCAAATTATTGCCAATTTTATTCTGTACACGGCGATTAATGTGGCTGGCATGTATACCAAATACCTGACAGATCGTGGCCAGCGCTTGGCCTTCATCGAGACCCACAAGGCCATGGAGCATAAGAAGGAGTCCGAAAAGGAATTGCAGCGCACGCAAAAATTACTTGATTCGAGTAAGTGGAAAAATATATAGAAAAATATCTTTTTAAATATATATTAATAACAAAAAGATCTGAAGCATTTCTTGCTTATAAAGTTAATGTAAAAATAATTAATAATTTAATCTGAGATAACTGATTAAATTTAAAATACAAAATATTTCAGCTAAATATAGAATATTTTTTTTTATTAAATATAAATAAATATATATATAATAAATAAATTTTTTTTCGAAGCAACAAGTTAATTCCTTTTCAGATTAAAGGCATTTTAAAATGACCTATCAAATATATATATTATATATTACATATTTTATATAAATATATATATAATAATTGATTAGATAAAAAAAAAAAAAAAAAGCGAGAAAATATTTCAGCTAGAATATTTCATATTAATTATTATATTATATTAATATAAATTTATTTGGGAGCAACAAGTTAATTTCTTTTCGGATTAAAGGCATTTTGCCATGACCTTTCTTAACTATCAAAGATATATATTATATATTATATATTTTATTTATTTATTATTTATTACATATATATATAATAATTGATTAGATTCTTAAGAAATATAATAATAATTAGGCGGGAAAACTTTCAGCTAAATATAGAATAGTTCATATTAAATATTTTATTATATTAATATAAATTTTTTTTGGAAGCAACAAGTTAATTCCTTTACAGATTAAATTAAGTATCAAATATATATATTATATATTATTTATTATATAATTCATATATATTATTCAGTTTAAGCAAAAAATACTTAAAATTCCTGAAACTCGAGTTATCTGCATTATCTACACTCGATAGACAATTTCAATTCCTTGAAAACTCATAGCCAGGTAGCTGCATAGCTGCAGGTAAACGTAGCTAAGCTAACCAAAATTTCACAGATTTGCACTCAGCTCAGTCAGTTTGAGTTGCTGAACGACTGCAGGCCAACATATATATTTACTTAGATACCGATTTCTATATACACTTGAGTTAAATTTGTAATTTGTGTAACAAATTCTGTTTGCAGTTTTGCCCAACATTGTGAATAATCAAATACGCAGCGAAATGTACAAGGGCACGGATCCCACTGTGGAGACACAGTTCAACAAGCTGTACGTTTACCCCATGGACAATGTGAGCATTTTGTTTGCAGATATTAAGGTAAGCGAAGTATGTTTCAAAATAGGATTGCTGTAACTAAAATTTCAATCACTTACAAAAGGGATTCACCGAATTGGCGAGCAAGACATCAGCCCAGCAATTGGTAAAGATTCTAAATGATCTTTTCGCTCGCTTTGATCGCATTGCGGAGGTAAGTTGCATTCGCCATGCATGATGTCCTTCTCATTGTTTTCCTGCTACACAGGATAATCATTGCTTGCGCGTGAAGCTGCTCGGTGATTGCTATTATTGTGTTTCACAATTCGAAAGCGACAACTGGAAGACGCGGCCGGATCATGCGGTGTGCAGCGTCGAAACTGGTTTGCACATGATAAAGGCCATCAAGGATGTGCGCCTGCATACGCACGTAAGTGACAGGAAATCCACTGTTTTTATCGACTGTCAATAATGAATGATTTTTCATGCATGAAAGCAGACAGTGGATTTGCCTTTGTTTGTTTTCATGCAAGCCTTTTAGAGGGTTTATGCATATGGTTTACAATGCGAATTTATTTATTGTTGCATAGTTTTAGGTGCTTCTGGAAAACAGAGGCAGCTAACAGAATGCTGTTAGTGCATTACAGTAGACAGTGGCTGTTAAACGTTGCAATACTTTAATGAGCACTGTAATAGAAAGAGCACTGTAATAGAAGAGAGAGGCTGCTAACAGAATGCTATTAGCGCATAGCACTGTTAAAAGACAATCGTGAGCGCATAGCAATTGCCTATTAAGTAACAGAAAGCTGTTAAGCGTTGCAGTACCTTAATAGTACAACTAACATAGCATTCTAGCTAAACTTAACTTAGGAGCGCCGCCAAGCCGCAGTTCACATTCTGTTAACGTTGCAAAACTAATAAAGTTAACAGAGCGCTGTAAGTGACAGTCAACAGTTAAACTGCGCAAAGCTTTTAAACGTTTGCGAAGCGGCATAATTTTTTGGAATTTAATGCCGCAGATTTTTCAGCTGTCAGCCATTTTTTGTTGTTATTTTTTTTCTTACGAATTTTGCACATTGTTTTTGCTATGGCCGCTGCCGCGTTGTATGTAGCACCGTGTACTGCCTGGTCACTGGTCGTTGCTGGACGTGTTGACAATTCATTTGTATGCAAATCTCAGCAGAGCAAAAGGCAGCCGAAAACGGGCGACGACAGCGTCAACGGCAGTAACAATAACATATGCCCCAGGCTGGTCGGTTGGGCTTGGAGATACCCTGTAAATCCTGTAAAATCGATGAGCTGTTGCAGCAATGGCATTTGGTATTTGAAGCTTATATATTTATTTAAACCGAGTTGATTATTGGTGTGGATCAATGTTAGTAGATCTCTTACACAAGGGAGTTAATGTAATTCAAAACTAGTAATACCCCTCTTAGCCATCTACCATGAGTACAGGGTAAAAGAGCAACAGCAAATGGTGCTATATTTTCATGACCCAACTGCAAAAAAAAATTAATAGATTTTTTTGTGTGATTCAAGGGGAAACTCATCTTCCCTTCGGCCTGTGTGGCCTTTAAGCGCATTTAATGAATGCAAAACTTACCGTGGGATAATGACAATTGGGCGACGCAATGTCCGAACGACTGTCAGTCCAACAGGCATTCTGACAACTGCAGCGACCCCAAAAAGTATGCGGCAGTTGCCGTTGCAGTTGCAGTTGCCGTTGCAGTTGCCATTGCAGTTGTAGTTAAATTCGTGCTTTGCATAATTTGCGTTCGTTAATTTTACAGGTCGACCTCAACATGCGCATCGGCATCCACAGCGGCTCCGTGATGTGCGGCGTTCTGGGCAACAAGAAATGGCATTTTGATGTTTGGTCAAATGATGTTATCATTGCAAATCACATGGAATCTGGCGGCATTCCCGGGTAAGTTCAGTCACGAATTAGTTTCACCATGGCCATTTCTATGGCTCACTAATTAGCTCGGTTGTCAACAACATTACGTGAGCCAAACAAATTGCATTAGTAAAAACAAAAATGTATGCCACAAATCAAATACGCTTAAATGTAATTGTGGAGACTCATAGAATAATAAATTATTAGATAATTACTTTAATTTAATACATATGTTTCTATATAATAGAATTTTGTAAGCTTGTTTAAAGTATTTCAATATTTAATAATTAATAATATTTTATTTAATTTAATACAATTATCGCTTTTGACACGCTAGGGATGACATATTTAAGAAGTCATAGCTCTATTAAATCAAAGAATTATTTCCAATTGATTCATTCTAACTATAATAATGAAAGCTCATTTCGGAATTTGTTTTTAATTCATCTTAAAGTAAAGCAAAGTTATTATTAAGTATTTTATATCAGATTAATCATTTTATAGTCTAAACCAACCGATTTCGATATATAAACCTGGCTATAATAGAACAAATAAATTAGGATTGAACATTTGCTGCTTATGCAGATCATGAAAGAATATTTATTTATTTATTTATATTGGAGACTTTATTTGATGAATTCATGTATTACACTAGTGTAAATATATTAAACCTTAGAAATATATTAATACGAAATTCAATTGGAATCCATTGTAATATATGACTAAGCCTATTCGACCAACTCTCAAAGAAATAAGAATGAAATAAACGACATTGCCTGGAGGTCGTGTGCCATGGTATGTGTGAGTGTTAGTAAGAGCATGATCACTCGAATTGTGTCCAGACGAAGTCACTCTGAAAGTCGATGTTGTGAATAGAGAGAGGTAGGTAAAGCTTAGTTTATAGAAAAAGTCTTGGGCGAGCTGCAGCGATCTATGCAGCACTCAGCTGATTGAGCTGAAATTTTTATCAGAGCTGCTCTCTTTCTCTGATTGCCTTTCCACTGATGGTGGATAGAGCGTCGAGAGCATCTCGAAAGACCAGCTGGATGAGTGAGAACAGCGATCTTTGCTGCTTTCAGAAGTGTAAGCTACAGTAATCTATGCTGCACTCAGCTGATTGAGCTGCAATACTTTATTCAGAACTGCTCTCTTTCTCTGGTTATCTTTGCACTGATGCTGGATACTCAGAGCGTCTCCAAAGACCAAATGGATGAGTGAGAACAGCGATCTTTACTGCACTCAGAAGTGAGAGCTATAGTGATCTATGCTGAACAGCTTGTCGCTCTGAAGAGTAACGTCTTTTATTTAAAATACTTTATATAATAACTTAGATCTATTGCCATGGTTTCCTATGGAGTGTAGTTGGAGCATAATGCACAAATGTTTTCCTTATGTCGTTATACTCGATCGGGTGTCATAAATTCCATGTTCATGCTTAAACAAATATAGTAGAAGTAAGCTAATGAATTGCATAAAGATAATGACAAATCTTTGTTATCTTTATTACATCTTTAATAATATAAAATATCTTAAATATATAATTCCGATCGACTTTAACAGTCCAAATAATATTTAAATATTTTAAAATCATTTTTATACCATAATTTTCAAGTTTGTTAATAGATTGACAACCTGCTTAAGGTGCTTCCCCATTTTGTGCTCAATTGTTGTTCATAAATGGCCCCCAAAAAGTGTGCTACGTTTTACAAAATTTAAAGAATTTTGCATTTAATTGGCCGGAAACTTGCCTTTGAACTATTCAAAAGCTTTGGCTTGTAATCATATTTCGATCGGATGGCAGCTCAAGTTTATTGTCAAAAATTCAGGAATGCAAAAATCTCGAATTGCTGCAAGCCGAAACGAGTTGCCAAATAACTTTGGCTCTGTTCTGTGCTGCCTTGGCTTTAATTTTCACAGTTAGCCACATTTTTAATTGGCCAATTAGGGCATGTCCAATGCTGGCAGCAACCAACAATTGCTGCCGTAATTTTTGCTAGCTCAGCGTGCTGAGACACAAGAAACCAAAAACAGAGAAAGAAAGGCAACAACAGCAACTGGCAGAAGCAACAGAAGAAGACAAAACCAATCTGAGAGCAACCACAAACCGAACGAGATGAAAAGCAAAAGGTTCCATTTAATGTAAAATGTTTTGATTTAATTGTGGTCTAGGCAAGCCACAGCCAACTAGAGAAACAGAAATATAAACATAAAACAAGGCAGCGAGGACCACAAGGGCATCCCAATTATGAAAGGCACACACACACACACACACAGGCGAAACTTTACGCACAATCGCTGAAAACGTGGACAAATATTTGAATTTAATTTTCGCCAACTAACCGAGCCGCACCACCTTTTCAGGCGCGTTCACATCTCGGAAGCGACTCTCAACTGTCTGAACGACGCCTACGAGGTGGAGCCGGGCAACGGCGGCAGCCGAGATAATCATCTCAATAAGCTGAACGTGACTACCTATCTAATCAAGCGCACGGAGCCATTGAGGTAAGTGCTTCATGGCTTGTCCTTATCTAGCATTAAACATTCCAAATTCCCTGCAGACCCAAGCGACGCTTTGGCACCCGCAGCAGCGTACATCAGAGCAGCAGCATTGCCGCTGCCGCTGTGCCCAGTCCGGCGGGAACGGCAGCGCTGCCCAAGTCGATATCGGCCAGTGGCAGCGGCAACGATTGCAGCATGGGCAGCACCACAGCTGTGGCCATTGGCGACGGCGGCAGCATCGATGGACGCAGCTTGGAGTGTGCCGTCGCTCTGGCCGTGCAGCCGGCACAGCTGCTGCAGCAGCAGCAAAAGAAAAACATCTCGCTCAACTCGCTGCCCAATGTAGTCGAGGGCGTGGCCCTGGACAATCGTCGTCTGCGCAATGGCATGGCTGCCGGCAGTGCCAACAATGCGAATGCAAGTGGAGCACCTGCTGGCCTCTCCACCGTTTCATCGCCCACGGCCATGATGTCCAACACGTTGGAGCAACAGCTGCGGCCACGCAATGGCACAAGCATACAAAATCTAACGGACTCCATCAGCGCCAAGGGTTTGGTCATAGAGGACGAGAGCACGACCGAGTGGATACCAGAAATACCATTTAGAAATGTAAGTCTAGAGATCTATAGGAGAAGAAATTGGAGTCTGGGTTTAGAGTCTGTGAAAACTTACTAAGTATGATAAGAAAACTTTTAGAGAAACTAGGATTACGATAAACTATAGTAGAAAAGAAACTTAAGAATTAGGATCTTAACTCAAGAATTTGAACAAGTTTCAGATGTAATATATGAAAGAAACTTTAGATTTGGATTTTGAAATGAGATCCCTATTCAAGATATTCAAAATATATATATAAATAATATTATAAAATTGGAATTTAGAAACTAAGCTGAAGATATAGTAACCCCTTTGAACCGACCTTTTCTGTTGGAAACCAAAAAGAATAATATAAACTATAGCAGCAAAGAAACTTAGGATTAGGATTAGGGTTAGCTTAATTTGTAGCCTAGTTCGAGAAATGTTAGGTCTATGTTAGCAACTTTAGTAGAAAATTTATATTTGGATCTTGAAATGAGTTCCCTTTTCAAGAAATATTTAATATTCAAATTTGGAGATTGAACTGAAGATATAGTAGACACTTTGCAGTAGATCTTTCTCGCACGCAATCCTAATAGAACTTCAGATTTTAGTTGGAATATTTGAATAATTAAGTTAATAAGACTAGTAATACAGTTAGGATAGTTAATGCTTATGAGTTATAACTACTATTAATTCGTTAATGAACAATCCATAACATATTGTGGACGATTTATTCCTTGAACAATGAGCAATACAATTAGTTCATAGTTCAATAAGTTCAATAGTTCCTTTTAATGAATCACTCATTCAAATATATTCAGAATTCTATACAAAAGTATGCTTATAAGTGCCTCTGACCACGATTCAAAGCCTAGACAGACTTAACATAAACATAAATAGTTTCAAAACAAGCCAACAACCGCTAGATGGCGCTGATCAACACAAATAATAATCATAATAAAATTTGTTTTCGTTCAACATTTTTAGTTAAACAGTCCGGAGGAGACTTTGAATCGTGCAGATTCCATATTGGTAGATCCGAAACTGGATCATCGCCTTTCGGTAACGCCCATGGATGAAGAGGTATGTGATAAATCGTATTCTATATGCTGAAAGCTTTCCAATTAATAGAACACCACACAGATTGACGAGTTCATCGAGCAGAACATACAAATCAATTCGAATAAGGAAATACGACGCGAATATCTGAATGCCTGGACACTGAAGTTCATCGACAAATGCCAGGAGCAGAAATTCTGTCAGCTGCGCGAGGACATGTTTCGGTGCGTATGGAAAAAGAAAACTTAATGTGAAAGGTCAAACTCAGTTACCAATAATTCTCTTCCTCTAAATCTCTTTCTCTCTCTATCCTCCTCTGGCTTTTTGGGCATTAATTAATGAACTGTTGCTAATTGATTTCTACCTTCTGTATTACACCTGCCATCAGCTCCAACATGCTGTGTGTGTTTGTCATTTGGATATTTATGGTGCTGTGCCAGGTCATCATTATACCACGCTGCACCACCGTCATCATTTGCCTGGCGGCTGGCACTGTGGTGCTTACCTTTTGCTGTGTCCTGGTCATGGCCGAGGAGTTTCCAGGTAAATCAACTGCGTATTAATAACGACCATTGCTTATCAATTTGATCGACTTGCAGGCCTGCCCAGTTGCCTGAAAATCAATTCGGCCAAATTGGTTCATCAGCGTCGACGTCGCACGCTCTTCATCTGCGGCGTCATTGTGTCCATGTGCATGCTGAGCGCGATTGGCCTAGTGCTCTGTCCATCCTCCAGTTACAACGGCACTACGAATGACATGAAGCTCTCTAACGAGTCCTGGGACAGGGAGTCGACGCTCTCCATTACGCAGACGATTCAGCAAAATTTCACAATACGCACACCAGCTATCGGTGGCTTGTCTATAGAGTCCATTGCCAATCTGACCACACCACTGGAATCCTTTGAACTGTCGCATCGACCGTACACATTGATTAGAAATAGTCGCAATTCGATTACTATTCCACCGGATGATAGTTTCCACTGTGTGCATCGTGAATATATTGTCTTCACCTGGGTACTCTGCCTCGTCTCACTGGCCACTGCGCTCAAGCTGTACTACTTGATCAAGGCCATCATGGCTCTGGGCATGGTCGCCTTCTATACCACCCTGATCTTCATCAGGTTCAGCACCGAAGAGAGCTTCAGCCTGGCCAAATTGAGACAGCTCGGCATGCCTCTGGGCGTACAAATGCTAATATTGCTCATCACCTTTCTCATCATGGTGTGCTATCATGCCAGGCTCGTCGAGGTAAGTCTAGTGATAATATAATAGATATAAGACTTTGCTTTGGATCTGCTTTAAAGATTGATCTTTGCGGATATCAATTGGTTAATGATTGAACAGAGTAGCAAGGCGACTGCAAACTTAGAGTCCAAAGCGAGATCTTCTGATGATACCACTGGGATCTGCAGTTGAGTGGGTTATGGGTTGATTGATAACATCCTTTAAAGGGAAAAAACTCTATATAGTTATGATATGATGAAGTAGTTCGATAATATAACGAGAATTTATCCAGCCAAGTTAAAAGAAATATATATTTCAAAGATTTCATGATCTATCCTATCTAAAGTAAGACCAAGACACTGATCAGACTGGGAAGCTTCTCTAAGTAATTACCCAGTCGATTCCATCTTGTCCAATGAATTTTATTGTCTATTGATAAATCGATTCTTTGCATACATTTCCATACATTCCTCACTCTCTACAATTTCCTTGTTCATTCGCAGGTGACCTCCCGGCTAGACTTCATTTGGAAGGAGCAGGCGGAACGAGAACTGACCAACATGAAATCGAATCGTGCTCTTAATGACACATTAATTAAGGTAACAGCGCCTTACTCCCCTCGATTGCTCATTAATTAAATGCTTGATTTAAATGCTCTTACAGAACATTTTGCCGGACCATGTGGCCGAGTATTATCTGTCCGACGAGCACACGGATGAGCTCTATTCCAAAATGCACAATCTGTGCGGCGTTATGTTTGCCTCCATACCAAACTTCCAGGACTTCTACTCGGAGGACATCGACAATGGCAAGGCGTGTATACGCATCCTAAATGAGATTATTTGTAAGTTGATTGATTAAAGGGTGTGCAAATGTCTAATGATGCTGATGCTGATGCTGGTTTACCCGCTCGTTTGTTGTCCAGGTGACTTTGATGAATTGCTGGAGGAGCCACGATTTGCATCCGTTGAGAAAATTAAAACTGTGGGCGCCACTTATATGGCAGCAGCTGGACTCAATCACGAACATTTGCGCGTTCGGGGCGAAACTCCCGAGGATAGCGTCTGTGACCTGGTGGAGTTTGCATTTGCCATGAAGAAGAAGCTGGAGGAAATTAACGGCGACGCGTTCAACAATTTCCAGCTGCGTGTCGGCATCTGCAGTGGACCTCTGGTCAGTGGCGTTATTGGAGCACGCAAGCCTGTCTACGACATCTGGGGCAATACAGTCAATGTGGCCTCACGCATGGACTCCACTGGCGAGAACTGGCGAGTCCAGGTGCCGGACAATACGGCAGAGTTTCTCTGCTCACGCGGCTATACGTGTGTGGTAATTACTGAACTGTTGTTAACCAAAGAGAGAGTGGGAGGGAAACTGATTTATCATTTATATTGCTCTGCAGAAACGTGGCGAAATTAATGTTAAGGGCAAAGGCATGATGACCACCTTTTACGTGCATCCAAAGGGCATCTCGGACAGCCAATTGATCTCACCAGTGTGCATGCAAGCGGGCAGGCCACAAACCCAGACGCCCAATCTACAGCGACAGACGTCGCATCATGGTTCGTTCAGTGCGGTTGTCTTTGGCATGATGCAGGCCACCAAACGCAGCACTGCTATACCAGGCACACGTGAGTACCATGAATCAGTATACGGGGCAATGTGCAATGGACGGTCACTCAAGTAAAGTCCAAGTCTGACTAAGGGATGTGTCTGCTTAATGGGTACTTCACTATGGGTAATGTGAGGCTGTTGCCTCGGGAATCCCGTACTTGTGGTGCTTTAAACCTAGAGTCAGACCCATATGCTTACGATTTTTAACCATGAATCATAATCCTTCTCTAATCATTACTTACTAACTAACTAACTCTGCTCTTAGCTACCGGAACGCCCTCACCGCAAATACGCCGAGGTCATCGGGGCAGCACCTTCAGTTCGGTGCGTCTGTCCCAGAAGTCGACGACTGTTAATCCAGTGCGTCGTAATACAACTCGAGTGCGAGGACGTTCCTATCGCCAGAAAAAGGTAATAACTATTTGATGCAACCGATTATCCGAGGGCATACAAACAATATATATCTTTCTCTCCGCCTGCAGAGCTCTTCAAACAATTCAATAGTCACACAGGCCAGCTCCACGTATATGCCCTCTTTCCGGCGGATCGATCAGATTGAGACAACGATCTCGAAAAGTCACAACGATGCTTTATAGCCTAGCATGCGCACCAATTGGGTTTAAGGATCATCAATTGCCAAACATTACTGTAGAATTTATTTTAGAAAGGGTTTTCCTACAGTCGAGTCTAGCTATAGGATCTGGTGTCCTATTAGATATAACAATTATTCAATTATAAAACAGAGCTAAGTCAGTAGAAATCAAAGTTGTTAGCCAATCTATAAATGTAATATATGTATGTACGTATGTATTAGCTAATTGTATAACATTATCTCAGCACAAGTCTAGTCGTATTCATATAAATATATATAAACTATATAATGAGATACCATCTTTGTTTGTTCTATTATGTGAATTTTTTGTCTAAAAGGAATCAACGATCTTTTTTAGTCAGCGTAAAAATCTAACAGAAAATTTGATCTATAAAACTTTGCATATAACTTATTCATTTTACTAGCGATAAGGTATATTTCTATTTAGTTTTATTCAATTAGAATAGTTAAAAAACACTTTTAACAGTCGTAAGTCAAACAATGAACAAATTTTTCAATTACTGTACAAATAATATATCCCTTATTTTACTAGGTTAATCTATATTTAAAAGAAATACTTAAATATACAAAACTAAAATCAAAAAATCCATAATTTAGTGATTTTATGTGTAAAACGCCAATAAATTTGTAGATAAGCGATCCAAAAAACCACACACAAATCTTAAAATACAAATGTAAAAATGTTATTAGCCCACATATATATGTATATGTAGCTCTATTGGAAAATTGATGTATGCACCACAGTGTAATTAAATAAAAGTTACAGAAATAAATGTGATAAATAAAACAAATCTTATGTCGGGGAAATGGAGTTTTGGACAAAACAACGGAAGCCAAAGAAAATGACCAAACGAACATTGCCAACCATAAATCGAAAACATCAAATATATGGCTAATAAATGAGAGGCGAAGCCAGTCAGGTGATGAATAAAATAGTTAATGCTCGACTAAGAGATACCATGTATATTCCCATATTCTTCAATTCTTCAGGGCATTTAAATCGCATCAAAATACAGTTTGAAATTTGGTTGTTCAACAATTATTGTAGCTCAAAATAATTCAACATAATGATTCAACATAACTATAATTCCCGCCAGCCGCTATATCACAATTTCTCCCGCATTCTGTGTTTATAAAACGCCAGAACTGACGGAAAAATAGCTAAATTAGTAACACTGATAGATGCATACATAAAGTGACTGTACTTCTCCTCTTATTAGATTTATTTTAAATTATTATCGATATTTATAAACAGCGTATTATCGATAATTGACACTGAGCATACAGCTAGCAAATCATCATACCCATATTTAAACATACATACAATGGGTATAAAAAGAAAACCGAAAATGACGCCACGCCAACACTCATCGAAATAAATACGGCTACAATAACAACAAAAACCAACAGAAAACTCTATTTTTATCACAGATGCAGACGAATGCACCTTGAACAGACGAACAGCGGGCAAAAGGCAAAAGGCAGGCGAAAGCAACTGGACAGACGACAGCTGGAGCCGAAGCACTTGACGAGCAGACGGTCCGGTCTGGTCCAACTTCCCACGTTGGTTACGTTTCGTTAAGCGAAATGATGAAAATGCAAATGACATTCGTACGCACGAAGTTTAACTTAAAACTAGCGGGGTACGCTAGTGAATACCCTAACTATAAATCTAGTAGACTAGTATGATCCAGTATGATCTGAATCAGCTATAGTTAATATATGATGTAAATGCAAAATCAAAATGCTTATATGTATGTATTTAAACTATTTATTTAAATATATTTTTAGAATTGTTATATTGGTTTGCTTATATGCATATATATAAATATTTCTGGCAGTCGAGCATGCCGTGCATGTGTTGAGAATATAGAGCATGGACACATACGGAAACAAGAACAACAACAACGCAGGCAAATGCCGATGCAGCAACCACTTGTGCGCTTCCACTTATTGGCGGCGCCGGCAACGCCTAATGTGACTGTGTGCGGTAGCTGATAAGACACCGTTGTAGTTGTTGTTGTTGTTGTTGTTGCTGTTGTTGCTGTTGCTGTGATGCGTATGCGGTTCAGAGAGCAGCGGCAACAGCAGCGACGGCAACAGCAAATGCCTCGAACAAAACAAACAATGAATGAATGAATGCGAGTAAATTTTAAATTTCACTGCGTTGTTTGTGTATTTCAACGTAGATTACCGGTTTCTTGGCCCCTGAACCGAAACGCCCACCTAAAATATAGATACACTACATGTCAAAGAGTATGGTGCATGAGAACATTATTAGAAATTATAGACATATTTAGTTTATTTTTTACTATTTTTAAAGCATTTAGTTTTACTGTACGAAGACTTTATTGGAACCACAAACGTAACATTTCGCAGATTTTTTTGTAACTTTTAAACTAATCAACATATTGATATAATATTTTTTGTAAAATATAGTTAATTAGTTGAATAATGACACTGTATTTATATCAATATTAGATATATATTGATATATATATTTAATATATATTTTTTAAGTATATACATATACATTTCAATAATATATCTAAAATTTATATATGAAATTATATAATTATAATATTATTACTATAATTTATTTGTTGCTTTAAGTATTTAAGTAAGCTCCTAAACACAAAAGAATAGATCATACTTTGTTTCAAAGAGATTTCCAAGTATTTTCCTATTAAAAAGCAAAGGGGATTACTTTCATTTTTCTTCGCAAATCTGTATTCACACATACACAAGCAGTATTAAAATATCAGTAAGTGTATCATCCATACAATACAAATTCTCAGCATTCAATAGGCTTATGTTTGTACAGCCACACAATGTTGACCGCCTGTAGCGCACTCAGCGCAACAAAAATGCCCGAACTTTCCCGGAACTCACTTTGCTTCCGCTTGGCGCTAAAGCAACATGTGTGCACCAGTCCGGCTTTGTATGAGTGTGTGCCACAATGTTTGTTGTATGCATGTGTGTGTGTGTGTGTGTTTACCGGCGCAACCCCTGTTGCTAGGCATTCCAATTTCATTCATAAAATGTTAAGCTGGCAACAAGCAATTTACATTTTCTTAAGACTGATTGATTGCACAGCCCATTTTATATTAAATTGTTGAAAAAAAAAAAAAACAAAACCATGGGAAAAACTACAAAGATACCATTTATAGACATATAATTTGCAACTAATTATATCGTTTTACTACAAAATATTTGATTAAAACATTTCGCGCCATTTCTCAGCTGTTCGATAAATCCAGTGTTAATTAACAGTTTTTTTTTTTGTGTTAACATGGCTCCGAATTTTTGGATGTAATCACAGCAACTATACATTAGTACTGTTCAAAGAATAAAAAAATAACAGTCAAAATTTTCAGTTTTGTCTATCCATCTACCACGCTTGCATTAGTGTATTTCGAAACATGGCTTAATAATTTAACAGAGTGTGTTATGTTAACAGCATACTATTCTTGGAGCATGCTATCTCTGTCTGCTCTCTTGCTTCGTCTTCCGCTGTTAGTTTGCGGTTCGCTCTTCATTATCGTTTCATTTCTCGTTGCGAACGGTTGTGCATTTGGCGCGCGCGTATAATTTAGTTGCATTTAACTATTCGCTTTTCACAAATCGAAATCGGAATATAATTTAGCGCTTTGCATTGTATACGCATATTCGTCGTTGTCGGCTTTATAAAATATTGAATTGAAACCCATAAATGATGTGTATATATGCAAGTATTAGTATACACAAAGTGCTTAAAGCAATAATAAAGTGATGTTAAAAGCATTTAAATACAAAAATCAACAAAAAATAAAAAAAATCTCGAACAAAACGCATACGTCGAAGTCTGTGTCGGTTGCGGTAGAACAAAATCGAGTTATTTTCATTTACAATTCTTATCTAAATGCAACACTGTAAACCAACACTAACATAATGCTGTTGAAAAAGAAGCGATATATGTGTGAAGAGCAGGACGACGCTATTGACGTCGTTGCTGTTGTCGAGGCAAGCAACAACAGAAACACCAACGCGAACAACAACAGCAGCAGTAGTTATGGATCCAACATGGCTGAAACACGCGAAGTCCGAATTGAAGAGCAATTAAAAGTGAAAATTGGTATGTAAATCTGTGCAAATCAATGAAAACCTCAGAACAACTACTAAACGAAACCACTATGTGCATTAACTAACAACAATTTACACGCGTACGCCAGTTTATCGAGGTGAAAAGTGTATTGGAATGCGAGCGCGTCGCTAGGAGGCGCCCAAAGCAAACGTGAAACAGCAAATTGAATAGCAGCTTTTTGAAAGAAAGACGTGCCGTAAAGAGAATAATGAATAAGTGAATTAGTGAATATCAACTTTGCAATTGCAATTGATTGTTTAGCATTAACAAAATACAGTAATGAATGCTATTTTTTTTTATTTGGCTGAAAATGCATTATTGTGTGTGAGTGAGTGTGAGGCAGCAGCGTGCGGTGCTGTTCTCGCGCATGGCACGGCCGTATCATGCCATCTCGCTCTGGCAGCACTCGCGTGTGTGTGTTTTCGATGCAGCAAGCAACAAACCAACATTTTACATTGTTGTTGTTGTTGTTGTTACTGTTGCTGGCAAAGCCAACACGAAGCTAGTTCCGCTGGCTGTTTTGTCGACCAGCCGACACCGTTGCTGTTGCCCGTTGCGTTGACTGGCTGAATGTTACGGCATCGCCCCCGCTGCCGCGTGCAGTTGCCCCTTTTTGTGAATGAATTTCGCTTGTGTGTGTGTGTGACGACGCTTCAGTTTCAGCGCATGTGCCAACACACTTACACAGACTCACACACACACACGCATACATGTACACATTGAGCGATGTGTGGGTTTTTTCATGAATGGAATTCGAATTCGGTGTACTTTTCTCTGGCGCTGCCGCCCACGATTGAGTTATAGTAGGTTATGCAAAGCGCCCTGTTAAGTTAACAGTGTGACGTCACTTTATCGGAAATTCGTGTGCGGGCGCTGATCTTTGTATGAAAATCAAACGATTTTGACACTGTTATCTATCTCAAAGCCAGTAGACAAAACAAAAACTTTAAGTGCCGATAGTTACTAGTTCTATATAGATTCCCAAATCGGACAATATATTGGTTTTACTAATTATTTTTGTTCTAAGTCGTTTTATATGCAGTGATCGCTCAGGTAATCCTTTGAACGAGTTTACTTTCGTGTTGAATAGCTTTAACTTTATATTCCAAGACTTTCATTTGCAAAAGTGAATAGTATTAATAAGTATTATTCATTTCCCATCCATCCACATCATTATATCTACCCCTTTTTATCATTATATTGAGGATCTGAGGGCTAAAGATGACGTGCAGCATTTTTATCTTCTGTCAAGATTTGTGGAGCTGTTTTAGGCAGATTATGTCTTTCTTGAGGCTTTATACCAAGAATCATACTCCGTCTTCGATTTTATAACTAATGCACACGTTTTATTTCATTATTTCCGGTGTTTCTAACATTGGAGCAGGTGTGAACCGCAGCTTTATTGATGTACCTGCAATGTGTATTATACTCAAATATTTAGATAGATTTCCATAAATAAGCATTACTCACAGGCGAAAGCCTAGTCAGCACTGTCTATTAACCATTTATTCTGACATATTATCCATTTTGGCCATATCATTGCTGCTGCCAAAAAGCCTCAAAGTTTATGCCATTATCTTCACAATTTGTTTATTTTAAGGGAATAAAATAAAGCATTGACCATTTTTATGGTGCCTATTATTGGAATTTGGTATTAAATAGTTAATTTTGGTTGCTTTGGACCACTTGCCGGATATCAGTTTAAGTGCCCGCCAAACTTCAGTTGAGATAACAGAGCACAATCCGAGAATGTGACGTCACAAGAGCCCTGTTAGTTAACATTAAAAGTAACGGAACTGGTCTTTGCATAACCTATGGTGTCTTTTAACAGTGCCTCGATTTTGCAATTTGATTGCACGTCCAAGTCCCGATAACAAAACAAAGTTTCTTCACATCGATTAATTGTGTGCGCCAATATCAAAAAAAGGTCAACATCGTCGTCACTTGCTCATGAATGAATGAGCAAGAGTCGCATCTCTATACCTGATGCTCTCTTTCTCTCTCTCTCTGTCTGTCTGTCTCTTCCTGTCTGGTCATAACTGTAACCGCTTCAACATTTGCGACTAGAGGCGACAGATTCTCCTCTTCTCGTGCTTTTGCTGCGGTTATTTTGTGTACTTGACTGGTTTTACATTTCCTGTATCGCCTTTTTTGTCGCTCTTGGTCTCTTCGTCGTGTGAATAGAGAATTATGAAAGCAAAAAAAAAAACAAAAAATTCAAAAATAAAACCACAGCCAAAACGTGGGACACAAGCAACAACAACAACAGCAACAAAAAAGGGTTACTTCTATTTATATGTGTGTGTGTGATGGCCTCATTTGCCTGCCGCCTGCCTGCGTTTGCCTTAGTCCGATCGCATTTCACACCTGCACGGACGGAGCCCCAACGCTCTGCAAATAAACATATCTTGATACACATTTATTTATTTTTTTTTTTATTTTTACCTCTTTTCCATATTACTTGTGCGCCAAACAGTGGCGCGCTCTACCCAGGGCCTTGCGCGCTGCTTTACATTTTCATTTTCCGCCCAAACAAATTCAATCTTTGCTTTTGCTACGCTGCGCTGTCGCCCCTTCTGCTCATAAATTATATGCAAAGCTGCTGCAACAACAACAACAGCAAACATTGTAGCAGCTTTTGATTTCCGTTTCCCATCACATGAATTTCCTTTCTTGCGTGTGTGCACTGTTTCGGCTCGAGTTCTTTTGCCATCAAACTTTTGCTTTTGCCTTTGCTTTGCTCCCCTTTCCAAGACTTTTTTTTTTGCACGCTTCAATTGTTTTCGCATGTGCTTGTGCTTGCTTGTGTCATTGTCGGCCTGAACTTTTTGCTGTCTGTCTTGTCTGTCCGCTTTGCCAGCCGTTTCCTTTCTGCTGCTTGCACCACAAACTCTCAGCTGTCTTTTTCTCCTTTCTGCTTTCGGCAGCATTATGGTGCTGAGGTAGCTTTTTTTACGTTGTTGCTGTTTACGTTTATACTTTAATAAAGTTGGTGGTTGACGAGGTATTGAAAGAATTATTGCAGCAAATATTATATAAACATGGGGTATACCCTATTAGAGAGAGTATATTGAATTAAGGGTTACAGTTCCTACATCTGGAACTATAAGTAGATGACGAAGGCAGCAGTACAGAAGTATATTTATATCCATATCTATATGTATGAATCTTATATTTTACATATTTAAACTTAAGATTTGATAGTCAACAACAAACCATTAGCTGAGGGTTACTCTAATCCCAAATCATATCATCACAAATAGAGTTCAATAGCATTGAGTAAATTAAGGTCATATTGTGACAGAATGCTTCTTCTTAAAATGTAAGCACCGTTATATACCTATTGCAAGTTGAACGTTCGTTCGTTCCATTCGATTCCATCCCTCCCATGTCCATCCGTTCTTCGTGCTTTGTGCAGTGTGCCCGCTTGTCTGGGTCTGTGCCTTTGCATATTTTTCTCTCAAGTTTCATATTTCCACTTCATTATGCTTTGCATGCTTAATAATACTTCCACTTCGTGCTCAGTTTCAATTACACAAAGTTTCGCTTTTGTTTGTTGTTGGAGCTTTCCATTTTGTTGGCTGTTGCGATTTCTACACCGCAACAGCAGCACTGACCGAAATTGCCGTAATACTTTTTCCACTTAATTAAAATGTTTAGCGCATAACCTAAATTTCGTTTTTCATGCGATCGACTCCCTCCCCTCATCTCATGCGCAACACCCAGTGAGCACAGTAAGATGCCCAAGCTGCAAAGTTGCAGTTTTTAGACTATAGAGGGCGCACGCCACTCAGTGACTCATAACTGACTCATTTAACGGGGATTCTAGACACAAGACTCAAGAGACAAGACATAAGACAAGCAGCAGCTATGCAATTTATGCTGAAATATTGATGACAATTTACATGACGCGACGCCCAGCTGACAACGCTGTTGGTGTTGCTAGTCTAGTGGTTGGTGGAACTTTGGCAAGTGGAGGTGGTGCTGGTGCTGGTGCTGTTGGCGGTGGTGGCTAGGGCAGGGTTACGTGCTGGGTTAACATGGGCCACACACGCACTGCGGATTCTGTTGAACTTGAAAACTCTAACAAGTAGCTGACAGTTTGTTGTAACAGGCACAAATGAGCACGCATGCATATGTGTGTGTATGTGTGTGTGCGTGTGTGTGTACAACAAGAAATAGTTTTTTGCCTAAAAAGGCAATTAATTAAAAGCCGGTTGGTTGTTGTTGGTGGGGTCTGAGCAGCAGCAGCGGCAGCAGCAGCAGCAGCAAATCCCAAACTGGTTGCCAACAAGCACTTGAACCACTGCGGAGAGGATTGTCCGAATGCCTGGGACTATTCTAGTCTGTTTTTTTTCTGATCTCTGTTGATCTTCGCTGCTTTGTTGACAATTAGTCTGCCTTGTCGTTTGTCGTGTTCCTTTTGTCTTTGTCGGTGGTTGCTTTATTTACTCTTTTATTTTTTTCTTTCTTAAATCATTTTTCTAATACATATTTTTGTCTTTATAAGCTTTGTACGCTTGTTACTCGACTAAAGAACAATTAAAATGACATTTTTTCATTTGAAAAACTCTTTAATGTTTAAGCCAAGCGATATGGTCATATTTAAGCACAATCTTAGTCAGTTATCTGTTGCTTTGTATCTGAATAAATATGAATTACACGCGAAATGTTTCAAATAAAAGACTTTGAAAATATTCTTGGGACTGCGAAAACTTGTTAAATTCACTATAATTGTCAACTTTAGTTCATTTACTATATCTATTTAGTTCACTAGATCATTTATTTGAACATATTGTGTCGTTCATGCTCTACTCATGTGTATCGATCGATAACTATTAAATAAGTGCACTAGTTCATTATAATGAGTCGCGCAATCGAACTTGTTCTGAACGATGTCTTATGCACAAAGTTGCCATCTCTTCAGGGCTGCAGAAAGCCAGATCAACTAGTCAAATAAAAGCCAGAAATAGCTAGGTAAAAGTTGGAAACTCCAGAAGAAACCTTTTGCGTTTTTAAGGGAATTTTCGTATGGCTTTGATATGGTTGTTCGCATCTTTGGCACGAATAGAAAACTTTTCTTTTCCGAATTCGGAGTTTGTAAAATGCCAGAACTGACGGGTAAATAGCTAAATTGGCAACACTATATATGCAAGGCACATCCTTGTTCTAATTGGATATACGAATCAATTTCAGATTGTATAATTTAACGAAAATAATTACAACATACAATTTTAATTCAATATTTAGGGTGATCAGATTTAGTATAAGTTTTTTCTATTTTGTCAGATTAATAATTTAAAAAAGTAAGTTTTTTCATATTCTCTAAATATCTAGCTAACGATCTCAATCCGAGTCAGCAGCAATTAATTGCAATTCTCTTTGTTAGGAAAGTGTCAAGTGTGACCAGCTGCGTTGCTTTAGAATTGTTGTTAGCAAAACTTTCAAAATTGCCGCTGTTGCCGCAGTTGCCACAGTTGCTGCTGTTGTTGTCCTTGTTGCCATTGCTGTTGGTGTTGCTGTTGTACTTGTACTTCCAAAGAACAACAACTGCATGTAATTAGCGCGTTACTAAAATACTTTTTATTCAGGTCGCCATGCAATGCACTTTTGTGGCAATGTTGTTTAACTTGTAGCTGCGTCGATTAGCTGCAACAGCTGACAACGTCATCGACTTGAGCTCGCAGCTCATCATGACGAGCGTCGTCATCAAGCTGAGGTTGCAACTGTCGACTGTCGACTGTCGACTGTCGACTGTTGACAGCTCCAATGATTAACATTTGTCTTTTACTTTCTTACCCAACGATAGTAATAATAATAATGCAGCATTCACAGAGAGTTTAACCCGCTCTCGCTCTGAGTCATTCCCTCTCCTTCCGGCTGTCGTCTTTTATGACTTAACGCTTGACCTCGCCTCGCATCACTTTGATGTGCTTTGACTTTGCTTGGGGTCAGCTCTGGGTCGATTGTCTTTGGGCTCTGCTCTGCACCCTAAGCACCAAGGCTTTGAACTTCACGCTGTGCTGCCACTTCTTTTTGTTGTTGTTGTATTCTTTGATATAACCAACTGACATTAATATATAAAAATTAACTCGTGTAATTTGTAATTAAAACTTCAAGTTTTTCCCTTATTACGTTTGCTAACCATAACATAAATATAAATTTTATGCCATTATTTATGTGCGCTTCGCTTGTTTCAAGTGTCGTTTTAGCAGTGTTGTGTGTAGAACCCCATAAAGGTAGCCCAGGTCGGAAGTGTCATGGGTTTATTAAATCTTCAGTTAGTGCTTTTAATAGCTTGGTCTTCTTTTTGTTGGGTAAAAACCTTAACAAAATGCCCCGTTTTTAATATGCAGTAGTCGCTAGACTGGAACGAAATTACTACTCATAAAAGACTTATTTTTGGAATAAGTTTTGAGAGAAGTTAAACAAGTCAGTCGAATAAAAATACAAAAGGTTTTGTCATTTGAATTCTTACACTAAATAGATTTTAAATAGAACTTATAACCTATTCAAGAATATCTTAAAAGATGAATTTGAAAGATTAGGCAAGTTTTACTGTATTAAGATAGTTCTAGTATAGATAGCTCTTATGTGATGCTCTGTCAACCTGGTCAAGAATAGTAACTCTCATATATAGCTAATAAATATATATAGTCGTATACTATATATACAATAAACCCACGCAACATGGGAACAATTGTTTGTTTGAGCTCGTGTCGCGAGCTGTGTTGTGGGCGTTTTAGCAGAAGTTTATTTGTTATTGTTTCTATTATACAAACTTGGCGACACAGCAACTTTGTCATTGTTGTTGCTTTTACTATTGTTGTTGTTGTTATTGTTAATTCAGAGGTTTGGCAAAGTTAATAGGCGTCTATTTTTGGTCACATCCAGAGGCCTCGACGTGCATTATGTTGTCGTAGCGCTGCTTTAGATGCGAGTCGTGTGTCGTTGTCGTTGTCGTAGTCGTCGACAGTTGGTGACAAAGTCAGTGACTTGACTGATTGCCAGGCATGGTTAATTGAAGGTTAATGGCGCCAAAAATGAGCATCGCGGGCTGCTTGGCATGCCACATGAGACCTGTCATAATAATACATTTATAATTAGTTGAAGTTGCACCGATGAAAACTCAAAGGAAAAACAGAAAGCTGTAGCCCGTAACCCGTTGCCGTTGGTGTATAATAAATAAAGCACAAGCGAAATACTGGCAGCTGAGCCAACCGCAACCACAAGATACAACTAGCAATGACAAGGCAGCAATGCGGTTACTCATTGCCATATTGATTATATTAAGATGCTGACTGAGCTGCTGCTGACAATAGCCCAGACATGAAATTGATAACCAAAACATGAAACAAGCTAAAGAAATCAACGGAATTCTGTCAGAAATGAGAGGGAATATATAGGAAATGATTTTATATATAAATTGAGAATATTGAATTTGCTATGATTTAATTTGAGCAATTGGATGACCACGAACATTGTAATTCTCAAAGATAATCAAGGTCAAGGAGAGCTATATTAATATTGTTTCTATAAAGTATAATAAAAAGTTATAAACTATGAGTACAATTATTGAAAAGTACAGTCTTGACACTTAGCTGAATTGAACTGAAATTAAAATGGGAAAGATCTGAAGTAAAACATGTAAAATATCCAAAAATTGTCCAAACTCCTTCAAGAGTACGGATTGGACAGTCAATATTGAGCTTAACAGAAAACATGTAGATCTTTAAATTATATTAATTGAATTGCTATAAAGTATATATATTATAAAGTATATATAGCTCAGTATTGGCTGGCCTTGATCTCTCAGATTACTAATATTAAGTGTGACTACATCAGTTACAGTCAGCTTAAATCAAATCAAACATCGATGAAAAGCTTCTATTGCCTCTTTCTATACAGCCAGCTAACCTATTAGAAGAGTTATACCGGTAGGCTAGATAGCTGTTGACGAGATAGGGCTCGCTTACCGCACGTATCAAGCGACATCAAGTGCTTCATAAAAGAAATATCAAAACGGCGATCAACGATCGATCGATCGGACGAACGATGACGCTAATGAAAAGCTGTAAACACGCGAGCAGAAGCCAAACAACAGACAAACAGGCAAGCGGGCAGGCAGGCCACTCAGGCCAGGCCACCAGGCGAAAGAAGAAGATGATCGTGTGGATGAGAAACGTAATCAGACCGGAAATCGATCGGCACGTACAGCAGCGCAACAGACAAAGACAGACGCAACAGATGAGAATCAGACAGAGAGAGGAGAGACAGAGAAATAGAAAGAGAAGACGCAGACATGCCGGGCAATAGCAGCAGGAGAGGGAACTTGTCTGTAAATGATTAAAATGTACTCATTTCTTCAAGAACTGGAGAAGAGCATCATCAAATGAAAATGGAATTGCATATTTGGCTTGTTGGTGAGGTAAACTGGATTGCACGCTAACTAACCAGTTACTTCCTTTGGCTCCAATTAGATTGGAGTGTAACCCTTCTGCTGCTGTGTGACCAAAAGGAAGTGGTAAACGGAAAAAGGAAGTTGTTCACAGGGCCTAGGGAAATGAATGAATGCAGCTAAAATGTGCAACGATATTATGAATGCAACAAGCAGCACAGACCCATATCATAGACACACACACACAGCTCTACTAGTGTACAGCGCTGAGGGCGTACACCTTTTGGCTCAAATCTGCATAAAGTGCAAGTAATCTTTGCTCGACAGGAAGCTGACGTTTAGACAAACGGCCAGAGACCCAGACGTCATCATCATCATCGTCATCATCACGTCGTTTGGTCTGTCTGTAAATCTCTCATCCGCTGACTCGGCAGCGCGAACAAAATATATATCCACTCTACATATATAGCGCGAGAGAATTTATCTCTATTTCCGTTTCTTTTGCATACGAAATTCGCTGCCTTTTTTCTCCCCCCTTTTTATACAGCCTTCAAAGGGGTATAATAATTTTATTTACTTTTTCCAGCAAAATGTTGAGAAAATGTAATAAATTATTGTAGTTACTTTCTAAAGTAAAGATATATTAGAAACTGTATAGTATGGCGTCAATCGGAGTAGTTATAGTTGTATAGTATAGATATATATATCTCAATACATATAAGGGTATTTCATCTTCAGACTACCAACTTTCAGCAGTTCCATGCTGTTTTTCTTTGTTTTTAGAATATCCACAGACCTCACAACTTCTTTTTTCCTCAGTCCCAAGTATCTCTTTTTTTATTTTTTTTTTTAACTTTTTGTGCGCTGCTCTTGAAGTAATCGCCTCATTAATTCGCGGGCGTTTCACGCTGCACTGAATCAATTTGCATATTGTGCAAAAGGAAAAACAGAAAATGGAAAACAGACACACAGATAGACAGGCCTAGAGGCGAGAAGGAAGGAAGCGTAGGAGAGTTGGCATCAAAATGAAATCTACTTACAAAGCCTTTAAATTTAATTTTCCTTTTGCCATTTCGGGGACCTGGAAATTGAAAGCATTTAATGAGTCTGTCGAAACACGAGGCGCGCCTTTTTACGTTAACATACACACTGTATATATATATGTATATATATAGAGAGATATTCACATCTATCTTTGAAAAGCCGATTCTCTTGCTGCACGAATCGTGGCGTAATTTTGTGTGCGCCTGAATGACATTGACGGGGCACACTCCATGGGCAAATGTCAAAGTTGTTTTTGGCTTACGTTTTCTTCCTCTTCATCATCGTCAGGCAAGAGAGCAGGGGGGGGAGTGTCGTGCACTCATTTGATGTGTGTCTGTCTGTGTGTGGCTGGCCTTAGATGTTGCCACATGGTACACGTGTAAAACGGGAGCTATTATTAGATCTCTCCATCAAGCCAAAGCAATTTGGGGGAAAAGCCAAAAAGATACTGCTCTAATCATATAAGCTGATTCATATTAAAAAAATATCATGCATTACGTTAGGCATAAGTCTTCTTATCAATACGTAATTGAATATTCAATTACCTCATGCACTCGCACTCGAGCTGATTCGAAGAAGAACATCATCGTTCGCTGAGTAGTTCAAGTTCAATTTTCTGACCTATTGCTGATATTCCAGAGAAGTAGACGCCACATTTCTAAATTTGTGCATAAAAATAAGGGAATTACCTAATTCATAGCTTGATTCTTGGTAATATTCATAAGTAATTCTTTTTATATATACTATAAAATCTCTGTCATAATATATAGTCAGAGTTTGGAAAATGCAAAATAAGAAGAAAGAAAACTTTACTTCCGCTTGAGTTTATAAAAAGTCCCCATCCATAGACTTGGCATGATTACTTGGCACATGTAAAATGATATGAACTTTAAATCATTTTCAAGGACGTTTAATCAAACGGCTTCGAAATTAAATTTCGAAATATATATATATATGTGTGTGTGTGTGTGGATTTTCTAGAAATTCGTTATCTATTTAACGCACTACCTTTTGCCCATAGACTTTCCCTGTGATTAAATAATTCGGTATAAAACCCAATTATTACGCTCAAATTTAGCCAATGCTTCGCAGTTCATTCAAATGGAATTTCACTATATTTATATATACGTGTGTGTATGTGTGTATTTTCATATGACAACGCCACGCAATATGTAGAAACATAAACGAAAGCAAGAGGAAGAAAGGGGGAAGAACAAGCATTAATGAATTTGGCATAAATAAAGCGCGTCACACAGCGCACAATATTCGGCAGTTTGTTTGACTGGCTGCGAGGACTGTGTGGAATTCCCTCTGCCAACAAAAACAGCGGCGAAAAAATGTGAAAACGACACAAAGCAACAACAACAACAGCAGCAATAGCGCGCGATGCCAATTCATGAATCATGAATGAATGAAACTGACTGTCTGTCGTGTCGCGGTTAGGAGAGCAAGTCAAAGAGAGAGAGAGAGAGAGAGTTAGCAGCAAGTATAGCAGCCGAGCGGGAGCAGGAAAGAGTAAAAGTATTTTTTTTGTCATTTGATTTGTATTTTATTTCATTTCATTTTGTTGTTGCTGCCGCTGCTGCTGCTTTCGTTTGTATTTTTGCATATAAAATGCGACTGTGTATTGTTTTTCTTGTAGCATTTACGTTGCCTCCTCCATTCATAAAACGAAACTTGGAATGCCAAGACGAAAAAAAAGAAGCAAAAACAAAATAAAAGCAACGACAAGCGTCGGTTTCGTCGTCTTTTGTTATCAATCGTATTTGTTGGTGTTTTTTTTTCTTACGACTACAAAGTGAGAGCGCGAGCGAGCGTAAAAAGCAACGTTATTTTGTCACTAATACACACACACACTAACAGTAGGCAAATATGTATGTGTAACCCAATTGGTCTCTCTGCCAAAAGAGACATTCACACAGACACGCACGCAGCTATAGTAGTAGTAGTTCACCTAGTCCAGCCCAGCCAGTCCTGTGTCAATAGGAAGGCCGAAGAGGCACCTTCTCCACTCGCCTCATGGAATATCAAGAAGAAGAAGAGTCGAGTCGCTCGCAAAACACAATATTTTTGCGCATTTGCCTTTGCATGCCTACATGCCTACATGCTGCCTAGCACGCACACACACACACATGCATAAATATTCATCATACGCATTATATTTCCGCTCGACTGCCGCTGCTAATTTATATGCTCTGTACGCAATGTGAAGAAAGAGTATATTAGTTTAATGCATCAATTTATATTGTTACTAAATATATGCCATAAATTAATAATGATCGGCAATGTTGGTTTGAAAGTCATTGAAAGTCAGTTTTAAATGCACAAGTCAAATATATTTATTTATTTCTATTATTAACACTGACACTGTAAACAGAGTATGGCGCAATCGGCTGCAAGGTTTTTAATTCTCATTGAGTATACTTTGCCAATGCCTTCCCGCTGGTCATTGCCTGATTAACTTGGCTTATCAAGGCAATAACAGCAACAACGAACTCTTAATATTAACTTTTAACACTCAAAAACAGGGACATGCCGTCTAGTCAAGCATCTGGCATTGTTTTTGTTGCTGCTGCTGCTGCTTGTTTTTCGCCCAGGTGGGGCTGCGCATCGATAATGCAATTTATCGGCGCACAGGAAGTCACGTTGGTGTCGGCCTGCCCTTTGCCGGCATCAAAGTGAGCCGACAAAACGTTGTGCTAAAAAAAAGTTATGTTTAAACTAAAATGAAATGTTAAATGTACGCATAATTAAGCGAACATTGCTTTCGCAATGAGATTTAGCTATTTCTTGTTGAAGATGTCAATCGTAATCTTATCGATGTTAGATATGATTGAAGCCAAAGCAAATTTATGGCGATAGTTATACAGGAAGCTGATTCACTTAACGTTAGTTGCAGATTCGGTTCACAGAACAAGTGGTTTCATTAAGTAAACTTAAACTTATACTCTCATACTTATATATTCCACATATATTTTTCGATTTGCAGGTGAAGCAAAAAACCTGAGCAGTCGGAATGCAGCAAACACTAGTTGCAGCACTCAGGGCACTCGAGACGTGTATTGCACCATTGCCTTGGATCAGGAGGAAATATGCCGGACGCCCATCAGCGAACGTACCCTGTCGCCATTTTTTGGCGAGGAGTATCAGTTCAAAATACCGCGTCGTTTCCGCTATCTGTCCGTCTATGTGTGGGACCGGGATATGAAGCAGGACAAGCCCATTGGCAAGATAGCAATCAAGCGAGAGGAGCTGCACAAGTACAATCACAAGGACCATTGGTTCTCGCTGCGTCCAGTCGACTCCGATTCGGAGGTGCAGGGCATGGTGCACATTCTGGTGGCCTTCGAGGAGCTGCCACAACTGCTAACGGAGAGCATCGAATTGGCCCAGCTACAGCATCATCCGCATCATCAGCGCGCCCATCTGAATGACTACAAGGAGAACAACGAGCTAAGCAACATTCAACGAGCCGCAGCAGCGAGTGGGGCCAATTCTGCGGGCATGACACTCAAGACTCGGGCGGCAGGTCTGTTTGGACATGTGCCCCACCACCAGCAACAACAGCAGCTGCAGTTGCAGGCGCATCTGGCAGCCTCCTCCACGGATCAGCTGGCCAATTGGAAGAATACGCATACCAGCAATGTGCGCGTGGCTATCCGAGTACCGGCGTGTATAGACCTGGCCAAGAAGCAGGGCACCTGTGATCCCTTTGTCATCTGCACGGCCTACTACAGCAACAAGCAGGTGATTACGAAACGTACAAAGCAACGCAAGAAGACCGTCGATCCCGAGTTCGACGAGGTCATGTACTTCGATCTCTCCATTGACTCCGAGGCGGGCAGCACGGGCACCACGAACAGTAACAAATCTACTGCGTCGCTTGAGTCCTCAGCGAATAAGGCGTATGCGATTTACCCACTAGGCGGCGCTGATCTCTGCGAGATTGCTGTCACGCTTTGGCATGACGCCCATGGCGCTATGGCAGATAAGGTTTTCCTGGGCGAGGTGCGTCTCCCGATGCTAAACAATCAACAGCAGCAGGCGGTACAGCCATCTGCCTGGTATTACCTGCAGCCGCGCACCGCTACCAACAGTTGCCGTTCCCTGAATGCCACGCCCCGTTCCTGCGCCACTCCACCCGGCACGCGACTCAGCGTGGACTCAACGATTGGATCGTTACGCCTGAATCTAAACTATACAGCAGATCATGTATTTCCGCTTGCCACCTACGACGACTTACTTAACTTACTGCTGGAGTCGGTTGATCAGCGGCCCATTACCCTGTCCTCAGTCTACATTCTCGGCGAACTGGTGTCGGGCAAGACGGAAGTGGCCCAGCCCTTAGTACGGCTCTTTACGCACACGGAGCGCATTGCGCCCATTATCAAAGCCCTGGCTGATCATGAAATTTCGAATCTGACCGATCCCACGACCATATTCCGTGGCAATACACTCGTCTCCAAGATGATGGACGAGGCAATGCGGCTATCGGGTCTTCATTATCTGCACCAGACGCTGCGTCCGGTGCTTTCGCAAATTGTTGCCGAGAAGAAGCCATGCGAGATCGATCCCAGCAAGGTGAAGGATCGCTCGGCTGTTGACACCAATCTGCACAATCTCAAGGATTACGTGGAGCGCGTATTCGAGGCTATCACTAAAAGTGCGGAGCGCTGTCCCAAGGTCCTCTGCCAGATCTTTCACGATCTGCGCGAATGCGCCGGCAAACACTTTCCGCGCAATGGCGAGGTGCGCTACTCGGTGGTTTCTGGCTTCATATTTCTGCGATTCTTTGCACCCGCCATACTGGGTCCCAAGCTGTTTGACCTGACCACGGAGCGACTGGTAAGCACAGATCTCCTTATAATTTTGATATTCTTGAGCTCATTTTATCCCTTTCTCTCTGCAGGATGCCCAAACAAATCGCACGTTAACGCTCATCTCTAAGACGATACAGTCGCTGGGCAATTTGGTCAGCTCACGATCGTCACAGCAGCCATGCAAGGAGGAGTATACCGGCGAGCTGTACAAAAAGTTCTGCACTGAGAAGCATGTGGATGCGGTGAAGCACTTTCTCGAGGTCATCTCCACGCCGAATGCCTGTGACACGCCCAGCAAGCAGTTGCAGGCAATGCCGCAGTTGCCGCTAGAACCAGTATTACTAAAGGAGGGGTAAGTTTGAAGACTTTGTATTTTCAATATTGGAAAACAATTGATAGTTCTCCAATTGATATATTATAATATCCTGCTATCGATAGTTTTCCATCCTTGCCATTTCTCTCAGTACAAAGTTTTGTATACACTACATTTGGTTGATTATGCTTTATTTTATTCTAATACCAAAACTTTCTTTGTCTTTCTCTTCTTTTACGCGCGTGCTGCTTTATAAAAACAAACCAAAAACAAAAACAAAAACAAATAAAAAACAATCCATATCATCACATCACGCCCAACAAACTCCCATCACTCATCCACAACAAAAATATATACACACACACACACGCACAAACATCTAAACCATTTGCACATACAAAAAAAAAAAATACTAACGTCTAGCGAGGGGTAAGAGAAAATTTGCTTTTAATTTTGGAACTTTTAAGATTCTGTTTTGTTGTTTGTTACTTTTATATTGCAAACAAGAAGAAACTAAACATTAAATACATAACATTTGCTCATTTGTTTTTGTTCTCTCTCTCTCTTTCTTTCTTTCTCTCCTTGCTATATATATATATATGTATATGTATATGTCTCGCTGTCTGTCTCTGTCTGCATCTGGGCGCACAGCATGATGACCAAATATCCGACATGCCGCAAACGCTTTGGACGCCAATTTAAGCAACGTTACTTTCGCCTGACAACGCACTCGCTAAGCTATGCCAAGTCGAAGGGCAAACAACCCATCTGTGATATACCGCTTGAGGAAATCGGAAGCGTCGAGCAATTGAAAGACAAAAGCTTTAAAATGCAAAACTGCTTCAAGGTGAGTTGCCCAGTTACAGATACAAGTCAACTAGTCTTAAGAAGTGGAACCAGGCCAGCCTATCAGCCAGCCAATTCGAATGGGACACGCCTCGTTGCAGTTGGTCAAATGCGCTAGGAATGCATACATTCATACATACATACACACATTTACAGTCAACAAGTCTTAGACACTCTTTAGGCATTTCAAAGAATAATATGACATCGTTCATGCATAGCTAATATACCCAATTGAATGTAAGACAATAATACCGGAAATGCACAATTCTACAAATGAATTTTTATAAATAAATTAGGTGCAGGCAGCCCACACATACTCAGCGTCAGTTTGGTTACAGTGCATGTATGAGTGTGTGTGTGAAGCACAATTGCCATATGTCTTACATATGTGTGTATGTATGGACCACAACCAATACCAATACTTGACTCAATGAGAAACTGAACCTTTTAATAACAAATGGTAAATTAGTTCTTACATATCCATTGAAAATGGGAAATTAGGGTATAATGATTTTGTTTAAATGTATGTAACATACAGAAGGAGGCACGGCAGACCCCATATAGTATATATATTCTTGATCACGGCAAGGAGCTCAGTCGATCTGTCTGTCCGTCCGTCCGTATGTATAAACTACTCGATCTCTGAACCTAGAGACTTGAATTTTTAAGAAGCGCGTGCACTCTAGCATATTCTAAGGATCGTAAGTTTGAGTTTAGATTAACTAGATGGCGCTATGGATTGAAATTTAAAAATTGAACTTAATTCTTTACACGTTTATATTGGATACAAGCTCTAGAGAATATTTAAAAACGTAGATGAGATGGGATTCAGGGGATATCCTCGTCGGGCAACTCCGACTTGACCTTTCTTACTTACAAATGGTAAATTAGTTCTTAAATAACATAAAAATGCATTCTACCATCTTCACACCTTTTTCTATCATATTTTGATCGAAAAGTATTTTTGATATTCCATAACAAAATTGAAAATTTGATTAATAAGCCGCTTGAAGGGCAAAGAAATTAGTTGTAATTGCAAAGGGAAAAGCAGTAAAAGTAGCATCAGCGCAAACTTTCACTTGTCATTTGAATTTCCATCTAGACGCGTTGCGTCTATGCAAATGGCAAGCTCGCAATTAAAAATAATTAACATTATTATGAAAATGAGTTGGCAACACTTCCACACTGCTCCACCCTCCGGCTAGGGCCAACTATAGTTTCCAACTAGCTCGCCATTGTTAGTCTTTCTGCTGCGCCTTTTCATTTCTGTTTTGCGGCGACAAAAAGGGAAATTTCCAAACTGTTAAAGAAGTCGCGGGCGCGCTTTAAAGCAAAGAATTCGGTTACGTTGGCGCGCATGCGTGGGACTTTTGCTCGTGTGAACTGACAATTGCGACGGTTTCACTCTGCATTTATATAGGCTGAAAGTGAAAAGAATAAAAGCAAATAATTGAAAAACTTGTTTCATTTTCCATTCCACAGATCGTGCACAAAGACCGCCCGCTTATTGTACAAACGACGAACTGCGTGGAGGAGCGCGAATGGTTCGACCTACTACACAAGATCTGCCTAATGAACTCCATCCGGATGCAATACTTTCATCCCTCGGCATTTATCAGCGGCTACTACAGCTGCTGCGGCCGCTCCGACGAGAATGCGCCGGGCTGCAAGAACGTCTCCGCCAAGGAGATGGACTACTTTCAAATGGATTTGGTCACCGCTCTCGATCCGGCGCTCGACCTACAGCGCATCCACACGCTCATCATGTCCAATATGAATCTGCTGGACGCCCTGCTCGACCCGCTTGCCTACCACCAGCACCTGCCCCTGCCACAGCACAGCCAGCAACAACAGCAACAGCAGAACAATCCACTGGTTCCGCTGGCCAGCGCCCTGCAGCAACAGTCGCCCCAAGCATTTGTCGAGTTCAAGAAGACGATCGAGAAGCTGCGCGACAAGGCCTATGCGATCGACAGGGATCATCGCGACTACAAGCAGGACATAACACGGCAGCTCAAGTACGGCAGTCGGCAGGCTCCGATAGGCGATGATAACTACTGGCATATGATGCGCGCCGCTGGTCAACTGAACTTGCAGCATCATCACCAACAACAACAACAGCAGCAGCAGCAACAGCAACAACTGCAGCCGGTGCTGCCGCAAATGCAACATGTGCGCGCGCTCCCAGCGACGACGAACAGCAGCAACAGCAACATCAATGTGAACGCCTACTTTATGCACAATCTGCAGCACCAGCATCAGCGATTGCAGCTCCAGCAGCAGCAGCATCAACAGCATCAACATCAACAGCAGCAGCAGCAACAGCAGCAACAACAACTGCAATATCAGCAGCAACTGCGCAACCAGCGGCACAACAACAACAATAACATAAACAACAATAGCTGTGGCAACGCTTCGTCGTCCAGCCCATCGTCTACAGCATCAAGTGTTGTGGCAGCCCCACCCAGCAGTGTAACGAACGCCCCCGTTGCTGTGGCAGCAACAGCTGCGGTGCTGCCAAAGCCAGCGCCGCCGATTTATTAGCGTTCAAGATTATGCGTATTTGCCATACCCAGAGCGATAATATTGACTCGGTGAATGCGCATAACTGTTCTACTATTGCCCCCGCTCCTGCTCTCCCCACCCACAAACACACACACACACACACACACACACACACACACACAAAGGTACTTCGAAACACTTCCAACAGCAACAGATGCGTTAAGCGTGTGCTTATATTAAACTATATTTTTTTTGTACGAATTACAAGTTTAAAGTGTGTAGCTCTAAGGTTTTTTAATTAACTATTTTTATACACATTTATATATATACTATGGAGTAACAAACAACAAACAAGCGAAATCTAAATGTTTAAGCCTATTTATTATTCTTTTGTATTTACACACACAAAATTTTTCTACTTTTATTTTGTGTAGCCGAAATATCCATACAAAGAAAAACTGATAACTATGTAAGCTGCTAACAACTTAAGCAACAACAAACAACAAACAAAAACCAACTCCAAAATTGCTAAGAATTTTTAATTGCTAATTAACTCGTAAGTTGTGTAATAAGTTCAAAAACTTTATTAATATATTTAGAAGAAACGTTGTATATAGCAAACAGAAATCGAAGTATGATTTAAGCCTAAACCTACTTTAACTCTATACTATACATATATATATTATATATTTATATATGCATATATATATATATATATAATACATATACCAGTTATGCTAGGCGTAGACAAATTGCAACTATCTAAATTAGTTAGATATGTAAGATTGGTCTAGGCAACACCCACACCCACACCCACACACGCGCACTTAAACTCACACGAGAGAAATGAATTGTAGCAAATTGTGAAAGCAAATGCTACAGACACATACATGCAAACATATGTACATTTACATATTACACATTACACATTACACATAAATTTATATACATATATATATATTTAACTGTCATACAGCTAATATTATACATTCATACTTAAGTATATGTATTTAAAGCTCTGGCACACAAAACAAATGTTGTTAAGAACAAATTTACTTCCATTTTACACACACATACATATTTATTGAATGCATTTAATTTCTCATGTTAAATTTAAACGAAACAAAACAAAACAAAACAAAAACTAAAAGTAAATTGTTAATGCAAAATTATGTTTGTTAGCTTATTAACTTACTTCCACCGATTTGTTTCCAAAGCTCTTCCAATATTGCATAATCGTTATATTTAATAATACATAATTACATTTTAAACATAATTTTCTTTGTCAATTGCCATATTTCGAATTGTTTTAAATATCTCTTTATTGCATAAATGTCTTCCTCTTCGCAAACTTTTCGTTTTGTTTATGCATTCCAATTTCTTTGTGCATTTCTTTGTTCTAATGTAAATATTCACATGAAACAAACTAAACTAAATTCAAAAACAAAAAAAAAAAAAACCCGAAAACATTTTTTTTTTTTTTGCTTGCTAAATAATTGATTTGCAGTTCGATTCATAATTTCGTTTTAAGTGCTTAAATTTAGTATAATTTTATTTACTTATACGTAGCTTAAGTTGTTGGTACAAAGAATCGAAAATCATATGTTTTAGCGAGAAAATAAAGCGTATCGCCAATGATTATCTTTTGTTTTTATTTTTTTATGTATTATTATTTTTATTTAGCTGCTTCTTTGATCACCTCATTCTTGTGCTTTAGGCAATTTTTGGCATCCTGTTGTGATATCTTATACGAAAAGGAAATATATATATAGATTACACATCTATTAGTTGGTTGATGCGTATATTTGCAATAAATTTATTGTACGTTAAAGCTGTTAAGTATTTACATATAGAAATATATATATATTCGTATTGTGACAATTAACAGAAAAGCAATTTTTTCAAAAACTCGCAGAAATACACATATGTAGTTATATTTTCTATTATGTTTGAAAATTCAATTCACACGATCGCAATCCGAAGGATACAAAATAAACGGAAACAAATGAGAATCCCTAAACTTATAAGCCTGAAAGACAAATACTGACGAGTGTTGTGCTTGGTTTCAATACCATGGAACAGACAAAAAAGGATAACTTCCCTATTTTTTGTAAACAAACCTTTTGAAATTAACTTTTACGTATAAATAAATATTTATATAAATATATATCTATATGAGTTGTGTTTTAGTACCGATAGTTGAATTGTTATACCATTTGAATTTCGCGCGCATAGAAGCCGCTGTTATGTATTTTTTTTAACGCCGTTAACAGCGCGGCTTTTGAGCTTTATTCGCGGTGTGTCCGCTTTTCGTAGTGAATAACTGCATACAAATTCAATTTGAGCATAAAAGAGAGTTAATGGTGCTTGTGTTGAGTGTTTCACATGTGCAGCAATCGAATAATGCAAGCACAGCCTTCCCATATATATTATAGCACCCACACTGCTGTTGCGCTGGCTTAGTGAAGTATAAATAGCAAATGGAGGGTGTCTTAATACCGATAGTTTCTCATTTGAATTGCGCGCGCACAAAGGCTGCTTTTATGTCTTTTTTGAACGCCGTTGACAGCATGGCTTTTGAGCTTTGTTCGCGGTGTGTCCGCGTCTCGTAGTGAATGATTGCACACCGTTATCGCTTGGCAATTGTACAAAAATGCAATTTTAGCATAAAATAATAATTTAGAGAGAGTAATAAGTGTTAATGTTGCGTGTGTTGAGTGCTTACATACGTGCAGCAACCGAATAATACAAGCATAGCCTGCCCATATATATTGTAACGCCCACACTGCTGTTGCGCTGGCTTAGCGAAGCACAAATCGGAAAAGGCGGGTAGCGGAAGAAGAAGCAATCAAGTGGCAACAACGATAACAACAACAACAACAGTAACAACAACAGTAGCAGCAGCAGCCGCTGCGGCAGCACCGCAGGCAAAATGCAGCAAGTTAATTAGCGTGAACAGAATCACCGCGCCGTGGGTGGTCAGTCGCAATTTGTGTGTGTGTGTGCGAGAGTAGGTCAAGGGTGGCTGCCTGGCTGACATGGAGTTCGCTGATCTGATAAAGACGCCCAAATTGGATGGGGTATTCCTGCATACGAACGCATCGAATGCAACAGTTGAGGGCACCCTGTGCATAACGGGACACCATTTGCTGCTCAGCGCACGCCAGGAGAGCACACAGGAGTTATGGGTAGGTGTGGGCGTGGTAGTAGGCGTCCAGTGAGGCGGAAAATTGCTTGCTGCCAGTTAACAGTTAATTGAATTATCTTGTGCATTTTCCAGCTGCTGCACAAGAACATCGACTGCGTGGAGAAGAAGCCGAGCCTGGGTCAGAACATTGTCATGGGCGGCATCATAACACTCAAATGCAAGGATTTGCGTATCATATCCTTAGAGATCAAATACGCCAAGGACTTCTGCAACGTGGCCGCCTCCCTGGAGGCGCTCAGCGCAATACAGAACGTAGAGCTGGAGTATCCATTCTTCTACAGACCCATGTACTCAATACTGGAGGATGGCTTTACCATGTTTAGGTTTGCCCCAGAAACATTGACTCAATTCCCCATTGTAACCCACTTCATTGTAGACCTGAGCTGGAATTTGCACATCTTATCAGCGGCATGAGCATGGGCGGTGCCTCTTCCCCAAATGTGGCAAACATTACAATTTGCACGCCTTCCACATCCTCTGGTGTCATGGGCATCGGCACCACCTCATCCATACCCCATCCGCTACAAAATGGCTTTGCCTTGGACGCGGCGAATGCTTTGGTTGGGAGCTGCAGCGGGAACTTTGTGTCGGCCTGCGAGTGGCGCATCAGCCACGTCAACAGCGACTTTGGCGTATGTGCCACATATGGCGCCACACTGATTGTACCTAAAGCAATTAGCGATGAACAAATCGCACTCTCCGCTGCATTCCGAGATGGCGGACGCTTCCCACTGCTCAGCTACAGGCATGAGAACGGCGTCAGTTTAATTAGATTGTTGTTCTGTTTAAGGATATAATTGAATTAATGTATTATTTACCGCACACAGGCCATACTGATGCGCAGCGCACAGCCGTTGTCCATACAGGGTATCAAGCGCTGTCGAGCTGATGAGGCGATACTCAATCTGGTGCTGGGACGCAGTAAAAAGGGCTTCATTGTGGACACCTGGGGCAAGGGCAAGTCGAACACGGAAACTGACCTGCACTACTCACAGTGGAAGAAGGTGAATCGCGCCATCGGCAACGTCAGCTCACCTGCCTCCATTCTGGACAGCTTTGCCAAACTGATTGAGGCCTGCAACGACGTTGGATGCAGCACAGACAAGTGGCTGTCGCGTCTGGAAAGCAGCGGCTGGCTAAGCCTAGTGCTCAATTCGTTGAATGCTTCTTGCGTGGTGGCCCAGTGTTTGGATCAGGAGGGAAGTCCAGTGCTGGTGCATGGCGCCAAGGGTCTGGACTCGACCCTGATTGTAACATCGTTGGTGCAAATCATCCTAAATCCAGATTGCCGCACTGTGCGCGGGTTAGTTGTAGCGCATCCTAACACATTTCGCCAACTATAATTATTATTATTATTGTTGCAGCTTGCAAGCATTGATTGAGCGTGAATGGATCCAGGCGGGCCATCCTTTTGCAGCGCGACATCGCTATTCCTGCTACACGCCACATCAGTTACGAAACAAGAGCTCGGGCGCTACCTTCGTCCTCTTTCTGGACTGTATCTTTCAGCTATTTACGCAGTTTCCGTGCAGTTTTGAGTTCAGCACGCAGCTCCTTATACTGCTCTTTGAGCACAGCTACTTCTCGCAATATGGCACCTTTTTGTGCAACTCGGAGCGTGAGCGACACGAGCTGCAGGTACACACAAGGACCACCAGCTTGTGGTCGTACCTTAATCGGCCAGATGTATTGCAAACCTTACTTAATCCGTTGTACGAGCCAAATGCCAGCGTGATTTGGCCCTCTGTGGCGCCCATTAGCCTGGAACTGTGGAGCGGTGAGCTAACTTTTGATCAAAGTGGGTAGATTTGATCACTTACATATATTTCTAATTCATTTAAAGAACTCTATTTGCGTTGGGTGATTGATCAACGCAGTTTGGCAACAACCATGACACAAATACAAGAGCTGATTACATGCGAAAAGGAGCTAAGAACCCAGGTAATTCACTAACTTGGCTAAATTAATCACTTCTAATGGAATTAAACAATTTGTTATTGGCTTTTAGGCGTTCAAGCTGCGTAAACAGGCTGTGGAACTAAGTCAGGAAGTTGCGGCACAAATACATGAAGTGGATAATGCATGATTGGGTTATCTACCTCATTGCGCAGTTATCTCTGTGTCTCTCTCTAACCATATTTTATACACTATATATATATACATATATACACTTATTTTTGATACTTTCTGTAGCCATTTTGAATCAATTGTTTAAGCGACTTTTATTTTGTACGAAAGTTCAACACTAACGACTAAGTCTCTCGAAAAGTTCCATTTATAAATATTGCTGAAAAGAATAGAAATCAAAACAAAAGAAGATCTGATTTTCGATCAAAACCGAGTACCCCCCTCAAAACTTTTGACTAAATGTCCATTTAATATTGTAATCTATTGAAATAACAGTTTTAATCTGAAGCTCTCTCGATGTGTGTAATTATTGCAAAGCGATCTCCTTTCTCCTTGTGTACTTTAACCAAGCTCTCTTAAAACTTGCACATAAGATTATCAAATGTCTAACAATTTGAGTCAATTTTTGACGCATTTACATGTATGGAATTTTTAGTAAAATAAGTCTTCAAATTTACAAATATTACGATACGATAACGATATTCAACTCCGCTAAGCAGCAGATCAAATGAAAAATTGTTCAATTCCCAAAAATTTGCCTTTTCGAAAACATTTTGATTGAATCGCGTTCATTAAATGCTTTTAAAGCATTCATAAATGAAATGAAATGAAATGAATTGAATATAAATAATGTCAAACTCTGGCTTATACATGTCTTTCCCCATTTGCATGTGTTAATATAAATGTTTGTAGTTAGTACTATGATAAAATATTGTATGTTTCTTTCGAATTGTGATCGTATTTGAAATCATAGAAATTCTTATGTAATTTATATGCAAATATTTATATATATATTTCTATTGTGCGTATTTTGAGTGTACTATGCTAATTAATCAATAAGTGCAATAAATGCGTATTATTTTGCCAACTCGCTTGTTTAATAAAAGGAAATTCCATAAAACCTCTGGCCAAAACCTGCCATTGCCACTGCCACCTGTTGCGCTTTAGGACCAGGCTAAGGTGGATTGAATATGATTTATAACAATCTGAATATCAACAAATGAAACGCAGTTTATTTTGCCGTTTTCTAAAAAGTAAATTAATTTATTTTGACTATACAAAATTGTTTTCCTATTGTATTTGTTTTTATATATAGTTTATTTTCGGTGTTTGTAAAAAAACTCACTTTAAAGAACTCTTAATATGCTCGATTGTTTGTAATTCTGCACAAAAATAACGAAGATAATGTTTGAAGATGTGTTCATTGTTAAAAAAATGCAATAAAAAGATAAAGTGACTTTTAAAGAGAAAAACGCGATTAACTTGTACAGTAGAACGAATAAACCCGAGTTCTCTAACAAAGCTGACGGCAATCAATTCTATACACAATAATTACGCAGCCTCATCTTCCAAGAAGAAGAACTGTCCTGAGCGCTTCTGTTCCGTATCCTTGACCGAGTTGTTCTTGTTGATACGCGGCCTGAAGTTGTTGGGATCTCGTCGGAAAGTAATGCCCAACAGCTCGAGGAATCGATTCATGCCGTTGAGAAGAGATTGGGGCGAGTACGCAGTGGTCTTCACCGAGGGCTGACCCTCAATAACAATAACACGGTCAGCGAGGTATGTGGCCATAATGAAATCGTGCTCCACCACAAAGCCTGTCTTCTTGGCGTGCAAAATGTAACTGTAAATTCAAAAATCGTAATAAAAACCAATTCAATAAATAAACAAAATCCAATTCATACCGCTTTATCACTTTGGCAGCGACCAAACGTTGCTCAGAGTCCAGATAGGCGGAAGGTTCATCAATAAGGTATACATCAGCTGGTTTGCCCAGACAAAGTACCAAGGCCACACGTTGCAATTCACCACCAGAGAGGTTCTGCACCTCCTGATCCATGATCTCTTCGATCTTCATGGGCTTCATGACATCCGCAATGAACTGGGGATGCACGTAGGCATCGCGAATCTTGTCGTGCAACAAGTGACGGACATGATTTTGGAATTTCGGGGAAATCTTTTGGGGCTTGTACGAAATGTTCAGCATGGGAAGCTCAACTTCACCATCCGGCTGCAGATTGCCAGCTAGCATGCGAATAAACGTTGTCTTGCCTGTACCGTTCTCACCGAGCAGCACCAGGATCTCCGAGTCACTGAAGTGACCCTTCTCTACGGTCAACTCGAACTTGCCTAACGTTTTAACCATGGATGGGTAAACGTAATGATTCATGCGCTTGATTTCCTCTTCCGTTGCCGATTCGGACACCTTGAAAGTGAGCGACTCCGTACGGAAACGCATGTTCTCCGTTGGCACAAAACCGTCCAGGAAAATGTTGATGCCTTCACGCACCGAGAAAGGCATAGTCACAACACCATAGCAGCCGGGCACGCCATACAGGCAACAGATGAAATCTGACAAGTAATCCAACACAGATAAATCGTGCTCCACAACGATTATAAACCTGTTGAAAAAGTAATACGTTAGCATGGTAAATATTAGAAATTTGTGAGTCGCTCATTTACTTGGTAGGGTGCAGCAACGAGCGAACAGTCAAGGCAGCATTCAGGCGCTGCTTGACATCCAGGTAAGAGGACGGTTCGTCAAACATGAAAATGTCAGCATTTTGTATGCACACCATCGCAATGGCAAAGCGCTGAAGTTCTCCACCAGAAAGTTGCGAAATTTCTCGATCACGAATGTGGGACAGATCCAACATGTCACAGATTTTCGTTTGCAGATCACGTTCATCCTTCTTATCGAGCAGGTCGCCAACAGAGCCACGAACTGCTTTTGGAATCTGATCGACATATTGCGGCTTGACCAGGGCTTTCAGGTTGTCTTCCAGGATCTTGGTGAAATAGTTCTGCAGCTCGGAGCCACGGAAGTAGGCTAGAATTTCCGTCCAGTCAGGTGGGTTCGCATATTTTCCCAAGTTCGGCTTCTGCTTGCCAGCAAGGATTTTCAGCGCCGTCGACTTGCCAATTCCGTTTTGGCCAACCAAACCGAGCACCTCACCTGGTCGTGGTATGGGCAGGCGATGAAGCTTGAACGAGTTTTTACTATACCGATGCGTTGTGTGCTTGTCCAAATTGCTGGGCAAGTTGATGATTGTAATGGCCTCAAAGGGACATTTCTGCAAAGAAATTCGATTCGATCAACAGCTGTTTCGCAAGAAAAACACTTCAGGTATATGAGAGGGCCAAGGCCTACCTTGACACAGATACCGCAGCCAATGCACAGCTCCTCGGAGAGTGATGCTATCTTCGATGTGGGCGTCACTTCGATGCACAGCTTGCCCATGCGCACCACTGGACAGGACTTCTTGCACTCCTGCCGACAGCGCTTCGGCTTGCACTTGTCATCGCTGACGATGGCAATACGCGTCTGCTTGTCCGTCTCCTCGTGTTCTTTCCTGCGCGACATGCTGGTGGAGGCGAAATGTTTGTTGAATTATAAATGTTCCAATTATCAAACGGCTACGCGCACTGTCAACGTTGCAAATGTCAAAAGCAGCCGTCAAAACAAAACTAGTGCAATGCGGGAAGGGGCGACGGACGGGGCAACGGGGCCGTCAAGTTGCGTGCAGTGAAAGTATAACCTCAAAACAGATGCTCCCAGCACAATTTCACGTGAACTGTGACACTTGCGACGTTATGTGAGGTGCCGTGATTATGTTAATACACAAATTTACTTGGAATTTACCTGCGAACTTGTCTGAAATTTACTTTAAACAGGCAGAACGTCAACGCACGCTCTTGCGTTGTCAGCCAACAAGTTTCAAAGGGAGTGCACGATAGTAGTTTCTAGTGGTGGGTAAGGTCCAAGCACATCGATAACATCGATAGCAGCAAGTGTGAATAATTTATGCAATTAAAAACAGGCATTTAATAAATGAATGTTTCTTAAAAAATATAGTGTTACTTTTTTAACAAATAAATTACACTAACAAATTTAAGAATCAAATGTTTAAGGCTCAAATAAATAAATAAAATTGTGTTATAAATATCGATACTTTTAGTTCGCAAAGTTCCACCACTGGAATGGAAAACAATGATGACGTTTACGTTTGACGACCCGACCGTCGTGCATTCGTACATTTCTTAAATATCCGTGAATATTTACACGTTGAAGGTGTATTGTTGGCATTAAAAGAATAACAATGGTTGTCGAGGAGCCAAGTCCAACTAATGCAGAGACTGTGGAGAAAAGTGACAGCAGCACTCTGGTGCCGGAACCAGTGAAAATCTTCACAGTTGAAAGTGAGTCGAAGCTAAGCACCCCACAGCACGGGAGCAGCACAGACAATTAACCTAAAAAAAAGTGTGGAAACTGAAAATAATCAATTCGTTAAAATTATTACAGTCCTGCATATGATCAAGGATGCCCAGCAACAACATGGTCTGCGACACGGTGATTATCAACGATATCGTGGCTACTGCACTCGCCGCATTCGACGTCTGCGCAAGGCTTTGAAGTATCCCCAAGGCGACAAGCGTCACTTCAAGCGTCGCGACGTGACGCTATCCCAGCTGACAGGGAAAAAGGCGGATGAGCGGTTCATACACATACCGCTGATCAGTGCGGAGCGCGCCTGGGCGTATGCCATGCAGCTGAAACAGGAGGCCAACACGGAACCCCGAAAGCGCTTTCATTTGATAAACAAGCTGCGACGCGCCTGTTTCTATGCGCTCCAATTGCAAGAGTTGTGCAATGTAAGTGAATGTCAACTTGTTGATATCAGAAATATAATTCTCTTTTATACCATAGACGGAAGCGTTCGATGCACGCACGAAACTTGAGTGCGAGGCATATGTGGCCTGGATGCATGGCACGTTGCACTTTGACCTGCAGCTGTGGAAGTCGGCGGGTGAGCATTTAAAACGTGCCCAGGTTGTGTACGAGAACTTGGCGAAAGCGCTGCCCGACGACGATCAGGAGCTGTATCGTGCCAAGGTGAACGAGTTTACGCCCAACTTGCGCTATTGTGCGTACAACATTAGCGGCGGTGCCAGTGGTGGCAAGATCGATGAAATCCTGGAACTGCGTGCACAGGGCGTGTTGGAGAACCTGGATGTGCTGGTTAGCCAAACGAAATCGGAGAGCAGCGAGGGACTTCAGACGATCGATTGGCGTGGTCGCAAGGTCACCGTGCGTCCCGAGAAGGTGCGACTGTTTTTGCTTAGCGCCCAGGAACTTGACAAATCACTGGCCAAGGCAACTAAACTGGACGCCAAGATTGAGCTGATCGAACGCATCTTGATGGATTGCAAGGATGCCATACAGGCAGTGCGGGACGAGATAAAACAGGATCCCAAGCTACGCTCTCTGACCACAGGTCAAACCGTTTCGGGAGTGCAATATTTGCTGGCCTACTTGAGCTACATACGCCATAGCCGCACGCTGCAGCGCAATTTGTGTTTGGTTGATCAGGTAAGCATCTAGAGCTACCTTTGGTGTCAGTTCGACCTAAATTGTTTATTCATTTGCCCAGGCCAAGTTGAACTTTGATGATCCCAACCAGCAGCAAACCCAAGCTCAAACGGAAGGCAAACGCGTACGGCCGCAGGATTTGGCACGTCTATACGAGATCATCTTGCAGAATGTCACCGAAATGCAGCAAATCAGCGGTATGGAAGAGGACGCTCAATATCAGAGCGAGGTGGCCAACCTAGCGCTCACGTTTAAGGCCTTCCGCTGCTATTACATTGCGCTCACTCTGATTGACATGAAGAAGTGGAAGGAAGCAGTGGCGCTGTACGAACGGGCGTCCAACTATGCCAACGATGCGCTCAAGGGCAAATCCTGTGCTGAATTTGAACTGCAATCGGAGCTAAAGAAAATTGTTTCCTCAATCGATGGCAGCAAGTTTTCGGCTCATGCATACAGCGTACTGGAAGATGACAATAGCGAGGATGCCAGTGGTGTCTCCACTAAATCGCAGAAGACAACGAAACCGCTGTACGAACGCCTCTCGCAATACAAGGAGGACCAATCGCTGCACACCCGGGCGCCGAATGTGTTTAAGCTGACGCCCGACATGGAGCCCATACCCTGCAAGCCCCTGTTCTTCGATCTGGCTATGAACTACTTGGAACTGCCATCCCTGGAGGATAAGCTCGAATCGCCCGGAAAGAAGGGCGCCTCCATTACGGGCTTTGTCAAGGGCTTCCTTGGCTGGGGCGGAGGTGGCAACAAGTGAGACGTTCGCTTGCATAATCAAAAGTCTACGCCCCTACGCCCTCTGCTGAATTCCATGTTTGCTTTTATAGGAACGTCCAACCAGCTTGTGCGTTTATTTGTTTTTTCTTTTAGATCATGGCCTTTTTTTATTACAATTACCAACAACCAGCCAACACAGAACATTTATCAACAAAATTCGTTTAAGTTACAATAGTGAGGAAATATTGGTAATAAAGGAAGCAACAAATGCTGCAATTGTCTTTGTTATAACTGCTAAAGGTCTTGACCAACTTATCTTTTTTGGCCTACCAGCTTCATCAATAACAAAGTGGCATAAGGGCAAATACTTTTGTTTATTAAGCTGAAAACAAGTTGGTTTAACAACTATTTTAAAAACTACTTTTATTACACGCCCAGATAGCCATGCTCGTAGAACTCTAGCGCCAACTCTCGGATGCGCAGATGGTACTCGGGCGTCAGCTTCTGCGTGCAATTAATCTCTTTTCCATTCAGATTCAACTCACTTATCACATCCAGGTCGGGTATATTGTTGGGATCAAAGGTGACCGCAGGCAGTATCCACATAGATATGGCCAATCCGTAGTGAACATGACGCACATAGTCCTCGCTGAGACGTTGCAGAGAGAAGGTCTCACAGAGTTCACCCAGTTGGTTGGCCGCCGGCGTGTGACGCAGCTGCTGGCCAAGCTCCTTGCGCAGCGCCTCTGCGTAGGCAGCCAGCAAGGTGTCTGTGTGGACATCGCGTAGCTGGCGGTGCGTGCTGGTGTATATGAAATGCAGTATGTCGAACACTGGCGAGGTGCGTCGCATGGCCTGCAGATCGAAGAAAATGACCTCCTCGGGCTGTGATCGAAACATTAGATTGTTCAGCCACAAGTCGCCATGGCAGATCACGCTGAGCGGCGTAGCGGCTGCCGCGTTGATGCTCTGATGGAGCTGACCGAACAGCTTTGGCTGCAGCTGCTCAATGAGGCGTATGGGCGCCGACAGATAGCCATCCGCATTCGAGGCATTCAGGCTATCCAGCGCCTGCTGCACCGAGGTGTCCAGTATGCGAGAATAGAAGTCTGCGGCTTCCGGGCAGTAGACGATTTCGCTCATGTGCGCGCACTGCTCGGCAAAGTGTGCAGATTCCAGATGCTGTGCGGCCAGCGAGGCTGCATGCAGTTGCGCCAGTTTCTATAAAATTATTGATGTACATATATTAGAGTGCGTGTGCTGTGTGCTGTGCTTTCTTACCTTCATCACGAGCAGGCAGTGTCGCAGCTCGAGACCCGCCAAGCGGTTCATCATGCGAAAGCCCAGCGCCTTGAGGTCCTGCAATACAATGATGGGCTCTGCGCTCGGGCTGCCATCACTGGTCGCAGCTATGTGGCATTGCGGGAACAGCGGCTGCTGGCTGTAGCGGCAGAGCAACGGCACCACATGCTGATACACGTTGATCTCATTGGTAAATGCCTCGGTGCAACGGTAAAGCTGCCGCCGCGAGATGCTCGGAATCTGACGTTTGATGATGACTGAACAGCTGGCAGCTGCAGTCGCGCTCTCAGCAGCGGCTAAAAATAAATCAAACAAAACACAATAAATCAAAGCTAGAACAAAGCAAAACACAGAGAGAGCGCAACGCTTGCGCCTCTCTCACGCGCTCCGTCTCGCTCTCACACTCTTTTGCAAGCTGAACAGCTGACTTTTGTTTACGCGACATAGTAAAATTTATGAATGAAACTGTTTGCTCTTTATCAGAATGTATGTGTGTGTGTGTGTGTGTGTGTGCGTGTGTTGAGAGAGTCGCTCAGTTGCCTGCTGTGTGTGTGAGTGTGTGTGGGCGAGTGTGCGTGTTGACCTTTAGCAAATGTATATTATATATATATACATGTATATCTATATTGCATTTAGAATTCGTATAACAAGGTCAGTTGACGTCGCCGCTAAAAGTGTAACAACAACAAAATTAATCAATAGGCTGAACGCAGCTTGACTTCAATTTGCTTGTGATGATGGCTACGGCTCTGTCCAGCAGCTTCTTTTTACCCGCATCATGGATTGTCACCCGCTTCACCAAGGACATGTAGTTGTCGCCGCTGCTGCTGCCCGCGCTGCACGCGATTTGACCAACGCTGAACTTCATCAAGTTCTTCGATCGAAACAGTCGGCGCAAACACTCAATGTCCTCCACATATTGATTCGCTGCCGCTGTGCCGGCCAGATCACTGACGCCATTTGATGGACCTGTCGCTGTCATTCTGCCCGCTGCCAAAGCGCCACTGATTGGAAGTCTGAATTGGAGCCGCAGCTAAACTTGCAAGCGAATTGTGCGCCCAATTTATTGGTTTGTGCAACTGCAGCATTTTAGAAACATTGCACCACTGGCATGAATTTCCAAATTGGGCCAGGTCGCATTAATGTTTATTGTATAATAATACAGATTTTTGCCTATGCCATTGATTTTTGCTAATTTCTGTGCACTAATTGAAATTTCTGTTTCAGTTTTCAGTTTCAGTTTTATTGTGACTTTCGCACAGACGTGCAAATGCGTTGAACTAAACCGACTGCCGCACCGCACAACGACAACTGAACCACAGCGCCAGAACGATTTTCCATTGCATTAAGAATGCACTCACCAACACACAGACACACACACACTCACACACACGCACACATACTTAATCACAAGTGCATAGAGAGCGAACGAGCGACTGCAAACTTTGTTGAGTGCTCTCTCTTTAATCCTCTCTCTCTCTCGCTCTCTCTTTCTCTTTGCTCGAGTTGCATTGCAGGTTAAAAGCCGGCAGACATTGGAGGCAAACGCCTCACGCTCACTGTCTCTTACTGTTGTTCGGTTTGTTAGCGTTCAAGGTGGGGTCGGTGCAAACTTTCGCTCATTTAACGAGAGCGCACGGTGCGTATGCTTAACCTCAGCAAAGGCAAAGCGGATATGATGTTGCTCATACGCCGCGTTGTGCAAAGCCGTTTGCATTGCGCCAGAATTGCGTGCACTTGAAACTGCATACAGCGGCCTTGGCGCCACAGCGCCCAGCTGAGTTTGTTTAAGCTCTGTATGTGTGTGTGTGTGAGTGTGAGTGTGAGTTCGTGTAGGTTGAGCTGTTGCTTAAGTAAATAAATCTAAATAATGCTTGAAGGTTTTTCAGCTGCCACTTGGAACATAACTGTTATGTGAAAGTGAGCTATTTGTAAGGATTTTTAAAAGATTTTATTTTATTTATATTTAAATTAGGAAATTTTGTTTAAATTTCTTATTTTAACTTCAATTATTTGGTTGATCAGGAATGAGAGACTGATTAAAGTCAATAATTAATTTTTGTGATGTAATTAAAGAGAATTTCTTGCCTTTGGTATTCAGTTTTAAATGGAAAATATGGAAGGAATTGTACTATAATTTTATTTAAGGCCCCAAATCTAATATCTTGACTATATGTCTAATATTTCTATGTCCATATTCTTAGTAAGTTTTAAAAATTTTATATATAAATCATATTGAAGGTGTTCCAAGAGGAGAATTGTCAAGTTCTTCGTTTGAAATTTTGGTTTCAGATTATTTATTTTATATGGGACACTTTATTTTGAATAAATTTAAGTATTTCACAAGAGTTGATGCTTTACATGGATATTTAAGAGTACAGATCTTAAAACTTTTCTTCTTAGACATATTGTATATAAATAAAAAAGTAAAAAATTTATTATTTAAGACACATAGATACTAGTGTATTATATTTTAATTTTTACATAAAACAAATTATTTAAAATTATAAGAAAATATACAAATTTATAAAAATATATAATTTGTTTGATTACAACATTTTCTAATAGATTACAAATATTTTTAATACTAAAACCATTCGAAAGATCTCTCTCTGTCTAGCATCAGCTTAGGATAACTGCCAACAATGCAGCCAAAAAAACGTATATAAATGATATCTCTTGAATATGCATCTACAAATGACAATTAATTAAATATCAAATTCGACACGGCTCATAAATAAAGACCAATTTGTTAGACCACACCCTAGATATGAAGCGAAGCCAAGAGTCAGGCAATGTAATTACCACAAAGACACCTATTGAGCCACGCACCTGTGCCGCCTACACGCTTAAGTTCAAGGTAATCGAAACTGGAAGCCAGCTGCTCCCTCGGCCACAGCCCCAGGTGGAGAGCTGCTTCCGCATCAGCTGACATCAGCGGTTGAATAACCCCAACATAAACTACGAGCAGCCGCAACAAATTAGGGTCAAACATGTGCAGCTTCACGTTCCGCTCCAGTCGAGTCTGAGAAGCTGAGACATCGAGCTGGTTGAGCATTCAGTTTCAGGGTCAAACTACACTTTCAAAACTCGAAATCGCAAACGCAATCGCAGTCGCACTTGGATTTGGATTCCGATTCTAAGCAAATTACACCTATACATAAGCGAAACAATAACTATACCCTGTAGGCAAAGCTTTCTCGAGGAGTTGTTTGAGTGACTTTAGTCATTTGGCTCACTGAATTGATTGACTAGATGTATGGATGGATGGATGGATGGATGGATGGATGGATGGATTGATGGATGGATGGATGAATGAATAGATGGATAGATGGATGGATGGATGGATGGATGGATTAATAGATGGATAGATGGATAGAAGGATGGATGGATGGATGGATGGATGGATGGAGGGATAGATGGATGGATGAATGAATGGATAGATGGATGGATGTGTGAATGGATGGATGGATGCATGGATGGATGTGTGAATGGATGGATGGATTGACAGTTCCCTAAGCCCAAAGCAAAACTACTGAAACTTAATAAAAATACCCTGTAATGGCCTAGATAGCTACATTACTTAAAAGTAAAAGTAGTCTGCATGCAAATGATATGATATGATATGACATATGCAATCAGACTTCTCTAACTGTTCATGCCCTCCTCATTGCAAGTGTGCAGGGTATCACCTGGTCGAGCCCAACTCACTCAGGTTATAAAACAGAGCGACCGGCACAACTGGCGACCTTTTTTGGCGGGCATTTTGTAGAGCATGAGAAACTTTACGCAGTTCCAACAAAAAACTAAAACTGACGCATTTAATTGCACAAACTATGGCCTAGGCCTAGGTCGCCGCAATTGTTGCTCTTTTATCCATAATTAATTTAATACAAAATAAATACAGCCATGTGTAGACGCCTTTGGAGCGGACTCAAGCTTCCAGCACTCGGCGACAGCTTTGAGTGTTTCTCTCACGGATTCAACTCAATGCGCATTGAGTGAAACTCGTTTGCTGTGGCATTCAACGTGAAACACATAAAAGTACGCCACCTCGTTATACGAATTTCAGTTACAGTTTCTGTTTCAGTCAGTCAGCCAGCCAGCCAGTTAGCCAGGTGCAGTGTTTGTTCCAGTTCCCCCAGTGTTGAATCAAGTGGTGGGCGTTCCATAAGATACAGATTGAGATCACAATCAATGATATGCATTGTTGTTGTTGAAAAGCCACTGAGTGGGCAGTTAACGTGCAACCTTGACTTTGGCTCTAGTTCTTTTCAAATGCCAAGCTCTGTGCGCCTATTCGAATGCTAATTTTTAATTGTGACTAAGACTGTGAAATATTTAGAGCAGACAGACAATTAAACTGCAAGCAACTGCAGCTGTCATGCCCAATGCTGTCCAGTGTTATCACCCAAGCAAAAACAAACAAAAACAAAAACAAACGTCAATTGCGAAAAGTTCATGGATAAAGCGCCAACAGCAACAGTTGCTGTTGCAGCAGCAACAATTGCTGCAAGCTAAGCTTGAGTCGTGCTCATGCCTCTGTCTAGTCGCTCCACTTGTTGGCGCGATAATTGATTTTTCCGTAAATAATTTATGACGCACGTAACTGACAGTTTTTGCTGAAAGATTACAAATTGCCACTGACCAGCAGCGGCCAACGCACCCAAATTATTAGCCATATCAATTATTAGCCTTCAATTAAACCGTCCGAAAATGGAACGGCTCACATATGCCACAATGTCCAGCTACAATATATGTTCTCCTCTCTTGCAGCGCTTATGATATGTGGTCCACCCGCCTGCTCTGTGTGTTCGCCTGCCTTGCGCTGGCTCTGAGCACTGTTCGTGCTCAGTTCTTCTATCATCAAGCACTGGGACTGCCAGCCAAAGCAGCGTATGAGCCAGCATCGCCGTACACGGGATATGCCACAGCCGATGCGCATCCATCGGTGGTGAAGAATGCACAGTGGGAGTCAGAGTTGCCTCATGAGCTCTCAAAGAGTGCACGATTCTACAATGATCCAGTCATTGCCGCCAATCTGGCAAAGGAGTCCTTGCTCACCCGCAAGGAAATGGCAGTTGTACATCGCGAGGCGGAGAAGATTCCCCGGGAACAGGTCTACAAACTCTTCAAGAACGCGGGCTATCTGAGTCGCAGATAGATGGGAAAAGCAATTCCCGTATCTCATGTGCCTTGTTGTATTCTAGTTTGTAATTTGTTGCTTATGTCTATTATATAATTTGATATTTGATATTTGTAAATATAATCAACAATTCTTTAATCGTCTACGTCGACCACCGTCTTGCCACATCTACGGGTTGTCAAGGATAACTTAGCTTAGCTGCTAAACAGGCTGAATCTCTGTAACTTTTATTCTGATTAAATAAAAAACAATGTTTTTTTTACTTTTAAATAATATATTTCAAATTGGATTATGTAGTTCTGGGGTTGGCAATCAAATGGAAATAGAATATATTCCTTGATAATTATAATTGTTTAAGATTCTTTTATTACATCTAAAGAGATTTGCTGAGTCTCAACTGAAGTATTTTTGATTTTTAAGATAAGTAAGTTAATGTTTGAGGGTATCTGCTAGTCGGAAAGTCCTGACTGGAGCATTTCTGATTAGAGTTGGTTTTTATAGTAATATAAGGTAAAATGTTATATTGACGGCGCACAAGGACTAAAAAGATGATAAAAGGGTTGGAAAGACAAATATTTGGCATAGGCATAACTTTCAATCATTTTCAATATAAATAAAAAAATTATTTAATAAAAAAAATAATTTCTTTCATATTTTGGAGAACGATATCAGTCAATTATTTATACTCTGAAACCATTAAAAGTAAGATCTCGGTGTAGTATGGCTTTTTCTATACTCTGAAGCCATTGAAAATGCGAAATCAGGGTATAATAATTTTATTTAACTGTATGTAACAGGCAAAAGTAGGAGTGGCAGATCAGGACGACGAACTGAGTCGGGTCGAGTCCCTGTGCATCTGTCTGTTCGTATGTCTGAAAGCGTCGATCTCAGAACGTATAAAAACTTGAGACTTAAAATTTTGAAACATTGAAACATTATACCTTGATTTCCCATTTTCAATGGGTTCAGTGTGTAAAAATTAAACATGATGAGGTGATGCTTGGTCCGAGTGGATGTTGTTTCGTTTACTGGTGATGTCGAGTTTTCTTCTTTTTTTGTTTTTATTAATTTTTTGATTTTTGACAAATTTGCTATTTGATAGAGCGATTTCGACACAATCGGAAGGGGCTCCGGGTATTTCCTAGTCGGGCACCCGACACTAAAACTTTGTTACTTGTTTATTAATTAATTTCAAAGTCTTCTTTGTCTCATGTATCATTTGTGCTTAGACAGATTGAAATTTTCAGTACATTAGATATTTTTATATATTATAGAAATTAGTCTTGGTCCAAAATAAGGAATATTCTGTTTAAAAAAAAAAAACGGAAAATTAGAGGACTTTTTTAATTTTACGCAATTTTACATGCATTAATATATTATAATTGTTATTAACTTCAGCAAAGTATTGGAACTATGCTTTGGCAAAATGGGCAATAGTTCAATAGGAATATTATATGATGTGGAACTGCTAAGAGTTAGCTACTATTATATACAGGTTTAAAAAAAGTATCTTTGATTATTGTACAAATAGCTCGGCGCCATTACTGGGAAAGGTAGCAAAGACGACTTCGTTGAAGTCGTTGGGCTGATAGCGCTCCAAGAGATGGGCAGGCAGTTGGGCATAGTACTCCCGCTTGAGTACGTTGACGTAATCGGATGCAGCTTTTACTGAATCGCACATGGCCACAATGCAACCGCCCCAGCTATAAATGGAGTTGAATTAACGCCATATATTAGATTAGGCAGATTAAAAGATATGAATAATTGCTCACCCGGCGCCCGTAACACGTGCGCTGATGCCTTGTTTGACAGATAAGGCAACGAGCCGTTCTAAATCCGGATGCGAGCACTCGTAGAGCTCGCGCAGGCTGTGATGCGACTGCTGCATGAGCTTGCCCAGCTGCTCAATGTCCTGCTTGCTGGAGCGGCGTTGTAGCTGCTCGCAAATCTGACGAAACTGAACCACTCGGCCAGACTCTGTGGATGACAGCAGATAGATAGTTAGATAACAAATGCATTTATAACTCTATTAACTCCCTAACTAACCCTGAATAACGTGCAGGGCGCGCTGGCGTAGCTTGAACTGCTGCATGTGCTGGGTGCTGGGTGTTAGGAAATCCGTTTCCAGCTCTTGTTCCGTGATGCCCAGGCCCTCGCAAATGTCCTCGCGCGTGTAGAGCGTTCTTTTCAATTCCTTGTCAATTAGTTTCGCATATGCAACATTATCCAAGTGGCAAGCCTCTTCGAGATCTATGAATCTAATAAACTCCTTCCAGTTGGGCAGTTTCTGTGACTTTGCCAGCCAGCGCGTAGCCAAACGACACTCGACAACGCGTTCATTGTAGTCCGAAGAGGCAGCTTTCCGCTTCTGCACAAGACTATTGGCCACCACAAAGCAACTGCCGGCGGGCAACGTAACCGGCGTTCCCTTTAGCTTCGGATGGAACTCAATGTGTTGGGCGCAACCCTGTTTCGCCAGATAGGCAATGGCTTGGTCCATGCCACCGCTGTGTGTGCCAATGTATTGCTCACAGCTTGCCGAAATCGAGGCCAGCTGCTTGCGGTCCAACTGCATGCCCTGCGCATGTCCTGTAGCCAATACAGCGGCGCTGACCAAGGCACTAGAACTGGACAGCCCAGCGGCCAAGGGCACATTGCCACTAAGGGCAATGCGCATACCAACTGGACGCCACTTCTCCTCCAGCTCCTCCTGTATGCCCTTAATGCCACACAGGAAGTAGCTGTACCAGGCCGGACCTCCAGTCTTGGGCAGCTTGATCCTAGCAGTGGAAGATTGTTAGCTGTGCATTAGATGTCAAACAGTTTAACCTACTCAAGGTCATTTAGATCGCAATCGAAGCTTTGAAATTTGCCCTCGTCTAGATGATGCAGCTCCAGCTGCGCCAGTTGCTTGTTTGTGCCTACGGCTAGAATAATGCTCTGCTCCACGGCCATGGGCAGCACTGAGTAGCCACAGTAGTCGACATGTTCGCCTATGATATTAACGCTATAACGGGACATATTTGGGTACATATTACATAAATCTCATTTGGGTATCATCATCTTACCGTCCGGGCACACGCACATAGAACTCTGGTTCCACGCCGTACTGCTCCTTGTAGAAGCCACCCAGTGCCATTAGGCGCTCATAGATCTTGGCATCGGGCTGAAGCTTTTGCACTGCGACATGCTCATCCCCCACCTTGGAGGCTGGGACTGTACCATATCCACTTTTCGTTGCCATTATTTAACTTGCAATTCGATGGAAAAAATGTGTTTTTGTTAACTGAGTATGAACGTGTCACAATACCCCGTTAAGCCGTTATAATAATAATACAGGCCATTAAACAGAAAAATACGTACGTAAACAGAATTAGCTACACACACACATATACACATGTATATGGGAAAGGTGTGCAAAATGTCTGTTATCAGCGCGGCTCTCACCTTATCACAATGTCATTGGAGCGATTAAATGTGCAACGATTTGCTAACTGGCAAATATCGGTTTCGGAAGTGTTTTAATATGGCATCAGTTGTTAAATTGACGCAAATTGCATTAATTAAATTGAGCAAAAATGACTGCAAAGTGCACGAACTTTTGGCTTACATATTGCACCGGCAATACAGAGATATAGACAGAGAGAGAGAGAGCGAGGGCATAGTCAAAGATAACAGCTGATATGCAGGCGTTGCCAGACTTAAGATAAAAAAAACATTGAATTGGCGGGTCTTTCAAGTGTGCTTTAACCAATATACTTTCTCTTTTTTTTATATTTACTTATTTGTACACATACCCAACTATTATTGTCAGCCTTTCAGTAGCTAAGAACACTTGGACTGAGTTGTTACGTTATCAAATAAGTGCTCAACTGAAATTTTGTAATTTTGAGTGTGTGTGCGAACGCTACGACCGCTAATGGGCAACTGAGCACTCAAGCCTGTTCAGTTTCCGTTTTGTTTAGGCAGATATCAACAAAAAAGTATGGGTTGTGTTTACATTAGTTGTTCGTTATCAGCCTGATTTCCATGTAGGTCATGCTCACTGCAGCCCTGCTACAAGTCTACATTTTTTTCTAAAGAAATTTTGATGAGCTTTTAGAAACAGGTTTTTAAGCAATTACAAATTTATTCAAATACTTATTTATGCTGAAGTAAATATTCAAAACAGATCTTCACGAAGCAACCAATAGTTGCCTTTATTATGGTATCTCTCTTTTCTTTTTATTTTAATGTTGATTGGCCTCTTCAGTTTAAATAGTAAATTTAACCCGCCGATAAATTGAATAGTATGTTATTATCGATCACTATTAGCAATTTGTGAACGTTCGATAGTCAAAAATGTATCATTAAAATAATCAATGTGAATATAAATAACTATTAATAAGTATAGTTATAACTAATATTAATATTAAAAAATAATTTAATATAAATATAAGTTTAATTTATAAATATACCTCAGAAGCTGCTAATAACAGACGAAAAATATCGATAAGTACTAAGCAGCTGTTCTGTTATATCTAATTTTTACCTCGGTTAACATAAAAGAGATAGCTAAAAAGTCTGTTACCAGCTGCAAAGTTAATTTTCGCGCGAAGCAAATTAGGTTATTGAATTCAACTGTCGCTTGGTATTTTATTTATTTATTTCGCATCGAATAATTAAATAATAGTTCAATTTGTGTCCAACTGAGTAATCATAGTAAACTTAGTGTTAACGTTCAAATTAGATGCGCTGTTAATAACAGATCAGCGAATGTTAAAGTGTTGGGGCGCCTAACAGCAGCGAAAACATAACGAAAAAAAGAAAATACAAAGTTTTTGTTAATACATCATCTGCAAATATTTGCCAGACAATCCGTAAGCAATGTCAAGCTTACAGCGTACAATGCTTAAGTCCAAACTGCCACCCACCATTCCGGGCGGCCGGATTGGCAGAGCGTAAGTTTTTTCCGCTAATTATGAGTGTGTGGGCGGAGGATGAAGGACATGACAGCTAATTGATATGCAATTACAGAGATTCGTTCAAAAAGTCACGCATCAGGGACTACAAACCATGCATGTGGAACGAGTTCTTCGCCGAGAAGGAGGATGTCGTGGTGGACGAGCAACGATTGTTTCGGGTCTACCGTACTAAAAAGCCCGAGAAACCCGGTCCCGTATTGTTGTTGTTACATGGTGGAGGCTACTCGGCGCTTACCTGGGCGCACTTTTGTGTATGTATATGTATATATATGGTGTATATGTGAGCGATTATCATATTCCATTACTATCCGTTTCACCTTCAAGTCGGAAGTGACGAGCATGATACACTGTCAGTGCCTGTGCGTTGACCTGCGAGGACACGGGGACAGTAGAGTGGATGACGAAGACGATTTGTCGGCAGACACGCTATCAAAGTGAGTGGTGTCAGCCTGTTGCTGCTCCAAGTGTGTATGAGTGGCTGACTAATTGCTGTGTCTGTACTTGTAGGGACATAGGGGATCTGATCACGAAGCTCTATCCTGAGGAAGTGCCTCAAATCTATGTGGTTGGCCACTCGATGGGCGGGGCCATTGCTGTTCATTTCGCGCATATGGCATTGGTGCCGAGTCTGATTGGCATCACCGTCATCGATGTGGTCGAGGGCACAGCTATGGAAGCTTTGGCTAGCATGCAGAGCTTTCTGCGCTCACGTCCCAAGTATTTTCAGAGCATACCGAATGCCATTGAGTGGTGCATACGGAGCGGACAGGTGCGGAATGTGGACAGTGCCAAAGTCTCAATGCCTGGACAGATAATCAAGTGAGTGACGTCATTGCGAAAAGAGCTTTTGGTTGATTTTTAATTGATTTTCCGTTTTAGCTGCACAACGAATAAATTGGCAACGAACGATCTTCCCCTGCCGGAGGAGGTGCTAGAGGAGGCGCATCACACTAGCATGTTTCCCAATGCATTTAGCATTTCCGAAGATGAAGAGGTAGGCAATGCCGGGGAGGACGGAGCTGAAAGCGTTGACTTCAAGAAGCCCACAACGACTAAAGCGGCTACAGATGCGGCCAAGAAGTACGTTTCTGAATTGTAAACAGACAAAGCAATGGGAATTCATTTTGAATACTTGTAGCTACACCTGGCGTATCGATCTGGCTAAATCGGAAAAGTATTGGGTCGGCTGGTTCTCGGGTCTCAGCGACAAGTTCCTTAATTTACGGTTACCCAAACAGTTGCTTTTGGCCAGCATTGATGGCCTGGATCGCACCCTTACCGTTGGCCAAATGCAGGGACGCTTCCAGATGCAAGTGTTGGCACGCTGCGGTCACGCCGTACACGAGGACCGTCCACACGAGGTAGCCGAGGTCATCAGCGGCTATTTGATACGGAATCGTTTTGCCGAGGCCGCAGGCGAGTTCCGGTGCCACATGCCATCCTGTTAATCCTCGATCTTGTACAATTGTAGCACAAAATGTCTATTTTTAAATGGAGCATTATAGATGTGTATACATACATATATATATATATATTATATTTACGCACGGAAACATAAGAGATAGGAACAGATATATTCTAGCCGTATTATCTATATATGAATATATACTCCAATAATTTATTCGATTACTTAAACAGATTCATACGTATTTTCAATCGTTGTAGTGTTCGCTCATTTTGCCAAACGCCATGCCCAATTACGAATACTCGTAATTCCATTGAGTTGCGCTTCTTAAATTCTTAAGCTGTGTGAGTTTTTGTCTGTATCAAATATGTGCCACGATTCACTTATACAAAACGATTATATTATATCAAGTAAATAATTTTAATAAAATTATAAATTATAAATAATTCTTTGTCGCGCCCAAAAGTATGTTACTATTGATTGGATTTAAGTAGAAACGAAATGATTTGCTCAACGGTTCGTTCAATTTACTCATTATAACACTAATCTATACGTTAAACATTTAACACATTTTCTCTTTCAACTTCATTCTAGTCGACGAAGCGATAGCCTCCATCTTCCTTCATCTTGATCTTGGTCTCCAAGGTACGGATGCGATGCAAGCGCTCGGAGATTTGATCGTGTATCTCCGGACGGTATTTCTTACCCTGACCCAAGGCCTCCATTTCGGCTAGCCAATCGGCACGCTCATTGATTTGATCCAGCACTGAGATGACATTATATATATAGAGATGGGTTTATATCGACAAAAACAGCTGGACTCACGTTCGTTGATCAAATCATTTTCGGTAACCACACGATCCTCACGGTAACGTCGTAGCGGCTTGACCGCCGGATCCGGCAACACAATTCCAGCCATGGTGAATTGCAGCCTTGACTTGGCCTTATCGCTCAACATGCGATTGTCCACTTTCGGACGAAAGTAGGACTTCTCATAGACTCCGCTACTCTCAATCTGGCGTAGATTCTTGCGCTTAGCATTGCGAGCACGTTCCAATATGGCCAGTGTCTCCTTGTCCAGATCATTGCTGGTATTGGGACGAGGGGGCTTAGGTAGTGGAAGTGGCTCGCCACTGCGTAAGCTATTATCGATTTGCTTGCGCATAACCATGGACATCTTCGACTCCTTCATGAGCACTGCAACGCAAACAGGGGCAAGCTAAATGGTGCGCAAGACTTCTACTTCTACTTACGCTTAAGTAAATCAGCCGTCTCCTTGCTGTACTCCACTTTTGGAGCATGGAAGGCGCCGCTGCCGCCAGGGCCAATGCGTTCGCTTGGCCACATTGGCAACTGCTCCTCATTCTCACCAGTTGAATGGCCTCCCAGTGGTAACGGCAACTCCTTCTGCTGCCTGACCAAACCCGCAGACAGCCCTTCGAGGTGCACATTATTATAGCGATGCCTGTGCATATTGTTAATTGTTCAAATTTTGCTCTCAATAAATTCCTCTTTTTCTCTATAATAAATATATATATATGTTTCGACTCCTTTTCAACAGTTGTGTGTGTCCGATATGTCAGTTGAAAGACCTCGCACGTTATACCTCAAACAACATGAGTGAGCACGCATGGCAACCTATGTTGTTAGGCAACCAGGTTGGGGCCTCACATACACTCAGACACAATCAGAAGTTAGTTTTTGAAATAATTTATTTAAAATAAATAAATATATATATATATTCATATATATATGCTTGTTTGTATATGTGTATTGGTAATAGGTACACTCTGAATGTTCACATTTGATAATTCGTTCTATGCCTGCGCCTTGCTCTCGCCTCGCCTCGTATCTTTCCTGACTCTATTTATGTACTATTTAATTAACTTGACTTTATGCACAATATTTTGAATAGTTGAACTTGAACTTATTAAACCATTTTCTTTGTATTTTGAACTTTGCTATGGCTATCAATTTTGTTTATATATAATTTACATGCATTTGTTTGCCGCAAGCTTTCTTTTTTGGTTGGTATTTCCGTTGTTGTTGTTGTGGGTGTATGTGTGTGGGTGGGTGTATTTGTGGGTGTGGGTGTGTGGTTGTTGTTTCTTATAATTGAAATAAAAACCAATTTGATTTGTTTGTCAAGCATCAGCCATATATGTATATACATTCCTGCACTTTTCATGCATTTCGTTCAATTTTTACACACAATTTTGAATTTAAGCTAACAATTTGTTTTTAAGTTCTTATAATTTCCTATGGGCTCCAGCGGTCCATTCTCGTTTTAGATTTAGCTTAAGCTTAGTTACAAAGCATTCTCGATCGATCGATATTTGACAAATATGCATATATATACATATATCAACATATAAAGCAATTCTCAAAACAATTTAAAATAACATAACATAATCGATTGCCATCATTATCATATACAGCACATGTTTACAATTGAACAATTGAATTACAATAAGCCTAAAAGCAAAACAAAACATATTTAATATTTGTATATATGCATATATATATGTATATATATCTGCAATACAATGTCTAACAACATGTGTGTGTGTTTTTGGCTTATATCCTTACTACTTATACAAAATACAGTAAGCATTAATGCTCCTAAACCACTTCTGCATTTCATTACAACTCGAACATAAGACAATTTCTTTAAGTGTTTACAATTACAGTTTACAGTTTTGTTTTGTTCAGCAATTATGTTCCTTTAAATTTAAAATAAATATGTGTATATATTTGTTTATATATTTTTTGTTGTATATATTAATATATATATATTTTTGTTATATATATATATATATATATATAGTTCATTATGTGACTTTCAGCAAGCAACGTTTTTGATTCGCGTATGTTGTGTGTATCGTGTGTAGCTTCAAACGTGTTTCATTATTCCAGCTCTTCTAGTTCTTACATAGTTGCGAATATAATAATCTTAGTCAGTCTCATGGTCACGATGCAGAGTTCATAATATAATTTATTAACATATGCATGCACATATATATATAAGTATATATATATATTGTATGCAATTTCGTCGTCGACGTCTGTATTAGCGGGTGCAGCCGTCAAAATAGCGTAAAATGTTGATCAAATTTGGCCAAATTTTCCTACAGAGAGAAAGTTGTTGTTGTTGTTGTTTTTGGATGCTGGTTTGTTCTTGGTTGTTGCTGTTGCGATTAGTTGGAACTACATTTTGACATATTCAACTTAAATATTAATAACAATATTATTGGCAGCGTTTACAACTGCGCCTCTGAGTCGTTTCTGAAGCTGTGCTCTAGCTGGGCCAATGGCTTTTGAGGAGGGGAGTTATCTGTCAGCTAGACCCTGTCAGTTTAGAACGGCCAGCCGTCTTACTTTGGTTGCAATAGCTCCAGACTTACACAGCAGTCGCTTCATTTAACAAACAAATTTAAACACACACACACACATACACAGGTTACGCACACACCCTAACATAGAAAATAAACTTAATATTTAAACAAACTTTTCAATATCTTACAGAACTAAAAACGATTACAAAACACGGTCAAACCTTTTGGGCTACAATATATACTTAGAAACATACACTCACACACATCCACACACACGCCAACAGACAGACACAACAATTTAACATTGAATTTGAAAAACAGTTTAAAATATCAATTGCCAACAGCCTAATTCATTGCCTGCTCAGTCATTTGGCGACACAGCGTCTCCAGCTGCTCCAAGCTCTTAAAGTCATTCAATTTGTAATCATGCGGCGGCATATTGAAGCCTTCCTTGAGCGAGGCCATGCTTAAGTTAATGAGCTGCGGCTGAGACAGGCAGTGATCCCTATTGTTGTTGTTGTTATTATTAAAATTATTATTGTTATTGTTATTATTATTGTTGTTGCATATTGCGCTACACGCAACGACTTCGTCAGCACAACCGTCACCGGGACACAAACAGCTGCCATTACCTACTGCAGCGGCGGCGGCAGCAGCAGCCAGCAATTGCAACTGCTGATGATTAATCGAATTGTTGTTCAATATGTTATTGTTGTTGTTGTTATTATTATTGTTATTACTATTATTGTTGTTGTTATTATTGTTGTTGTTGTTTATTAATATTTGCGGTGGCTGCTGCTGCTGCTGCTGGCTGGATTCAGTTTGATTAACATTACTAACCATTACCACAGCGGCCATCGTTTTCTTTGGTTGCTGCTCCACAGTTGATAGTAGATTGGGTCCAGTGGTGAGGCCATTTAGGCTGGGCTTGCGCTGCTGCTGCTGCAGCAGATTGTCATTGTTGTTGCTGTTGGTGAGTATCCCCTGGCCGGGTTTAAAGATCAGTTGCTGAGGCTGCTGTGGCCCGCCTGCGACGACAATTAGATTATTCAACGAGCGTCGATGATGAGGCGGTGGCGTCTGTTGAGGCAACGCTGGAAAGTGTTGTGCATGCTGTTGCAACATTTGCTGCATCTGCTGTGCATGCTGTGAATGATGCTTCGGCGGCTGCTGCTGCTGCTGCTGTTGCTGGGGATTATTCATAAAGTTGGGATAAGAGGAGCTCTTGTACTGCTGCGTCTGATAGCCTCCGTTGTAGTCAAACTGCTGTTGTTGCTGTTGCTGCTGCTGTTGTTGTTGTTGTTGTTGCTGCTGCTGCTGCTGTTGTTGTTGCTGCTGCTGATGATGCTGTATCGGATGCTGCAAACAGTTTATCGAAAAGTTCAGCATATCACTTGAGTTTTTGCGATGATTGATACGATCAGAACTGCCATTTTTTGGATCACATTTGCGAGTCTTGCCGTTCCACCTGTTCATAAAGACAACAAATATTAAATACTACATTACACCTGTGTAGGATAGGATATGCGATTTACCTGGGCTTATTCAGATTGCTGGTTGTGGCACTCGTTGTCTTCACATGATGAAGCTTGGGTACCATGGACATCTTTATCTTGGACAATTTAAACTTAAGCTCCTTCAGTTGATTAGCATGATTCACAAATGCCTCGTTGTGTATGGAACGGTCCAGTATCCACATGAATACACCCAATGTCTCTTCATCCGGGACACAGTATGGATCTTGTTGCAAAGCATTGCTGACCAAATCGATAACCTTAAGGAAACGCAGCCCAATATTGTCCTCACCAGAATTTGATTCCAATGGCTTCATGGGCGTCAGTACAATGTTTGTCAATTCCTCGATAGCGCTGCTTATCTTCATCTGGCCCGTATGCAGCTCCTGCTCCACTCTGCTGAGAATGTGTGAGCGTTCCTTCAGTTTCTCAATGCACAACGCCAACTTGTGTGACGCGCCCTTTGTCACTCCAACACTCTGTAGAAACTCCTCGCTAATCTGCAGCATTTCCTCATAGGTCATATTCTTGAACAGCTCAATGTACTTGTGCAGACGGAGCGACTTCAGCCACAGGCCGATTCCAGACATACCCACGTTTCGGGTCTGGAATTTAATATAGCTGGGCTTAAAGTCATCGAGGCGGGTGTCCGAGGTACTGTTCGGCAGCGTACTGTTAGCGCGATGATGCTCAATGGACAGCGAGAAGCTGCGCGGCTTATTCGCAAACTGAGCCAAGTTCTCTGTTGAGTTAGAGCAGTTGTCGTTAACCGTAATCACAGACGAGTTCGATGAGTTTGACGAACAGCTGGAGATCGTTTGTGTGGTCAGACTGTTTGAGCGCCGTGTCTTAAGCGCTGCAATCTTGCTGTCCAGGCTCCAGCGATTGACGTCACCAAACTGATCGCCAACATAGCCCATTAGTATGGAGGAGTATGCCATTTGCTGTGTGGAAGGAGGCGGTGGCGTTTGCAACAGCTGAGGAATTATTGAAGCAGCTTGCGAAGTACTCTGTAAACATATATGCAGACACATATTCTATTAGCTTTCGAGTTGATATATTAACCTTAACCTGTTCACCTACCTGTTGCTGGCTAAGGCTAGCGCTGCATATGCCGCTTGTCTCGGCAGTTCCATTGCTAGCACCTTCGCAAAGCATTGGCTCAAAGTCAAGGATTTCGGTGCCGTTCTTGCTGAATGAGGTGTCATGGTCTTCGTTGCCGCCAAGGCCCATGATGGAGCCCGCAGCGGCGCCAGCAACGACGCCATTGACCAGCGACGAGTTGCTGCCCAGGGAGAGTCCTAAGCTATTCTGACTAGATGCTAATTCGTTCAGTGTAATACCATTTAAATTATCACAGAGTGGATTGATCGAGCCACAGGAGCCGCTGACACTGCCACGCCATTCTCCTGGCTGCCTAGGCAGCTGTTTGATGTGGTGTCTGCTTGGCGGCGCAATCGTTTGCCAATCAACGTTGCGCGTCAAATTGCCCAACGATGACGAGGACGATGATGAGCTGTCCGAAATGGCGCCTGTGGCCATCTGCAGTTGCAGCTGCAGCTGATCCGGCTGTACAAAGAAACTGCTGCGCTTGTTCGCCTGTATATAATCTTCGAGATGACGAAGCCACACATTTAGCGAGCGTCGATCATCGCTGCCAATGGCGGGATGTATAAGCATATAGGAGAATATCTGTTGCACCAGCTCGGTGGGCACCAGCTGTTGAGCCGTGTCCTTTACCGCGAGCGGTATCAGCGTCATGTAGGTCAGTTTGGCCTCCTCGTTGCCCGGCTTCAGCAGTGGCAGCATATTAAGCACCTCGTGCAGTATATCCTCCTTGCGTGCACACAATTTGCGCTCATCTCCGCTCAGCTGGGCTGCATTTGTGCTGCTGGTTATCTGAAAGTCGCTGCCATAGCAATGAGTCATTGAGTCCTTGTCCGATGACGAGGACGACATGCCTTCAACTAAATCATTGGGCTGACACGCTTTGTAAGCACTCAATAGATTTTGCAAGTAGGCTGGATTATTCGCATTGATGTCAATGACGACGCTGTTCAAAGTCGACTGGCATGTGCCCAGATTCTGTGTCAGATTGTTGTCTATGGAATACTGTAGAAACTTGAGGCTGGGATAGCGCAGTCGCTTTAGCAGCGCATACATGACCACTGTGCGTTCACAATCGTTCCATTTCTCGAACAGATTCGTCACTGTTGTCACCTGCTCGCAAAATAAGGCATTGTTCGCCGTTGTCGATGTTGTTGTTGCTGTTGCTGATGCTGTTGCCGATGCTGTTGCTGATGCTGTTGTTGTTCCTGGTGTAGCGTCGCTGCTATTAGAATTGGTATCAATTTGGTTCTTGTTGCTAGGATTTGGATTTGGATTTGGGTTTAAATTGGGATTTGTAGCGGCGGCCGCACTGAGGCCGGCACTTGTCGTTGCTGCGAGTTGTTGCTCCTGCAGGTGTTGTTGTTGTGTGGCTGTGACACCTGATTGCAATTCGTTTAATGCATTTTGGGGGTCGCTGTTGTTGCTGCTGCTGCTGCCAGTAGGCAGCGCGTTGTCTGTTCCTGTTGCGTACTTCATATCGTTGTTTCTGCACTTCTTTGATATTTCAATAAATATTATCGCTTTAAACTATTAGTTATTATTACGATCAGTTATAGTTTGTAATGTGTTGCTTATATCGTTCAATTGCCAGTACTGTAATGGAAAAAGTAAAGATAGATATTATATAGAGATATATAGTTATTTATTACTGTAAACTTGAAAATGAAAATACAAAGATTCGATTCAAATGCATTTCCTACCCATAATTTAATCAATTTTATTTTTACATTTTTTTGTATAGAATTTCTATATAAATAATTATGGAGCGTGCAATGGATTGATTTGAAGCCGCGTGATCAGCACAAATCACGTCACAAATGGAAACAGTTTTTAGCCCTCTTTAGCTGTTTTTGCTCCCATTTCGGGCGATAATGGATGTCAAGCGGCGGCGCCGACGGCGACGGCGACGACAACATTCAAAGTTAATCAAATCAATTTTTTGCTAATTTATTAAATTTACAAATGTCGCGACAATAACAAGAAATTGCAACCTGACAAATACGACAGCGAAAATAAAATCAAAATTATGATTAAATGTGAAAAAGAAAAAAATTAGCATTCATTGTAGCCCGTTCCGTTCGTCTGTCTTTTCCGTCCCTCCGTCCGTCGGGCGGCACCTTCGGGCTGGCTCTTATCAGAAAAATAAATAAATAAATAACGAGTTTGGTACATAACACCTTTGCTTGGAGCTTTGCGGTGGCGACGGCGGCGGTTGCAGTGGCGATAAATCAATAATAATACTACACATTTTCAAAATCATTATTTACCTATTAGGTTAAGGCATGTCTAGCTTTAATCTAGGGGCGCTCGGGAGGAAAGATTCTCAGAATAAGTGTGGTTAGGGTTTGGGCTTTCGTGATTTACACTCTTCATTTAATTTTTTGTTGCGCTTTATTTTATTTCATTTCATTTGTATTTTCTTCTTTTATACTCTGTGCTCATTTCGAACGGGTATAATAAAGCTTGTTACAGTAGATGTTGTAGTTGTTTCGCTAGCGACTTTCTTCGATTTTTTTTTTTTACATTGCTGTTGTTGTCTACTGTTACAATTTTAAAGCTCTCTCGGCAATGCAGCTGTGTCAATGTGCACACATACATACATGCTTCTATGTATGTGTGCACATGAGCAAGCATTAAAACATAACGGACCCAATTACAGTATTAAAGAGCGGTCAAGTGGAATTTACTGGTTTTTTTTTTAATTTTTTTTAGGTGGGATTTCACATTTTTGTTTAATTGTAGCACACAATTACTTATATTTAAGCTACAATCAAACTCAATAAATATACATACATACATACAGATATATATATTTTCGCACATGCCGCGCTTTCATGTAACGGTAACTAGGCATGCAGTTTCAATGTTTGAGGTTATGTGCCAATATCACAGTTACAGACACCCACACACACACACACATATTAGCTGTCAATTCGTCAAAGTTCAATAAACGATATATATTTAGAGAGCTGAATAAAACAAACACTCAGGCACATGAAACTACAATAACAACGGGGTATACTCACAATTGTGCGGTGTTTCATATGTAGCTGCGCTAACTCAGCTAACTCACCAACGGCGATCGCATTCGCTTAGCATTTTTCTTTTGCTTTTCGCGTATTTGTATTTTGCATGCACAATATAAATTTGATTATCTGCAGTCGAATAAACACAAACAGAAATGAGGAGGATTTAACGAAACGAAGCCAGGCAGGCGGGCGGCACAGCCTATAATTGATGCAGCGGGCACGCTATGGGGAGCACTGAGGATGGCAATGGCAGCGTCGAACCCCAGAAGCTAAACGAGAGCAACAGCAGCAGCCGAGAGAATGACGTTGATTGGCGCTGGCGCTGGCAGTGACGTTGGCGTCAGCTAATGTAGCTGGCGTTTTTAAAAATGGTGGAGCCTGCAAAACCAAGTCTCAGCCACAAAGCGGACCGAACGTGCGCGCCTTTTTCTGACAGAGCCGAAGGAACATGCAATGCTGCTGCCGCTCTACGCCGACAGTGGGGGAGAGCTTCGCAATACATTACAAACACATACACATACATATACAGACATGCTCACACAGCTGGCTGTATTGGTATGTGTGTGTGAGTGTGGCGGAATGCAAGCGACAATATGTCGCGCGCTACAAAACGACCTACCGACCCCAAAGCAAAGCGCGCTCACACACGCACACAACCACACACGCAATACGGAAACAGCCAGAATACACAAGTAAAAATTGCGGCAAATTACATGAGATTACAAAGCAGCAAAGGCAGGCAGGCATTTGCACTCTTCTTCTTCTTCAGCTTCTTCGCATTGCCTCTGCCTCTGCTTCTGACTCTGTTGTTGTTGTGCTTGCTTTCTCGCAGGCAGAGCACAGCAACACAATTGTTTTCATGTCGCTTCTTTTCAATTGCACTCACTTTCCGTTCCGTTCCGTTCCGTTTTGGGCAAGTGCTTCTGTCGTCCACACACGCTCGCTGCTGTTTTGTTTTGCTGCTGCTGCGACGACAACGACGACGACCAGCTGCCCCCAAATCACGCCCCACCCACCCAGTAGTCATAGACAAAACGTTAACAACAACACTAGCAACAATAACATAGCCATAGAGACTATACACTGCGCTCTGCGCTTGTGCCAAAATCGTTCTATTTTTCAATTACCTTTTGCTTTCTATTCGCTTGCTCACGCTGCAAACCTTGAAATTATTTTCACACAGTTTTGATCGTTCCGAAATACGAGCATATTTCGTTCATTTGATATGCATATGCTATCGGATCACGCATCCATTAATTTTTGTATAATTTTCACCTTGACTTCTCGCTTTGTTATTCTCTGTTTTTTTTTTAACGTCTTGCAAAATCATACTACATCGCCTTTTTTAGCTGACTCTGGCATCACCACGACATATTTGCGCGTGCACGCAACACATTTTGGGATGAAACGAAATAAAACTGCACACAACTGTATCCGCTCGCAGTTGTAGGCATTTTCTTTTTTTTTTGGTTGTTGTGCAAATTTATACTATATTTTTACAGTTAATTAATTATTAATTCCCGCAAACGCGACGACGTTCTCGCTCGTAGAAAGTGCTGCTGGAGATGGAGATGACAAATAAAGTTAAGACTGTTCGGAGCGACTCAGTTCACATGAACTGTCTCGCAATCTGAGTACTAATTCGATATATCATCTAGTATTTCTCCTAGCATGGAACATTTCGTAAACTAATTGACAACTATTAACAATGTTATAGCTAAACACAAAATTTTGAATATTTTTTGGAACTGTTAAGTAAATTAAATTTTAGTGCAGATATTAGAAATAAATTAATAAATTTGTGATTAATGAACCAATTACTCTATGTTATCGATGTTAAATTAGTCGATACTTTTACCGATAGTGCTGCCACCCTGTTAGAATATTTGTTCAGCCCAACTTGTTCACATACAATATACTGTGGCAAAGGAAAATGAAAAATAGTTATTGGAAACTTGAAATTGAGTGCTACTGCAAGCTAAAAATGCAATGCACATCAAAGTAAAGAGCCTACACTGCGAATTGTTTGATTGCTGCGCAATATAACCCATCGAAATCACAATACAATAAGGAAAACAACAAACTAGCTGCTCCTCTCCCATCTAGCGAAAAAACAACAAAAGCCACATACAAAATGTTTGCACAAACGGAATCATATAAAAACAACTTTTTGGAACATACGAAAGCTGCGCGAGAGGAGCGCGCCCTTGAGAAGCGGCGGGAAGAGGCGGCAATTTTGTTGCAAGCAACTCTCAAAGGATTTGTTGCCCGAAGCAAATATCAGAAATGCATAATGTAAGATCGAAATATATATAAATATATATTAAATTTAAGCTCATTCTTACATTTACAGCCACGACTTCGACATACTCTTTATGGGTGGTCAAGGGGGCGACCAGGATGAAAAGGACACAGAGCTGCCGCCCGCTGTTCACGTGTATCCTGTGCTGCGTCGCTATCTAACACAAATCAAATTGGATAAGAACGATGGACGCATGCGAGATCGCCTGGAGCGCATTTGTCGCTATGTGAACCGCGCAATGGAGGCCGAAAATCCAAAGATATCCTATGCGGCACTGTGCTTGCACAAGGATCGCAGCTTGCCCTGGATAGGACACATTAAACAACTCTTAACCAACTGCATGCAGTTGCTGCCAGAACTGAAGCCAGAGAATCATGCCGATAGCATATCGCTTGCTCTCTTCTTGCACACTCTTATTGTGTTCACCGCTCCCAAGTCCTGGGCTATATTGCGTAATGCCCAATTTGAGCGGCTGCAGCCAGCTATGCAGAAGATCTGCTGCAATGTCCAGGGGCACTTGGTGCATCACGGATTCTACAAGACCATGCGCGTAAGTAAAGCTGCTTTAGCTTGTCATAGGTCAATTATAACTATAATAATTCACTGCAATTCCCGTATTTACAGACTATACTGCTCAAGGGAACCGCACGCGAGGAATTGTCCGTGAAGCCGGTGACGCTAGTTGCCATCATCACGCTCTGTCTGCGACCCTTGATCGATGGCGATTATAGTCGAAACTTGCTCTCGCAGTTTCTAAGCGAAATACTTTCAGTGCCGGCGCTGATTTATCATTTGCATCAGAGCGTGCCGCAGTGTATTGAGCAGTTCAGCTCGATGTCGTTGCTAAAGCGAGCTGTTGGCATATCGGAGGACCTGCAGTGGTTCGAGGAGTTCGCTGCGAGCATGTCGGGCACCAAATCCCTGGCTTATCTGGGCAACATTGTAAATATGTTCAATATAGAAAATTTGGCAGAAGCTAAACAATTGGCCTATCCGCTGTTGACTGTGAGTAGACATGGCTTAAATTTACTATATTTGTTTTGTTAATATATTTTTGTTATTGTAGGACACCACCACATCGTTGCTGGAGCTAATACCCAATACAGTGACTACCAAAGGCGTGTTCACACAGTGGCACGAGCTGCTCGGCTGGCACACGCCCTGTGCTGAGCCGGCGCAAAATCAGAATGTGGCAATCATTAAGAAACAGTTTCACATGCTGTGGGATCATCGGTGCATTAAGTTGCTGCTGGGTGATTTACTAAAAGGAATCAACGAAAACTACGAACGCATTGAGTTTCACTCGCCGCAAAAGCCATCAACAAGCAACTTACTGCGTCGCGCTCTCGAACGGAGCTCCACGCGTGGCAGTGGCTTGTTGGCAACAGCCGCTGGCAAGCAGCCAAAGGTACAATGGCGTAAACTGGACAATAGCGATGTCGTTCAGGTGTCGCGGATTTGTGGCATGTATTACGCGGCCTTAAGCACTCTCTCCCAAATGAAACTGGACATACTGACGGGCATTTGCTATAACGACAATGTGTTGTACGACATTTGGCTGCTGTTAACCTCGCTGGGACCCAACTGCGGCATGAAGGAATATCTGGACCTGTTGAGATGCGAGACAGTGGGACAAAGGCCACAGATAGCCATGCTTATGCTCTTCTGTGACTGCATGACACACTATGTGACGTGAGTTTAATTGATGATTCCATATCATATTTATAACTAATTCAACTCTCTTTGAACAGAATTCTGGACGAGTATGAAATGTATACTGAGCAGAATCCCTTTCGTCTCAATGACTACGTTATGCTAACCTATTTTCTTAATAATATATTATACAAGCTGATCAACGATAATATTATGGGTATGGCTACAGGAATTACTTTTAAAATGATTCTTTAATAATTTCTATTCTGTTTTGTAGGCGCCAAAAATATTGTAAATAATCCTGTATTCGTTTCGCTTCACACGCTGTTGCTTTGCTTATATCGTCGTGACTGTCGACGTCCCTTCACTCCCGCCAATCACTGGCTGATACCGGAGATCAAGCCATCGACTTTCATAAATGATCTGGAGAAGGCCAAGCGTAACGCAATGCTATTGCTGGCCAAAATGCCGCACATCATACCGCACGAAGATCGTGTCAAGCTGTTCCGAAAGTTCGTACAGAACGAGAAAGCTGTGATGGGACTGACAGAGAGTGCGTGTGCCTCTCCGCGATCAGCGTTGATTGTCATACATCGAGAGCGGATTGTTGAGGATGGCTATCGGCAGTTGGCCGCTCAGCCCACTCATGCGCTGAAAGGGGTGATTCGAGTGCGTTTTATCAATCAGCAGGGCCTGCACGAGGCGGGCATTGATCAGGATGGCGTGTTCAAGGAATTCCTGGAGGAAACCATAAAGAAAGTATTCGATCCATCCTTGAATCTGTTCAAAACCACCTCGGATCAGCGACTTTATCCATCGCCTATTTCTTATGTGCAAGACAATCATTTGCAGCTGTTTGAATTTGTGGGACGAATGCTTGGCAAGGCCGTTTACGAGGGCATCGTCGTGGATGTGCCATTTGCTTCTTTCTTTCTCTCTCAGCTGCTGGGCCAGACACAGCAAGCCCTCTACTCTTGCATGGACGAACTGCCCTCACTCGACAACGAACTTTATCGTAGCCTCACTTTCATCAAGCACTACAAGCAGGATGTGGCCGACTTAAATTTGACTTTCTCTGTGGATCAGGATGTCATGGGCAAGATAGTTACTCACGAACTGCATCCGGGTGGCAAGGCGCGTGTTGTAAACGACCACAACAAGCTGGTCTACATACACTACATGGCCTACTTCCATATGAACACCCAAATACGGGAGCAAACGCAGGCATTCAATCGCGGCTTTCGCAGCATTGTCAATCCTGAGTGGTTGTCGCTATTCTCTCCGCCGGAACTGCAACGACTTATTTCTGGTGATACGGTGCCATTAGATTTAAAGGATTTGCGTAAGCATACGCAGTATTATGGAGGCTTTCACGACTCCCATCGCGTTGTCTTCTGGCTCTGGGATATATTGGCCAAAGATTTCACGGAGGAGGAGCGCAAACTATTTCTTAAGGTACGTTGAAGTATATTTTGTCTTTTGAATTCTTTATAAACATATATATTTATAGTTCGTTACGAGTTGCTCCAAGCCTCCACTGTTGGGCTTTGCGCACCTTGAGCCGCCTTTTTCCATACGTTGCGTCGAGGTGGGCGATGATGAGGATACAGGAGATACCATTGGAAGCGTTATACGCGGCTTCTTTACGATACGAAAAAAAGATCCGCTCAACAGGTTGCCCACCTCATCGACGTGCTTCAATCTGCTGAAGCTGCCCAACTATCAGAAGAAGTCAACGCTGCGAGACAAACTGCGCTATGCCGTCAGCAGCAATACGGGCTTCGAGCTGTCCTAAAGCCGCAATCTGGAGTTGGTGCTACATATCAGCCTTTGGTGTTATCTATTATTATTATCTAATCTCTTTTCAATGTTTGCGGTCCGTGATTCTTGCTGAAATGTTGTTAAATATCTATGCTAATCAAAAAGCCCCTACTTTTTATATTTTTATCAACATTTTTCACGTTGAATTTTTTATACTTGTAAGTTTCTTGCAATTGTATATAATATATATATATATATATGTATGTGTGTGTGTGTGTCGGTGTGTGTGTGTGCTTGTGCATATGTTGGTATTTTATAAAACATATTTTTCAAAAAAGAAAAGAAGAGAAAAAAAGCAATTCAATTATAAAAAAATATATATCTGTATATGTATATGTTTAAACGTATAGCTGTGATAAACAAATTATAGTAAACTAACGATAAATACACAAAAAGAAAATCAACAACAGAATACGAAACTGAATTAACAACATGAAATACATGAAATCATATAGTTAAATATAGATTATGTTAAGATTTAAAAGTTATAACGTATTAAACGTGGCTTGAGTGTGATGAATTCGCATATTGTATAAGCTATATGTATGTCAAACATTCAAAACCAAAATCCAAAGCAACAGCAACAATAAATCTAAATGTCTGATTCATGTGCAAAACGATGCGCCGATGTTTATCTAGCAGCCTAAGCGCATTGCGAAACAAAATATGCTAAATTGAAAGCCAAGGGGCAGCAATTAGTGAATGAATGCTCAAATTTCCCTGGGTTTTGCCGGGAGCAGGCAATGAGGCAAACCAAGAAGCGAGGACGAAATCGTTGCGAGACAAGCGCTAATGACGCAAATCCGTCTGGCCCGTGACTACTGTACAGGAACACTAATTGCCTGAGTCAGCGCAGATAGGAAGTGCACTTAGTGCGGAAACGTTGAGCCGGGCTTTTGGAAATGACCGGATATTCAGCTGGCTAATGACTCGGACTGCGGATTTCGTTGTTGGATAAGAAAAAGAGTTTCGGTTTTCACTTACAGTCATCTATTTTGTGTATATTATTGCACACTTTTATATCGCACAGGACCTCCTGGTCCTCAGCTGTTCCGGTTAGTTCGTTGCGGTTTTTTGTCTGCCCATTTCTTTTTAGAGTCTAGACAATAAACATAAATTGTATAGCCGACCCACAAACATACAATAATCATAACAATAATATCCAAAAATGCCCGATAGCCCGACAGTCGGCAACAGTCGGCGGTCGGTTGTTAGCTGTCGCTCATCGTTCGGCCATAAAGTGCGCATCTTTTGAGCCCATTGTTCGCAGCAGCAGCAACAACAACAACAACAACAACAGGAGCGAGGCAGCATCCCTTTGCACAAAGTGTGATCATTTTTATGACTTGCCTGTGAGCTGATGCCGACAATGACGCCGTCGTCGTCATTTTTGTCATCCTACTGTTCCCAGGACAAGTGGCAATGCACATAGCAAAAGGTGACTACGACTGCCAGTCAAGTGGACGTGGCGACTGTCGCTTGGCCCTGGCGCCAGTTTGATGTTCCTCAACAAATTGTTGCGCCCATTTAACATGGCTACACAAGTACCGTTTAACATTTGATTACGGCAACTTATCGGCAGGGCGCATCGCCCTTTGGTTGCACCGAACGGTAGCGCGACACGAACGGTATCTTGTATGCTGATATGCTGCCACGATAACAAGATCATATACTAACATATATCCTCTTCAGCCAGATGGAAGATGATCAGTCGATTGTGATTCAAAGACAAAGTTGAAACACATAAATGTAAAATTTAAAAGTACTTGAAGTTTGTTTTTTTGTCAAAGATTTTATCTACAGATTTGTAGGAAATTAAAAAATAAAAGGAATATTAAAAGAAAAATATGAAATCCTTTTAGAAACAATTACTAAGAGGGCCATAATTTAGAAAAAAGCATATAGTTAAGCTTAAAAATAATATATTTAAATGAGATTGTTGACAGTTCTTGATACAGTTTTTGACATATGTGAAGCAAATAAATTTCAAGTTTCCTTAAAATATAATAATTGGGTTATAGAAGAAGACTATTATTATTTGATCCATTCTATGGTAGCTTAACTTATATTTTATCCATAAAAAAGACTAAATTAAAAAAAAAAATTAAAACAAATAGTTATAAGTGTGGTCTTTAATTTCGATTCTTCTTACTCAATTTATAATAATATAAATATATTATTCATATCATAATAAAATTCTATTAACTAAATATACTATTTATTTTACGTTTAAATTCTAATAACTTTTACAATAACAAAGAAAAAACAAATATGCCTCTTTGGCCTAATATTCAGCACAGTTTCTTTTAATAAAATATTTTACCCATTTCAAATCCAGAGAAATCTATATTTCCCTTTTACTAGAAGCTATTTTAGGCTAATAGGCCATTATACTGTGGAGGAAAATGTAAAAGATTTCCATTTTCATTACCATTACCATTAATATCCAAATGTTTAGTTCAAAGAGATTTCCCCAATGCAATCAATGTTATCAACAACAATATGGGCGCCCATCATTTAGCTCCGCCAAAGAAAAACTCGCTCAAAATGGCGCAACCATGAGCAGGAGGGAGATAGCATGTTATGCCTCAGGCAGCGACCAATGAGAGCTGTGCAGATGGGAGAGCACAAACTGGAACTGGAACCTGAGCGAAGAAACAGGTCGTGCAGCTACCTGATACGACGACGAAGACTGAAAAGTGAGCTGACTGGATTCTGCTGGAACTGAGTTGCGAGCGCACAAATTTCAGAGCGCAACAGTTTCAATCTGAACTTCGTTGCGAGCAGTTCGTGAGTGAGCGAAGAGCAATAAAAAAAAGAACTGATCGAGATTTTAAATAGAGAAAAACGCGTTTAGACAGTGATCATTAAACTCATTATTAATTATCAAAAAACATTGTGGTTACAATTAAAACCATGTTGGCAATGCCTAACATTGCAGATCTGCGCATGCAGCAGCAGATTGCTCATGAGCTTTATCGCCAGCAAATTATGCAACGTCTGCCAGGTATGTGTGCCTTGCCGACGGCTTTAACAGCTCTGTTACCATCTCTCTCTTTCTCTCTCTCTCTGTGTTGCAGATCCACTGTGCGGCCTTTTGCCCAATTTCGGCACACATTTCGTGGCGCCACCAGTGACGCAGCCCTCGCTGCCAGGCGTAGAAGCCAAACTCGAGAACAATGAACTGTGGCAGCAATTCCATCACATCGGCACCGAGATGATCATCACGAAGAGTGGAAGGTATGTTGAGTTAGCATTTGCTTACCGTATCTTATCTCAGACTCACAACTGTGGCATGCAGAGCAGCCGAGATAAGCCTTCGAATGAGATCATGTCAGTAACCGCCATTATGATTGCTTCACTTTTATCCAGACGTATGTTTCCCTCGATGCGCGTCTCGCTCAGCGGGCTGGAGGAGGAGGCCAACTATTGCGTGCTGCTCGAAATGGTGCCCATTGGCGACTGTCGCTACAAGTTCTCCGGCTCCCAATGGGTGCCAGCTGGCGGCGCCGAGCCACAGAGTCCACAGCGCATGTTCCTGCATCCGGACAGCCCCGCAACCGGCAAACATTGGCAGTCGCAGGCTTTGCTGTTCAGCAAAGTCAAGCTAACCAACAATACGCTGGACAACAATGGACATGTAGGTGTAGTCTTTGCGTCTAATCACTCCACAGTCACTTATCGCAGAATATCTGCTTATCTACCTACAGATAGTCTTGGCCAGCATGCACAAGTATCAGCCACGCTTGCATGTGATTCGTACGGCCGATCTGACCCAAATACCCTGGGCCCCACAGCAGGCGTACGTTTTCCCCGAAACGGAGTTTATAGCTGTTACAGCGTATCAGGTGTGTAATCTTGAACCTCGATCAATCAATTGATCAATTACTAATATTCCGCTCTTCGCTCGCAGAACGATCGCATTACAAAGCTCAAGATCGACAACAATCCCTTTGCCAAGGGCTTCCGTGAGACGGGCCAATCACGTTGCAAGCGCAAGCTCAACGACGACTCCTCTGCGCCTGCGCATGCGCATGCAGACGGAACGGGAGCCGTTAACGATATGGAGCTCACAGTCTCGCCGACGGCCAAACGCTTGCGTCTTACCGAAGAGCTGTCCCTGCTGCCGCCTCAACAGCCAGCGAGTGGGCTGCTAGTGCCGCGCCACTATCTGCTGGATACTCTGGAGGCCAATTTCTATCTGTCAGCGCCACCGCCGCCCCTGCCATGCATTGATTATGCCAGACACATCGCCAGCTATCCAAGTTGGGCCTATTCACCGCCATCGCCTGATTCGTCGTGCGCCTCCTCCTCCTCCTCCTCGTCTGGCTGCGATTTGGCCGCCGAGCCAGAGGCCGATACCTTTGTGGACGTAGTGGGCACCACGACTAGCGCACCTGAGCACGACCTGGAATCCGAATCGATTAGCCGAATCGCTGGTATGGCCAATGTTGCCGTTGCCGCTGCCACAGCTGCCGCCGCCGCTGCAGCTGCTGCTGCGGCGGTGCCGAAGCCCAAACGGAGCAGCTTCAGCATCTTGGACATATTAGGAGTGAGCGTCTCGTCTTAGCTGTTGCTGCTGCTGCTGCTGCTGCTGCTGCTGCTCCCATTTCAGTTGTTCAGCTGTTTAGTTGCTGCTCCTAAGTGCCTTATACATTTAATTAGCGTTTAGTTGCGTAGTCCGTAGGTTGTATTGTGATATTTTGCAGTTAATTAAGATTTCCAGGTATTTGCCATCAGTATTTATCCTAAGTATTTATTATGCAATTTTAATTGTTTAAATGATTTCGTAATGGATTTATTGTCTTTGGCATTTTAATGCGAGCAAATAAAGATTTTTTATAAGAATTTCAGAAAAGGCCTTTCTTATTGAAGCATTAAAAAGGGCCACAGCCAGACGTGACGTGGGGTTAACATGGAAAAGTTGTTCAACATGTTGAGGCACCAAGAGAAAAGTTTTCAGTATTTCGGTTACACTAGTTTTGGTGTCAGGTGTCTTATGTATATAACTGTGTCATTAAAAGCTTAATTATAAAATATATAGAGTTTATCAAGAGATCATAACATACTTTGGACTATATATACTATCATAGGCTATAAATGTATATATGTTCTTGATGTATTTTAATACTCGCTCATAAGTGAAAGGTGTTTCAGTTTTACTTAGAGCAAGCCATCCAACCGAGAGTAAGCTGCTTGGTATATAAAGGCTTAATAGATTGTAATAATATCCATATGAAACTATGCAAATATGAGAAAGGAGTTATTAACATTGGTTCATGATAATATATAGCTGATGTATAATAATAATAATAATAATTATAGTATATGTATATATAATAATTTTTTATTTAATATATAATTATATATATATAAAAAAAAACAAAGCTGATGTATAATAATAATAATAATAATTATAATATATAAAAATAAAAGTATATTATACTATAATAATAATAATTATAATACATAAAAATATTATTAAAAATTATAATCAATGAATATAATAATAATATTTGCTCTTAATTAAGCTAAGTATTTACAAGGTTTACTTACTTCTTTAACAAGATTTACTCTTTCACACATTTAAACAGAATTTGATGAACAGCGCCCATAGTGGCAATCGGTCTACATACACACACACACACACACACACACACATACATACATGTACATGCCGCAAGCGTATTTGAACTTCGGTGTGTTGCAGCATTTCACATGAATCAGTTTTATCTGGTGTCCCATTATCTCGATTGACCTTGCTTATGAATTGTTACTAATTCTTGTTCTTTTCTTTATATATATATATATATATAAATTTCAAAATTATTTTGTGTGCTTCCATTTTGTTCCGTTTTTTTTTTTTTGCGTTTGTATACATAATTGCGTCTTCTATCTTTCGCGTGCTGGCCGTAAAAACCAGTTCCAGCTCCACTCCAGCTCACACTGGTTCGCAGAGAGTTGCACCACAGAGTTCGCTCTCCCGTTTCACAGAGCCAGCAACAGCAGTAGAAGAAGAGAAGAGAAGGAGAAGAAGAAGCACAACTACAACGCCGACGACATGAGCTTATCAGCAGATCAGAGAGAGCCGCATCTTAAATGCTGGCGCCAGCGCCAAAGCCAGTGCCAGTGCGCTGATTGAGCGCGACGATCGGCAGTTGGCCGCAAGGTAAGAGCAAATGTAATTGATGTTTTCACGTTGTAGTTGTTTGCCATTTACATGCAAAATTGCTCAAGTCGTTGCCTCGCACATGCAACTTGTTGCGCTGGCCAACGGAAATGCGGCGGCGGCATCTTTGAATGACCCAAACCGATAACCGATAACCGGTAGCTGGCAGGCAGCCGGCGCAGCAACCGGAGCGAGCGAGACACGGCTATTGCCCAAATTGCGCATCTTCGACGGTGGCATTTCGTTTCATTTCAAATCGCGTTAACAAACAATTGTTAAGCGGCTGATTCCCCAACTTTCTGCTCCAGCTCCAACCACCAACCAACCACCACACACGTAGGCAGCAAACAACCTGTTTTGTTTCTCTTTCTGTTTCTCCACTCAGTGGGGACATCTGTTGCTTGTCGGCTGTGGGGCTGTGCAGCTCCATTCATGTTGCCGCTGGAAGTGTTTATGGGCTCCACATTAGCCACACTGCATATTCATGTTAAACGTCGCCAAAAAGACTAACGACGCCAAATGGCCATTGTGTTGTTGTTGTTGTGGCAGCAGCGGCAGCAGCAGCAGTTGCCGACTTGCTCGGGGGCTATTTGCTAAAATTTATTGAATTCTCATTTGGAAGCCATCCGAGTGCCAGAGACAAGCGGAGCTAGGCGCAGGTTCAAAAACGTTCGCATGTCAAAGGCAAATGAGCGCCGCTGCAGGTCCCGATTCCAGTCACAGAGTCGCGGCTCTCCAGCGGTAGATAAGCTAACTTTTTATCCCAGGCCTTGTGCAGTGCTGCCGATTTAGCTATTTTCCCGTCAGTTGTGGCATTTCACAAACATAGAATTCGGGAAATAACTGTGATCTAGCTATATTAAGGAAAATCAACCTAAAAAAATGTAAATGTATGCAATGTTGACTGATTTCGGTGTATTTTATGCCAGTCGATATCAAATTTTATACAAAAATTCCACTAAAAGCTATATTTCTAAAAAAGGCTAGAAATAGCTAAATTCGCTTTTCTAGCTATTTCTAGCCTTTTTGAGTAGTGGATCTGTCAGCGCTGGCCTTATGTTTGCTGCAAGATCCAGCCAGTTCTGCCAATTTAGCTACTTTTCCGTCAGTTCTGGTGTTTCACAAACACTGAATGCGGGAGAAATAAGTGATCTAGCTGTTTTTCTAGAGTTCCCAATTTTTTCTAGCTATTTCTGGCTTTTTTGAGCAGTGGATCTGAAGAGTTTGCAGCACTGGCCTGTGTGCTGTTGCTCCAGCTCTTATTGTTTGTTATGTCTCTCGCTCTCACTCTTTTCCGCTCTCCCTCTCTCTCTCTCTCTTTGTATGTGTAATTTCGTTGGAAATTAATGTTTGGCGGTCAAAATCAAAGTCGTGAACATTTCGCTGGCGACAATTTTATCGGCATCGCAATGAAATCATTTGGAGTAGTAGAGCTGGGCGCCAGCTTCAATCATGTTCGTGCCTCCAATTGCTACACGATGCGTAAGCACTTAAGGAATGCAACACACTCGAGATGCTCATGATTCCATGCCTCCTTCTTATTTTGACTGTAAGTTACAATTTATATTCCGAAACTCATGAAATTTAAGCGCAATTTGTAATCTTGGACAAAAGCTTATGTACCTTATTCTTAAGAATGTAAAATTTAGTCTCTTTTGGTGGATTAAAGATGGCATAATTGAGTAAGATTGGCATAGATCAATATATAAATGATAAGAAAGATATCATAACTGAGCAAGATTGGTATATATCAATAAGTGAATATTAAGAAAGATGACTTAATACTGGAGACTATAACTTTGAGTCTGTCAAGGACTTTATCTACTTTGGTACTGCAATTACTGGGAGTAATGCCAGTCTGGAGATCAAGCAAAGGATCACACTTACCAACAAAATGGTACTTTGAGCTCAGTAGGCAAATTAAGCCCTCTCTCGCAAGACTCAAATAACACTCAACAAGACACTCATCATTCCAGTGCTAATCTATGGTCTCAGTCTTAGATGTAGCTGTTCTCTTGGTGTCTTTGAGAGGAAAATCCTACGCAAGATCTTTGGACCTATTTGCATTGGCAATGTCTATCGTATTAGGTGGAATGACGAGCTGTACGACCTATACGACTATGTTAACATAGTCAAACGAATTAACATCCAGTGCCTTCGTTGGCTGGGTCACATTGCGCGCATGGAATCAACATATATTTTTCATATAATAACAGATAGATGGACTTGACTACATCATCTCTACAGTTTAAGCTGTCTTGGAATGATGCTGATGCTATTCCGGAAGATAAACTCATTGGCTTTGTTGATGTCTCCTTCAATTCTTGGCATTTATAAAACTGAAATAACCGTTTATTAATATCTTCATCAACTTATGTTCAACTCATATTCAACAGTAGCTTGTTTCACGATCTTAAGTATCTATTCTTAGTAAATGATTAAGTGTATGCACTTCAATGTGACTTATTATTTAATATGCAATTTCCAGCTTGCATTTCAAAATTTCAAACTTAAGCATGAGTATCGTTTAGAGTGCTGGGGCGTCGATGCCAATGATTAGGATCCTTGTACTCCACCAGGTTAGTCAAATCGAAACCAGCTGGCACAGTGATACAGGGTTTGGGGTCAATCAGCATCTTTACCTCAGACACAGTGGGCATGTCCTCAAAAGGCGAGACGTAAGGAATGCTCTCGGAAACAGTTTGAAAGCTAGCCGGTGGAGCGCTAGTTATCTGCAAAAATATAATTTATTAAATTATATACAAGTACGAATTTGCCAAAGCACAAGTCTTTGGCAAATTTGGGGTGAAGGGGGCGTGGTATCCAAAATCTAAAGAAAACAATATATTCACAAAGTAAATATGAAAGATTTATCTCTTACGGTATACAAGCTACGCTTTTGTGGTTTTCGACATCGCACGGACAGATACTCAGACGGACGGACGGACAGACGGACATGGCTATATCAACTCAGTTCATCGAGCTGATCAAGAATATATATACTTAATGGGGTCTGCCACGCCTCCTTCTGCCTGATTTCCCATTTTCAATGAGTTTAGGGTATAAAAAGGATCAGAGTTTATTTACCTTTTTTGGCTTCTCAAGAAGTGGTTTGTTCACGTTGCCCTTTTCCTGCTCTTCCTCTTCATCTTCCGTCATACTCTCAAATTTATTGGCATTTTTCCCATGAAAATAATCATCCAAAGCAGCTGAGAATTCGCGCTGAAGCGAACGTTTCTTTCCCGGTTTATTTTGTTGCTCTTCTAGCCAAATTTCGGTAAAGGCGTACTTCTGCAATGCTTCGGTGCCGACGCTGATATTCATTGGATCGTGCTTGGCCGAAGGTGTTAGATTCATGTTGAACAGATCCATATCAGGCATTGGAGAACTGCTCTCTAAATGCGGCACCAAGTGATGATGCTTGGCCAAGGCCTTCCGCAACACTGGCAATTTCGGCGTTTGATATTGAATATTTGGACTTGCAAGAGACGCGTTCGCATCCAAGCTATAGGGGTCGTCGGGTGACTTGGAAGCAGAACGGTCGGGCGGAAAACTTGGCTTCAACTGCCAAGATATGCAAATGAGATTATAATAATTACTTAATTAAGATAAATATTATTTATACTAACTTTCTTGATAGTGTTCTGCTCGAACTTCAACTTGGGCGCGTTAAGTAAAGAGTCATCTTTGTCGGAAACAGATCCAAAGTCGGTTGAATAGCGATCGCTTTGCGCGAAGGAATGAAACGATTCATTGTCATCGTCAATATCCTCACGATATGCTTCATTATCTCTATTATTTAAATCCATTTTGCGTTTTCTTTCTTCGAAACCAACAAGTGTGCAATTAAATTGCAGTTTGCTATAGAGATGGGCGCGTGGCTAGAGATGCGTCTTAGCTTAATTCAGAGTAAAGCTTAGCACAGGGCTGTTAACTTTCGATAGTTTGAAAAGACAAAGGGAATTCCAAGCAATAAAAGCAGGATATTAATTTATTAATTAATAATTATTTAATTTTTTTTTTATTTATTGTGTTTTATTTCCCTTTAAATATAAATAAATATTAAACTCAAGTTAAATATTTATATATATATATATATTTAATTTTTTATATTGTTTTATTATTATTTTTTTATTTTTTCTGTGTAAAATAACATCAAAGATTTTTATATGAATTCTAACACCTTTTAAAAAATTTAAGTTTTTTTTTTTAGATTTATATTGTTTTTTATTTATTGCGCTTTATTTCTCTTAAAAATTAAATGAAAATTAAACTTAATTATAGGTTAAAGTATTTAAATATTTTTAAATATATTTAATTTATTAAATTTTTATATATTTTATTTATTTTTTTATTCTTTATTTATTTATTTATTTCTTTTTTTTTATATAAATAAATAGATATTAGCTGAGAGTAGACATATGAAAAGCTTTCCACTGTTATTAGTTGACATAAATAGCAATTTTGTTAATTATCGATAAATCAATTGCTTGCGACGCTATCGGTGGTTAGTTTAAATACGCCCCTGCCGGGAGGCAGGTAGCAAGTGTTTGGACAAAACAATAATATGCAAATTATGCAGAGAACTTAAATACTTGTATAGTTTGCACTCAATAGACTCGTAGACAAAGGGCGCTTACAATGAGAGCAGCACACGCACTTGACAGCGGCCATTGTCGGTTGTTGTTCTCATGGAAATTGCAAAGATGCAGCACAGGTCGCATCGGGTCAGGCAAGCCGTTGGTGCCTGCATGTGTGTGGGTGGATTTAACTATCCGGTAATTGTTTGTGCCATTGTTCACACGCTACGATCGAAAAATTACACTCTTTGTTAATTGTCCCATCCCCGGACACACTCGGCCCATATGCGAGCCCATTTGCATAAACTGCTCGGCAGGATTCCGAGTGGGTTTGGCTCCGCTCTAGTTTAAAACCACGGCTTAGGACTACGCGAAGGAAAAGATATATGTATGCACATGCATAGATTACGATAGGTTTTTATGGCTTGGCACCGGCGACACACGACGCTGAGCCATCCGCTTGCCGCCGACCTTTGTTGCATTCTTCTGGCCCACAAAATATGTTTATTTTCGGCGAGGGATTAATGTGCAAATACCAAAAGACGAATATGGTAACCTTTATTTCCCCCAACTCTTTCCCTTTCTCTCCTTATGCAAATAGTGCGTGTAACTGCAATGGCCAAGCAGTGCAAAAATGTCCCACTAGCACAACTTGCAGGCGCGAGGCGCGCAGTTCGAATTTTTCTAATGCCCGATGCCACGCGTAAAACATTAGCACTTGTTTTTGTTCGCCAGCACTCAAGCAATTAACTTTCGTTTAGGAATTGGTAATGGTAATGGTTGTCTTATTGCTCGGGTAGCTCCCCATTTTGTGTTTACACAACAGCAATTGGTTGCAGCGACACAGTGTATCTAATTTCATGGGGCATCCAGCAAGCAACAACAAATGTCGAGCCGTAAAATACAACAGCCAAATGCATTAATTACGCACACGCCGCGCAACCTGCGACATCTGCCAGACGCCGACGTCGACGCGGACGCAGACGCAGACGACGCAGTTCTAGCTATTTAATGAGGCATTCAATGCACTTAGAACCTTGCGCCTGTCAACACAGCCAGAACGACATCTGTCACCCGTTCTGTGCGCTATAAAACCGCAGCTCGCTGCTGCTGCTGCTGTTGCTGCTGCTGCTCCCTGGTGAGTACAATTTAGAAATCGATTTGGTGGTAAATTGAAATTGTTTGTTTTTTCTATATTTTCTTCTCTTTTTGTTTTTGCTAGCTAGTCCGCTCGGCCGGAGACTACGTCTGCACACGCCTCCCTCGACGTCCTCTGTTTGACTGCAGACGTGGGTGGTGACGCATGTCATCGTAAACTTCATCATTGGCCATCGAAATAAACTAGGCAAATACAACAACAACAACAGCAACTGCAGCTTACATAATGAAATGTGTATGTTTCTCTTGTTTCTTGTGTTTCTTGGCTGCTGTTGCCGCCACCGTCGCCGTCGCTCTTAGTCTCAGTCTCTGCCCATTTCATAAACATCTTTAACCACTACGAGTCTCTGGAGTATTCTCATTGGGCTGCAACCGAATTTCATGCCTTGTCGAGCTATTTAATTGCAAACAAATTATGTTCTGGCCACTCGCTGCTGCAGCGCAGCTAATGGATGCTGCACCACCGGCGTCATCTTCGTCGGCTGATGATGTTGTTGAAATTCTAGCGTTTATCTTGTAAATTGGTTGGGATTAATGCTAAGCGGAAGTTGTGATTTGAGTTGCGTCTACTGGCTGGTGCTGCTGCTGCTGCTAGATGCTGCACCAAAGATAAAGTCCCAACTGACTGACAACATATTCATTTACCTACAGCAAAGTGTATGGGCGTGATGGCTATGAAGCATCCTTTAGATCTGCCAATTAGCCAAAAGGTATTTAGGCTGTCTGGCCTAAATACTAGGGACCTGCTTATAGAGGCGCCTTCAAATGCAGAGTTATATTAATTTAGTCGTAAACTTAAGAAAAGTATGGATATATACTTGAGGTAATCTCTCATCTAGATATCTGAAAGTTGATATCTATATCTATATCTATATCTATATCTATATCTATATCTATATCTATATCTATATCTATATCTATATCTATATCTATATCTATATCTATATCTATATCTATATCTATATCTATATCTATATCTATATCTATATCTATATCTATATCTATATCTATATCTATATCTATATCTATATCTATATCTATATCTATATCTATATCTATATCTATATCTATATCTATATCTATATCTATATCTATATCTATATCTATATCTATATCTATATCTATATCTATATCTATATCTATATCTATATCTATATCTATATCTATATCTATATCTATATCTATATCTATATCTATATCTATATCTATATCTATATCTATATCTATATCTATATCTATATCTATATCTATATCTATATCTATATCTATATCTATATCTATATCTATATCTATATCTATATCTATATCTATATCTATATCTATATCTATATCAATATCAATATCAATATCAATATCAATATCTATATATATATCTATATATCGCATATATACTTACGCATCCTTTTAGAATTCAGTTCAGTCCGATTATGTAGAAAAAAACAAATAGTTAAAGATATAGAAATATTTATTATGCAAACTTAACATTAGCTTATGGATTAATCAGGCAAAGTTCAGCTTAGATTTGTACAATATATATATATAATATCAAAGGCATTAGCTCGAGACCGATGTTGCAACTGGCTGTTGCAACTAGCTGCCTCCACCTAGTATGGCTGAGATGCTGAAACCTTTTCGCTTGGCGGGTGCCTCGGGGGGTGGATGATGTTGTTGTTGCTCTTGTGTTGTTGTTGTTGGTGTTGTCATTGTTGTTTCGCTGCCAACATCTAGCTCTGCATCGTCCGTTGTCGAATCGTCTGTGTGCTGAACGGAAATGCTGTGTGGCAAGGCGAGGGCCGGAAGTGCTGGCAATGCGGCTTGCAAAATGGACGTTGGCGGATACAAATGCGACGCCGGCGTCGCTCCATTGTATTCGTGTGCGGGACGGCCGAAGTAGGTGCAAGCCAGATCGACCAGCGAGGGTCGCAACAGCGTCTGCATGTTCTGCTGAAAATGTTGCATGAACGAGGCGGTGGCGGTGGCGGTGGCGGCGTTGGGGCAGCCAGGGGGCGAACCCAAGGAGCTGGCGCCAGGCCCAGCAACTGGCTCAGCGCCATCGAGCGATGACGATAACGAACAGGCGGAACCATTTGATCTCAGGCGCTTAATTTGCGGCCCATCCTGCTCGCTGTTGTTCGATGTGAATGTTGCCTCGGCTGCCGCTGCCGCTGCTGCTGCTGCTGCTGTCGTCGTGGATTTGCCTGGCGACATGTCAAGCGAACCAGAGGACTGCAAATGGGTCTGAGGCAAATCTTGATCATCATCGGTTGGCGATGAAGACATTTTGCGTTTGCAGCGCGACTGTCCCGTTTCGCGGAAGCCCTTGGCAAATGGATTGTTGTCGATCTTAAGCTTCGTGATGCGATCATTCTATGGAAAGAGGCAAAAGGATAAAGACATAGAGTCAATGCTGCAACCAGTTGCACTATTGTTGTAAATTGCATGAAATATGACAATTGCCAGTTGCAGACGGAGTCGCAGTCGCTATCACAGAATCTTTGAACCAACGGCCAGTAGCTGGCGTTAAGTAACAGGGCCACTTGACACCGCTGGAAGGGAGTCGTATACTTGAGCCTTGGAGTCATGACTTGACAACTCTGTGAAGATGATCTTGTGGAAGTGATCACGCTAATTAGAACCCAGACTGACGACTGACAGCCGAGGACTGGCGACCTGCCGGCGCTGTCAATGGGCCCAGACATAGACAAAAACACAGCAAGAGCCTGAAAGGATGTGGCTATCCAACTTCCTAAAATAACAAGCCGAGGCAACGTGACTTCTGCCCTGCACTTGTGGCATTTGTAGACAAAGGGCGTTGCATGCTAATTTGAGACGTTGGTCAGGCTACCCACGGCGTGAGCGATCGTTGCCGAAATTAACCAATTAGTGTGCCCAGCTCAATGAATTGGCAAAATCTGATCTCTCTCTCTCTCTTTCTCTCTCTCTCTTTCTAACTCTGTGTTTTTGTGAAACTTACCTGGTATGCTGTCACGGCCACAAACTCTGTCTCGCCAAACACAAAGGCCTGCTGTGGCGCCCACGGAATCTGCGCCAGATCTGCGGTCCGTATGACATGCAAACGCGGCTGATACTTGTGCATGCTGGCGAGCACGATCTGCTTGAGAGTAAAAGTAGAAATGAGATTACATTGAGAACAGTTTGCACTGCATTGGGAACTTACATGACCGCTGTTGTCCAGCGTATTGTTCGTCAGCTTCACCTTGTTGAAGAGTATAGGCTGGGCCTGCCAATGGGCGCCCGTTGCCGGACTGTCCGGATGGAGGTACATGCGCTGTGGACTCTGTGGCTCGGCGCCGCCAGCTGGCACCCATTGGGAGCCGGAGAACTTGTAGCGGCAGTCGCCGATGGGCACCATTTCGAGCAGGATGCAGTAGTTGGTCTCGTCCTCCAGGCCTGAAACGCTCAGGCGCATCGAGGGAAACATGCGTCTGCAATCAGAAGAGGAGGAGGAGGGCCGCAGCCAGAGTTTCAAATAAAGTCAACAAGAGAAAAATGAAATGAAATGAAATCGAATTGAGGCATCCTTTGGGGGGCGTTACAAATATTTAATTGTGAGCTGCTCGTGGCCCATGTAATTAGCCTAGGCAAACGCAGCACAGACAAAAAAAAAAAGAAGGCAAACAGAAAGGAACAAATAAAGATCCAGATATCGTCTATATCGTCGGCTGTGTGCGCTGTGCTAACAAGGATCGCAGTTCGCGCTGCTGCTCCGACCCTGCCACAGAGGCGCAGCAGGTGGTCAGAGCGCTTGGCGCCAGCCTCGAAATGTTGTTTAGAGTCTCTGAATTGTTGTTGCTTTTTGGCAATGATTTTGTATTTTTTAATGCCTTTTCGGTTTTGTCTGTGCTCTGCGCGATGATTAATTAATTTAACTCGACTGCGTTGCGTTTGCCTACATTTAATTTGATTCCTTTTCTGGTTTTTTGTTGTTTTGTTTTTCTTGAATTTCATTAGAGGCAGCAGCAGCGGAGGCAACTGCGACGCATGGCCAAATATTTCGACATTCGTGCGGTTTAGAATTTCATTTTCAATTTGCCCACTTTTTTCATGCTCTGCTTGTTGTTGTTGTTGTTGTTGTTGGAGAATTTCTCGTGCATTTTTGACAAACGATTTGTTAAGATATTGATCTTTGGCGCGTCTCCGCATAATTAACAAATGCAGGCATTTTGGTAGACAAGCAGAAAGAAAACAAAAATAAATAAATAAATAAAAAATGAAGTGAATTTCTTTAGCATTTCAGTGTATTTTTAGTGGCAGTCAAACAGGTGCAGTTGAAACTATTCAGGTGATAGTCGGGTATGCTGATTGAGAAGGAGCAATCAAATTTTTGATAGTATATATTAGTCAAAGGCATTAAGATTGATACCTTGGTAGGAGCAGACTGATGATATCGATCAGGAATATGTGTACACATGTGATGATTCCTCATTCTTTTGATTATATTTAAGATTGTGCAGAAATATTAAGAAATTATCTATAAGTTCTACTTCTACTCCTTTTCTTTTATATCACAATAACTTTATTTCCTTTGGTTTCATTCTACAGAAAACTTAAGAACCACTTTTTAAAAACCCTTGACGGAGAAATAGAGTGGCGTGAAAATGTGTAAGATGGGAAATGATTAGATGGGAAATTTTGGATACATACATTTTCATTGCATTCGTTATGATGAAAAGTTTATTTTGTAAATCATTTAGAATTTACATTAAGAACTCTTGTCATATGAGAATATCTAAAAAAATCTATTTGTTGAAAATTACCGAAGGAGAGCAAAGATCATTGCGAAAAACGGAGTTAATAAGACAATATTTCGGAAAAAACTATGGAATCCTGTTGGCCTCTGTTATATTTAGCGATTATATAATTTATTTATCAATTATATAATGCTTTTAATTTGTATGTTACATATTATTATATGAATGAACTACTTCCAAAGTCTTTTAGAATTATAATAATAATCATTCTTATAATTAATTATATATTTATTAAAAATATTTTAATCTTGTAATATTTGAGTATTATAATAATTATTATTCAAATTTTAAGTCTTGTATATATTATGAAAATATATATATTATATAAAGCATATATTAATATATAAAACTCAATTCTTATACAATCAATGATTAAAATAATAATTATATATAATTATATATATTATATAAAAATATATATTATAATTTTATTTATTTTTAAATATTATTATATTTTTATTTCTTTTATATATTATGTATATAAAACTCCATTCTTGTATTATATAATAATGGATACATCAAATTAAATTCTGGTAATCTAAATATGATTCAGTTTACTTTTTAATCCCAGCATTAGCCTTGGCCTGTAATATTTTCATGAAGTCTACTCTACATCTTCTTCTTTTTCTTTCAGGTGGGTCCCTTTTCAACATTTCAACTTTTTTCTCACTCATTTCACTCTGATACTTTACAAAGTGTCAGCAGTGACGCTTCAAAAGTGATTCACCCGTATTACGCTGTGCGCCGGATTGCATTTCAGTTAATTTAGTTGGGCCACTCTACGCGATTCTCATAGGCCGGCCGCACTAAAAGCTTCGTGACAGAGTGATGAAAAAAAAAACTCATGCGTTATACGCTTTGTGATACGCTTTGTTCTATCTATCTATCTTTTATGGTCGGTCGTCTGCGCATTTGCCACCCATGCGAACCGAAAGGCGATGCAATCTTGGGCCAGGGCATGGGACAGTTGAGACAGGCAACTAATTAGTTTTTATGAGCGCCACTTGGCGTTGGGCATCCAAAAACACAAACACACACAGCATACAACATACAACACGGTGGCACTGTGGCGCCTAATCATTAAGAATTCAAATCGATTGAACGCACAAGGGCTACAACAGAGTCGCCATCATTGTGCGTCTGGCTGCCTGCATTTCACATAAAACATTTTTGATGAGCATAAAAACTATTTAATACGCAGACATTATGAATAATTCATGGCATATATATATATATATACAAGAGAGCCAAAGGAGAAAGAGTTAACTGTCTGCAACTGTCCCAAAAGTTTATGTTAATGGGCAGGGAAGCTTCTCCCATGTCTCGATATTCGTGAGCGATCTTATCGCCACTTGTGCATCTCGGCGGCAAAAGTGTGAAATTGCTCGTATCTGTCGACAATGTGGACAAGCTGTGGTCATTCTCAACGCGCAACGCGCAACCTGCAGATACAGATACGAAATTGAATAAGAATACAAATTCGAGGGCAAGTGCAGCTGAAACTGAGACTGAGACTGAGGTTGAGGCTGTCTGCAGACAGGCGCCACAATAAAAACGCCGAGAGCAACAAAGATGACGACAAAGTATCCTTGACGCTAAGATTTATGCCACATGCAGCAGCAATATCAGCGGCATCAGCAGCAGCAGCAGCAGCAGGTCAAGCCATGAGGCATCTCATTCGCCGCTCTTCAAGAGCGCCGACCGAACGACCGACCAAGATCGAAAGGACGTCACACTGAGCTCTCTGTCCATACTAGGCCTACAATAAATTACGATGACGCCACTTTACGCACATTTGAGCAAGTGCCGGACACTTTTAGGTAGTTTACAACAACTGCAACTACCACAACTCAAGAGATACAGATACAAGATACAGTATCTATGGGCGATTGGGCTAGCGCTTTGATATTCCGTGCTCGACTTTCCATCATGCAAGGAATGCAGCGCACGCGAAGTGGCACTGAACTTGTTCGTTTTACGCCTCGCTCGAGATATATGTATATGTATGTATACAGATATTCGATTTGGGCATGCCAGCAAGTCTTGATTGCTCGCCCTGTACCTGTCCACCAATTCCTTTCACATCCTGCATCCTTCCGCCGCTTTGTTTGCCTGTGAAAATTGTTGTCGCGACGTCCCTGTAAATAATTTCGCAGGCGCCTGCATCTAATGAGCATTTAACAGTGCCGCCGTCGACGTCGACGTCGATGTTGATGTTGACGAAGAAGAGGATGACGCCTGAAGCTGAGGCTAAGTGCTGACTGATGAGAGCTAACAGCTCGGCGCTGGCGGCGCTTTAAGTGCCAACGCCATTGCCAATGAATGCACATTGTTTTTCTTTGCCCAGCGTATTTTTTTCTCGTTTTTCGGTGTTTTTTCGGGTATTGTTTTTCACTTGCGTGCTAATGCATCGGCCGAGCCGAGCAGCCGCTTTCATTACATTCCAAAAGTTGTTTTGGGCGCGACTCGTAAGGTATATTCATTCGGCGCTTACTTTTTATTTACCCAAAAATGCTCGAAAACATTTTTATTGGAGTTGCATTTTATGCACTTTGAATGTTAAAGTATATATATATATATTTAGTTCGGGCACCTTACCTGCCGCTCTTTGTTATGATCATTTCCGTGCCAATCTGATGGAACTGCTTCCAGAGCTCGTCGTTTTGCAGCGTCATCTCCACGCCGGGCAGCGAGACGCGTGGTGGCATTATCACGTGTCGCGGCATCGGTATGGGCAGCATCGGTGGAAATGGATCTGCATCGAGGGGGGGAATACAATGAGATTAGGTTTACTTAAGGTACTCACAATGAAAACAATATTGGAATATATAATGAAATATAATAATACAATAATAATGTAATATGTAAAATGAGCTTTGTGGACATTTTAAATGGATAATGAAATTATATTCTCTAAAAGTTAATAAACTGCTCTATCTACAAAAAGGTTCAATCTGCTTTAACTTATATTTGCGAAAGACTAATTGATAAGAGGTAAGTAGACATCGATATCTACAAAGAACGCTAATTATGACGACAAAATCGAATTTAGTGAATAGTAAAATACAATGAGAACTTGGTCCTTGGTATAGTATTTATTTACGAAAAGTTTAAAAATATGTTGGATATTGGGATACCACTAAGAATACAAAGAATTACTGCTAATAAACATACTAAACTTTGGTCTAAACGATTTTAAAGCTATCCTCTAAACTTTTTAACATAAAGTATTGAAGACTTGTTCTCCAATGGAAAAAGTAAATTTCCAATTTATATTTATCACTTTAAGCTATAAGATCAAGTTATATATTAGATTGAAATTATATCTGGCGTATAATGGCACATGTTTATATGTATGATACAGTGATGTTGAAGATCTCTAGAAAGCATATACAATACTCTCTAGTAATATACACAAACTTAAAAAAATTGATTACAAAATGAGAGACATTTAATAAACTATTTCATAGTATGATATAGTATATAGATAAACTTCAATAACAAGTTAAAATAGTTGAGATCTCTACAGTGATTTATCCTTCTTTACAGTAATATATACATCACTAAACAAATTGCATCATAACTGAGAAAGACATTCAATGAACTATACATATTGACATGGGGTTTCAAGCTTCTCTGCTTCATGGCATGATATAGTATGTAGGTTGAGCTATTATACAATTATTATAAAGTATATGTTGAAGATTAAAGCAAGCTTTCGCTGTAAGATCTCTCCGAAACTTTAGCCTTCTCTTTAATAAATATACAAATTGTTTCAAGAATGAGGAAAACATTTAATAAACTAAAATACTCTTATATTATAGTAGGTGGAGTTCTTGTAAAACTATTATAGATACCCTCTATATACAGCTTTCGCTGTAATTAGATCTATGCAAATCTTGTTTATTGCCATTATGATATGAAGATCTAGTTTAAGAATGCAAATTGTTTTTTAAGTGACTTTCCTGCTGCGTTATGGCAGCTCCAACAGCTGTTATCAGTTACCACTGCTCGAGAGGGCCTGCTGTGATCTCTCGCATTTGCTTATGCAAAATCGACAAATGCTATTGCCATATTAGTCAGCTTTATGGGCCGATGGTCATAAAAGCGCTAATAGCGACAATGCCCGCTGATATCGGGTTGCAACAACAACAACAACAACAGTGCCCCCAAATGCGACAAAGCCAAAAGTAGCGGCCATTAATGCTAATGATCCTTAACAGCTTTTGTAACGATTGCTGTTGGTGCCGGCGGCAATGTCAAAATGGCGTAAGTAGAGTGCGGAAGAGTGAGGGGGGGGGGAGGTGGAAGCTTCACTTACCCGGAATACGTTGCATTATCTGGTGGCGGTAGATCTCGTGCGCGATGTGCTGCTGCATGCGCAGATCGACGAGCTCGTTCATGGTGATCATGATTTATATACAATACGTGGGCAAACAGATTTCACACTTTAACAATTTGTTTAACTTTTGGCACAATTCAATCACAGACAACAACAAAACAATACACGAAAGCTGACAGCATGAGTTCTCAGTTCTATTGTGTGGGCCACGAGGCGAATTCGATTAGCGTCAATTATGCAAATCACAGCTGGCGTCGTTATGGCAAATGTCTCATAGGCGTGTGGGTGTTAATTTGATTATGACAACAACTGGTTGGGAATTGGAAACGTGTCTGGATGGACTTTGTCAAAGATTTACCGACACTCGCGTCTTGCGCTCGCCAAGTTCGCATTTCAACTGAGCAAGTTCGACAAAATGTCGCTGCCGCCGCCGCCGCCGTCGCCGCCGCCGCTGACCGAAAACGAGCTTGACGAGTTCGAGCCATTGATCGACATTACCTGCAAGATCCGTTCCGTTGTGAACGCTGCTCAGCTGCTCAGCAGCTCAGCAGCTCAGGCCTCTGGCAGGTTGCCCTCAGCAGCACTGTGATTGGCTGCCAAGCCGCAGCGAGCGTGCACAAAGACTAGCTAGCGTGCCGTCTCTGTCTCTCACTGAGCACTCGCTCGCTTTGTTAGCGCCTCCATTTTGAAATTGACACCAGCTGCAGACGTTTTTTGTGCGCGTATTGTTAGCTCCGCCCTCAACAGATCGATTGCTTGAGAGAGAGTCAGCTCTGTCTCTCGCTCTCTGTCCCTCTCACGCTCTTTCTAATTGTTTTTAATTTTGAAGTGCGAAGTTGCACAGTCAGCAGCCGCTCCAGCTGAAGCAGACACAACCACATGCTCCTCAACTACTCAGTGCGTGTCTGTGTGTTGGTGTGGTGTTGCCTTTTAATTATACACCATGATCGAAATTGTTTTTTAGAGTTTTCCTTTTTTTCCATTTGGCATCTTTTTTTTATACTTATTTATGCTTTGCCCATTTGTAGCCTCTGCCATCATGGTGGTCCTCTTGTCTTCGCCAGAGCTGCTGCTGCTGCGGCTGCCGTTTTGCTGTTCATTTATTTGATTTTGGTTTTGACGCTGCGTCATTCGGCGGCATTGATATGGCGGCATACGCTTGTACCCCGAGCACCGATATGGACTGAATCTCATACTCGAACACGATATCGAGCCGAGCACTGCAGATGCAGCTGGCTGATTATAGTATTTTCTTCTTCTTCTTCGCCATCTTCTTTAATTGTATCTTCTCGTTCTGACCTTTTTGAGATTGACAAAACATTTGTTAAGCTGCGGAAACGCATGTCGTCTACAAATTTGCTGGCCATTCGATTGCATTGGTGCGAAGGCGGCCAACGGGATATACTACATAGATGAACATGATCATAAAAAAGTCCATGGGAGGGCTGTTCACGAGGGGGACTTAACAGCAAAAGATTTTTAAAAAGCCATAAATTATTATTATGTTTTATAATCATCAATAATAATTAAATAAAATAATCAAATTAATTCATCATTAAATGAAGAGAGAAATATAATTATTAAATTGCTTCCTTATTATATCCAATAGGCTTATTACTTATATATTATAAAATATTAGTTATAATATTTAAATTTGTTAATTAATTCATTAAACAATTACAATAAGGTTAACAAACACAAGTCTTCTGTGCAACAATTTCAGTATTTTCCTGGTTATATTATCAACTGATTTCACTATCGACTTTTCTGATTTAGTTTTAAGTTTTATATTAATTGCTTAAATATCTTCAATTTAACAATAAATCTGTTTTTTTTTTATAAGCAATAATACGTTGTATTATATATATAATGCATCCTGAAAACTCTTGAAAGTATATAATATATTTTATAAATTTTACATTGCCTACATTAAGATAAACAATTACTGCTGCATCAGCAATGAATGATTTGCTTTTAGATATCATTAGAAATTATTGATGAGATATTATAGATAATATCTATTACCAAAGAAGTACTTAGTGAAATTAACAGCTAATTAAATCAACATTTTTCTGTCTCTTAATTTCGTTTAAATTATTTTTATATTTTAAAAATATTAAATAAATATCTAAGGTATAAATTAATTAATATAATATATAATAATATACAAATTATAGATATTATGTATATATATACTTTAATTACATCGCAAATTAAATCAGTTTAGCTTTAAAAAATATATATATATATATAATTAATTATGATATTTGATATATATAAGTAATTTTATTTGAGTTTTGAGTAATGCAGCTCTACTATTTTCATGAAACCTACTGTATATACAGACATGTATGTATGTATATATATATATTTATTCAGTTATGCTCCTATGCATTGAACTTTGTATGTTTACTAATAAAACAAAAATGTTAAAGCACATCTGTTCAAAAACTAATTAAATTAATCACAATGTTAGATTGAACTTTAACTTTTGTGTTAAGTATACGCCACCTGTGATCGCTACTAGAATAACTTTCCCTTTCAGTTCCAGCATCTCGTATATATATCTCTGCCATATATACGATCCAACGGTAAATATTGCAGCTCCAATCTCTGGGCAAACAGTACCACTTCCGTTAGGCTGGCTCAAGTAATTAAACATTGCCATATAGCTTTGCCTATGGCTCTTATCTGACTGTCCTGCACTATACTGCGAAATACTTGCGTTTGCATGATAAATAGTTCTGGCGAGCTAATTTACACAGCACTTTACTGGCTGACACATCCACTTGGGCTTATGTTGTGGCAGCCAGCGGCGATAAGCGATAGAAATTAATTTACTATTAGCTGTTCGCTGCTGGCTGTTGGCTGTTGGCATTGGCGTTTCGCCCAAATTACGTCTGCATAGTATAGATACCCTCTGCTACTCTGTGCAGTCAACACAAGGCACCACACCGCACCCATATGCGTGTCTGCGTTAATTTATGCCTCGTGTTTTCACATTTGGTCGCGCACGCTTCCGGTTCCTCTTTCCATATGCAATGGGTAAACAATTAGCCAAAGGTTCGTCTGTCTGTCTGAATGTCTGAATGCCTGCCTGCCTGCTGACCAGCCCGGATCTGGGTCTCGCCAATAGCTGTGCAATTTGTCAGCACTAAGCTAATTGGTGTTGCCCAAAATTATCTGCCTGCTGTTTGACTAATGCTCTAGGGCCTACTTCCGTTTCGTATCAGAGGCGGTATCGCCAGCCCAACAGGTAGCTCGTGTACTCTCTGTCTCTCTCCTTGCTGCATTCCTTACTATTGAGTCAGGCAGGAATGCATTTCATTTAAATACCAAGTTTATCAGCGAGACATGTTACCTGACATGATACTTGACTTGATATTGTTTGAGGTAAAAGTGAAAATGAAAATGGAAAAAAGAAAGCTAAATATATAGACTTTTTGTATTTTTATGAATGTATAAACAATATAAAGAATATAATTGTATAAATAATATTGGAATTAACATTTTAATAAGTAGAATGAATAATTGATCAACATTTCAATATGACAATAAACGATTCGGTTCTTGGTTGGTATATAATCCTGACCTACCTGACCTTGTTTATTTACCTTCTTTTCAGTATTGTTGCAGTTGGGTTCGAGCCTCATGTATGCCATATATATTCTGTTGATATTTCTCTATCTATTCTGTATCTACCTATTATATCGTCTATATTAGGATCTTGGTTTATTTTATTTACTGAACAAAATATTTTTAAATATTATTATGGCATTTTTTATACCAACAAATTGATAGAATACTACTAGTACTACTACTAATAATAATAATTATATTAATAATAAAAATAATAATAATAATAATAATAATAATAATAATAATAATAATAATAATAATAATAATAATCATAATAATAATAATAATAATAATATGAAAATCAAATTTCGATATATTTTTAATAATGCTAATATTCAAATTATTTTTAAAGTATAAAAATTATGTAGTTTATTATTAAAACTAAGTATCCAGCTATAGGTTGGATTGTTCTTTAGTCAGCTAATTTAGCTTAGAATTCGATTGACCATAATAAAATATTTTCCAAGCCAATTCAGTATATCCTTTCAATAGAGAAATTACTTTTATTATTTTTAAAATAGGACATTTGTTATATATCAAGGTATTTATTAGAAATATGCTGAAGTCTCGCCTTTTCAGACTTGTCTCAGAATTCACTCTGTAACAATCAATTATCAAATTTGTTCAATAACAAAGAAGTATTTGTTGCATATTAGTAATGAAGCTTAGAACAATTAACAATTCTATTCTATTAGTATAAGTATACAAATCTATTCTATTATTATATGTATACGAATGTATTCTATTATTATATGTATTATATATATGTATTTTAATTAATTTCCCACAGTTCCTAACTTCTCTCATCATGACTTTGCAGTTTGGAGCCTTCCATATTCTATTCTATTTGCAAAATTAACCGTAAAACTGAGATGAGCACGCGCCTTGTTCTCACACGACTATTCAAATTAAAATTAGCATACAACCCAGGCGAAACTCATGTAATTTTCCATGGAAAATATAACGAATGCTCAGACAGTACTTTTCCCATTTTATTGCTTTTCATTGTGGGCATTGAGTGAACCGATGCCAAAAATTTATTGATTTAAACTTTTAGCTACTCGATTGTTGATTGAACAAGCGCTCAGCTCCCAAGCGACTATTAACGACTGCCACTTGTTGAATCCACATTGTTACAGCACCAGACATGAGGAGGATGGAGGATGGAGGTTGGAGGTTGGACTGTGATGTCTTCGACTATCTCGACGCTTGTTTGTTGACGCTCAACTGTCTGTCTGGCTGTGGCATGTAAATCTACTTTTGTATGCAAATTAAGTCACTCAATCAACAAGGCGACAGCAGCAACAATTTTAAATGCATTTTTAATTGATTGAACGATCCAGTTGTACCCTATTAAATGAAGTTTCCAGATGACAAACTGTATTATGTATTACAGATTCCTTTATGGGAAGTTTTGAGATACAATTTCTATACATCAAAACATCTATTCATATAGCATCATTTTCAGTTATCTTCTACCAACAATATAGCTATATTTAGGGCACACTTTTACAGGGTATTATCAATATATCATATCATACTATCATATAACTAAGATATTTACTCATTACTTTGATGTCTCCTTTTACAGGGTATATTCAAGAGCGATCATCTCTGATCGGGAACAGCTAAAAATACAAATTTAGCAAGCAAAAGGCATCATAATCATGTGGGTCTAGGCGACTACAATGGGGCATAGCAGCCAGCCCACTTAGCTGCGGATGGTACAGGTAGGTCCGAGATCTCTGTGAGAGACCCCACAACATACACACAACATATGTATGCATATGTATGTGTATATAATTGAGAGGTGTTTAATCGTGTGTTTCGCTTTTTGTTTTTCTGCACATTCACGACCTATGGCGAGACAAGATTTACCTTTCCTTAACATCCATTGCCTCTGCTCCACTGTCGATTGCTGTTTGCTCTCAAATTATCATAAGCAAATACGGCCCAAAACCGAGCCCGAGACGGGCGGACAGACGGACAAACAGACGGAGGGACAGTCGGACTGGCTGACTGTTTCGACTTTACGCGCTTCAGACTTCAACTTAAGTGCTAAAGTTGCCGGCGACGCGACGCGCTGAGAGGCGCTTCTGTTGTGTAGACACTTGAGTTATTACAATATTATACATATATTCAGAATTCAAGTGCTACTGGAGAGTTGGTTTCTTGGCTGGCATTCTTCAACATCATTCACAGTCTCTGGGAGCTAAAGAATCTGCATATATATATACTTTATATATATTTATATTTTTCGACAATAATATTTGTTTATTTACCTTTGCTGCTCAATGAGCTGGCACTTGAATGGCTCGAACTGTTCGAGCTGGGCTTAGTGCTGTGTGCAATAACAAGATCGCTCGATTTAAATGTGATCAACAGCTGGCCTAATCAGCCCGCTAAGTATGGTTTTTTGACATTCACTTTATTGCTTAAATCAATTCATTAATATGCGATTCTCGATTCGATTTTCGGTTGAAAGTTCAATGGCCACGCGCTGTTAGCGTTGACATCAAAGCCGAGTGTGGAGATTGCCGACAAATACAGCTAACAATGGGCTAGGTCGAGCAACAAAAGCGGACACAAAACTCTGAATCTAAATCCATATCTGAGCCAAGTCCAAATCCAAGTCGAAGAGCAAGTCCAGTAGTCAAGAAATCATTTCGCCTGATAAAAACATCCATTATGCGTAACAATTTGACGGCTTCTTCGGCTACCTTATTTTCTCCAATCGGCTATTGTGTCGGTGTTTTGGCTTTGATTGAGTAGCTAGCTGACCGGCTAGCCGCGGGGTAATTGTTGTCGCACAATCCCGCTCTATCTCTCTTGTTCTTCTACAGGCTGTCTGTTATCTCCCTCTTTCTTTCTTTGGTCCAGGGCAGCGGGCATGAGTGCGCAATTACAATGCTCTAGGCGGCTTGATAAAAAACTGAAAACGTAGAAACCTTCTAAAAACATGTTTGACGTCAAATAGGAAATGCCTTAATCTCTAGCAGTACAGCCAAACTCCAACTCCTGCCCCTGCCCCTGCCCCTGCCCTCCATTATCTTGACTTGTGTTGGACATTTGTTTATGCTCTGGCCAATGCCTCTCGTATCATCTGCCCAGCCCAGCACATCTTCTACTCCTATTTGACTAGCTCACCAAGTATGTAGCATGGCTGCTGCTGCCAGTGAGTATATCTCGTCTTTTTATTATTTCTCTTTTTTTTATGTTTTATGTGTACTTATGGCACTAGTCACTCGTTGACACTTGTTGCCTCAGCGCTGTTGTTGTTGTTGATTGCTTTAATGGCGTCAAGACTTTCGCTTTTATGGAGCACTCACTTCCACGAAGCATATCTGTCTGCATTAGCGGGAACTTGATTCTCGGCTAGAAATTTGATTGTTGTATAATATCTGAAGGGAATTTACAAGAAAATTAAATTGGTTAATTTGTTTCATTATTTTCTTAAAATTTTCTTGACAGAATTTAACGTTTTTTCTTAAATATATATCAACAGTTTTTCAAAAACATGCTAAGCCATATGGTAAAACAGCTTTGAACCAAATCTTTATTGTTGGTATTACAAAGCTAACGCACTTAATCTGCCATAAAACTAGACTGGAATCTGGCGACGCACGTGAGAAGCAGCTACCGATACGAAGCACCCTAAACCTTAAAATATGGTATACTCAAAGTAAGCAAAAACAAGTTGCGTAGCGAGAATGATAGAGCAGAAGATACTCAGTACTAAATAGGGGCAATAAAGGTCTAGGTTTAGCTGTTTCTTGATTCTTGATTATAGAGGCTGATTGATAATTTTCTATGGTATTTATACTTTTCTTGTGATTCTCAATCAGTTTAAGATTTGTTCTAATACAGATACATATGATTCAAAGTAAAAATGGTTTCTTCTGACACTTCTTATACTTCCTCCCTTCATATTATCTAAGGGGTATAACTAATATGGCGTTAAGTCAACAGGCATACGGCCATTACTCAAAGCGAGAACAATTTATGCCACCACTGCAATGGGTCTACTTGTATTTTGTGTTTTCTATTCAGCCTCAGCTTCTCATCTAAGGCGTCAAAAGCTTAAATATTTACAATTAGTCCAAAACACACACACACACACACACATGAATATACACACTGTCAGAAGAAGAATTTAAACGAGATAAAGCGAAAGCGAAAAGCATGAAAATATTTGTTAAAAAAGCAAATAAATTGCAGCAGATAAAGATCTAATTTTGATTAAAATTTAAGCTTTTTCACAACCTTAGCTGCTACCGTGCAAGAGCATACAAAGAGGAGAAGAGAGAGAGAGGGAGGGAGAGAGAGAGAGAGTAGGACAGATGGAAGCTAGGCAGAGCCAAAGAAGAAATTTGAAGATGTCGCATCTGGAATTCATGTTTGGCTTTTTCTGCTGACAACACACACACACACAGAGAGAGAGAGAGAAAGAGAGAGAGAGAGAGAGAGAGAGAGAGAGAGATGAAAGAACGGTGGAAACATTTAATAAATTAACCTCTGGGACACACTCCTTATCTGGACTGAAGGCGCACAGCATGTTGCTTCGTAGACTTTTAGTTGGTATACATGGCAAACAATACGGTACTTTTAACACCAAAAACACGGCCCGCTTTAACAAAGGCCAAGACAGCACAGAAGCGACAGACGCGTAGCTGCCGTTCGAGCAGCAGCTGGCCCTTAGTTACAGATACATTTCAGCTACAGATACAGATACTGATACTGATACTGGATACAGAGCTAGGCACATGGAGGAAATCCATTTGCATATGAATGTGGCAATGATTACAAATTTCGCTCGTAAAAATGTTTAGTTTTTTTTTTTGTTTTAATTTTTTGGTTTTTTTACCTTTTTTCGGAGGCATAATTAACTATGGATCGATCGAGCGTATATGCGTTGCGGTTGCGGCAATTTATAGGCATGTTGTTGTAACTGATTGTGAGATACGATCTTGTATCGGCTTTTATATATGTATCTATGTCTATATATGTGTGCGGACTGCGCTGTAACTGTTGCCGATAAATGAGCAGTCGAATAATGTCAATGGACTTTGGTGGGAAAGTGTTGAGCTGTTTGCGTTATGCAGATGAAGCTCTTTTATTGAATGAACTGAAACTGAAGCTGAAGCTGTAGCTGAAAGCCGAACCTTTCACAGCCAATTAAAAGCGACTAACAAGATCGATGCTGCTGCCAGATAAGCTAGCACCTAATAGCCTAACTGCATACTTAATAGATTAGCCATGCCTGATTCCCACCATCACCTTCACCTTCCGATAACGCCCACTGCAAGACCGAGTCTGGCCCGACCCGACCCGACCAGACCAGCAAAGGATTACACATTCACATCAGTTATATGGCTGTTCAGCTGCGATCTACAGCAACGATCCTACACAGCCTCCACTCGGCGCTCGACGTCGTTCCTCAACTTGTGTTTATTATGGCGCGTTTCGTTAATTTCTTGGCGCCATCATCATCGGCTGCGACTCCGTCATCTACGTCTCTGTCTCCGTCGTCGTCTACTTTGTCCCAGGCTTCTCTCTCCTTTGCTGCGTCATAAAATTAAAACTCTTCACTCCATCATTTTTCGTGTGCGAGTGCAACATTTGACAGGTAAACGTCTGGGAAAAAAAATAACTTACCGACTGACCGCCCGGTTAGCGCAGCCGCGCCCAACTGCCTGAATCTTTGCATACGCAGGCTAAAGAACTGGAAATACTCTCTGAACTACAAATACTCTTATCAATATATTGAATAAAGTATATTATAAAGAAATGTTGAAATACTTTTACTTCTTATAGATTCGCTTGGTAAAGTCTTAACTTAACTTAAAACAATAGATCAATGAGATTAATACATTATAAATAGAGTATATATAGTATAAAAACTAAGACAGATATATTTATTATATTCCCTCATATTCCTTTACCTTAGAGTATATACAAATCGTTGTTCCACAAAACTCGTTTTTTAATAAATTTAAAAATAAGAAGAAGTAGACTTTTCTCAGCCTTTTGTGTGTTGCTGTTGATGTGCAGTTAGCCATACTTTTGACAGATTTATTAGGTAATATTAATTTTTTATATGTGCAGCGGAATGTGGCATGGGAGCTGCCATTATCACCTGCACGCCCAGAAAAAAAACTCGGAGTCTCTGCTGTAGGTCAGAGACAGACGCCCAAAGGAATTAAGTCAATATTTGTATATGGGAAGCAGGAGTAAACTTTAGCCTGGCATATCAGGGAGCACCACATAGTGGCACTATATTTATTCCAATCTTGAGAGGAAGAACCATTCTTTTCATTTGGACACAAGCTTATTTACCCGTGTTGAACGTGTGAAAATGCATTTGCATATTCAATCAGCGACACAATAAATATACGAATACTACATACGAATTCATATAGAGTCGTTAAACAACATTTACATACGAGAATCAGAAAACTGAGAGACTGCCAGACTGCGAGACTTGGATCGACTTGGTTCGAGACTCGAGACTTTTGCATTCGAATTGAAAGTGTCAACATCTGGTAGCGCTTCTGGAGACGCAGCGACCCATAAGCTTGATGTCCAAATTCAATATACAAACTTGAAAACAAACGACAAAAAAGCTAACTAATAAAGAAACGTGTTTGGGTGGCTCACGACTCCGATATACCCTGTACATAATGCATGAAATATTATAAATAGTCGTTTTATGAATATGTAATGGATTAGATATAGAATCACACCCAAGTAATATTCTTATAAATTCGGAATAATTCTAAGGTGGGTAGAGAATCTTCTATAGAGTAAAGGATCTTATAGGAATGACTTTGGCATTGGTAATCTGATCTTTGCGAGATTTGAAGGGAATATCATATCGAAGTTTGTGTGATATACTAAGGATCTTTAGGATTATTGGAATAGGTGCGAGTTCTAAAATTATTTCACATTTGCGTTTGCCGCTCTAAAAGCCAGTGAAGAATACCTAAAAAATTCGACAATGGAGGAGAATGTGTTAACCTTGATCTGATTTCAATATAGATTTGGACAGATAGAGTCTGTGATGGATCGATATATATATAGATTGATATAAAGATATAGATTATATAGATATATAGATACATAGATACAATAACATATAGATATATAGATATATATATTATATAGATATATAGATATATAGATATATAGATATATAGATATTTATAATGGTATATGATATATGGATATATAGATATAGAGCAATAGTTACTTCTATCATTAAAAGTGAAATGAATGTTTTGGTTACACCTTTCTCTGCCTGTTACATACTTTCATATAATACAAATACAATAAACTCGCTTCAAATATATACAGGGTATTGAAAATCAATAAAAATGAATGCGCACATCTGCGAACTGGAATAGCCACGATGACTCGACGAAGGTGATGAAAAATATTTGCGTGGGCAGATGGAATATTTTGATTTGGAGCTTCTCATCTATTTTCGAACCGAATTTGCACTAAAATTAACAGATTGCCCAATTTGGCAAAGTAAACTACAAATATTATTGTGGCGGCTCTTAAAATTTCCATTATGCGGCAACAACACAATGGACGCAGCTCAAGTCTCAGCCTATCTATGCAGTAGTTGAGACGTGGCGCCACGCGCTGCAGCACAGTTGACATTTCTGGCTACTGCTCCGACTCCTCCTACCACTTCTCCTCCTCCTCCTCCTGCTACTCATCACTGTTCACTTTCGGTTTCCGCTTCTATTGCTGATAAGCGCCAGTTGCAGCTGCTGCTGGGCTATGGCTATGTACTTATCAGGCAGTATGCCGCAAGCCACATGCCCCGTGCCCCGTGCCCCGTGCTGCGCTCTAATGCAAAACTATAAAAACAAATTATAAGCGATACGCTAAATCAACGAAGTGCATTTAAGCGCTGCCCGCCGCGGGGCCAGCGACAATCGAGAAGCAAATCTCTTTCATTTTTTTTGGGAGGTACGTGGCACATTTGACTTAATGAAAATGTTGGCACTACAAGTCAAGTGCTGCGAGGCGCAGTCAAGCGCATACACACACACACACACACACACACACACTTGAGCTGCTGCGCGTTTGCTGCACGCAAGAGAAAAATGTTGGCGCCAGGCGCCACTAAAAAATCTTATGAATGAAGTAGACACATTTTTTTCGTTGCTGCTTGTCTCTCTTTGTGTGTGTGTGTGTGTGTGTGTGTATGCTTGCCCCCAGCGCTGTGCCTCTGCCATGCCCCTCCCTCTCTTTTGTTTGTTTGGTGTTGAACGGAATCGCGTTTGAAGTGCATAGACACAGAGCTCGTCTCTGGGTGTCTCAGTCTGTCTTCTGTCATTATAATAATTTTCTTAGAAAGTTCTGGCATTTATTAAGTTATTAAAATGAAATTAGAGCCTACTTAACAGAATTCCACAAATTCTTTGCTAATTATTATATTTATTTCGTTGGAAAGAGGCAGACAAAACTTTAAAAATTTTGTCGAGAATATTGACATGCCTTACAGGCTGACTAACTAGCTAAGTATTAATAATATTGGAAGTAGAGTCTCTAATAAAATGAACTTGAGTAAAATTAATATAATTCTATAATATTAATTTTACTCAAGTTCAATTTATTAATGCTTAATATACTATTAAAGCTTAATATATACATAGCGCATCCTGCACGCTCTCTGTAAATGTTTATATTTTCCATATCATTCCAGCTATACTTCTACAGTTCTCTTCTTAAAATATTCATATATTTATATATTGTTATACATATAATATACAATTTTCAAAACTTTACAAAATAAAATTGCTAAAAATGCATCATCAGGATAACGCACCCAAATTCCCAGCCACAGTTACCAAATTTTTAATGTAAACCACAAAATTGCTCTTCTTTTAGAAAAAAAAAATACTATTATAAGATATGTAATTTGATCTTTGTACGAAAAATTAAAAATTGCTCTGACTCTTGACTATCTGGACTAAAAATCGCTGTATAAGTTAACAGACATAGGAAAATTATTATATGTTTCCTTGCAAATTACGAATAGGTAGGACAGATAGACGATCCACACTGAAAAAAAAGATATGTAATTTGATCTTTGTACGAAAAATTAAAAATTGCTCTGACTCTTGACTATCTGGACTAAAAATCGCTGTATAAGTTAACAGACATAGGAAAATTATTATATGTTTCCTTGCAAATTACGAATAGGTAGGACAGATAGACGATCCACACTGAAAAAAACGTCTAGTTCGCACTACTTGTCTTCAGATATCTAGGAAAGAACTAGAACTAACCTGTGTTAAAGCGAGGTTTTCAGAGGTTTAAAGATTAAGTAGGAAATCTGGATATCAATGCCAAGTTTTAAAATATTAGAATTTGTCTTTGCTATGGAATATTTAGACCAGTCTACAATAGATCCACTCTTTAAAAATTTTTAAAAATATTTAGACTTAATATTTTTAAAAATTAGAAAGAGTCTGTGTAAACCAAGGGGGTTTATTAGAAACGGGCATATGGAGACACATAGGAACACATTCATTCAACTTGATTGTTCCTATAAGTATCGGATACCAATTCATGTGAATAAATCATAAATATTCAAGATCAGTGTAGGCAAATAAATGGCTCTCATTACGGCTATACGACTCGTCTATCTATATAAGTTTTACAAAATGAGAATCCAAGCTTATGATAAAGGTATTTATTTTGAAAATCCTGCTGATAACTAAGCACATCCTTTACACAATAAATTATATAATAATTAAGAACTAATTATAATCCTATTTGAATAACATTATGCAAGACGCATCATAAAAAAACATAATTAATTTATTAGAATCTTTGTATATGGGGTCAAAAGAAATTCATGGTAAGTATTTATTGCTATGCCTCGCTAGCGCCCTTTATCAATCGCATTTATTAGGGACTTTCCAAGCGCGTTTCCATTCCGTTTTGGGCTACCTGTTGATCGGCTGGCGAGCAAGCGTGCGATCCTTATTAAATCCACGCACTAAGAGCATTAATCACCATTTTCACGCGACGCGCCTGTCGCGCGGTTAGGCGAAGAGGAAGGAGGCAGAGGAGGAGGAGGAGGAGGAGGGAGTTGAACGTGGTGCCTGCGGCGAGTGCTTCCTGGAAAAGTGCAGCGCCTGCGCCGCCGCGTGTTGACTAATGACGCGCATTTAGCAGCGATTAATGAATTTTATGGGCCACCATAATTTAATGGCACATCAACTGGGCCGGCGGCCGATGGAAATTCCAGCGAATTTCCCAGCGGCCGGGCCATTGAAGAGGCCGGACTGGAAAAATGAAAAGCTGCAGTCTGCGGTTTTATTATCCTACCTGTTGCTGCCCGGCTGGCACCGGCGTTACGCGCACAATGGCCAAGGTACTTGAGATTTTATGGCCACATGCAAACGGGCAGCAGGCAACATTCATCCTCAGTCTAGGTGCACTCGAGAGTGTATTCAAATGCATTCAGATGCTAATCAAGTGCTTGGGCCGGTTGTGTGCCCTTAGGTTTGAATAGGGCGTTTGTATGACAGCTAATGTCTCGCATAATAGAAATCACCTACTTAAGAATCAAGTGCAAATTGTCCAAGCCAACCCACTTGAGACTTTAACTATAGAATCTGGATCACTGTACATATACACATATACATATATGTCGCCGAGCGTGTAATCCTTGTATAATTGAAACAAAATGCAATTTGTTTTTACAGTTTGTCGCAGGCTTTAGATCCCATTTTTGGGTTTGTTTTCATTTCAGTACAAGAGACGAGATATATAGAAGACAAGAGACAGAGCATATCGTTTGTTGTTCTCGGCAAAGATTTGGGAAAGGATTTGCCTTGGCCTGCCTTGGCTCTGTCTGAGACTTCTTTCTTTCGCATACATATGGCTGCAGCCTCTTTTGGTTTATTTTTACTGCTGCTTAAACAATTTTCGCTTAAATTGTTTGTCGCAAATGGGATTTGGGTTTACCACAAGAGGTTTGGTTAAAGGATAACAATCATTTTGCGATTGTTGACAATTCGTGATCATTGTTCCACATGAAGGGGACAATTGAAGGAATGTTGTCATCTGTTTGTCTAACTGTTTACTTTCGTAATGGACCTATCCAAACAGCTGCCAACGAGCACAATTTTGATCTTAACATGGGGTTTGGATCGTCATGAGAGTACCACAACGAGAACCTAGTTTGGATAATGTGTAATTCAAAATATTGTTAAGATGTGTTATGAAATAAAATATTTGTGGAGGATCAAAGCTGCCTGGAGAATGTAAATGATAAGGAAAATAAGATCATTTTGAAATAGGTACTAAATAAAAGAGCTTTAGTTGAGAATCTCTTTCTTTCTAGTCAAGTAAGTAGACATATTTAAATTCTTTATATTTATCCAATTTGCGTAGTTGAGGAAATCACACGGATAGACAGATAGACAGGCGGCCATGTCGCCCATACGGACTGACAGTTTGATACAGCAAGATCAAGTCAGAGTGATTTGCCACCCCTCTCAATAATAGAACCAATATAATCTAAGCATTTTATTTGATGAGAGCATAGATAATGTAACTTCAAAACTGTATTTAATCAAACTTTGCTCTGTTTCTGATCAAGAACAAATAGTAACTAGATTGATATATATATACTTTGAACTTCCTAGCATAATGAGGACGCGCAGCTCCTGATCATTTGTCTCCGACAAAGTGACTACCACAAAGACCATTAAAATGTACGAGTATATATGTTCACATACTCTATACAGGCTGTTTAAATTTTCCCAGTCCAGGCACTTTTTATCCATGATAATCACGCCCGTACTGCTTCTTCTTCTTCTGCTGCTTTTTTTTTTGGTAATGCATATTCAGATCTTTTCGGCATACCACAAACGATTATCTGCATCGAAGCACACTCATCGAAACTCGGCAGCGTCCTCTTCTTTGGGCACTGGACAGAGACAGCGGCGAACAATGGAAGCGGTTAAAGTACAAAGCATCGCACTTTATTAACTACTTGAGATTAAGTCTGATAAAGAGATAATCCCCGACGGTCGGCAACTAAACTCAAAGTGCACCGCATACTCCTACAACGCAAAGAGCGAGAACTCTCTCATAGATAGAGATAGGGAGAGAGAGTTCCAACATTTCGGTAGCTGTGCCAGTGTAATAAGCATAACAATATCGTTGTCCGCCCAATTGACAAGCCAAGCAGTGGTTGTTGCCGAGAGACTGAGATATCTGGAGCGCTGCCGTGTAAAATAGATCACAGGTACTGTTGCTGCTCAGGTGAGATCAATAGCAGCCAGCCAAAGACATAGATGAGGCTTATCGCTTGTATTGACGGGCCACCGCCTCACCTCGACTCGCCCCGCCTCGGAGCCAACCAGAGACAGCCGAACCATCCACACGTCACTGCACTTTTGCTTGGCATCACATCTCATCATTCCGTCAGCCCGACATCGTCATCGCTCGCTATCTGGCGCAGCTGCCTTTTGATCAGTGTAGCGTAATTTTAAGCCAAATTGGGCAGCCTTTTGGTGCTGCCGCGTTGCCTTAGGGCAACAGCTCTTGGCCTCATGCTGGGCTCTATGCGATGTCTCCTGGCTGCTGCTGTTTGGTGCCAATGTCCTGGTTCCTTTGGCGTTGGCTGCCGCACTTTTTCAATGCTTTAGTGTGAAGTTGTAACATCTCCCTAGTTAGGGTGGCCTTACCTTTACTACACTCTCCCTCTCCCTCTCTCTCTCTCTCCCTCTCTCTCTATCTCTCTCTCTCTCTGTTGTCTGCTCTTTTGAGGCGTGGAGCTACTGCTGTGTAATGGGATTTACCTTTGATCTATTGTCTATTCGCATATTTTATTAGAATATATTGTTCTTTACAATTTTGCGAAATTTTCAGATAGAACATATGTTGTATTAGCTCTGCCATGCAGGAGTGTATATAGATTCTAAATATATGTAATCGAAACTTATAAAGATTTTGTGAAATGTTTGCTTATTGATCTGAATTAAAACAAAGGGATCATAAATTCTCAATCTGAAGTTATTTTCTAAATATTAAAGAAATAGTTGGTCATGTTGATTAGCTCAACGACTTCATTATATACAAATTCACAATCTTTCCACAAATAGAGAGAAATAGTTTGTTAAAAAAGTAATGATGCCCTTTAATTAAAAATAATCCAGAAAATAATATAATGTTTTAAAGATGTTATAAATATTTAACTATAGTATTTATATTTAACTATATCATCAAATATATATATTATATATTTTGTATTATAAAAATTACATATTTGGTAGCCTTTATATAATCGTTCAGAAAGTGAAAAGAGTATAGTCAGTATAGTATAGTTGAGCAGTGTCCGTCTCGTAGCTAGAGATTTGAAATTTGGAATATTTGCTCGATGATACCCACTGTTGTCGTTAGACGTTCCGTTACGCCCAATAGGCTGCTATAGACTTGAAGTATGAATCGAATGACTTCAATCAAAACTGAAGTAAACAATAACCCAAGAGCCAAAGTATATAGAATATATAGCCACGTCTGTTTGGATCGTAACAAACAGGCAGAACTTTATCTTGGACAGCATGAGATCTAGCTCCTTTATTGATTCTACTACTAAGTTATTGTCGACCTTCTCTCTCTAATTTACCCTTAATTATATATAAATAATAAATAAGTTTTTATACTAATAGATACGTAAGCGTCAAATTTGTATTAGATTATTGAGAGTTTGACTTGGATCAGGAAGCTGTTGCAATGCATTGCCCCAGCTAGTGGCAGCGAGTCTTTCGTTTGCGAAAGGCCAAATGAGGCATGACAACGCTTCAAGTGTTTATGCAAATGCATTTTAACACCTTGCTGCACAAATATTATCTAACTGCTCACAATAATATTGATAATTTTTATAAATACCACAAGATGTGTGTGCTGGAAGGAGGACGAGATGCTAGAGAGAGAGAGAGAGAGAGAGAGAGGTGGAGATGCTGCAAGAACTGAGTTCAATACATATAACTGTGGGGTAAACGTGAGGCGTAAATTAATTCTATTGAAGTCGCTTAGAGTTCCATGAAACGGCAGCCGAGCCCGGAGACAACGACAGCCAACGGATCGCAACTGAAGCGCTGAGCAAACAGTTTCATTGGCTTGGAAAAAAAGTGTTGAATCTGTTGCTGCTGCTGTTGCTCGTTGCTGTTGCTGTTGCTCGTTGTGTTTACCTGGTTGCAACTTGGTTGACCGTGTCGTGGATTGTGTTTGTAGACGCAGCCGGGCCAAGCTCATTATGCGATCGCGTTAAGCTGTGAAATTTATTGTTTGTCTAGCCATAATAGGGGGGCAACAACAGCAGCAACAACAGCTACAGCAGCCAGAGCAGGCAGAGCAGCCAAAGTTACGAGTCTCTAATCTCCGACTATTGACAAAAACTCAATACCAGTAGTTGTTGGCAGTTCGCATTGGCATTTATGAATTATGGAAATGGTAACTACGCTTAGAAGACGCCACTTCATGCTGGTCAGCTATAGCTCTTCGAGTCTGACTCGAACTCTTCGGATGAACAAATGTTTTATTAATGAAACGCTGATCATCAGCTGCATTTGTTTGTTGTGGGCAGCAGCAGCCACAGTCACAGCAGCAGCAGCAGCAGCGACGTTGGCGAGTCTCTAAGCGAGACAAATTACCACATTTCAACACATACTCAAAACTGGCGCTGGACCTGCCCCCAACAGCCCATGTAAACGGTTGCAGACAGAGTCTGCGTCTGCGTCTGTGTCTGTGACTTGGGGTTTGAACCAAGTGGCCCTTTTGGCGCCCATTGCAATTGTGTGGCATCGGTTATTGTTGTTGTTGTTGTTGTTGTTGCTTTTTGGTTTCAGCTTCGCTCGTTCGGTGGTCATTAATAAAAATGTTTTTGTTGCTTTGGGTTAACTCCCATAAGCCATAAGAAAAACAAACAAATGGACAGGCGATCGTTGGATAGTTGACTGCCTGACTGGTGGCCCAGACACATACGAACATCGGATATATATATATATAGAAATATATATATGTGTATATGTGGCCAGACCCCTACTTTAGGTCAAATAAGCCAAGTCAGCGACGTGAGCATGAATCAACCTGTCAAAAGTCTCGTTAACGCCAACAGCAACGATTTTCGTAGCTTGGCCTTCTTTATTTTTTGGCAGGGTCACAACGAATATGCCATGAGCTACGAGAGTAGCATCCAAAATGAAAAATATTTCAAAAATTTATGTGCATGCTAGAGCTATGTGTATGACATCAAGTTAGTTGTTATAGAACTCTCATTACATATATATTTCCCTTCTTTGCACAAGTATTCCTAACGAGTCGTCAAGTCAGGCCAGGCGACCAGCTCTCCTACAAGACCTCTAAATGTTGGCCACAGCTTCAAGCCCTAAGGGCCTGCCAAAATCTTTGTACAGCCAAAGAAGCAGGAACAACAACGCAACGCAACACAATAACCATAACAATAAAAACAAAAGCTGGGAGGGAAATTTCATTAAATGCCACATTTGAGGCAGCCAAAAACTGGCGCCAGGCACAGCATCAGCAACAGCAACAACAACAGCAACAACAACAACAACATGAATGGACCCCATAGCCATATCCATGTTCACATATAATCTCGACAACACAACGCAACGAGAGCACGAACAAATAAGCAGCAATTTCTTCATGTTGCGCGCAAATTTGGCTGGAATGCGGCGCACGGCTGATGTGGGCAGGGCAGAGTCGGCAATGAAGTGCGCCGTCGCGCTGCTAAACGATCTTGCCACCGCCCGTCCACACCATGCCACACATACAGAGAATGTGTGTGAGAGAGAGAGAAAGACCTGGTTAAGGACGGGGCACACGCACGAACTACGAACTTGAAGCGTAGCCAGTTAACCAGGGTCTGGACTTTTGGGCTTTTTGGGCCCTTCACTCGACCTGACTGCCGACAGTCGACTGGCGCTATCGTCGTCTGGGTCTTGGCCAAGTTGCTGTTGTTGTTGTTGCCGTTGCTGTTGCTGCTGCAGCGGCTGCTGCTGTGCCCACACCGAATTCAGAGGTGCAAATACGTTCAGACCAGTCTCCAATTTGTGCTGGCAACTGATTATTCATGGGCCAAAGTTGTTCCACAGTTGTTATATGCTCATGTTATCATACCCATTACTGAAACCCGCACAGGCCCTGATTGCTAATGCATCGAAAACAGTTATCTGATAAGTGTTTGCAAATAGAAAGTTATGAATAAAGTTTCTATTATGGGAGATACTTAACTGTTATACTTATTATTATAATTTATATATAAACTAAAGCAATAAATCAAATAAAATTCATAAGTGGTTCTTACCTTCTTCTTTGATTCTTAAATATTATATATAGCAACACATCTCGATATAACTTGAGTACAAAAACTATAACTTTTCGAAAGAGACTAAATTTGATCTCTTCATTAGATTTTCTGGACGGTCGCGGAATAAACTTTTAATGCTATAGAATTAGTAATAAATAATTCTAGACTAAAGATGTATATATATACTGGCATATAGACCCTCTAACTAGTTAAGGTTTAAGCCTCATTGCAAGAGTCTAAGACAGCAAGCTGAAACAAGCTGAATGAATAAATTGTTCTCTTCATTTATATCATCATATAATTGAGTTCAGACTAAATACAGGGTATACAATTTTCGAGCTTTTCTTGCTCTTTAAGGAGTATGTTATCTCGCTTTTACTTGATGATGATTTTACGTTTCTGCCTTTCTGCCCTGCTCTTGTCGCTGTCGCTGTCGTTGTCGCCGTCGTCGTGGCCGTCGCCGTAGTCGAAGAGGAAATGAAATATTTGGCTGGCATAAAAGTTATCATTTTATTAAAAAGCAGAGGCAATCAACGCATTCACATATTAAAACCGATTTCCAGTCGACTTGTGGGATCTTCTCTCTGGAGCTGAGAAATAAAGAAAGACCAGAGGAATCACGATAAGTTTATAGGTCGCAGTAGGCAGACACAGAGAGAGGGAGAGACAGACAAGCAGACAGAGAGAGAGTAAGAGTGAGAAAGAGAGAGAGTAAGAGAGAGAAACTGATTCATTTGGGTTTGGGTCAGTCGACATTCGACTGGACTGGAGACAGGGGCGTGCTGGAAAGACGTCGCGCCAGTCGTCGGTCGTCGGTCGTCGGTCTCGTCAACTGACCAACTGTCTACACGATTTCGAAAATATATAAGGATATATGTTATGTGGGCATGCCGTTAAGGGCTTGTCCTAGTTAGGATGACATTCGGTGGGCGGGTTGGCAGCATATAGTTTCTGGCTTGATTGAAATAGTCTGTTTAAGAGTTGATTAATGCACAACATAAACAATACAAGAATGAGATCCAGTTTCAGCAGTTGTGCAAGCAAACAAACTTCAGTAGGCGTTATGTGTGCCTGTCATGTCGAAGTGCAGTTTCGTGTCAGTTTTGACTATTTAGTAGACTTTGCGTGTGTCTAGACATAAACGTTCATTACTAGCGACTAGAGTCTTTCAGCTATCAGGCGCTGTCATCGCATCTCAGCTTTCATAACTCAATCACGTCCCATAAAACCATAAACAACTTTGATAACCCCACGGCATTTAGTCGGGCTTCATAAACTGCCAATATAAATGTTTAAATTAATTACAGTCTTGCCATCAAAGATATTATATTGTTCAAGCGAGACAGGTCAGTGGCCAACAGGACCCACCGCACGAGAGCTGCAGCTACAACTAGAGCTGTGGCGCTGTGGGGCTGCATAAAAGACAAAACATTGAAATCCAATTAAATGACGGTCATTAAACTGCCAGCATGATGGTGCCACAAATCCATTTTTAATTGCTTATTTCATAAAAAAGAGAAAGACGCTGGCAACAGGTACTCCGCCTAGACAGAGGTGCATATTATCATATTAACGCGTCTGAAAACCCAAAAAAAAAGCTTCGATTCCCGCAGCCCAGGGCCATCAAATGGGGCCCACACTTTATTATTGTGTCAATGCAGTTAACAAACAACAAATGGAGAAGAAATGGAGAAGAGAGCCAACAGAATTTTTGATTGATGTCCTTGGCAGTCAAACGCTCGCCTAAACGGCTGCAATAAAAAATTTACCACGTTTGGGGCACAGCGGGCGGTACGTTGGCGCCAGTGATATATTTCACCCTTTTCTGATATGACTGCGAAGCATTGGGATCTCTCGGCTTGTGGCCAGCCCAGACCAGAGGAACTCCAAACTTGCCTGAGAATCTCTGAGACAGAGACAGAGTCAGAGACGGAGGCGACATTCGCTGCACTGTGATCGCAGCCAGAGACAAGCAAACGGATTGGAAACGGAATATAAAAAGTTGGAAATGTTAAAATTTAATTATGGGTTCAGTTTTTGGACTCTCAGCCTGAGAGACGACTACATGCACACACCAATATCAAGACAATAAAACACTGTGTCCGAGTGGAGAAAAGTCAACAGAAATTTGTTTTTAATTTACAATTTAATATGCGTTATAAAAAATTGGTCTCAATGACGAGTTATAAATATTTATGAAGGCAGCGCCAGAAAGGCAACGGCAAAGGAATACCATCCCAAGTATTGGTTCACTCAGAATTTTTGAATGCTCTACAGGATCTACATTGATCTGAATGTGTGTAGAAAATATATGTTAAGGGATCAAATTAAACTGGAGTTGATATGTAGAAGCATGAGTCGAACTTATGATTTCAAAAGGAAATATAATAGATTGTTCACTGAAAATAATTCTTGAATACTAAAAACAGTATTTAAGAATTATTTTCATGAATTGAACTTTCAAGAATTGTTTTAATATTATTTAAAGAAAATATTCTCTAATATGAAACTATTTACTATAGTTAACTATAATTAGCTCTAATTAGAAATAACTTTTAGCTGAAGTTTCCTTTCGCAAACGTTTCAAAATTCTTGATATAACGAGAATGCCCCACTCGAAGATTTCTCACATGTCATGTGGACACACTCCAAATTATTTGTCAAACATTTTCGTCTCGACTCGTTCCAAATACTAATGCCACACACACGCACACACCACACACACACACACATATCACACATCTTGGGGCTATCCTAACTCGCCAAATTGCTGTTCGCTTAAATTGCCAAACTTGGTGCAGCTTGAAGCCATCGGATCCATGTGAATGCCCATGTGGATGGATGTGACTGCTCGTCGACTGTTTTGACATCTTGGGGCGTTCGTTGTCGCCGCGTTTGGGGGGGGGGGGGGGGGGGGGGGGGCAGGGACAGGGAAACGCCACTCCGACTGCGCCTCATTATTTATTATGAATTCTATAAATATTAATGGATTTTTAAATGCAATTATAACAACTAATTAATAATGTGCATTTTAAATCGTCCCGGGCGAGCGAACACGGTCTGCGCCACCGTCTCCATTGGAGCATTTGACGTATTACCTGACGTATTTATTGCATGTTTTCTCGCTTCGACTTTGGTACTTTGTGTGTGTGTGTGTGTGTGTTGGCTCTACTCTAATGAAGGGTCATGCCAAATATTTGATATGATGTGTAACATTGGTGTGGAGAAGTCTTCCTCCTGATCTCGATATCAGTTTCTCTCTCTCTCTGTCTGAGATGGATAAGCTTCTGCAGGCAATATGCTCAGTGAAAAGCTGAATTGATAAGACTTGAAATTGTTTTTTGAATTTATATCAAGATCTACCTTACATTGAAGTCCCTTTCCCAAGTCCCAATTATACCAGTATATAGAGCATATAGCTCTCATACATCGACAGTTTAAACTTTCTTAAAAACATATCATAATCAAATAAATTTTAAGCTCCTATATAATATATCTATTCTTAACTTTAGTTAAGATCAGTTCGTATATGAATTGCAGTGTATTTGCTATTCGGCTGCTAGAATGTGAAATTTGTTATTTTTTATTCGTTTGTTGCTGTTATGAAATGGGCAGCGAGTCCAAATGGAGGTGCGCGAAAAAATTAAACGAGAATGTCTGACAGAATTTATTTTAATTAGTGCGATGAAGTTGTGAGTGGCATGCTAAATGAGGGGCAGCCCAACTGGGCTGGACATTCGAGATCAGCTCATGGTCGAACGGGTCCATGCAAAGCGACTGTCAAATGGCCAAGTGGGCAAATCGCCAAATGGGCAAATGGCCAATGGCCAATGGCAATCGTTGATCAATGACAAACTCAAGCAAATCGCTGCCGCCCTACCATGACACAAAGATCACAGAGTAGAAGGCCGCCAAATGTTGTAGCAGGAAGAGACAGTAAACGATCGCTTGGCAAAGATCGCGATCTCGATCGCGAACGCGTTTGCTATTGAGATCGAGATTGAGATCTCGTATCGATTACATAGATCGACTTCTGTGCTCAGGTCAATTGCCGCTAGGCCAACGCAAAGGGAAGCCGCCGCCTGCGACGGGTCGGTCGTGTCGCGACGTTGTAATCGATATGGCGAAACGCTGGCAATCGATACCACAGCCCGGAGAATGTATCTTAAGTAGCAATGTAATGTGTCCAGATGCCGAACTGCTGATAACAGCGCCCCGGTGGCGACGTCTAGATGATCACAGCGATCAGTAGCCTCATCTCTCTCTCTCTATGGGCTATGGCACTTGTGGGCGCCTGGCCATAATGCATCTAACAGATACTTATGGATTGCTGATCTTGTGACAGGCTCTGCCCAGGGTAGCCAGCTAAAGTGGAGCCTCTCACAACGTGAGAATCACAAATATGTAAAGAAGTGGAAAGGAAATGGGAGAGAGAGGGAGAGGGAGGGGGCCATTTCTTTTGGGAAAAGGTTCCAGCGATCAATCGAACGATCGAAACAAACATCTTAACAAATTATAATGCCCGGCACTGGGTCGAGCTCTCGGTGGCTGATCGTTAAGTATCTCAACTAGTAGCCGCTAGGCAGCCACGAGAAGTGATCATCTCAACGACAGTCCATCGATCATTCAAAATCGAGTCTGACCCATGCTGGTGTTGCTTTTTCAGATTCTTCTCTTTTTGGCTACACTTTTTCTTGGTCTCTTAGCGTTAGCGTGGTAGAAAGCGTGATGGAAAATTAAATCATCGTCGTGGCTTGGGTCTGGGCTGTTGTTGTTGTTGTTTTTTATCTTCAGTTGCCCTAATGATGCCCAACGCACCTTGAGCTGCAGCTTAGTATTTACCCAAAGATCTCTATCAGCGAGTTAACTCGTTTAGCATTTAGTTGCAGGCGCCTAAAACACAGAGACGTCGACGTCGACGTCGACTTTGACTGCAACTGATACTGGGACTGGGACTGCGACTGCGGCTGGGTCTGGGACTGGCACTGGAACTGACGACTTATCGCATAGTTTGCATCTTTATGCTTGTTTTTCTCAGGATTCGGGGCTGGGCAACGCCTCGCAGTGCGGCTTATTAGGCGCAGACAGTGTCGTTTATATCATTTATATTATTTTATGATGTTCTTTTTGTTGTTTTCATAAATTATGTGTAACTTGTTGTAGTATTTATTGATGCTCGAGGAAACTGTCCGTGCAGGTGACAATCCAGAGACTCGGCCTTTCTCTGCGTATGGGTTAATTAGGGTTATCCATGATTTATTGATGGGTTGTGCCTCTAGGGGCAGCATAAAATGCAACCTGTCTGTCCATTGCCCATTGATTATGGCTCCAATAATCACAATGTTGATGGTCTTTTAATAAACGCATTTCGTTAGCTATTTATATATGTCCAAATAGGTCTGTAGATATATATATAGGTATATTTTAATTAGCCCTCAGATTTGACATGGTCTGTCCACAGCCCATGTGGGCTGTCGCTCGCAGCTGCTGAGCTTCTGATTGCTTTAGCCCGTTTGCATCTTCAGCTGCCCGTTGCCAGTTGCCAGTTGGCAGTTGTCTAACGGTAGCTGCCTCAAATCTCTTATCACAGCCAAACACATGTCGCCAAGCAGCTACTGTCCGTGCGCAGATGCACAGTCGGCAGATAGCGACACACAAAGGACTGCAGGATCTCAGCGGCTGGCGCCAAGCGCTCCTTGAGAGTCCCCGTTGCCAGCCACTTGTCGCGTCGCGCGACACTGAACAATAGAATATTATTGCTTCAATTGGCGGCCGTTCAAGTCTCACGTCTTACGTCGTCTCTTTGTCAGGTACAAGCCCGCAGAACATCTCAAGTTGATTTGGAAACTAGCAATCGCCTGGCTACAGCTCAGTTCACACCATTGCCGAGTCGCCTCTCAGATCTTCTGTTCGCTTTGTGGGCGTTATCACTGTCGCGTCGACGACCTTGCCCACTTTGCCTGGCCGATTGCACCGTTTAGTGACGCAATTACACCTGACTCAACTGGTCTATCTATCTGGCTGGCTGATAAGCCATAAAAGTGCCTGCAGCAACCCAGCTGCTGTCCAGTAGTCCAGTCGACTGTCTGGGCCCTTTGTTGCCCATACTCTTTGTCGGTTCGCGCTGCAAGCAGGCGTGAAACATTTCGATTTCATATCTTTTGTTCGCCTCCCTTTGTGTTTTTGTCAAATAAAGTTTGCACTGGCTATTTGTACAAATATATTTTACGATGCACTGGCGCCCGTCGGCCCATAAGCAGCCAACATATGCAGTAGTCTGGGAGTGAATCTGTTGGCTGCTTGGCTGCTTGGTTGGCTGGTTGGCTGGCTGCTTCACCGGAAATATGCCGTCTACGCTGTCAAAAAGTGCTAATTTGTCCGAAATGCGGCAAGCGAATTCGCATTGCGTTTAGCTGGAATCCTTTCTAGTCCGTTTGCAGTGAACTCAAGCTCGAAATTATTTGCTTTCGTCGTAGCGCTTGAAGTGAAGTGCAAATTGTATTGGAGACATTCCCATGAAAGTGTCGCCTTTGCACAGGAGATGCGCCGGAGACTATATGCATAGATATCATATATTATATATATGTATGTATGTATATGTGTATGGGTATCTATATTTGCATATTTCTGCAAGATCAATGTCAATGCCAAGATAATGTCTGAGTTTTTTTGTTTCTGACACTTTTCAGAGGTTCAAATAGTAATCAAACACACAAACTTGCTTTAAAAAAAAAATTACCATTTCGTATTATCTAAAGCAAATATTTTAAAGTAAATAAAAATGATCTCGTCTTTTCATATTTTTTTAATCAAAGGCAAATGAAATAATAAATTTATATATCAAAATATTTATTTATTATATAAATAATAAGAAGCCAAGTAAGAAACTTGAATAATTTTTAGTAAATCTTAAGAGGCAGTCTGCAGTGAGTGAAATATTAAACCTTGGAGCTCTAGCTCCAGAAATTCCATTCCATTTCCATTTGTCACGTCTTTAATGGATATACTGGTAAGTGTAGATGTATTCATATGTATATATATTTTTAAAAATTTTAAAAATTTATTTTTTTTACCCTGAACCCATTGAAAATGGGAAATCAGGGTATAATGCTTTTGTGAACATGTATGTAACAGGCAGCAGGAGGCGTGGCAGACCCCATAAAGTATATATATTCTGGATCAGGGCGACGAGCTGGGTTGATATAGCCATGTCCGTCTGTCCGTGTGTGTGTTGCTCGCAATATTTGCATACATATGTAAAATAAGCATATAATGTTGGGAATTATTGGCTCTTCGCAGGGTTCAGGGTATCTCTTAGTCAAGCAGTCTCGACTAGAGCACTCTTACTTGTTTAGTGTTGTAATTTAGTATCTTACAGCACTGTTGATGAAGTATAATAGACTAGATTTATATATATTTAATATATATATTTTTACTCTTCAGTTGTCTACACGCGTATATTAATATTCAGAATGTCAAGTCTCTAGAAATCATACGGACAGGCGGAGGGACGGATTGACAGTAACATGAATATGGACAGAACCAATATACTATTTTCATTACGAGCATAAATGGGCATATTTTAATATATTGAGATAATGCGAAAACAATTTATATAAAATCTCTATTGCATATTTTCAGTTGAGATCATCAAATGGTTTTTCAATATTATGGGTTAGTAATCATTACTTTACAAAAGTTTACTCCAGCTCGAATAGATAATCCTTAGTATATACCTCACATTTCTTAGTTAATTTATTTAAATTAAGACCTTGCTCAAATAATCAGAGATCAGATAAAAGCAATCCATGCTCGACAAGATCTTGCATTAAATCTAAAATCCTTAATCCACATGCAACATTTATTTACCTATGAATCATAGGAAAATCAGCATTTTCACATTCATGCTGACTTCCTGTAGTCACTGCTGCCTTGAGATTAGGTTTCGGAGAATGGCACAGCAGCAACTGTGATTAGAGGCAATTTTCAGTGCTGACAAGCACTAATCAATAGTTAAGAACCTGCACAGACCCAAAAAAAAAATGTATAAATTTTCGAGAAAGTATGGTAAACTATGGCAATCTGGCAAATAAACAGCAACTGGCGACTGTATATGGCAGCGGAATTTCGAAATTTCGAAATTCCGAAACGGGCAATTAACAAAAGCAACAAAATTTATGTTTCACCTGTCTGCATAAAATACATAAATACAAAATGCCAGACAATGCCAACAACAGCCAAGATGGTGGCTAATTACACGGCACGAAAAACGGCGTATGCCCAAAAAGAAACAGATCCAGACCCAGTCCCAGTCCCAGTTGCAGTCCCAGTTGCAGACCCAAAGACCCTCATGAGCAAAACGATGAAAAGAGGGAGAAATGAAAATAGCAACGGGCATTTTTCCAGCCGTCTGCCGACTACTTTGGCTTCTGCTTTTGCTGTTGTTGCTGCTGCTGCTGCTTCTGCAGACAGGCGCGCTGTGGAAAATCTCACTTCTGAATTACAAAGCATGCCACATTGAAGTCTGACTGACAGTGCAACAGAGCGGGATGGCGGGACAGCGGCAGAGGGAGCGAAAAAGCCAGTGGCGCAGAAAAACACTGCGGCTGATGAAAATCAACAGTGCTAAGCGTTAACTTCGCCACTAGCTGCCCAGCACGGTCCACACAATTGCTACTGTTGTTGTTGCTGCTGCCGCTTCGTTTTCCTCTCGCATTTTCACACAAAATGGCGCACGATCGTCGCCAGAGCGAGTGCGCCATAGTCGAAGTTTCAGTCTCAGTCTCAGTCGCAGCCGCAGTCAGCGTAGGCGTAGGCCCAGCCAGCCAATCGGCTTGCGCCGCTATTCGAACCGGTTTGGCAGGTAGCTGCTGCTATTGCTGCTGCAGGGCTCTGGGAGCTGGAACCGGCTACGACGCGCACGCAGCTAAGCGACTGCTTCGCTCAGCTCAAGATCAGTTGGTTGCGAAACGTCGTGCGTGCCAGAACCTCGAACGTAGCGCTAAAGCAATAATAATATTAGAAATAATACCTAGTGAAGTCTATTTGAAGTGAAGTGTTCTACTCAAACCATATTTGCAACATGTTGTCCATGCACGAACTAATGGATATGCAAATGCAACAGCAGTTGGCCCATGAGATATACCGTCAGCAGATCATGCAACGCATACCGGGTAAGTTTGAAATAGTTAAGCGGCAGAGTTGTGCGACTGCCGACGGGAAATAGTTAAGATAAGGAATAGAAAAAGCTAAAGGGAATTATTAAAGATGATAATTATCAATATAGATCTTATGTAAAAGATTATATATATATTTATACTTGAGTACTTCATTCACTTTGTAATTTGTGGTCTGATTATGGTTTACTTGGACTGAACCCTATATAGACCTTACCTAACTCTTAGTAGATCAGTCCACAATAGTTTCACATACATATATACTCTTATATATATATAGTCTTTTGCACTTTCGGCTCAGACATAATTTATCTTGTGTATAAATCGATAAACCATTGAACAAGTCGACAGCCAGCTAACGAACTAACCAAACAACTTCTAAGCAACACGCTCATCACACATATACTACATCGTCGAATTCTAACCAACAGATCCCTTTCCGGCGATGTTGCCCCTGCACATGGCGCAGCCGCAGCAAATGATGATGCCCAGACGGCCGACGTTGCCGGGCGTGGATGCCAAGCTGGAGAATAACGAATTGTGGCAGCAGTTCCATCAGATTGGCACCGAAATGATCATCACCAAGAGCGGCAGGTAAGATTCCCAAGAACTGTGCCACATCCTATGCAAATAGGTGCGCCGTGAGCTCGTCTATGTATTCTAGAACTTGAAAAGTCAAGTGCACTGCGGCCTATGTCAATATTTGCCATGACCCAGGGCTGTCTCTCGCTCACTCTCGCTTTGCCCGTAACCGTGGCCGTGGCCTAATGTGGCGCCTAGCGATAATTCAAAACGCAGCAGGAGCTCGCTCGTTGCGCCGGCGACGGACAACAGTGACAACAACAAGTGCGGCCGCAACCGCCGTCCTGGCGCCGGTTCGCTCATAAAAACAGAACAGAAATCTGTGCCCAGCTTTGACAATGCTGCGAGCCGAAGATGCCGACATGCCCGGTCTGGGCTCTGCTTGGTTTTCTACCTGCGTTTTCACACGTTTGCCCACAATGGATCGCTTTGTTGGCCCTCGAGTATCTTATGCATATTTTCTGATAGCTACCGACTACCGATCGCTGTCCGTTCGAAATTAACATAATTATGAGTTGGCCAGAGTGTGTCTGTGTGTGTGGAGTAGATGCAGTATGTCCACTTTCTCGGCTCATTAGGCATGCATTGAGTGCTCGTAGCGCCACATTTGGAAGCCGTTAAGCTGCATGCCCGACCATCCGACAGATCAGATCTCAAATAATTGTTTGGCGCCATGCGCAGCGCTGCGCTCCCTGCAATTAATCATAAGAAACTCAATAGAAGAACGCAAGCCCACTGCATTGTCTTGAGTCTGGTATACCCGGTTTTGGGTATTTGTTTTCGTTACGTTTTAAATCGGTGCAGCGCTACCTCGCTACCTCGCTCCCTCACTCCCTCCCTACCCGCTGTTCATAATTACACACTTGTTAGGCCGGGCCACAAATCAAAGTGCCAGGCAACGCCTTTTTTGCGCTTAGAAAGAGAACCTTGATTTATCGTATTTGCCCACCAGAAACAAATACCCATTGTGTCTTGGTCCACTTAATCAACTTCTATTATTGTGGCTCTCTTGCAGACGCATGTTTCCCTCGATGCGCGTCTCGCTGAGTGGGCTGGAGGAGGATACCAGCTACTGCGTCCTGCTCGAAATGGTGCCCATTGGAGACTGCCGCTACAAATTCTCCGGCTCCCAATGGGTGCCAGCCGGCGGTGCTGAGCCACAGAGTCCACAGCGCATGTACCTCCATCCGGACAGTCCGGCCACGGGCGCCCACTGGCAATCGCAGGCGCTGCTCTTCAACAAGGTCAAATTGACGAACAACACACTCGACAGCAATGGACATGTAAGTGACATCAGCTCTTTCACCGTGATTTCACTATAACTAACTATATATATTTCCATTCAAAACAGATCGTACTGGCTAGCATGCACAAGTATCAGCCACGTCTGCATGTCATCCGCAGCAGCGAGCTCACCCAGTTGCCGTGGGCACCGCAGCAGGCATTCGTGTTTCCGGAAACGGAGTTTGTCGCCGTAACTGCCTATCAGGTGGGTAACTCATGAGACCTCTTCATCTTTCATTAAGAGATAGACGCAGCCGCGGGGGGTCAGCGACTAATTGTCGCCCGCATGCGCAAAATCCACTTGAGCCATTGTGACGGACGTGAAGTGAAGTGTCGCTGATTGCCTGCTGCATTGACACCAATGCTCAAGTGCTTTGCTGCAGCGTCGGCGACAAGGACGTCTGTGACTACTCCATGACGCCAGCCAGCTCGGATTACAGACTTGAGTCTAATCGAAATCTTGTCTATTTCTCTACTTGCAGAACGATCGTATTACCAAGCTAAAGATTGACAACAATCCGTTTGCCAAGGGCTTCCGCGAGTCCGGCCAATCGCGTTGCAAGCGCAAGCTGAACAGCAGCTCCAACTCCAGCGCAGACTCCGAAGATGAAGGCTCCAGCAGCAGTAGCTGCGATTCACCACAAGCAAAACGTCAGCGCTCGGACTTTGAGCTGGACTCGCAACGCAGCCTATCGCCGGGCTACTATCCTGCTGCTGCTGCTACTGCCGCTGCAGGGCCCCCAGCTCTAAGTCCATCCTTGCATCCGTATCGCCATGCGCTTGGTTATCCGCCCGGGGCAGCTTTCCTTCAAGCGGCTTACTTTGCTGCAGCGCCGCCAATGACAATGCCCACACCAGCGACGGCTACTGCGGCAACTCCAACTGCAACATCCAGTTCAGCCACAGCATCTCCAGCAGCTAGCACTCCAACTAGTTCGCCGCGCGCAACAACTTCCACGAAACGCAATAGTTTCAGCATTTCGGCCATTCTGGCCTATTGAATGCAGCCGATGATGATGATGATGATGTCGCCCCCATTTAAGCTTTTGTTGTGATTACAGTGTGCAGTATATGAGCCTTAAGTAGTAATATGTTAATTAGTTATAAGCCAAAAAATAAAGCAAACTTTCAATATAAAAAGTCGATAGTTTGGTCAATCGATAGTTATGGCGAGCATCGTGTGCAGGCCCCACAGCCTTCGTCGCTTCCGTTTTTACAGGTTTTGCAAGTCGAAACGACTTTGGCGGGCCGCACAGACACAGACAGAGCAAATTAATGTGCTCCATCAGCGCCAGCGCCAAAGAGCCAAAGAGAACGCCTAAAACGAACTCCGGTAGTAGTTAAAACAATTCTCGCAGATAAGGCATCCATTATGAGCAGCGATTTGACGGCTTTGAAGGCGTTTGGTCTTTGCCGAACCTCGCGACTCTCGACTGTCGACTGATGACGCAGAAGCCGCTGCCGCTGCTCCCGCTGCTGCTGCTGTTGTCGTGCATCTCTTTGCGGCTTGTGAAATTTCAGTTTTTATCGCACCTTTTATGGCCGTTAGCCATTGGGAATCGGGAGCCGAGAGTCGGGCAACTGGAAAGTGGGGATCGGATCGGATCGAATCGAGTGGTGTGGCCATGCATTATTATCGCGTCGAATGCGACAAATCTGTCTGTGGGACAGCGGCGGCTGCCTTTTTGGCCTGCATAATTGGCCGCGATAAGCGCCAGCGGGCGAGGCATGCGTGCGGTCCACGCTGTAGGCCTCAATGCCTGGTCAAACGGTGGCGCCAACCGTTTTCAGTTTAATAACTTTAATTAAGTTTTTTAGGCTAGGAATTTTAGCTTGATTGCGGCATAGCTCAGTTATAGCTTGATTACGGTTAAGCTAAATTTTAGCTTGATTACTGCTAAGTTCGATTTTAGCTTTATTAAGGCTAAATTCAATTTTAGCTTGATTACAGCAAAACTTAATTTTAGCTTGATTACGGCTAAGTTCAATTTTAGCTTAGTTACGGCTAAGCTCAATTTGAGCTTGATTACGGCTAAGCTCAAACAGCTTTTAGCCTTTTTCTTTTCCTCTTGCTTTTAAAATATTCATTGAAAATCTTAATTGATTACATTTTAATTTCATTCATAGAAATCTTTGCATATTTTATGTATAAGATATTTTCAGCCAATTTTAGCTTGTTTACGGCTAAGCTCAATTTTAGCTTGATTACGGCTTAGCTCAATTTTAGCTTGATTACGGCTTAGCTCAACTTTAGCTCGATTTCGGCTAAGTTTAAACAGCTTCTAGTTTTTTTCTTTTTCCTTTTGCTTTTCAAATATACATTGCAAATTTTATTCTTTTTTTTCATTTTAATTTCATTCATAGAAATCTTTGCATATTTTATGCATTATATTTTTAGACAGCGCGAAATAATTCACTGACTACACGAAGTTTGGACGTTGTTTTCGAGCAGCTTTAACTAATTTGAGTCTTTTTTTTGTATCATTTTATCGGTTTATATTCATCTTAGTTTTTGTCACATAAATTTGGTTTTTAAATTTTGGAACAATTAAATTATGTGATTTGCACGTTTTCACCCAACAAAAGCAAAATGTTGGCGGCGGCATCAGCGCTTTGGAAGTGTTTATTAAACGCTCTGAGCCTTAATTTGTTGGACTTATAAATATATGTACATATATATGTATATATATATTGAATCGAATATTGATTTCGCTGTTTTCTTGTTAAAAACAGTGGCAAAAAGCGTCAAAATTCGTAGATTATGCGATAAAAATGCAAATGTTTTCGCTCACGTTTCTAATTTGTGTTTGTTTTAATATACTTAATGAATTTTTATGTGTGGGCTGTGCTCTCCGTAATCCGGTTTTGCGGTCAAAGCTGTTGATAATGATAATTCCGATAATGATGCTTTATTGTTGTTTTTGCTTTTGTTTCTTCTGTTTTTGTAAAGGTGTTGCTCTGTTCGTACGTGATCGCTTGTTTTTATGTTACTAAATATAATATATTCAGCTGATTCGACTATAAAACTGTTGGCGTGCTTGGCTTAACGATTCGAACGAAAAACAAGAAAAGAGCGAAATATTTAATTAAATTTGAGATTAAAACAAAACTGGTTATCGAAATTTGAATTTTAGCGGGTGTGTGTCTGAACTGTATAGTCAATGTTATTGTATTCTATACCGAAGTTCGAATTGTGGCGGCAAAGCCAGCAGGTGTATGTCTTAGCTGCACATTCGATGTTATTGTATTCTATACTGAAATTTGTACTTTAGCAAGGCCAGCGGTTGTATGTCTTAGCTAAACATTTGATGCTATTGAATTTAGCAGCAAGGCCAGTGGGTGTGTGTCTTAGCTACACAGGCAATGTTATTGCATTCTGTCTCGCAAGAAGGCGCCACTTAACAGTTAATTTGGAGAAGAAGAATGACTTTACTCGTTCAAAGCGTGCACACTGAATCATAAGAATGAAGATACTATATGAATCATAATAAATTAATTAGTAAAATAAACGCACTCAATCACTGGCATTTCTGGTTAGCCAATACAGCATGGAACTAGCTCGTCTATGTTTGGTTTGTGTATTGGCTAAGCCAACTGTCTTACATGCTGATTCAAAAGATGGCGCCACACTAATTTAACAGCTGAGCAAATACAATGACACCCTGTATAAAGGGATTCCGGTTGCTTTTCAAACAAATCTCATTTGGTTTATTCAAAATGCAGGTAATCATCATCAGGACATTATGCAGCCAACTTGGCTAGCTCCTCTTGCAGTTCGGATGTATCGATGGGCCCCTTCGGCTGGTCCTTGGCGCCAGCCAGGACAGCGGCTAAGAGGCGAGGACAACTCTTCTTGTGCATGAACCAGTGCAGGCGCTGGCACTCGCGATCGCAGTACTGGACAGCCTTGCACTTGGAGCACTTCTTGTCGGGCTTCTCCTGGCCGCACGTGCTGCAGTAGCTGCACTCGTCCTGCGACAGGCAAAGGCAGAGAGTTAACTGATAATATTTCCTTCAATATTTGCTTAGACTCACCACGAAGCCACGCAATCCGTTGATGGCGTTGCGCAGGACGACGAGCGCAGGAGGCGCATCCTTGGCACCCAGGCGCGTGGCTATTTGGCGAAAGATCGTGCACTCGCGATAGGGAAATTCCCGAGCGCATTCGCGCACAGTAAACTCGACGTAGTCCAGCTGGCCGAGTTTGTTCTCTTTGAGCACGCGCTTGACAAAGACTTCAATGAAGTCGCCCTTGTCGTCGGCCTTCTCCTTGTGCTGCGCCTTGAACTGTTCCTCGCAGCGCAGCAGCTCGCCGACGATCCAGGCCAGGTAGTGGAACTTGAAGGCGAGCAGCTCGTTGATGTCGTGCGTCTTCTGCATCTCCTTCTCGCACATCAGCGCCAGAGCCTTGCGCAGATTGGGCAGTATCTTGAGCAGGCCCAAGGATTGGGCATTCAGCGTAATGCGAACGGGATGCAGATTTATTTCGGTAACGAAGCTGTGGAACGGCCGCAGCAGCACGGCCGGAATGTACGGCTCCGTCTGCTGGCCGTGCACCTGTGTGTAGTACTCCAGGCTGGAGCAAGTCACATAGTTGTTGATGGTCTCCACGCACGAGTGGTTGCCCACAAAGGCGGCCATCTGGGAGGCAGTGCGATTCACGCTGTTTATACTATTCGGATTGATGCCCGCATCCAGCAGCTGGCGGCACACGTGCGTATTCCCGGACAGCGCGGCGAAGTGCAGCGGCGTATAGTCGGCGCCATGCTGATTCAGATTGATGTCTGCCCCCTGTCAAAATGAGATATATGTAATTGTGCTACACACACTCCTCGTGCTGCCTTACCATGTCCAGGAGCTGTTGCACTGCCTCCTTGTTGCCCTTGAAGCTGGCGTGCGCGAGTATGGACATGCCGCTGTCGTCCACGAAGTTGACGCCGCCTTTGAGCTGAGCCAACATTTGCTTGAAGCCGCTGGTGTCATTTTTTGATATACGATCGATTAGCTGCAGCTGCACTTCGTCCAGTTGCGACTTTTTGCCGTCTTCACTCATGTTTTTCGATTTTTATCACGAAACTGCGAAACGAAAATGTTGAGTGACAGTGTGTACACACTACGAAACTGTCAACACATTTTCGATTACTCGGTTTCCAACACTAAATCGATAACAAGCTAGTACCGTGCTCCCAAATCAAAATAATAGTTCCTCATATGTATTAATTAATATAATATAATATACAATATATAATTTATACACTAGAGTAACATTTAATAAATATATAACGTGTATATTGTATAGGTATTCACGCCCAGTTACATGCAGTACGTATTTGCCTAAGCTGCGTACCAGTCGTTATGGGCAAATTCGCTTTCAATGATATGGTCTGCCTGCCAGCATTGAGCATGTCAAAATTAGTACGTTTTTAGCTGCCGTCGAGAGTGGTGGTTGCGCGTGTGTTGCGGCGTGTATTTTGTGGTGCATGTTTTTATTATATTTTTAAAACACAAGCCCTGTGTAAATGCTTGTGTTGTTTGAAGCCTAAATGCAGAGAAGCAACCATTAAACGAATTTCATAAAAGGCAGCAAATACGATACGCGAGTTATCAAGCAAAAGGTGATAAGCGCGCCATTGGCCCAGCTTTGTTATTTTTTTTTTTAATATTTGTATTCGACGAAATTCATGTTTTTTGCTGAAATTCCAATGCAGGAGGAATAATTCACAAATCCACCCTAAAAAAAAGTCATTGAGAAATAATAAAACTGTGTGTGCATATAACAAAACAGATAAGCGCGCAAAATAGCAGTAGCAACTGCAGCCTGAAGTGGACGACTAGAAGATATCCTGTATTTCGATTGAATATAAATTATAATTAAAATACAGAACAAAACATATGTTTAATAATAGTAATAGTCGTAAACAAATGAATTATATTATTGACATATGTTTATAGACTGATATATGTATGTGTGTGTGTGTGTGTGTATGTATGTGTCTGCTAACCCTTTCTGCCAGTGCTGCAGGGTATTTAACAGAGAAGTGACAGCGCCAGATAAGGCGATGCAGATAAACAAAGCCTCAGTGCGATGACGGTAACACACATACACATATATATGTATGTGTGTGTGTACAATACAATAAAATTATTAATAAAAGAACTCGCGCAAACTTTTGGCTGCTCTCGAGGGGGGGTAGTGGAGAGTGGAGGGCATGCGGCTATCTAAAATGTTTACATGTGGCTGCGTGGCGAGGAAAATTGCCTTTTTCCTCCTACTTGCTGTGAGCATTGGCCTTGTGTGCATGTGTGTGTGTGCGTAGTTGTTTACTAATTTCGATAAGTTTTAGTTTCGCACCATTTCCTGCGCACAAGCAGCTCTCACACGCACACACACTCACACACATGGTAAACAGCCTCGGTGCCTCGATCACCCCCCGCAATGCAAATGTCGCTAGCATTTGTTAGTATTCCCACTCTCTCTCTCTCTCTCTCTCTTTGTCCCTTTCGTGCTGTTAAAAAGAACTGTTTACTTTGTTCACTATGTAATCCTAGCAGCTGTTGCTGTCAGAATTTATTAACCCTTAGCAGATAGCACGAACAACAACAGGTGCAGTTCCTCAGCAGCTGCTAATGCCTAATGAATCTCGTCCCATTCCATTTTACCTTTCAGAGTGAACAAGTGCACAATAGAGTGAAACGCAACCAAAAGTGATACTAAAAGAAAATCTATATAAATAACAGAATATAAAGAAGAAGAATACAAAAAGTTGAATATATATATATATTTAATAAGCCACATTTGTAATAAATTCATTAATAAAATGGGCAAACTGCTGAGTCTGTTGTCACGCGATGATTCGAATTGTTGCGCCGCCAAATCCTACGATGTTTTCCTGGACTTTGAGAATGCCGCGCCCACGGATACGGAGCGGGAGGTGTACGATGAAGTGGAGCGCGTGCTCAAGGAATCGGAAGTCGTTCTAGAGGAGATACAAATCTATAAGGTGAGTGCGTCATCGACTCGTTTTCAAATCAAACTAAATCCCCGCTAGCAAATCGAACCGGTTGCGGTAATAAGTAGTTAATGTTTGCCGAGAACTAATTGCCGTTGTTAGTTATTTTTATATATATTTAATATATATTTTATAAATATTTTAAATATATTTTATATATGTTTTATATTTATTTTGCTATGTATATTCACTAAAGAAACTATTTAAAATTTAGTTGCGCTCTTTCTGTTGGCCTCTCAACTGATAAGTTGAAGCGAGCGCGCAATAATCAAATGACAATGTGCGAAAATAACGGGGGCCAGACAACAAATTGAGTATTTAACCTTTGCTAACAGCGTCAACAGTTATTTGATCTCTCTCCTCTCTCTCTCTGCAAACTAACGCTCGCGTCTGAGAACAGTGTTGCCAGAGTTTTCGTCAAATGTTCATGCGGCATTCGGTAAACTCTTGACTGAGTCAATACTGAGTAGCCTGATAGTGTGATTCGAGTTGAAATGGTTCAGTTGAAATCCCATTTGGGAATGTATTATCTGACCCCTATATATGTATTGCATTTTAAAATCATTTATGTTTCGCTAAAATAACTGGCAGCACTGCTTCTGGCTGACTCACAGCCGTGCCTATGCCTCTGCATGATCGGAGCCCAATCGGAGCTCTTCATTTCGCTGCTATGCTTTTGACGTCAGTGCCCGCGCAGTTCTTGCGGTTCTCTTTGCACGCCTTTTCTTAAGGCGGGATTAGTCATGGATTGTTGTGACGCCTAACTTTTATGTAATTGTTGTTGTTGTTGCTGCTGACCTTTGCTAAGCTCGAATTCGAGTTCGAATTGGATTTTGGTGTCGTGGTGCGAAATATTAATTGGCTTTCGGCCAAGCTAAATGAAATTTCTGTCCAGAGCGTTAATCAACGTAAATGAACTGGAAAATGTCAACCAAATGAGCTCATTTCCTTTGTTTGTATGTGTATGTGTGTGTGTGTGTGTGTGTAACGGTAAAAGTGACCAACATACAACAAAGACGACCTCGTAACCATTTTAAGCCTTTGAAGCTCAAGCTGTGAGTACGAGCGCCCACTCTCCCCCAGGGAACTACTTGAAATGCGCTCAATTCTTTTTGTTTTCGTGCGCATTTATTTTAAGTGCAATTTTTAGTGGAAGCATTCGCGGCTTTGCGCTCCCGCAGACTGTGGGTGAGTGGTTTGGGTGGTGGACTGTTGGACTGGTTACAGAAAGGCAATAAACTGGTTATGTGCGCCGTGTACACCGTCTGCTCCCCGACAACTCCTCTCTTAAGATTCCTGACACACAAATCTTTGGCCTGGCGCGCTAAATATAGCAACAAATATAAAAGGAAAAGCTTCACGTTCTGCACTTTGTGGAGCTATAAATAAAGTGAAAACTGCGCCTAGTTAAAAGAGGCAAAATGAAGAAGAAAGAGATGAAAGATGCAATACTCTTACACTCATATCGGACTATAATGGTGTATAGAAATGTATATGACAATATAATGCATAGATTGTAGCCACTTATCACATTTTTAATCAACTTTTGATAAGGTATATCGATATTGATCAAGTTGATAAGAGAGTAAAGTCTATGTTATTAAAACTTATGCTAAATTCATAAGCTTTTCAGACTTATCTAAAATCTCTAATAATATCGAAGTTGTCTTAAATTTGTTTTACTATTTATACAATTTGATGGCTGTTTATCATTTGTTATTTTGATTTTGATAAGGCAAAAAGCACTTGAAGTAGTATTGAGCATTTCTGTAAAAGTCTCTTTCCAATTAGTTAACGAATCTATCGTAGCGCAAAATTTTCTATTGTCAACTAGCTATTGTGGTCGAAACAGGCAGACTAAATCAGCAAATGTGCCTTTTGTGTGTAATAAACAACTACAACAACAACAACAACAGCAGCAGCAGCAACTGAGGGAAACGGAGCAGTTGCCAATGAATGGCTACAACAATAATAAACTGCGTTAACTAAAAGGCAAGCTCATTGAAAGCGCTCGATGTCAACGACAATGACAATATCAACAACAACGAAATCAACAACAACAACAACCACAACAACAACAACAACAGCAGCAACAACAACAACGACAACTAGAATGACAATATCCGCCAACAACGCGCACCTCTAACAATAATGATCATAAAAATAATATGACAGTTTGTGAAATATAGAACGAGATTGGGGCCCAGATAACAGTTACTTCCAAATGTGTGCCAAAAAGGTGTAAAAGCCATTGAAACCTGATGAACTATTTCCAATTAATAAAAGAGTTCGCTTTGTTCGCCAGTTAATACAAATATGTTATGTATATGATATCTGGCTTGTTGCACTTCCAATTCTTGTTTCAGTTCTATCTTGTATTTCCATATTCATGCTTTTAAGTGAATTTGGCAAACAAGATTTAAGGTGAATGAAACTAATTGTTAACTGTATTACCTCGAGCAGTATCAAAGTTTAAGTTTGAATTTGATTTCTGAATTTCCTTGCATATAGACTATACATTTTTCAGAAAAAAGTTTAGATTTTGCTTAAGCTATTTTGTATATATATAAAATCTAAATCTACATTAATTTAGTAGAATAATATATGACTTCAGAGTCGATTAGATGTCAAACTAAATAGTTACATTGTGGACTGTGATAAATAATAGATAAAAGTTTTAGATATTTTGCTCGCCCACTTTGAGCTTTCAATGACGACAATTCAATGCATTTATTAACGTTTATCAATATGTGTCATATACATATATATTGTTAATACTTTGCCCTTGACTTTCCACTTGATTAGCACAAAGTGTTAACAGTGTTTAAATATAAAATGTGCGAATTACTAGCTGTGGTTACCACAACTCAACAACAATGATTCGCATTGCCCATGCCTGTATTATGTATTTTATATATATATATATATATATATTATTTATATATATACATAATCCGAGTTCAATGAGTTCAAACGTTAATTGAGTCATCAAATGTGAACGAACATTAAGAAATTATTTACTGGGGCATTCAAATGCGAAGCGTGTGGCATGATGAAAGTTATTGTAATGGAAACAAAGAAACTTTTTTATAGCAATGACTCCGATGGAAATTATGAAATACACGTAAATAAATGTAGATATAAAGGACGATATTTAAATCAATGCTATTCTTTAATTATTTAAAAAATAAATACATATAAATTTAGATAAAAATATAAAATATTGAGATATGAGGAAGGGAATAAATCATATTTAAATAACATATATGAATTGGATTTAGTTTATCATAAGATTCAGGAATCATGTCTTTGATGACAACAATGTTCCATAGATCATCTTCGATTTGGTTCGATTAGTAAATGCGCATATGGTAACCATAGACCCTCTATTTAAGAAACTATAATATATCTGAAATTACCTGCAGTGATGTCATGTCTACCAATAGTGACGGGCCGGGAAATAACAGGTGATGTATCTGCACCAAACTTTGATATGACGAACTTATGACTGCATATTGAACATATGGAAAATGGCACAATATATAGTTTTTCAATAGTAATTATCGTCATTGAGAGCGATGCTTAAATTTTTTCATACCTATGACTAATAGTACAGATAAACCAACTGAATATATGTCTATTTATAATTGTCATTGTTCCTCCGAATCATTAATCGATTTGCGTAATAATTAATTGCGCCTTGTATTGATTTTATGTATATCGTCACAGTTCCCGATTTTAATTGGATTGCACTTATTACATTTTAACAACTGTGAATTTCTACGACGTTGGTCATTTGATTGGTTCTTCGGTGGAGAATAATATCTTTAGGTTGGAACTAATCTCTGATATTTGCCACATCGTCTAGTTGGATATGTTCTGCAGCGGGCATGTTAATTGCACTTTTATTCAAAGGCATCAAATGCTTCCTGTAGTTGCAAACTTAACGAGTTATAAATTCTGCAATATACATCTTCTTAATCTTTATCATCACAAATCAAGTAAGAATTTAATTTAATAGAAAAGGGCTAATAGGGTTTTTAGTAAATTTCTCCATTGACTTTAAAAGTTGACATAAATTAGGCAGTCCGTTATCAAATATTAAAGTTAAGAAACAAAAGTTGCATTTTCTGATTTTTGATAGGAAATTGTTTGATGCAGCTATAGATTCTGTTCTAGGTCCGACCCAAATTCTTTTTTCTGCGAGTTAAATTTTCATAAATTATTAATCAAAAAACATTTATTAATGTAGTTACGCAACGTAACGAAACGAAAAGTTGTTAAAAATGAATAATAATAGTTTATTGTAGTCAATCAACTATTATGTTGAATATGGAAAATCGTATTTTCCTTTAACTCATAAACTAAGATGGTTTTCGAACACTTTTTCTGTCACTAAATTACAAAAAAAATTGAACATAATTTCCAAAGTGCAGCTCATGGTGTTCAATGTCTTTTGAGTCTTTCGAATAAACTTAAATCAACTTATTTTTTTTATATTTATAGATTACTTATAATCATGAACACTTATTAAAATTACAACCGCACAATTATATGTTTCAATATATTCAAGCTGTATATCAGCAACTGCTGTCGCCCTCTTCAGTAATAGATAACAAAACGATTTCCATAATAATAAAGTGTTTTTTCTCTCTTTAGAGCTGACATTTCCCTCAGTTAAAGCGATTTAAACGATCCATATATCAAATGCTGCTCCACATATAAATGACAATATAGCCTCATATGCATATGAATAAACAAACACTTAAATGTTTGATGTCTGTTTTACAATGAGTGCGAGAGGCGGCAGCAATAATCAGAATAATGACAAAATGAGCAGTCATTAGAGACTGGCTGCCTAAGCCTCATGCGCATACCATTCGTAGCCCCCTTACCCCTTACCCAGCTGCATCCCCATGCCCGTTCCCATGCCCATTCCCATTCACGTTTCCAGTTCCTGTGGCCCCCGCTTAACCAGTTCCACGAATACGTTAAACGATGTGCGGCCAATGCGAAAAAAAAAACAAAACAAAACAAAACGAAATTAGCGTCGCGTCGTCGCACTTCCGGTGCTGGGCAGTCAGTTAGCCAGTTAGCTAGTCGGACAGCTGGTCAGTCAGTCAGTCAGTCAGTCGATCAGTCAGACTTTCAGTATAGATATATATAAGTAATTGCTATAATGTGCGTGCCCAACACGAATGTTTGCGTATTATAAAAAATTATAATATTCGCTTATGGTGCTCGGTGCACGGTGCGTGGTGCCCTTTGTGCATGTCTAGGCCTCTCTGGACATGGTCAAGCCATCAAAAACTATTCTCTGCGTCTGTCTGGGTGACAATTCAATTTCCGTAGTCCCTCTTCACATTTCGAGCATTTCACACAGACAGCAGTTAACTAAATGCAAGCAGCTGCAGGGCTTCACCTTCTATAACCTAAATGATATTTAAATTTATTACTCAATCGTAAAATGTTTTTAGGCTTCTCTAATTACTTTTTAACTGGCCTTATGGCATATATTTAGGCAAGCTCTAATGACTTATCAGAGACTAAAGTTAAGCTTCGATTTATCATTAAAACAATTATTCACTTTCTATTTTACGGCCAGGTTGTTTATTATGTTTGGGCATCCACTGTTTGGACATAGCGTAACGTATCTCTTCAAACTATGTAGAGACTATTTATAAATATATTTAATTTCCTATTTGAATCTCCGACGTCATCGGCTGCACATTAATTGCGCAGGAGAAAAAGAAACACAAGATACGAAAACAGTAAAGTAAACAAAAATTTAAACAATTTACAAGCGCAATGCGAAATACGGTCCATAATTTACTGTTTATTTTCATTTTATACCCTGTAGTAAATGTGCACACACAGAGGAGATGGTGCAAGAGACTATAAACCCATTTAGTTTATATATATATATTTCGTATTTATATTTCTTATTTATATATGTATATAAAATTGTTATTTACATGCGAAAGTACTGGTTGAGTATAAGCATTTCTTATTTGTGCCATTTAAAATGGAATATATATTCTATATATAATAATGTATTCTATATATAATAATATATTCTTATATAAAGACTTCCTTATAATCCATATGGGTCCTTTGTCTCTAATATATATAAGGCAAGTCGTTATATCATCTGCTGTGACTCTAACCAGGTGACTCATCAACCTCTACAGTAATACTACAAAAGATATATTTATATAGACTTCTAAGGTATTCAAGCATCTAATTAGAATTCAAAGTATTTACGTGGTATCTAGTATTTTATCAACAATCAGACACATCACATTAGTTTATTATCATGTTTCTCTATAATTACATTTTGTGCTTCAGCCGCCCACTTCCAGTGGCAGTGGAAGAGCACTTGGATCAGTGATGCTGTTGCTTGTTGGTGTTGCCTCATTATGCTCTCCTCTCAGGTGGCAATTGTGAAGCGCACATTTTGCATAAAATCATTTTGGCCTCAGCGCCCACAGTTTCTGTTGAATTGAAATGGCACTGAAAAGGCTTTTGGTTAACCGAATTCAACTCATTTCAATTGAATAAACCGACAACGTTTTGAAGACCAATTTTGATTGCGACTGAGGGTTGCCTCTAAGCATTGATGTGGATAACCCGAGTCGGAGCGCATCATACGTGACATCAAAAATACTACAGATAAGGATAAGCTACTAAAAGGCTTCTCAATATGCGACGACTGCGTTTGCCTTGTTTGCCTTGAACTTGGTGTCTGGCTGTAATTGTTTTGCTAACGTCTTTCAAGTGGCACTAAAAATGCCAATGACCATTTAACTTAGTTTGTCTATGGCTGTAGGTGTAGGTGTCTGTGTGTCTCTCTCTCTCTCTCTCTCTCTCTCTCTCTCTCTCTCTCTCTTGATGTGTATGTATGTTTCAGTGTCTGGCAAATGTCTGGCCTCTTCTCTAACATCTGTATGTCTGCTCCTTCTGAGCACCATAAAAAACTGCAAGTGGTGTACATTTGCACGCTCTGAGTTCTTTCTTTTGTTATACCTTTATTATATTATTCTTAAATAAAGAAACGAATAAGACATAACAAACGTTTGGTATAAACTATTTGTAGTAAAGCTATTATTGTTTAGTAAAATATGATGTTCTCTAGAGAATGTAATGTGATTTTCATAGAAAGAATACACTTTAAGAGCAATTAAGATGCCTCTAGTAGATGGTGAGCGACTAGGAGATATCCAAAAGTCCAGCAAATATCCTTTTTTCTTAATATACTATTTTATATCTATGCATACATACACAGCCACTCACACATAGGAATTAAATATTAATATATTTATTATATAAATAAAAGTTTAAAGTTTCGATTAAAAAAATGATCTTGGAGCATGATTTGAGCCTGAGTCTCTGCAACTAGATAAAGTTTTAGTCATATTCTCCACCAATAACGCTCTTCCATTATTTGTTTCTATCAGCTAATACGAACTGGCCCTGCCTCCATCTGCCTGTTAACTACATTTTATACAACTATTAAGCCCTGAATTCTCTGAATTTTCAATATGTTCAGGGTATAAATACGATTTCAAATAAATCCCCATACAATTTAAACAATTTTATGTTTTTACACTTAAATATTATAGTTTATAGAATAGTTTATATTTTGTTATTTATCTCATATGTTCTTGGAAACTGTAATTATTTTGCCTACAAGGCATTGATTTCCTGCGAAAAAACATTCAAAAACGAAAAAACAGTATAGAGAAGCGTGTTTAATAAGAATGAAATAAATATTACTTGACATTTTTAGTGTGTTGCTCTCGCTACAACAGGCAGCAGCAATAGCAGCAGCAGCAGCAGCAGCAGCTTGGAATGCACAAGACAGCTGAATGTGAAATGGGCCAGCAATTTTCTTGATTTTTCTTTTTCGATATTCCCATAACGTATCTGTTGTGTGCATGTGTGCTTGTCATCAAAGTCAATTAAAATGCCAACGTTTTTCAGATTTGCCAAGCTAACCCAATTTACAGAAGTCATGGAAAATATGCGATATATATATATATAATTGTTGAAAACATTCTTATGCTCTTGTTAACGTGTATTTGTTAGTAATATTACAGCTTTATTTATATATTATATATTATTTATCTAGTGTAAAGTGGTAATGTTAATTGTATATCGAGATGTATCTGTAGATTCAGTTGTTATATTAAGTTTTATATATATAAAGTTTTACTTTTGCATCAATAATCATAGAGAGAGGTTACCTTTTTGCATACTAAAGAAGTGTCTGAATTTAGACTTTTTGAATTGAGATCTTTGAGTGAAGACGTGCTTTGTTCTTTAATAAATTCACACTGCTGCGTTTACATAATAAAATAGCTAAAGTTTGTGATCTGCCTTGTGAATAGATATTAAGACGTTGATAGAGATAGAAATATTCAGGCATTTATATCTCTGAAGTGGGATATAATCAGACGTTTATATTTATAAAATTTATATTATGATTTATTTATTTATGAATAATGCAGAATATTAACAAGAGAACATGGGCTCGTTCACTGACAAAAGGAAACATTTTGTGTATGTTTTAAAGTTAGAGCTAGTGGTAGGCATGGCAATCTAGTATGTATAATAATATGTTATTGTTCAGAGAAAGAAACATATCTATCTAGCCCTATCCGCCCATCTGTGAGGTATGTTATCGTCGATTTATTATTTATTAAGAGCTAAAAACATTACAGCTCTTACACATAGATTCTTCAAAGAACCTGTAAATCAAGTTTGTTTCAAAATATCGATAACTTTTGCCATATCTAAGAAATCTATTGAAATCAATATTAAAGTTCAGGTATTCGAAAATATTTCGCATATTTTAAGTGCTATTAGTTACCAAACTGAGTATATAGCATACACATCCATTCCCATCAATATTGAGTATTTTCCCACCACATCCATTCCCACCAATGCTTTGGCTCATCTACAGATTTTGATATTTAGCAGTTCGGCACGGAGTTCAGAGTATTTTCTCGTGGATAATCCCGACTCTTACGTGTTTCACACTTTTTAATCTTTAATGAAATTGATAACTAAATACTTCTATAGCCACAATTTGTTATCAATATATTTAGTTTAGATAATATTAATATATGCAAATTGTTACACAAAAATTTGCTTATCATATTTTATTTCCATTTTTACAAACACTTACAATCGCGCGTAATACGAACAAATTAATAACTTTTTTTCTCTCTCTTATTATTATCGCAATGTTTCTCGCTGTCTCTCTTTCTCTCTCTCTCTATCACTCGCTCAGTATATAACTCTCTCTGTTGCTCACGCCATTGATAATTGACATGTTTATCTTATCTTTATGACATTGTTGTTGCTGTTGCACTTGGTTGGCTGCTTATTTCGATTATCTTGATAAATTACGACGCTCGTGACATCCAACTGGCGGCATTAAAGCTTTTTCCCCCCGTATATTTGTGTGTGTGTGCTTTTAATGGCCTAAAGCCCTTGAAAAACGCGTTGAAAATTAGGCCATTGTGGTTATTTTAGTGCTAACTGAAATTTACGCATCATTTGCCAGCTTTGCATACGAGTTGTACTTAAATTAGCATCTGTTTATTGCGCAGTTCAGTGGGTCCATAGGCCCTTTGTTCTCATGCCCCATGAGCATTATGTATTATTTATGCCGTGTACTCTGAGTGTAACTTAGTCAGACCGACTGACCCCTCGTCATCATCATCATCATGAGCAGCAGCAGTGAATGATGCATGTGATTCACTGAGCAGCTGTTTTAGATACTCTATCATGATGCGTATTATCGCGTGATGTGCCCATATGTATTCCGACTTTCAAATGAATTTTTAATCATTTTATATTCGCTGTTACGAGTTACGAGTGATACTATTTATAGTTATTGGCATCACCTGTAGATTTTGCCAATAGTTCACAATGCACATTCTTGTGAAATCGAAACCAATTTACCTTAACAACAATTACAACCACAACAAAGCGACAAATGCCGACTGGAGGACAGAGAGTGAAGACGAGAGTATAGTATGTACAGCCCAGAGAGATCCCAGACAACGATCGACTCATATGACTCACACATGACCAAAGCTATAGTTGTTGCTGTCATTGTTGCTGTTGCTGTTGCTGTTTTTTTATTGCTCCTGCTGTCAGCAGTTCTACAGCATAAAGAGAGTTTTGCAATACGCAAACATATGTTGTACTCGCAGAGCTCCCTTGTCGTATTTGATATCGAGGCAGCGTTCACTCGGGGCCATTGAATAATTAAGAAGCTCATGTCAGCGGAAGGCGTATTACAAAGTGCAAAAGAGAGAGAGCAATACTTAGAGTGGGACAATGAAAGCTGTTATGAAATATGTATGATTATATAGTCACACACACACAATGGCGCTTGGGTTTGGGTTGCATTGGATTGGCTTGGCTTGGATTGGATTGAGTTATGCTGTGGGGTCTTCCATGGGAAAACATGTCACTAGGCTGAGGCGGCCAAATGTCTGTGGGAGCTGCCACTGGGTAATGTTAATGGGTCTTTCCCATTAACTGTGACTTTTTGCTTAATAAATATAAATTATGAGATTTTAATAGTCATCGTCGGCGAGTTTTTGAATGTATGTATAAATCACGTTTTTTGGGCATCTCATTTTTCCGTAGAATTTGTTGATTTGTTTTGAGTATGTATTTTTCTGATGAAGCTCTATTATGGCTTGCAGATTAGAGAATGTGGCTGGGGGAAATGATAAGCATTTGTAAAGCTAATAATACTCGTAATATCGTTACATTTAAAAAGAATTAAAGTATTTTATTTGCATAAGCTTTAAGGAAAGTATGAGTTGGTTTAATTGCACAACAAAATTTAAAAAATACTTTATTTATTGTATGAAATCAAAACACTAATCATTTGACTCTTGATGATTAATAGAAAGTATTATAGAGGCTACAATTAAATACATTCCAATTTTATAAAAGTCCACTCATTCTTTCGTCTACCCTACATTCATTCAAAATTGGTATATTCGGGTTTGGCATATGTTAGACACTTTCTATTCCTGTTCCTGTTTCTATTTATAAACGCATCGATCCAAGTAACACTTCAATTCGAATTGAAAATGATTTAATTTAGCTCCATAGAGTTTCTCATTGCTTACAAACTTACTAATCAAATATCTATTATATTTTTCTGTACAGCTGTAAATGTCCTCTTTGATTATATATAGAACAAAAAAAGCTTTAAACCACACCCATAAAAGTACGTAGCACAGCTGCGTACAGGGTATTTCCATGACGATCGCGATCAAGTGGTTTTTATATGTGCACGTGATATTTGCAGGCGAGCTGATAAACAGGCGATTGAGTTGATTACTCGACTGCCCCCACTTAACTCTCTTATATGTGTAATTATCGATTACAACAATCGATATATGGTTAGTTAAACATGCAAACGGTGGTCCGGGCGAGTGTCATCGTTGGTCGACTTCAAAGTAACCGCAGAAGATGAAACACTCGTTTCCGCATTGAGTGTAATTTAATTTACAATTAAAATAAGAACAACAACAACAACAGAAGGCAGCAGGCAGTAGGCAGTCAGCGGCAATTACAACGCTTTTACTTCTTCTTTTATGCAGAGTGTTGCAGTTCGCAAAGTTAATTAACTATGTGACGGACATTATCTCCCTCTCTCTCTCTCTCTCACTCTCTCTGTATTAGATGAATGATTGAGTTCTTGTATGGCTCTCTTGTTGCTGTTAAGTGTTAATTAAAAAATAAAAACTAGAAACAGTTACAAAACGAAAACTGTTTCTTAAAAGTCATGCAAGTTCAAGTTTGTTGTTGTGGTTGTTGTTGTTGTTGTTGTTGTGGGCGAAGTGTGAAGTGTGTTCTTGGTAAAATGCATGAAGCAGACACAGCACGTGCTTTGTTATTGGAGCATGTAACGTTTTATGCGATGCTGCAGAAGAAGGCGATGAATCAACAAATGTTGAATGAGTGACTGTGTGTGTGTGGGTGTAGGTGTGTGTGGCTGTCTGTGTATGAGTCTGTGCGAACTTCCTGTGACACAGCGCAAGCTGCTGCCTGGAACAGCCCAGCCGCAGCAGAAACTCCGCTACCTCTATGGCTAGGCTCTTTGTTTTCGACTTGCACATGTCGCGATGTGAGATAAATGCCTGAAAATAAGCAAAGGGGCTGAAACAGATGCACACCCACACACACAGAGAGACACAGGCAACTAGAAACAATGTAAAACATCTGAGATACACACACATATACATATATTCGAATGCAGTAAAGGCAAAATCTCAGCCTGCGAATCTGTCTGTCCACGTAGCTCAAGCAGGAGCGCAGTTTCCGTTGCATGGCCAGCCATAATAGTCCTTAGAGAATCGCAGGCGTAAACGAGACAATACAACAGCAAAGTCAAAAGAGTTTACTGTCTCGCGCGCTCTCTCTCTCTTTCTGTCTTTCCCGTCCTTTCTTTTTTATTTCTCTCTTTGTTTCTTGACTTGTTTGTTTGCACGTGTTAAACATTTGCGCAGCTTCAAGTGCAGCATCCAACAGCCAACAGCTGCCGCTCGCCAAGGACAACTCCTGGCTGCACGGACAGGTGTAATTGCTGTTTAGCACACAAAGTAATGCACCGAGTCAGCTACAGCTACAGCTACAGCTACTGCTTGAATGCAGCAGATCTGACTTTATGCTCCACTTGGGTCCATGTGTTGATTTAGATGCCGACGGTTGCATTTTGATTATGCCAAAGCACTCGTCGATGAACAGCAAGTGTGAGAGTATGTCTGAGGATAGCTGCAGACATTTGTTGATGATATGTGCAGCAATTTAATTACAAGCACACAACATGTGGCAACAAGAGTCCATGTAATTGCAGCACAAACAGTAAAAGGTGCCAACGAACCAAACATAATAACACATTAGTCATGCGGACAATTTGAGTTGGGCTTTTGCTAAAATTTCGCTATAAATAATTTGTATACTTACTTCACTTGAATCAAAACGTTATCTTTAACGTTGCAATCTGTAATCTAAGATAAACAATTTGTGGGCGTGACAGTTCAAGTAAGTTAAAGAAAGACTAAGGGGTTTCCAAACAATCAGCTTGGTCAGCAATCAGCTTTCTAACTTCTGTTTGCAGAAGACGATCGCAAAATGTAGAAGTTATTTAAATTTGTATATATTAGTGTTACAGTGAATTCCCTCTAAATCGAACACTCGCCGATATATGCTAAAATAAGAAGTTCAGAAAGTTTACAAACATTAACTTTTCAGTTCTCTAAAACTATGAAAAAATATAAAAAAATTTTCTTTGTTTTTCTTTATATGACAACAACTTTATTTACTTGGGTTTAATTCTACAAAGAACATAAAAATCACCTTTTTTTTATAATCGTTGACGGAGAACTAGAGTGGTATGAAAGTGTGTAAGATGGGAAATGATTCGATAAAAATTTTTGGATACATACATTTTGATTGAATTTGTTATGATGGAAAGTATATTTTGTAAAAAAGTTATAGTTTTCATGAAGGACTCTTTCCATGAGAGAATGTCTAAGATTTGAGATTTAATGTGGTCTATATGAAGACGTAAACTATAATAATATCATATTTACCATTAAAATTTTGGACTAACATATTTTTAGATAATGTTTGCTCTTATATAAAATATGTAGCTTTTTAAATTTTAAACAACACTCTTGAAAAAGTTCATATAACACCTACTAACATTTCGTCCTTCAATAGTAACAATCTACACATAAAAATAGATTAATTTAAAACATATTACCGAAATATGTAAATGTCAAATTTAAGTCTCTTTCCGATTTGAGCCATAATTCCAAGCAGTATTTCTTGAACTAGGAAATGTTGATACCCAGATTAAACTAACTAAGTTTACAACTTTGGGGTCATTAACTTGTTAGAGCCACTACCCGTTTGGTTGCTTGCAATTTGAATGGAAACTCAACTGTTGTTAGTGGCACTTGGCACTTGTACATGTGTCGATTAGAGACTGAACTGAAACGCCACTGAAATGAATTGAAATAATCAACGCAATTTGCTGATTGCCTATGCGGCAGCAAAGTTTAAAAAGCGGACGCGAAATCAACTTTTGAAAACATGCAATGACCGACCGTTCCATTGGGCTTTGTGTTTTGTTTTTGTTTTACTTTTTGCTGTTTGTATAGTTTTGTTTTCCTTTAGAATCTAGATCATAGAGCGTCGATAAAAATCGTAGCGCTGGTCACTGCACGCAGCGACGTCGTTGCATGTGGCATAGAAATAATAAAACCTGCAACAACAACAACAATGTGTTGCTGTAATAATAAAAAAAAGTTGCCTGAACAGAGAAAATGAAATCTATAAAACGCGAGGAAAATCGTTTATTCGCTTATTGTTTGCATGTCAAGCGAACATTTGACTAGGCCCAGCCAATATTGAATGAAAAGAAAAACTAAAATCATTTTCGTGTGTGTTGTATTTGCAGGGCGCCAACAAAGAAATACGCGAAGCCATCGCCGATCCCTCGCCCGAGGTGCAGGCCAAAGCGTGGTCAGCGGTGCTTCCACTGGTCATCAAGCTGAAACGGTGCTACGAGCACTCCCTGGAGTTGGACAAAATAGTGCCCAAGCTGCTGGGCCAATTGGTTGGCGGCAAGCTCAATCCGACACAGCATCTGGAGACGCAGCAGGCGCTGGTCAAGCAGCTGGCTGAGATATTGGAATTTGTGTTGAAATTCGATGAGTACAAGGTGAGTTAGAAGACTGTGTTGTGTGTGTGTGTGTGTGTGTGGATGTGTGGGTGTATGTGTGTTACAACTCTTGCCTAGTTTGGGCACACGTTACGCCCAATGTATAAATATATCGCTGCTTCAAGGCGCGTGGGTCAACAGTGTTATGTCTTCTTTGAGACCAGACCAGACCAGCCAGACCAGACCAGGCAACGTTTGTTGTCGTTTGACTTACCTTATGTGGATGCAACAGCCGGTTGAAGTCTTAGCCAAGTCTTTGCCAACTCATTGCGCGCGTGGTTGCATTTTTAATTGACTGCCAGTTTGTACATCCATCCATCCGTCGCTCTGTCTCACTGTCTGTCTGTCTGTCAGTTAAGGCGGGCGCGTGCTGCTGCTCATTGATGAAATATCTTCAGCGTTGCTGTATGCGTTCTACAGTGAAGCCTCATTTGGAGCGCACACACGCACTCATTTTAACGGCCCGGCCAAATGTCGGCGCTTCAGTGAGCACGCAAAGCAGAACGTTGTGTTTTGAGGTTAGCTGAAGCATGTTGAAAATAATTTAAAACTGTTAAAAGAATTTTTTTCTTTTCTTTTAAACATACCCCTGTCTCTCTCTCTCTCTCTATGCCTCTCTGCATGTGCAGTTAAGCTTCTCTTATTAAACCACAATACGGCAAATCAAATCGAAAATATCTTAAGCTTAGCTTAGTTTGGCTTAGCTTACTTTGAATTGATGCAAATCTGGTTTAAAATGTGTGGAAACATTCAAACAGTAATACTTAAGAGAGAGGTAGCCAATGTATCATACAAATTTGATAAGAATCTTATAGTCCACAGTTTATATCATTGATATTTATTAATATTACAGAAAGAGCAACAAAAATTAAAGAAACTTTTTAGCATTTGAACTGAAATAATCTTTGAATTATACTTAGCTCAATTGGAGTTCGGTTCAATATTTATTCATATTTAAATTATCAAACATGAATTAAAATTTTGATTACAGCCATTATATTCGTTCGATATTTTAATCAGATTCATTTTGAGTATGATAAGTTATTTAATTATATTATCAAAAATAAAAATTATTATAAATACTTCTTTATGAAAATATCAAATCATATGCTCCAATAGAATGGCTTAGTGGAATTCAGTTATCTCGTTAATCTAATCAAGAATTTATACAAATATAAAAATGCATTCCTTTGCCTATCACATACATATATATTATTACAGATAACCAAAATATCGACTTTAAATAGTTACAACTCATAACTCTGAAAACATTTGTGCTGCCAAGCTCCACAGTATCTAATGCAAAATTTCACAATTGAACACCACGGCCTAATGTAGGTTAAACTCTTAACTTTCGAGATCAGATTACGCTCTCTATTTCCCCTTTGACAAGTGTGCAAATGCGACTTTTTTCGTATCTGAACCATATACGAATCAATTGATGCTCTGCCAAGCGTGTGTACGCGCGTTATCCCATTGCTCGTTTCCGTTTTGTAAAACTTTTATGAAACTGAAACTAAAAGAGTGTCGGAGAGGGGGCAGCGTGTACGGCTTAGCAGCTCGATAAAGTTCAACGTCATCGTTTGATTGCCGCTCATGTCTGCAAATTTGTATGCTGAAGTTAATATTAAGGATCTTGAGCGAGATGATGGCGCTGTTGTGTGTGTCTAAGTATCAGTTCACACAGATAGGGAAATGCACATGCACTTGGCTTATGTATAGGCACTTCATATACTTATTTGTAGGGGCCAAACGTGCCTAACTGTAACAGACTAACTGTAATAGTAACAAGCATTTCCGTTTCTAGTCAATTGCTTTTGTTGCCTTGGGTGTTGCCCCTTTGTATCTTTTTGAGAGTGTGCCGCAAAGTATGCTACACATTTTATTGAACTGAATACTTGAAACACTTACGCCAACTGCTCAACTACAGTGAATGCTCTGGTTAACAAACATTCTGGATTCGACTAGCAATAGTATAAGAAGAATTACAGTCTAATTCTTGCTTACTAAATCGTGCTGGCATCTTTTACTTAATATGAGTTTGAATTCAAATTTCAATTATTTTATTCAATTCTTGGAATCTAAATATCCTGAAAAGTACAATTTATTCATAACTATTAAAAATATTATTGAACTACATTTTAAAATTTTTTTTTTGATTTATTTATTTTTATTTATTTTAAGGCTTTTGCCATTTAAAATATAAATCAACAATAAATTTCTTACACGAATGTTGTTCAACCAACAACTCGTTGTTCGTTAATAGTTCGTTCACTGTATTGTTTTGCTTGGCATAGGTTTGTCAACAATTAAGATACTTGGCACACGCGCTGGCAAATGGTATTTTTGGCACTCTGGATAATATTCAGCTGACACACTTTCAATAAGGTTAGGAGTTGTTCTAGAGTTCAACCGATTGCAGATTTATGCACTCATTTATCAACGAATGTGTTGAAATAACGCGGCTGCAATCTATGCGGATATTTGCGCAAATAGTCGGAATAGTGTTTGGCATATTTCGCCTGGAATTCGTGTTGGCCCAGCAAAGGAGCAGCTTCATCATAGTTTTCATTGTTTCTATAGTTGTAGTTGTTGTTGTTGTTGTAAGCCAGGGAGCGACTGCCGCCTATGCGAACTATTTGGTCTGTGGGTCGTCGGGAGTCAGCTGCAGTGAGTAACTCGCGTTGATCCACTTCTTGTTGGACTTGGGGCTGTGTGTAGTAGTAGGCGCCATTGTTGTTGTTGTAATTGTGATTGGCAGCACGTGTGGGCGGCAGATTGTTGTTGTTGTTGAACCAATTTGGATTCGTGCTGTCCGCCGGCTTTACAGTGGCATAGTCCTCTCTATTGTTGTAGTAATTAATGGGCAAATATTGACGTTCCTGCTGCTGAAGTACATTCGCTTCATCATTAACAACAATTGGCGCACCAGACCAGCTGGACTGCACAGGTGCAGAATAGGTCCGAGTGTAGGTCAGTGAGGCCTCGGGATAGCCAAGCTGTTGTAGCTGTTGTTGTAACTGTTGTTGTTGTTGATTATAGCCAGCAAAATGACCGTTATACGTGAGTGATGCATACTGGGCAGATGTGAGGCCAAGTGCCATTAGCGAGAATATGAACTGTCAAGATAATGTTACACGACTCTAAATTAATCATCTCTGTGTTTAATAATAGATTCAATTCGAATCAAATGAAACTCACACGCTGATAGGTTTTCAAGCTGCCGCTGCTGCTGCTGCTGCTGATCCGTACTGTTTGCCGCATTGTTACTTACTGTTAGAACGATTTATGCTAATAACGTATTTATATAAGATATTGTGAACATTTGAGTTTTTTTATATAGTATAAAATGTTGTCATGTCTCAAGCGCTCCCTCAAGGTAAATGATGAGACAGTCGCAAGCTGTCGGGTCAGCTAGGCAACCGGCAGGCTTCAGTCGGCAGCTCTCAGAAGTTTTTCTCACGCACGACTCCAGTGCAGCCCTGACAGCTAAATAGACGCTCAAGCGTCATCAAATGTACTCGAAAACTCGAGTTTTGGGCCTGGCTGCAAATTACAAACAAAAAATTAAGTCCGATTGCGATGTCACGTACTGCAATTAGATCTAAATTAGTCTGGCGTCAATTAGAGTGTGCAGCCAAGCAGTGCACAGCACACAAGCAGTAAACTGCTATGTAGAGAGTATCATAATTATATTATCAAGCAGTGCAGTTTCGACCACTGCCTAAGAAGGTCTAAATTGTGTTGGTCTAATATACAATCATTTTCAATTAATTAGATTCCAATTGGACACGTGCATCAATAAATTCAAATATAAATTTTTAACATTTTGTTTCCTTGCAGATGAAAACACCCGCCATACAGAACGACTTTAGCTACTACAGGCGAATTGTTAGTCGACAGCGCATCGATTCCACGGAAAATATGCTGGTCAGCACAGAGCTGGCGAATCGTATGTCGTTGTTCTATGCCCATGCCACGCCCATGCTGAAAGTGCTCAGCGAGGCGACATCCAAATTTGTGAACGATAATGCGGACGATGTGCAAAATACGACAGAAACGCTTGGCACAATGGCCAAGGTGTGCCTACGAATGCTGGAGAATCCGTAAGTAGCAATTGAATAGTATTGTTTATAAGTATATAATATATATAATTCTGCTGGCTTTCAGAAAACTTCTGCAACAAATTGAACGGGAGGAGACGCAAATGCTGGTGCTGCGCGTGATGGTCGGCCTGGTCATACTCTACGATCACGTCCATCCCGTGGGGGCGTTTGCACGCGGCGCCCACGTCGATGTGAAGGGATGTGTGCGACTACTGCAGGCACAGCCAGCGATAAAGGCGGAGCCCCTGTTGAACGCCCTGCGCTATACGACGAAGCATCTAAACGAGGAGAATACGCCGAAGAACATACGTAATATGCTAGCCGCATAATGCCGGATCGGGGGCGCGGATCAAGCCAAATCGTTTTGTTTATGTGTAAAATTTGTAACGTTAACATTGTTTAAAGATTTAAACGGTTTTTATTTATGTAATTAATAGGCTTCTACTACGAGTATATATATAAATATAGAAATATAATGTTTAAATTGTGTGAGTGTTGTGCAGAAAGGAGGCAGCATTTAGTTTAATTAATGCATTTCCAACATTTGTCGTATTCATTTGTAATAAATAAATAAATGTATATTTTTCGTATTGATTGGCGCCTCCTTGTGAAGTTTAAATGCAAATATATCAATAACAACAACCAGCAACAGCAACAACAACAACAACAACAACAAGAAGAAGAAGAAAAACCACAATATTTAGCTCATAATCTAGCACTAATATTAAGTAATGAACAAACCTATTGCAAATTGAATAATAAACAAAAACAAAAAACAAATTAGCGCAAAGTCAAAAATATGTTAGAAATGAATATCCTAAATTTCAATTTCAACTACTAACCAGAGATTATAAATTTAAATACATTTTTAAATAAATACAATTTAGCATATTTTTTTGTACATGACTATATACAATTACAATTAATTATAAACAAAAAAGGAAAACAAAACAAAACATACCAACTAAATGGCCTGAACAACAAACAAACAAACTGAACCACACGCAGTAATAACGCAGATGCATTTATATTTTCACTTTGATAAACATATAACGAACCTTTGTATGTCTGACTATAGAAGAACGCTGCGCAATAATACTTTAAGATTTACACATAGAAATTTATAAAACTTGTATTGCAACAAAACAAAATGAGAAAAAAAAGATAAAGAAAAAAAAAACAATCAAAAATGCAAAACAAAAATAAACTAAAAACACATATTAAAGACTTGCATATATTTGCGGTTAGTGAAACGATAATATAAATCATTATATTGAATGTACAGGGTAGAATGAGGACTAACTATAATATAGGGTATGTAGTCAGTCGTCTTGATGTTATTTATTCACAGTTTACAATTTGATGGAAAGATGCGTACCTAGCTTATATTTCGGATTGCGATTAGCTTTGTCACTTCTGTGAATATCCTAAAAATCTTTAAAAGTTATGGCTTCTATATATATATTTATATTTAGTAATACTTGCATTGCCAATCATTATTCCTATCCCAACTGAATGAATGAATTGATTTTCTCACGGACAATCAGACTAGTCCTTTGTCCCCTCTGTGACTGCTTAGGATAGATAGTAACAAATATCCCGATTAAACTATTAAGTCTACTACAAACTTTGATAAATGCTCTAACATAGATTCAAAAGACATTGCCATTTTGTGGGCTTTTTATAAATATTCTCTCTTTATTTTGAGAAAGTTGCGCTGCATAATGCCAAAGATCATTACAATGCTAAGCTGTTTAACCGCAACAAGCTTTGGGCTGGTCCTTTCCTGGCGCCTTCTCATCCGCCACGGCGACTGCGGCACGGACGAACCTCTGATGATCTGCATGTGCAGCTTCGGGCAGATCATGATGTTCATGCACCGGCTGACCTAAAATTAGAAAACTTCAATGATTATAGCACAACACTAAGTCGATTCGGATTCCTTCATCTTGCCTGCCGACATGCTGAATACAACACCCATGAGGAGTGCGAACAGGAAGAAAATCTTCATCATTGAGCTTGGCTGGCGAACAACGTGCTTCTGTGAACTTGCAGTGGATTTCCTCTATATTTATACTCGTTGTCCATGGTTATATAATTATTTGTTAATAAGATTTTTACACCAAACATTTGGTAAAACACATCCCACTTCGTTACAGGCAACTAAACAAATGCAAATTGAAATTAACAAAACAGGTGAAAAATTTGTAATCAATATGCTCCGTTGGAGACGAACTCGTGAAAAATGGAGTCATCAAATAAAGTATAATGTGTTTACTTAGGTATTTGCATTAATATAAAGTATATATATATATAGTATATATATATATATATAGAATATATATATATATATATATATATATATATATAGAATATGTATAATAGAATATATATACATTTTTTTTTTAATCTATCATATCTATTTCCTGACATAATGTTATATGAAAAGAATGGCCCGGAGTACATATAAGCATCTGCATTTATGCTATATATATAAATATAAATTTTAGGCATATGTGGACTTCGAATATGATTTTCATTCAGGAAATAGATATGATAGATTTATAAAAAAAAGTTGTTCTGCAATTAAAATTCTTATCAATTTGAATTTGGCTTAGCTAAGATATGAAACGCAGAAGAATGAAAAGAAAGTATCAACCAATATTCAACCCAATATTCTCTCCAGCATTGGCATCTTAGCGATGCAAATATTTGCACCCTTTATAATTTCAAAATTGTATGTTTTTAATAAAAACTGCAAACATGATCAATAAAACTCTATATATCTTAGGTCCCACCATCAACTCAGATAGCCTTAAATCAGAAATGTCTATATATCTCTGTTAAAAGATAACGATTTTACGTTGCATAAGTTAAAGGATTTTAATTGCTTAAATTGCAAATTAAAAATTTAAGTTAACATTGCGTAAGATATACGATCTAAATTGTAAATTATAAATTTGAACGATCTAACGGACTCTCGGATATCAAGTAAAGTATTCTTTAGTAGTTCATTTGTACCTGAGTAAAATATTTCATGTAGCTGTGCTTCAAGTAAATTTCATAATATTTCATAATGAGATAGATTCCTATGCCTGAGTATAAAGGTAAAAAACTTGTAATTGTGTTCCCACAATATTTTTATACAATCTACAGTTACAGTGGTATGTTTTTTTTCACTATATCCAAATTCATCGTTACACTGCCCTAATGGAATGCTTATCTTATCCAATGCGAATTTTTCACTAACATTCCTCTAATTGATTCATTTTTAAAGAACTAGAAAATGAATCAAATTTGAAGAACGTTTGTGAAGAGTGCGCATTAGAATTAGAAACTGAATGAAATTTGAGGAATGTTACTAAAGAATTCGCATTCGTTTAGACAACTAAACAACAAGGAAGTCCGCTTAGGTCTCAGTCTACATGCATCACTTTAATATATTTGAAACTTTCATCATAATTCAAACAGTTGGTATTAGAAAGTTGCTTACAAATCTATTATAGTAATAATATTTGTTTGAGAATATCGGAAAAATAATGGCAAAGAGACGTAAACCTCTTAAGATTCGCGCTAAGCAAAGCCAAAGTGCCCAAAGGTCAATTGAAAAGTATATTCATATGGATTTTCAAAATATTGCTTCTTTATTTATATATATATATGTTTATAATACGTGGCGGTAAGCTGGAACAGCATTGCGATGCCGTAGCCATTGATGCATTGCATCAGCCGCAACAGGCCTCAGGCTTTTTGTCGTCCGGCACTGCGCCCAGGCTGCGCACGAACTTATGATGATGTCCATGTCCTCCTGTATTATCCTTGTGCTCATGGGAGTTGGCTGTAATTTAGTTGGATTACAAATTTGAAAAAATCTAAATGCTTTTCACGTCTTGCCTGCAGACATGCTGAACATGATGCCCAGGACGAGTAAAGCCAGAAAGAATATCTTCATCTTAGATGTTAGAATGCTGGTCAAATGACAAATGTGATTCAATCGTATTGAGCGGCTCTCATTTATAGTCGAGCTTTACCTTACAGCTAGAGTTATTTTTGATTATTTTGAACAGGTGAAATTGTAATTAGTACAGGGAAAACCCCACCTCATAGTAAATGAGCCGCTGCTCATGAGCAATCACAGACCTGAAGTACATATACACACCTGTATATTATACGTTTATATATTGTTTCTCTTTCATTCATAATTAATAGACGCGAAATAAATTTAAAAATTTATTAATTGCATAAAAAACTATATAATCCTTTACAGATATGAGAGAGCATATTGTTGAGCAAAGAAGCTTAAATCAATTGAATTAACATTAATTAAAATTTGTTCTTCTATTTGAGTTTTTAGGCAAAAATCGTGTCAACAAAAAGATCTTTTCCCATAGCCATATAAAGCTCTCAAGCTCCTTATAAGGCCAACGGGGATTTGACATAAATCATATCGGCCTGTGTAAGCTGAGTTACAATTTATTATATCATTCATTTGGTTGCGTTATCCATATAATTAATGAATTATATTTGTTTCTCTGCCAGACGTTGCCAGCAGGTACATTGTACGAGTGGAGTTGAGTGTTCTTTTGTATAAATTAACCAAATGAAAGGTGTTAAAGTGTGATAAGATTAGATTAGATTAGATTAAACTAAGGCTCTTCGATGCGAGTAAACGATCAGTATGGAAGTGCGCATCATAGTCGGATGTGGGCTAGGCAAATTGAATGATTGTGTCTAGAAATCTTCTTCATGTATTGCATCCATTGTTGTTGCTCTGTCGAGGCTTCAATATCAACTTTCCAGTATGCGGCTCCAGGTCGAGGGCAAAGTCGGTTAGCACTGTCCGCGTACGAGACGTGATTATCTGTGGCGCGACAACTAACTTCTGTATGCCGAAGATGAAGAGGACTATTAATGTGACCGTCGCCACTGTGAAGATGGGGTGAATCCATAGGGATTCCGTGAGCGGCACTACGGTTGTGCGTGGATCTTTCAGCCAGTACCAGGCACTAATGGCCGTACAAACGGATAATGCAGATAGTATGACTGTGGTGATAAGAAATTATATATGTATTCACGTTGGATTCGAATCAGGAATTGTTCGATTCTTACTGCGCCAGCGGAACGTGGGTGGCCTGTATGATGAAACCACCTCTGTAAGCCGCCGCTCGAATGCCTTTAAGTCTTCGCAAGCTGATGGTTCCATCGCGCCAATTTCCTCGATGCTCGTGGCTGTCTTGATGTGTTTGAAATTGTCCAGCTTATTTGTGTAATTTTTTCCTTTATTTTGATAAGATTTCACATTTAATTTGTTTTTGTGTTGAATTTCCTCTTAAATAATGCCAAATATAAATACCAAAAAATAAATACCATATACTAAACAAAACTTGAAAATGTCTTAAAGTAGTGCGGGGTAAACAACGAGCAGCTGATTAAATAATTGTTTTCCTAGCACTGCTTTCCTGTCATTTTTCAACACTTTTTTAAATCAACGACGTTGACAAACACTGCAAGAGTCCGCCATAAATAGTTTGCTGCAAAAATTTTGATCGAAAATGAGTAGCAAAGAATGGAAGCGCGTGGTCAAATTGGAGTATATGAAAATACGCCAGCAAAAGCGATACAAGCGTGCTGATGAAATCAAAGAGGCATGGATCAAAAACTGGTAAATAAGCTGCACAGAAATACATAACCCGTGGCGTCTCACTTTACTCTGTCTACTCAGGGATGAGCACAATCACAATGTGCAGGATTTATATTGCGACTCGAAAGTGTGGCAGGCCAAGCCATACGATCCACCTCACGTTGACTGCGTTAAGCGTGCTGAGGTCACCAGCTACAATGGCCCCAACAGCGGGCCCCAACGTGTGCCCATTTGCGTGATCAACGCCGTCACGCCCATACCCACAATGTACACATGGGCGCCCACACAGCAGAATTTCATGGTTGAGGACGAGACGGTGCTGCACAACATTCCGTATATGGGCGACGAAGTGCTCGACAAGGATGGCAAGTTCATAGAGGAACTGATCAAGAACTACGATGGCAAAGTGCACGGCGACAAAGATCCATCTTTCATGGATGATGCCATATTCGTAGAGTTGGTGCATGCGTTGATGCGTTCACACAGTAAGGACTTGGAGGAAACTGCAGCAAGTCCGCCTGTTAAGACGGAGACTGTAACGACAGCAAAGCTAAAAGAGGAAGACGAGAAGAACGTGACACCGGCAATAGTGGAGCCCACAATAGAAGCTGCTTCAGCTGTAGAAGATGAAAAAGAGGAATCGTCCAATGCGGATGTATCAGCAGACACAAAGTGCAAAGTAGAGAAAGTTAAAGAGAAACTGCCATTCCCGGCACCAATCATATTTCAAGCAATTAGTGCCAACTTTCCCGATAAGGGCACCGCTCAGGAACTAAAGGAGAAGTGTGTTTGGTTCCATATAATCTAAGTTATATGCTAAATCTGTTCTCTCATCCAGGTACATTGAGCTCACCGAGCATCAGGATCCGGAGCGTCCTCAGGAGTGCACCCCCAACATCGATGGCACCAAGGCGGAGAGTGTCTCCCGTGAACGCACTATGCACTCGTTCCACACGCTGTTCTGCCGACGCTGCTTCAAATATGACTGCTTCCTTCATCGTAAGTGGACCTTTTTGTGTGTCGCCTCCAGTTGGGTTACTCTTAATAATGTTTTGTTTTTGCTTTTTCTCTTTATTTGGAAAACAAACAAAAATTGTTGCAAAACATTTCTTTTGTCTCAAAAAAAAAACTCTTAAATTTTGTTAAAAATAATAACTGCAATTTAGGTCACCATGTACAGGGTGAGTCGTTGTTGTAGTTGTTGTTCTCGATAACCACACGCACACACACTCATGCCGCCTAGGCCAAAAAGTCGCCTTACTCCACATCATCATCAATCTTTCCTATATATATATATGTATATTTTATGTCTGTGGAAATCGGCAAATATCAAAATTGTCTTGTGTCAAAATTTTCTTGGTGTTTCTCGCCTCATTTCGTGCGGCTTTTGCATCCCTCGTTAAGTAACGTATCTGACTCATGCTCTAACCCTGAATGTCTCATAGTCATGACCTCTCTGTGATCCCCATCGAGTTGTGCTAAATGTGTTTAAATTTCAATTCACAGGTTTGCAGGGGCATGCCGGTCCCAATCTACAAAAGCGTCGCTATCCAGAATTGAAGACTTTCGCCGAGCCATGCAGCAACTCTTGCTATATGCTAATAGTAAGTTGCAGATTACACTAACGTGAACGATTTGGATGTTTATCATTGTTTTGCTGATAGGATGGGATGAAGGAGAAGCTGGCAGCAGATAGTAAGACGCCGCCCATAGATTCCTGTAACGAGGCCAGCTCTGAGGACAGCAATGACAGCAACAGCCAGTTCAGCAACAAGGACTTCAACCCCGAGAACGGCAAGGACAATAGCATAGCTGTCAATAGTGCAGAGATTAACTCCATAATGGGTAAATTTACAAATAAGTCTGTCGGAAGGCAATAAGGCTCGAAGTTGGCGTCAAACCTAAGAAGCTCCTGATCTAAAAATCCTTTCTGTTGTAGCTGGCATGATGAACATTACCAGCACGCAGTGCGTTTGGACTGGCGCCGACCAAGCGCTCTTTAGAGTACTGCATAAGGTGTACCTAAAGAACTATTGTGCCGTTGCACACAATATGCTTACGAAGACCTGCCGACAGGTTTATGAATTTGCGCAGAAAGAGGCTGCTGAGTTTAGCTTTGAGGATCTGCGTCAAGACTTTACTCCGCCGCGAAAGAAGAAGAAGAAGCAGCGATTGTGGTCATTGCATTGTCGCAAGATACAGCTGAAGAAGGACTCGTCATCCAATCATGTGTACAACTACACACCCTGCGATCACGCTGGTCCTTGCGACATGAACTGTTCCTGCATTCAGACGCAGAACTTTTGCGAGAAGTTTTGCAACTGCAGCAGCGATTGCCAGAATCGTTTTCCAGGCTGTCGTTGCAAGGCACAGTGCAATACCAAGCAATGTCCTTGCTATTTGGCGGTGCGCGAATGTGATCCAGACTTGTGCCAGGCTTGCGGAGCCGATCAATTCAAGCTGACCAAAATCACGTGCAAAAATGTTTGCGTGCAGCGTGGATTGCGTAAGTAGCGAATCCTTACAGTTCCATGTGAGTGTTGTTCAATCCTTTTCTTTGCAGATAAGCATTTGCTGATGGCACCGTCGGATATTGCTGGCTGGGGCATTTTCCTTAAAGAGGGCGCACAGAAAAATGAATTCATATCAGAATATTGCGGCGAGATAATCTCGCAGGATGAGGCCGATCGCCGAGGCAAGGTGTATGACAAGTACATGTGCTCATTTTTGTTCAATTTGAACAATGATTTCGTTGTGGATGCCACACGAAAGGGCAACAAAATTCGGTTTGCCAACCATTCGATCAATCCCAATTGCTATGCCAAGGTGATGATGGTCACAGGAGATCATCGCATCGGAATCTTTGCCAAGCGCGCCATACAGCCAGGCGAGGAACTGTTCTTTGACTACAGATACGGGCCAACCGAGCAGCTCAAATTTGTGGGCATCGAGCGTGAAATGGAAATCGTTTAATCTGCTTACAAACAATTATATCCTACAAAACTTATCTTATATATTCAACTAAATACAAATTGACACAAATATCGATCAGCAATCAAACAGTCTTGGCCACATTGGCTATTATTGGCTTCGGTCGAGACTTAAAAATGAGTTTCTTCGTGCATATGGCACGCACGGTATACTCGGTTCGCTGGCGACTCTTATGCTCCAGTGCTACTGTTTCATCCAGCAGTGTTCGCTCGACTCCTTCGGTGGCATTCATGGTGCTTGCATCCATCGTTGCATCAGTCGTATTGAGCAGTTGGTGTCCTTCGTTAGTTTTCGACTTCTCCAGCACTGCAAATGGTTTCTCCAGCTTCTGCTCGCGTCCTTGCAATATGTGATGGCCTATTATTAGTATCTGTAATCAGTCGCACGTCTATGAGAAGGACTTTTAGTTTAGACTAGTTTAGCTTACGGGCTGTCCATATTTGTTGTAGTACAGATCACCTATAAACTGATCGTTCATGGTTTGATTGCTGCGCACCTCAAGATCACCTTGCAACTCTATGATGGCCCACTCACCACTGCCAGCGCTGTGACTAAAATAAAGGAGCAGATTTTACATTACACCTATGTAAAAGTTAATTCCAGTCTGATACCTATAGTATATAAAAGCTAAGAGTCTACAGAAAAACAACATCATCTGACTGAGATACATTTATTCTGCTGGGCACAGTCAATTATTACTTTTATCCTCTAAATTTCTTAAACAATGGATGAACGTTGCCAACATTTTTGCGCCGATGCTCATAGTAGATGGCATCATCACCGCCTGACATTGAACTGAGGCCGCCCATACGTTTCGTGGTGCCACCTGGACGATAGCCTGGCTCGCCTGGCACTCTCTCATCCTCACAGTCCAAATCAGAGGCGGACAACACCAACTGCAACAGCTGACCCTGCTCCTCCTGCGTTCCATACATGAGGTCAGTTTCGGTGTCCATGCCTTTAAGATGTGTGATGACCTTATAGCTATAGCCCTGATTCACCAGGAACCGCTGGCGCTTGCGCGAATAGCTCATCTCCATTGTGTCCTGTGAGACCAGCGTGTAGAAGAATGCATTATATTCCTCGGCAATAGCTCCCTTTTTGGCGCGCAGAATACGACCCAAACGCTGTGCTTCCTGGCGTCGTGAGCCACCATGCGATGAAATCTGGATGAGCACATTTGCCTCGGGCAGATCAAAACTAGTATCGGCCACCTTCGATACGAAAATCGTGTTGACCTTCGCCAAAATAGAGGTTTAAATTATTTTGCGGTTCGATAGGAAACACTATTCACATACCTTGGCATTAAACTTAAAATTCTGTAGAATTTGTATACGTTCATTCTGAGATGTGGGTCCATAGATGAACGGCTTGTTCATCTTGATGGCATAGTGCTTCAGGGCGAACACATTGTCAGAGAAGACAATAGTCTTATCGCCACGCTTCTCGTGATACTTAATGAGGAATTGGCAGCTGCGGAACTTGGAAGGATTCATCACATAGAGCAGCATTTTCTTAGAAGTTTTGGTGGTTAGATACTCGCGGTAGAACTCCGGCGACATGGGACACCAAACCTCGGCACACTGTACGCGTGCAATATAGCCCTTCTTTTGTAGCTCTAGCCAGTTAGCTTCGTAGAGCTTGGGACCAATTAGGAAATTCAGATCTGCAATTTTGTCGTCCTCACGCAATAGTGTTGCTGTCAAACCAAGCTTGCAGTGCGACTGCACAATGGTCAGGACACGTCGAAACATCTTTGCAGGTATGGTGTGCACCTCATCCAATACCATGATACCCCATTCCTGCTCCTGCAGCCAGCGCATAGTTTGTTCCGCCTCCCACGATCGTTTTTGAGTGTGCGTAATCATGGAGTATGTGGTAACCAGAATACCACAGCCCATGGGCTTATCTTTTGCCTCTGAGGTAAACCGACAAATCATACTATCATCTGCTGTGGACCACATCTTAAACTGTTGCTTCCATTGTTCCACGGATACGCCGCTGTTGCACAGCACCAAGGCGCGCTTACGCACAGTACAACAGGCGGTGACACCTACCAACGATTTGCCAGCGCCGCAGGGCAGCACAATTACGCCTGAGCGGGCTCGTCCATTGCCAAACATTTTGCGCAGACTCTTTTCTTGATAGGGACGCAACACAGCTGCTGGTTTAAGGTCAATGTTAATGTCCGGATTGTTGGTGTCATTACGAAAATCATACTCTGCCAGCAGCGGATGCTCGATTTCAATGCACCGCTTTTGTATAAGCTCAATTTTTTCCTGTGCTACTTCAAAGGACACGGTCTTAAGATTGGCTTCGTCTTCATCCTCCTCTTCCTTGTCAATCTTCTCGTAAAAGTCTGTAATGTCATCAGGAACTGCAACAGTCGTAGCTGCAGCCTCGGTGGGGGCACCCGCTGCAGCAGTTGTCCCGGCAGTTGTTGCTGCAGAGGTGCTAGCCGCATCTTCTGCTGGATTGTCACCCGCGGTTGGCAGCTTGGTACCGAACTGTGTGATGGCTTTGCTATCTAGTGTGCCCTGTATAAAGCCTTCGCCCTCGTTGCGTATGAGCCGGCACTTCTGTATGACCGGATCCTTAAGCAACTTTTGCAGCACCTCCGGATGCGGAGACTCAATGAAGTATTTGTTATGCTTTAGCACAAGCTTCACCTTTCCATACGACAGCGTACAGAGACGTATAAACTCCAATATGCCCTCGGGAATCGTGGTTTTGCTCAAACGCTTCAGATACTCCACAATGTCGTGTGTCTGCAGTCCCACAGATACAGCTGCATACAAGCTGTATGCTGTCAGCTTGTACTCATGTATGTGCTCGGGCCGGCAGACTGGCTCCGAAATAGCAATGAGAAAATCATGGGCATGCTTGTAGACAGGCGAAAACGATTCAAGGAACACGTGACCATTCGGTGCCACCCACAAAGGGCGATTTCCGTGATCCGGACGCAATTCCATCTGAGCCCGGTAATCTTTGGCACCGTATTCATCTGTGTTTATGTTCTCGTCGTTGGTTTCTGCGTTTTTGGACGCGGCGCCTGGCACGCCGTCCGACTCGCTCGCATAGTCCTGACTGTCATTGTCATCCACCAGCTGAGTGTAAGCCTCATCTTCAGCGCGACGCTTCTTACCTGAGAACGCGTATTAATTTTACCGCATACTAGAATTACTCTCACGTTATTGACTCTTACCAAATTTATCACTCGAACCTCGATCTTTTTTAGACTTTTTAGGTGGACCCATTGTGAAATTGTTCTTCGGTGAAACTTTGTTTCACATATGAACAGCTGTTTCCAGTGTTGCAAAGGTAAAAATATATGCGAAAAAAGGCGCGAGAATTTACGACAACTGGCAACCTTGCTATATGAGCCATGTTGGAATCACTCTTATTTGCATTTACTCTTATAACTAAATATGTTGAACAAATAATCTTTGGAGGCTACTTACGTTTTGACGATGATAGGCATATTTATTTATTTATAAATTAACTTTAGAAACTCAATTTTTCACTAGTGTAAGACAAAACAATTGACACAACCGTACCGTGGTATACAAGACTGGAGCTAACATTTGTAAGAGTTGCCACATCGCCGAACAAACAGCTGTTTATGTTATGTTAGCAGCAGCTGTAAAGCTAAGTTTTCGCGCTTGGCTTAACATCTGTTTAATTTAAATTTCGTTTGCTAAAGAACGAAATGTTTGTTTACATTATTTTCCAACCATAGGACGGTATCTTGAGATTTATACAATTATTCATAGTATACTTTTATGATAATTCAATTCATGTGCGTTGTCATATCACTCACATTTACGAAAAATATTTAAAATTCCACTACTTAACCCTGAAGTATGGCCGCAGAGAAGCATAAAAAGAAAACACATACCAGTGCAAAATCAGACCTAGCGCATTTCTTCCATAACAATTTATGGAAAATATGTCTTATCATTGCCCTATGCGATTTGGCTCATGCGCTTTTCTTTGTTGTCAATGCGACCATTTCGATAGTCACGAGAGTAAGTAAGTCAGATATTTGAATGAGTTGAGAATTCCGTTACAAACTATTATTTAACAGTTCAATATATACTCAACATTGGCAGTCGTGGGAACTATATTTTGGGTGCTAATCGTAGTGCTATTGATTGTTGGTCTCACGAATGTAAGTCAAATATTTATGATATATTAATGAACAATGAACGACAACATAATATATTACTATAAAGCGGCGTCCTATATTGGTTAAAGTCTGGCTTATCTTCTCAATAGTTGGTTTTATTGTGGACATAGGATTTTCAATCTGGGGCATCGTCTCTTCTATAACGGTGAATGTCGACCACTTGAAACAGTTTACCGTTATTTTTGTGGGAGTTTGTGCGTGAGATTTTGTTTTAAGATCATAATATTTTGATAAAAAATATATTTGCCTATTTTCAGTTATCGAGATCATCTGTATATATCTGGTATATAAGTACTATTTAGTTATGGATCCCTGTCGACTTGTTGACGAGCCCGAAAAGGGAGGAAAGAAGAAAACCACAAAGAAGCATCGGGATGAAAAAACGTGTAAAGGTACCAAAAAATGTATACCTTTACTAGTCAATTACAATTTTACGTAATATATTATCGATTTTCAGAAAGCCAGAAGAAAAACAAAAAGGTGGAGAAGAAACCGGACAAAAAGAAAAAGAAACCGGAAAAGAAGAAACCCACCAAAAAGTAAACAGATTCTGGTCTCTGTGACAAAATGCATACACAAATATTATGTATATAAATATGTCGTAGTAGGCTTTATGCCCTGCTCTCATGTAATATATTTCATATAAACTTTCAAAAACATAAATATATTTTTTTTTAAATAAATATACTATCGGTTCTTAAGATGGAAGATCAACAATCTGAAAATATTCCATATGACGATACATGTTATTGTCCCTTTGGCATAAGTCTAGTGCGAGTTTGTTATTTCATTGCTATATTCGATTTTGTTCAGTCACTATACTTTTTGGCTCAGTCAACATATTTTTTGGTCTTGAATGTCTGTATGCTATTTGAATCGGTCTGCTCTGTATTAATTAAGGCCTATATGTACCCATAGGAGGATATTTACTCAATAGTTGTGTTCTTAGGATCGATATTTTGGATTGCGATGGTTATACTGCTGTTAGTGGGCCTTTGGCAGGTAAGTAGTTCAGAGATGTAATTTCAAAATTCATTAAAAGCTTTAAATTATTCTAGCGACGTCTTCAGTTAATAGCCTGTTGGCTGATATTTTCGATAGTTGGCATTATAGTGGATATATTCATTTTTATTTGGACAATTTCCATTACCGAGTATGTACGTTGGCCTCAAATTATGCAGTTTACCCTTTTATATTTTGGCATAGGTGAAATGAAAGGACATTTTTAATTCTGGTTATATATAAAATTTAATTCTCGTTTTCTTTAGTTGTTGAATGGTTATGCATTTATGTTGTCTATAGATATTGTTTGAGTATCGTTGGTGATCGGTTCGACTTGGACGCCAACACGGGCATGGAGATCACTTATTTGAGGAGAAAGAAACCCAGGTCGTAAAAATATTAACTAACCATAGTTCATTAATAACTAATCTGCTTTTGCACAGCAATCAAAAGCGTCAAAGGACCAGTAAAGACAAGTTGGACTCTCCGAAAAATCAATCACCTATAGGTGGCTCTGAGCAGCAAACACCGCATATAGAATACATCTATATCAAGAAACAATCAAATAATAACTGAAATAATATTTATTATTTACCATGTATTTGAACATATAATATTCCTTGTACTCAGATATACATATATAAAATTCTTCCACTGCATTGGCTTTTATAGATCATTTCAATTTACTGCCTAGCTCGTGTGCCAAAATCAATTCGAATCTGCCAGCACAAACAATAATAATAATTGAGTTTGATAGTTGCCTTTTTATCTTTTTCTGTTGCTTTTTCTTTTTCTTTTTTTTTCTGTCTATCTTTTGGCAATGTCTATCACGAAACTCTGTCCCGTAGGAGTCACGTTGTCAATGGGGCAAAATCTAATCTCAAAACGGCCAAGAGGCGGCAGCTGACAAAACAAATGCCGTAAATGAAAGATGGCCAGAAGACTTGTCGCAAATCAGCACAATGAATGCACAGTGGTTGAAATCTATAGAAACTTGTCAAATATTAAAATATTTGAGTAAGGAATCTTGTTGCTCGGAGAATTATATGTCTTTCAATAAATTAATAATATATTATTGTTATTAAATATTTATTTTGATTTAATTATACATAATTTATCAATCTGATATTTAAAAACTAATTCTATAATTATTTCAGGTATGAGAATATCATCAATAATAAATAAAATAAAATGTATGTATTAGTTATTTTTGTTGTATAATTTAGGATATTTATTATATTTATATATATTTCATATTCCTTTAGTTCACATAGCGCAGCGCCACTGTCCGGTCGTCGGGCCTCAACTTTTCACAATCAAATGTCATTGATTAAGAAGTTCGAGTTGCCAACAGCAGCCTTCTCACACTCTGTTCTATTGAGAATACGTTCTCATAATCATTATAGCTTTGATTTAGTGCACAGTCCTGCCCTATGTCTCAACTCTAGCTGGATGAAATGGAGCATTATTTGGTAGTTTGCAGCTATGCGATTGCAATTCTGGATCTGTTGTCCGCAGTGCTTTTCGCCAGCGTCTCATGCATGCTATATGCACAGCACGTAAGTTATGTAGCTTAAGATTGGGTCTGAGTCGAAGTGACTGCTGTCATCTATAGCATCATTGGACGTCGCTGGCTGCTCTTCTTTTCTCCATGGTTTGGATTTGCATCATTATTATTCTGTTGCTGGGTATTTATCGGCGCCAGTTGAATTTCGTGCGCTACTGGTTGGTTTTCACCTGCTTGGGCATTATGCTGGATGCCCTTCTCTTGCTCTATGGATTGACACTGGCGGTATCCATAAATTGGGAGGGCGTTAAGATAACCGTTATGCCATTCGTTGGCTTGGGTAAGACTGTTTTCCGAATGTCTTGGCAGTCAAATGTTATCTTTGCCTATTACAGCTGTAGAAATGACTTTCGTGTTCATTATATATGTGTTCTACCTGGATATGATTGAGCGTGAGCAGTGGATACCCCTGGGTGGCAACAGATCCAAAGGCGGCAGCAGTAGGAACAGCAAAGACACCTCTAGTAATGGCACACAGCGTAAGGAGCGCAAGCGTCTAAAGAAGATGTACAAGAGAGAAGAGAAAGCTGCCTTTAAGGAGCTACACCGTAAGCTGCGTAGAGGCCAGCCTTAATGACCCCAGCACAGCTCCGCCCACCTCCACTCTATAATTTATGCCTTGCTGTCAAGTCGGGAAAAATGAATGGGGAAAGTAGGCCAAGCGTTTATGGTGCTCAATGCTCTCAGATATCCCAACAAACAAATGTCGTCATGCAGCTGGATAGGAGTTCGCTCCTTTATTCTGCCTATGCCATAGCCGTTTTCGATCTGCTCTGCGGTGTGCTCTTCGTTGCACTCAGCATGGACAAGTGCTTTTCACGTGTAAGCCCCCCAATGCAGTATAGATGCCAGAGAATAATGCAGTTTCCTTATTACAGTTGAGCTGGCTAACTATATTTGCGGTGTGTTTTGGTATGTTTTGGGTAACGTTGATTGCTCTGCTTATCTCTGGCATTTATTGGGTAAGTTCTAGTTGAGCTCCATTCATTCCGAAATCTTATAGCTCCTTTTCATTGCAGCGCAATTCAATGTTGGTGCGGTATTGGCTTACATTCTCATGTCTGGGTATTGCTATAGAGATCTGTCTGCTGATTTATGCTTTCTTTAGCAAGAGCACTTTCCAAGTAGGAATGGCTGAGAATAGTTTGACTCTGGCCCTTGGTTTATGTGAGCTGCAGCTTTCCTTTACTAAATCCTTTACTCAGTTTGACGCCTTCCACAGTTGTTGAAACAATTTTTGCCTTTATTATTTATCTGTTCTATCAAGAGATGTCGGAATGCAAACCTATTTTCCGGAAAAGAAAGCCGCCTTGTCCTTGTACAGAACCACCGGTGCAGGTGCAGGTGCAGCCACAGGAACCACCACGACCAAAACCAGAGCCAAAACCAGAAGTTCGAACTACTTCCCCTAACCGCAGCAAGCGATCCTATAGATGCAACATCTTGCAAACAAGGTACGACACAAGTCCCTACACTTGCGGATCAAAGCGGAGTCCATATTGGTCCCCTAGGTCGAACGAACGATGAAGCAGCGACAGAAAGCGTACCAATGGTCATTAAGTTGCTCTTGAGTTGATTTATATTTTGTAATAAATGGGAAAAAAGCTATGTATAAATTAAACTCATTAAAGAGGACAGCTTCATTCTGTCGATGACTCTCGTTTATGCTGGAATCAGTTAAGTAGGAGTAGGTGCACCTTTAGCATCTTACCTTTGACTAGCCAGCGAGCGCTTTAATGTTATTCCATTTAGCATGCTAGCACGCATCCACTCACACACCCGTCCATTTGGCAATGTTAAAAACAAAATCCTTTTAAAATAATTTGCACAGAAGCAGCAGCAAAAAACAAAAAACAAAAACAAAAAAAAAACGATTGCGGAAACGGAAACAGCAACTCAGAACTCTCGAAGCTGGCGTAGGACTGGGGGCTGGCTTGGCAGCCAGCGAACTCTTGTCTATTTATGCAAAAAATGTGTGCATAAATACATATACATTTATATTTATAATGCCAGGCTGATGAAATACGTGCACATGCATACATACGTACCCACACACATGCACACACGCACGCACACACGTTTACGTGCCTTCCCTGATGTCAAATATAATTTACTTTTTCGCGCTCATTTCGCACGCAGTCAGCCCCGTGTAGATCCACTGGATGGCACAAAATCAAGCGTTTGCAGCACTTTTAACTTTAAGTTTTGTATGTCAACAGAAAAACAGAGAGAAAGAGAGAAAGAGAGCTAGAGAGAAGAAATATAAGTTAAAGAAAACAAACATTTCGATGCAAAGCGAGAATGGTGAGCGCATTGAATGGCTTTGGCCTGGCCATCGGTTGCACGGACATCATAGGAGCTTTGTTCTTTGAGCTGATGATTATTTTCATGCTGTGCCAAAGAAAAGGCAACAGGCCAACAGCTGAACAAGAGCAGTCGACGCTTGTGACAAGTGAGAGTTTGAATGGAGTGCAGCAGGAGTAACCAGCGATTACATCCTAACTCTAAAAAACATTTCAGTGTTCCATGGCAACAGCGTATGTCCTCGTATGCTGTGGATTTACCTGCTCCTATTGAATGTGTGGATAGTTGTTTCAATGCTGATGGTCGCTGGGATCATATTGGTGGGTAGTTGGTCAGACCTTATTCAAATGTGATGTGTTGTCCACTCACTCAGAGCGCCTTTCACAGCACAAGCCACAGCTGCTGTTGTTCTGGCTTATCTGGTGCTTTGGTGGTCTGATATTCGATTGTGTGTTCGTGGTTTTGTGGATTCTGGAGCTGCTGTCGGGCGATGCCATTGAGGCGCTAACCAACATCTTGATATCATTGCTAACTATGGGCAAGTTATTCAACTACAGCTACAATCTAATCGAATCTAATTCCCGATCTTTATAGCTGTCGAATTTGCCTTTATATTTATTATATATCATATTTATTTTAACCTAACCCATCCACCAAATGGACAGCAAATCGAGCGGAATCCTTTGTTGCGCTTCTCACACTTTTTATTTTAATTTTAAACAATATTTCCGAACAATAAAAGACTTGGATAAGTGTAAATTACTTCGCTTTTAGCTCGTCTGCCTTTTGGTCGGGTTGTATTACGTATGGCTTGGTCTTCTGTGGCTCTAGGGACTTGAAGAATCTGTAAGCGATCAATATAATACCAATACGAGTCAGCACTTGACCTATGATCGGACCATGAACATCAGATAGCTCTTGCATAAACTGCTGCTTGCTCTTGTTATGCTCACTGAACAAATAATCGAATATGACGATTGTAACGTCTCCAATAGCTCGCCATTTGATCTGTAAATAGGCCATCAGCAACCACAGCCGTATCAGCAACCTGTAACGCTGTTTGCACGATTATATTTAAGACCATTATTCATTAGCTGCCCACACTCAATACTTACGGCAACGACACCAACAGCGAAGACTCCAAAGCAAAGGAGTTTACACATCGACTCAAGTATAATCGTAACATCCAACATATCAAACTGTGGGACATGAAAACCTTTACATGTAGTTGACTAATTGCCTAAGCTCTTATTGTCTTACCTTCATGATTTTGGAAAAGTTGATCATCTGAACCATAACAAGGAATGCAGCGGAGCCCTCATAAACTAGCGCCATGTAGGCAGAACAGTTAATAAAGACCGACATTTTGGTATTGTTAGTCTATCATATATATATATAGTAAATAGTTTGCTTAGAAAGCTGACTTGAATTGTGAGTATATTGCTTAGCAGTAAATAATTTCCAGCTTCTTGCTGAGTTCATATCATTAGCCTGCTGATTTTGATATGACATAGTTTTATCCCTTGAAGAAATTTAAAGTTTGTTCTTGAATTTATTTTGTCAGCATAATTATCGTTTATAACGGTATATAGTCGTATAGACTGAGCAGTGCACAAAACCAATATATTCATTCAGTTTATAAACAAGTATATAAATCTCATCTGTTTTTGCTATAGTATAGAGCGAAGGAGTCTACGACTCTCCGGAGATATACCTAGAAAGAGTAGGACCCTTTGTTTTGTGTATCCTCCATTTTTAATTGGAAACTTTAAAGTTGCTTTGTGCTTAGTGCTTCAAGTGACTGGTACATAGTTTTTAAAAGTCTGGCCCACGGAAATTGATTCATTTCCGCCTTGTTGTTCAGCACTTCCTGTCGGAGTCTGGCGCCGTCTTATGGAACAGACACGCAATCAGCTTAAAGCTAACAGTGGGTAATCCAATATTTAAATGTCGGCTTAGTTCCAATCAAATTCTTATGCCAAAGCACATTCAAATCAACGGCATTGTCAACTGCCAAACTGTCATTTGCATGTCGCAGCTAAGCAAAAATACAAAATATATTTTTATTTTTTAATAAAGAGTGCTTAGACCACTTATTTGGTGCCTTCAACTCCCCTCACTCCCCTCCACTGAGCTGCGCTCCTTGCCATCCTTTGAGGAGCCACTGGCTGTTCAAATTTATTGTTTGCAAATTGAAATTCTTGTCGACACGCACGAGCAACTGCAAAATCCATTGGGAATGCCGGGCACAAGGCAGCGCCAGCTATCCTCTTAGCTGATCCAAGCTTGTCAACTCGGGCAACGTCTCGTGCTGGCCTCCTTCGCTGGATGGGCAGCTCATCATGACTTTTTAGTATTTATTAAGATTCTGATATGCCTTGAAACATATTTCCAAAAAATAAACAAATATTTTATAGCTGCCTTAGCAGAGTCTTAAGGGAAATCGTCAGGATCCCAAGACGTTCATAGAAAAATAAGTGCAGCGGTTACCTACCATAAAATTTAAGCAAATCCAAAGAAAATGCTACCAGTCGGATATTTCTATAGCAGTGTTAAATTATGGTTAGATGTGTGCAAAAGCCCTACAGATGCCAGCTAAAAATTATTAAATTATAATATTAAAAGACTTCCTCATAAACAATAAATCGACTTTTATATATTATTTATTCTGATCAAGCCCATAACGTCCCTTCGCTATATGAAGGCTTTAATTATTTAAATATAACTTATATCAAATTCTTTCTTCTATAAGCTTTAAAAATTGACGTGCAGAGCACAGAATACGTATATGAGGTTTGATATTAAATAAACTTAAGCTGATATATGAGCATTTATACCCTTTATAATGGCTCTAATAATAATCGACATATTTTAAAATATTTAATAATAATAAAAGTTGAACATTTTTAGCTGCATGAATCGTATGTTTCCTCTAGTAAGTCAATGGATTAATATGCTGATATGAAACATGCTTGGCAAGCTGTTGAGTTCAAGTAAGTATATGTGAGTGTCGAATCTCATAGTCTATATATCAATCAAACAAAATTTTGGTACACGTAATGCAACCTGGTTTATAAATGATTTACACGCCAAGTCTTGAATAATTCTGAATATCTATTATTTTATAGGATGTCTCATGTTTAGGTAATTGATGTTGGATGGTCATAGGTTATGTCAGCGGTTTCTATAAACTTTTCTTTGAACGAATAAGATAAGAAGCCTCTCCATTTATTATATATTTATTTTTTCCAAATTTATTATACTACAAATTATTATTGTTCTACATAAAATCTTTATCTCGCTCATATATACACTAATTTGATCGGATATGCTAGCTGTGAAATTACTTTTCCAAAGAAAGCTAAGTTCTCTTTTGTGTTTCTGTGTGGGTGAGGTTTTAGCTCAAACCTGTCAAGAGAGAATGCAAGCAACGATATTCGCTTGTTATAAATCTTTTTACGATAAAGCAAGTCGAAAGATTTCTATATAAAGAGTTAAGCGGTATTAGTTTTCGTCATTATTATTTGAGATGAGGCTTTTGTCGCTCCTATTATTTTTGTTTGCTTCTGGCACTGTTTCGGCTACTAACGGCAAGTGAAGTGTGTTAATTTTATAGCTAATATGTTGAAAATTGCAATTATATAGGCCAAGATGATCTAATGTCTGGCGAAGATATTGTTGCGAGTAATAGGACATTGAGGAAACCAAACGAAATCATTGGCATCGATAAAAAAGGTATAGAAATTTCAAACAAAAAGTGTCGTGCTGACCAAAATAATTGTTACAGGCGCCACCGATTCAAAGACAAGACACACAGTGGAATTTGCAACGGTCGCATGGATGGTAAAACGTAACCGACAGAAGTCACGCCCTAAAACTGTAGAAAGTGCTGATGGTTCTTCACAAATTTTTCATATACATCGACCAGCACTAACTGGAGTGTGAAAATGAATCTCAATTGATACGCTGATTGAAAAGAGTATACAAATATATGACGAACATACAATATACCTAAGTAAAGCTGAAATATTAGAGGAAAATTGTTATCTGTGACGCAAGTTGCAGCTGTGAATACATTAGATTATATTAGCCATCTAAAGCATATGTGTAGTTAGCTGAACAATAATTGTGTTTTGTTGCGATGACTGGTTGCTGTATGGCCAAGTGTTATAGTTGACATAACTCTCAATCGATCGGTTCGTTCCGATTGCGTTGTGTTTCCATTTGCCTTGCAATGCGCCAGGTGCGCTGAGAAAGCAACTAAATTGGAATGTCTATGCAGGAAATTGATTGATTTCCGTTGCGTTGAGTGAAAAGTGGAAAAGAAGAGCAACTAAAACGATGGACACAAGACAGTCGAGATTCTCTGGTGAGCCATTGTAACAACTTGCTGAACAACCAGTATAAGTTAAAGTAACATTGACACCCTCTAGCCATAATGTTGGTTTGCAATTAGCCGTTTATGTGGCTGGGCACTTTGTTGCACTTGCAACCAAATATTGTCTATGGTAGCTGTGCGTGGGTTGCACCCTGCAGCTGATATGTTGGCAGCAAACATAAACTCTGACAAAACATATAACAGGGCGCATATGGTTTTCGCCAAAAACAAGCAGAGCCTGGGTGGCTGGCGATGCGTGCTCGCCGAGGCAAGAGCTGCCAGTTGCCAGTTGCCAGATGCCCGGACTGCTATCTGGCTTTGTATGCTTGCATATACACATATATATATATATATATATATAAATATATATTTCTCACAGTCATTGGCAGTGGCTTACGGTGCGTATGTGTGTTGCTAAAAGCATACGATTCACTTGTTACATGCTCAATTAAGCCAGAAATGACAGCAGAGCCAACTAAAGTCACGCTTTGTATAGCTTTAAATTTGGCGCATAACTTAACGCCCATATGCACACACACACATAGATACATACAACCATTTTTCACTATATATATGTGTATGTGTGAACTGCATGGCAAAGAGCCAGCCAAACTGCGCATCTTTTTCGAGTGTGCAAGTGCAAACGAGCTTTTAGTGGAAAATAGTAAGTAAAACAATTTTCATATATGAAATGCTTGTTTAAGAGCTAGTAACGTCTCTAACTTTTGTATATTGAAAAGAAAACATAAATCAGAGAAAAGAAATTTACATAACTGATTTGAATAGTTGTTAGCTCAAGACTTGGTAATTCAGCTAGTCAATATTATATTATGCTTTGTCAAAGTTTGAAAGTGGATTAGAAGGGTATACCCTAGTAGGCAGAGGTGTGGCTTAAGGTATATACTTGCCAATGATGATGATAAGCTGAGTCGATTTCGTCTAGTCCGTCTGGCCATTCGCATTAATGCAGCTATCTCGTAAACTACATGAGCTAGAAACTCTTTTATTTATATTACATTTGTACTTTGTTAGTCTTTTGCATTGAGTATGAGTTTCTTACTTTCTGCTACTGATTTCGTGAACTTTTCTTAGAGTATTGTAGATACTTATAAAGCTGAACATGTTATTGTTTTGGTATATTAGGGTTATGCAACTAAAACATAAATTCCACATTTTAACTTTACTAAGCTAATTTGTATTTGTTATTTGCGACCACTAAACCTACATATATTTTCATAGTCAAATGCCCACCTTCTACGAGTTCACAAGTTTGATATAGTACCGCTTCGATATCTACACACATTTCGATGCTATAACTAATCTTCAATTTTTTGAGTAAGCCTTTAGCAGAATGTTTTGCAAATATACCTTTAAGGAAACATATTTGCATTTTTGAAGCGTGCTGCTTTGCTGCACTTTAACATTTGGTTTCATGCCAATTAAACAATTTAAAAATGTGTCACCATAATTACAGCCGCATCCCTTTGTGCTAAGTTAATTATCGAGTACGCAAAATTGCTTTGCCAAGTCGAGCAGGACAAAGCGGCTGGCAATTAGCGCTAGTCGGCATGCTGCAGACTCGGTAATATGCTTAGTCAGGCCTCGTCCTTTGGGGCAGAGTGACGCAGGACACGGGCAAAATACACATACACCAACACCAGGCCATACAGATGTTTCGCTTTGGGTGCAAAAAGGCTGACATTGTTTTCTAGGACGTACTCGTAGTGAAAAGTTGTGTCTTGGCTTCAAGTTTGAGGTGACGTTGTGAAGGACATGCCACACACACTCTCACACACACATTGCACACATTGGCACACACTAGGAATTGCAAATCAGTCGCCTAATGTGTACATAATCAGTCATGTCGCAACATGTGAATTCCATTAGTGGATACACGGCTCATGCAAACAAACGAGCATTAATCAGCGCAAGGCGAGGACGAAAATAAGAGCGAGAAAGTGAGGCCATATAGCGGGCAAGCACATCAGCTTGAGGCCCTGACCAACGTATCCTTCCGCCAGCAGTATAAGCTTTCTCTGTTAATTTATGTTTCATTTTTGTCTAGCCATTTAATTATGCACATATACATGTGTACAATAGCACGAAGAAGTATTGTGTAGCCTACTTAAGGACCCAAACACACACACACACTGACACTCACACACAGAGAGACGCCCACATATTAACATGCGACTTACAAATTGCCCCAACTACCTTGATTTATCCCCAGATATCAATGCAATGCTGCAATGGCACTGAAAGCCGACATCTTATTAATATGCCATTCATTTGGCCGCTTCATAGTTCATTAAAGCAGGACCTGAGCGTCCGAGCAGTGCATCCTGGCGCCAGTCTTGGCCGCAAAGTGCAGCCAGCAAAAATTATGCGGCTCGTTTGCCACTGCCTTGTTTGCTGCTTCAATCCATGGACAGCACGAAGGGCTGACTCTGGCTCTGGCTCTGGCTCTGGATCCGGGCCATTCGTTTATTCCTTTGTTCTCATTTATTTGCATGCCATTTGCTTTACTCTCTTCTTTTTTCGTTGTGTATGCGTGTGTGTGTGTGTGTGTGTTTGTGTCTGTGTGTGTTTGTGTACGTGTATGTCGGTTGTTTCTTCAGTCACGTTTGTCAGGACGCCAGTTACTTATGACTGTTGTGTGAATTATCAATATGCATTGTATGACTACGCTCCACGCTTTATGTATATTTTTTGTCAATATTTTTGTTCTTCAACTAATTGTATACTTCAGAAGAATCTTAAAACACAATAATTGTATATCAATTTGTGTATAAATAAATGTATTGTTAGAAGCATCAAAAACAGGTTGCTAGAAGACTAGAAGTTATTTCTAATATCAGACGGCATATAGTCCATAGTCAAGATCGCAAATGTATATGGCTGCTGCAGAGTGCTACACTTCATATCATGTGTTCATATATTCCATATATTTATTTTATTTCATAAATATTCAACATTCGCTTGAAGCATATAAAAACTCTGTGGAAGAGAAAAATAAAACATTTTCTTATTTACACTTCCTCTGTGTTGGGTTCTCTGAATTGCACTTTTAATAACGAATTCGTTTTTTTTATGGTTTCCGGCTTATAGAACAGCAAAGAAATTGGCAAGCAAAGCAAAATCGCAACAAGCAATTCTTTAATCATGTTGTGTGTGTGTGAGTGTGTGTGTATGTGTGTGTTTTATTTTTAAAGCTGTATTTGATTTTAGCGAAAAGCTGTCGGTGTTGTTGCTCTTGCTCTTGTTGTTGCTGATGCAGCATTGTTGCTTTGTTAGCCAAGTCAAGTCTGAGCCAGCTTCCGTGGCTGGAGCCGCTGTTAATGTCGCAACAGTTGCCATTCCAGCTGCCTCTACCTCTACCACCACTGCCACTGGCATTATTCCGTCGCTGTTGTTGTTGCAGTTGCAGTTGCAGTTGATATTTGTGCGCCAGGCGTAATTAGTGCTCATGGCATAAGGCGCACTTCCTCTACGCGCAGCTCCTGTTGTTCTATCTGAGTTTAGAGCTGGCATCGTACGTATTGTGGCACTGCGTTGCCTTCCATTCGTAATCAGTTTTTGCAGGCTCCAGCGCTTAGTTCCGAGGATTTACGAACTGGACAACGGCAGAGGGCAGTCGCATACAATCACGTTATACAGATGCTGTTTTCGCTATCATGATGTCGTTGTTTTTTTTTTCTGAGCAAAGGATATGCTTTGGTATTTAAATTGACTGCATTGAAGTTCTCTTTGATGAGCCAATTAGAGCTTTTAAAAAACGAAATATTATTTCCTTTTCAAATATTTAAGTCTTGAATTATATGTTAAGAAAATTCTTCTTGGCTTAGACCAATAATTAAATTATTAATTTAATAATAATAATAGATTTCCCAGTATTTTCTGCAAATAATTTAGTTTATTATTGAAAATTTTGATTATTGGTATTTCATATGAAAATATATACTTTAATAGAGAATTTTCCTTAAATCGATGGCTAAGTATATTTTGTGTAAATAGTTTTTTTTAAACCCTAAACCCTGAGTGGCTCATAAGATTTATAAAAAACTTATTGCAGTCACGTCCACCTATCTAATAAATCTCATTAACTAAGTTCAAGAACTTTTTCTAAAACTTAATTTAATTTTTCAACAAACTAAGTTAGGCAATCAGCCATTTTCAATAGGCTTTTCATGCATCAACAATAATATTATATCAGAAATTTTACTATTAGTTTTTATGCGTATTTAAATAAAATTGTTTCACAATTTCTGTCATAGTTTAGCTGGCTAAATATGAGACACATTTCCAGTTGTACACTCAATTGTCTTCAGTTCCCTAGCTGATTCAACTTTCAATGCTAATTGCCTTTTGGCAACTTTCGCGACTTGATTCAAACTTCGCTTCCCACTGGACAATGAGAGGATGCCATTTTACTATATCTTCCTCTTTCTCTCTCTCTCTGTGTTTTTGTGTGTGTGTTGAGTACGACTCGATTGCCGTTTGCTTTGGCCATTGTTTGAGTTCACGCAGCCTTGCCATTAATTTCACAATTAGTTAGCAGCGGCGGCTAAAGCAGCTCAGAGCCACCAGGGAACCACCTGACGGCAACTCAAGACAAAAGTCCAACAATCTTTAATTAATTTTTACAGCAGCTATGTGTGTGTGTGTGTGAAGGGTATATACACTAGGTATATATATAAATGTGTGTGTGTGTCTGTTAATTTCTCGTAACTATAAGTTGTAGCAAAATACTCGGCAACTGCTGTAGCTTTACGAAAGCATTGCCTGACGATTTTTGCTGACTATTTTTTGACAACAACAACTACAACAACAACAACAACGACGAGGACAACAACAACAATCGGACGCGCATAAATTTAAATTTATGTGTTCGCGGGCTGGCTGCATGTGTCGGGCTCAATATTTTATTTATGTATGCTGCCACCTTCTGCGTTTTGCCTGACATTTGCTTTTAGTGGCAGCAGCAACAACAACAACAACAACAAAATGTGCCTCGTCTGCTACGTGAGCTTAAAGCGAAAATTTCTGCTGATGCCGCATTGTCAACTTTCACTTCAGCTGCAGCTGGTGACACTAACACACACACACAAAGATGGAGAGACAGAGAGAGAGAGAGAGAGATCCTTGACGCGCAATTTCCCTATCGTCGTCATATTTAAGCATTAGCCACGAATAGTCAAATATGTTTGATCACTCATACGCAACGTGGTACGTAGCATTCGCTTTTGCGTTTCCATTTGATTTCCACTTTAACTTGAATTGTGCGCCACGAAAAGTTTTGCTCAACTTGGCTTTAGATCTTTGTTGTTGCTGTTGCTGTTGCTGTTGCTGTTGCTACTCGGGCGTTGATGTAATGAAATTCTGTGCAATTGTATGGCAACAAGAAATCCATTAAAGCTTATTTTGCGAGCAAAACTTTTTGGGTCCGACCATTTCACTGATTGATTGGCATCAACAATGTGCTGCCGTGGTGGCAACAGCCTGTAGATGGGCAGATGTTCAGATGGGCGGATGGGCGTGTTGGGCGTGTTGGGCGTGTTGGCGTGTTGGCGGGCAGCCAACACACTGTTAATGCTGCCAAATTTGCTGAGCGTGTGTAAGACAATAAAAATAATTGAGTGCGTTGTTGCTTGTTACACTTGGCCCTTGTATTTGGATTGTCAACGTAGTGTAAATTGTGTCGCCTGCTTCAATGTGTCCCACTCAGCAACCAACACAATTGGGAGCGTCGAGCTGTGTGCAGATTGGGGCCAGACGATAAGCCCACGTCATTACCGTGTAGAAGAGGGTAGCAGGGTGGTCGTTATCCTGCCATGATACCCATACCCGATGCTACATGTTAGCTGTCTAGCTAACTGACTGGACTTGAGCCTTGGATTTGCGGCCGGCTATTTGTTGTGGCAAAAGCCCGAGTGCCACGCAGCAAGAAACTCATTACATAAATGTATATGTGTGCTAGCAGAGGGCATATTATTTTTTACGAAATTGTTGGCAACTTAAAGAAGATATCTGTAAGACCAATGTACATGAATCTTAAATTATAGAACAAAATCCAAACTTGGAACTTTTTGCTTCATTTTACTTTTTACTTTTTTCTTTCATAACAAAACTTTTTTAGACTACGAAAGCCTTAGTTTCGTATACCCTTCCATTTCAATTTTTAATTTGCTTCCAATAGAAAGAGAGTTGGTCATAATTGTATATATATTCTAATTAATAATTAAATTGGTTTAAGTCCTGAGGCCTTTTAAAGCATCTTGAGATTATCAGTCATTTGCAACTCTTACTGTAGCTCATCTTTTAACTCACTCCTCGGGCACAGCACAGTCACACACACATAGAAAGGACTTCAAATGAATTACGCGGCGCATCATTAAACTGCTTAAAACTGCGTGCTAAAATGCCAACTCTCTTTACACAGTTTTCTCGGTCTTCGTCTCTTTCTCTCTCTTTATGAAAACTGTTGCCATTTGCTCATTCATCGCCTTTATACTCTAAGTAAAATGGGGTACATCGGTGCATGTATGCATAATGTCATTAGTTCCAATCTAAATCTTTATTCCACTTCAAAGACATACGGCTTAAGCATATTTTGATATGACAATTTTGTTTTAATTATAAACAGATTGGGAAAGTCTTATTTCTAAAATTGAACTTTAATTGGATTTAGTTTTCACTGTGTACAGGGCATCTGCCAGTCTCATGCTCTCGAAGCACTCGCGCTTGTTTATTTTTGCAGCTTCAACAAACAAAGCCAACTGCCACAATCGGCCACACCTCCAGCAGCTTACTGCCCACCGCCCATGGCCCAGCGGGCAGTGCGTCGCGTCCATCTCTGCTCAGCACTTGCATAATTTGCATGGCTAAGCGAGCAGAGAGTCGTCAAAATGAAGCACAGTGCTGCTCCAGCTAGTCCTTCTCTGTCGCTTTGATAATGTTGCCCAAATGTGCGTTCATTTTATAACTCAATTTTAATTGAATTATGCAAATCGCCAGCTAAAAATTAGCAGGCGCAAACTATTTTTTAATGATGCATTGTGAGCTTTTAATTAAAAGCAAGCGAAAATTAAATTAAATGAGCACGTTTTTTCAAGCACTCGCCCGCTTTATGTCGAGCTCGGCAACTTTTACAGCCATCCGGTTGCAGACTTTAACAGTTAATCATCGTCGCAAGGATTAGCCATTCCAGCCATTCTCCCATCTCCCATCTCCGCCCATGACCAGAAGACCACCCTGAGCATGGACCAGCAGTTGGGGGCCAAGCACCCCCGCCTCCGGCTGTGGTTCGTTTGCAAATGATGCCCATTTTGTGTAGCCGTCAGGCAGTCCGACTGGACTGGACGGCACTGGGTCGGTACTCTCAATATTTGTATACGTGCGTATGTTTGTAAATTATGCAATAATCCATGACTATGCGATGCATCGAAGCTGTTGTCATTGGCAGCGCTAACCGAGGCGACTTGCTCAAAGGAGTCATCCCACAAGCACACACGCATCATCACTGCTTCTGCTAATCTGCTGTATATGTTACGAAGCTCATTTATTCTGCAGTCCACCGTGTGTCCTATCTGTGTGCGTTCCTGTTCACGTCACTGCATGTGTGTGCACTCGCATAGAGCTTATCCGGTGACACTAGGTTTAAGCGCTTGTGAAGTGCCACTCGGGCTTGTCCCGAATTAAAGCGCTCCTCCAGCTGGACATTGGACATTAGACATTGGACTTTGGTGTTGTCTCACAGTTTCCAAACTACTAGACCAAGTACACATAAAAGTTGTAGTCGGTTGTAGTCGGGCAACCCGCAGTTACGAAGATACTCTCTCAGATTGCTACAACCTAGGTACATACCCTATCATGGCCCCCGGTACATATAATTCTTTATGACATCGAAATGAGATTATCATGATGACATGTAACAACAGCAGCTTTTAGTTTATGTTTTAATATATTTATTTTTTAATTATGAAATGCATATTTTGTATTTGTGATATGTTGTGGTATAAAATGTAGTGATATATGAAATATTTATTTTAATATACATATATTAAAAGTAATACTCAGATTGTGCCATTCGAGAGTATACTTAATAGTTGAAGACTGTCATATAGCTTTTGCTATCGACAGATGGTCAGAGAGAAAAGAAATGTTTACATTGACTCAGTTTTTATAGGAAACACTTTGTTTGGGCCTTTAAATTTAAGCACTTAAAAAAAGGGAAAATTATATATATATTTTTATTTTAAATTTGTTAAATTAACAACAATTAATATATATTAAATATACAATTTTTTCTTAATTTAGATATTTATGCCCTTTGTATAACATAAATAGATTGTCCAATCATTTGTGTGATTTAATTAAAACTAATTGATTTTAATATTTCTCCACATCATTACAATTAATACAATATTAACGCAAATTGCTTGGTCGTGCCTGCTCGATAAGCAAATACCCTGTTCAGAGTTGCTTAAAATGTTCAACTCATGGATGGAATCTTTACTTTTTAAAAATTTTTATTTAATGAAATTTTTACAAATTAGTGCGCTGCTTTACCTTTTAGGTAACTTAAACTAAACTGGAATGAATTAAATATATTTTATAACGCAATGGTAGATAACCAACATAGAATACATAGCTGAGGGCCAGAACCATTATAATTAAAGTTCAAAGGGGTATTTCATAAGTCAAGACCTGGTCCAGTAGGCTTTGAGGTAAGTGGTGGCTGAGTCTTTTCCTAGTTCTAATATGAGGGCAACCAGATCTTTGTACTGGGTGTGTATCTGGCCTCAAGAGGTATTTTTTCGCGACATCTTGGATTCTGTTTCCAATTTTTGGCATATCTTGCTCAAATTCTTTCATTAATTTAATAATCACAACATTTTTTCCAGTGATTTAATCAACAGATTCTTTATGAGTTTCCAAAAGCCAACAGAAAGAAAAGATCAACAGAAAGCAACTCGAGGCTGACATTTCAGCTGCAATTGCTGTCGAGTAATTCCAACATGCCGTTCCGACATTACCCTATTTCAACAAATATAGGGTATACAGTTAGCCCTGTTAATCTCCTTAATGTGTAAATTACATCTAGTTATAAAAAAAAAAGAAAAATCGTGAAAAAAAGGTGGAGAAAGGAAAGATTTATGCGCATTATTAATACAATTGAATTTGCATATCATATTGGCTCTGTGCGTGTGCTATCACATAATCGATGCAGCAAAACAATTACGTTTAGGCATTGAATTATAGCCACAATTATTTCCCATTCAATGATTACCGAAATTGGGCGTTCATGAAAATTCATAAAGTCATTTGCAAATATGCTCAAGCTCAAGAGGGACATAAATTAATGCACGTAAAACAAATATTATTTCAGCTTTTATCAATTATTTGGCACTTAAAATAGCGAAAAAAAAACCTTTAAATATTGAACGATTTTAGAAATATTTTTGAATAATATAAGTCTTATTGAAACTTCTTTACAAAAGTGATGTGTGATGCAAGGCCACATTAAAAATATTAATTTATTTCAATGCTTTCAGGTGCTGGAGAGATCCGAAGACAGATTTGCTTGGCAATCGAGCAGTAAATTCTCTATTTGTTGCAACAATGTGTAATATATTGATGTCGTCTAGAAGTAACACCCTCTCATCTCCGTCAACCTTCACACAGGTTTCTACCTACCAAAAAAAAAGAGAAGGGATTGCAGCTGCAGCTGAGCTTCTTCGACACTCACACACTTAACGGTAATTGCAAGCACTCAAGTGGCGCCATTGTGTGAAGAGTGTTCGAGAGAGAGAGAGAGAGAGAGAGAGAGAGAGAGAGAGAGAGAGAGGGGCGGGCAGGACGAGAGAAAATTCAAGTTGCATCGTTTTAAAATAATTTAACAGCATTTTGAAGCGCATTGAAGTCAACTTCCGTTGCTGCTGTTGCTGCTGTGGCAAGTGCAGATGCAGTTGCTATTAGAGTTGCAGTTGCCATTTGCTGGCTCGTCCTGGTCCACGCTGTTGCTGTCTGACGTTGGCCAAGCCAGACGACTCTGCAATTTGTCATATGGCCAAATACAAATGGAAGATGAACGGTGTGTCGTTTATAAGTTGGAGTCCCTGGCAACGGTGGATTGTGAGCGGGGCCAACTGTTGTCGGATAATTGAATGAGTGATTGTTGCCAAGCTTAGAGCAAATAACAGCTGCCAATGCAATCAGCTGCTAAGGACTTTTCATCCATAATTCTTCAGCTTTGATGTGAGAATCTGAGCTGGCTCTGACTACTCCAATTATTATAACACTTAAGCAGTGCAATTTGTTGTAAGTCTTTCAATAATAGTCAGCTAATTTTCAGGTATACTTCAAGTATCTGAGCCCCCTAAAGCACTCAATAAGTAATTAAGTAAAAATGTTGCAGCTATTTCTAGATTTTTGCATAATTAGTCGCTTAAGCTAAACTCACTTCAGATGCCAAGCAGCGAGCTGAGACATGCAATTCAAGTGGCCAGAGAAAGTGCACTTCGAGTATAAATTTGAAAAAATTAATTGCTTTTAGTACCTTGGGTGGGGGGGCAGCGTCATCAGCGACTGGATCAGCGCTGGCTTCAGCTGCAGATTTAGTTTCCGTTTTAGCCCATGCTTAAATATTCATTGAGAGCACACAAACGCAGCCGCCCTGCAGTTCCACTCACCCCTTTGATCCTGCGTCCTGTAGTCCCCGTTGTCAAGTGTACTATGCAAATAAGTTTGGGCATACAAATTGGCTATTGGTTAAATGGCTTGAGCCGGGGGGTTTTTGGCAAGGATACTCTGTGCGCTCCTTCAGTCGCTGTCCTTGTGACCTGCTCGCTCTGCTGCAGAGTGAGTTTCCCATTGATCTGTGCTTTGTTTTGCTTTTCATTTGGCTATTTGCAACTACTATAACTCAATTTTAATTCAAGATGTGGGCCGGGCAGGTGAAAGGCGACAAAACTGGATCGTTTTGTTGCTAACTTAAGTGCTTCATAATAATTTAACAGAGGCGCTTCTCAGTGCCCGTCTACTCTTTCCGCTTACTCAGCTTGTCGCTCAGGTGTTTTCAAACTTTTCGCCAAGTTTTTCGCGTTATCTCGCGCTGAGATGGTCTATAGAGGAGGAGGAAGCTGAGGATAAAGTAGTGCTTGGATTCTCTCTCTCTCTTTGTTTTTGGTATTTTAATTAAAAAACTGTCGCTAGTTGCGCTCAAAGTTTAAATTATACCAGCGCAGTACAGTTGCCAAGGGTCTTTGCCTTGCCCTGGCTTGGTTTGGCTTTTCTTGTCCGTGGCCATAAAGCTGTCAGAAAAATCAGACATTCTTTCAAATTACATTGAAGCATTGTCTATCAGAGTCTTAGGCATCTTCGCTAGGCTAACTGTTGCCCCAGCAACTGATGAAAATTCACTCAATTTGAGGTATTACAAGATTGTAATTCAAGGAAGATCTCTTTATAATTGCTATCGTTATTCGATGAAACTTCTATTATTATTAATTAAATAGGATTAAGTTAAATATTCGGTCTAAGATAATAGCACATCCAAACACCTACCTGAGATTTTAAAGCCAGCATCCTCGATTGATTCGATTCAATAGCTTACTAAATGAGTGGAAGGTTGAGACGATCATCGACAGGAGGACAATGACTAACAAAAGGTATCTATTAGCTCGAATTTGTTGGCCAGCTTTCAACGTTTGTTTGAAGGTGGGATGCGACCTGCTTTAATTAAAGCTAATTCTGGAAAATATTGTTAATCACCAAGTACTAATCGGTTTATTAATCGGATTACGTGCCACACACACACACAGACAGATACAGAGACACACAGCTGTCGGCGAGTGTGTCTGGGTGTTGCCGTACGCCTCTGTAGCTGATTAGCCATCAGTCGACTAATTTGCACATTGATGGCATCTTTTATTGAAGCATTGAACAGGAAATACTTTGGAGCAGGCCAAGTCGAGCGCGGGCCAAGCATGTTGATTGCCATAATTAGTGCCGTGTGTTGGCAACTGTGCGTATATATATATATATATGTGTGTGTGTGAGTGTGTGAGTGTCAGTGTGCGTGTACGTGTGCGGTTGCTATAATGCTATTTAATTAGTTTGAAACCAGGCTGCATTATGTCAGTGTTGTGCTGCCATCAGCAGCAGCAGCAACAACTTGAAATTGCAACAACAACAACTTGTTTAGCTAGTGTTAGTTAAACTTGTGGTAAACACACACACACACGTATGGACACCAGGCAGGTAGCTCTTTAGCATTTGTAGTTGCCAGGCAAAGCCCAATGAAAGCCTGGCAATAAAAGATAAGCTCTCTCAACTTTGCCGATGTGTGTGTGTGATACGAGGTGTATAGGTAGGTATAGAGCGTGTGTGTGTGTGTGGATAAGCAACGCAACTCATTTGGTTAAACTGTGAGCAGCAATAGCCTGGGCACTTAAAGCGCATATTAACTGAATTCTAGTTTCGAAACAAAACTCATTAAAGGATGTTGCAAGCGGAGTAAGTGTTTTTGTTCCATGTAAGTACAATAGAAAACAGTGATAGGGGAAAAGCTCTCATGTACATGGTTGTAATCGCACCTGATGCCCTTGGGAGAGACTCGAGACAATTAAATGAATGAAAACTTCGCTTTGCAGATTCAAAAAATCGCAATTGAAGTCAGAAGCTGTGCTTCGGGAGCTGTGAGTAGGAGTTTTCTATCTTTCTTTTTTGACTGATTAGCCAATTTGAAATGACAGTGCAGCAAATGGCAGCACGTGATGCTGAACAGGAGCGGAGGGCGTGGTGTGGCTGTCTGCTAGTCTGGCCACCAGCTAGCTATGCACCTGCATATCATTATCAAGTACACGTTTTGTAGCGAATGGCGAAAACATTGTCGTCCGCCCATCGTAGCAATGGCAAAGCTCTTGTGTATTCATGCCATCACTCATTCAGTTGCTCATTCATTCATTTATTCGTTCATTCGTTCATTCATTTGGTGCAACATTGTTGCTGCTCCAACAGTGATGGTGATGCCATCTAATGAACGTTGCAACAAAATGCCCTTATTGCCTGCCTGCTACCTTTTATTTCACATGCGTGCAACGCAGCCAGCCATCCATCCAGCCACCCAGCCAGTGTAGTCCGGGTCCCAAGATATTTTCATCAATTAAACTGATATTATGGCTGCGATAGACAGGAACATGTCAATATGGAAGATAAGCTCACAGAAATGCATTAAAAACGTAAATATCAGACGGATCCTCGGGGGGCGTTTCACGCAAATGAGTTCGAGAATGCAGTGGGATGTGGTATAATATGCAATCTATCTTTGGCCCAAAGCGAATCAGCTCCATCGTTGCAGCACAATGTAAATTTCTGTCTGTGCGACTAAGTAGCGCAAAAAATGAAAAGACAAAAAAAAAAAACATCAACGAAAAACGAACTGAATGGCAAATAGCGCAAGGATCAAACAAATGTAAAATATATATATATATATATAAAAAAATTGCAGCGACCATTCGCAACTTTTGTTGATTTTTTGGGTTTGCCAGTCAGAATGTGACGTATCAATTTACATAGCGTTCTCGCTTTGTTCCTTCTTGCCATACATATGTATATAAAACTCTTTTTGCTCTCTCTGCTTTTTGTTAATTTAGCATAAGTGACGAGTGAGCGACTTTTGGCAAGCGCTTTGGGCAAAAAGTTCGATTTAGATTGATTAGAGCGTAAAAATTGTTGGCGTTTCGTTTTTTCGTATTCCTCCAGAGCTATTCCGCTTTTCCCTCTTTAACATGTTTTTTCCTCTCACACATTTTTTTAGTGCTCGTTTTTCATCTGCATCTGCAGCGGACGCTGTCAATGGCACATCGATTTTTATGAATATGCGCGGACAGAAATCACGGTTCATTATTAAGAAATGAATATATGCTCTGCTCTGCAGCAGAATATATATATATATAAATTTTTTAATATATTATAATTATGATAGCGACAGCTCTGACATATATTGTTTATATTATTTATTTAAATGAAACGCATTCAATGCAAATGTGTTAAGCAGGCTGGGTGCACATGGCGTATGATTATGAATTATGCATAATAGCAGAGTTCTCTATGTGATGATATCAGGTAGTGATTTTAATGATATATATTATGTTTGATTAACATTTATATAGTTTGTCAGTTAAAGTATTTCTCGTATGTCAGTTTCTTTAATGCTCTTTACTATTTAATTTTTACCTTTATCCACAAATTAGTTTTTGGTTATTAAAAAGACTATATGTTTACCTGCACCGACAAAATGTTGCGTAAAGGCCAGTGACAGGCAGAGTCAGGCTGTTGCATGACCCGCACGGCATCAATCATACGCTATGTAAACCGAAATCCGAAACCCGCTAGTCGAAAGCCGCCATTTTAAGCTGCATATTTATTGCTAAGCAGAGGAGGCAACAGCAACAGCAACAGCAACAGCAAATGGAAATGGAAAGGGTTGCGAGGGGCTTACATGCAAAATGCTGCAGCTGCGTGTGCAGTGAACGATAAGCGAGAAGCAGAGCAGTTCCCAAGGGTTGCCAGCGACGAGATATGCATGTTAAGTTGCGTAAAGCAAAGTTATGACCGGACAGGAGCAACAGCAGCAACAGCAGCACCAGCAGCTCCAGTACCAGCAGCAGCAGCAGCGCTGTAACTGTAACTGCGGTTAAGTCAACAAATTAAAACTTTTTTAATGCCACCGCTATGCCCTCTCATACACACGCCAACTCCCTACGCTCATCTAACGCGCCAGGCAGTGGGGCGGCAGAACTTATGCACGAGTTATGTGCATAAAACTCGGTAAGGCAGCTGCAGCAGCAGCAGCACCAGCAAAAATAAAATATTATTTAATTAAAGTTTTGCACGTGGATTGTTTGTCTGGCTGGCAGTCTGTCTCTGCCTGCCGGGCAGAATGTATAATTATTTTAATTCAATTTACGCCCAACTCTCTAATGCAAATTGAGTGCTAAAATTCTAATGCAGCCAGAGATTGGTTTTGCATTTTAAGGCCAATTTTTTGGCGGAACCACTTCAATAGGACGCATTCATAATTGAGGCATATAAATAAGAGCTTGTGGTCCGAGCGTGTTGCTCATTTGTACAGCTGGAGCCGCTGTCTTGCCGAGACCACGCCCACATCTCTGTGGGTATATAAATTGTTTGTACGAGCTTCGTAGTCAGCTGCAAAAGGGGTGCATGCTCGGCTATATAAATTGCTTGTGAAATTGAATCTTTATGGCTCAGCTGGAATATTTTGGCAGATAGTCTATAAATTATGGCCACAAAGGGCATACACGCAAAAGTTATTCTCTCTCTCTGTGTGTGTGTGGGTTTTTTTTTCTTCTTTTTTATTTTTCGTAGGGGAAAACGGATTTGTTTTTGCTTGCCTGACAGAGCACTGTCTCGCCCATATGTTATCGCCACAATGCTTTTCCATTGTTGTAAATGATTATCTTGGGCCCATGTTGTTGAATTGTGCGTTGAAGTGCCACAGTTTTGGGCCTTATAGTTCTGTGGCTGCCAAATAGTTTCTAAATTAGTTTGCAAATGTTTTTGTTGCCTTCCTCCGGCTCGGTCTTACATACGGTTAACATGTGGCGTATACGTAATATTTCGAACAACAACACATTTTTGCTTTGTTGCAGGATGAGTTTTCGGTGCGAGCACAAATGTCTACGGAATTGTTAGCAGTTCCTGGGCTCAGCCCATTTAGATTTGTGGGCCGCAACTAAGCAAACTCAAATAGTTTTGCATGAAAAATATAACCGAATTGCAATTAAAACTGCTTTACACATACCCAAGGTAAATCATAAATTTTGACCATCGTTTTGATTTGCTCTCAATATATTTAAGCTGTGCTTATATATGTAACACACACAGAGTGAAGTGTTACTGGGGATTGCCGATCAGCTTGGCCATTGAAATTGAAGCTTTTGCTCAAACGAAAAATGTTTATATACATAAATATAGCAAAAATATTCTTTCAAAAACACAACATTCCTTTCATATGAGAGAGAGAGAGAGAGCATATATACAATTTCAGAATATATCAATTTTGCCTAATAAAACAGTAAAACAGTTTCAACTTGTGTACACATTTGACCTGAAAATTTCATTTAGATCGTATAGCAAAGGCCAAAAGATATTCAAGAATGAATTTCTAACTATGTGAAGCGGAACAACAAAAAAAAAATTGCAGCACTGTGCATAGTTTGTGTTTTTGTATGCATATGCGAGGATTATAGGAGGTTGGCGAGGTTGATATAGCTACTAGGGGTTGGGTGTATATAAAGTATGCTACAAACATTCTCATATTGCATTTGTACATATGTAACAACTCATGTCAATGAAAATTTATCATTGTTTTTTGTTCTATTCTATTTGCAATATGTATTTCCTTGTCGATAGTACTTGGTAATGTGAGCGAGGTATGTTTTAGTCGTGCATTCGCATTGCAGCACGTTGTGATTAAATTATACAGCACTTGTTTATAGGCTCATAATGCATGGATATGCAGCCAAGCCGCACAAACTATAAAGTTTGTGCTGCCTTACTATAGAGAGCCCTGTTAATAAAACTTCCAAAGCATTCTTTTCAGTGCATTTGCATGTCGATTGCTTCTTTTTCTCTCCTTTTGCATATTGTTGGCATATTTTTGTAGAAAAACTTGGCCCGCCTTAGATATGACAAGTTCAAGCCATTGTGCTGGCCAAGACTCTAGTAGCTTATTACACTCATTAGACATATAAAAATGTTAATCTTTATTGCATTTCAAGATGCCTAATACATTGACTCGTTGTTTGGCAAGTGCTATTTGTTACTTTCACTTTGTGTAGCATTCATCACGCCTTCAGATGCTTCTAACTGCAGCTCGCCAATAAAACGAGTCTGGCGAGGGGCCTCTTTCGCTTACAACTGAAAGTGTAATAAGTGAAATGTTTTTGCTAGAGCAACAACTAAAACAACAGCAGCAAAAACATCGGCAACAGCTGGACAGAATTGACAGAGCTCACGCCCTCAAGTTTGTGGCTATTTTCATTGAAAAGTTTACGAAACGTTGCAAAATTGTTTGCGGCCATAAAACTGTGTGAACCGGTCCTTCCAGGCCAAAGCCAAAGCCGAAGTAAGAGCAAAAGCAAAAGCAATGCCAGCCAGCTCCTCCTGAAAGGCCCCTTACCAAATTGTATACTGAATAGGACGCCAGGCAGTTTCACATCATGTCGACAGCCGACAGCCGACAGGACCCATGGGCATTTGGCAGCTCTTTAGCTCTTTGGCTCTGCTTCCTGCCCTTCGAGTTTATCTTTGGCTATCAAGTTATTAAGTTTATGTAATTGTTGTTACATTTTGTGCCACTCTGCTCCTCAAATTGTGCGTTGTGTGTATTTGTATTTGATTTGAAATGCTTTGTGGCAGATTACGAAGGCGTTACTCAAGTGTCCGGCTGTAGTTGCCAGCCGCCCACGTCTGGCCATGTTCTGCCATGTTCGATTTAAAGTTCAAAGTTTGTATACCCTGTACCCTCATTGTAAATGCCTCAAGCAGTCTGAAATATATCGCTGAATATACTCTCAGTCTCAGGCATTCTTTATCTCAGGAATTAAATGCGAAGAATGACATTCTCTCCACTTCTCTAATAAAGATTGATGCTAGTAGAATCACGACTGTTGCTTGATTAAGTATTCATATATCCACATCTAGATAACAAAGAGCGAGTTATAGTATAGGATATCTTCAACTCTATCAACATCGATTAGTTTGCGCATTTTGTTTGTTTATTTTCGTATCACTTTGATTTATACTCAGCTGTGCACAGACCTGCAAAATAATGTGTCAAAGTGTTGATTTTTTGCTATTTCTTAGGCAATGGCAACGACAACGGCAACGGCAGTTGCCATAGACATAGACACATCACTGGAGTTATATATCAGGTGCAGATTCAGAAAACTTTACTCTTCTCCACTCACATTTACATGGTGGCTTGACAATTTTCGCACATTGCTTTGGCTTTGGCTTGGGCTTTGGCTTTGGCTTGGGCTTTGGCTTTGTCAATAGGCACGACGTCAGTTGATTAATGATGACAAAAGCGTGTGCTGTGTGCCTCGTAGACGTAGCCTTAATCAACAAATGTGACATTGGTTAAGCCAAACGTAAGACCAGACTCCATTCTGTAGCCCATACGCCATGCCATGGAACTCTTCATCAAGGCCTACGCGTTGCCTCGAGCGTAAAAAGTGGGCGCGTCTCTCGGTTACTTTGATGTCCCTCACGTAATCGGCCCGCCTACTGTCGCACACGGTACGCATCATAAAAACGAAATGCGACTTAAATTAACAGCGCATGAACTCTTTTTTCAGGCAAAACTGATTTTGAATTTTATATATTTATCAAAGAAGAAATATATATATGAGAAAATGCTTCGACAATCTCTCAGAGTAAAAGACTTTTTAGCTCTATAAAAATACAAGAAATACATTTAATTTCGAATAGGCAATAATTTTGTAGCTTTATTTTTGTTTAATTTTTAGATTTGCATGGTAAACCCTATCATTTTTGGGTCAGCCTTGGCAACGAGTGGGGCAGGGCAACCTCTTTTTTTCTTTTGATGTCCTTGGCGCGTCCGATAGGCGTGTCAAATTTGTTGATAGAAATTGCAATCAATATGTAAAAATGAGTTTTACATTTCGTTTATTTAATTTCATTTTATGGCACTTTATGGCGCATAAGTCAAAAGAGGCAATAAAACCCGTGGGCCTGCATGTCCTGCCAACTGGCAGCCTTTTACTCGTATTACGCATTCGCCGTGTTGAGCACGCAATAAAAATACCAATTGCAGTTTGTACGCCCACACAGTGAGAGGGCGAGAGGGCGAGAGGGTGGGGCACAGGCGGTTTGCTATTGTTTCGTAATGTTGCTGCATGCAAAATTTATTGTTGATTTTATTTTCAACGTCGTCCTTTTTACACAACACATTTTCCGCTTCCTTTTTATGCCTTTTTATGGACATAAATTTACAAGCAGCTACCATGGGGCACTGCTACTGGAGCTGGAGCTGGGACCCAGTGGCCCCAGTGACGACCAGGTAGTACCGTATTTTGTCAGCCTTGACCGCCGGCGAAATCAGCGACCAGCATAAATCGAGCACACGGCCAGCTCGCCCGGCAGCCGACTGCCAGCTAAAAAGTTAAATAGTAGACAACAAACACACACATCGGTCGTGTGTGCTCGGCTAATCCTGCCAAAGGCAAGCAAAGGCAAAGTAAAGACCTCAAGATGCTTGTCTCTACCACCCAGTACTCGCTCCCAGTGCACACTCCTCAAAGTCCTTGCCTGCCGTCTCTGAGCTGTGAGCTCTGAGCTGTGAGCTGTGAGCTTGCGTGCTGTGGCGCCATTAGGACTACGTCGATGACTGCTGAGCACGTGGCAGTGGCACAAGGTAAAGGCAAATATCCTTATTCTTCGCAGCCGCCTTGAAACGAGCGTGAAAGTATTTGCAGCCTTTTCGGTGTAACACCATCCAATTAATAAGCTGCCCCCAGCCCGCCCGCTTTTCCTTTCGCCTATTGATTTTCCCCCACTGGCAACTGGGGTCACAGTTTTCGGGCGCATGCCCCACAATTAATTCATCTCGTGTGGCACGGGCTTTGCGTGTAGCTGTGTAGCTGTATCCCTGTGTCGCTTGGTTACATTTCAAGTGCACCCACACACACACACACACACCCACACACACACACACACATAATTTATTTCGCTCCATTGCGCCGCCCGTGTAATTGCAATATGTAATTGTCTGATTGGACGAGCGCACAAATCGCGATGGCTCGCACGAAGGTTCTTGGGGCTGGGTTGGCTCGCTTTATGAGGCGTTATAATGCGCTTATGTTGAGGCATAGCCAGAACGGAGTCAGCTAATGCAATTAGGCAGATAGCGCGTCCACGCATGTTAAATGCACGCCATCAACTGGACGGGGGCTACCAGGACCAAAGGAGTGGGCACTGCAATGAATCTGTTTAAATCACTGCACTCGGGCAACTTGTACAATGCGTGCTTATCTAATTGGAAAATCCAATTCTGCATTGTGCAATCTATTATTGAAAGTGGTTTTCTTTGATGGATATCAATGTGCAAAATACTATTAGACAATGCAAATGCCATGTGCTTATCATTTTCAAAGATGCTCGGGCTTAATTCATTCGGTTGAATATAAAAGATATTTGTGGAATTCGCAATTATTTGATTTTATTCATATTCATCATTTCAATTATGATTATCAAACAAGAATTAAATTGTAAAATATAGAACATTCCATGCTCATCTTGATACGAACTGCTGCCAAAGTCACAATTTGTTTGTTTTCTATCTCAGTAATTGCCGCTCATAGAGTTCGACAACTTGTTGACTGCCGCCGGGTCCTTGGCAGTGCTTGGCTCTCGAATGGCGGCAGTCAACAAAAACTGTCACAATTATTTTAAATGACTCGAGATGCAAATTAAGAGTACAATAATTGCATAGTGCGAGTGCCAGTGCCAACAGCCAACAGCCAATCGGGTCTGGCAATTGTCCAAGAGGATTTGAATAATTCAGCCTTGCCCCTATTCCACTATTCTACGTGCAGCTCAACGCATTCGTGAATTACCTCCAACAGAAGAAAAATGTATTTGCGAGTGTCAAACTGGGAAACTGGGAACTGGGAGTTCTTTCTGAGAGACGACAGCGGCAAATCCAAAGCCGCTTAAAGTGTGTGCTAAGCGCCGTTGAGCTTATAATGAAACCGACACACAAAAACACAAACTCGAACTTCGCATAGAGTTCAAACACATGCACCTCTACCACCTCTCACCGCCCCCCACACCTTTTCTCTTTCCTGTTGCTGTGGTTAGACGCATTCAGGCACACTTCCCACGCAACTGCCACGCCCACTTCCGTTAGTTTGTTAGGCTGTGTGGGCGTTGGTAAAGAGAGGTAAATCGCTAAAAGCCTCGACCACTGCCAGCAACCGCAAAAACCACCAACAATGACAGACACCAGCGCAAACATGACATATATATATACCCAAACACACACTCACCCACACCCACCCACACCCACACTCACACACACACTAGGGTGCTTGGCTAAACGCCCGACAACCGCAGTTGGGACAACGCCTGGAGCCTTTTGTTGTTCCAGTTTAGCTGCTGTTTTTTTTATGATTTATTCAGGAGCGAGAAATCGCACAATTCTAGTGATTGATGCGCCCAGAGCTGTGGTCGGATCCTCTGGCCCCAGTTTCAACAGTATTTTAATAAGTCTGACACTTGTAATTAGCGTAATTATTTGCCCATCCACTTGCAGCAGCATGAGAATATGCGCCGGCTTGGTGGGCAACCAGTTTTAATCAAAAGTTACATTCGCCATAGCCTCCAGTGCCCAGCCACAAGTTAATGCCACATCAAAATGCTTCGTAACGCTGTTAGAGCTTCAAAGTTATGACGCCTGATATGCGCACCATGCCTGCCCCTGGGGGCTGTCAATGTCGCCGTCAACGTCGCTGATCACACAAATTGAATCGCATATACAATTGAATTTTTGAAAAATGGTTGCTTGGCAGCATTGCATAATGCCTCGCACACACGGGGGAAGGACGATGGCGGCAAGACCACGCCCCAGTTTAAGTTATGGCATTCCTCTAAGGTCAGAGCCAACAGCTGTGTCTGACGCGACTGGCAGCAGGGCCACCGAGGTTTGGAGAGAAAAGTCTTGTGCATTGCGATTGACAGCTCAGGATATTCAAGGATTTTCTAACGCCTGCCATCCGAATGCAATGATGCGGAGATTGCCGTAGGTCAAGGAAACTCTCAAAAAATATATATATATCACAATTGATTTAAATTTTCGTTTGACATGAACAGAACATCAGACAACACGTTTTATCTGCATGTCTGCAGGAAGTCTAATTTATATTGCACTTTTACAATTATCCCACGTGAAGCTTGTTCTCATTGCCATCAGAGATTCATCTTTAAAGGAATGAAACGGCTATTGGCTAACTACTCTACTTAAAGCCGAACAAATCGATAGCCATAACTTTTCATCAAAATATTTGAAAAGTTTGCACTCTTCTAATTAAATTTCACCTCTCATAGTCAGCGTGTAAATATGATTGGTAGGTAAATAAATGCCACAGCAGGAATTTAAATTGCAACTTGTCTCATGCTGAGTGTTTTCGAAACCACATCAAATCACATGCGATGAGCACAGCTGAACGAGTTGAACATCGAGAATTGTTTATTAATTTCTGCCTATTAGGAAAATTGATTCATGTCTCTTGATTCAACAAGAGCTAAACCAAAATTGTTAAATGACAATCAGCAGTTGAGCTGCATATACATTTTTGTGGTTAGGTGGCTCGATGGCTCGGTGGCTCGGTTGCCAGGGCATTGAATGAAAATCAACAATTCGTCGCAGCCAATGAAAAACCGATGCAAATTTGTTGATTGTCCAGTGCTTAACCAAATATTTACACAATCAAACGAGATTTGGGGCTGTCGATGCATTTATTTCGTATTTAAAAAGCTCAAAGCAAGAAGCAGCAGCAACAACAGCAACAGCAACAGCAATAGACGAGCTGCAATGCCTGTGAAGGTGCCAAACGGCAAAGCAAATAGAAATGACAGCTCACGCATACACATACAATCAAATATATGCACATCTATATACAAACACACACACACACACACCTATTTACATACACACCTGCAAACAGCAGCAGATCAGACGCTGAGCTGAATTGGCGCTCGACTTCAAAGCCACAAACGGTTTGTTCCATTGAAGCACATTGAACATTCGCTGTGCATCTAAAGCCTCCGCCTGCTGATATAGTTGGAAGTGACATTCGTGCTCATAATAATGTTCCTTAGCATTAACAGTCGATGCTCGTAAGTAAGTCTGATGGCACGAAGGTGCTGCAAACAGCTTCAAGATATATGAAAGTCAACTTTAAGACCATTGAATGGTAAGGAAATAAGTTTTACTTTAAGTAACACCAGCTGACTTTAAATGAAAAACCTGAAATATATGCCATACACATGTAGATATCTTAGTTTTTACAGAAGAAGAAAGACTGTTTAAAAATATTTAAGGCTTATTTATAAGAGCTTGATGCCCTATAAGCAACTGTAAGTCCGACTTGAACATATGAGAATCTCATAGAAAGGCAATGCTTAAAAGTGATTTGATTTTATTGCTTAGTGAAAAGTTAAAATTGATTTCAGTAAACCTTAAAGGGAAACGTCCATACATTCTTGTATGGGTCATATAATATGCAGCGATGTTTCCATATAGTCATTGTCTTGTCTTCTACAGATTTTAGACAACAAGATACAGACACCCAAAAAGTGAGCAGATAGTCTATGCAACCCATCTTCACTCAACGTTAACCTTCATGTGTGTTTACTCCTTTGTATTGCCCATTTTGAAGCTTTAATTTATAATTGAATAAAGAAATGTCAATGACAAACATCAAGTAAACTTGACCTGCGTTTGGTATACAAAGTAAAACTAAGTAAACTGTAAATGAGTTTAGTTAGTTATATTAAATTATATATGGGCTGCACTCTATGTACAGCTTGACAAGGGCCAAGTCCAGCATAGAAAGCTTGTAAGTCTGATGGCTCGTTCTCTTGTAGCTCTACTTTGATTAGATTTCGTTGAGCTAAAGCGATTTTGTGGTATCGAGCGAAGCAATTTTGCTGCATGCAGTAATTGGAGCACAACTTACAAAGTGAAAGCGAAAATGCAAAGCCAAAAACCCTGAGCGATTTTTTTTCCACTTTTAATTAAAAGCGCAATTCGGGGAAAGGAGAACAACGCAAAGTGCATGCACAGCAAAGGCACTGCTGTGTACACTGCTCTACACACTCAGCTGTAGAATTCGATTAATTAGACATTTTGGCCAATTGTTGAGCTTGTTGTTCTTGTTGTTGTTGTTGTGGATGCTCTCAAAGCTGAAAGGCTTAAACGACGTCAATGCGAACAATTACATAAGCTTTAAAATGCATTTAATTGAAATGCGCGTGACAATTGCTCTCTTAATAACAGTGCATGTCGGAAATCTCTCCCTCAGTGGCTGTGTGTGTGTGTGTCTGTGTGTGTGTGTGTGTGTGTGTGTGTGTGTGGGTGTGTGTGAGTTTTGGGTTGGGCATTTTTATTGCGCTGCAACAGCAATTAACAGACAAATACGAGCAACAATAAATAGCGGCAAGCGATGCGGCGCTTGCAGCTGTTTCGATTTTTATGCTCAACGCTTGCCACTGAATTATTGGTGGTTCATCTTCCCTGTTGCATGTTGCATGCTGCATGTTGCATGTAGTTTTTCTTTTATACTGGCAGAGCGTAACGCAGCTGGCGGCATTAATCCAGCGCTCACACACTGTCAGAGAGACAGAGACAGAGAGAGAGGACAGTGGACAGAGGACAGAGGACAGGCATTGGCAGGCAGTGGATGCGGCTCGTAAAGCAACCAACAATGCCGCATTGGCCGGTTTCCGGTGGCTGTTGCTGATCTCCAGTCCCAATGCCGTTGCCAAACCCAGCTCCAATCACAGCCCTAACTGCTGTTTCGTTTGCTCAATACATTTTTGTTGTGATTTGCATGCAACGGCCTGTCCTGTCCTGTCCTGCGTGGCCACGGCCTGTCCGTATGCCTGCCTGCCCGTACATATACACAGATATATTTGCGCGCGAGGGAAGCTTTCTGACCCCGTCCGCAGTTTCAATTCAACCGTAGCCTGAATTGCCTTTTGGGGTCAGCCGTGGGGGGGCATACGCACTCTCTGATTGCATCAACTCGGAATAATGTAATTAGTTTTTGCATCGCGGTTAGCAACGCGTCATGTGTAACTATTTTTTATTTTTTTGTTTTGTTTTTGGATGGTACCTTTTGGGCAATAAGCCAGCTCCCCTCTCCTATTTGATTGAAATGCGTATAGTTGTCTAAATAAATCAGTTGTTTTAATATTTCAAAGGTTTTTCGATTTATGATGAATTATATAGAACAAGTTTAATATTAATTGGATAATTAAATTATATGTGAATTATTTTTATTGCTAAATAAAAATATTTTTTATTAATTTTTTCCCTACAAAACTTTATCTAATAAATAATATTTAATATTTTTGGTAGTATCCATTTCATATAGAAAGTTTTTGGCATCAGCACTGCTTGATAAGAGTTTTTAATATTCTAAATTTAATATATGATGCTAAAGTTCCTCTAGTCCTCTAAGACCTAAATAATATCTTCGTTTATTTCATTTACGGTTCCTAAAATGTAAATGCACATAGTTATAGTCAGTTGAGTAACTGAATAGTTCAAATTAAACTTCTTTTAACTTTATTTTCCATTTGGTCATTTAGTAGGTTTCCTCTTACATATTTATATACTTACAACTAAAAGAATAAGCCTTAGAAGTGTTGCGATGTACAAAAGCTACAAGGCAATTATCAAAGAGAAAAAGTTTTATATTTCCCAATTACTGATTTTCAAATAAATTTAAAATTTTTCAAAATATTTCTGATACTTTAATGTTTCGTGTTGCCGCTGTCCCACTTCGTTTTATGTCGTCCTCAATACTAAACACTAATACTTAAGTAGCTTTATAGCAACATGCTCCAATTTGGACGGCTGTTCGCTTAAGCCGGAAATCAGAAAGGAAAATAGACCAATTTAATGATTGCCATGTGGAGGCTTCAAGTGACCCACAGCCAATGCTAAAATTATCGCAGCTTCACGACGCGTCGTTTGCAGAGCTGTCAAATAATTAATTAGAAAATAATTGCACGTAATAATTCATGGGGCCAGAGGGACATTCAAATACACACACACAGACATAAATAGATAGATAGGACGACAGACATATCTAGAGGCAGGCGAAGTAAAAAGAAAGCCCAACAGCAATAGCCCAGAAAGCAAACTTTGATTTTCCTTCTTTTTTATTAGCTAAATGGGAAATGGAGCAGTAGATGGACGTGCGCGTGTGTCTGAGTGTGTTTGGCATGGTGTGTGTATCTGTAATGGCCAATTCCAAGCACTCATTCTGTATGCATTTGATTGGATGGCCCATACCTCGCCGGCTGTCATGTTGTCATGCAGAACTCAAATTAATCATTGCTATGCAGCATAATTTATTATGTCACACTGTGGGCCACAGCCGCGAGGTCAGAGGGCGCAAACTGAACTAACCGCTTGAAACTAGTAGCTGGGGCATAGGCGTTAACTTCCTGTGGTCGGCCAGTTTGTCATGGCCCATTTAAAAGAGCGGATGTCTGCCTTGTTGTGTGCGTGTGTGTGTGTGTGTGGGTGGGTGGGGAGTTATATATACTCTTGAATCAAATGTGAGGCTCTGAATAATTAGAGACCCATTGCGAACTCGCTGCGCGCCCCACTTGATCTAATCGGGTTAATAGCCTTTGCATGTCGCGCACTCTGGACTTGGGAGGTGTTAAATGTTTGTAATGACCGCACATCAACTTTAATAGGCATGAATTGAAATGGAATGAAGAAAAATTGCCACAGCAAATGTTGACTGATCAGCCTGTGTGTTGTGCGTGTATAGCTGTGTGTGCGTGCGTGCCCTCATGTGTAGGTGTCAAACATCAAAAGGTTTCCGTTTTGCAAACACACAAAAATTTGCATAATTATAACATTGATGAAGTGTTTGCTTGCTTTTTCTTTTACAATGTAACAAAAGTGTATTGTTCATGTTTTCATTCAATTCCATTTTGTTGTTCGTCTTTTCAGGATTTTTTCAGTGCTATTCAAATTAGAGATTACAGAGCTAAATGTAAAGGATTAAGTACGAAAAGGCAATTGGACTACCAATGATTATTACATTGGCAGAAGTTGATTCTTTTCAAAATGGTTTTAAAAAGGTTTTTGTTTAAATTTATGAAAGACCAAACTTGATCAGACAGTTAAGCTGAGTTGATGTAGCCATGTCTTTCTCTGAACGCAGGCAACTTGTAAGCTATGAAAGTTGTAAAGATATCTTAAATTTGAAATATATGTAATTTTGTATTCAGTACAAATTTATAATTTTCTATTTCGATATCTCATTTCATATCCTTATTAACAATTAAAATCGATTTTTGATTTGGGTTTAACTCGAAGATCAAAAAATTTAGAGACGCCTTATTAGGTATCTGTTGAAAGTTACCATCCCCAGACATACATATCAATAAAACATATTGCCTATCTACCTTCGAGCAGAACAATGTTTTAGTCACAAATAGATCTAGCATATGAATGAATGCAAAGCCTCTTGATTATTACTCTTTCCCTTGCGCTATTAAAATTCTGTTCAACAATATCCAAGTTTGGTAAATTCATACACAGATTGATGCAATTTTCCAAATAAATATTTCAAATATTTTACGCATTCCCTCAAAATTAACAAAATTAAACAAATTTCGAAGACTAGCATATTGCGCTTTAGTATATAAGTAAGTATATACAAACCATATTCATTACATCCAGTACTTATGCTATTTAACTAGTTTCTCATAATAGGGGCTATAGCAAGAACAAGAGCAGCCACTGCAGTTAATGCGCAGTATTCGGGCTTACTTACGTGTGTCGGGAGTTTTTCATATCCGCATGTGAACAATAAATGCTCAGGGTGCAGGGTATCTGCTAGTCTGGCAATTCCCACTGCAGCACTCTTCATTTTAATTGTTTTCTCTTATCCTGTCAACCATTTGCATCAGTTATGCTCCACGTTGAATTGTTTTCTAATAAAACTGTTCATCAACTGCGTTAAACAGTCAACAAGATCCAAATCATGTCCAACTGTGCCCCATCAATAGCTACCGTAAATAATAAATGCCAGTTAACACTGTTTTTTATATTTTTAAAATTTATTTTTATTGCATTTTTTTCTTTTTTTTTCGTTTGTATGAATCTCAAATATTCTGTTTGTTTTGTTTTTTTTTATTATTATTTTTTGTTTTTGTTTGTTTTATGTTACTCTGCGCTATTTTATTTGCCATTCGCATATATTATTACATTTTCTGTACGTTTTTAAAGGTTTCCCATTTTTTATTTTTATTTTAATTTTTATGCTTGTTTACAATTTGTCACAACCTTACAAATTGAAAATTGATATAAACCAATATATAGTTCTTGCTCAATTAAATTTGTCTCATGTTTATAGCCATTTATGTATGCATTGGATTGTATCTGTGTGCGTGTGTATAAATAAAAGATAATGGGGTTAAGAGGTTAAGAGGGGAGGGGCTCTGAAGCATCGAGAATGTTTCGTCCTCTGGGGGGAGAAGGAGAGAAGCTGCTGTGTGATTGTTGCGGAAGTCCGCTAATATAATACTATTCGTCTCTTCTATTGTGTTATCAATTTTGTTTGTAAGGAAGCGCCTGGGGACGCTTAACTTCTAACTCTCATCTCTATACACAATGCTAATTTTTAAAAATATTTTCCATCATCGTTTAAGTGTTGAAATGTCTGTCTAAACAATTAATCAATCATTCATCTTTGGGAGGGGAATTTCTGCTCACAAGTTTTCAATTCATATATATTTATTTTTTAATATATTTTTTGTTTGTTTTTTATTCATTTTAATTTTTTTGCTTTTCGCATTTGTTTGCTTTGCCCATTCATAAAAACAAATGGGACAACTTACAATTTGGCACATCTTTAAAGATAAGTGTTTTTTTTTTCTCATATAATATATATTCATATATATATATATATATAGTTTATATTTATACTTTATATAACGCCTATGCGTATGCTCTATGTGAAAGTGAACAAAAGCGGCGCGGGCTTATGGTTAGACTACACAGATTAAAGATTACAGCTTTAAGATTCGTAATTCTCATTCTTGCTCTTGTACTGGGTGTTTAATAATTGGGTGTGTAAGAGGGCGGGGCGCACAGAAAGTATCGAAGGTATTAAATCAAAATTAAAATATATAGTTTAAAAGTAGGTATGTAGTATATATATATATATATATATATATATATGTTATAATATATTTATAGCTGCAGTGTTTGATTGAGTTGCATTTGCATTTTACATATTTATACTTAGGTTGATTTTAGTTCATACCTTGCTTAAGACTGTGTTTTGTTTTTGTTTTAAAAAATTGCGGTGGAAGTTGAGTTTATAAATTTTTATGTATTCTATTATGTTAGAGTTTTAATAACTACTTGGTTTATTTCGCCTTGTATATCAAACCCAAAAGTATTTCATTTTTTTCCTGTGTGTATGCGGCCAAAAAGTGTGATATACTTTTATTTTTCTAGTTTTGTTAATATATGTATTTATTTCTGTGCTATTTTAAAAGAGTTTTTATTCATTTTTTGCTTTTGTTTATTTTTTGTTTTTAAATTTAATTAAGAGTCTATTCACTTGAAAGCTACATTTAATTTGGCAATTGTTGGGTTTGAATTGATTTGTTCCATTTATTATTTAATTTTTTTGTTTTTGTTTTTGTTTCTTTTTTTTGTTTGTTTTGTGTCTGTCTTCAGCATAATAACTAAATCTAACTAAAAATCATATTTAAATATAAACTTTGGCTTGAAAAATGTCAACGTAATTATAATTTAAATGTTAATTTAGTTTTTTTGTTGTTTTCTTTTTTTTTTTGTAATTTTTTCTTTTTTAATTATATTTAAAGAAACACTCTGTAAACATTTAAAATCTGAGTATGACATAAATTGCTTCGAGTTGCTCTTGCAAGTGTTTGTGCGTGTGTATATGTGTGAGTATAAGAGAATTCATAGTAATTATGTACAATCTCAAAAAGTAAATATATATAATTAGAAAATAGAAGATGATTAGCAAGTGTTTTGTTTGTTTGAGTGAAAAGGATAAATTCGAATGAGCAATTGCACATACACACAAAAAACGAATTAAAGATATATTTTGGATTAAATTTTTGTTCATTTTTGTTTTAGGTTTTTTTTTCATTTATATATAAACAACGAGTATAAGTCTTAGGACAGTAGCTGTCTAAGAATCGAAATAGAGAACGAGGTCATATTACTTCTTGAGCATTTGTTATTTCTATGGATTGGTTTTTCCAACATACATTTCAAATACACAACTGTATAAGTTAATTGTGTGCATTAGACTTGATAGAGTGTGTGTAAAATAAATTCTTAGCTTGCTTAGGGAAGTTTTGTGGTCTAGACCAAAAAATTAACAACACTGAAACGATGTGAAGTTATGTAATATATAAATTTTGTTTTTTTTTTTTGTATTTTCGGATTTTGCTTGGTTTTTTTTTTGTTTTGTTTTTGGTTTTTACACAACACACAAAGAAAGTGCTACATAGTAAGAGCTAATAATGTACTTTATTTTAATGCTTACTACGCAATTTTCACGTTTTTATCTCTGTCACTGGAAGCTTGAATTTAAAAACTATTCTGCATTAATATTTTTTATTATTATTACTCATAATATATTTTTTTTTTGTTTTTTTTTCTTTTTCTTCTATTAAAGATTTTTTTTGTTGCTGCTACGGCCGCATTAAAGTAATTATTATTGTATGTTCCAAGGATATGTCTACGTGTTGATCTTTTGCATTTACTTATGCACTACGAGTTGAGCAATATCAATTTCATTTTCATTTTCATTGAGTTGACTTTGCATTATAGCTGCCGAAAAAAAGTTTCTAGGAACAATATGTGGAGCAAAGCAGATAAAAACATTTTAAAAATAAATTTGTTGACAATAATAAAATGAGTATTCTTTGGAGACTTACAAACGTATAGAGAAATTAAGGTAAACGATTATCAAATGTATGTTCTAAAACTTGTTCTTTTCTTGTTTGGCAAATTCTTTTTTTTTTTTTTCAAATAATTATCTGGCGCTTGTTTTCTACAAACTACAATGCTATATGTAACAAATACATGAAACATAAATAATCAAATCAATATATATATATTTATGTTTAAAAATATATATATATATAAAGCTAACTTAATAAACAAAACTAAAAAGCAAAAAGTTGATCTGGGTAAATTGTCAATTTGGGAGTTAGCAGCCTGAAAATACATTAGAATTGCTCATTTTTGATATACAATTACAATATCTATTGGTATAATAATAATATATCCAGTAGGTATATAATTTTTAAATATAAATTCTGCCGCACAAAATTTCAGCTTTTGTTTTTAGTAAAAATCTACGCGTGAAGCACGTTTTTCGCAAATTAATTGCCATTTAAATATTTTGTGTATACTGCGTTTCTTTTTCTTTTTTTTTTTAATGTTTTTTTTTATGGACGACATTGATTTGTTTTTGTTTAAAAAATTGTTGCTTTTGTTTTTTTTTTTTTTTTTAATTTTACTCTTGTCTAATTGGCCGCTAGCTTGCGGCTGCTTTTAGCTTTGATTTTCAACTCTCCATTTTTTTTTTTGAGTGGGTTCCGCGTTCCGTAGATCATCTTTGAGCATCTGTTTTTGCGTGTCTGGATCTATGTATATAGATTAAACTGCTACATACTGCACTGTAGGAGGAGGAGTATTTACGTCTAATTCTTGTTCATACATTGAGCATTTTCGAGAGTAGTTCAATTGCGTTATTTGGCTGACTTCTGAAGCTTTTTAATATGGCGTGAAACGATTGTAGCCACCGCGATACATGGTTGCCTGATTGAAATTGGAGTAATGGAGTAACAGATGAAGAAGAAAATTGAGAATAAGTAAGTTTTTAAGATAATTTAATTTAATACTAATTCAAATAGTTTGTCAAATAATAGTTTGAGAGATAGAGGAAAAACCACTTACCCCATAGCCGGGCACGGGTCCAATTCCATGTCCTAGATAAGGGTCCGCATACTCGCGCGCGTAACTAGAAATATTTCGTTTGCGGCATATTAATTAAGTTTTTAACGATAAATTAGTTGCTATAAATATGATTTGGTAATGCTACAGATGCTTGATGACTCCACGTGGGTTAGTTTTGTTTAGTTTGTGTGTGTTTTTTTTTTTAGTTTGATATTTTTTTTTTGATTAGTGGCTCTTTTGATTCTTCCTCAGGTGTGTGTTCCATCACCACATGAGTGTCTAATAAATGATCTTTCATTCATATCATCTCTTTTACAGCTCACATGCTTCTTCTTCTCCTTTCTCTCCAGCTTCTAATAAGTTTTTATTAGTAAAAATTGTTTAGCTTCGATAGGGTTTTGCAAAATTGTTCGATTGTTAGTTGTAAGTCTTCAGTTTTCGGTTTTAGACTTTTGCTACTCTTGATAATTTATTTTATAATTTTTGAATTGAACAAAAAAGAATCAAATCAAATAAATTAGTCAAGTGTTAAGGAAATTGTAAATAAATGTAATAATAGAATAATATACCAAAATAATTCAATAACTACCAAATATATTAGATATCAAATAAAAATAGTTTTGATAACGAAATTTTCTAAAAAAACAACATAAAATACTCAGTTTCGAGTGCTGAAACCTGGATTTAATATACTTATTTAATATAATATAAAATAAAGCCGATATATTATATAAATAACATGTCTTAGAGGTATTCTTATAGAAGAATAGAGAGACAGACAGAGGACGCATATAAACAAAGATGTACATAACAGATCAGATCAATAAATATATACAAAACTTAAACAAATAAATTGTAAATCATAAATACATATTTATATAATATTTATATATTATAATAAAAATCGAAACAATAACACATAATAATTTTATTATATATTATAATAAAATACGAAACAATAACAAATAATAAAAAAAAAAACAATAAAAATTAAAATAAATTTTAAATATAATACTAATTCTCTTTACTGTTTCTAAGTAATTAAGATACATTTGTTTTTCAGAAAACTTTCTTGGAATCGATCCCAAAAACATTTGATCTATTTTGATAATTCAAACCTATGTTTAATTCACTTTTTGTTGGATTAGTCTACGTGTTAGGTTATAAAGTGAATTAAGTGTGGATTTAGTCAAGTGTTTCGTGGAGCATTTGTGGGCGATGAGTGTGAAGCAGCTGAACTGTGTCAGAGGCAGCGAACATGGCAAAACTGAGATGAAAACTTACCCCGCTACGGTGGCATAGCCAGCGAGTGCTGGCTGGGCGGCTGCAGCTGCAGCGGCCCCGTAGGCGGCCCGGGCAGCGACCGCCGTATAGGTGGTGGCCGCCGTGGCGTACGCCTGCTGCTGGGCCTGAGACAGGGGTGTCTTTAACAGCGGAGCAGTGGCCTGGAATAATGTGAAGCAAATTGTGTGTTAAAGGGGAGGTAAATCGAACAGATACAACGGCAACGACAAAACTAGCGACAGGTGATAGAGAGAGCAAAATGGCAAAAAGAGTTAAGAACCTAAACCAAAAAAAAAAAGTTTTAATAAATATATATATATATATATATATTTGTATATAATACATATACATATATATATATATATATATATAGAGAACCAAACATAAGAGGAGTGCAATCAAATTATATCAGTGCGTTTTTTTTTACTCTTTGCTTATTCTAGTAGACAGAATTATAAATTCAAGGATGTGACCAGCGAATTCAAGCTATAAACCCAAGATGCCAAAAGTCTTATGTGAGTAAATGCTACAAACAAAGTTTCAAAAGTGCAGGGATTCATAAAGAACTTATATTGTATATGTATATATATAAAGATTATAGCTAGTATTCAGTTTATAACTTAGATATGGGTGCAAGAGACAAAGCGCAGTCCCATGAAAAATAAAAAACAGAAAAAAAAACAACACACATACATAAAACAAACAATTTGAATTTGGGCACAACAAACTAATTGTCTAATGGATTTTAATATATATAATTTCATCTTTTTAATTTTCTAGCTAAAAATGATTATTTTTACCAAAACATTCTGTGGTACCGGAATGCGGTTGATCGTATGTGGGGTACTGTTTAGCGTAGTCACAGTGCGGCGCTGTAAGTTTTTCGATATATTTGGTATAATTTTTGGTATTTTTTTTTGTTTTTTTTTTTCGTTTTAGTTTTGATAATGTTGTATAGATATTTGATGCAGTAGTTGTTGTTGTTGTTGTGGTTGTTGTTGTTGTTGTTGCGTATGTTGTAACAGTCGTGAAAAAGTAACCAAAAAAAGAATACATACTTAGTAAAATTACGAAAATGTTCACAGCATTGAAGAATAGTTATTTATATGCTACTTATAGTATAGATTTAATTTAATTGATATCAGTATGTATAAGGTATAGATAGATAGATAGATAGATAGATAGATAGCAAAGCAAGAATTTCTCAAGAGAAGAAATTAAAACCAAACGAAAACTTGCGTGAATGAAATACGGAAAAGGAAAAGGAAGGAAAACATAAATTTAGATATTCTTTCGTTTCAAAATAGACAAAGACAGACAGAAAGAGAGTAAAAGAGAGCGAGAGTAAGAGCGGCATGCAGCCTGAAAGTATGCTATGCGTCTTTTTTTATGGCCGCTATTTAAAGCATTTGTTGTTGTTGTTGTTTTTTTTTTAATTTTATTTTTTTATGGAGACTACGCGTGTGATACTTAGTTGTAGAAAATGTGTTAACAAAATTAATAAGCGATGCATATAAGTAATCGCTTCATAGATAGAAATAGACGTAATAGAACAATGATAAAATTACATGAGTACGAGTATTTAAATACATAAAAGCAATTACTTATGTATGATAAATAGTATATTTTAATTTTTTTTGTTTTTGTTTTTGTTAATGACACTCGGCCCTAATTGGAATTCGTGATATATATATATGTATGCATATATTTTTTTGGTTTTGCTGTTGCACGTTTACACGCTTGCTAATGCCAACAAATTTTACAGACTTAGTTGCACGACCAGTTACCAAAGGATAAGAAACAATAGAAAAACACCATTTCTCAATGTGTGTGGGTACGTGACGTGAGTGGTATATAAAAAGTGTGTCTCAAAACTCGTCGTTAGTGTTGTATGCATTAAAAAATATATAATAAGTCGAAGGATAAATAAACAAAATCATAATAATAATAGGAACAAATAGAAAGAGCGAGAAATGTACAAACATATAGAAGAAGAATGTTCTGTTCAAAAACCATATCAAATATTGCTGTCTTTCACAAGTTACAATTGAAAGTAATGTGTGAATAAATGTGTGTGTGTACGAGAGTATAATAAATATTGTTGTTTCAAGAACGTTCTTAATACGGTTTTGTTATGTTTTACGGTTAACGTATCAATCTGAATAGGTTTCATTACATTTAATATGGCGGCTGGCTGTGCGGCTGGAACTTCAGTGACCGGTTTGGCTGCCTGTAAAATTCATATATAATATATATATGTATATATATTTATGTTTTGTTTTTTTTTTTTTTCAAGAAGTTAGGGATTTTTGTTTAGCTAGCCAGCTTTAGACTATATGTGTGTATGTAAAATATAAATGTATCTTAACATATATTACACTAATACTAAGCCTAAATGATTCGTCTTAACTAGTAGTTATTGGATTACAAGTTGTATAGACTTACCTGGAAGCGTAGATTTGGATCAGCAGCGGCTGCTAAGAAGGGATCATAGTATACGCTGTGGGTGTTTAAGTAGAAGGATAAGACAGATTCGTAGATTAATAACTAACTTGGCAAACTTCATTCAATCGATTTTCATGCCAGCTGAGGCCGATCAATATTTTCAACAATTGTTCATCAATGTTTCTCAATTGTTATTTCATTGATCTGACTCGACTGTCATTTGATATATATAAATATATGTTTTAATATATATTTATATATATATATATACAAAGCACTTAAAAGCAAAATTCAAAAATTTTTATATATATTATTTTCTCTTTTTTTTTTTTTTGTATTATATTATTTTCATTAATCTTTTTTAACGCACTTGTGTGTGGATTTTGGTTTGGGCGTTACGAACAGAAGGTGACGGCAAAGTTTTGGCGTAGAAAAATTTTGTAATTTAATGCGAAAACTTTGCCTGCGCCCTTTTCTGTTGTTTTTCTTTTTGGTTTTCTTTTAATATTTATTTTTTGTACCGGGTGTACATTGGGTAAAATGGCTGAAACTCAAGGTGTAACTGAAAACGTAAGAAGGCCCTAACTGCAGGTTGCCTAACTTGAACCCAACTCAAGCCTAAATTACCTAGCATCTAACTCTAAGCTGCCTCTTCTACTCCCTCGGCCTGTGCTACCTAGGCTAACTGATGACGAGGTGATTATTGGATAATGCATATGCACATGTAAATCATAAGTAGAACACTAGCAAGGATAATCAACCATAAGTGGTACGAGTACGAGTATACAATACAAATTGACCCGATTCTACAAACAAACTCTTCGACCTCTGCATTTAAATAGACAGAAGAGACATTCATGCACCTAGCTAATTAGTTGGGTAGAGTTTCGTATAAAATGGTAGCATTATCATTGTTATCATTGTCAGTCATACGCTATTATTTAGTTATAGAACAGCAGCCACAAAGATGGAACACAAAATTATTTAAACGGGTGTATTTGGAAATAAAAATATATAAATAATTATTTGAGATATATAGAGGAAACATGCGCGACAGCAGCAGCAGCAGACGCAGACGCATCAAAAAACATTTCTTTGTAAATTCAAGTCAATTTCAAAATTCATCATACGCCTAGTGGTACACAATATACAATATTACGTAGGACCCTTGAACCAAAGTAATCAAAAACTTATACGATTATTAAAATACGAATGCCAAAAAAATGCCAAAAACTGCTCTCAGTCAAGAATAAATATGTTTTTGGATATTTAAGTAGTTAATGTAGTTGTTGGTTGGGCGTGCGTTAATTGGTAGCTGCTTTGGTAGCTGTTGTTTGTTGTTGTTGTTGTTGTTGTTTGTTGATTTTGTACAAGAGACAAGTCTAGACTTGCGATTTAATTAGATGGTACATTAGGCAAATGTGACGCTATGCATATATAGTTGGATATACTTATAAAAACGTTACACACACAAGGTAGCTAAATATTTCAAAAGAATCACCGCATAGACCAAAAAATTGAGAGACAAAAACAACGTTAAAGCTATAAACAAATTTGCGCTCGAAGATGGGAGGTGGGGAGATGGAAATGGAGTGGACTGGAGTGATGAGGTTAATATATGGGAGGGATAAGGATAAGTTAATAGTTTGTGAGCAGCTGCAATACTAGCAGCAGCAGCAGCAGCAGCCCGTACAACATGGCGTATGCGTAATTATTCGTTGCATGCAATACAGCGAGCCAGTTGTTGTTGTTGCTGCAGCTGCCGCTGCTGTTAGTGCAGCTTTGAGTTGGCATTGGTTTTGAGTAAGCGTTCGAGAGCGAGCGTAGACACCACATGAACAAAAAGTAAGTGCGCTAAAACTACATTCAATATATAGAGATTATTCAACTAAAAAAAAATAAATAAATAAATAAATTAACAAGATACAACTAGAGCTACATGGCGTTTTCTCTTTATGGCGATTTTTGCGACGACGACGTTTGTTTTTTTGTTTTTGTTTTCTTTTTTTTTTTTTTTTGTTTTTTTGGGCAACGTGGACTGGGCTCTACTTACGGCGCAAATCCATGCAAAGCTGCAGCGCTGTTGGCCGCATTAGCCGACGCTGCCATGGAAGCAGCAGCCGCAGCAGCAGCGGCCGGCGTTTGGGATGCCGTTGCAGCTGATAGCCGTGCCGCGTACGCGGCGGCGGCAGCGGCGCTCGCACTGCCCGCCACACCTGAGTTCTGTGCGGCTGCGGCCGCTGCCAGCGATTGCTGCAGCGCCGAGTGTTGCTGAGCGGCAGCAGCCGCAGCACTGCCAGCGGCAGTGGGCACGGCAACGGCCTGCAGCGTTGGCTGCAGCTGGGCTAGTTGAGGCGCGAGCGCATGCGCATGGGCATGCGGATGTGTGTGAGCGGCGGCGGCGGCGGCGGCAGCGGCGTGCTGTGAGTGCTGGGCAGCGGCGGCGGCGGCGACTGCGGCATGTTGTTGCTGTTGCTGCTGCTGCTGTTGTTGCTGCTGTTGTTGTTGCTGCTGCTGGTGCTGCTGTTGCTGCTGTTGCTGGTGCTGCTGCTGTTGGGCGGCCACGGCAGCGGCGGCCACTTGACGTTGCTGTTGCTGCTGAGCGGCGGCAGCGGCGGCTGCCAGCGCCGGATGATGGTGCGGATGATGGTGATGGAAGGGTGTGGCACCGACCACGCCCATGTGTCCACGTTGTATGGCAACTCCACGCATGGCAGCGGCTACGGCGGCTGTGAGGCGGCCAAAACGATTTTGTTTTTGGATTTTGATTGATTTTTTTTTGTTTGGTTTTTTTTTTTTTTTTTTTTTTGCAACGATTTGTACACAACATTTTTACCAGTGTGTATGCATGTGTGAGTGTTGTCAGTTTGTGTATGTGTGTGTGTGTGGGTGTGTGTATACACGCATTACATTTTATATATGTTTCGTGTGTATTTGTGTGTGTGTGTGTAATTGTGTTCGTGTGCAAAAAGTAGAAAAAAGGAAAAGAAAAGAACATAAAATGCATGCGGTTAGTTTCTCTCTCATTATATAAGTAAATTTATATAATATATATTTATATATATATATATATAGTATATAGCATATAGTATATGTTTAGCAAATACTAGGCAATATGTAGTAACTGTTTGAATGTATAGATATTTAAGTATCGATTGAGTTTCAAATGATGTTGTTGGTATATACATATAACAATACATAAGACATACGTGAGTCAGTCATATAAAGGGGAATTCAGTTTCAGAAACATACTTAATTAATATTATATAACATTGAATTACCAAGAAATGCTACGCAGTTTTGTTTTTATGTTGAGTGTATTAATTTATATATAAGTATCTATATATATATACGATTTATTTTAATATGACCATCCATTAACAATACGAAAAACATTAGACCGATCTTCAGTTCAGAATAAAAACATATACATATATAGAGTTTGTATTTTACGTGTGTATGCGGCAAGACACTTTGTTTATACAACTTATTGCAATTAATGTTTGGTCAAAGGTATTCAGAAAAGAAAGCATAATATATGTAGATTCATAACGTTTATGTGGAAAGTTGTATGATTCATAGTATTAAGAACCTTAAAACCTTAAAATACAATCAAAACTAGGTAAAAAACACATTTACTAATAAAAACGATACTGATGGTGCCGAATGGATTAAAATTTACGTTTACAGATATTATACAGTTATGAGCATGTGAGAACGATAGCATCTGTGTCCAAATTAATCCAGCTTAAAGCATTCAGCACAATCTGTCAACTATCAATGGAATCATTGCCACTCGACATGTAATTAAAAATACATTTTGTGTTGTTCATGACAAACAATTAGCTGTCAGACCGCAATAAATTGGACAAGAGCGCTGCGCTCTGCTGGCCATAATTGGAGATCTAGCAAGAAGAATCTATACAAATGCATTTCAATGCGAAATGCGGAATGCGAAAATCGAAATACAAAAATTAATTATTGAATATATCAGGCAAAATCAAATTGCAAATTTATTTGGCTAGTATGCGAATCAAATTCGATTTTGCTATTTAAATACCAATTAAAAGCTTGGCATAGATAATATTTGCATGTAATATTTGGATATCCAGAAATTTTATGGCCCATTTCCGATTGCAATTACCAAAAGTTAATTTCCAGTTTTGCTATTTACAAATAAAAAGCATTAGAGCCAAGCAATCAAAGTTCAGAATTTCGGGCTGTATCATTTTGAAGCATGCAAGAAATCGTCTCAATATTTGACAACAATTTCTAGGCCCAATAACCATTTCCATTTCCATTTTCATTTTATTTATTTTACTTTCATATTTTTGATAATGAAAACACAAAAAAAAAGAAATTCAGACGTGCAAAATTGCAAAGTAAGTAAAAACATATCAAGAGTATAAACAGTTAGGAAAATTTTAAGAAATATATGTATAGAGCGAGAGCGAGAGAGAGACAGAGAGAGAGAGAGACAGAGAGAGAGAGAGTTGCTAAAAACTAATGAACTAAATGAAATGCCTTTTATAAAATGAAGCTTGCTTCGCAAAAATTTGTCTACCGTCACACGATATAGGGCACTTTATAAACTACGATATAATGTAGGTAAGTACACTATGGTTAAAGCTAAGAACCTTTCCATACTTAAGAGCTAATTATAGTTGTCAGGTGAAGTTGACACTAGTTGATTGATTGGTTGGTTGGTAGATTGATTGATTGATTGGCTGATTGATTGGTTGATTCTAGGGTTGTGTTTGCTTGTGTTCGCCTAGCCGTAGAACAATGCAATCTCAAGGGCGTCCAACAGGTATGCAATATATAGAGTACTTAGCATATAGTCAAACCCAAATGCTTAACCAAAATAACAAGACAACAAATATATATGTAGGTAAGTATATGGTACAGATCTCAAAACTAAGTTTGTTGCTTGCTTGTTATGCCTGTGTATGTGTGGGTGTGTGTGTAGTAACTACGTATGTGTGTGTGTGTGTGGTTGTCTCTTGTGGGAAGTCAACGAGTTCTCTCAATTTTTGAATTCTGCTTTTTTTGGCGCATACACTCAGAGAAATGCGATCGACAATTCAATTCAATGTACCTCCGCCGTGTCGTTGCTGGTGCTGCAGTTTGCGCCGTCACGGCTGCTGGGAGTGCGCTATGCGCCGGATGGCGGGGCGCCAACACAATGGGCGTGGCTGCTGGCGTTGCTGAGGGCGTGGGCGCGCTGTGCAGTGCGGATGGCACCGTTGCCGCCTGCGCCACCGACAGTGGCATCGGCAGCGCCATCGGCGTCAGCGTCGGCGCTCCGGCACCAACCGGCGCACCCAAAAATGGCCAAGCGGCGGCCACGGGTAGCCGATAACCTTGAGGTTCACATATATGTTCATAAATTTTGTTAGATTGTATTTGTATCATTCGATGAAACAGTGGATGAATCAGGGCTAAATGTGAATGCGTGTCTGTCGCAAACACACACACACATATATATAAAGAGATTATATATGTGTGTGGGTGTGTGTGTGTGTGTGTGTGTGTGTGTCTTATTTACATTTCGAATCGTGGGATGCAGTGATTGGGACGTCGTTCTCTTCGTTCGACTCGGTTTCGTTTTTCTTTGGTATCGAGCTTAGATCTAGTGCTAAATAAAGCTGCTTAGATCGCGACGAAAGTTAACAGTTTTCATACATTCGTGTTTGTAGTTGCGATGCATGGATGTGTGTGTGTGTGTGGATGTGTGTTTGAGTGTGTTTGTTTATACATAAGTAAGAAGTAATTACGCTAAGGAGCATTGCCGACAATGTTCAGACCAAAGAACCAGACCAAAATATGTCAAAACATAAAACGAACTAAGGACATAAAAACAAAACGCACATACAACAAAACTGATTAAATAAATGTGTCAAACAAAACGATATTGATTGTTCAGATATGTATATAAAATTATAGTAAATATATATATATAAATATATATTTATTAATAGTGTATATATATATATAGTAGTTAAGTAGTATGCATAAGACAACACAGCCGCAATATGCTAAAATTCATAACCATTATTAGATGATCACAGGATCATCAGCATCATTAAGTCTAGAAAGAAAATGGTGACGCGCCTGATTTAAAATGGGGTTTACGAGCGGTAAGTAACGATAGTTGTTTAATTCAATTTGTTTAAATTTACTTTTCATTCGTGTTTTGTTTTCTATTTTTGGTTTAATTCTTTTTTTTTCAAAATTTGGCAAATATGGAAAAAATATATATAAAAGAAAAGATTACATTAAAAAAACATCATCAAATATTTAGTATTGTAAAAAAATAGGTTTACGATTATATTATATGCAAACAGTTTAACTTCGAACCTAACGATATAAGTCAATAAATCTATTAAATTTGCATTTAAGTGGAGATTGAATGGCAAATTGAAAATGTTTTCTCGAACTGTCAAAGATCCCAGAGTTACAGTACTTTTCACTTGAATAGAACTGCCTAGCATATCATATATGTATGTATATAGTTATATTGTCGTTGTTGTCTTTTTTATTATGTACTTGGTTTCGCTTACACTCTAAAAATATACCAAGGCTTATACTTAAATTAGGAACTGAACGGGTCTCGTATACATTAAAGATAACTTAATTTCTCTGAATAGTTATGTGTGTGTGTGTCTGTGTGTGCGTGTGTGTGTGTGTGTGTGTGTGTTATTTGAGAATTTATAACAAAATACACGGCAAGCAATAAATACAAAATACAAATACAGCAAAAGTATACAAATAAAACGTGACAGAACGCTTACCTTCAGGCCATTGTACGCAAACTATAGCCAGTTGATTTATTGGATTCGATGTAGTTGTTGTTGTCGTTGTTGTTGTTGTTGTTGTTGGCATGGAAAAATCAAGAGAAAACTTAAAATTAGTTTTACATTTAAATTGCGATTTTATGCATATATATATATATATATACAAAGATTTTCATAGACATGACACGCAGGATCAATAACATTTACAAGTTTGGCCCGTGCTAAATGCAGTTGCGGGATTTCTATATTTTTTGTGGATGAAAGCTTGCGGGGAGAAGGGGTTTTAGTTGTCAGCACACAACATGCATTTCGACTTGAATTTAATAAATATCTTCTTTTTTATTGTACTTTGCTCGGAGCCATTTCGTTAATCAAATTTGGACTTCACATGCTTTTTGCCAATTTCTGTCTCTTCGATCAAATTTGAGTTATGCGCGCACAAAAGTATGCAATGAAAAAGTGAAATGCTTCACAATGATGCAAATGCTAGTTAAATAACAAATAAGCTGTCTCTCGCGCTTCCGCTATTTGCTAAACAATTTATTCTCTAAGCAAATACATGACGAGGAGGGAGTAATCGAAAAGTACATTAAAATAAATGTCAAATAGACAGGCAGAGTCAGAACTGTTATTTCTGTTGGTTGGGCGCATTAAGTTGAACATGTCAAAGGATCAACAAAAAAAATACTATATATATATATGTAAATATTCATATATGTAGGTTTAGGTCGAAGTTTACATACAAAGTAGAAGGCAAAAGTTTCTGCAAAATGTATGGGTGAGTGAGAGTGTGTGAAAGAAACACATTTGCATAAGACACAGCAAGTAAGCAACAAAACTACGACCAAAGCACATGAAGGACAAGAAGGCATCTGGAGTTGGTAAGAAGTTTTTTGATTTTTTTTGCTTCTAAATTTATGTGTATGCCGCAACATGTTTGCAACGTTGTGTGCTATTTTCTTTGTAATTATCCTTACTGCCACTCCGCTCCACCATGCCACCCGTTTGCCTTTCCCAACGTAACGAGCAATAAGAACAGCATGAGCTTCTGCCTTCACTCCTGCCATGGCTAATGCTGCCAGGCAAGTGAAGCCAGTTCGAAACGTGATAAAGTGAGTGCTTCCCTGTCGCTTGCCCCACTAGTCCGCTTATCCGGCCAAACTATTACTACCTTTCGGTTTGTCAGACTATCTGTCTGTCTGTCCGTCCGTCTGTCTGTCTGTCTCTCTGACTATTTCTATAATATGCTGGCAGCCGCATAAATAGCTAGGCGTCCCAGCGGACACACTGCTTGCATTTAGTGCAACGCAAATGAAGCGCATTACGTGCACATGGCAGAGAGCAGTGGGGAGAGCTGTGGCGAGGAGGACGAACCAGGCTGGAAAAGCCAAGCCACGGCAAAGGCACCTAAGGCAAAAGATGCTGCCTGCAGCCACAGCCATAGCCGCATCAGCATGTGCAGCATCTCATCTCCAATCTGTGAGTCTGTTCGCCTGTTCGTCTGTTCGTCTGTTGGTCTGTCCATCTGCCCGTTTCGTCTGCTGGCGATACAAAAGCATTTTGCATGTCCTGTCCACATGAAGGCAAAAACTCCGTGGGAGCAGCTGCTGGCTACATTTCAGCTGCTTCCCTTTTGCTTGCTCAGTTCTCCTTAGTTTTGTTTGGTTGGGTCCGGGCTTGGTTCGGTTTGGGTTTGGTTCGGTTTGGCTTGCGTTGGGTTGGTAATCGGCTTATCGTATTTGAGCGAAACTAAAGTATAGATTTTGCGCTGTGAATACTTTTTAATGGCAACTTGCATGGAAAGACGATTTAATCAGCAGTATTATTTATTATACATGGCATGGAAAACTTTCTTGCTGCTGTTTTTTCGCCGTCTCTCTCAGTCAGTCTTTCCTCTTTTCTTTTTTTTTTTGGTAAAAGAGCAAACTTTGAGGTAACCGCAAGCTTAAATAAAAACGTGTGTACTGCAAAAGTAACATTAAATAACTAAGAACTTCTAACTGACAAAACTTGGCATAAGAAACCACACGACGAGACACGGGTATATATATGTATATATATATATAGAGATGATGCAGTTGCTGCTGTCAAATGAAGTAGTACGTACAGATAGAACAGAACATTCATAGAAATCATGGACAGTATTCATGCTGGGACTGTGAGTGTAAATGCATGTATGCTTAGATAATATCGTTTAGTTGTTGGTATTACAGGTGTTTTCGAGTTGTTTAGCCAATATTGGGGTTTGTATCATGCCACCGTTAGCGTGCAACATGCCAGGACAATGTTGACTATAGAGTTGGGTGCTATATAGTATAAGGGTTACACTGGATCATGATTAGGTGCCTATGGCTATGGACAACATTAAGTGGGTTAATTATGCACGAGCTATTATTGTTTATTATTGTTTTTTTTTTTTTGGTTTTTTTTTGTTGTTTGCAAGCAAGTTACAAGACAAAACACAAATGCAATTTTCCATTTATATTTGTATTTCTCTGGTTCGCTCACCTAGAGCTGGAGCCGGTAGGGCACCGTCTTTGGTCAGTACAACTGTGTGTGTTGGTGTGTGAGAGAAAACAAAATAAAATAAAGGTATTTTTATTTCGCAATTATCAGATTGTTGTGTGTTCAATCATCAGTAATCAGTAATCAGTAATCAGTTTAATAATACAAAAAAAAAAAGAAATTGAAGGACAAACACTGAAAATCCATAACTCCGGTTAATAGAACGAACAAGGCAAATTCTTATCAAACATTTGTATGTGTGTGTGTGTGTATATATGTATAGATGTGCTTAGGTTGTTTGGTTAGCAACCGCAAAATCGGCTAAAGTTGTTAGTATGGCAATTCAGTTAACAAGTTTTTGATTGCCTAACGCCTTGGCATACGTCTTCTTATCAACAAGTTCCTTCAAATTAAATCAAAAGCAATAACAAATTTCCAAGACCAAACATTTTCATTAGGAAACATTCGCTCAGTTTTGCTAACATTGCATTTGCAGCCACCACAGAACTTTATGTGAAAAGTTCAACTTGAACAAAGAAAAAACAAATACAAATACAAATACAAAAACAAAAAGAAACGAAAACTGAATTTTTGAAAAACGAAATCAACGAAATTTATATCAACACTAAGCGCAACAACGGCAATGGCCAGTCAAATATTATGGCAGTTGTGTTAAAGTTTTTTTTTATTGTTGTTGTTGTTGTTGTTGTTGTTGCTGTTGTTATTTAAGTTGCCTTTTGCGTGCTTCTCATTTCTTATAGTTGTTCTAGGCCAGCCGTAATTGCATTTCTTTGCTCAACATTTAAACTTGTTTCGCTACATAGCTTACACTTAGTTCTATATAGGTGTTATACATGTGTGTGTGTGTGTATGAGTGTGTTGGTGTTTATATAAATGTGTGTGTGTGTGTATGTGTTAGAGCAACTTACCGTTGGGTACTGCTGTCACTTTTTTGGTTTGTACACGTGCAGTGGCGTTATTCACCTTCACAATGGTTATTGGTAACGAGAGAGTTCGAGTAACGAGTAGAGTTGAGTTGCAGCGAGCGTGGTGGGTTTTTTTTGGTGGTGAGTTTGTTGTTGTTGTTTTAATATAATGTACGCATTATATAGATTTTTTGGTTTTGTAAATTATAGTTTAATCGCATATCGCATGTACAGAGAACGTAGAAATAAATTATTTGTTAGTTAACAATTACAATTGCATGAGGTTTATATATATGTGTGAGTGTGTGTGTGTGAGTGTATGTGTATGTGGTTAAAGCTGTGAAGGCGACTTAATAGAAACTTGATTTTTAACAGCTAAAACCCATTTCCAATATTTGTGCCTGAAGTTCATGTACTCTCTCTCTCTATATCTCCCGCTGACAGCCTTTAATATTCATATCCTTTACACTCGCACAATCGCATTTCCTCTCCATAATTAGGCAGCTTTCAGGTTTCACAATGCAAATAAAATTGATATCAAAAATCGAAATAATTGCCGTCTCTTGTGGGCCGCAGTTAAATTGTTTAAATATCAGTTGGCACTTTACGCATTTTCAGCATATTTTAAATGGCAATTATTTGCGGCTGCCCACTTAACATAAATACAGGAATGGGTGCGCGCAGACAGACAGACATCAAGGAAATGCGAAATGAACACAGAAAAAAAGTAATTAATTTTTAATTAAAGGCAAATAAAAAAGGCTGCGCATAATTTAAAAATTAATGAGCATTCGATTAAAATGCGAAATCAAAGTGCGCCGACCATGTGTGAATCCGATTTTAAATACGCTTTACATTGCCAAAAAGCACAATCAATGCGCAGCAAATTTAATATATAAAGAAAAGAAATATAAGCAAAATAAATAAAACTCTTTCTGCAATGCGAAAAGACGTGAAAACTATTTCACGTCACGTAGACACGCAAGCGCCGAGACTTGAAAGCCAATTCCTTCAAAACGAAATTCTTTTCCCTACTCTCTCGCTCCATATATAAAGAAAGTTGTGATAGTTTTGCAATTAGTTCTAGATAATAGCTGCCCATGTGAACGGGATGTAACTAAGTGTGAGTGTGTGTGTGTGTGTGTGTGTGTATGTGTGTGTGTGTGTGAGTGGTTTATGGTATTGCTTGCATGCACCCACCTCGATTTTGCGTCCCTCAACCACGGTGCCGTGTAGACGTTCGCGTGCTCGTTCTGCATCGTTGCTGTTAGCGAATGTTACAAAACCGAATCCCTGCCATTCGCAATCAAACATGCAATTAAAAAACATATAGAGTATATAAGTATATGCGTATACAGAGATATACACATATTCAGGTAGAGTATAGTATATGGTATATAGTATATAAAGTACGATTTCAAAACAAGGTTGGCACCAAGTCATACGGCTAAAAACTACAATATAGTACACACGAAACAGAATGTGGGGTAGGGTGGGAGGGGGGCGCCATGGGCATGCGGGCCTCAGCATCTTGGGACATGCGTCGCCGCCTTAAATTATGCACATTTTTCACATTTTTCGTGTTGTATGGCAACAGCGCCCGTTGCTATGCAATTATATTTGTGAGCGGCGTCTGCTTAACGGTACATTGAAGTTTTGTCGTTACAACTTCTGTTGTTGTCGGCTGGCATTGGGGCGCATAGGAAAAGGACATCCAAGCGATATTTGTAGCCAGAACACAATGGTTCAAGGTTGTCCTGGCAACGTCGCCGGACAAGAGGACATCACTTCAGTTAACAATGGCTCAAGTGCCCGCCCGCCCGCTCTGTGCATAATTTAAATGAATCGTGCAACAGGATAAAGGATACATCCTGTGAACTTACCTTGCTGCCGCGCTCGTTGAAAATGATTTCCACGTCCAAAATGGTGCCAAATTGCTAAGGGCGAACAGAATTTAGGTTATGATTGTTGGAAATTGCTACAATTACTTCTCCAGGCTTACCCCAAACATGGCACGCAGGTCGGGATCCCTGAAGCGAAACGGTATATTAGAGACGTGCAAGCGCTTGGGCTGACTTTTGGCATCCAGCGATGCAGCGGCAGCCGCGGCGGCTGCCACTGACGAGACCGACTGGGCCGGGACTAGAGCATTGCTTAGACTAGTGACCACATTGGGCGATTGCACGGTCGCAGTCATAATGCCGCTGGCCGCGTTTATATGAGCAATCACCTGTGAGGCGCTGGCGGACACGCCGCAATTTGCAATACTATCCAGACCGGCTGTGGGCAGTAGTCCTGACGAGACGCTGCTGCTGGTTGCGGCCAAAGCGCCCGATGCTATGGAGCTGGCTGTCACCGAGGTGGCGGCTGTGGGACTGCTGCTTAAGTTGATCTGTTGTTGTTGCTGCTGCTGCTGCTGCTGTTGTTGTTGTTGTTGCTGCTGTTGTTGTTGTTGTGCAGCTGGTGGTGTTTGCAGCAGCGGCTCACCGCTGGCAATAGGTGATGTGTTGCCCGAAACGTTGCCATCGTTCGAGATACTATTACTGTTGCTGTTGCCATTGAGCGCGGCTGCTGCTGTCGGTGCGACTGAAACGCTGGACGGTGAGCTGCTGAGCGGTGAACTAGGCGTGCCACAACCACCACCACCGCCACCGCCACCACCGCCGCCGACGCCGCCACCACCAGTACCGCTGCCACCTCCACCGGAATGGGGCAGTGCTGAATTCTGCTGGGCCTCCGCTGCCTCGTTGGCAATCAATACTGTGGACTGTGTCAGAAACGCAAAGAGAATAAAATGAAAAAGCAAATTAGTATAAAGCGTTTGACTTGTAGATTATTCTTAAACTAAATCTCATTGCTTGAATGCTTGAATAACAAAATTTCAAACATTTCCCTGAGAGTCTACCCTGCAGCTATTAAATAGTATCCGACAGAAGTCAGTATATCCTACATACACATATTCTTGATATCTCTGATAAACTAATACAACACATCTGTCTGTTTTTGTATGTGATTAATAGATATCTTAACAAAATTAAGTCTTATCTATGCATTTATTCTTACTCAAGTTGTTCAGTGTCATTTCATTTCACATAATTTGCATCTATACAATAGTTATTCACTTGAATTGCGTATAAATCAAATTTGCAATACTATTTACAGACCCATTGGAATTTTAAAAATTTAATTATGCTTAAGTTCTGGGCTCTCACAGGATTTCAATACACAAATTGACTGAAATACAATATCAACAATGTATTTGTTAGCACTTGCTTTTGTAACTGCTGAAATGCTGTAGTAATGCAAAATGTATTATTGATAATTGGTGAAATGTAGATGCATTTGTAGGGGCAGTAGTTGACGACGTTGTTGTGGTTGCTGCAGCTGCCACATGGAAAATCGAATGCGAACAAGTGCCGCAATAAATAAACAATTGAAATGAAAATACAATTTTCAAGTGGTTTGTAGACTGTGGCACACACACACGCACGTTATGCACCGCTACGTGCAGCCATTGTGTGTGTGTGAGTGTGTGCGTGTGTGGGTGACCCAATAAAAAAGAAAGGTTACAGAGCGCATACAGAGAGAGAGATCGGACAGACAAACTGTCGAACCCAATGCAAATGGCACATTTGTGGCACAGACTTTTGTTGACTTATGCAATAAAACTGTCGCGCAAGTGCAGCAAATGCCCCGCCCATGCGCTCCCTGCAACCAAATCCCAGCTATGTCCCTGCGGATATGTTTGCATTTATATTTTTGCATTATTAAAACTGAATATGCACAGTGGCATGTTGCCTATTGGCATTGTTGTCAGTCAACCAACCATGCCACAAGCCATGTGTCTCCCTCACTCCCTCTCCATCTCTCTCTATCGTTATCTGTCGTCTGTGGGTTTGAATAATTTCATATTATTGTCAATTTACGCACACGATGAAAATGCATTGCCAAATGCAATAACATCAGCTAAGAGCATATAAATTCGATTTGCTGCCCCGCCGCCCCCCAAATGTAGGCAATAGAAATGGCGCTAACTTAATTTTAGGGATACGTTCGCTATTTCATATTAAATGCGCATTGTTGACACATAAATTAAAGCCAATTCCTTTTGTAAACATGTATGGATATTGTGGCAAACTATTCGCTATACGATTTCGATTGCATGTTTAGCGCACATTTTCTTCCATTCTTGCCTTGGATTCATTTGCCGGCGGTGAGGTAAAGTGAAATAGCGTGAAAAACTTTAGCCGTATAAATGGCTAACGATAACGTAGGCAGATCCTGAAAATGAAGTGGGGGCCGCCGCTGGAATTCGAGTTGGAATTGGAATTGGAATTGGGATTGGGATTGGGTTACCCTAAAATGACATTTAACGCTTTTTAGTTTATAAAATGCCTGCAGTGAGGCACGCGACGCGGTGCCAGCAGCAAAAAGGTCGCTGCTCGCATGTTTGCATAAATTTCAAAAGGAAAAGCCAAGGAACAAGGAATTTTGTGACACAACAACGACAGAGGCATACTCTATTCAATGTGTAATGGCAGCTAAATAAATATTGTTTGCTTCATAATTGTTTAGCTTTGACTACAACTTATGCAAGAATAGATCTTTCGAACTTCTTATATCATGTATCATAAATATTTGTATAACCAATATGCCGCTTTATATTGCTGAGCAGAGTATAGGTCGATCAAAATCAAAGGGTTGACATGCAAAAGAACTTGAGAATTTGAGCTAAATGTTTTCAATTGAATGCGAAAGGTGTTGGCATTTCCTAAGCAAAATTAAATTACCCTAAATTTGAGAATTATTTCGTATTCAGACTGGTTAACATACTTCAAGTATTTAATAGCATTTATGCATTAGCTTAGTACTAAATATTATATGAATCAGATAATCATAATACGTCTTATAACATTTTAAATTAATTATAATTTTAATAAGTCCGCTGTAAGACCAAGCTTACCAGCACGCACAAAAAAAAAGAATGCATTTTGTCTCCACTTTTCTTTCTCTCAACTCAAGTTTCCAAAAAATATATATATATAAACCTAGACAATTGTTATGCAGAACAACATTGTTGAGAGACGCGCTGGGAATGACAATGCGTAAGCTGCAATGAATGCGTCGCACTAACTACGTGGGTTCTGTATGACTAAGTAGCAACTTTTGCTTAATGAAGGCGCTGGTCAGCAAAAAGGCATCAAAAAAGAGAAGAGAACAAAAAAAAAAAAGAGAAGAAGAAGAAAACTAAGCTGCAGAAACCCAGAGCAAGCATGAAACCGAAAACCAAACTCATGAAACGTATATCCCAATTGTTTGGATTGCTCTAGAGTTTTTCTTCTCTTATTTTGTTATTATTTTGTTTTTTTCTTTTTCACTGTTTTTTGCCTCTGTTGACTGTTTATTTTATTATAATTTTTTGCAGTTGCTGTGTTGGCCAAACTCACAATGCTGAGCACATTCTGTGGGGTATGCGGTAGCTGCTGCTGTTGCTGCTGCAGTTGCTCCATCGCGTGTCCATTTGTCAGAGGTGCGGGTGGCTGCTGCTGCTGCTGTTGCGTGACCAGCGTCGTAGCAGTTGTTCCTGTGCCACTTGCTTGCACTGGCAGTGCGGCTGGAGTTGGGGCTGCGGTCCCATTGCTAATGCTGCCATTGTACTGTGTCTGTTGTGTTTGTTGTTGTTGTTGTTGTTGTTGTTGTGTTGACAGATTTGTCTGTGATAAATTTGCGGATAACAACAAGGATTTGCGTTTAGTTGGCATTACAGGCGCATTCATAGCTGTGCATGTATATATCTATATACATATATATTTATATAGATATATATGAGTGTGTATGTGTGTGAGTGTGTGTGTGAGAGAGAGTGTATAAGTGACACAAGGACTACGATAGGCAGACGGTCAGGCAATCAACCAAACGACCAACACCAAAAAAATTGCTTAGTATATAAGTACATTGCAAATATGTATACAAGTAATTAAATATTTATATATGTATATATAACTAATACATATTCAACTGCATTTGCCATTGTTTAGTTGCTTTTAATTTTTTTTTTAATTTTCTTTTTTTTTTTTGGTTTATTTCATTTTGAACATGCCTCGAATACAGCTAGCGTATTGTTAATTATATAAGTAGTATATATATATATATGAAAATAGTGATATAACAAAATGCGAAAAACTAGAAAATGATTTAACAGTTTTGTTTTGTGTATATTTTATACAGTCTTAAACTAAGATATATATATATAGATGTAGGTATATTTATTTATGTATCAAAAAACCATACAATACATGTCAAAGGATTATATTTATTCAAATTGCACACACACACACATGTGACTCCATCAACCAGTCAATATCAATAACAATTCATCAATCAGTTTAGCAAACTGTCAAACTTAAAGCATAGCTAACATTGTGGATTGGAAGGGGGTAAATAACTAACAGCAAGTGAGAGCCAGATATATAGAGAGTACATATATATATACGTATATATTTTTGAGAGAAATATATATTAAATTAGATAAATGATCTGTAAATACATCATGCGGCCAACACATATTATGTTTGTTTATTATCAAAAAAGGAGTTGTTTGAAAAATAAATTTATAGCTGTATTAGTTTCAACACGGCGCCACAACCAACTGGGCGTATGCGTAATTCAATATTTTTGATTTAACACCTCAACTACGTTTATACATTGGATTTATTGCAGACTCATTCTCTTCGAGTATCTGTCGAACGGAAGCAACTAAATTGAACCAGATTTGTCGAGGCTTTACGCTCATAGTTTCAGGCGCTAGAGACAGAGACAGAGACAGAGAAATGTTGTCTTGTTATCTGTTTGTTGTCGTTTCTTGCCCATTTCGCCTGAAGCAATTCAGAAGGCATTTGTTCAGCTGTCGTCGCTCGCAGTTACTTCTGTCCGAGTACATGTCTATGCATGAGTTATGTTTTATTTATGATAGCAGTTTGTTTCTATTATTGTGCAGTTACTGCTATTGCAATTGCAATTGTTCAATTCGTATTTAATTCAGATACAGGAAATACCACTAGACTAATTGAATGTATTTACATGTATATGCTAGCTAATGGAGTGTGCAAAATCAAGTGACGAAGTAATGACAGCTCAATTATTGACAATAGACTAAATACAAATTAGCTAAAGATATATAAAATATATATATAAATTTCAAAGATTTTCCCAGCTTAGTTACTTTTAGGAGTTTGGTTTAAGTTTAGTTTCTGAATATCTAAGTTTTCTAAATTTTAGCTATGAGCCTCCCTTGCACCAACAAAATCCCATTTAAATATATTTCATATTTTATAGATGATTTGTGTATTTAAATAAAACTTGGTCTATGACATCTTTAAACGATTCACTGTAGGACAACAAATGGCTAGATATATTTGCAAATTTATGCCTATATTCACAAAGTTAAGTTCAACTACATAACGACAAAAACAGAAACAGAAGTTAAAGACCGAAATTAAACAACAACAAGCAATTTTATTGCCAATAATTAAATATTTGATTATTTATTGCACATGGGAGGCCAAAGTTCGCCCAACATTTAAATGCAAACAATTAAACAATTGCGTAAGTATGTGTTTGTATGTGTGAATGTATGTGCGTGTGTGTGTGTGCGTGGCATTGTGCAGCACACAAATTAAATGTTACACAAAGGCTTAGCTCAAAAAATGAAAAGCTCAACACTTAAATTATTCAAATGCTCGAATCAATTTTCATAAACAAATAAGCACATGCCGCCGCTCAAATAACAAACGTCGCAAATATTAAAAAATTAAATTTGTCCGACAATTTTTGATTCCATAAAAAAACTCAGCATATTATTCGTTAAATAAATGAAGAGCATAAAATATTTAAGATTCATTTAATTTAAATGCTTGAACTGATTCCCTTAAGGCCGCATCAAATAATGTGAATTAAAGATTTTAATTTTATATTTGTTTGTCTTTGTTTACTCCAAATGAATTAGTTAGTTTTGTTGCGCTCGCCTATCGCATTGGCTTGTTGAATTTTTTTTTAATGAGAAAATAAAGAAATTGTGAGCGCAGTAAGCCACACAGAGCTCAGGCGAGTGTCCTTCGGCGCTTGCTGCTGCGCATAAACAACAACAACCCGAGCGACGTGCTGGACCAGCCCCAAAAGTATGCAACACAAATATGAATGCTAAATTGTGAGCTTGCAGAGCTTATTGACTACAGCTGCTCTGTGTTTTTGCAAAGCACGTGATCAAATATGTAAAAGAAACAATAACTAACATGAACGCTTTGTTGAGTGTGTGTGTGTGCGTAAATGTGTGTGTGTGTGTATGTTTGTGCATAGTTATAGGCACAGTCAACGACTACATAATGGCAAATCAAAGCAGAGCAAGACAAAACCGAACCCAAAAGCCAAAGCCAAATTAACGCTACAAAATACAATTCAAAAACACAAACTCATACACATAAACAAACACACACTGACACACACACACACACATTTAGAGTTAGAGAGTGTTTGAGAGTGAGTGCTTGAAATAGTCAGGAGACGAAACTCACCTTTTGTTGAATGTACAACGGAGCATTGACAGCAATGCCATCTGCCACGCTGGTGGCCACTGCCACGGCTGCTGGCGCGACACCAGCGGCTCCTGTGCTGCCATTGCCCGCTGTTGAGGATTCGGCGGCTGCCTTTAGCTGCATGCCGGGCTCAGTTTTGATTGCGGCAGCTGTCACGGCCAGCGACAGGCTCTCGGCCGCTGTGGGCGCACCAGCAGCGGCCGCCGCCGCTGGTCCAGGAGCGGCGGGATAGCCGGCTGGTGCGCCTGGAAAGGGCGCCACGCCAGCCTGCACCATGTGCTGCAAATGAGAGAGCCAGACAGAGGAAGGAATTGAGATTAGTATGGAAATCATATGTGCATTAAAATATATATTACTAGTATTAGTTGAGTATATATAAATATGATGCCATCTGCCTTCAGTTTCAGAAGTCTATAGTTATGGAAGCGTATCAAATCGTCTGGACCAACTGCATATTTGTGTATGTGTGCGGTTGAATGCTGCCATAAAAGTGCAAAATGAAATCCATATAGTTTATTTTGCAGGTAACCCATGACCACTATCTATGGCAGCCGCTAAGCTCCTGGGTAGACAAAGGCAACTAACTGCCAAGTGCATACATATGCACACACACACACACACACATATAATACACACACAAATACATTGGATGTAGCGCTGCGAGTTTTAAATTGCAATTTTTATTTGTACCAATTTTAGCTATTATTTTGCTTGGGTTACCTGCCAGCTGCCACCCACGTAAGCACACACACACACATACACAGAGCGTTAGTTGTCAACAGCTATGAAATATGCAAAATTTGCAGCTTATTGTAGCTAAATAAACCTCAGCTCCAACCCTAATACATGCCCCCAACGCCCACATCCCAACCATTTTGTCGGCAAACTTTTTGCAATTTAAGCGAAGCAAAGCCAGAGGGACAAAGAGCGAGAGAAAGAGAGAGAGAAAGAGAAAGAGAACTAGGTAAATGGGGATTATCGTGTGAGTGGCATTTTAATATGTTTCACTGTAAATTTGTTGGCGCTGTTGTGTTTCTTGATTAGAGCGCTTGCCTTGTCGGCTAAGGCGGCAGCTACATGAAATGGATATTAATTTTGGGATTAAGCTAAGCATAGAATATATTTGTGGAATTTAAAGACTGACAGTGGCAGCAATCTCTGTCTGCTTACAAAATACCTCAAATTTATGTAAGAAGTTTAAGAAATACCAAAAATACAATAAAAACAAGTAAGAGTGCTCTAGTCGAAACGGCTCGACTACGAGATACCCTGAACCCTGCGAAGATCCAATCTTCCCAACATTATATGCTGATTTTACATATACAAATATTGCGAGCAACGCACACACACACACACACACATGCATACGCACGCACGCATAAGCACGCGCTCTGCTGACTGCGCAGTTGACGCAGCGACTGCGCTTGGGCTGCAATATGCCTATTGTATGGGAAATTAAATGCTTAATAACTTTTTTTGTGGATGGACTTTCCTTATCAAACTTGCGCAGCGTAATCATGTCATTCATATGTATGTATTTGCCAAAGCACAAGTCTCTAGTATTTGAAATACGAATTTTGCAAATTGGGGGCGAAGGAGGCGTGGCATCCAAAATCCAAAAATGACAAAATGTCCGCATTCATTACACAAATCTACACAGTAAATTTGGAGTCTCTAGCTCTTACGGTATGCTTAATAGAAGAAAAGTTATCGATTTTTATCGATAATAAGGAAACGGGATGAGTTATCGAAAATCTAAAAAAAACTCGTACTGCGTAGGCTATAGACGAGTATTCTCTGAAAATTTCATATATCTAGCTTTTGTGGTTTACGAGATCGCTGCGTTCATACGGACGGACGGACGGACGGACGGACGGACGGACAGACGGACAGGGCTATTTCAACTCAGCTCATCGAGCTGATCAAGAATATATATACTTTATGGGGTCTGCGATGTCTCCTTCTGCCTGTTACATACATTTCACAAAAACATTATACCCTGATTTCCCATTTTCAATGGGTTCAGGGTATAAAAAGATTATAAGATTATAAGTACCAAAGAGCTAGTTAAGAAACAAGATAAAAGTGTGAAATGTTTCTTTGAAGTCAAATATAAATAGATGTGACGAAACTTCCAATAATTAAATAAGAAATTTGAACTTGCTCTAGACGATTTCTTGGCAATTGTTTTTAAAGCAATTAATTTAATCGAAATCTAAGTGAAAGTTTAAGTATTAATAATTATTATATAACAGAAATATGATCTGATTAAGTAAAACAATACTTTGAGTCCCTCTATACCAATCCCGAAATAGTCACTCTTATCCCAGTATATTTTTTAGTCATAATAAGTAAAACAGTAAAGGAGCTTTGAATCACTCTAGACATATGCCGATATAATCAGTCTCATCCCAAATATTATAGGAAAATCACCAAATCACAAAGTTCAACACAAAAATTTTTGCTATCCCATAATAAACCATGTCTTATGCATTGGCTACGGTTCGCATCTCTCATCTCATTAGGCAGGCAGGCACAGCCCACAGAACAACAAGTATTATGGGAACGCATACAAATGTCAGTTCTCATATTTTTGGCACCGCCCCATCGCCCATCTTCCATCTTCCATCTGCCATCTCTTTGGGCCCCCCACACAGGCGGCGAACAGTTTCCTCTGCTTTGCCTGTCAGTTGTTCCTCTTGCTCTTGACTTGCTGCTTGCGCCTAGCGAACGCCCAGCGATTTGTGTTTTAAAAAATTAGCTTGTTAATTAAATGCAAGCCATATGACATGTTGAGATGCTCTACACCCGCCTTCGCCTTCGCTGAGGGGCTGTGATGTAATCTGCCGTGCAAATTGGCGCACTTTACGTATACGCCGTGCTCTATGCGCCAACGATGCTCGAAATACACATTCGTGTTTTGTTCTCTTTTTCTGTTTCTGTTTAAATACCTATATATTCAAAAGAAAATATTCATGTTAAATTTACATAAAATTCTTCGAAAATTCATTTTGATGTCCCGCGACAAAAACCAACGCGTACGTTGCAGTCAGATGCAGACGACTTTTAAATACTCTGAACTGATCTGAGAGCTAATGAAAAATTTAAGGATTTAACTGAAATGATGATCAGTGAGTAATGGTGTCTAATGAAAAGACTAGATCTGGAATATATATGCGTGGATGAAAGTGTTTTTTTTTTTTTAAATATTATTCCAAGTTATATTTAAACCTAGAATATCTAATAAATTAGAATTTTCATATTCTTTTTTCTTTCTTTTTTTTTGGCAATACATCTATATGAAAATATGACAGTTAATTAAGCACTTGTTTAATGGCAAAGTATTAGCTAGTCTCTATTAAATGTCATCAAATAAGAGCACTCGACGTTGAACATGTTGAAAACTGTTGTTGTTGTTGCTGTCGCTTTTGCAACACTTAATTTATCTGTCAGAATGATCTACTTTGTGGACCTGGTGCATAAGTTCTTTGAATTGTGCTAGCCGAGTGCCTTTTGAAACAATGCACGCAGAATACACAAAGACCATGTCACAGGGGCACTAAATGTTACTTAAGTTATATATAATGATAGAGCAAATTTATAAGGCATAAAAATATCCAATTGCATAAGCTAGACTACGAATATTTGTAGTCTCGAAAAGTTAAGTTTGCAGAGAGTAGATGAAGTGCCTTAGCCACTGACAGCAGGTTTACTGAGCGATATATGTATTATTCTTATATGAAGCAGATCAAACGGTGGTTATAACCAACTTTACTCTATCTTTCACAGATCAGTAGCACCAATAAAACCTTTCCTAATCAGTGAGACATAATTCTACCCTAAAACTTCTCAAGGTTTCATCTTAACTCATCTCTTTAACCTGTTCCCAATATATATCTCTGTTAAACATTGCACAATCAACGTACCTATTGATTGCCATTCCGCCTTTCCCTTATAATTTAACATCAATTTTGCATACAATTCTGTCATTTTTATGCATTGCTGCATTGTTAAATATTTTGCATTTAATTGCACTCGAATATTGTCAGAGTGGAGCATTTTTTTTTGCGTTGTCCTATTTGCATGGCAAATATTTTGTCCGCATTTATTCTGCTATTTCTTTTGCAGCATCCCGTTCTCATCCAGTGCACGCTCGTTGCCAGCTGGCGCAATTTTATTGACTGCGTTGTTTTTTGGCCCACAGTTTGTTTACATTTGCCGGCTGGCACATAGAACGTGTTGTTTTTGGAACGTTTTCAACAAAACACTTTACGCTTTTCATTTTTGCAACAATTGCTCGCTGGCTTTCAAGTGGCTTTCAAGTATTTGTCTTGAGTGCTGGCGCACAATTTCGTCAACGCAGCGTGCAGTGCAGCAGTTGAGCTGCATATTTAACTCTGCCATTCAATTAAATGTATATAAGTTCGTCAAATTTCGTTAAATATATGCACAACACTCGCTGAAATATGCACAGCGTCGCACACGGCGTATACTTGATTATCAAGTATGTCACATACCAGCCAGCTGATTGATGGCCCCAAAAATGAAGAAAAGTCGAACGAAATTCATGCCAAAGCATGTGTTGCGACAATGTTATAAGAAGCAACGAAATTTGTGCGTGGATTTCACATTTTGTTATATATTTTGCAATAAATATATAACTTCAATTATAACAGAAAAATAAACTGTATTCGATTGCTCATATCATAGAAAGAAAGTTTTAAATATTTCATCTAGCATGAAACTGGCGAAGCTTCAATAATTATTAATGTAAGAGGAAACATACCTAACTATTTATTTTCAATTATTCTGCATACGATAATTACTTGATACAAGCACAAATATTTGCATGTGGTTCAGAAATTATATAGTTCCATTACATCAACGGCATATTAATAAATCATGACGTGAACAGCAGCAAACAGCACAAAATATATTTAGTTATGCCAAATTATTTGTGCTTTCCCGTCGTCCGTTGTCCGTCGTCCGGCGCTTGTGCGTCAGCTGCACGACTGGCAGCGAACATGTTTCGAGTTTGAACCTGACATAGTGGAAAGCATTTGACCAATTGCTCAATAGTTGCCGCTGATTGCTGCTGACGCAATTGACGTCGACGAAGCGCCCATTTTGGTCAATGCAATGGCAAATTTGGGGCGCTGGCGACACACGTTTAAAAGCCGGGCCAAGTGCCATTGGACGGCCCAATCCAAGTTGGTTAGCGAACGGCACGACGCGCTGAATGCCAATTAAAACGGGCAGCCAATTGAAATTGAAATTGAAATTGAAATTTGTACAACGCGCGTCGATTGTTTAACTTTATTTTGTAGTTGTTGTAGTTGTTGTTGTTGCAGTTGCTGTCGCTGTCGTTGTTATTGTTATTGTTGTTATCTTGCCAAATTTGTATCTCAATTGCTCAATGGGCGTGTACTAGAAAGCTTTCTAGGTCGATGCTAATCACGTCTGCCTTTCAATTTCCAGTTGCGAAAGCATCGCTGCATATTTGCCGAAAGGCAGCAGTAAAAAGTCAATTTGCCAAACTGCAATTGGCCGGATGAAGGTCATTTACTAGCAGCTGTCAATTCAATTAACAAGGCAATATTCCGAAAGTAAGCTGCTATTAGAATATGATAACTTCAAAGTTATTTCGAATTAGTGTAGATTGGCAGGCAGGCAGGCAGGCAGGCAGGCAGGCAGGCGGCAGGCGGCAGGCAGTCAAGGCGCACTTTAGATATGCATCGTGTTGTGTGTTGAATTACACTCTGGCTCTTAGTGCACAGGAAATTATAGCAAAAGCGTGTTGAAGTGTGAAAGGATGTATATAGCTAGAACCTGCAGCTATATGCATCATTCATGTCCACATGACATGTAAGAGGAGGACTATTGCAGCTGCTGCTGCCACTGCCACTGTCGGTGCCATGTGTGGGTGTCAGCTACCAGATATGTGTAGGCTCTCCGTTTACAGGGCGTTTCTGTTTTGCAAATCAACGACTGAGCCGGAAATTTATTTTCCAAATACAAAATGTACCGTGTTTTGCCTGAACTGCCGTTAGTCAACATCCAACATCCTTAATAATGTGAACACAACACGACGAGTCGTCAGTGAGAGCGACCGAAATAGTGCCAACGGAAGGTGAAAGAAAAACAAGCGCAAATTAGTGGGCATAGCATGCACACACACACACACACACACACACATAAACATACTCGTCGTATACGTAATTTTCTGATGTGCACTACAAAACAATATTATGTTGCGCCACGCACGTCAGAAACAATAAACGCAGCATTCAAATAAAATAATTGAAACGTTTCTGCAAAGCGAAACAATTAAAATGCTTTAATAGCATTTAATTTACAAATCTTGTAATTTAAAACACGATGCCCAATATAAGTGGAATGATAATAAATTAAATTGTTTTCAGAGGTGAGAAAAACATTAAAGGAATTCCTAAAATAGCACGCAACAGATATATGTAAATTAACAATGCTGCACATTGTTAGAGTTGTTTGATAAAATATCTGACAAGATATTTAATTAAAATTATATTATTTTGATTGATAGCTCTGTGTTCTCTGTAGAGACTCCTAGGATGGTTTGTCTTTTGGTTAGGGAAACACGTATGGGAAGATCAAAAATGTAATTAAGAACAAAGCGAAGCAAATGTGCTTAATCAAGCCCAACAGCAAATTTTCAATTATATAATAAAGTATACTGGATTTAATTTGCAGATATAGAATACAAATCTACGGAATCGCATCAAAATGTCATCTAAACAAAATACGTAAGTCTCAGACGTGTCAGCGGTGCTGAATTGACAGAACTAGCAAACATTTTCAATGTATCATTGATTGGAGATTTAATAAACAAGCAATCAACAACAAATCACTACAAACTGAACACTTGCTGTAAAATAATTGCTAGAACTTTCCGCTATAGAAAAAGACGCAAAAGATTCAAGAGGATATAACTATCAAACTCCCCCGGATCGCTTCATTTCATTAACATGAAGATGATATACGAACAATAAAGTCTAGTTTTTCATCTTATCATTCAATATTCTAGTCGCTACATAGGAAACTTGCAAACTATTTACAAATGCAAATCATAAAAAATAAAGTTTAATTTAATTAGAGAAAATATATTAAATAAATGCTGGCTTAGCTACAACTATGCATGCAGGAACGGACTTCAACTCGGACTGTAGCCTAAACTAACTTTGAGGTGTATCACTGTGAAATCATTTATTTGACATAAGCATAAAAATATATAAGAACTGTATCAAATTTAAAATATATATTATATTTATTATAATACAATATAATAATTGTATAATATAATATTTGGATTATATTATATTATTGTAATTATATTTCACAACATATATTTATTTATTATTTTATAATTATTTTAAGAGCTGTTTGTTACTTTATTAAATATACAGCAATGCCTTTTATATTTCGAAAATACTACATATAAAGAGCCTAAAAGCTTTCTAACTGTGGTTAACTCTCCCAACAATTGCGTGTTTTATTATTCGAGCCGATGCTGCAGCAGTTGTTGTCGTTGGTATAATATATATAAACAGCGCTAGAGCCCTGAAGTTGCGGCTGCTGTAAACGGTAAGCCCGAATGTCAGTTGCAGGTGTGCACAACAGCAGCTATAGCTACAACAACAACAACAGCAACATCAGCCAAACACAACAGAACAAATAAAAAGCCCGAAGAGTTGGCCCTAAACGGCAAACAGGCCTGCAACTTGGCTTTAGCCACAAGCCGGTCGGCTTAATGGCTGGCGGGGAGGCGGGGCAGTGAGCAGTGAGCTGTGAGCTGTGCATCTGCAAAAAACTTTTTGCCAAACAGACCAACTGACTAACTGCATTGAACCGGGGAAACCGGCCCAACATTCAAATGCGGTCTGCATCTGCTGCCTCGAGTCGTAGATTTCGAGATTTTCCCACTTTTTTTCTCTCTGTTGCAAGTTGGCACTTTGTGTGTCACTGGGCTGCCCACATTGCGGTATTTGTTGTTATTAATGGCCCAACTCTAGCTGAAGATGTCTCGTGATGATGATGACGATGATGGTGCTAATAATGACGATGTTGCCGTTGATGATGATGATGATGATGATACGAGTAGCTTGCCATTTCAATGGAATTTATGCAGCCAAGCCCGGCAAATGCACCAACCAACCCAAACTAACTCCAACTCCAACTCCGACTCCGACTCCAATTGTCGAGTGGCCTTAGCTTGAGCTTCTCCGACTCGTAACAGTGTGGCATCAATCGCCCTCAGTTGCCATCGTTGGCCAAATGAAGCATGCAGCATGGCAAAGCAGGGGGGCGATCAACTAAACCTTAATGCCAATGAAAACGTGAGAATGTCGCCGTCGAGTGTGCGCTGAAGATGCACTTTCCGGATTTATATCGCTAAATTTTTGTCGACCTAACGAACGTGAGTGGAAAATTAAATAATTGAAAAGCGTTCACCAGCCAAAGCCAATGCAAGCCAAGCCAACAAAGGAGAGTGTGCGAAAAATTTTCCAGAGGTCGTAAAATGTCAGGCCAAAATGGAAGCTGGATGCAAGACAGCGGGGAAAAATGCATTGTGATTATTCAATGGCTTAGCAAATGAAAATGAAATTGGCCATTGGCCACTCCCCGTCTATATATTTTACAGCCAATATATAGTAAATCAGCCAAAACGGCAGAGCAGCAGCAGCAGCAGCAGCAGCAGCAGCAACAAAATCAATAAAAATAAATGAAGACAAATATCAAAAGTACACACAAGTACCAAAATCTTCACGTTCTTAGCCTTGTCAATAAACGAGGCATGCAAGGGAACAAAAAATAAAAAGCAAAAATAAAAGAAACGGTTAAAAGCATGTCGAATATTTGAATACTCTGTAAATATGTCTTATCTCATGGAAAAGCCACAAGATTCTGCATATGAAAAATTGACAAAAATAAAGTTATATTATGATTAGAACTGTATATAAATAAATGTAAAAAAAAGTTTGGTCAAGATATAATATATAAGAATTACCTCGCCATCATTCTGATGGCTTATTCCCGGGACAGCTATATCATATATTACTCTGTTTCAACGGATTCTACACCACAGATTGCCTAACAGACTAGCATAGCTAGTATATCTGATCAGCTATGAATATATATATAAATAGGTAAAATTATGGCTAAGAGTTACACATAGCGTGACGAAATCGTAATACCCTCTACACGAGTATGCAAAAAAAAAAAAAAAAAAAAACACTCAAACATCAAAATGAAACGCGTGCAAATACGAGTACATAAAAAAAAGCATCGAAATTTGTATTTAGAAGCAAATGTTTAGCTATGCAAATGGCGTGCCAGTTGTCAGCCAGGCTGACAGACTTGAATTATGGCACCCAAAAGATGCGTTGACAGAAGCTGAAGAAGCATTAAGTATGAAAGACAACAACGAATTATGTGCACACGCTTAAAGGTGCTGTCAATGCTGGCCATAATAAAATGTCAAAAATAAAATCTGTATTTTATAGAGTGCCCTATATAAAATGAGATCATATAAATGCTGAATACATATTCGCATATATAAATTTGTAGTCGTCAACAATATATATATATTATTTTCAAACAGGTTATATACTACGAAGAGAATGGGTGTTTTGTCATACAACGGAAACTCAAATTGAATTTCAAAAGAGATTTGAATTTTTTAAATTTTAAAATTCTAAAATTAAATAAAACCCACTTCTTCTATACCTACGACAACACATACTCGATAATCTTTAATTAAAAAAACATTTTTCTCTACGTGTTCAACATCTGCGAATGGGTTTATAAATATATATATTTGGAGTTTTTCAGCTGCCTCTGCTCTATCGACTATTTGTGAACTGCCGGCATCTGCCGTTGATTTGCTGCCTGATTCATGGCACTTAAAAATATCAAAATATAAATGTTGGCATATTTGCAGAAAATAAAAATTTAAAAAAAAAAAAACAGAATTTTGTTTTGATGTCGAAAAATTCATAAATCTTGTCCCATATTATTCATATGCAAAACATAATTTGACAGCCTGACAGAAGTGCCCCGGAGCTGCCTCCACTGCGAGGAGTATATTAAATGTCTCGAAAATAATTGAAAGTTGAGCGACTGGAATAACCAGTTGGTCCCTGTCTCTATGACGATTTCGCGATTCCATTTCACTCTCGACGCACTGCAAGTGCAATGAAGCCACAAATATCGCATTACACACAGCACCAGGGAGCAGGAGAAAATGAGAATGGCAGTTGAATTACCCGTTAAGCGCCAGCAAATTAAGCAACAGCTGGGACTCAGTACGATGTTGTCTATACACACGAACAGCAGATGAAGCTGATGGAAGAGTGCAGCTGCAATTGCTCGCCTTAAAGTAGTGAAATGATTGTCATCAATCGTGTGATTGATTTGGCTGAGCTGGCCACGCCCATGCGCGTCAAAGCTATAAATCAAGCCCTGCGCAGCAATCAATAGAAACACCTGACAGCGCTTAATCTTCAAGACGTTAAGTTCTGTTGCATATCGAAAATGGCTAAGCACGCAAGCCGCCGCTCAGGCCCGAACTGATTGTTATGGCTTATTAACTGCCGCCACGCCCCATTCAACTTTCGTTTTGGGGGCTGTGGGGGCTGAGGGGGCTAAACATAAACAACGAACGCCTGCAAGCGGAAGGAACTGACGGCTAAAAACAAAAGCTCACTTCCTGGCGCGCAAGTTATGAAAAGTAAATGAGCTAGTTTTATGTTATTGGGCCTTCAGGCGCTTTACACGCAACTTATAGATGCGTGGGCGTGGGCGTGCGGGTGGGCGTGGGCACTGAGTCGATGTATACAAAAAGTGCCATTAAATGCGCGTTAGAAACGCTTTAAAGCACAGCACGCGACACAGAGCGACATATACAATATAAGGGACAGACTACGCGGCGTATGCTCGATATATATATATATATATATATATATATATATATATATATATATATATATATACACACGAAACGCACACACCTGCAGCAAGCAATTACCGTTAAGCGGATTGTGTTTCAACATAAACAGAAAAACCAAACGAAATACTAATGCGCTCTCTTTGTTGCGCACTCTTTGGTATTATTTCTAATTCTGTTTTCATTTCTTGTATTCCAGCATTATTGTTATGACTATCGTGGCCCTTGGCTCTTTTCACGCTTTTCACACTTTTCACACTTGTAAATCAATTAAGTTTACAGCTTGCACTCGCCACCTACTGTTGGCCATTTGGCTTAAGCGCCAGCTTAGCTCGCAACGCTCGACTGCTGCAAGGATTGTGAAGCCCTGCGAGTGTGGGAATTATTTGGTTTGCTTTATTTCTGCTGTTTGTTGTTGTTGTTGTTATCGTAGTTGCTTTTGCTGTTTGTTGTTGTTGTTGTTTGTGGGGCAATTTGTTGGTTAGTTTTGTATATATAGGCTTTTCGGATTCGCTTGAGCGACTGTTGAATTGCTGGTAATGTAATTAATACTCAGGCGAGCTTCAAGCCTCATAAATGGGTCAATTGCGTGTGTGTGTGTATGTAAAGTAAGTTAAATGGCATATGAAATGTTGTTATTGTTAGTTTGGAGTGAATTGCTTTCAAAATAAACAAGCAATACGCAGAAATGTAAGCATACTAATGGAGCATGCCAAAAGTTGAAATTTAAGTTTTGATTATTTAAGAAAATCTTTTCAAATTGAATTTGAAAAGATTCTACTTCATGTATAAATATATATTCCTTTTATACAAATAATAACATTATATGTTACAGCGTCTGCTAAATAAACACAACAATGCATTAGCTTTCATGAATCTGGCATTCAAAGGCCACATCCTTTAGTGGCCTGTCGGCTTGCGGTTCTCTTAACTTCCAGTTAAAAGGCACAAAAACAACTGTTGCTTTTGTTGTACACTAAAACAGTGGCTGAGTCGCATTCGGGATAGCTGCTAACTGAGCGAACGGCGGCTGCGGCACGAGAGGAGCTTGGCAATTAAGCAAGCAGGAACGAGTACAAAGTGGGCGTAATAGCTGCAATGACTAAGTAATTGGTATATGAGACCAGACTACGCTCTAAGCCAGTTGCATTTACATTTACCTGCAACGACACTGCAGATGAGCCTTCATTAAAAACTGAGCGTCTGTCTAAGTTTTGGTGTGTGTGCTCCACTGACTGACAGCGTCTCTCGCTAAGCTGGCTCTTAACACATGTAAAGTTTATCAAGTGCTTGTAGAATACTCACTGGGCTGACAGACTTCATAAAATGCGTTTACACACACAACTTGCAGCACATGAAAAGCGTAAAAGCGAAAGCTCAACTAAAAGCAAGTGACTGTATATATGGAGGCATGTGCGGCACCGCCAGCTGCTCTGGCTGTGTGAGTGTGCCAGCTGACTGGCAATTATCGACACGACTTTGCTGATTTTCCACTTAAAAGGTTGTCAGCCATTAACCGAAATGCCACTCAGAGCGCAATACATGCGTAATTCGAGACGTTTCAACAATGAACATGGAAAAAATTCGAGAGCAAAAAGCAAAGTGAAGAGAAAACTTTTATTGCATACTCTGCGGTGCCATTCGATGATGCTTGAGCGGTTGGGTCCTTGAGCTCAGCTTGTTAACCTGACCAAATTGGCAAACATTAACGCTAACCAGACAGCAAAACGAATGAGTCCGGCTGACGGTTTATCACTCACGCATCGCTGCTCAGAAGTTTTATTTTCTTTGACAGCGACAGTTGACGCTAATGAACACGCTCGAGATAAGGTTCTATATATGCTTCCATTGTTTTGAATGACAAAAACTATGCAATATGATTAGCAAAACAGAAAGACTACTTTAACTCTTCCAGATTGAATTTATTACTTAATTATTCATTTATATATTTATTAACTCTGTGCCCATAGGCCTCATTTCTATTTTATCCTTAAGGTCAAATGAGTTATCCGGTTTGGCTTCCCCATAAACTACTTTAAGATTGAGTTATGGCAGACTAAGTCAACTTCACTGTGCCTGTTGGCATGTTCATCAATTTATTTTTTGGTGTGCATAACTCAAAGACAAACAAAAACTAACTAAGACATTTCAAATGCGCAATAGGAGAAACCAAATATGAGGCAAGTAAGGGGGCAAGCTAGTAAGATAGAGATGGATATATGCCCAGAGAGAAAGAGAGAGAGAGCGAGTTGATATGAAAAGCACTCAGGCAGTAAATTAGGTTCATGTCTCAACTAGTTGACCCAATCTCAGCCCAAAATAAACATACAGTCGACCAGAAGTTGGGCGGGGTTGGCTACTCTCAACTGGGCAGTTGTTCTGCTTGAGTTGTTGTTCGTAGCTGCTGCTGCTGATGTTTGTGTTGCTGCTGCTCCGGTGGGATGTTTGAGCCAACGGCCGTGAACAACGAGTAAATCATAGCCATGAAATATGTGCCAGGCAAAGGAAAACCGTAACTGAGACAAACAACAACAACAACAACAACAACAACAACAGCAATCAGCATGGATAGTAATAATAATGAAAATACAAAATAGCCAAGCCAGGTGCTTAAACTTTATGCTACGAAACGCAAATCGTTGTTACCTTTTTGTAGCTGCTCTATTGTATTGTTTACTTGCCCAAAATTTACGATACACGCACCCACACACACACACACACACACAGCTCATACACACATCGTTGGGCAAGAAACGTGACCAGCAAAATATATAAAAATGAAAGAAAAACGACTCTGCCAGCAGCATTATAAAATGCAACCTTGCCATGCGAGCGATAAAATTGTTGATACCCTATAACCCGCAACGCACTATGACTCCTCCTGCCTCACTCTCAGCGAATCCCTCCTGCACCACCTGCTATACTCGCAATCACAGCAATAAACTTTACAATGACTTTGCACTCTGCCCGGCACTGCACAACCTGCTGCCCTCGGTGAAGGTGCTTCCAATGTTTTCTGCATGATTTAATGCGTAATTTTCAGAACTTTGCAAATTTTTCGGATAATTTATCATTTTTACACCAACAACGTGCCGTCCGAAATTGTAGAAAGGGGTGAGCTCTTAGTTTTTGTCGCAACGACACCTGACGTTGGCACTCTCTTTCTTTTTTCTCTCATTCACTCTGTTTTGCTCCGTCTCGCTCCAACTTGTGGGTTAAGTGCAGTCAAAAATTGTGACCTCAGCTCATTGACTTTTGGGACTAAATGGTCGACTTGGCCCCTTTCCCCTAGAGAGTCATCTGCACCCAACTATTGCCTTAATTAAAATTTTTGCCTATTGAAATAGACGACCACACCAGAGCGAGAGCTAGAGAGAGAGAGAGAGAGAGAGAGAGAGAGCGAGAGAGTGCGATGGAGTGCAGAAACTATGTCAACTTGGTTATAAGCTGGTGAGTTCTAAAGTTCGTAGGCCTCTTATGATAAATGTGTGGCCGATGTGTTGGTTTTGCTTTGTTGTAATTAATGGGTCGTAATTTAGCAGGACTTGCCGGCAGGAAGTTAGTAATTATGTGGAAAGAAAGAGCATAGACTAATTACTTAGAATGGACTATCGTATTGATATGAAGAATGTATATGCATTTTCAATAGCTGAGAATTGATAATCGAGCTGAGGGCAGAGTAAAAGAAGAGAAAGAGTAGTCTAGTTGGGTGCCTGAATAGATAGCTGATGCTTTTCTAATCATTTTACTGAAATATATATTATTTCGATTCCAGAAGTAATTGTGATTTACCAGATCATTGCATTCATGAGACTGGACTGATTAATTGGCTGTTTAAATATTCATACTCATACTCGTGAAATATTCATACTCTATGGGAACCATGTGAATGTCTTATCCATTTGCATAAAATCATTATTCCTGTTCCACGCAGCAACTAGGAAACACTCTTATAGTAAGCTCTGTTTAGTTTCTCGTCTCTCTAGAAGTGGCGCGCTCTTTAACTCTAACATATCTTTGGATACTTTGGAACTTATGCTCATTGCCTTTGTCTCCCTGTCCGAAAATTGTCTTCAAGAGCGCAGCAGCTTTTGAATCTTTCTCGCGACAAATTAGCTCTACATTTATGCCACTGTCACGGCATTCAAGACATAAAAAACTAAATTAACAAAAATCCTTAATTAACCTTCCTAAATGATTGGAGTTATTTATCTAAAAGCCCATTTTATGTATTTTTATTTAGTTCACGGCATGAAGTATGTTTAACATAATCTCAAAAGGTTTTTTTTTACCATTCATCAACTGAAGTAGAAAAATTAAAGCTATTATCATAGGCAACGTCCCTCTAGGTCACTAACATGTGATCATATAATGTTAAGACATTTGAATTACTGCATTGTATTTAAGAGTAATGAAGTTATAAGAGCATGCATGTTAGCGCACTCTCATCTTGCTCTCCTTGTAGTTTAGTTTCTGTTGTCATCTGAGAAGAAAGAATTCCCGAGTTGCACTTCTACTCAAGTATAGTCGCTTGAACATACATTTGATCAGCACACACTTTTATGGCTCTCAATGTTGACCTTCACCCAACGAACTGCTAAACAACCTTCCCTAACCAAACTGCTAGTCAACTGATTTAGAATGCATATTTACGCCTTTGAGAGTTGGCAAAGTACAAAAAATTGCAACGCTTAACTTTTTACTAACAAAAAACAACTTTAGCTGCAAGTTTTTTGCATTTTGCTATTTTGACATACGCCATTTATGCCATAGTGCAGGTCCAAATGCATATTTCATGCGATGCAAAATATTTTTGGTTTTCGTAATTTGTAGAAATATGTTTACTATTCAATGCGAGCCAAGGCACTGGCAAGCAGCAGGAGTTGCTGTAACTGCAATTTCCAGATCACGACTGTCTGGCATTAATTAGACGTAAATCATTTGCATTTAAGCAAACGAATATCCTGCCTATGCCTGTGTGGGGGCACACAGAGGATGCAAACTATCGCAAACAGTATACAGTGTGCTGTATATGTGGCCAGTCGGAACAATGCAACTGTAAACGGATGGTTTACAGATCTCATTGAATTTAATAATGGCAAGTTATGCGAATCCGATTTAAAAGGTTTAACTTCCAGCTGCCTTTCAGACTAAATTGCATTCCCAATTTATTGAGCATTGTTGAGCAGACCGCATTTGAATTGATTGATTTGCATGCGGTTCGATAGATCTATATGATGTGTGTGTGTGTGTGCCTGAGTGTAGTTGAGTTGCAGGACAGGTAAAGGCCAACAGTATTTCAGGGGGCTCAGTTGCAGCCACGTATTGGAATCGCATCGAACGCTATTTCATGCTGTACAGTGTTGTTAGTCATTTTCCCGACTCATCTGACAGTTGCTCTGCTTGCGCAATAAGTCACACACTTTGAAATGCAACACATGGCGGTGGCAGCATCTGCCACGACTCGTATACACTGTTTGCATATCGAAATGGAGTATATTGATTTGTACAACTGCCAGCGAGTAGATGACATACACTACTCTACAATATTTTCAATAAATAGTAGTTATCATAAAGTTGAGATCAGAAATAAACTATTCTATTGGCATTTCTAGTGATATCCAGCAGAGGTTGTCAACAGAGTATTGTGCAGCCGGTTGCAGCCGTTCTTCTCTATCTCTCTGCACTTTCTCGAAGCAATGGCTTTTCTCTTTGTGCTGCCATTTGCTACAGTATCCTTTCCCGCTCGAGCTCAATTTTTTCTCTGGCAACTTCTCGGCGAGTAACTAAGTAACTTTGCCCCTGTGTATGTACGCTTCTCTATTTTTATCCCTGCACCTCGTAGCTGGTTCATATTATCACCCGGCGCGCATACAACGTTCTGGATTTTTGTCGTAATTGCGTATGGAGCGCTCGTCGTCATTCACTTAGTCAGGCAGGCAGAAAGGCAGAGCAGTCGGATCAGGTCTTTAATAAAGTTTTCAGTTCTTTTTGTTTTCTTTCATTTCGTCTTTGCTGCCCTCGTGTGTGTGTGTGTGTGTGTGTGTGTGTGTGTGTGTGTGTGTGTGTGTGTGTGTGTGTGTGTGTGTGTGTGTGTGCGTGTGTATGTCTTTCTCTTTAGGGCTGTTGAGATTTGAGAGCGGTCACCCCATGCTGTGTATTCAACTCTTGGCTACTGTCTGAGTGTTGAGCCCCAGCAGACCCGGGCAAGGGAACTACTGGGCAGCCAGTCGGTGATAGCTAAAATTAGACTCCAGACAAGCGAGGGACATTGCACGTTGTACGAGCTCCACTCATTAAGCACCATTGGCAATGGCAACGGCAACGGCAACGGCAATGGCATACGGCACAGCATTTTAATTTGTGGCATTAGTGTGTAGTAAATAAAGTCCACATAGGCCCATATACATGCCCATATACGACTGTTCTTTGTTCTTAAGGCGCTTACAGCGTCGCAACGTATAATAAATGTGGGGCTTAAGAAGGGTATAATAGCACTTATAACTGAAAGCTAGGTACATTATCCATGCATATATACATATGTACATATGTACAAGTTGATTGGATGGGAAATGCGTGTTGATTTTCTTGACAGGGGCTTCAATAAGCTGCGAAACATATGGAAGCTACAGACTTCAATTTATCTACTCATTTATACCTCCTTTGTGTTGTACAGTGTTGAGTTGATACATACCTGAAAAAGAAGAAGAGGAATCATTAGCGAAAGTCTATTACTTAATGGAATTACATTCTAAAAACCATCCTTAAAAGGTCATTAGTTCAACAGTTTCAAAAACTTTTTAATAACCAAATTACCAAATAAAAATTGTCAACTAAAACATTTAAAAAGTTTTATTTTACGATTTATAACTTTTTCCGCACTAAGCTTAACAAATTAAACAAAAATATTCCCGAGGGCGCGCAAACACAATTAAAACTCTGTTCAAACCAAATATTTAACAAAATTCATTTTTTTTTTTGGCCCGCAACTGCGAAATTAGTTTGCATTTTTTAGATATTTGACTAATTATCGAAACCGTTTATGGCTTAGACAGATGCATAACAAATGTATTTATAAATACGGATAATTATGCGCATATTTAGTGGTAATCCAATGATACGAAACATGTATACAATTGTACAGACTAATAGATAAAAATTAGATACAGCAGCGTGATGAAGTTTAAATACCCTACAATAAGTTATAAGTTCTATAAACTACAAGTTAAATATATATAATTCTTCTCTAAAGAACATATTCGTATAAATAAATTCATCAATATATAGAGAGAGAGAGAGATCAAAGAAGAGAGACAAAGCCCTCATATACTTAAGCTTCGTACAGGGTACTAACAGTCTATGTCTCAACGACTACAATGAATGAGAATATTATCCCACTCTTTATAGTAAAATGAGCAAAAAAACACAGTTTAATTAATGCATGAACAAATTTATAATAATTGTTAGGCAAATGTTTCAATTACATAAACAAGACAGAAAACTGTTGACAGAGCAGCTGCTTCCGCTTAGCGCGCATTGATGCAAGAGTTGGGAAAATACAGAGAGAGAGAATCTCTGAGAGAGAGAGCAACGTTTGGCACTTGAGTAGAAAAAAAAAAAACAACAACAATATTTTGTACTATATTCGCCGCTCTCAGGCCGAGTCTGGCCGTTTAATCAGTCTAAATTGACACTGGGGGTCAAATTCATTAAGATAGAAATATTTCGCTTATTTTGTTATTGTTTCTGACGGCGGAGCACTCAGTACTGCGTCGTAAGGGCGTTGGCTTCTTACGACAGCATTTCAAAATCATAAATTTCGAATACAGATAAGCTGCAGGCGTTTTCAATTTTTCCACTTTTCCGTTTTTCCATTTCAGCTAAGCACTGGCATTAGCCTAACCATATCGAATGCGCCATGTGCTGATAGTCGTGTACCTATGCCTATGCCTATGCCAAGTAATTATCGTTTTTCCCGGAAAATTCAATATCACATAGACAGAGCAACAGGAAATGCTCAAGTATCTGTGTGTGTGTCTGCCTGTGCGTGTGCCTGCTCGTCGTCGTCGTCGTCATGGACACCAGGCAATGCCCAAACCAAAAGTAAATTAACAACGCAGCTGAGATTACATAGATCGCCAGAGTTGGTAGCGCGACGAACGAATGTTTCGAGGCACGCGAAAATTTATAAATAACATTTAAAGTAAAATGACAAGCGGGGGGTCGGGTTACGCACCGTCAGGATATGCGTGACTAGCATTGAAATTAAACAACAAAAATATATTTATTTGAGCGCTCAGTGTCAAACGAGGCGATTGCTGCGTTCTCGTTGTCGTTGTAAGCCTCGCAAAGTGAAGGCGCCTCCAAGTATGCGGCCAACGCAAATACATAAATAAATGTAATAGCTTTTCCAGCAGCAACAACAACAACAACAGCTAGTAAGCTGGGAGTGCGAAAAGAAAAGAAAATCAGTAACATTTATTTTATTTATTTTGATCTTAGCTTGAGGCGTGGCAAAAGCTGTGTATTATTTTGATTTCCAAAGTGCTGACTTAACAAAGATGTACAGCATGAGCATGTCATGTGTGTGTGTGCGTGCGTGTGTGTGTGTGCGTGTGTAGGCGTTGATGAAGTGCACATGCTTGTCTGTATGTAAGCAGCATGAAGTATAATGGAAACAGATGCATCTAAGCAAATGCGGAAATGCTTTAAATGTTTTTGTTGCGCACTGCAAGTAAATCGCTTACTCAAATATTTCATTATTTTGTTCTACTCTACGTTCTAGTCAAAAGGAGTTTGAGTAATATTTGTCATTTGGTATAAACTCTATTCGTCTGGCTCTTTTCAACATCTTCTTCATCAAATTCAAATTTGTCAGTTGCTGATTGATTACTACAGCCTTCACTTAATTGTATTTGAATACACATGTCTGTAAGAGCATTACTTTAGGCCGTAATTACACTTGAAAAATAACCTTGCTTGTTTGTGTGTATTTGAGCTGTAATTTATTTCAAACATTAATACAACTTGGGATTTAAATTGTCGATGTTTCTTTTTTCGAACAGTAGGGCCTCTGGCCGCCAAACGTGGCGAAAATCAAAACTTTTACGGAAACAATTAGCCAATTGGATTGATTAAATTGATCTAATTTGACCAAAATCACATTTCTCAGGTTTCACCCTGCTAAAGAAGAACGATGTGTAGCTTAAAGAATTCCTCTTCATATGCAATTTAAATATGATAACTTGATTGCATCCAAAGTTATGAGTTTTTGCAATGAAAATTGAGAAATTGACCAAAATCGAATGTATTATAGATATATATATATAACCTCCCGATTCTATTCTAAGCTTTAACCAATTGAGAATTGTATTGTGATTGATTCTAGCGAACTTTCTATATATTCTATATATATATATACTCTATATATTCACATTGAATATTCATCCAGTTTGTTTAATATAACAAGATTTGTTTAAATAAAGAAATGATATAAATATATCACATTACAAAATAAACATATAATATTTTAATAGACTTCAGCAGCAACTGTAAAAAAAATATTAATGAGAATTTCGAATGGATTATGAGCCGCTTTTAAGCGACTTTTTGTTTCTGAACATTCGTGATTCTGTAATATATTAACAATTAATTACTGACAAAGTGTATCGCATCAGTATAATAATTAAGTTATTATTCTTACAAATGAATTTAAATCCATATATAGCTTAATGTTATGAATACATCTGGTCAGTCGAACGATTGAATATTTAATTAAAAATAAGCCAAAAGCCATATAAAGCCACTTCTACTTATGGTGTTAAATGGAATGCAAATTGACAACCAGATTGCATTCAATTTATTCGGCAATAAAATAAAAAGTGTAAAAAAAAGTATTGAGAAAAAAAAACAAATACATTATTAACAGCATTTTGATTTCGAACATACTTAGGCTTAGCTCGGCTTAATGTTCAATTAAATTCGTGGCTTTTTGTAATATTTATTAGAATATGTTGATAAATTAGCAGATTACAAATGTTGTTTATCTACATTCAACGAACTCAGTGGCAATTGGAGTTAATATGCAGTTGAATAAATTCTCATAATTGGCATTATAAATTCCATTGTCGTGGGCCGGGCTGAACAGATATCACGGCCCACAGCAAACGATCAACGAGAATTGCCTAAATTGCCCCTTTATTAGTTTTTTCACACACACTAAAAACACAAAGCAAAAAAAAAAATATGAGGAAAATACAATTTTTTCCACGCTGGCAGACAGCAGCGAATTGGCTGGCAGTTGGAAAGGTTTGCGTGTTAGGCGGGCATTAAATGGCTGCCAGGACACGAGCAGAAAAAAAATAACTGAAAGCAGCGACAACAAGAACAACTGAAATGAGGCAAAAACTTGACTACTTTTAGTTTTCGCTTTTGTTTGGAACAATCCACTAAAATAAACTCATACTTGACAGCCCACACACACACATACAAACACAGAGAGTTCACGTTTTTGTAGTTCTTGCTGACCAATTTCTTTCTGCTTCTCCCTTTTGCTGCTTTAATATTACCCTCATTATTATTTCGCTTTCGCTTCGCTCACACACACACACACATATATGAACAGAGAATTAAGTGGTTCTGGCCTAGGTGGATATGTGAGATCCTGTGCCACAGTCCTCATCAAAACGTTATTGATTGTGTGGAGCAGTAGCTCCCCAAATGAAGCTGAAATTAAGTGCCCTGTTTTAGGCTATCATTAAAGCCTGTATCCTGCGGGCGCGCCTCATAAATATCGCCAGCATATTGATGGCTATCTGGCACGCAACCGATTTGCCAGCAACATTAACTTACATTTTTATCTTCAAAGATAATTTGAGAAGTGTTTTGAATGCCGTCAAAATGTAGCTACTGTTTGCCTCAATCACGCTCAAGAGCTCGCAGATCTTTAATCTTGATTGTTGCACAAACTGATTTACATAAAACTATAAAGTCACAGCTAAACATTTCTATACTTGATATGAAATTCTTGTTTCATGATATAAATTTAACTTTTACATTACATAAGCATTATATAACAGCGTCTGCCTCTCGTTAGGTTCTCTATTACGGAATACCATGCTTAAATATAAAGTCTTAACTTATCTAGTTTTCATGCCCAACCTAAATGGCACACACTTCATTATATAACCTGCCAAAAGCTCTGGTCAGGCACAACTGTCAGAACGAGCCTAAAACAAACGATACAACTGTGTGTGTCTGTGTGTGTGTGTGTGTATCGTCGGTTGCCATACCATTTACGCCCCCTGCGATTTACATCACCCTTACCCTTTCCCCCAGCCAACAATCGCATACGTTGCTATCAACGCCAGCGTCATTTGCATGCAGAGAGGCACCCAAAAACAAATGTCAAAATCATAGAATCGACTAGCCAAATGGCTCGTGTGTGTTTGTGCACAAGGCAAGGGCTAAGGGGGGCGGGTGAGGGCAGTGATTCGGCATGTGTGTTGGCCGCAGTTGGTGCGTTTATTGAATACGCAAAAACATGAAAATGACAATAAAGCAATGCAAAGAAGAGAGAACACGAACGAGCTTAATTAACATGCAAAACGTACAACGATTATTGGAATCTTTTTTGGCCAAAGAGAAGAACAAAGACAGACAGACAGACATATATATATATATATATATAGAGAGAGAGAGAGAGAGACAGAGAGCGAGGTGGAATGAGGCAGGGACTATAGGAGTTAGAACAAAGGGGTACTTCCTTGAAAACGTAAATCTTGACGAAATTGTTTACATGGGCCACAAGTGACACAACAATAACAGCAGCCCAAAGGCCAATGACAGGGAGCCCACTTGATTTAAGATATAGAACTTAAAGACCTGCAAAAAGTTCGCGAAACAAAAGCTAAAAGAGCACACTTGTCGAAAATGATCGACTGGAAAATACCCTGTATAAAAGAAACGTTGAATTATCAAATTTATAGTCAAATCTAGAAGAGCTGGCGTGGAGCAGTTAGCGAGGCAACCACAAAGTGAATTATTCTGAATCTATAAGTACTTAGTAATGTCTATTGATAGAACTGATTCTTATTTACTACTGTTTACTACTGATTTCTATAGCCTCTATACAACTATCACTCAGCTTTTCATACCAATGCAGGGTATACCAAAAAATATTTTAAAGCTACAGCACATGCTGCTAGCGTGAACACTGAGAAAGGAGTGCACAGGGAAGCCCAGAGGTGAGTATTTATGTGTGCTGCGTGCGGTTTTTACAGAGCTCGCTGCAGAGAGCAAAGCCGAAAAAAAGCCAATTTAACGCTTGAATACAATTTTCAATTTAAAGTTTTGCGCTTTCTTATATCGCAGCACTCTGCTCTCCCCTTCCCCTTCCTCATCCTCTCTCCTTTTGTGTTATCTCTCTCCGTCGCGCTGCGTAGTCGCCCAGCAACTTGTTACGTTTTTAGTTGTGCCACCCATATGACACGCCCCCTTTGAATATGCTATGGCCAGGATGAGGGCGTGATAGAATGGAAAAAGGATGTGAAGCAGAGTAAGAGCCGTCTCAAAATCCATCAGGGAAAGAAAAAAGCACCTTAAAAAGCTCGCATAAAAGTTGACTTTGATTAAAGTTCGAACTTAAGGCACAATGTACACAGGCGCACACACACACACACACAGACACTTAATAATACATCGACAGGATACACATAAACACTTAGGCTCCCTCAGCTGGCAGCCATCGAGCTATCTAGCCTTGAGCTGGGGCCACACTTCAAGCCAAAAGCCAAAAGCCAAGTCAATATAGCTGAGGCTGTAAGTGAGCCAAAGCTGATTGAAATGATTGAGGCGAAATGGCGCGATATCAGCCAGAGAAAGAGAGAACGAGAGAGAGAGAGAGAGAGTGAGAGTGGGTAGTGAGAAGAAATGGGAATATAGGAAGTGCCGTTTACAGCATAAGGCAGCTAAGTGCGCGTTGCTGTTGTGCGTCAACACTGAGGCGAAGCATCAACTAGATGTCGATTGGAAATTTGTTTTCGAGAGATGAGAAGTAGCTAAAAATAGATAAAGAGTAGAGATCCATTATGTCTCTCAACTTGGCAAACTTAAATTATCTGCAGAGTCTGTAAAGTTTGCTTGAAAGAGATGCTAAAGAAATAAGAGAACTTGACAAGTTAGCCTTGGTATGGGCTTTTGTCTTAGGAGCTGTTTGCTACTATAATAAAGAACTCATAAAGGATTTATGATAGGAAGACATTAAAACACCTAATTTTTGCTAATAGCCTACTATTTTGCCTACTACAAAGAAGTGAGTAGAGATTGAAGCATTGTTGAACGAATAGACAGAGTACAGTGCTCAAGTGTCTCAAGTCAAAGGCTTTAATATGCATTCCATGCCAGTTTGTACTATGATGATATTCGCAGCCCGAACTAGGACTCAAGACAAGGCGCCTTTGTTCAGGTTTCCGAATGAATGGATTATTTTGACAGCTTCTTTGTTGAATAATGATATTCAGCTTGCATATTTCAACGGATTCTTAAATGTCTATTGATAAATTCACTTGCTCACAGATAAAAGTATTCAACTTGGGGCACAAATCTCAACGGATTTTGGAATAAATATTGTTTATTGAACCAAAAATTATATAAGACTTGTTATAATCAATTTCTACTTAGCACTGCATCAATCTTTGATGCTTCAACTGTTTGGCTGAGACCCATGCGTAGCTGTCATTTGGTACATACCTGCAAATAGAATCAAGATAAATTGCGTTGAGTACACGGCATCGATCAAAATATTTATAATTATGTTGTTTAATCAATTGTGGCAAATATATATATATATATATATATATTTGTACATATGTTGCGAGCTTGTTTAGCCAAAGAATTTGTAGAATTGTAGAGTCGGATCGGGGCGAATATTTAACATTACTGGCAGTTTTATGGAGTTGGAGAAACAAACGAGGCAAATAAATGAAACTTTTGCTTTTGCCATATTCCAATGGCAGCAGTTGAAACTCGTTAAGCGCTGCCGCGAATGCGATGAGTTGTTAGTTTTTAATGAGCGGCGAACGTTGATCACAACACTTATTGCTCAAGTCTGTTTAGGTTGAGTCGGGGCCGCATTATGATCTTTTTGGCCACGCACAAAAAACTAACGCAGCGGGCACACATAACATAATTAAAAGGCTAGCAGAAAAAACTTTGTAAGTAAGGAAAATACGTGTTGTATGGTTTATAATCTTCTTTTTTTTTTTGAGCGCTTCACTTGCTTCACTCGCAGTCAGCACTAATGATAGGTGAGAAACAAGTCCAGAGCTCGCAGGCTGAAGGTCACTCCTAATGCAGCTCATCTATCTCAGCTCAGTTGTGGCACAAAGTTGGAAGTTTCATTACGACGAGTCAAGTGCCTGAGAGAACACACCACAGCAACATGAAGCGGACAAAAAACAGCAATCGAGTTTTTCATTTTGCAAAATGTATTTTTTGTTTTGTTTTTGCTTTTTGCTGCCCTGTCCAAATGAGTTTTCAATATTGTGCTGTGCGTGTTGCTATGTGTGTGTGGGAGTGTGTCTATGTCACACGCACAAAAGCAAATAGCAAACGACAAACAAAGTTTTTAGTTCTATTTTGTCTATCTTTTTTGCTTTTTCAATTCCAAGAGGCAATCAATGCCTGTGCTCAAAATTGATTCCCTTTCAAATGTGAACGATGACGACATTTTCAGAAATTTCTTTACTTTGCCCATCCATGGGCCAGTTTTAATTAAACAAAACTACGTTTGTATTCGCATTGCAGACAGTTGTTTACAATCAAATTAAAGCTGCTGCTGTTGCTACTGTTGCTGTTGCTGTTGCTCTGCTGCCTAACGCAAGCAAATAGTATGGCAAAACGCACACGAATTTGTTATTCGTGACACGTCTCTGAAGTCGTTTCATTGTTGCAGTTTTTCATAAAACACGCGACATTTTCATTTGAATTTTATGCCCAAGAGCGCACCGCACTCGGAGAGGGTTACAAAAGTAACGCATACGCCCTGCTGCACACACGCACACACACCCCCATATACACACACCGACACACCCTCTTCACACACATCTTGTTTTCATTTCCGTCAGCTACAATTGACGCTGCTCAACTTAACCTCATTCGTCCTGCTGCTGCTTCTGTTTTTTTCTTTCTTTTTTTTTTTGCTGCTGCTGCTTCTCATCCTTGTACTTCTCCTTCTTCTTCTGCTGCTTCCTTTGCTGATGTTGTGGCATTTTCATTTGCATATTCAACGGTGTCCTCGCACAGTTCTCGTTTGGGGTTTTTAACTTTTGCCAGGCCACGGCTCCTTCACTTGTTCTGCCCCCCTCTGGGGAGACGGCACACACAACTTTCGCATAAGTTTGGCAGCGCAGCGAACAGTGTACACATCGAGAACAGGTTGCACAGTGTAACACTATTCTATTCCATGTGCACTAGGGACTATTCCAAAAAGTTATATCCAACAACTTTATGCCCTAGCACGAGCACGAGCTAAACAAACGTTCAAATAGAGTTTTGTTAAGCCGCTCGAGCAATATATAACCGATTATTGAATGCTCTTCTAGTAATTAAATAAATGAAACTAATTCATTAAAGAGCATGCAACATTCGTTGAGTTTGTACCCCCTTCACGATTGTTGTTTTCTCTTTTGTTGCATTGGGCGAGTCGTCACACGAAATTAAAATAATATACGCCATTGCAGCTGCTTTTTGGATGGGGGCCAGTGGGGCACACTTACTTCTTTCCACTTTGCTAACTGACATGATAAAGTGTTGCCATGGCTCGCTTTCTGCTCTGTCTGTCTCTGTCTGCCAAGCTGCTAGCCTGCCAGCCTACCAACCCGCCTGTCTGCATAGTCACGTTTCGGTGCAGCGAAAGCCAAAGCCAGGACATGGCCGGGGACAGGCCACTTGCTTCTTATCAAATGAAAGTATATAAATTGATGCTGGCCTCTTTAACAGGCCCAGGCCTGTGTTTTTCACAGCTGCTGCACACAACTCTTTGCAACGCTATTTTCACAAACAATTTGCAGGCAGCGCTGCTAATTGCAAAGGGAGACTCGAAATTTGAAAGTGTTGCACAGCTTGCTAAAATACACCAGCACAGGTGTAAATTACACACACAGAGAGACAGAGAGAGAGAGAGGAGAGACAGAGAGGGGGACAGACAAAACACATAATGAACATGACAGTCAAGCTGGATGCACAGCATCCATTGCTATTGTGTTTAATGGCGGCTGGAAGCGGCTGCCGTTGTATTTCACCTGCAAATTTTCCTAGTATTTCGTGTGAGCATAATTATGTGGCAGATACAAAAGTGTTGCCTGCCAACAGGCTGACACACACACACTCACATACACACACAGGCAGCTCATCAGAGTCACAGTTTGCAACTGCTGCTGCTGCTGCTGCTGTCTGCGTTTGGCACTCACTGATGACGCATACGTCATGTTGTACGCGCATTGCAGCGTCAGCTGAAGTCGCGACTGTGCAGCAACGGCGACTGCATATATTTCTTGTAATTAAAATCACATTGAAGCACAGGCTGGCTGGCAAGCCGGGGCCAGACTTTGCCTTTGAGGCAAGGCAACAAACTTGTTGACTGGTGTTTATATGCATATTTATATATACCTATATACATATATATATGTATATATATCAGTGTACTTGTGTGTGTGTGAGCCTGAGCACGCGCGTGTGTTTGCTGTAATTAAACTAAATTAAGAACTCTCTTGGCATTAAAATGAGATTTACGCTTCAGCGCAACGCAACATTGAGAGCAACAAACTTGGCTAACTGTCATTTCAAATGAAAATTTGTACAGCACGCTCCAGCCATGCTTAATTAATTTCTAAAGCTCGGGCTAACGAAAAAGGAAAACCCAAACAAAAATGAAAATACAACAAAAGCCCCCGCTGCCTGGTGCTAACTTCAATGAAAACTTTTCCACCAGTTGTTTTGCAGTGTCAATTGTGACAGGCAAATTGTATGCGAAAATTGAGTCATTTCTGCGTGCCAGCAGCGTCGCTGCCGAACGATGCAAATCCCTTCCAACAACTTTATTCCGCAGTGGAGACTGGCTCTGAATATTCATAAACAAAGTGGAGATTACTACAAATTTAATTATATTTATCAAGATATTGTTTTGAATAAGAAAAGTAATAATAGAGATTAAAAGTTATGAAATATCTAAAATCATAGGAATATATGGGGTATAAGTATCCATAATATATATAAATATAAATTGTTGTGTTGGGTTGGTGGCAATTTAGTCACTTTCTAGTCTAATTTTATGCTTTACAATTGCGCTCAATATCCAATGACTGGTGTTCTGACTTTTACAATGTGCTTTTCCAAATAACAATTTCTAGTTGCTTTTTGTCGTCCTAACGATCCTGTTCGAATAGCTGAAATAGGCATCTCACTCTCATTCAGCAACACCCACGACTACGTTCAGCAAAAGCTATCTTTATTGGATTAAGAATTAGAGCCTAGAACTAAACTTTCCCGGATAACATAAAAGTTCTCAGCCTCACACTATTTCTACGGCAACAGTAGGTGGCAATAATAACGAAATTGAAAAGAAACAGATTTTTCTATTCACTTCACAATATCTCGTTATAATAATAATATTTTACCTCAATAAGTTACAAGTTAGCCCAAACAAATTACTGAAGACGATATACAGACTTGCCTTGTACCATTCCACATAGATCTACGTCAAAAAGAAAATATTGATACAGTAATCGATAGGCTAGATCGCTTAAAAGCAGATGTCTTTTATCAACATATTCTCACATTACAAATATAATGCACACTATCTTGTTTTAAGAAAATAGTCTTTCAAAGACTTTTTATTACAATAAAATTTTTCTATTTTACATACTTTTTCGAAACTTCAGTATTTAGTATTTAGATTTAGTATTGTGGAAAAAAGAAAAAGTTCTAAATTTTAAAATGATATATACATAATTATTATGGCGACACGTTTTCTTATATTGAATAATTTGTAGTCTACAAGTGAAGTATATTCGAATTTCAATTTTATTTAAATTTTTTTTTCTGAATAAATAAGAGCTTAAAATAAAAGATATATAATTTTTTAAAACATATTCTCTTATAGCAAAGGTTATTGTTCTAGTAGTTCGCATCATTAATAACTTTTCTATTTCATATATGATCGTATATAGAAAGTTCTGCTACAGTCAGTTGAAATTTCTTAGCTTCAACTGTGTAACAAGCCACAAAAGCCAGAATAGAAAAAAAAACACATATTGTTATCCACTTAGCATTCAATTAAAGTGCACATAGTACATGGCTAAAGGACATTGCATTTGATTGCCTTCGGCGGCCATGTGGAAAGTTTTGCTAACCACTAAAGTCACATAGGCTTCCATTCACGTTTGCACTCACCAGCTAAGGAATTTGCATATTATTTGCATATACATGAAGCGAAAAGTAAAACGTTTGCTTTAAGATTTACAAAATGCTAAAGAACAATACTTTGTTGGCGCTGGCTGTTGCGAGTTTAATGAAAGGCGCAATTATGCAAAGAGCAAGTAATTAGTGAAGAAAGCCAGCCAAGGACTCAGCTTACCTCGCCCAATTGGCCCAAAATGTTTCGACAACTTACAGTCTCTCTCTCTCTCCTCTGTGTGTGAGATGAGGGGAGTCACTGGCCCCAACTGCTGCTGCTGCTGCTGTTTGGATTTATATTCTTTATTGCATTTTTATGCCTTAATTTTGGAATTAAAATGAGAGAGGCAAGCAAAGGAAACAAAGACAGAGAAGTTGACTGTGGCAGCAGTGGAAACTGCGCCAAATGTGTATTTTATGCATTTCACAAATGGAGGCAACAACTGCCAGCCAGACACATAGAGAGAGAGAGTGAGAGCGACAACGAGGAAGCGCTTTGTCGGATGCGGACGAAAACCGCAATGAGAATATAAATTTATCTTCTTTTTTTTTTATTTCATTTTGTTTGCAAAGGCGCGAATTGTAACAAACGTTGATCAAACGATGAAGCCGCTAGGCAGCAAGCAGAAAAACTTTGGCCACTTCTCTCAGTCCTACAGCACTGTCGTCTCTCACGGCAATTGTTTAGCTCAAAATGCGCATTTAATTCAGTTATGTGTTGCGCAGTGCTCGCAAATCGAGCAGACACAATAAAGTGGGCAATGCCAAAGACAGGCCGGAAGAGGGAAGCTGGCATCGGGATAAATGCAAATGCGGCAAGCAGAAAATATTATTATAATATGGTAAATATGGAATGCTGCTGGATGCGGGATGTTGGAATCCGAATGCGAATGCGAATGCGACTGCGACGTTTCAACTTTTTCGAAAGAGCGCAAACAAAAATTTATGCATTCCAATTATAAACCGTGCAAAAATGAACGTAAAATAAAATGGCGAGCGACGGAAGGAAGTTCGGGCGCCATTTTGGTGCCCGGAAATGCACTCAAAAAGTTTTGCCTACGAACAAAAAATGAAATAATAGTAATATATAATGGAAATTAATTAAATGAATGGCAAAGCCAATTCTATATCCACTCACTTTGATTGCTTGCCCAACAAACACACACACACTTGAGTAAAGCAAACACACTCCCACACACACACACTTGTGATTTCAGGGCTCAATCAATTGCAGCATTTGCTATAGCTGCCCTCTCACCTTTCACCTGCACAAAGTGCTCTGGCAAATACGCAAAGCGAAGGTGAAGCAGCGGCAGAGGCAGCAGCCCACAGCCACAGCCGGGATATTGCCAATGCCAAACAAACTTTGACTAGCCTGCCAAATGCCAAACTACAAAAAAAAAACGTATTGTAAGGCCATTGTAATAAAAAAAAATAGAGAAAAACTTTGCAAAAACCAAATGTTGGTTTGGGTTTTCACTTCTATTGCTTTTTTTTTTTGGCGTTTGATTTTGCTAGCCTGATTGAATGGCAGCAGCAGCAGCAGCAGCAGCAGGAGCAGGCAAATACTTTTGGACTTTTAGGCAACATACATATACATATATACAAATTGCTCTGGCGCTAAGCTGAAGTGTCATATGGTGCAAAAAAAGATGCAATAAATTTATGGGCGCCACACACACACACACACACACACACAGGGCTGCACACATGCATAGATACCCTTACATAGTCAGGACAACTGCGCTCTGTCGCATATGCTGAGCAACATTTCCGTTTCCGTCTGCTACACCAAATAAAACATAAACTTTTGCCAGCTAGCGCAACTACAGCCAAAAGAAAATTGAGTGCGAAATATAACAAAACATAAAAGAAAGAAAAAACAACTCACAAAAAAAAACGATGACAAAGTTTGCACTTTAACAAGAAAATAATCAAATAAATTATCATAAAATGTTGAGAAACCGTTTTGTTTTGGCCGGAAGTCACGTACTGTCTGCCAGAGCCCAGTCACATGTGCTTGTGTGTGTGCCTGTGTGTGTGTGGGTGACACAAAGAGGAAATGAAGTGGTGTAAAAGGGATGGAGAGCCGCTCTGTCTCATGGGCTTTATTAACTTTGCTAAAAAGTAAGGCGGAAGGGGAGGACGACGACGCCGCTTTAAATTATGGCCAAGTGGCTAAATTATGAGAATGTCGCGTAAGCCAAGCTCCACCCCGACACACAGAAGACAAATGGTTTTCATGTGTAAATTAAAATTGGAAAACAGAACTTTGAAAAGGGTAAGTGGGAAAACTAGCATCAGTTAAACGAAAAACCAAAATAGGAAAAGTTTTTTGGGTTCAGCATCAAATAGATAAAAGAATAAATAATCTGTTTTGTTTAAGACATAAAATCATTATCTCAGCTGATGCATCATTTGACGCAAAACAAATAAAAATGTATATCAGAGCTAACGGGACAAAACCTTCAGTTAGATAAAAGTGGGACCCAATTACTGGCTAGTTGCTAACAATTTAAGCTTATTCATAACCAACAACGGACATTCACAAGAATGTATAGACTCACACACATGTGTGTCAACGTGCTGGAAACCTATCAAGCTGGCAATCATAACAGGTCCTGAGGCTCTGCAGTTTGCCACTGGAACCATTCAACTGGGCAGGGCAGGGCAGTGCGGCTCAGACAATGTCAACGTGGGGCGTGCGGCGTTTCTGGCCAGATAAGGGTGACAAAAATATCTATTAAGTGCATGGGCAGTCGGGCAGACGGACGAGCGACTATCAAAAGGTATGAAAAGCGAACAAACGACGCCGACAACAACAACCAAGAAGCAGAACGAAAGAAATGAAATGAAATCCTTTTATATATACAAACAAACAAAGGATGGGACAAATAGCTGGACCCTATATGCCATACACATACACATCTATATATGCATACATATATTATATGTATGTATGTATGTTTGTATGTGTCTATGTGTGAGTGTAGTTGAGGATACACACAAAGGCCGGCGAATGAATGCATAAAGTGCCAGCAGTGTTGAAGAGGCAGGGGGCAAAGGGCATGACAGTACGAGTGCCATAGAGGCAACAACAAGTTGACACTTTTATGAGGCACTTAAATGACACAACCCAAAGCAAGCATGACCATATGAGGTCTGCGACAGGGATGCCAACCTGCGCTTCAGATTGGCATGCAAACATTTGTGCAGGCAGGAGGAGAGGACTGTGGGCTGCCTTTGGAGAAGCAACAATTGCAATTGTCCAGCTATCGAGCAGTAGAGGAGGGGAGGGGAGGAGCATAAAGTTAGCTAATGCCAAAAACAACAATGGTCTTAACAATGGCCGACCATTGGCCAGGACTGGGCGCAAATATTTAGTTGCATAACAAAAGCCAACTAATTTTTTGTTGTTCTAGAGAGTTAGATAAATAATTGAATCGGGCATTTCCGCTTTTCTTTCTTCTTTTTTTTTTGGTACTGCGCACAGCTGCTCCTCCTCTGCGTCAGCGCCGTGTCAGAGCATCCATCAATTGGTACATCAGAGCCCCATTGAGTCAGCCCGAAACCTGCGCCTTTGTTGTCGTAAATCAGTTGACTGGCGCACTGCCAAAGAATATTTTGAAAATTGAAAAGTGTAAGCTGTAGGAGACACCCGCCAGCCTTCCTCCCTCCCTGGCGACCCTCTAACGGCTGCTAGCTGGATGGAAATTGGAATATTTTCTGACACATTTTTATCGTTGAAATTGTCAAAGAGTTTAAGCATGAGACGGCGACGTTGCCGTCTTTGGCATTTGGCTCAGCCCATACTGCATTATTGACAGTTCATATCGATATGTTATATATGCTCACACAGAGTCTGCCTCTGTGTGTATATATATACTTAAATATATTCCAAAAGATATATAACATTCTGCTGGGTTATTGCATTCAGAAGCGGCCCACTCGACGCTGCCCAGACAAATTGAAAGGAATTGTCTGTCGAAATGATAGGTAAAATGTGTCGCTAACCAAATTGTGGCTGTCAGCAGGCAAACTGCTCGAATTACGTATTAAATTGGAAATCTGTTCAAGGAAAAAGCGACAAAGCAAAGGTAAGAATTCTAAGTAAAGAAATGAAGGAAAGAAAGGAAAATAAATTGAATGTATGCCTAAAAATATATATGTTAGCTGAGATGTCTGATGTCTACTAGAATATTATGTTTGTTTCTACAACTAAAACTATTTAAATTGCATAAGCAAGGCGAACACGAAAAAGTCAATTCTCATTAATATTCAATTTCTGTTGAAACTCAATTTAAAATGTTCTAAAATGCAAAACTTCATTATAGAAATTAAATTATGTTTTCACAATTTTAATTACAGTTTATTAGTGCAATCAAATTAAGTTGCAAATAAACAAAAACTATTATCAAAAACAAAATATTGTTGGAAAGAGTTAAAGTGTGATCGAACGAGCAATACCTCGTCTTTATTTGTCTCTTAAATCAAGGAAGCATCCAGAATAGTCTCAAAGCAAAAGCAAAAGCTTTAAAATATAAGTAAAATTATATTATAAATTAAATAAGATTACGAATTTCTAGTTACATAAAACTATTGTGTTTAAAATCATAATTAGATGAAATATAATTAAAATCGAAATATATTTAAATTTTTAAGACTCTGTTCCTGGCTGTATCATTTCGACCTCACAAAATTAATTTATATATAGAATTTAAATATAGCTTATGAAGCGATGCTTCCATCTTCCATCTACCCAAGTTTTCCATCATACCCCATTCAGTGAAGCTCCATTTTGATAGGTAAGCCATGGAATTTATTTATAGCCAACCGCAGCTTTTATTTAGTGACAAAAATCAAATTCAATTTTTCCAAAAATAATTAGATATTAATAAAAAATGAAAAGTCGACATTTTTGTAGGCGCAAAATGCAGTCCATTGCCACGCGTCAAGTTGATTTATGATATACACCAGTGTATTTATCGCCTAGCCTAGTAAATATATTTCAAATTTACATATGTGCTATACTGCGACAGCAACAGCAACAACAACAACAACAACAACAGTTGCAACAATTGTGGCAAGTGCCATACACACTTTTCGTGCGTTGCTGGCCTGTTAACGATTACCCTCGACATTTTTACGAACAGAGCAGCGCTGCTGAAAACAAGGAAAAAAGCAATCATGTAAAGGCCTATCAGTGGAGACTGCTCGACTGTGAGATACCTCGTATAAAACTTAAAGAAGTATTCATACTTCGTTAGATATATTTGTGGATCTTCAAAAAGATATCAATATCGTTTCAATATTCATAAAATACATTTGTATAAGCCTTAATCAATATCATTTATCTACAAGTTTTCGAAACATTTTAGTTTCATAGAAGAACTTTAGCAGATACCCAGAGTATATGTTTACAATACCTTGGCCTGTTACAAGCTTCATGACAAAATCATCATGCCCACTTTGGCATAGCCTTTACACACAAAAATTCGCCTATAAAAATGCTGTACATGTCCGCGGGCTTTAACATGTTGGAGGCGTGGCCGCTTTGTGGTTGGCTCCGTTCGCTTGAAGTGCAGCAACCGCTTTTTGGCTGCGCTTCACCCTATAATCATTTTAAATCAGCGTCAGACACGATGGCGGCCTTAAATCTTGCCCGAGCTGCAGAGCAGCAGCGCAGCAGAGCAGAGGTGCATTTTTTGCTGCTGCCCAGCAAAATGATTTTTTCGGGTTCGCATTGTTCGAAAAAATTAATTAAAATATGGTGCATGAATCCATTAAAGTTGCAACAATGTGCTGCCCTTGCAAAAAAAGCAAAAAGGTGAGCTGTCACACACTGCGTATGCGTAATCAACGTTTTTATATTTCATGTTGTCAGAAGCGAGCGCGCGCGCCAAGCATTCATGCGGCTACACGGCGTATGATCAATTTCCGTTTCCATTGAGCCCAGCAATTAATCCGGTATTTTAAGCCCAAATACCGACAGACAGTGCTTGATTTTTTTTTCTTTTCATATTTGTTGTATATTTCATTGTTCACATTAAAAGCAATTTGACTAATTTATTTAATTGCTTCATTATGGACAGCAGCGAAGACTACACACAAGGAATTGTGAGTATTTTGCCATAAAAATGCAGCGTTAAATTTCTAAATTGTTTACATTTGCTATTAGGCAATAATAAACAAAAGCGACAGCAACAATAACAACAACAACAACAACAACAATGCGGCCCAAGCAATTTGTCGTCACAGCAATCGCAACAACAACAACAACAATCAATGACTCGGCTTATTAGCACACACGCCCCACTTCGACGCCCCTTTGGCACACACAACTCCGCCTTGGGTGCTAAAACTAAACTACAAAATTGCTGGCTCGCGTGTCGGGTCGCATTTTAGTGCCACCGTCGCTCGCCCCACTGTACCGCCCCCTCCCCTTTGGCAGGTCTGCTGCATGAAAACTTTGCTGCGAGTTTAATCAATAAGTTTTCCAAGGGTCTAGGACGTTGTGCCGAGGGCTCGTCCGTAGGAGCTGAGCCGAGCGTCCACGTCTACGATAAGCGTTTTAATAGCTCACTTGATTATGCGCACAATTTTTGATCCAAAATTATGCCAAAGTGGATTGTTATCCCATTGGCCAGGGGCCAAAGCCGTTTTCTTAGCATTCACATCCTGTTCTACTTCGCGCTGATGAAGACGCTGCTTCACTTCGCTGTCCTAATGCAACGCAATTTAAGCCAGCTGTCAATTAGTTCGAGTATGACAGAGCTTAGTGCAAAGTGGCTGCGACTTGGCTGAGAACAATTTATCATGTGGCTGGCTGGCTGGCTGGCTGGCCACAGCGGATTATCTTAGTATTTATCTGTCTAGCCGGTGCAAAAACTATTGGCAAGCATAGTGCCAAAGTTTTCTATGGCCAGTCGTCTCATTGCATTTGCTCGTTGACTTTCTTATGTTTTTTGATTTAATTACATTAAAATCTCGAGCAGACAAAGCCAATTTCTGCGAACCCAACTGACAGACAGCCAAAACCATCGAAATACAACACAATATTTCGCATTTATCAGTTTTGGCTCATTGAGCAGAGGACAATCGGAGGAAGGTCGTCGCAAAAGTGAGAATTTACATTGATCGATGGCTTTTAATTGCCACTTCCAAGGTCTTGTGGCCTAAAAATAGACAACAAATGATTAGGAAGTGATTTATGTGTGGGGCACACAGAAAGCAGATGGCAAACAAAAGATGGGCGGCAAGTGTTTGGTATGTCTATCACTATAAGACATACTTCTTTAGGAGATTTAATTGTAGGATAGTGAAAGAGAAAGAGAGAGAGAGCGAGAGAGAGAGATTTAAGGTCAATGGAATTAATTCTGTTAATGTAAATCAATCTCATGAATAAGCAAAATATGTTTTAACAGACATTTCACTTTTTCTCTGACCCTCAACACTTTACATTCTCTATTGAAGAAGTTAATGTTATTACAGCTGCCCTACTTTTCTCTTTGTAAATTACCTTGTAGGTTTTATCGATTTCGGTAATCATAGGGTGTCCAGCAAAACCTAAGCAATTCAATTTGCCTTATAAATGGGAACTCGTTAAATTCCTACGAGCTGCCACGTAGAAGGCAATATGCTAGCAATGAGTCTATAAGTTGACCATTAAATCTATACAAGAAATTGCTTTTTAATAGCTCGATTTTTGTATTACAAATTAAAGCAAATAATAGTGTTCTAATCGGGAGTGTCTGACTAGGAAATACCCAGAACCTAGACAGATTTGTGTTTTACAATATAGCTTGTATCTATGTATAGACACATAAAACACTCACAGTTATAGTTGTGCAAGTACAAATTTAAGATTTAAGATGAGTCGATTCATACATACATTTAGTTAAGCTAATTGCACATACCAAAAATGATAACCAATCAATCTAGTCTCGTGCTTTTAAAACTTCTAACATAACTTTTTCAAACACTTTCTTCAGAATTGCTTTAGTAATTGGTAACTTTGATTATTTTACATTTTAGCTATTGATATACGATGAAACCATAAACTTTTTCTGACTCCGTTCGACTTTATTTGCTACACACACACATATATACACATCTTTTCGACTCAGCTCCGTTTCCTTTGCCTTTATCAACTCACACTTGGCTGCATTCTCGTATCGGAACTTTATCTCGCAAATTGTTGTATGCACCACTTGCATTTCCATTCATAAGCCAAAAACTTGAAACAGAAAAAAAAACAACAACATAAAAAATAACTATCAAATAAAATGCATGCAGGCAACAACTTTTTAAGAAATAAACATGAAAGCCATTTAATCTGCAATGCATACAGCAGATCACACAAACACACACACACACACACACACACATTCCACAATTTTACGCGGGTAAATATTTTGGTTAAGTATACGCCATGTATATCTCGCTTGCATTTTCTCTATCTCTGTCTCTTACTCTTTTGTGTGCATAGCTCTAGCTCTTATTCACCCCTAGCCCCCGTCTCTATGTCTTGTCGATTGCGATGCCACGTTTTGTTTGGCATTCAATAGTTTACATTGCTGCGGCAGCAATGGCACGTCGCCTCCATACTAACCCCCCCTTGGCTGTTCATTTCAAATTATTTTTATATGCTCTCTGTTGTTTTGGTGTTGTTGTTGCAGTTGCAGTTGCTGCTGTTTCTCTGTGTGTTGGTTTGAGTATTTTGCGGGTATTTGTACTGCATTTCATTTTTATGCAGTTACAATGACAACTTTTGCCGTTCCTCTTGTTGCACGCTTCGAGAGGCATAAAAAGCGCACAGATAACGATTGAGCAGAAGGTCCACGACAGACCAAAAACTGGGGTAGATCTCTGAGCAGAGATTTTATGCAACATGACAGTCAACAGCATCATCAACGTTCTCATCATCAACATCATCATCATCATCATCAGCTCAACATGCCATATATCTTTTATGTGTATGAGCATGTCATTTGCATTATTTTCATTACATTTTATTGGACATCTTGTGGATGCAGAGCTTAGACTGAAGAGCGCGTTATGTGTGTGAGTGTGTCTGCGTGTGCTGGCATTAAAATTCAAAATTTAAACTGAATTGCTGTTGACAAGCGGCGCTTAGATGCTTCTGCTAGACAGACAACTTGCTAGTCCAAGTGCAAAACTTTGCGGCACCGTTTGGCAATCTCTTGCGTCTGCAAAGTCACAACTTGTACGACGTTCTAATCTTTGTTAAGCCAAAAAAAAATATATATAAAGAAGCGAAAACGAAAACGAAAAACTGCCAAAACATGTCACATGTAAGCGCTGACTTCCCCCCGACCACACCCTCTTTAAATGAACCTTTGCTTTCGAGTTGTTTTTCCACAAAAACGCTGCGAATAATTTACACAGAACAAACTTTTGACTAAGAAAACAAAATGAAAAAAAAAAGAAGAAAAAAACAAGCAACAACAACAAAAACACTTTTGACCAAAAGTGAAACAGAGGCAACCGCAGAGCGCCTTGAGAGTGCTAAGCTGGGCGTTGAACTGGGCGGGGCTGCGCCGGCAGAAGCTACAACAACAGCAATGAAAAAGCTACAAAAAGCTGAGAAAAGTTATAAAAATGTTTTGCCCAGGCAAAAGTGTATGAAATAATCCGTGGAGATTTTTATCTTGTTAAGCATGGAAATGTCCGCTGCTCTGCCTCGGCCCCTGGCTCTGGCTCTGCCTCTGGCTCTGTTTGGGCCTCTTCAAACCGCCTACCGCTCACCTAACCACACCCTCCCTCTCTCTTTCTCTATATCAGCAATCACTGCCTCTCTCTTTCTGTCCACTTATCATTGCTGGAAATCTGCGCAGCAGCAGCTGTTGTAGATTGTTTATTTCCCTCTTTCTTCTTTTTATTTTATTTTTTTTTTTTTAACTTATTTTACAGGTAGCGAAATTTGCGGCGCAAAGATTTTGTTTTTTATTTTTAGAAATAAATATTGTAAATACATCGTAAAGTTTGGCTGTCCATTTCTCTCTAGGCCTCTTTCATCTTTGCTGTTGTCATTAATTCAATTAACTTGCAGCTGAGACTTTGGCTTTGAGTTCACCTGTTGTTTAGCTGTTTACCTGACAGATTTATGGGTCTCAGCCAGAGTTTAGCGAGGGGCGTAAAGATTTTTGGCTAATTAAAGCTGCTTTGGGTCACTCACTTCCATCGGTTGGGGGAACGTGAGGAAATTACTTTTGGGACCCGCTGGGTTTAATGCGCCAACTCGCGGAGAGCAGTTCAACTTACCTGTAATGGAAAAAAAAACGAGAGAGAAAACAAGAATAAGTAATTAGCGAAAATTAGTGAGAATGTTTTGGAGAAGTGTGGCTTATGAGACTATATATATACATATATTTTTATACTCATTCACAAAGTGAAATGAGTATATTGGTTTTGTGCAATGTCCGTCACGCTGTCCGTCCGTCTGTCCGTCTGTCCGTCTGTCCGTATGAACGCAAACCATTTGCACAGTTTTGAAGCTAGAGAGTTGAAATTTGGAATATATACTCGTGTATACCCTCGAATTATAAAGTGTCAAGATTTTCCTGATACGCCCACTAGGGGCGTGGCAAATCGGAAAATGCATTTGCCCATACCTCAGAAACACTACTTCTAGAAGTGCTAGAGAGTTGCAATTTGGAATATATACTCGTGCTGACAACCCAAGATCAAAAAGCTATGGCGGATATATCTACGCCCATTGGGGGCGTGGCAAATCGGGTAAAACTGTATCTTCTACAGTTTTAAAGCTAAAACGCCCAAATTTGGCACGTAGGTTACTGATACGATCCTATGAAGATCGACCAAAAATCTATATATCCACGCCTACTAGGGGCGTGGCAAATCGGATCTGACTATATAGTGATTTTTCAAATTCTGTAATATTTTGAGCACTATTGATGCTAGAGACTTGAAACTTGGTATATATACTCGGGTTGACAACCCAAGTTGGAAAAGATATGGCGGATATATCTACGCCCATAGGGGGCGTGGCAAACCGCAAAAGTTTGTAGCTCCTACAATTTTAAAGCTAGAAGCTTCAAAATTGGATGGTAAGTTACTGGTGAGCTTCTCTATCGATGACCCAAAAATAATTTTTACGCCCCTTATGGGGTATGCCCGGCTAAAAAATACCCTGTAATTTTCGCATTTTTTGAGTGTAAGCATCCAAATTTCACACTTACGTTACCCTTCACTACTTCTAAGAACTGGCCAAAAATTATATGTCTACGCCTACTGGGGGCGTGGCAAATCGGGAAAAACTATACGTTATTCCGATTCTCAGTGAGAAAATCAGAATTATATACAGATATTACTGCTGATCTCCTCTATTGATTTCCAAAAAATTATATATGTACAAACCAATTGTGGGCGTGGCAATGGGCGTGATCTGTGGGGGTGTGAATGAGTATCCCGCAGTCGGTAGCGCCCGACTGCAACGTTCTTACTTGTTTTCTTTCAGCTTGGGAAAGTAACCAAAGACGCTTAAGTCTGAGCTGTAAAAGCGACTTACAGCCGAGCAATTAGCCTCAAATATTTTAAAAATAGAAGTCAGACATATAAAAACCATCAAATAGCATAGAAAACATAATTTTGATGGTTTTAGTTTTTTAAAACAAAGCGAAGAAACGATGTCGAAGGAAAGTAAAATTTAAAATCTTATTTTAGTAATATTATATAAGAATTCAATGAAATAGATATCGACTTCAATTCATCCACTAAGACTTTGATTTGTGTGAAAATCCAATAGAGTGATTTTTCACCTATGTCTTTACTTCGTTCATCTGTGCTGCATCTATTACCTGCCTAGAATTAGCAGCTTCTAGTCACTCAATGGCATCATCAAACAACAAATCCTTGCCCACAATGCGACAATCCTTCTTCTAGGGCTTCAATTCAACACATGACGCTGCGCTAGATGGCCATCAATCTCGTCTTGTCAGCGTGCAGTCAAGTTGTTTCCATTGTCGTTTGCTATTACGTTTTTTTTTTTAGTTTCCCTTTTTGTGTGCCACAAAAGCCGCGTTGATGACGTCGACGAGTTGCTGCGCTGCGTCGTCACTCCCACAACAGAAAACCAGTTTTCCATTCCTTCGAACAAAACAGGATTTGGCTTTTTTTGTGTTTCTCCTTTTCGCCTTAAGGCTAAATTCATTGTCAAAGTCGCAAAAGCTGCGCCTACAAAAACTTTTGTCATCAGACAAAAGAGTTGCAAACTTTGCTGCTGCTGCTGTTATTGTTGCTGCCGCGAACGCCCAGTGAGACACGCCCACAGCTCAGAGGCTGGGCGACAGTGCATTTGTCTTGCGGGAGCACAGTGCGAACGAACTCCCTGAAGCGACCGACTCAATGACTCAACGGCTGCTCGATGAGTCTCGATGCGGCTGCTATGCCTCGCCCGTTTGCTGCTTGGTGCTGGGTGCTTGGCTTTGATTGATGATTTTGAATTAGCGACAAGCCAACGCAACGCAACGAGCTGAGCAGGAAAAATGTACGAAAGATCTTTCGGATGGTGGTTTTCAGTGATTTTTTTGTGGAGAATAGTCAAAAAAATGCGTGCACATAAGTTTTCTGACATCAGAGCAACGACCGTGTGTGGCTCTCGCTTGGGATAGTCTCTTAATGATGTGGGCATGTCTTGATCAAGCAGCTTGTCAGCTGGACGAAGAGCTTAAGGTAACAAAGCTCCCATAAGCCATGCGTGCTAGCTAACAGCCCCCTAACAGTCAAAGTTCCCAGTGTCTACATAATGATTAACATGATTTGAATAGAGCATTCACAATGTGAAACTTTAGATTGAATTTGTTATAATTGCTATAGACAAATACTAAACTACATTCATTTTCTTTAAATATATATAGACAAGAGTATATAATTTGTCTGAACATTATGTAATTGAACAAAACCCATTAAGACAAAACGAAATACTATCAAATTTCCTTTTTTTGAGTGCTCTCAGCACTGCTCCACGCAATTACGACTTGTTCATTGTTCAGTTTAAAGAGCAGAAATTCACATAAGGAAACAGAATCTATGAATAACTCAAGTCAGATACATACATACATAAGCATATGTCATTGAAAGCTACATTTGGCTTGTATTGGTTGGGTATCATCATCATCATCATCATCTAGAATCATCATGATGATGATCAAACGATCGCTTTTAACCGCAGTTGCCTTGTGCTCTTTTGTGTATGTCTGTCCGTCTGTCATTACAAATTAGTTTGAGTTGTGGCTATTTTTATAATTTTCCTTGTTGTGCGGTTAAAGTGTTGTATGCCCCATCAGGTGCCAAAAGCCGAAGCGCTACATTTGCAATTAGCCATGTGCACAATTTTTTGATGGCTGCTGAAATGCCGACAATTGGACTGCAAACAAATGAGATAAGCAGCTGCGCATTAAGATCCTTATATAAGTACCTCTCTCTCTCTCTATCTACTCTACTCTAAGCAGCATCTATCTACACCTGTGCCTCGCCCTCCCGCCCTTCAGTCTGCAATTGTCGTATCTATAAGTGGCTTTCAATGTATCTAGTGCCACTTTTGTCTGTGTGGCAGCCACTCAACATGCAGCCTGTCTATTGTTGCACGTGCCAGCGCCTTCCACTAGACGTCTCTGCTCATATCTGGCAACGTTTTATTTAATTCCATATTTCATAGCTGTCAAGTGTCGCTTCCTGCCGTACCCGCTTCCTGTGCCCCCTCCCACTTTTTGTTATTGTTTTCTTCTTGTTTTTTTTTTTTTTTTTTATTAGACTCAGGGTCCGCGTCCACGTCCACATCTGAGCCCCCCCCCCCCCGCAGGGGGGAGAGCACCTCCTATGATGGCATCATTAGACAATTTAGGTGTCGCTGCCGTTGCTGTTGCCGTTGCTTATTTATTTTTGCTGTTGTGGCGCTGATTGAATAAATTATAGCCACTCGCGCGTGCATATTCAAGCAAGCGACAACTTTTCTTCATTTCATATGTACATTCGGTGGTGCTATGCTGTGCTGCCCACCTGCATCTTCGCCTGCCCTTTCATAAGCATATTCATATTTATTATTTCTTTTACGGCTGTCCGCAAGCGGAAATTGCTATTTATGCTCTCGCGCGCTGGCTGCCATATTAGCTGGCAGCTAATATCGTCCTCCATATAGCGATGCGTACGCCATATTTTTTTTGCCATGTGATAGCGACAACATGGCATGGCATTAATCCAGATGTTTGGAGTGCACATTTTGCTCTCTGCTCTCTGCATACAGTTGGTCAACTGGCAGCTGGGGTAAACCACTTTCACTGCCGTTGACCGGGTTTATTGCACTCGCCAATTGCAGTGTGCGCTTTTCCACTGGTTATTCCGGTTCTTCTAATGCGCGCCGGTCTGTGACGAGTGCCTCGTGGCATTCGGTGTCATAATCAGTTCAGACACAAACACAGACACAGCTACAGCTATAGCCACAGCCACAGACAACACAGCTCTGCCCACCTCTCGCCACGCCCCTACTGTCAACTCGTGGACTGGTTAGCTGCTAGCCAGCAAGACCGCAGCTAACAGACGCGCCGCCGCCACCACCGCCACCGCCGTCGATGGGTTTATGTAAGCCACGACGCTGGCTTTGAGCTCAAGTGGTTGTTGGCCGATGACTCCAATGACGATGGCGATGGCGATGGCGATGACTTCAGCCTCGACTCGGCCTCGACTCAAGGACAAATCGCTTGAAGCGTGCAAAATAATTCACAGACAGCGAAAAAATTATTCTACGCTGTAGAATCTGGTAGATTCTGATTTTTCGACAGGCCTTTTAAAAAATCAAAGCATGTCTTCCATTTATTCTAATGCTCTACATCTTGTGGAAAGGCATATCAGCTAAGGGAATATATATTCAAAGCTTCACATGGACTTTGATTGCTTTCGAACATATTTTCCTTACTGAGACATAAATAAATGTTTATTAACTATTTTATAGAATGTTAATAGATACAGAGATATAGAAATTATGTTTGACCTATATCAAGTATATCAAGGCTAACACTTTTAAGAACCTAGCTTAATAATCTAAATGAGTTTAATTAAAAATTAAACAAAATCTTAAGAATCTGTGTAGAAAAAGAAAGTGAAAATGCTTGTTGTAGCCTTAGTTTTCCTTTAGTGTAGCCCCAAAACTTACAGATTGAAACCAGATATAGCGCATCTAATAGTCAACCTACCAAGCCAGCAACCACTTTTTTCTTCAAATTATTTTGCTGATTAATTATTTTGTTTGCTTTTGTGTTAGTCCGAGTCCGAAATCGAATCTTTGATGATTGACCAAATACAAATTGAAACGAAATATGCACGAAAAGGAATAAATTGATAATTAATAATCAAAGCGTTTAGCGAGTGTAACTAAATACGTTTGTAGGCCCCTAATTAGTTGATGTTGTTGTTGTTGTTGTTTATCATGCTGTGGGTATTTGTGAACTTCGATCTATTTCTTTTGCGTTGCGGTTAGAGATTTAATGATGGGTTCTTCGACAGCAGGAAGTCCACAGTTATTATTTTAATTAACCTAATGAACTGAACTGAACAAATTTGGGATTCCTTTACGGTTTTCGATAACAAACCTCAACATGCTGTCATGGCAAATGTATTAGAAAGCAATTAGAGCTTAAGAAAATAAAAGTCAATATGGAAGAGTGGAATGAAAATGATAAGCTGGCCACCCTCACCTTTCATTCCAACTTATACACACTTGACTAATCGCATCATAGACCTAAATATAAACAGTATTTCAAGCTGCCTGCCATCCTTAAATTATATTATTATGACACATCAGAGACACAGTCCCAACAGGAATATGCCAAAAATATTCCCCAATGAACAACTTGGCAAATTGCAATATGATGTGTTGTGCACATCTCATAAATTATGCCAAAATATTGTGTGTGTGTGTGACGGAAACTTCTAGCTCTCTGTGCCTTGAACACTTGGCTAGGCTTGCTTCCATTGCAAGTGACATTTTGGTGCTATGAAATGCATTTCAAGTGCAATTCCGTGCAGTGTTTATGCCTATGCGAACAGCAGCTGCAGCAGTTGCCCTGCAGACAGCTGTAGAACATGGCCCAGCCATGAACACTTTAAGCTAGCCAAAAGTCTTTGGCTTTGATATTTAAATTATGCTGTAAAATTCTCCATCTCTCTCTCTCTCTATCTCTCCCTGAATTCTGCTTTGCGATCCTTGCTACATTTTGGGGTGGTATGTGGGGGCGGGCAGGTGGCTTTGTGAAATGTGCCTGCCCAAAGCTTTAGCAAGTTTCAAATTAATTAATGTTCGTTGCCCATGTCGTCCCTTCAAATTGACATATAACATTTTTCGGTCTTTTATCATCGACTCTCGCTGGGGTCTTTTTCGCCTTGTTTTCTGTGACGTTTAATAAATTTTGCTGGCGAAAGCGTTATCGCTTATCCCCAACAGCCACGCCTGTCAAATCTGGCCCGACTGCCGCTCAACGCCCAATCCTTAATTAATACTTTATTCATGGCTGTCAGGCAAAACCTTTTCTGGTCACACTAACAGCCAGCCAGGCAGGCAGTCGGCTGCTTGCCAGCCAAGTCGCATAATTAACAACAGTTTTTCGGTATTTAAAAAATAAATATGTGTACGTATGAGTAGACCAGCCAAAGAGGGGGGCCCAGGCACATGCAGCAAGTTGCCCAGGGTGCGGTCGTCCATATGTGTGTGTGTGTGTGCGGTGTGCGAGTGTACGACTGTGAGGCACAAACTGTTTGCCCACATGACGCATATGAGGCAAACATGGACTTTTGTTTTTGCAAACGGCAATGCCCCCCAGGGCAGCACAGAGAGCTCGGTAGCTTAAGCCGAGCTAATATAAATTTATGTACACACTCGGACAATATGAAAATTCAATTCACATTTGCCACACAAACAGAATCAGAGTTTTTTGTCGGAGAACTTTTTTGGGCTCAAATGGAATTTTTGGCCTTTGAGCACAAAAGTCTATTGATTACACTTGCACGGATGCAGCTGCCCAATTAAGTTGTCTTATGTGTTGTTGTATCTTTTAGATACTTTATGCCTTGTCATCCATGTGTGCCGCCCACACCTCAGTCACAATTCAGTTTTAGCTTTGATTGGCAGCCAATAAAAAGGCAAAAGCCAAACAAAGCAAAAACCCCATAGATACCGACACACACACTCGCACACACACCCAGCATAAGTTTGGCAGGCAAGTGACAGTAACATACATCAAGATAGGTAACAAAATGTTTGGTTCTGACTAACACAAAAAGTTACCAAACTGCGGCGATACAAAAGCCAAAACAAAATATAACTTTTCTGATTGAAGCGAACACACAAACATGTAAACACACACAAACCCCCCAACACCACACACACACACACACACATATATATGGCAGTCAAATGTGTGTGTGACAGCTGCCGCCATTTCATTTTGCCACGCGCGATAAAAAAGGGGTTGCTCCCATGCCACCCGCTCGACTCTAATTGGTTTAGGCAGCGGCTTCTGGGCGCTTATCTTATCAGAGACCTAATTGCCATTGGCTGCGCCCCACAGCCCACAGCCCACAGCCCACAAGAACAACATTCAAAAACAGCTGCCTGACTGACAGTTATCGCCAAAGTTGCAGCATATTCATATATTTATGTTTATTACACCTGACAGTGGGTAGGCTGGGCAAACATATCTCTAATGAGTTGGAGTTGAATAAAAAGCTTTTCTTTCCTTCTTTTTTTTGCAACTGTCGCCGCATTTGACGAGCTTTTAATGAACTGCACGGACATGGCAAAGCCAACCTCATGTGGGTTTCAGTGGTTGGGAATGCATTAATTAACATTTGGGTAGCCACAAGACACCAGTGAATACGTGACCGACAGCCTGAGAGGACCAAGTCCCAGAGTGGCGAGCAATGTGTAACAGAAATTCACAGATTTTCATACATTGACAAATATATAAAAAATATTACATAATTTTAAATAAGTAAATATAGAAATGTATATCAAAATAAATGTGTGTGAACGGATTATTAAAAAGAACTAGTGAAATCATTTAGTAATATGTAAACCAAACTGTTAAATGTTATCGGTGATGAATGCCATAGTTTAGTTTACCTGAATATTATCTTTTTTCTGTTCTTTTTTTCTTCAACAACTGATGAGTTATTCTAGTGTAAGCAGATATCATTCATTACATATTGTTTTAACAATAAAAAATGAACTAAAACATATAATTAAATAAAATTCATATAATAATCAAAACTCTTATATAAAATATATATATGAAGATATTTGATTTGATACCGAGATTATTCAGTAATTTGTGAATCAAACTATTACCAGTTCTTTAACTATTTTTTACCTATTTTCTTTATAAATATAAATATAAATATTATTTATTATTTATAAATATAAAAAAAAACCTTTGAACAAGTGACAAACTGAATGAAGTTAATATTTTATATCCATTTGAATATATTTGATATTTATCACTCATAATCTGCTGCATAAAAGAACTAATGAATGGAATGGATTTAATTCACGCTTCAATAAACTGTTAAACTTAAATTCTTCAGCAAATTTAACTACAATTCGAAACTTTAATAAATTTATTATATATATATAGAAAATTTATAAATTTATTATATATATTTTTCAGGCAAATCTTTTTTGAATTACTCAAAAATCTACGTCAAGAATTTTGCTGAAAAGTATAGACTGATTCTTGATTAATATATTTAATTAAATTTTATGTTTTGAAGACTGCATCTATACTGAAATATATGAATATATTAACCAAATTTTAATTGGACTTAATAACCATGAATTTACAGAACAAAAAAGACTTTTAAAAGTACTCTTTAGCCCGTAAAAAATTTTACTGTTTGTCATGTAAGCAGTTAGCAACATTTTTAATTTATTTATCTATAAATATTATTTTTCTGTTTTTATTAAAAAGATTTTAATATTCTGTTCTTTTTAATTCTGTTTCATTTTTAAAAGCAAAAACTTAAACTTTGGTCAATGGACTCAAAGAATTATCATATAAATAAACATTTAACGCATTAATTATAATATTAATTTTTATTGCTTTGTGTTTACTTTACTCATTATTGTTTATTATTATTTCAGTTTTTATATATAGATGAGATATATATACATGTATGTATTTATATGAAACACATTTCGACACTGCTTTTTAAGTGTAATCAAATTTATATCACGAAAATTCATCGCAGACTCGCAGTTTGCCTTATAAATCAATTCACCTCGCATTAAAACGCATTTTGCGCATTTTGATCTGTCCATATTAAATTTCATATAATATAATTTCGATATTTTTACTCGTTGTTGTTGCTGGTTTTGTTTGTGGCTTTGTGATTTATTCACAGTTCGCATGCTTTATGGGGCTCGCTGTTTACCTTTCATTGACTGCTGCTAGAGCATTGATCGGCATTATTTATAACAACCATATATGCATCAATATAAATATATATACATATATACACATCGAGATATAATCAACAAACTATATATATATTTCTGACCGAGTCTCTTGGCAATCATTGCACAGCTTGTGCCGTATTTTTGGCAATGTTTAATGAAATTTCTGCTTTCATTTTAATTGCCAATGAATTTCCTTAAAATGTTTTAAAGCAGCAATCGACCATCTTTTGAAATTGATATTTTGTGTGAAATCCAAATCCGTATAGTCTATTATTTAATATAAGAAACTTTTTGATTCTTTGGCAACAGCATTCGAGTTTTAAGCTGTCAATAAAATGTCATAAAGAACAGTGAGGAAAAGCTCAAAGTGAAAACTTTTTCCAACACAATCAAAATGAAATTGCGGGCCAATATTTGTGGCCCCAGGCAAACGGAGGTCGAACTGGGGCGTGGGCGCAGAGCACAATTCTAATTTAAATTTGAGGCGAACTTTTATGCAAATTGTGAAATTGTAGAATGTTGTAAATAATTAATAACAGAAGAAATAATTAAATTCCCTAAGAAATTATGATGCAAATTCTTGGAGCTTGACAGCAGGCAAGAGTGGAGATAATACTTAGGGAAACATAAATAAGACTTGATAATAAAAGCAGATAGCATTTCATTCGGACACATTGAGACCCCTCATATTTTGTATAGACATGAAATTACTATATATTTCTTAAGAATTTCTGTTTCTAAATAGGTTTTAATGAAGCCATTTTAAAGGTTTGCTCTGGCTGACTGTAGGCATCGTTTAAATATTGATTTTTAATTATTTTAAGCAGCCACCAGCGCCACAAAGTATGCAACACTCACGCCACACACACACACACACACAAATAGAGCTCCTGAGAGGCTGCACACTGAGCGTCGACTCCCACCTTCTCCACTTGGCTGGCTCACCGCGAGGGTTGCTGTGAAAATAGCATAAACGGGGTGGGCGTGGGGTGGTCGGGCGCTCTGTGCGTGTTTTGTTTTTAGCTCAACACTTTTGCATGCCCCCGCGGCGGCTGCTGCTGTTGCTGTTGCTGTTGCTGTTGCTATTGCTGCTACTGCTGCTGGTGCTCTCGAGAGCCTCTTAAATGTCACAATGCTGATGCTCTGGGGTTGGCACTTGGGTCAACCCTCATGCGCGAGCTCGCCCTCCGCTGCAAGCGAGTCGAGTCGAGTACGAAGGCGAGGTTGGGGGCCAGCTGTGTATGTATATATTTGCTACATACACATAAATACATGAAATATGTATGAGTTGTGTGCCATTATTTTGCACTTGCCACAACTGCACGACCCTGACCCCAAGCACTCGCATTTGAATCTCGTTTGCCGTTTGTGTATATTCATTTCCTGCACCTTCCTGTACCTTTCACCACCTACATACATATGCCTCGTTCTTCGTTTCACAAAGGCTCGCAGTAGAATGTGATTTGTTTTAAGCAGATCTCATAAATGGAATGGAATACATATGTACATATGTATGTCTATGTCTATGCGTCGCTTCACATGCATTTCAGTGGCTCTGTGCGTCGTTAAGCGTTGCCAAACTTCACACGGCGCCGGCAATCGATGCCGTTTCTGATACACCAGAAACTTGTAACAGATGCTAGCCACGTGTCGGGGCATGGACCGAGACCCAAAACGGACCCGTGTTCAGGTCCTGGCAACGGCTGTGTTCCAGTAATTGGATGCTGCCCGCCGCAGAGCAGAGCGAAGGCTAAAAACAAATAAATAGTCAAACGGCATTCGGTTTGTGAGTGAAATACAAATAGCATTTAATACGAAAAGGAAATTGTCTATTTTAGACACTCAGTCAGTCAGTCAGTCAGTCAGTCCGTCAGTCAGTCAGTCAGCCAGTCAAGCGGACACGCCCGGACTTTGTAATCAAAGGGAATTAGTTGGCCAACGTATAGGAAAAAGCACAGCTTGTGTGCTTCGCTTGGCATTCTCATTAGTTTTTCTCAAGTGATGCTCGAAAGGCGACTCGGCCGAGGTGTTGCAAATACAAAAATTAACACACCTTGCAACGTACTCAGGTGGAGTGCACTAAGCCCGCTTGAGGCTTTAATTCAATTACACACACTTGTTAATTGAAAATTAATATGTGCACAACCAAAATGAAGATGAAACAAGTTCCAATTGATGGCGAAATCGTGCTGCACGCTGAGCTGAAGGTCGCCAGCCATAAGACAAGCTAAAAAACAACATAAAATAAATAAAAGTACAGGCGAAATAAACGCAAATACGCAAAAACAATGTAAAACTAAATAAATATGCACAAGTCTGGCGGCCATTAAAATCAGCATTAAACATTATTGGCACTGGCGCAAAAATTAAACAAAAGCTTTGCATGCGCCACCAGAGAAGATAGTTGTTTAGGCAAACACGACGATTGAATACCCTGACCAAGACCTCAAATGCTATATAAATTAACATAAATGAACTGAAGCCAAACTTTGTCTGGAATAAAACAAGTCAAGAAATTTGTTTGTTTAGAAAAAACTGAAAGACAAACGAAAAGATAGAAAAGGAAAAGCCTGCAAATTGAGGTCAAAGTAGATGAAGAAAAGATGCTTTTCCTTTTTATGTAGCTCAAAGTTCGTATTGTTTGTAATGTCTGACTACAAATCAAATTTCAGGTCAGCCTTTGTTAGTTACTAGAGCAGACTAGAATATACTTTTTGCTTTATAGTTTTGTGATGCCTATGAATGAGTTTGTTAAAAGTCATAGTCATAATTCTATTATTTTTGACGAACTCATTCTAAATTTAAGCCAAGGAACTAAACTATGATTATTTAAATGAATCAAAGTAAAAGAATTATTACTCATTTCACCTGCTTAAAAGAGATTTCAAATAATTTAGCTTAAGTATTTATTTCCTTAGTTATTATAATTATTTTTGTTATTAGCCAATTTCTTTCTTCTGTTTATAAATATTTTTTAAAATTTGACTTTAAATATATATTTGTTTGTTGTCATAGTTATTACAATAGCAAATAGTTGCCAGCTTTAAAAAATTTCAAAAATAATCATAAAGCTGGACAACAAGATCATAAAATATACATATATATTCAGAAGATTCGGCGTTGGTGTGTAGTCTGCCTATTTCATATAGCTGAAGAAACAAAACTTTTCAAATAATAAAATGATTTTCATTTTAGTAAAATGATAATTCAATAGCGATTCAAACATATCGTCTAATCGGCTTTACTTATTAGATTTATTATTAGATATAGTCGATTAGAGCTGCTCTTTAAGTCAAGCTTAATTAAACTTCGAATATCTTCTTTAAATACTTTGAGTATCTTAAAAGCTGATTATATCAGACAACATCATATATATATATATATATATATATATATATATATATATATATATATAGCAGTATTTATAGTAAGAACTTTATATATTTCTAAGAACTGATTACTACACTTTGCAGTCATAAAAAAATATTAAATACAATTGTTATTACAATAAACAAAATGCAATCAAAATCAGTGTTAAGATTCATCTCAAAGTTAGATTGATGATTGCAAAAGTTGTTTAGGTAAGTTGGTACAGATCGATCTATGTTCTCTAAGTGCTCGAATATATTTGATAACTATGTGAATGCAATGAACAAATAATCATGTCCATAAAGAAAACGTCAAGCAATGTTTAGCATAGACAATTATAATTTATGTTTAACACGTGTCGTGTCGTTCAGTGTGATTCGCTTTATGGCTTTATTCACCTTTTATGCAGTTGAGCACATATAGCAATAGCACATAATTCAGCTGCATTTAAAATGTATATTTTATATATATAAATATACATATATGTATATGCATTTGATTGCAATTTTTCATGCTGAAATAGCTGCAGCATGGCTCATTTAAATTGATTTTTTTCTTTTTTTTCAACCTGTCTTTGTAATAATTAAACAGCCATAAAGGGAGCCGAAGGTCGACGACAAATGGCCGTTAAGGTCAAAGTGTCTGCTAGGTGATGTCATCCTCTTTATGGCCTGTAAGTTGGCAAACAATAGCCCGGCGCCTGTCCAGTGCGCATCTTCATTTATCTTTTAATTGCAAGTCGCCTGGTTCACCTTGCGTTTTCGCATTATTATTATTATTGTTGTTGTTGTTGTTGTTGTAGTAAGCTGCCGTTTTATGCTAATTGGCAACAATGAATGCAAATACACACACACACACACACACACACACACACACACAATTTTCCTTTAGCATAGCACAACGAAGACAACAAATTTGCACATTCTACGTAGACAATAAATTAAAATCATCGACAAAAGCCGCACGCGATTTTTGTGCGCGTTTTTAAACGCTAGCGCGTCTCACTGATTTATATATATTTTTTTCAATTTTGACAAAAAAAAATATATATGAAAATAACAAATATTTGGCATTTGTTAATTTATGGCAAAAAATCGTGTAAATATGCATTGGGCGCTAAATTGTTGTTGTTGTTGCTTTTTACAAGCCATTTGAATAGCACAAATCGTTTTTGTTGCAGTTGTTGTGTTGTTTGTTGTTTGTGCTGGGTTAGATGGGGCAGCGCAATTAATTGTTGTTTAATTGAATTTGCATAAATTACGCATGGATTTCAATTAAAATAGAAATTCCAGTGCGCCTCGTCGAATCAATGAATCAAGTTTTGATTGTTAACTTTGATAAAGTCAATCGAACACGACTTTGGTTTGCTGTGCTATGCACGAGAAATTTGTACTTCCGGTTTGGAAAGTGAGTCAGATTGTGTGGAGAATGGAATCGAAGGGAATGGAACGGAACACAATTGGAGAAGGTGTATATAATAGTTTATATGTTAGAATATTCACTCTCTTCACATGGTACATCAGATAACGGAAGGGAGAGAGAGAGTGGATCTGTAAGACCGTATCAATTTTTCACGAATATTCAGAGATCACTTTAGGAAACGAAGTGAAATTGAAAAACAAATAAGTGTGTGTAATGCAATTAATGCTTCAGGAACGAAATGGAATAGAATAAATATATTAAGAGCGCTTTTCGAATATACATCTCTATGTAACTCTCTTAAGGAACTAAATGGAATGGAATGAATACTTTAAGAATAGACAAATATGATCTTCAAGAACAAAGTAGAATGGAATAGACATTTATTATAAAAACTTGAGGAATACAGAATACTTTATGGAACGAAATGGAATGGACAACCAAAGAAGTTTTTGTAGGATTATAAATACATCAGATATATAGAAATAGGATCTTCTAGAACAAAGTGGAATTATTATTATCATATATTCAAAAATATCCACAAAATTCTATGTAGGTCGGAGTGTCATATACCTAGACAACTGTATAAAGTTGTATCAATGCTTCACGAATAGTCACAAACTCAGACTAATAAAAAGATTAGATTCATTCATAAATGCAGCAAACATACATATGTTAAATAAGTTAAGAAGCCAAAGATTGTTAAATTTAAGGTAAAGTGCTATTTAACACATTTTACTGTCCGGATTTATAAGGCTAGACGTAAGTCGCTCGCATAAATATCAAAAACAGAATCTAACACATCAATAGTTAGCGCTATCTACTATAAAATCTAATCATTAAATATTGTCGCCTCGCGAACTATGTCAATATATGCAAACAGAATTTATATTCCGTTGCGAGTTACTCAATATAAAAATATTTGTATAAGCAAAACACAAAATGACAACAGGAAAATACGAATAAATAAAACAAACAAAAAAAGAATACAGCCACAAAAATATACATATATATAAATATAGATATAGATATATGTATATATATATTTATGACAAGCCAATAAAATGTAAATTTTGTGAGCAGCAACAACAACAACAACAATGTGTGCACCGGCAACTAAACAGAAATGCAAATAAACTAAAATATAAGAAATAACTCTTAACAGTGAGAATCCGAATATCAAATACTCTTATACAACTTTTATTTATTATAAGAGATGATCTTTAAGTTTTGTCAAGCAGATTAATGACAGTGGAAGAAAGTTCTAAATACTCTAAAACCTTTTCGAATTGCCCCTTTGAGTGCATGACAAAATCATGATACCCTTGCTATGTAGAGCATAAATATAAGCCGGCCGCATAAATTAAGAAAAATGTGTAAAAAATAACAACAAAACATAAACAAACTGAGGCGACACTAACGGACCGGCCATAAAATGTAACGTTCGTGAGGGGAGAATATGCGGCGGCGTGTGGGCGTGAAATCGAGAGCGAAACGAGCAATGAAACAAAATGGAATGGAACTAAAAGCTAATGCTGCTGCAATTACCGTTTCATGCTGCGGCCACACAATAACAACAACAACATGGTATGCAAAAAAAAACCTGTTACAGTTCGGTTGCGTCGCTGCTGCTGCGGCTGCTGCTGAGTCATTGCGCAGGCGTGCGGCGCTCTGCTAATTGCCCGCACCAGCGGCGTGTGAGTGACACTAGCGATTAGCGTCGCTGCCGCCGTCGACGTCGCAATTTTGAGTTGAACCGAATAATTTGCATGACGACGTTTGCAGCTTAAACGTTTCTCCAACTGTTGTTGTTGTTACTGATACTGCTGCGGGGGGTCGTTCACATTACCGTAGGTTGCGATTTGTTTAGCCCCCCCTTCATAACTGGAACACTTGTTAGAGATGTGCGAAAAACTTGTATTATTTCTCTTTAGCAAATTCCCAAAAATTAATTTATTTGTTTGCACATTTTATTTTCGCTTGTGGTGCAAGTCGAGGCATGCGAGTGAGTTAATCGATTCGCATTCTTTATTACTTATGTATTAGCAGCAGCAGCAACCAAGTCAAGCTTAATTGCCTTTTGGCCAAAGTGTGTTTTGCCAGAGCCATTAAAATGCTAACGCCATTAAATTAATGCAAATGAAATTCATTCAATTTCGAATCGAATCGCTGCAATATCAATTGCAGGCACTGAATGAAAGGCACAAGTCCAAATTTAATTATAATACAAATCGACTGAGCCTTATCAGCAGCGCTCCACACAATGTCGCATTGCGCCCTCCAATTCGAATTTCGAATGAGCCAATATCAAATCATTATATATATATTTTTTTCCTTTTTTATGTGCACACACACGCACACACACACATACAGTAATGCGCGTATAAGAGCTTAGGGCTTTGCCAGAGGGAATGCGAGGACAAATGTATAAGAGAAGGGATGGTTGCGGAATGAAATGGAATGAAATTGATACGCTACATTTAGACACTTATGTAAATGCTGATGAGAAGAAAACTATATTGAATGATTTAGCAACTTAAAGGAACAGTTGTAAAATATATATAATATATATAATATATATATACTTTTATTATATATTGATTGAAAAACATAGATAAAGGCAAGATGTATATTTCAAGTGTTATATAGAGATGGTATATAGAGATGTGTCTGTAGATCAAGTTGTTATGTTAAGTATTATCGATGAACTGCACAATATTTGTCTTTAGTTTAAGAAATAATAGTTTTAGGTCGAAAATTTCACTTATGCATTGGAGATCATAAAGAGAGTTGGTTTGAAGAAAGTGTCTTCTTGACTGAAGATCGTCAAAATAATTCATAAAAATTGGATTTCGAAAACTGATTTTAATTGGGAAATGCTGAACTATTGCTATACCTCATCCATTTGCTAGATCAAATATATATATATATATTATATTCAATTAATTCGCGCATCAAATGAAGATTTATGCAAGTTAAATCTTTTACTAAAGGTCAACAGTTAATGTATTTTAAAATACATGAAAAATCAACTCTATCTCTATCTGTCAACATTAGTATAAAAGAGATAGTTCAAATCTACATTGTTTATAGATAAGTATTTAACAAAATTATGATTTATGAAATTTTAATCTTTTACTTTACTTTCAAAACGCACAAAAATCTTAAGAGCAACTCAATATTAGTACTCAAAATTGCCTAGCACTCATGCATCCGTTTCACTCTAAGACTTCTGCGAAATGGAGCAGATGCGCTTCAATTGACACAATGAAATTTCTACTTTGTGGCAAGATCTACTGTTTAATTATATATTCATCCGGTCGATTATTAAAACGCCCCCATTTATAAAGATATCCAGAGATACAGACAATTTGTATAGGCCACGAGGTTTCTTTTCACGTCTTCTCGCGCTTCTCTACCCTCAATTTTCATCAATCAACGTGCAACGCAAGAGGGGGGCCAAGGCAGCACAATTTTAAATCAACTTTAATTGAAATAAATTGTCATATCATTTGCGCTGGCATAGAAAAACAGACGCTGCGCTGGCAATAAACAAAAATAAAAGAATACTGTATACATATACATATATATGTATATATATATATATATTTATGTATAACTGTATTTGAATGTTATAATATGTGGGCTGTGTAATGGTCTATCTCTTATCTGCGGGCTTCACAGCGCGACGGCGCTCGAGTGCTACTTAAAAATGCTTATAAATTAAAGCCATCAATCAAGCAAATTGAAAATATTGAAGCATCGCTGCATTATGACAGAATTTTCCACATTTCCCTCAACCTCTTCCACTTATTCTGTTCATTAACTAGACAAATGCCTGAAAAGTAAAAGCCTAAAAGCAGCAGCTGCTGCTTTCGAGCTGGCCAATTAAGTGAAAGTAATTTTTTGTTTTACTCAATGTAAACACTCAATGATAACTTTTTTATATTTATTTTAATGCTAATGCCAATTGCGTAATCAGATATAAACAAATATCATAAAAGCTAGTCATAAACCTACAGCGCGTTAAGGTCGGCTGGCATCGAGATCCGTTGATCATAACAAAAAAAATAAAATAAAACAAAATTTACCAACTTTGCGGTTAACTGCGCACGCACAATGGAACCGCCTAGTAGTAGCTCCTACTATAATATATCCAACCCCCCAGCCACCCAACCACCCAGCCAGACATCCACCTTACCCCACACACTCGCACTAACCCTACGCCGTAACAACAATTTACGGCAACACAGTTTATGCAATTTATGTGCAATTTTTCAATTGTGACTCCGACAAACGGCGAACCGGAAGATTTCGTTTCGAGCCACACAGTTGTGAATGCCCTAACAATGAAGTATTATGAATTTGTCATTAAGTCTGTAACATAGAAGACTTTGATATATGTTATAATAATGATATATAGTAATCATTTAATGATTAATATAACAAGTCTATTTTATAAAGAGTCTTTTAAAAGTGAGTAACGTTTGAGTTGCTTCAATTTGAATGCTCTAGCAGAGGGCGTTATGAATTCGTAATAGAAGTTTTAACGGTTACTTCAAAACCTATCAGATAGCTATTCCATTTATTCGAGATTGGCATCACTATCTTCAGTTAATTTTACTACACTAAATATGAGAAAACAAATTTTATTTGAAAAAAAAAATCCTATTTAAGTAATATTGGTGAAATATAAGTTTAGATAAGAATATATTTATAATATTAACAGTTTTTAATGTCAAATTCCATTTTAAAGAGGTCTGCTGCTTCTCCCAAAATATTCTTAGCATGCTATTCGCAGTGTTTTACACTTGTTATACTGTTATATATGTTTACTATAATACTACAAGAAGAGAATAAAGTTCTACAAAATTGAAATTCTATACACAAATTCTAACTGTTGTTCTTCGCATTCATCACCACGATGCCCCCTCCAAAACAACACTGAAAGTTTTTAATCAAAGGAAGAACTATTTCGAATAGGAAAAATCAATTTAAATTAACTCCATCTTTATTTCATTTAATCCAAACTTGTTTTATATCAATAGACAGGACTATATTTTGATTCTTTAATTTTATAACAGATCTGCTCTATATGAAGAAACAATACCCATAATCTCCATAATTCTAATTTATTTTATGAATCTCTCGAAAGTTAAATTTCTCTTAAATAATTTTTTGTATTTTCTATTTATGAAACTTTTACATCTAAATTCGATGTCTATTCTGATACGATAACTTATGATTCCACAAGAGTATTTGATCTTCGGTGTGCCGCCTACAATTTTTCTTGCAATTTTTTAATAATACACATTTAATTTGAGTCTCATAACTTTATGAGCTGCCACATAAAATGTTGCATGCGCGCAATGTAATAATTTAGTTGCTATACGAACGAACGAACGGACGGATAGGACGGCTGGACGGACGGATGTCAACTTAACTTTTAATCGCAATCAATCGGAATGACATTTGCAAAAGTTAAAGGCAAAATGATTCGTTCAAAATATGAAATGTAATTAGCATTTGCTTAAGCTTAAAGCAATTTTAATTGTATTTTAATGAATTCTCAAGTAAATTGAGTAGAAAATTTCTGAATCATCTTCAATTAATTGAATGAATGGATAAGATAAATTCTTCAACTAAACTTTTGTAATATTCTCTATAATATAGGCTAACTATATAAATATATATCCACACATGACATAATCAAATCAACAGCAGAAAATAGTTTTCTTAAGTGTGAAAGATCTTACGATTGCCAGATAGACTATATTTATTACTATATACTCTGACAGCTAGATTTTTATGAGCTCGTCATATGTATAATAAAAATACTCTCAAGACACCAACTGCCCAGTTTTTCGACAGCATTTGATTAAGTAGGCCATAATCGACTCATAGAACTTCAATTAATTTCGCATGAGATCAAAACAAACTTCGTCCAATGGCTGACATCATAAAAAGCTAGACAAGCGCACAGATGGATGATTGTCTCTGGGCACACACACACACACACTTACACATTCGATTTATCAATGTAGAAATCATGACTGTAGTCAACTTCCTTATCAATCACGATATATTATCATATAACCCATACATTTGCATTTGAATAAACTTACCTGCAAAGAGAGAGACAAAAAGCAAATACAAATAAATTAATAATATGAAAGATTATCGTATCACAATTTGCATAAGATATTATATATAGTTATATACGTATGAATTTTTAATATATTTCGCGCGCTTAAATTACGTGGGAAAATCTTGGGAGCAGCGCGAAACGGGCGCCAAAAGTTGACACATGAATGTATCAAATGATATGGGGGAATGCACAGTATAATAACCAAAATGAAGCTTGATAAAACATCAACAAGTCGAGCCGCATTATGGCCTATCAAATTACCAGATCGCCTACCTGCCACCTGCCTAAGCCTTACAGCCACAGAAACTGAAGACTGTGAAACAAAATTGACGAAAAAAGCAAAAAAAAAAAAAGAAAATATTTTGAAGTAGAAGCAGAGTCAATAAAGGTGGGGGGCAAGCGAGAGAGATTTGCGGCACACGTGTGAATACAATGCTTAACATACATATTTGTTGTTGTTGTTGTTGTTGCTGTCTATGTAAATAGGTAAACAAATCCAAGAGAGAGCGAGAGAAAGAGAGAGAGTGAGCAGGCAAGCCAAACGCACGCCTAAGAATTCGGATTCGCCGACAATTGAGAGTGAAAACAACGGTAGTTAGCTAAACTACAGCTAGTAAAAGCAGCTCTTTAGGCGCCTATTAACAAGTGGAGAGTGTGTGAGAGACAGAGACAGACAGAGAAGGCAAACAAAAAACGGCAGCCAGAAAAAGCAAACACGAAGGCGAATTGAGCTGTCGCCCGTTGCCCATTGCCATTGCCCGTTGTCACAATATTTATAGTGTGCACTGTAATGTGTATGTTTGTTGTTGTTGATGTTGTTGTTGCAGCGTTGACCTGTACAGTGGTACACTGCCTGTCACCAAATAATGTCCCGCTTTAATGTGCAATAATGTGTGTGGATAGTTTGTTTGCTTACCGGATAATACATTCCTTGCGGAGGAAGAAAAAATGCCCCGGAGCCCCACAGTTTGACGGCTTTTTGTGTTTACAGTCGCGTCGCAAATTATATGCACAGCTGCCCCGTATAATTGACACCAACAAATTGTGCGCTCTTTCTTCTAGGGGGTAAGTCTACACTATGTAAATAGGGGTAGTCACGCTTGCTTCTTGCACTTTTTTATTTATTTTTTTTTTATTAACACTTATTTGATTTGACGTCGCATTTGTTGCATTTGTTTACTGTGTTTTTTTTTACATTTATTATAATTTTTTAATTTTTTGGCACAATTTACAATTGGAGTGAATTTCCAGTTCACGATATTATATTATTAAATTGAACTGAAAATATATATATTTTTTTTCAAAAATATTTTTATGAAAAAACAAAAAACTAATAGAAAAAAAAAAACCAAAAACACATTTTTGAAATTTTCAAAGACTGAAATCTATTAGTTGAAAGATTCTCGCATATCACATCATCCAGTCGGATATAGACACATGACAAAATAATAATATTATTATGGCGCAAATATTTGAACAACAAATTTTTACGCGCAATTTTACGATTTGCGAAATTTTGGAATAATGTCTGCGCAGTTAAATATATATACATATATAGATCTATTTATTTATATATATATATATATATATATATATATATTTGGCAATGTTTTCGTATTGAAAAACTAATTGTTTTTTAGGGGTTGCTCTCTCGTCCAACTGGGCAAAGGATGTTGCATGGCGGCTGTGGCTGTGGCTGCGGCCAAGCGAAACGTAACGAAAACAGAAAATGCGCAAAAAGACGGAATGAAAAATACAGCGCAAACGCGAGACAAAAGAGACCAGCCAAAAGGCATGAGAGACAGCCACGCGCTTTTATTAAGGAACGGTCGGAGAGGAGAGGCGAGGCGAGGTGAGGCAGACGCAGTTTCCAGTTGAATGAAATGATGTTTATAAGAGAGACAGAAAAAAACATCTATTGCGAATTTTGTTGTCACTGTGAACGTAATTGTTGTTGTTGTTGTTATTGGTAAAGCGATAAGTCTTCACGTTATATTTATATATATATTTATATTCTCTTTGCGGCATATTCGAGCAGCAGACGTTCCACAAAGGCTTTGCTTTGTCTGTGGCAAAAACATTTGAAATTCTTGGGTTGTTGTTGTTGTTGCTTTGCAGCTAAATGCAGTTTTTGGTTATGCGACGGCGACGGCGACGGCGACACATTCTCTCTCTTACGAGGCGAATTCATCATCTGGCACACACATTTTATTTTCGTTGATTGAATGGGAAAGACAAAGCGCAGCAATGACAAGCAGCTGAGCGTGTGTTGGTGTGCGTGTGTGTGTGTGTTTGGATGCTGCTGCTGCTGCTGCCGCCAACAGAGAGTGAGAGAGAGAGAGAGAGTGAGAGACGTGAAAAATCGAATCAGAAAAAGAGGCATGCGAATGGTGGTGCGAATGGCAATGCGAGTAGGATCAAAGGATAAACAAGGAGGCGCAGCAGCCGCCATGAAATGTAAACGAAGCACAAAAAGCAGCGAGCGAAAAATGTGCGCAAAATAAATTGCGAAGGGAACACAAGGAACGACGGACAAAAACATGTGGCACATTGAATGAATTTCTATATATATACATGTGTACATATATATATCTATAGTTTTTTTTTGCTTTTCGTTTTGTATGAGCAATGATGCTGCTAAGCGAACAAGCGGCCAAAGGGGGCGGGGGGAAGCAAGGCAGAACAGACAGGCACAAGAGAAATCACGTCCCTCGCGCCTGTCTGACTGTGCGACGCTGCCGCTGTCGATGCCTCTGCCGCTGCTGCTGCCGCCGCCGAGAGAGATGGCATATATATTTATTTTTAACTTTTCATTTCATTTTGTATCTGTGTACGTTGTACGTCGTTGCCGATTCCGATTTATATATATTTATGTACGGTTGAACATGGCTCGTTGTTGCACTGCATTTTTATTTCAAATTTGAAAGCACTTGACGTTGTTGTTGTTGTTTTTCTAGAAACTTATTTGAATTTGGTTTTGTTGTTGTTTGGCATTTGCACACATAAAGTCGATGAAGACATCAACTATAAACGTTCAATTTTTGTTGTAATTCACTTTTTTGAGCGTCTTTAACTCCCACGACTTGTTGAGAAGAGCGAGAATCTATGTAATAGCTACAATTGGTAGGGAAATACGCGCGCAACGCTTCAATTTACCGCAGCAACAATCGAACACGTCCGCTCGCAACGAGAAATGAAATGCGAATGAGAGATGAAAACGAGGAGCGAAACTCGTAGAGGATGCGAGCATAGCTGAGCGCGGCAGAATGTTACGTTGTGCGTTGCGCAAACTGAGAGTTGAACGGAGAGAGCAGCGAGCATTGAGAGTGAGAGCGTAAAAGCAGCGTTTTGTGTGTTTTGCAACACTGTTACACTGAAGCTTGGCGCCAATTTTAATTTTTTGAAATTATTCTGTAAATTGTTGAATAGCAATGGGACTAATTAAACACTTGCTGTATATTATTTAATTTGTATGCTAGTTTTATAACAAAATGAGTTTAATATTTATATTATATACATAGACAGTCTTAATAATGTTTACCAACCTGCAGCCAAGCTGTTGCTTTAACAGAGCAGCATTAACAGCGCTGTTACTTTGTGAGTCTTATCGATAACATTTTTAACGCGGCAATTTGTTATGGTAGTCGAAATTTAAAAATTAAATTTTATATATTATTGTTATAAAATTAAAATTATGAAATTATAAATATCAAAAATATTAATAAAATCAATAATATGAATTGAAGTCAAAAGTGTAAGACAGACAAAAATAATTAACATTCTATTTGCTGTCTATTAGCCTTTGGTTCATTGTCAAAGGACATTGTTAATGGCATCCCCAAGCTGAAGTCTTGCCCTCTAGCCATACACACACACACATGCAATACATCATGTTTCAGTTCAAACAACATTCTCTTCCCTCATGCCACTTGCCACTTGCCACATGCCACTCGCAATTTGCCACTTGCCATGGCCGGCAAATCAGAATTACGTCCTGGTTGCAATAAAACCAAATCAAAAGTGACATGCCTCATTTTCGGCTGGGCAACAACATGACGGACCGTTGTCAAGATTGCATTAGCCGCATGTGGACAGCAGCAGCAGCAGCAGGAGTGGCATGTCCTTGCTAGCAGGACAACAGCTTGCCACGGCCAAGCGTGCGAGGCTTATTAAACGGGAACGTTGCAGGCGACACCCAAGCGAGGGGGAGCAGATTTAAAATGCAAATAGCCTCACGAGTTTACAGCGCCCCATTCGACTCAGCAGCCAACCAGCCAGCCAGGCAGCAGTTGAGTTGCATCCGAGCGTATCCTGAAGCTGGCCCACTCAAATATCCTTCGCCCTATCAGCTCCACTAAGCAGCAACAGCAGCAGCAGCCGCCCCTGTGCGTTTCTGTTTTGGTTGTTTTTGGTGCTCTGTGCATAAATGCAAATGCCGTGAAGCTGGCAACTTTTTAATCCACGCTGGCCGGCAAATTGTCGCCTCGACAGAGGCAAAACAACGATGCGAAGAGCTCTGCATGGCCATGGCCACCTAAGCTAAGCCGATTCGCTGCCAGCTGCAGATAAATGTGGAATATAGTCTCACATATAGAAATGACTAAACTCGATTTTCAAGCAATATGAAATGTGTGCTTAGCCGATTTCGCAGCAGAACTAAAATGGCAATGTTATCTGGACAGTTACAGAAGATAATTTGGAGATGGAAACAGTAGTAACAGCTTAACAGCAATGTTATCTAGTAATGTTATCTTGACTAGTACAGAGTAGTAGTAGCAGCCTAACAGCAATGTTATCTTAACAATTACAAAGAAATTCTACAGAAGGAAGCAGTAGTAACAGGCTAACAGCAATCTTATATAGCTTACAGTTGCATAACATAATATGCCAGAGTAAAAGCAGTCCATTTGATTTGCATTTATCAATGAGAATGTAGTAATATAATCTTATGAAAAATGCATAAAAGTGTTTCTTTCGCTTAGCTGTTACGCACTTTATCTGTTAAGCAATTAAAGCTTACAATGATACTGTAAATACCCGCTTAGCAGAAGTAACATAACATAAGCTGTTAGATTAGATCACTAGCCATCACTGTTAAAAGACACTTTAGGTTATGCAAAGAGCAGTTCCGTTACTTTTAATGTTAACTAACAGTCTCTTGTGACGTCACATTCTCGTATTGTGCTCTGTTATCCGAGATGAAGTTTGGCGGGCACTTAAAGTGATATCCGGCAAGTGGTCCAAAGCAACCAAAATGAACTATTTAGTACCCAATTCCAATAATAAACACCACATAAATGGTCAATGCTTGATTTTATTCCCTTAAAATAAACAAATTTTGAAGATAATGGCATAAACTTTGAGGCTTTTTGGCAGCAGCAATGATATGGCCAAAATGAATAATATGTCAGAATAAATGGTTAATAGACAGTGCTGACTGGGCTTTCGCCTGTGAGTAATGCTTATTTATGGAAATCTATCTAAATATTTCAGTATAATACACATTGCAGGTACATCAATAAAGCTGCGGTTCACACCTGCTCCAATGTTAGAAACACCGGAAATAATGAAATAAAACGTGTGCATTAGTTACAAAATCGAAGACGGAGTATGATTCTTGGCATAAATCCTCAAGAAAGAGATAATCTGCCTAAAACAGCTCCAGAAATCTTGACAGAAGCTAAAAGTGCTGCTCATCATCTTTAGCCATCGGATTATCAATATAATGATAGAAAGCGGCTAATACAATGATGTGAATTGATGGGAAACGAATAATACTTATTAATTCTATTTAGTTTTGCAAATGAAAGCCTTGAAATAGAAAGTTATAGCTATTCAACACGAAAGTAAACGCAGTCAAAGGATTACCTGAGCGATCACTGCATATAAAACGACTTAGAACAAAAATAATTAGTAAAACCAATATATTGTCCGATTTGGGAATCTATATAGAACTAGTAACTATCGGCACTTAACGTTTTTGTTTTGTCTACTGGCTTTGAGAGAGATAACAGTGTCAAAATCGCTTAATTTTCATACAAAGATCAGCGCCCGTACGCCAATTTCCGATAAAGTGACGTCACACTGTTAACTTAACAGACCGCTTTGCATAACCTACTATAACTCAATCGTGCTAGCCATACAACAGAGAGCGGAGAATAAATATACAATATTTCAGAGAGAGAGGAGATCGGAGAATAAGCATACTTAGTTGCATAAAAGGGCTTTGTACATAGATCGACCATTACGGCTGAGCGCTCGCAGCGCACTGATTTTGCAGTCATATATGTTCGTTGCTCGAAGCTAACCGAAGCGAACCGAAGAGAACCGAAGAAGACCGAAGCGCGGTCGTGGAAATGGGGCACTGGCGCTACAAAGATTATGTGTTGAAAAAGTCAGTTCTAGATGTCTTATCTATGTGTTAGTTATGGGTAAGCGATTGGATCTAACTGATTAACAGCAGTATAACATAAACTGTTAGATCAGATAAAAGTGCATAACAGCAACATAGCATAAGCTGTTAATTTAGTTTTAAGTTAATTGAAGTATGCCTCTTTAGCGAGGTATTTAAGAAACATGTGAATGGTAATGCAGCCTATAGCCCATTCATAGAATCCGGCATGAATAGGTATTCATACGATATATAGCTGTGTTCATGAAAATAATTTTTCAACTGAGCAGTGGCTGGACAACACAACTTAGTGATAAATATATAAATATATCTGGCTTATTGAATGTAATGATATTGAGTCTCTTAACAGTCATGTTATCTTAACAGCAACATAACATAAGCACAAGGCAACATAACTTTGTCTGAAGCCTTTTAACTGAATGTAAATCTGAAAGGAATATTTCCTTATTACTCCACTTAAGACAGGACTTCAGTGGAATATAATGAATTTTCTATAATTTAATATCGTTTGTAAAGCGATTATTTATACTTTCAGATAATGTAAGGGTAGTTTAGTATTATATAAGCTCAGATATACGGTATAAATATGATTATAATACAGAATAGTTCAAAGTTTCATTTGATATTCTCATACTGTTATCACAGACCAATGAACCCTTGCTTTAAATAATATCTAATTGTTAGTAACGAAATTTCATTAAATTTTGGAATGTGTAATCTGAATCGAATGGATTATACTAGATGAGCCTTGATCTATATATGCGTAAAGCAAAATCCCAATTCTTATGAATGTAATAAGACATTAACATTGCCCTAAAAGGACCAATGTTAATGTCTTGCTTAACATGAGTGTTAAGCTTAACATAATCTGTTTGATTTGCTAACATTCTTCGGGGCAGCTCAAATTTTAGGGTCTTCCACATAATCCACCACAAATTTGTAATCCTTTCCTATGGTGGCCTTTTCGGAAACTGAAACTATTTGCAGTTTGAGCTAAATTCAATCTGGTTTTTGGCTAAGAAAACGCAGCGAACCGCAGAAACCTGAAGAAAACTAACGTCCCAGCCCCCAAGGTGGGAGTCAGAGAGTTGATATATGAATGGCACTGGAATGGGGTGGGGTGGCAGGATGGCTGGGTGGCAGGGTGGCTAGGTCGAGAGTCGAGAGTGGCCAACAAACCGCAAACAATAACAAACGATGGCCAAGGCGAAACACAAACAGAGACCGAAACAGACGCTGCCTGCTGATGACGCCTACAAAATGGCTACAAAGAAGCAGCACGAGATGGAGGGAGGCGAGGGAGGCAAGAGGGAGGGGCAACAGGGGAGACGCGTGCGACACGGGCGACTGGCAACTGCGCAGGGGGCGTTGTCCTGTGCCATTTGGAGGCAAAAAGGATTTATGATGCTTGTTATCGCGCAGCCGGAACGAGGCAAACGATGACAAAAGGTGCCCAAAGGCAACGCATACATACACAAAAAGGGAAACATGCGCTCTGTGTGTGTGTGTGTGTGTGCGTGGGCTTGGCAGATAAGATCTGCACGCACAACAAAAAGCATTGCATACTTTTAGGCGGGCGCTCGTAACATGTGTTCATTCAGTTGTAGCTAAATTGTTGCTGTTGTTTGTTGTTGTTGTTTGTTGTTGTTTGTTGTTGTTATTGTCAGCCATATGAGGCAGCTAATCGGAAATATTTATGGCTCAGCCATAGCTCAGGTGTAGCAGCCATTTTGCCCAGCTTCTGCCAGCTCTTCCATTTTCACACGAACATCAAATGCGCATTAATTAAATTTCAAAATAGGCTGCCAATAGGCGTTGCCTAATTAAAAATGTAAAAAAAAATGTTATATGCATAAAAGCAAAAGTTGGCCATTAAAAGCGCCTAAAAGTATCTATTAGTCGAGGGGGGAGGGGCAGGGCGTCAGGGGCCCGGGCTAAATTAGTCAATAAATTAAAGCTCGCCAAGGAGTCGAGCTGCCAGGCACTTGGGCAGGCCACCATAACGAGCCAAACCAAAAAAAAAAAAAAAAAAGAAGAAGAGCAGAAAGAACATTGCATTAAAAAATCCATTCATTAAAATGGCAAAACGTGGCACAAAATTTATGGCCATCGGGCAGAAGGAGTCGTAGACGGAGTCAAAGTCGTGGCGCGTTGCGTTCGCCAACGGCTCAAGTCTCAAGTGGCAGCGCGTTTGCCTCGAGCATGCCACAAAGACCAGCTTACAGCAGCAGCAACAACAACAACAGTTAGACAAGCAGACAGGTGAGCACTGAACCAGCTGAAAACTGAAACAGAAAACACTAAAAAGACTCTTAAAGCATTTCAGTTTGAAAATACTATGACAATATGAAAGGAATTAATTCCATTCAGCTGAAGAAGATAAATTTAAATCTTTTTAAAAAATTTTTTTTTTTTCAAGTTTAAGCAGCTTTAAAGCTTTTAGTTTTAAGCGAATCTGTAATGAAATCCCTTTAAGATCTTCAATGGATCAATGGATATTGCCTATTGTGACTTGCTTAATTACAATCAATTCATAGTAAGCTTTAGTTGAGCTGCTCAAATCATATTGAATTCGTAATCTGAATTAAATGACATTTGGTCATTTTTTGTATATAATAAAGAAGACTCTCTTTCGTTTATTATTACTGTTTTCTGATCTGATATATAACATTTTGCTCCAATTTTTCTCTAATTATATATCAAATATAATATTCCTATTTTTGTAACTCTTTAATTACAATTAAATGAGTAAAAGTTTATTAAAGCTTTAATCGAAATTAATTTAACTTTAGAAGCTTTTTGAAAAGCGCGAACTTTATATTAAACATAAAGCTCTCGTACATTTAGATTTATTTTAAACCAAAAGCTTAGTATTAAAGCTCTTTAATACAAATTTATATAAAGCTTTTGTTGAGTTTTTATTTTATTTGATAATGCTTCCATTCATTTACTGTTGATTACAGTTCTTAACAATACTAGAATTTAAAGATGAATACAAATGACTTTATATGACTATTCTTATGAATGAAGTAAGCTTTTGGCGTTTATAATGCTAAGAGGAAGAGCAAGCCGTGCAGAGATTCGCAGCACTCAGACTAAATCATACTGTCTTCCATAAAGCTTAAATAATCGCTATAAGTAATCTCTATAAATAATCTCTCTAATTTCTCAGGATATATCATTTTATATGAGTTCTCTTATCTTTCTAAAATATATAATTTTATATGAGATCTTTATAAATTTTGAGAGTTAGTTAACAATAGAAATATATAAGATATATATATATATTTCTAGATATCTTGTAATATCAGCTTGTAATATGCCAAAGTTAAGAAACATATATTATCTCTGATATTTTCTGTTATATTATATCCACTGATAAAAACTGAAATTCACAGAAATAACATTTCTTTCATTTTCAATGTGACTCTCTGGGCGTGGCTGATTGCAGAGGGCGCCAGTTCAATGCGCTCGTCCTGCACACTCAATTATAATTTGCTTAGACAGACAAACAGCCCCAGAGCTCCTCAGCACACGGGCGCCGTGCGAAGCCTTTGGGGAAATGCTGCCTGCCAACCTGCCTGCCAGCCTGCCTGCTTGCCTGAGTTCATGTCGCCGCATTAGTCAAGAGCAACAGCCTCATCGCATATACACGTAAATATGTATAAATTTGTATGTGTTTGCATCAGAATGTATGGGCGGAAGCCAAAAAGTGTGCAGCATTTGCAAAAGTTAAAAGCATTTGCCAGTTTATCGGGCCCGCACATCCCTTAACACCCAACACCCGACACCCGCTGGAGCTCTCGCTGTCGCTGTTCCGTAATGCCCGCAGCTTCCAAAACTCTTTTGACTGAAGCCTTTTCGCACACATTTCATTTCGTTACATCTGTTGCGGGCTTACAACTTTATCATTTCGTTTCGTTTATTGAACTTTCATTTGACAACATTTTTTTTTCTTTTTCTGATGCATCTAATATTTATACTTGTTCACGTTGCGAAAGGAGTATATCCGTTTTGTATAATGTTCGGTCTGCTGTCTAAATTATTGAAATTTGGAAGATTGATTTCTGTATTTCCATATCTTATAGAATGTTAGCAATTGCCGGAGTTAACATACAGACTGGTAAATACAATCGAATCCTTATACATTTAAGTTAACTGAAGGCGAGGCAAATCGAAAAAAACTGTATGTTTAAGAGTAACAACACTTCTTATACAGATAATCTAGTATGATCTATAAATGATATACAACAAATAATTTCAATGATTTCGTGCACGGGTATTATGCAGTCATTCAAGATCGACGGAAATTTCTATGATCTTATATAATTGTTGAGCTATCGAGATTTTTCGTACAAAAGTATATTTTCTATATTCACAAGTTAACTTTATTGTTTCTATATGTATATATGTTCGTATGTATGTACATAAGTTTGTATGTATATTTGTATAACTGTGAATTGCAGAGCTGCTGCGTACGAGCATCTGCATCAAACGATAGCAAAGCCTCGATTGATCTCCGAGCGCTGGCTTAGCAAGGTTGAGCCGCTGCGTTGTGAGAATGAATATTAGGAGGGAAAAAGCCGGAGAGAAAAACGCACAAGTTGCCGAAATCTCTTAATGATATTCAACTTCTCTTACGTGCTATACATTGGCATTCTTAATTATACTCAAATAGGGTTTTTATCTTTAAGGGATATGACCATTTCCATGCGAACTTTTTGTTAGCTTTATCTGATTATTCTCAAAAGCTTTTCAAATGTTTGATTTTAATCACTATAAAATGTAACTACGAATACAACCAATGACTTAACTTAAGAAAGAGTTTTGCTGGTTTCCCTTAAAATTATTCAGATAAAATTATTGACTCACATTTTCTCTGTATTTATTTAATCTATATAATATCTATTTTATAGTTTTATCTTTTTGCTGACAGAAGCGAACGTATTTAAATAAATAAGTAAAATTAGAAAAAGATGAAATATTCATATTTATATTAAATATATTAAAAAAAAAAAATTAAATATTTATATTTATATAAAATATTCTAAAAAAAATATATAAAAAGATTAAATAATAATATTTATATTAAATAATCTAAAAAAAAAATAAAAATAAAAAAAGATTAAATATTAATATTTATGTTAAATATTATTATATAATAAAAAAAAAATAAATATATATTAATATTTATATAAAATATTCTAAAAAAAGATAAATGTTTTTTTTTTTATAATAAATATTCTAAACAAAAAATTAAAAAAGATATAATATAAATATTTAGATTAAATATTCTAAAAAATAAATAAAAAAGATAAAACATTAAATATTATTAAAAAAAATTTATTGTCTAAAATTTAATATTGCAGCGAAAATTAAGTTTTTGTTGCTAGTGTTTTATTTAAATAGATATTTTAACTAAACTCAATTATTATTAGCATATTTTAGTACACAAAAACTCAGAAAAAACTAGAATTTTGCATATGAGAACATAAATTCCAATTTCTGAAAGGATATTTTAACTATTTTCTGAAGAAAGAGTTGTACTAAAAAATAAATGTTTTTGAAAGTTTTCGAAAGGATTTTAAAATTATTTTCCGAAGAAAAAGTTATACTAGAAAATATATGTTTTAAAATTATTTATCAAATTATCTCAACTTACAAATATTCAGTTTCAAGGAAATTTTGAGATTCATATAAAAATGTTCTAAGAAGAAAAATTATTATTTATATTAAATATATTAGTTAAGATAAATAAGATAAGCAGACAAATTCTGATTATAGTCATACCTAAATATGGATATACGACCAATCCATGGATTACTTCCTTCTACTCATGGATTACTTTTTTACTTTAGACAAATGTAAAGAATAATACTATCTCAGATATCAGAGCGTTATCGCACACTTAATAAATATTCCCATAAATGAACTAAGCTAACTTATTTAAACATTTTCTTTTGTCTCATTTAAATGTAGTTCATAAAGCAGTTTTTCAATCAAACTTGCTAGCGTAATAAACTGGTTAATCAAAGACATATTTATTTCAGAGTAATGCCCATGCCAAATTCCATCACATAATTACCGATGCCAAAGTCAATGAAAGGGAATGCTCTCTCTCTCCCTCTCTCTCCCCCTCTTTTCCTTGCTCTCTGCCAAAAGTTGGGCTAAGAGCCCACAAACTGCGGTTACTTGGCAGAACCATAAGAAATGCATTCGAACTGTCTGTCTGAAGTCTGAAGGGGTCAGGGGTCAGGTCCAGGGCCAGGGGACGGGGCGGCAGATAGGGTGCAAAAGTATTTCACTGAGATCCAAAAAGACGCAATAAAATTCAATTGCGAACTTCGGCGCAGAGCAAATGAAAACAAAATAATGAATATACTTTGCACACGCACACAGGCTTAAGCAAAGGATGCCCAGAAACTTGCTAAGTTCTTGCCAAAGACTTTTGGCCAACAAGAGAGAGAGAGAGAGAGAGAACTGGAGACGGGGGCTGGGCTGGAGGGCAGCAACATCTCCCCACTCTTTAGCGTTACGTATTTTGGGGCCTGCAGCAAACACATGTCAAATGCGCTTTTTAAAAACAAGTTTTTCCTTCTAGCGTAAAGTTGCAGCAAGGCCAAAAGCAAAAGCAAAAAGAAATATAAGGAAAACTGCTTATCTCGACAAAAAGCCAAAATGTAAGGCGGCCGGCGAGAGAGGGGGCGTGGCAGCTGCACTAATGGTGCCAAGCAACCGGAAATGCCGCCATGCATGTCTGCCTCTAGTTGAACAAAATGGAGGCTGTGTATCGCGCGCGCGTGTGTGTGTGTGTGTGTGTGTGAAGATCTTGATTGCCTTTTGCTACAGGCAAAATTTATAAGAGATGCTTTCTTTAGCCGCCTTCCTTTGTTTGCTGCGCTGGCTTTCGTTTTTGCTATGATAATTTCCGCAGCTGTTGTATTATATAAAACAAGTGCAGCCAGACGCCAGCTTGATTTGATGGCCGACTTTCCTTTCACAGGCAGCAAAATGGCAGCACACACACACACACACACAGTCGTAGCTGGGCACGTGATGTGTGCCGCGTGCGAACTTCGAATTGGAATTGACATTTTGGCCATGGGCCAACAAAATATCTTCACTGAGGTGCAACGGGACTCGAACTGCGAACATCCCATTTGACCATTGCTAGTTACATAAGTGGCCAATGAGCGCAGCATAGCATTCGTCTGCCAAGTCGAACATGAATTACCCTTGCTATAAGATATATACACAACTTGAACAAGCTCCATAAAGTATGAATATTATTGATCTGAAGTAAGACGGGATATCGTACGCCCGCCTGTCTGTCCGATTAAAATTATATATTTTTTAAGAATATATCCTTTTTGTTGTTGTTTTTTTTTTTTTTGTTTTGTATTCAAAGGAAGGACATGCAGTCACATTTTGAATAATGATTTTGAAATATATTATAAAATATAAAGTAAAGTTCATATCTGATTTTATAGTTTAGAGATAATCCTTTTAGAAATATAAAACATTTATAAAAATGATAATAATATCTAACAAAGCTTTATATGTTTCAGTTTAAAGTAGCCATAATTGGACTGAGGAATATATTTTGATTAAAAATATACTTAAAATAATTTATTTTTAATGATATTTTAGCTATCCATATTTTACTGGTATTTAAATTTTTTTTTTATTAATTTAATTTAATTAATTTGTCTTTATTATTATAAATTTTTAATTAAATAATTATAAATTTTATAAAAGAATTATGTTTGCAACTATAGAAATTTTATCCAATCAAATTCGACTTGAAATTAAATTCTTTGATTAAGTTTAATGATCGAATGAAAAAAATTGGAATTTATTAAATGTAATTTAATTTGCTTTAATAATAACTTTATACCATTTAATATATTAATTTATTTATACAAATATGCATTTTATTTAAGACTAATTTTAGCATATTATTTTATTTTCTTTAATTTATATTTTATATCAATATTTATGCTCCAAGCCTGATATTAAATTCCCAAAAATATAAAAATATATATTAATTTTCTTGTATATATTTTTTAATATTTTCTTTATTGTGTTTATTCACCAAATAAAACTAAACAATTGTTTTGCTAATCAAAAGTAATATTCTTTTTCAATTCTCAATCCACTATATATTTGTCATAACAAATCAAATGATTTTCGCTGCATACTTTAAGGCGATGCCAAATTCGTTTCGCAACTGGCCAAACGATTTTGGTGCAAGCCACGCCCTTATGTGGGCAACATGTGGGCAGCAGGAACAATCAGAAACAAAGTGTGAAACATTGCGAGTTAATTGAATTTCAGACGCCGTCGAAAAACTGCAAAACCTGCAGTCGTCGAAAGTGTTTCTAGTTAGTTGTTTATGCTGCGCGCTGCTGCCGTTGCAGCCCTTATTTTATACTCTGTTTCTGAATCGAAAGCAGCTATATTAGGTTGTGTTCAACTAGTCAGCTTACAGCTAGCGAGATCGAATAGAGTGGGTATATCCTTAATGAAGTCATGCCTGGAGTATAATAATGACAATGACAAAATTCGTATATCGCATGTCATATGTCATATGTCATATATCATATGTTGTATGTCGTATGTCGTATGTCATATGTCATATGTCATATGTCATATGTCGTATGTCGTATGTCGTATGTCGTATGTCGTATGTCGTACGTCGTATGTCGTATGTCGTATGTCGTATGTCGTATGTCGTATGTCGTATGTCGTATGTCGTATGTCGTATGTCGTATGTCGTATGTCGTATGTCGTATGTCGTATGTCGTATGTCGTATGTCGTATGTCGTATGTCGTATGTCGTATGTCGTATGTCGTATGTCGTGTATCGTATGTCATATGTCGTATGTCGTATGTCGTATGTCGTATGTCGTATGTCGTATGTCGTATGTCGTATGTCGTATGTCGTATGTCGTATGTCGTATGTCGTATGTCGTATGTCGTATGTCGTATGTCGTATGTCGTATGTCGTATGTCGTATGTCGTATATCGTATGTCGTATGTCGTATGTCGTATGTCGTATGTCGTATGTCGTATGTCGTATGTCGTATGTCGTATGTCGTATGTCGTATGTCGTATGTCGTATGTCGTATGTCGTATGTCGCATGTCATATGTCGTATGTCGTATGTCGTATGTCGTATGTCGTATGTCGTATGTCATATGTCGTATGTCGTATGTCGTATGTCGTATGTCGTATGTCGTATGTCGTATGTCGTATGTCGTATGTCGTGTATCGTATGTCATATGTCGTATGTCGTATGTCGTATGTCGTATGTCGTATGTCGTATGTCGTATGTCGTATGTCGTATGTCGTATGTCGTATGTCGTATGTCGTATGTCGTATGTCGTATGTCGTATGTCGTATGTCGTATGTCGTATGTCGTATGTCGTATGTCGTATGTCGTATGTCGTATGTCGTATGTCGTACGTCGTATGTCGTATGTCGTATGTCGTATGTCGTATGTCGTATGTCGTATGTCGTATGTCGTATGTCGTATGTCGTATGTCGTATGTCGTATGTCGTATGTCGTATGTCGTATGTCGTATGTCGTATGTCGTATGTCGTATGTCGTATGTCGTATGTCGTATGTCGTATGTCGTGTATCGTATGTCATATGTCGTATGTCGTATGTCGTATGTCGTATGTCGTATGTCGTATGTCGTATGTCGTATGTCGTATGTCGTATGTCGTATGTCGTATGTCGTATGTCGTATGTCGTATGTCGTATGTCGTATGTCGTATGTCGTATGTCGTATGTCGTATGTCGTATGTCGTATGTCGTATGTCGTATGTCGTATGTCGTATGTCGTATGTCGTATGTCGTATGTCGTATGTCGTATGTCGTATGTCGTATGTCGTATGTCGTATGTCGTATGTCGTATGTCGTATGTCGTATGTCGTATGTCGTATGTCGTATGTCGTATGTCGTATGTCGTATGTCGTATGTCGTATGTCGTATGTCGTATGTCGTATGTCGTATGTCGTATGTCGTATGTCGTATGTCGTATGTCGTATGTCGTATGTCGTATGTCGTATGTCGTATGTCGTATGTCGTATGTCGTATGTCGTATGTCGTATGTCGTATGTCGTATGTCGTATGTCGTATGTCGTATGTCGTATGTCGTATGTCGTATGTCGTATGTCGTATGTCGTATGTCGTATGTCGTATGTCGTATGTCGTATGTCGTATGTCGTATGTCGTATGTCGTATGTCGTATGTCGTATGTCGTGTATCGTATGTCATATGTCGTATGTCGTATGTCGTATGTCGTATGTCGTATGTCGTATGTCGTATGTCGTATGTCGTATGTCGTATGTCGTATGTCGTATGTCGTATGTCGTATGTCGTATGTCGTATGTCGTATGTCGTATGTCGTATGTCATATGTCGTATGTCGTATGTCGTATGTCGTATGTCGTATGTCGTATGTCGTATGTCGTATGTCGTATGTCGTGTATCGTATGTCATATGTCGTATGTCGTATGTCGTATGTCGTATGTCGTATGTCGTATGTCGTATGTCGTATGTCGTATGTCGTATGTCGTATGTCGTATGTCGTATGTCGTATGTCGTATGTCGTATGTCGTATGTCGTATGTCGTATGTCGTATGTCGTATGTCGTATGTCGTATGTCGTATGTCGTATGTCGTATGTCGTATGTCGTATGTCGTATGTCGTATGTCGTGTGTCGTATGTCGTATGTCGTATGTCGTATGTCGTATATCGTGTGTCGTATGTCGTATGTCGTATGTCGTATGTCGTATATCGTATGTCGTATGTCGTATGTCGTATGTCGTATGTCGTATGTCGTATGTCGTATATCGTATGTCGTATGTCGTATGTCGTATGTCGTATGTCGTATGTCGTATGTCGTATATAATATATGTATAATATATGTATCGTGTATCGTATAACTTATATCGCAAATTGTATACTGAATATCGTATGTCGTATATATACGGGCTTACATTCAATTATAATAACAGATTGGCCACGGCCCTAATAAGAGCATATGGACGATTATCGGAGGAATATCAATTGCCTTGCACCGACTCTTCTCATACTCTATTCTGTGAGCAGAGTATTACGCAGTCGTAGTTAGCACTAAATTGGTTTAGCTCATTGCTGTTAATGTTGTTGTTGATTTTTAGGCAGTGGGCTTGGTTAGTTGGCTGCTTATACAATTTTAGTGAATTTTGTTTTCCCTTTTTTTTTTTTTTTTTTTTTTTTGGTTCTGTTCGGCATTAGCTCAAAAAGTTGCCCATTAATGGACGTACGAAATTTACTTTGGTCGCGCAGCATTTGCTATGTGTGTGGGTGTGTGTGTGTGAGTGTGTTTGAGGGACATGATGTTGTTGTGCGAAAGGGCGTTTTAGCCTCATAGAGAAACTGAAGCTGTTGTTGATTTTGATGCTACTCTGCAGCATGTTTGCATTTGGGCAACCGCTGACGCGGCTGCTGCCACTGGCAATGCCACACAGCATACTCCCGCGAAACATGCTCCTCCCTCCGTCGCAGCCAGCCCTTCTGGCCACTTTATCTACGGCGGAGCTCTGCTAGTTGATTGCGTAAATGGCTGCGCGGCGCTGCGCTGCGCTGCGCTGCCTACAGCCAACAGAACTTTGCACTTTGCACGAATGCGAATAGCTGTGTGCACTGCGAACCGGAAGCGAACCGAGCTTGATTAAAATTTATAATTCGATTTCAATGCGGAACTCTATGAAGAACAACAAGTAATCACTCATGCTTCTTTAAATAACCAAATATATAGTAATAATAATAAAAACATATAACAATAAAATGATTCAGCCTGGACTGGACTAAACGGGAAACCAAATTTATATAATAATAGGTCTTCAATATACGAAGCCATCCATTCACTCCTTTAGTCTAAACCATAGTTTCAAATAAAAACTATAATTCGAATTCTATGATATATTATATTACTTACTTATACTAAGTACTTAAGTCTCCAAATTATTTGAAAGCCTTCAGTGTTACTTTTTTAAAGAATTTTCTAATTGCTTCAATGATTTGCCTAAGTATAATTTGTAGAGTTGATGCGGATAAATTTCGCAGTGGCGCCCTCTAGTTTCCATTTTTTCACTATAAAGCTCTTTACATTTCAGGCCGCCTTTAGGCATACTAGGAAAAAGCTTACATCAAGCATAGAATGGAACAAGCTTCCGAAAGTTCTGTAAAGCGCCCCCTGTTGTGCTCGCAGCGCCATCTGGCAGCTAAGCACAGAACAGAAGACATACAAGAAAATTTGGAACTTGAAAACTCCCAAGGCGCAACAGGCTAACAAGCAAATAAGAACAAGTGCGTCAAAGGGAAAAAGGAAAAACGGAAAACTACTAGCTTTTGTGGTTTACGAGATCGCTGCGTTCATACGGACGGACGGACGGACGGACGGACGGACGGACAGACGGACGGACGGACAGACGGACAGGGCTATTTCAACTCAGCTCATCGAGCTGATCAAGAATATATATACTTTATGGGGTCTGCGATGTCTCCTTCTGCCTGTTACATACATTTCACAAAAACATTATACCCTGATTTCCCATTTTCAATGGGTTCAGGGTATAATAATAGGTCTTCAATATGCGAAGCCATCCATTCACTCCTTTAGTCTAAACCATAGTTTCAAATAAAAACTATAATTCGAATTCTATGATATATTATATTACTTACTTATACTAAGTACTTAAGTCTCCAAATTATTTGAAAGCCTTCAGTGTTACTTTTTTAAAGAATTTTCTAATTGCTTCAATGATTTGCCTAAGTATAATTTGTAGAGTTGATGCGGATAAATTTCGCAGTGGCGCCCTCTAGTTTCCATTTTTTCACTATAAAGCTACATTTCAGGCCGCCTTTAGGCATACTAGGAAAAAGCTTACATCAAGCATAGAATGGAACAAGCTTCCGAAAGTTCTGTAAAGCGCCCCCTGTTGTGCTCGCAGCGCCATCTGGCAGCTAAGCACAGAACAGAAGACATACAAGAAAATTTGGAACTTGAAAACTCCCAAGGCGCAACAGGCTAACAAGCAAATAAGAACAAGTGCGTCAAAGGGAAAAAGGAAAAACGGAAAACTACAGTCCAGACAAAATGCGAAAATATCGTCAAAGCAATAAAAAGAAACGAGAAATAATAGAATAATAAATGAAAAGACAAACCCAAATATCTGCATTTAACTGCATCCATTCCCGATTCAGTTCATTGTTCATTTCACAACAGCGATAAAAAATTTTCCAGTAGCCGGTAATTGAGGTCCATCGTGGCTTCAAGTCATCATTTTTGAGAAATAAAGATCGCGCGTCCTCCATTTCGTATTCGCACATAAGTTGCACTCACTTTGTGAAACACAAACTAAACTCAAATTGAAATCAAAACAGAATAAAATAATAAAAATTCAACCAACACCAAGCACAAGCCAGAGATGACTGAAGCGCGCTCATAGCACGAGCTGTTGCTCAGCGAGCTGCTCGCGCATCGTACAGTCAAGGCCAACATAATAGAAACGGTGCAAATAAAAAGCGTTTGAAAAATGCAATAAACTAATTCATTTAAGTATATTAAAAATTGAATAAAAAACCAAAATAATAATAATAGTGAATATTTAGGATCATAAAAGTTAGTAAAAATATATATATATATATTCAATTTATAATAGATTAAACAAAAATTGTTAAAATAAAAAATAACAAGTAAGAACGTTGCAGTCGGGCGCTACCGACTGCGGAATACTCATTCACACCCCCACAGATCACGCCCATTGCCACGCCCACAATTGGTTTGTACATATATAATTTTTTGGAAATCAATAGAGGAGATCAGCAGTAATATCTGTATATAATTCTGATTTTCTCACTGAGAATCGGAAAAACGTATAATTTTTCCCGATTTGCCACGCCCCCAGTAGGCGTAGACATATAATTTTTGGCCAGTTCTTAGAAGTAGTGAAGGGTAACGTAAGTGTGAAATTTGGATGCTTACACTCAAAAAATGCGAAAATTACAGGGTATTTTTTAGCCGGGCATACCCCATAAGGGGCGTAAAATTTATTTTTGGCGCATCGATAGAGGAGCTCAGCAGTAACTTACCATCCAATTTTGAAGCTTCTAGCTCTAAAACTGTAGGAGCTACAAACTTTTGCGGTTTGCCACGCCCCCTATGGGCGTAGATATATCCGCCATATCTTTTCCAACTTGGGTTGTCAACCCGAGTATATATACCAAGTTTCAAGTCTCTAGCATCAGTAGTGCTCAAAATATTACAGAATTTGAAAAATCACTATATAGTCAGATCCGATTTGCCACGCCCCTAGTAGGCGTGGATATATAGATTTTTGGTCGATCTTCATAGGATCGTATCAGTAACCTACGTGCCAAATTTGGGCATTCTAGCTTTAAAACTGTAGAAGATACAGTTTTACCCGATTTGCCACGCCCCCAATGGGCGTAGATATATCCGCCATAGCTTTTTGATCTTGGGTTGTCAACACGAGTATATATTCAAAATTGCAACTCTCTAGCATTTCTAGAAGTAGTGTTTCTGAGGTATGGGCAAATGCATTTTCCGATTTGCCACGCCCCTAGTGGGCGTATCGGGAAAATCTTGACACTTTATAATTCGAGGGTATACACGAGTATATATTCCAAATTTCAACTCTCTAGCTTCAAAACTGTGCAAATGGTTTGCGTTCATACGGACAGACGGACAGACGGACAGACGGACAGACGGACGGACAGCGTGACGGACATTGCACAAAACCAATATACTCATTTCACTTTGTGAATGAGTATAAAAATAAATAATAATAATAATAGTAAATTTTGAGACACAAAAGTAAATAAAATATATATATATATATATATATATATATATATATAAATATTCAATTTAGATTAAACAACAAATTTTATTAAAGTCCAACGTAAATTGATTTTATATTACAAATATAGAAGTTTCTATAATATTTTTCAATTTAATCAAATAAACTAAAAAAAAATGGTTTATCATATTAATGTCCACAACAATTTTCTTTTTAAATTTGTTTTGGATGACTGTACAATATAATAATTGTATAGTTCCTTAAATGAATTATCAGAAGTCAAGTCGGACAGTATAATTACTGTGTTAAATCTCGTCACCGCAAATGTCACTATATTTTTAATTATGCATGTACCTATATCTTGAGCGCAGGTGGCCAAGCCCCCTCCCCCCTCCTAGCAGTTGAATCATGCGCGAGCGAACGCCTGAAAATTTTTAAACATTGCCTGACATATAAATATATAAATATGTATATTAGACATATGTAAGTATCAATAAAATTACGAATCTTCGCGAAGACTTACACTAAAAATGTTATGTAGAAATGTATATATACAAATATATATATATACAGATTGCTTATATATATATTCAGTTCCTAACGAATACGATTTAAATAAATAAATATGCAAAAAAATTAAAAGTAAATGTACAGAAAGAAACCGGCAAATAATTAAATAATAATCAATAAAAGCACAAACCCAAATTTCCAAACTTAACCGTTTCCATTCCAGATTAAGTTCATTGTTTAAAGAATCCTGTAGCTCGTCTATGGGATCCAGAATGGCTAAAGCACTAAACAAAATTTCCACATTTAACTGTATCCATTCCTGAATAATTTCATTGTGCTTAGAAGTTTCAGAGTCCACCTTGGCTAAAGACCGCACGTTCTCCATTCTCCATTTAATATTAACAAATAATTGCACACACACACTTTTTAAACACAAATTAAAATGAAATTTAATTTTAAATAAAATCAAATAATAATAATCAAAAGTCTTAGCCTCATGCACTCTGCGCAGCAAAAATGCATCTGTTGCTGTTGCGCAGCGAGCACTGTTAAAAGACATCAATCGTGCTCAGCGAGCTGCTCGCGCATCGTAGTACACTAGAGGCCAAAAAAATAAGGCAACAGATGTGATGTTATTGATACACCTTCAATGTGTATTATACTTAAATATTTATGTAGATTGGCATAAAGAAGCATTAGTCATGACGAAAACCCAGTCAGCTCTGACTATAAACCATTTCTTTTGACATATTACATTGTAAGGCGGCTGCCAGAGTAGCCGCCTCACATGGCATAGGTATATAGTTAGTTTAGTAATTAGTAATTATAACAATATAGTTTTAAGTTAGAATTAAGACGCAAGGAGCGCAACATAGTTTTAAGTTAGAATTAAGACGCAAGGAGCGTAACGTAATTTAAAGTTAAGACGCAAGGAGCGTAACATATTTGAATTTGAATGTAACCGCTCGAGTGCGCGCCGACGATCGGCGATGCAACTCTGCGCAGCGTGGTGAAAGCTCCACCGTGGGGAGCGAGCGCTGTGGAGAGTTGCGTCGCCGAGGCGATCGGGCGGCTCGAGTGTGGTAGAATCGAGGGCTTAAGGTTAATTAGTTTTTGGCACGCGACCAAGACGGTCGAAGAGAAAAAGGAAAAGACATAAGATCAGCGAGCGCGGAGCGCCGCCGACGGGGAAACAAGGTTATTTGGACACGTGACCGGTACGACAGGGCTCGACCGGCGGTCAAGGTATAAAAAGAAAAAAATGTTAACTAATAATAAATAAGGAAATTAGATAATCTAACAGATCTGATTTTTACTTTGACAAAGCCGGCTGAAACGCCATTCTAACAAATCGCGCGCCGGCCGACGTGAACCCCGTTGGCGGCCGCCACTAATACGAAGTAGTTTTGAGCAGTAGTTTGGGCGAGGCAAAGTCCCGTCCGCCGCGCGGATAACCCCGGCATAAAAACGGCGCGGCCTTGAGAGAACTTCAGCGGCGACGCTGTGCTGTTCCTCGGCCAGCCGTTCTACTGTATCAAAAATAGAAACTAATCCAAAGTAGAGACGAGGCTAAGTCCGCGTTTGATCATGCAGATAACCCCGACTCCAACACTTAGATTTTGCGAGCAATAGTTTGTATTAACCAAAACGACCCCCTTTCCCTTCCCTTAAGTCCCCGTCCCCGCACTTAACAAATATTCTTGTAGGTGCTGGTCCTGGGAGACTGAGTCTGCACCCCAGCCAGATTTGTAACTTTACAACATATTTATTTAAGTGCACGCCAAACTTCAACTGAGATAACAGAGCACAGCCCGATGAATATGACGGCACAGCAGAGCTGTTAGTTAACATTAAACGTAATGGAACTGCTCGTTACATAACCATCGCCACGTAGCTGAATGTATTAGTAGTAGTAGCACTAGCCGGCCGTTTGTATGTATGTCTATCTGTTCAAAATATTGCGACTATCGCGCGGCATTGCCAGACGGCATTGAATGCTGGGGGGCAGTGCTAGCAAATATGCCGGCTTACGCTCGCCATTACCAACTCTGAATCATTCAGTAACTAGGGTAGGGGGTTTGGACATTTGCTACGTTACTTTAGATTTATTCTAAGGAAAATTGAAACAAAGAAATATCTTGCAATGTTTTGGATACGCTGGAATTCGTCTTTTATATTTTTAGGCGAAAAGACGCCAGTGCAATGAAACTGCGAAAATTGATCTAAAATTGAATATGTAAACACAACTTAGTGATTTAAAACATAAACCAATAAAACAGAAAAGATAAAAAGCAACGGCCACAGCGATAACGAAATGAAAGCGAACGTGGACAGAGAACTTTCTTGCTCCCCGTCTCCGTTCCCACACTATCTATCGACTCAACGTCTACTGATTAGCCAAGTTACGTCAGTAATAATCATGCGCAACTTAAGCAGTAGTTTTAATATCGCATACTCATTCACGAAAGTGAAGTCAGTGTATTGGTTTGGTACAATGTCCGTCCGTCTTTCCGTCTGTCCGTCTGTCTGTCTGTCTGTCTATTGTCCGCTATTGAAGCTAGAGATTTGAAATTTATAATACATACTCGTGTATAACCTCTTCTAAAAAAGTGTCAAGATTTTCCAGATGCGCCCACTAGGGGCGTGACAAGTGCATTTGACTTGCATTTGCAATACTAAGTACTTAAGTCTCCAAATTATTTGAAAGCCTTCAGTGTTACTTTTTTAAAGAATTTTCTAATTGCTTCAATGATTTGCCTAAGTATAATTTGTAGAGTTGATGCGGATAAATTTCGCAGTGGCGCCCTCTAGTTTCCATTTTTTCACTATAAAGCTCTTTACATTTCAGGCCGCCTTTAGGCATACTAGGAAAAAGCTTACATCAAGCATAGAATGGAACAAGCTTCCGAAAGTTCTGTAAAGCGCCCCCTGTTGTGCTCGCAGCGCCATCTGGCAGCTAAGCACAGAACAGAAGACATACAAGAAAATTTGGAACTTGAAAACTCCCAAGGCGCAACAGGCTAACAAGCAAATAAGAACAAGTGCGTCAAAGGGAAAAAGGAAAAACGGAAAACTACTAGCTTTTGTGGTTTACGAGATCGCTGCGTTCATACGGACGGACGGACGGACGGACGGACGGACGGACAGACGGACAGGGCTATTTCAACTCAGCTCATCGAGCTGATCAAGAATATATATACTTTATGGGGTCTGCGATGTCTCCTTCTGCCTGTTACATACATTTCACAAAAACATTATACCCTGATTTCCCATTTTCAATGGGTTCAGGGTATAATAATAGGTCTTCAATATGCGAAGCCATCCATTCACTCCTTTAGTCTAAACCATAGTTTCAAATAAAAACTATAATTCGAATTCTATGATATATTATATTACTTACTTATACTAAGTACTTAAGTCTCCAAATTATTTGAAAGCCTTCAGTGTTACTTTTTTAAAGAATTTTCTAATTGCTTCAATGATTTGCCTAAGTATAATTTGTAGAGTTGATGCGGATAAATTTCGCAGTGGCGCCCTCTAGTTTCCATTTTTTCACTATAAAGCTACATTTCAGGCCGCCTTTAGGCATACTAGGAAAAAGCTTACATCAAGCATAGAATGGAACAAGCTTCCGAAAGTTCTGTAAAGCGCCCCCTGTTGTGCTCGCAGCGCCATCTGGCAGCTAAGCACAGAACAGAAGACATACAAGAAAATTTGGAACTTGAAAACTCCCAAGGCGCAACAGGCTAACAAGCAAATAAGAACAAGTGCGTCAAAGGGAAAAAGGAAAAACGGAAAACTACAGTCCAGACAAAATGCGAAAATATCGTCAAAGCAATAAAAAGAAACGAGAAATAATAGAATAATAAATGAAAAGACAAACCCAAATATCTGCATTTAACTGCATCCATTCCCGATTCAGTTCATTGTTCATTTCACAACAGCGATAAAAAATTTTCCAGTAGCCGGTAATTGAGGTCCATCGTGGCTTCAAGTCATCATTTTTGAGAAATAAAGATCGCGCGTCCTCCATTTCGTATTCGCACATAAGTTGCACTCACTTTGTGAAACACAAACTAAACTCAAATTGAAATCAAAACAGAATAAAATAATAAAAATTCAACCAACACCAAGCACAAGCCAGAGACGACTGAAGCGCGCTCATAGCACGAGCTGCTGCTCAGCGAGCTGCTCGCGCATCGTACAGTAAAGGCCAACATAATAGAAACGGTGCAAATAAAAAGCGTTTGAAAAATGCAATAAACTAATTCATTTAAGTATATTAAAAATTAAATAAAAAACCAAAATAATAATAATAGTGAATTTTTAGGATCATAAAAGTTAGTAAAAATATATATATATATTCAATTTATAATAGATTAAACAAAAATTGTTAAAATAAAAAATAAAAATAAATAATAATAATAGTAAATTTTGAGACACAAAAGTAAATAATATATATATATATATATATATATATATATATAAATATTCAATTTAGATTAAACAACAAATTTTATTAAAGTCCAACGTAAATTGATTTTATATTACAAATATAGAAGTTTCTATAATATTTTTCAATTTAATCAAATAAACTAAAAAAAAATGGTTTATCATATTAATGTCCACAACAATTTTCTTTTTAAATTTGTTTTGGATGACTGTACAATATAATAATTGTATAGTTCCTTAAATGAATTATCAGAAGTCAAGTCGGACAGTATAATTACTGTGTTAAATCTCGTCACCGCAAATGTCACTATATTTTTAATTATGCATGTACCTATATCTTGAGCGCAGGTGGCCAAGCCCCCTCCCCCCTCCTAGCAGTTGAATCATGCGCGAGCGAACGCCTGAAAATTTTTAAACATTGCCTGACATATAAATATATAAATATGTATATTAGACATATGTAAGTATCAATAAAATTGCGAGTCTTCGCGAAGACTTACACTAAAAATGTTATGTAGAAATGTATATATACAAATATATATATATACAGATTGCTTATATATATATTCAGTTCCTAACGAATACGATTTAAATAAATAAATATGCAAAAAAATTAAAAGTAAATGTACAGAAAGAAACCGGCAAATAATTAAATAATAATCAATAAAAGCACAAACCCAAATTTCCAAACTTAACCGTTTCCATTCCAGATTAAGTTCATTGTTTAAAGAATCCTGTAGCTCGTCTATGGGATCCAGAATGGCTAAAGCACTAAACAAAATTTCCACATTTAACTGTATCCATTCCTGAATAATTTCATTGTGCTTAGAAGTTTCAGAGTCCACCTTGGCTAAAGACCGCACGTTCTCCATTCTCCATTTAATATTAACAAATAATTGCACACACACACTTTTTAAACACAAATTAAAATGAAATTTAATTTTAAATAAAATCAAATAATAATAATCAAAAGTCTTAGCCTCATGCACTCTGCGCAGCAAAAATGCATCTGTTGCTGTTGCGCAGCGAGCACTGTTAAAAGACATCAATCGTGCTCAGCGAGCTGCTCGCGCATCGTAGTACACTAGAGGCCAAAAAAATAAGGCAACAGATGTGATGTTATTGATACACCTTCAATGTGTATTATACTTAAATATTTATGTAGATTGGCATAAAGAAGCATTAGTCATGACGAAAACCCAGTCAGCTCTGACTATAAACCATTTCTTTTGACATATTACATTGTAAGGCGGCTGCCAGAGTAGCCGCCTCACATGGCATAGGTATATAGTTAGTTTAGTAATTAGTAATTATAACAATATAGTTTTAAGTTAGAATTAAGACGCAAGGAGCGCAACATAGTTTTAAGTTAGAATTAAGACGCAAGGAGCGTAACGTAATTTAAAGTTAAGACGCAAGGAGCGTAACATATTTGAATTTGAATGTAACCGCTCGAGTGCGCGCCGACGATCGGCGATGCAACTCTGCGCAGCGTGGTGAAAGCTCCACCGTGGGGAGCGAGCGCTGTGGAGAGTTGCGTCGCCGAGGCGATCGGGCGGCTCGAGTGTGGTAGAATCGAGGGCTTAAGGTTAATTAGTTTTTGGCACGCGACCAAGACGGTCGAAGAGAAAAAGGAAAAGACATAAGATCAGCGAGCGCGGAGCGCCGCCGACGGGGAAACAAGGTTATTTGGACACGTGACCGGTACGACAGGGCTCGACCGGCGGTCAAGGTATAAAAAGAAAAAAATGTTAACTAATAATAAATAAGGAAATTAGATAATCTAACAGATCTGATTTTTACTTTGACAAAGCCGGCTGAAACGCCATTCTAACAAATCGCGCGCCGGCCGACGTGAACCCCGTTGGCGGCCGCCACTAATACGAAGTAGTTTTGAGCAGTAGTTTGGGCGAGGCAAAGTCCCGTCCGCCGCGCGGATAACCCCGGCATAAAAACGGCGCGGCCTTGAGAGAACTTCAGCGGCGACGCTGTGCTGTTCCTCGGCCAGCCGTTCTACTGTATCAAAAATAGAAACTAATCCAAAGTAGAGACGAGGCTAAGTCCGCGTTTGATCATGCAGATAACCCCGACTCCAACACTTAGATTTTGCGAGCAATAGTTTGTATTAACCAAAACGACCCCCTTTCCCTTCCCTTAAGTCCCCGTCCCCGCACTTAACAAATATTCTTGTAGGTGCTGGTCCTGGGAGACTGAGTCTGCACCCCATCCAGATTTGTAACTTTACAACATATTTATTTAAGTGCACGCCAAACTTCAACTGAGATAACAGAGCACAGCCCGATGAATATGACGGCACAGCAGAGCTGTTAGTTAACATTAAACGTAATGGAACTGCTCGTTACATAACCATCGCCACGTAGCTGAATGTATTAGTAGTAGTAGCACTAGCCGGCCGTTTGTATGTATGTCTATCTGTTCAAAATATTGCGACTATCGCGCGGCATTGCCAGACGGCATTGAATGCTGGGGGGCAGTGCTAGCAAATTTGCCGGCTTACGCTCGCCATTACCAACTCTGAATCATTCAGTAACTAGGGTAGGGGGTTTGGACATTTGCTACGTTACTTTAGATTTATTCTAAGGAAAATTGAAACAAAGAAATATCTTGCAATGTTTTGGATACGCTGGAATTCGTCTTTTATATTTTTAGGCGAAAAGACGCCAGTGCAATGAAACTGCGAAAATTGATCTAAAATTGAATATGTAAACACAACTTAGTGATTTAAAACATAAACCAATAAAACACAAAAGATAAAAAGCAACGGCCACAGCGATAACGAAATGAAAGCGAACGTGGACAGAGAACTTTCTTGCTCCCCGTCTCCGTTCCCACACTATCTATCGACTCAACGTCTACTGATTAGCCAAGTTACGTCAGTAATAATCATGCGCAACTTAAGCAGTAGTTTTAATATCGCATACTCATTCACGAAAGTGAAGTCAGTGTATTGGTTTGGTACAATGTCCGTCCGTCTTTCCGTCTGTCCGTCTGTCTGTCTGTCTGTCTATTGTCCGCTATTGAAGCTAGAGATTTGAAATTTATAATACATACTCGTGTATAACCTCTTCTAAAAAAGTGTCAAGATTTTCCAGATGCGCCCACTAGGGGCGTGACAAGTGCATTTGACTTGCATTTGCAATACTAAGTACTTAAGTCTCCAAATTATTTGAAAGCCTTCAGTGTTACTTTTTTAAAGAATTTTCTAATTGCTTCAATGATTTGCCTAAGTATAATTTGTAGAGTTGATGCGGATAAATTTCGCAGTGGCGCCCTCTAGTTTCCATTTTTTCACTATAAAGCTCTTTACATTTCAGGCCGCCTTTAGGCATACTAGGAAAAAGCTTACATCAAGCATAGAATGGAACAAGCTTCCGAAAGTTCTGTAAAGCGCCCCCTGTTGTGCTCGCAGCGCCATCTGGCAGCTAAGCACAGAACAGAAGACATACAAGAAAATTTGGAACTTGAAAACTCCCAAGGCGCAACAGGCTAACAAGCAAATAAGAACAAGTGCGTCAAAGGGAAAAAGGAAAAACGGAAAACTACTAGCTTTTGTGGTTTACGAGATCGCTGCGTTCATACGGACGGACGGACGGACGGACGGACAGACGGACAGGGCTATTTCAACTCAGCTCATCGAGCTGATCAAGAATATATATACTTTATGGGGTCTGCGATGTCTCCTTCTGCCTGTTACATACATTTCACAAAAACATTATACCCTGATTTCCCATTTTCAATGGGTTCAGGGTATAATAATAGGTCTTCAATATGCGAAGCCATCCATTCACTCCTTTAGTCTAAACCATAGTTTCAAATAAAAACAAGTAGGAACGTTGCAGTCGGGCGCTACCGACTGCGGGATACTCATTCACACCCCCACAGATCACGCCCATTGCCACGCCCACAATTGGTTTGTACATATATAATTTTTTGGAAATCAATAGAGGAGATCAGCAGTAATATCTGTATATAATTCTGATTTTCTGAAAAACGTATAGTTTTTCCCGATTTGCCACGCCCCCAGTAGGCGTAGACATATAATTTTTGGCCAGTTCTTAGAAGTAGTGAAGGGTAACGTAAGTGTGAAATTTGGATGCTTACACTCAAAAAATGCGAAAATTACAGGGTATTTTTTAGCCGGGCATACCCCATAAGGGGCGTAAAATTTATTTTTGGCGCATCGATAGAGGAGCTCACCAGTAACTTACCATCCAATTTTGAAGCTTCTAGCTCTAAAACTGTAGGAGCTACAAACTTTTGCGGTTTGCCACGCCCCCTATGGGCGTAGATATATCCGCCATATCTTTTCCAACTTGGGTTGTCAACCCGAGTATATATACCAAGTTTCAAGTCTCTAGCATCAATAGTGCTCAAAATATTACAGAATTTGAAAAATCACTATATAGTCAGATCCGATTTGCCACGCCCCTAGTAGGCGTGGATATATAGATTTTTGGTCGATCTTCATAGGATCGTATCAGTAACCTACGTGCCAAATTTGGGCGTTTTAGCTTTAAAAGTGTAGAAGATACAGTTTTACCCGATTTGCCACGCCCCCAATGGGCGTAGATATATCCGCCATAGCTTTTTGATCTTGGGTTGTCAACACGAGTATATATTCCAAATTGCAACTCTCTAGCACTTCTAGAAGTTGTGTTTCTGAGGTATGGGCAAATGCATTTTCCGATTTGCCACGCCCCTAGTGGGCGTATCGGGAAAATCTTGACACTTTATAATTCGAGGGTATACACGAGTATATATTCCAAATTTCAACTCTCTAGCTTCAAAACTGTGCAAATGGTTTGCGTTCATACGGACAGACGGACAGACGGACAGACGGACGGACAGCGTGACGGACATTGCACAAAACCAATATACTCATTTCACTTTGTGAATGAGTATAACAAGTAAGAACGTTGCAGTCGGGCGCTACCGACTGCGGGATACTCATTCACACCCCCACAGATCACGCCCATTGCCACGCCCACAATTGGTTTGTACATATATAATTTTTTGGAAATCAATAGAGGAGATCAGCAGTAATATCTGTATATAATTCTGATTTTCTCACTGAGAATCGGAAAAACGTATAGTTTTTCCCGATTTGCCACGCCCCCAGTAGGCGTAGACATATAATTTTTGGCCAGTTCTTAGAAGTAGTGAAGGGTAACGAAAGTGTGAAATTTGGATGCTTACACTCAAAAAATGCGAAAATTACAGGGTATTTTTTAGCCGGGCATACCCCATAAGGGGCGTAAAAATTATTTTTGGGGCATCGATAGAGGAGCTCACCAGTAACTTACCATCCAATTTTGAAGCTTCTAGCTCTAAAACTGTAGGAGCTACAAACTTTTGCGGTTTGCCACGCCCCCTATGGGCGTAGATATATCCGCCATATCTTTTCCAACTTGGGTTGTCAACCCGAGTATATATACCAAGTTTCAAGTCTCTAGCATCAATAGTGCTCAAAATATTACAGAATTTGAAAAATCACTATATAGTCAGATCCGATTTGCCACGCCCCTAGTGGGCGTGGATATACAGATTTTTGGTCAATCTTCATAGGATCGTATCAGTAACCTACGTGCCAAATTTGGGCGTTCTAGCATTAAAACTGTAGAAGATACAGTTTTACCCGATTTGCCACGCCCCCAATGGGCGTAGATATATCCGCCATAGCTTTTTGATCTTGGGTTGTCAACACGAGTATATATTCAAAATTGCAACTCTCTAGCACTTCTAGAAGTAGTGTTTCTGAGGTATGGGCAAATGCATTTTCCGAATTGCCACGCCCCTAGTGGACGTATCGGGAAAATCTTGACACTTTATAATTCGAGGGTATACACGAGTATATATTCCAAATTTCAACTCTCTAGCTTTAAAACTGTGCAAATGGTTTGCGTTCATACGGACAGACGGACAGACGGACAGACGGACGGACAGCGTGACGGACATTGCACAAAACCAATATACTCATTTCACTTTGTGAATGAGTATAACTATAATTCGAATTCTATGATATATTATATTACTTACTTATACTAAGTACTTAAGTCTCCAAATTATTTGAAAGCCTTCAGTGTTACTTTTTTAAAGAATTTTCTAATTGCTTCAATGATTTGCCTAAGTATAATTTGTAGAGTTGATGCGGATAAATTTCGCAGTGGCGCCCTCTAGTTTCCATTTTTTCACTATAAAGCTCTTTACATTTCAGGCCGCCTTTAGGCATACTAGGAAAAAGCTTACATCAAGCATAGAATGGAACAAGCTTCCGAAAGTTCTGTAAAGCGCCCCCTGTTGTGCTCGCAGCGCCATCTGGCAGCTAAGCACAGAACAGAAGACATACAAGAAAATTTGGAACTTGAAAACTCCCAAGGCGCAACAGGCTAACAAGCAAATAAGAACAAGTGCGTCAAAGGGAAAAAGGAAAAACGGAAAACTACAGTCCAGACAAAATGCGAAAATATCGTCAAAGCAATAAAAGGAAACGAGAAATAATAGAATTATAAATGAAAAGACAAACCCAAATATCTGCATTTAACTGCATCCATTCCCGATTCAGTTCATTGTTCATTTCACAACAGCGATAAAAAATTTTCCAGTAGCCGGTAATTGAGGTCCATCGTGGCTTCAAGTCATCATTTTTGAGAAATAAAGATCGCGCGTCCTCCATTTCGTATTCGCACATAAGTTGCACTCACTTTGTGAAACACAAACTAAACTCAAATTGAAATCAAAACAGAATAAAATAATAAAAATTCAACCAACACCAAGCACAAGCCAGAGATGACTGAAGCGCGCTCATAGCACGAGCTGTTGCTCAGCGAGCTGCTCGCGCATCGTACAGTCAAGGCCAACATAATAGAAACGGTGCAAATAAAAAGCGTTTGAAAAATGCAATAAACTAATTCATTTAAGTATATTAAAAATTGAATAAAAAATCAAAATAATAATAATAATGAATTTTTAGGATCATAAAAGTTAGTAAAAATATATATATATATTCAATTTATAATAGATTAAACAAAAATTGTTAAAATAAAAAATAAAAATAAATAATAATAATAATAGTAAATTTTGAGACACAAAAGTAAATAAATATATATATATATATATATATATATATATATATATATATATATATATATATATATATATATATATATATATATATATATATATATATATATATATATATATATATATATAAATATTCAATTTAGATTAAACAACAAATTTGATTAAAGTCCAAAGTAAATTGATTTTATATTACAATTTAATCAAATAAACTAAAAAAAATGGTTTATCATATTAATGTCCACAACAATTTTCTTTTTAAATTTGTTTTGGATGACTGTACAATATAATAATATTGTATAGTTCCTTAAATGAATTATCAGAAGTCAAGTCGGACAGTATAATTACTGTGTTAAATCTCGTCACCGCAAATGTCACTATATTTTTAATTATGCATGTACCTATATCTTAAGCGCAGGTGGCCAAGCCCCCTCCCCCTCCTAGCAGTTGAATCATGCGCGAGCGAACGCCTGAAAATTTTTAAATATTGCCTGGCATATAAATATATATATATGTATATTAGACATATGTAAGTATCAATAAAATTGCGAGTCTTCGCGAAGACTTACACTAAAAATGTTATGTAGAAATGTATATATACAAATATATATATATACAGATTGCTTATATATATATTCAGTTCCTAACGAATACGATTTAAATAAATAAATATGCAAAAAAATTAAAAGTAAATGTACAGAAAGAAACCGGCAAATAATTAAATAATAATCAATAAAAGCACAAACCCAAATTTCCAAACTTAACCGTTTCCATTCCAGATTAAGTTCATTGTTTAAAGAATCCTGTAGCTCGTCTATGGGATCCAGAATGGCTAAAGCACTAAACAAAATTTCCACATTTAACTGTATCCATTCCTGAATAATTTCATTGTGCTTAGAAGTTTCAGAGTCCACCTTGGCTAAAGACCGCACGTTCTCCATTCTCCATTTAATATTAACAAATAATTGCACACACACACTTTTTAAACACAAATTAAAATGAAATTTAATTTTAAATAAAATCAAATAATAATAATCAAAAGTCTTAGCCTCATGCACTCTGCGCAGCAAAAATGCATCTGTTGCTGTTGCGCAGCGAGCACTGTTAAAAGACATCAATCGTGCTCAGCGAGCTGCTCGCGCATCGTAGTACACTAGAGGCCAAAAAAATAAGGCAACAGATGTGATGTTATTGATACACCTTCAATGTGTATTATACTTAAATATTTATGTAGATTGGCATAAAGAAGCATTAGTCATGACGAAAACCCAGTCAGCTCTGACTATAAACCATTTCTTTTGACATATTACCTATTTATTTAAATGCCCGCCAAACTTCAACTGAGATAACAGAGCACAGCCCGATGAATATGACGTCACAGCAGAGCTGTTAGTTAACATTAAACGTAATGGAACTGCTCGTTACATAACCTGTGGTGTCTCTTAACAGGGTCCAAGCTGTATTAGTAGTAGTAGCGCTAGCCGGCCGTTTGAACTATATATGTATGTAAATTTGTTGTCGTGCGAAAGTCAGACGGCATTGAATTCCGGGCAGTTTGCCGGCTCACGCTCGCCGCAACATTGTGAAGCATTGTGCATTGTGCATCATTCAGTAATTAGGGTAGGGGGTTTGGACATTTGCTACGTTACTTTATTTTTTATTTATTCTAAGATTTATTCTAAGGAAAATTGAAACAAAGAAATATCTTGCAATGTTTTGGATACGCTGAAATTCGTCTTTTATATTTTTAGGCGAAAAGACGCCAGTGCAATGAAACTGCGAAAATTGATCTAAAATTGAATATGTAAACACAACTTAGTGATTTAAAACATAAACCAATAAAACACAAAAGATAAAAAGCAACGGCCACAGCGATAACGAAATGAAAGCGAACGTGGACAGAGAACTTTCTTGCTCCCCGTCTCCGTTCCCACACTATCTATCGACTCAACGTCTACTGATTAGCCAAGTTACGTCAGTAATAATCATGCGCAACTTAAGCAGTAGTTTTAATATCGCATACTCATTCACGAAAGTGAAGTCAGTGTATTGGTTTGGTACAATGTCCGTCCGTCTTTCCGTCTGTCCGTCTGTCTGTCTGTCTGTCTATTGTCCGCTATTGAAGCTAGAGATTTGAAATTTATAATACATACTCGTGTATAACCTCTTCTAAAAAAGTGTCAAGATTTTCCAGATGCGCCCACTAGGGGTGTGACAAAGCACAAAGTGCATTTGACTTGCATTTGCAAAAGACTTAACGTTTGGTATATATACTCATGTTGATAACTCAAGGGCAAAAAGATACGGCTGATATATGATATAGAAGCTTCAAAATTAAATGTTTGAGCTACTGGTGAGCTCCTCTATAGATGACCCAAAAATATTTGTTACGTCCCTTTTGGGGCATGCCCCGGCTAAAAAATACCCTGTAATTTTTGCATTTTTAGAGTGTAAGCATCCAAATTTCACACTATCACACTTACGTCACCCTTCACTACTTCTAAGGTCTGGCCAAAAATTATATGCCTACGCCCACTGGGGGAGTGGCAAATCGTGAAAAATTGTACGTTTTTCCGATTCTCAGTGAGAAAATCAAAATTTTATGACGATATTACTGCTGATCTCCCCTATCGATTTCCAAAAAATTATATATGTACAACCAATTGTGGGCGTGGCAATGGGCGTGAGCTGTGCGGGTGTGAATGAGTATTGCGCAGTCGGTAGCTCCCTTGTTAGTGTTCCTAGGGATCTTATTTTAAAATTGATGTACCGAGGACGACATTTAGCCAAGAAGCCCGCTTAGGGAGCCATGTCCATAAGGATGTCCAAGTTTGGTTTAGAGTATTCTCTCATAGTTTTATTACGAGTGCAGTTAGCTTTGCTAGCTGATCAGACTTGTATCTTGATTAACAGCAACACTGATAAAATACAAAATGTTTATAAGAATAAACGTTGCTCACCTGTCTCTGATGAAATTCCATGGCAGTCCCATTGCCATTTAACTCGACGGCAGACATTTGTAAAAATTGTTGGAGAAAAGCACGTAGCGTTACTTAATATTGTCTTCTTATAGTTTGGCACTCTCATACACAGTGGCTTTTACACTAAACTTATCATGAACTCGAAATTTGACATTTAGAGAAAATCTACGGCGTTTAATTAAATTCAGTTTTGGTTAAATCTTTCGCACATTGAGTTGGGTCTGAAAAGAGCAAAAGACAAAAAAAAAAGAAGATAAGCAACATGTAAAATAATTTGAATAAGTATATGGCTGCTAAGAGGATGAATCATATATTATTAATATCTATATACTAATTATATTTTATAATAAAAACAAGTAAGAGTGCTCTAGTCGAGACTGCTCGACTAAGAGATACCCTGAACCCTGCGAAGATCCAATCTTCCCAACATTATATGCTTATTTTACATATACAAATATTGCGAGCAACGCACACACACACACACACATGCATACGCACGCACGCATAAGTACGTGCTCCGCTGACTGCGCAGTCAGCGCAGCGATTGCGCTCGGGCTGCAATATGCCTATTGTATGAGAAATTAAATGTTTAATAACTTTTTTTTTTTGTGGATGTCATGTGTATGTATTTGACAAAGCACAAGTCTCTAGTATTTGAAATACGATTTTCGCAAATTGGGGGCGAAGGGGCGTGGCATCCAAAATCCAAAAATTACATAATGTCCGCATTCATAACACGGATCTACACCGTAAATTTTGAGTCTCTAGCTCTTACGGTATACAAAAACGAAGAAAAGTTATCAATTTTTATCGATAATAAGGAAACGGGATGAATTACCGAAAATCTAAACAAAAACTCGTACTGCGTAGGATATAGACGAGTATACACTGAAAATTTCAGAGCTCTAGCTTTTGTGGTTTACGAGATCGCTGCGTTCACACGGACGGACGGACGGACAGACGGACAGGGCTATTTCAACTCTGCTCATCGAGCTGATCAAGAATGTATATACTTTATGGGGTCTGCCATGTCTCCTTCTGCCTGTTACATACATTTTCAAGAGTGTGCTAGTCGGGACTGCATGACTAGAGGTTATACTAAACCCTGCCTAGTGGCGGTATTCTAATTATTCTACGTTTCTTTTCTAGACTCGTCATGTATGTGTAGAAGAAACAAGAATGATTGAAATATCAGCGCAAGGTTCAGGGTGTTTCCTAGTCGGTCAGAAAGCAGCGTTTTCATTTTGGCGTTCGAGCTTGGTCTTGAACCTGAGCTCTTCTCATCTCTTAAGGAATATCATCTTTAATGACACTCGATTTCTTATTGTAGTACGTATTTATATCCTTAATTTTCACGGAGTTCACATTAAGTACAGTTCGGAATTATCGAAATCTAAAGGAGACAAAATCTAACCACAGTTGGAAGATAACAATTTAAATTTTGCTAGCAATATGGATATGGATGCACATACATATGAGAGATTTTACATAAGTGAATTTGAATTGATTTTTTTTTTCTAACTTTATGCCACACGAACGTTATGCGTGTGTGTGTGTGTGTGAGTGCTGGGATGGCTCTTTGCAGAGATTGGCATGGAATCGAATCGCAACGAGTGTGCCGAATTGCAAAAATTGAATAAGAGTATGTCAATACGAATATAGATTGTTAATAGCAATGACAGCAATTGCCATGTATCTACATATATATATTTTCCTATCTATATGTGTCGGTGTGCGAGTGTATAGTTCCGGTTGCCGGAATATTGAAATTGTAATCCAATCGAACTTGGACGAATCTAATAACTAAGCGCAATCTCCGTTAGAAGTATAGAAAGTTCTTTTATATAAAAATAAATCTAGTACGAACTTTTCATACAATATTTTAACACTTAGAGTGTAGATTTCATCGTTTGTTTGTAACTTATTATGAATTTTGAACGTGATTTCACCTGTTTAACAATAGTATAGATAGTAGATATTATCATGTCGGGAATGACCGTCGAACAGGCTTCAAAACTACTGGACCGATTTAAAACATTTGTTTACTATTAAAATTATACATTATCCGTGATGAGCATAGGCAATAGAATATTTTTCAAAAACGTAATGTTACATTAAAAGTAGAGTTTTTGAGATATCGGAAAATGCATTTTCCGATTTGCCACGCCCCTAGTGAACATAGCGGGAAAATCTTGACACTTTATAATTCGAGGGTATACACGATTATATATTCCAAATTTCAACTCTCTAGCTTCAAAACTGTCAAATGGTTTGCGTTCATACGGACAGACGGACGGAAGGACGGACGGACGGACATTGCCCAAAACCAATATACTCATTTCACTTTGTGAATGAGTGTGGAAGGGGGTTGGTTAGGGGGCATTTCTTAGTCGAAACTGAAAATAGTAGCTACTCGAGACACAAGTACAAATAAGAGCTAGAGCTTTGGAAAAAGTAGCTTAGCTAAAGTTGAGGTTATCTTAAGGGCAGGAACTTCCGACGAGAGGACTCTCGTTTTCTATGCCCTTTATGTATATATGTTGCCTGTATGTGAGGAATATACCAGTTGAACTCTATTTTATTTCAAATATTTGCATTAGCTATGCAAATCACATCCAATTGCAAAAGCCCCAACTGTTTCGCCAGCTAAATGGCATCCAGGATATATATCCCTTAAAGGTACTTAGGGATATAAAATAAGTGCACAACATAACTTTGTCTTAGCCAATAGCCATTAGAAGTGCATTTCCATTTGTACTTTATGCCACACACACACACACACACACATACACACACAGACATAGCTGCAATTGGTTTTAACGATTGCTGCTGTTGCCTGTTGGCAGCTTTAGTTTTCGCTTTAGCTTTAGTTTCGTTTTGGCCTTCTTCCGCTTAACAAAATACCGTTGCAATGTCTGTGTGTGAACATGTGCGGCAGTTACACACATCTAACTATGTTTTACACACACTGTTAACAACCTGGCCCCGCACCTACGAGGCAGCCCGAAATGGCAAACGGAAATTGTGCATATTTCACTTAGCCTCAACACTGAAATGGCAAATGGCAAATGGCAGCCCAGTTAAGAGGTAAAAAGAGAGAGAAAACCCGCTGGCAAATATTTGTATAATCAAACGGTCTGATTCTGGCCACCTTGCTCAACATCAAGTCCGTCGCCTCTCCCCAGCCGTTCAGTGCTTATAAAACGTTAAGTGTAAATAAATTATTAGCAGAGCGTCAACCTGTGTGCTCACTGTGTTAACCCTTCCTTGCCTGGGCAACAGCAGCGAGGGTTGCTCAGCTAATAATGAAGCCTTACACAGAAATAACTTTGAGAATAAACCGGCAAATGGACTCAGAGCTAGCTGAAAATCTGCCTTTGCTATGATCAATTTTCCAACTTCTAACAAATCCCAACATTTCTTGATTTATAAACTAATAGTTCTATCTATAAAGTGAGTTTCTATTGCTATCATATCGATCAATGATTCATAATTAGCGCTGAAGACTTCACAAACTACACTCGTGTGTACAGTGAAGCCTCTGCCTGGGGCATTGCAAAAATGTGCCATGTTTGCCAACATGCAAAGAGAGTAACGAGACAATTACCGTTGGGAACGCCGTCAGAGTCAGCTGCCGTTGCTATTGCCGTTGCCGTTGCCACTGCTGCTGGCCAAACATGCAACTTTGAACAGTTATACACACACACACACACACTCACACACAACTGCTCAATGCAACAGCAGCGATGAATGTGTGCCAACAGAAAAAAGCAAAAACTAAGGCAGACATTTCAGTGCAAAACTTTACACGGCTTTCTGCTTCTCTGCGAATGTGTGTGCGTGCGTGTGTGTGTGTGTGTGTGTGTGTGTGTGCGAGTGCAACGTGACTGTTGCCTGGGGGCGTGGCGCTGTGGCCAATGTCTGCGTAGACAACGTGTTAAGCTTCAGTGGTTTGCCATTGCAAATGGGACACATTAGCCATGTTGAAAGTTGCTGCAACGGGGAATGAAATGGAATGGGAACGGGAACGGGAACGGGAACGGTAATAGAAGCGGAAGCATGGAGAGGCCTAGGCAGGGTCGAGCTGTGTTAGAAGTTGGGCAACAAGGCAAAGAGCCAGGCGACTTCTTTGACGCCGTCTGTATAGCCTGTGCCAAATGTGTCACAAATTAGAAAACAAGAGTCAGTTGACTGATTCGTGTAATTATATTACCCAAAAAAAAAGAAAAAACCATAGCCATTACGCTCCGAATAGAGTGTTGAAGGAGTGGAGAAATAAATTTAACTAACAAGAGAAAGTATTTGCTTGATAGAGGTGAAAAGTCTGTATCATCACACAGTGTTTTTCTGAACTTCTTAAAAATTGATTTTATTGGATTTGAAAAGTAAGTTTGTTTCGAAAATATCGTTGATAAATAAAACAAATTTAGCATAAACCAATTTAACCAATTTGTATACCCTCAACCCATTGAAAATGGAAAATCAGGGTATAATGTTTTTATGAAAATGTATGTAACAGGCAGAAGGAGACATGGCAGACCCCATAAAGTATAAAAGCTCGATGAGCTGAGTTGAAATAGCCCTGTCCGTCTGTCCGTCCGCCCGTCCGTCCGTCTGTCCGTCCGTCCGTATGAACGCAGCGATCTCGTACACAACAAAAGCTAGAGCTCTGAAATTTTCAGTGTATACTCCTGTATATCCCACACAGCACGAGTTTTTTTTTGCAGATTTTCGATAACTCATCCCGTTTCCTTAATATCGATAAAAATCGATAACTTTTCTTCGTTTTTGTATACCGTAAGAGCTAGAGATTTCAAATTTACTGTGTAGATCCGTAGATCCGATTTATGAAAAATTATAAAATATCTTAACTAGAACGTTTCATTTCTAACTTTTAATCTTAAAGCATATGAAATAAATGACTTTAAAATATAAGTTGACATTTCATTACTTCTATAAATTCCCTAAAATATGTTAACAACTAAGAAATGAATTTCAAACCGCAAATACTCGACTAGTTTATTGTATTAAAACTTGCACTAAAAATGTAGCATATCTTTCGGGGCTTTATATTATGCATCGAATCGATGCTTTTTTAAATACTCAACTGCGAGTTGAAGTGTTAATTAAATTGATAGAAAGCGGAACTAAGTGCTTTCCTTCTTATCTTCATTGATTGCAAACGGAACTAACTAACATTTGTTCTGTAGCCGTCGCTGCGCTTCGCCAATAAATCGTTGCTCGACTGCCCATTCATTTCCCTAATGAAATCTCAAGAGTTTCTCCATAAGTTTTTGCTCGCCGGGGACTTCGTTTGCGGCGTTCGCGCTTTTCCATTTGATTGCCAACATAGTTGCCTCGATTCATCAAATCCAATAATGCAAAATACTAGAAAAGGTATCGAAAGTTCCAAGGACGAGCCATTTGCAACGTTATTTCTCTTCTTTTTTTTTTTAATCAACTTTGCTGCCTGCGGCATTGGCGTTGGCGTCGACGCTGACGTCGACGTCGTCGTAGTCCTCTGTCTGTTTGCTTTGCGCAAAAAGTTTTATTTTTTTTTTTGTGCGTTTTGTTTGTTTATTTGTTTGTTTTGCTTAAAAACTCTTCAGTAGCGCCAAAGGCAGCACAACAACAACAGCAGCAACAACAACAACTGAGTCAACAGCAACAACAACATTAAAGGCTGCAACAAAAGGTTGCCACGCGTAAAATATTTCTTAGAATTTCTCTTATGCTTCTGCATTCCGCGTGACTTTCAGCAATATATATATATATATTCTTTATACATATACAAACACATATATACACACAATCACACATATATACACGCACACATTCACACATAATGCCGTTGCTTTTGGCAACAAAAGCGCGCGCGCTATGAATCGCTTCAAGTTCAGCTCTTTGGTTTGGCTTCCTTGCAATTTGAACCCTGTAACCTCAATGCTAAAGGGTATTTAAAACTATTTAAATGCAAATGAGAAAATTAAATAAATATTTATACATACGATTTATCATTGCAAAGATAATGACTTTATCGAGTTGTCTTAAATTTGGCAATTGATTACGGACTCTCGGCTAGTGAAGGATTATGGAAAGCATTTAATATATGTTGTTTCAGTTGCAGAGTTAGATTGACACCAATTAATATCCATATCAATTGAGTCTGTCTCATTCACTCCTACATAAGCCCTATAAGCCTACCTCGCTTGATAAAGTTTCTTCTTTTCACAGCAAACAGATATGAACTTCAGCTCCTTTTGAGTCTAGGGTTATGCCTAAGACTGCTCAATCCTATAATAGTATTAAGAAGTTTGGAGTATATATCGAAAGTAAGTCGCACTTTTTAATGGGTAACTTGTAGTCGACTATCATATAGCAACATATTCTAACTAATTCGCGTGCTTCTGGTGATGCCGTATGATTTTTAATATGGCAACAGCAGAGCTCGTAAATTTCCGAGGTAAAATTGTTAAAACACTTTGTTTGTTCGTCCGCTTGAATACACACACACACACACACACATACACAGACAGACAGACATTATACAATTTAATTTTAGCACACACACACACACACATACGTGCACATGCTCATCTGTGTCTGTGTGTGTGTCTGCGTATGCAGCCCGCCCGCAAAGCACTTAGCAAGTGCGCAGTGCAATTGACAACTAGCCGTGACAACAACCACAATAACAACAACAATAACAGTAGCAACAACAACAATAACTTTGGTAACACCAACTACCACCCGCTGCCTCTGGCTCTGCTCACCCATTGAGCCACGCTCGGTTGGCAATTTTCCTGCAGCATTTCTCCACACTTTATGAGACATTCATATATTTGTCAGTGTTGATGCTGTTTTTCTTGACTTTATCTTTGTGTTGTGATTAAGAATGAGTTCGACTATCAAATACCCTTGAGAGTGCTACACTATAATATAAGAATGTAAGAATGGTCAAGAATGTTAGACTATAAGATACCAAGTAGTGAGTGGTTAAGAATACCTAACTGCAAGATACCCTGTAATGAGTGCTCGACTGTAAGATACACAATAGTGAGTGGTTAAGAGTGGTACACTATAACATACCCAGTATTTAGCGGTTAAAAAAGCCCGACTATAAGATACCCTGTAACGAGTGGTCGAGAATGCTAGATTATAAGATACCCAGTAGTTAGCGGTTAACAATGCTCGACTATAAGATACCCTGTAACGAGTGGTCAAGAATGCTAGATTATAAGATACCCAGTAGTTAGTGGTTAACAATGCTCGACTATAAGATACCCACTAATGAGTGGTTAAGACTGGTCGATTATAAGATGGTGATTAAAAGTGCTACCCTATAAGATACCCTGTAATGACGACTAACACTTATTAACTGATCTCAACACAAGAAGATCGAAGACAGAAAACTAACAGACTAACTGACAGACTGTTGATTAAGTCTACACAACTATTGCTCCTGATCAAAAATATTTATATACATTTAATGGGTTTGCTACGCTTTCATCTATCGGTGACATACATTTTAACTAATTTAAATGGATTCAGCATATAATGACATTTGCTGCCCTACTTCTGTTCCCATCAATTTCTGCTCCATTGCAATTAAATTGTATTTTTCATATACCAGAGATCAGATTTGAGATATTGTAGGAATATAAAACTGTTTATTCAGTTTGCTTTATATACATAGTCTCTAAGATTAGAGAGAATATTCATTTCAGAGAATATTCATTTAGACAGAAAATTAATTTGTAAATTTGTAAAACCGGGAATGTGCCCGCGCTCGCTCTCTCTCTCTCTCTCTCTCTCTCTCTCTCTCTCATTCACTCTCTTACTTACTGAATAAACCCATTGTTAAATTGAAACTGCAGGTGGTCGAACCTTTCAGTGATACTTATAAATCCCTACATCAGAGGAGGCAAAAACGTAGCCTTCGTATCCAAGCTTAGTTGTTTGAACACTTGGATTAATAACCCCTTCAGTCACTTCACAAATGTCGTACATCTCACATAACTCCTCTTTAAATTATTTGCATCACAATTACGACTACAAAATTCCTTTCGCAAGCATCCAGTGGGTGGAGTGAAATATGAAAATTGCTATGCAACAATGTTGTCATTGTATGTGTGTGTGTGAGTGTGTGTGTGTGTGTGTGTGTTGCAGTTGCTGTTGCTAGATATTTTTATTGCCACTTAAAAAGTTTACTAAACAATTTTAGTTTTTATGTGGAAAATATGCTTTTACTCTAATTAAATATTTGCTGTCAACAGTCGAGAGCATTTACAACAATAAAAGTGAAATACTTGTAGAGTATTTTATCAAAATTAATTTGGATAATTAATTTTAATTAACCATAATGAAGTTTTGTACTTTGACATTTGAAATGCCTCAAAACTTCAATATTGTTTTCATAGCAGAAGTCAATTGCTTTATAGAAGAGGTAACAATACTAAAAAATTTTAAAACTATTCAATTTTTATAATATTATTTTACAAGCATTTCAGTTAAGAGACACCTGACTCACCTGCTCTTTTTCATGCATTTATTTTTACACAGCTAACATTAAAAAGTGCAATTCGTATTTATTATTCTAAAGAAATATAAACGAATTTTCTGTTTCGAATTGACAAAGTTTGTTATTTTAAAAATTTGAACATATTTCTGCAACTTTTTCGCAACTGTCAATTGTCTGTTGTGTCAGGTGCGGTTTTTTCTTGTTGTTGTTGTTGACTTTATTGTTGTGCTCGAGGTTTTTATTTTGATTAGATGATGCTCTCAAGGGAGTTGACTGATTGCTTTTGTGCAGTTCTCCATTTGCAGTATGAATAAGCCAAATGAAAACACGCCCGAAAAGCCAATTTAAAACTGAAGTACTCAGCATTTGGGAATAGCTGGAAGAGCAAGGCAGATGATGTCTACCAAGCTTTGACTTTTACATTCTGTTTTTATTATTCATTGATATTCATTAATATTATTTTTTATTATTAATTTATAAATTATTAATATTTTTGTTTTATTATTATTATTTTATATATTTAATAAAAGGAATAGTATTCTGAATATATCACAAATCAATCTATTCCTCTATTCTGTATTCCTCTAGTTTGTCAATATGGAACCAAGTTGAACACTGAGACTGATCTTGATTTTCTCCCTTTAATTACTCGCCCTCATCTGACCATTTAATAAATTTTGATAAGCTCATCGATTTTGATTTGCTTAAATATAAAACAATTATGAGCAGTAGTTATTTGATTAACATCCCGAGTGTAATGCCGTCGCATGCAGCATTTGTTCACTTCAGGTTAGTTTTCGCACCTGTCAGCCATTTTCTAATTGACTGTAAACATTTGCCACTGTTAAGCACTTAAGCGGCGCATGCAAAATTCTAGCTGCAACTTTGGTCATTAAGCATTTGTTTTCACATCAAATTAACCGCGTGGCTACGCCGAAAGCCATTGGTATACCATTCTCTTCCCACACCCATATACAAGCTTTCCTAGCACCTCTCTCGCTCTCTCTGTCTATCTCTCTCTTAGAAACTCTCGTTTAACCGCTGCCACTTACTCACACTCCGAAGTCTGCGTGTGTACTGAGCCACAGCGGCAGTGTCAGAGTTATCCACGGCTGCTCTTATATGTTGTACCAAATGCTGCTAGAAAATTAAGTTTAAAGTACCATTTCATAAATACATATTTATATGTATATTGATGTATTTAATTTTGTATATATAGTTTTTAAGCTAATATATATCTGATATTTATTTATATTTATTTAACAATCATTAATATTTATTCTTGTACCAGCCAAATATGAGTTGCTCTATTTTTGGTACACTTGTACCACAGCAGCATAAAGTATAACAGTTTAATACCGTTACATTTGACTCTCTTCGGCCGAAGCGTTCGCTCTTTGCTGCGCTCGCTTTGTTTACATGTACCAAACGGCCGAACCCAACGGCTCTTAGTTCCGAAGCATCGAAACATGAAATACATTTGTAGTGCAATTCACAGTTATTGTTGCCGTTGCCATTGCGCTTGGTGGGGCTGGTATTTATCGTTTTGTTTTGCATAGTTCGTGGTTATTCTTTTTCGTCGATTGCTTGACCTTCAGCTAATTTGCATGCTGTCTGACATTGAAAGAATTCTGTGGCTGTGGCTGTGGCTGAGTGCCTAGCCGCACTTTCGGCACCCATTGTTGTTTATTCGAGAGTTCAATTAGTGCTTCCGCTCGCTTGTTGCTCCGCTGTGTCAAGTATTTGACAGACACTCTTTCTAGATTGACAGCATTTGGCGGTGATTGATGCAGTCGAGTGTATTGCCTTTCGTTTGTGTGCAAAATATGTAGCATACTTTTTGGCATGTCTGAGCTGAGCGACTTTTATTTGGCATGGGAGGAAGGACGTGAAGTTGATGGATTGTTTTTTTTTTTGTTGTCAAATATTCAAATATTGGAATATGAATTCTGTTTCTTCTGCTTAAGTTATATAGCATGTATATGTTATTTGTATCATCAGCATAGTTAGGTTGTGGGCTTGTCTATCGATCTGTATATGTCTACTTCGATGCATTAATATTGCGATTTAGTTTACTAATATTCTCCTACCATATCATCTAACATTCTGGTCAAGGTATATGGCAGTCGGGCATACATATATGTTTATACTATTATTATTATTTGTTTTTTAATGAAGCAATTTATATGCTTATTTGTGCGACGAATTCTATCTTGACCTTTTGACTAGCCACAAGGGTAGGCAGGCAGGCAGGCACTTGTTGTGGACAAAGGAGGATTATTTAAATACTTTCCCAGGAATATTTTTTAGTTCAAATTGCATGCGGCTGGGCTGGCTGGGCTGTTCAGAATATCAAAAATAACAATGGCATCACGGATCTGGGCAGAAATTGACAAGAACACATGTCACATTTTTGTGTAAGAACTTTGAAAATTTGTAAGCTGCGCTTTAAACAGGTTTTGGGCAGCTGTTTGCCCAGGACATGACATACAGGACACAGGACATGGGACACGGGACACGGAACGCATACACAGGAGATGCTGATGGTATTCAAGGATTGTAATGCTCTCTAACAAGGACATCGTTGGCCAAGTGTGGTTGTGTGGAAGCTGCAAAAATATGTAAATTTTACTTTTGCGTAGTAGCCCAAAGGACATAAGTGACGTCAATTTGCCAACACGAATATAAATACATACACTGATGTATGCGTAAATACGGATTTGTATATATATATATTACATATATATGTGTGTGTGTGTGTGTGGGAGCTTTGCTGTTGCCGCTTTGTTGCTTTATTTGCATCGCCCGACCATTTCATCTGAATTTAACATTCGCATTTGAGTGGCCGTCGAGTATGTCAACTACAAACTGCACCTGAAGCAATGGCAGCCATCGATCAATGCGAAACCCACAAAACAACACAATCGAGTCCTTAAAGCTGTGTGTACACAAGGATGCAGTCCGCAGACCACTTCAAATGCCGTTTTAATTGAGCTGCTGCAGCTTAACCCACGGGTTAAGCAGAAAGCACCAGCTCAAAGCTCAAAGGCGAATAAAAAGCAGCTCGTTAAAGTTTGTTCGACTTGTGCATAATGATCCATAGAAAATCCACAGCAGCTAAAAAAAAAAAAACCAGCTGCAAAACAACTTAAATTATAAGAATTTGGTTCTTAAAGAGTGTGAAAGAGTTTATTGGTATTGCGTCATCTATTATTCGAGGTGGTGTTTAAAATTATAAGGGATTTTACAGGTATATATATATGTATATTTAATATATATAGTTATATGTACATATAATTGATATACAATCTAGCTAGAAAGTTGTTGTTGGGTGCAAAAGATAATTTTCACTTCATGATGCAATAACAAACTATATAATATAGTATATACAAAATTAAATGGAATTTTTCGATTTAGCACGCGCTATGCAGACTCAAAGACTTGTTAAAGCAAGTGCAAAGACAAACGAATATAGAAAGTTTCAAATTTCTAGCTTCAATACTGATAGACGGATGGAAAGCAAGACTCACATGAAATTATGCAACTAATATAATACTTTTACTTCGTAAGTGATTATGAAATCAGCAATAGCCACGTAATAGGGTATATTGGTATTGTATAATGTCCGTCGGTACGTCCGCCCGCCCGCCCGTCCGTCCTTGTGTCAATCTGCTCGTATGAACGCTATTAAAGCTATAGACTTTAAATTTGGAATATTTACTTACTTATAACTGTATACGACACTAGGTAAGTCGGGAAACACTACATCTGGTATAGCATGGTATAACAGCTCGCTGCCAAAATATATATTATATACATATATCTATGACCATTGGAACCCTGACAGTCAAGCTAGTGCAGTCTCTCTCTCTCTCTCTCTCTCTCTTTCTCTCTCTCTCTCTCTCTCTCTCTCTCTCTCTCTCTCTCTCTCTCTCTCTCTCTCTCTCTCTCTCTCTCTCTCTCTCTCTCTCTCTCTCTCTCTCTCTCTCTCTCTTTCTCTTGAGAACATGAACGAGTATTATGCAGTCAGTAGCACTCCACCGCAACATTCTTACTTGTTAATATTCCTTCTTTGGCAATATTTAAATGTTAATTCCGTCCAGAAACAGTTCTGATTAACTGAGTAACGGTTCGATAGGCACAAACCAATAATAATGAACTGTTTTGGCGCATAAATTAGGCTGGCCTCATAAAGTGCGTCGCATACCTTGTGACTCAGCAAAATGCAAATTCCTTTCGCATATTTCACCCAACGGAAGCTGCTCAGAATTTACGAACATTTTCTGTTGCTCTGCTGCTGCAGAAATTGCATAAATTTGCAAATCCAAGCATTAGGGCGTGCAGGCGCCTTCTGTCGGGGCAAATGCACTGAGCGAGCGTCGCTGTCGCTCATTATACTCCGGCAGAGAGCATTATAACTTTGGCTTGAACGCCTATTTCGAATTTATTATTTATATGTATTAACAGCTCACTAGTTGGAGACTTATCAACAGACTTATGACTGCTATTAAAGATTATATTATTGTATAAAAAACTTTCCAATGTTTTATCGTATATCTAGGAAACTTTGCATTTGCATATGAATAAACGGACAATTCATATCATAAAAATAAACTTTTTCCTGGAAACTTGTTCAAGAGATCTTAACGGAATACTGCGAAATCAAAACGGACTCCAATATATTATATATTTATATGTTTTCGCTCGCCTTACTCAGTTGCAGAATAAACACTTTGGATATGTATAAACGGATTATTATATCATAAACGAAAACTTTTTTTGATGAAAACTTTTTCCAGATAACTTGACCAAACAAGAGTAAAACCAAAGTAAAGCGGACTTCAATATATGATGTATTAATGTGTTTTTATTGCCACTAAGTTGCGGAACTTTTGGCAATGATTCCAAGCTTAAAGAGCTCAAATTAAAGTCAAACTTCAGCGCGACGTTATATCGGCACAACCCATGGAATGGCATTTTGGGGTTTGTTGTCAACATTGAATGCAGGATGGCCATTATGTGCTACCATAAAATGAGGTGCCGTGCCGGCAGCCACGTGCTCACTAATGAATCTACCAACAAGAAGAACAACAATCGGATAGCAAACATTAAAGTGTCAAAAACTCAGCGAAAACCGCCCCGAGGAAAACGCGTTTCTATTTACAGCCGTGCGGCTAATTTCCACAGTAACAACAACAAGAGAAATCTAAAGAAAAGAAAACTGTAATGGTGCAAAATGTACAAGTTGGAGCTGGCGTCAAAACACGTTAAAGCAGAGAATGAAAATAGGGAAAATACACCCAAGAAGTAACTGCACTGGCTAATACCCTGCTGTTGGCAGAAACTCATGTAATAAGAATGGCTAAGCAGCAGCCTCAGACTTGAGTCTATAATTTCTCATATTTTTAGTTTTTACACAGCTTCAATATAAGTTTCATTAAGCTACTTAGTGTACAGAAATTATATTAGATGTTATATATGTATATAATTAGATGTATGCCGAAAAGAAAGTTGTAGAGCTATCGAGACTTTTCGAATAGCTTTTTATATAGAACACAAAAGTAGATTTTCTATACTTACAAGTTCACTTTATTGTTTCTATATGTATATATGTTCGTATCCATGTAACATGCTTGTATGTATGTTTGTATGTTTGTATGTATGTGACTTGCAGAGCTGCTGCGCACGAGCATCTGCATCAATTATAGCAAAGCCTCGATTGATCTACGAGCGCCGGCTTAGCAAGGTTGAGTCGCTGCGTCGTGAGAACGAATGTGAGGAGGGTAAAAGCCGGAGAACAACAAGTTGCCGAAATCTCCTAATGATATTCAACTTCTCTTAAGTGCTACACATTCTTAATTATGCTAAAACTAGGTGTTACTTCGCTCAACAAAAGTGATAGTTAGAAAAAGGGAAAATGTGTTTTCCTTCTTTTTCTTTATTAAAATTCAAAAGATATCTAAATATTTAATATATATATATATATATATATATATATATATATATATATATATATATATATATATAATATATGTAAGAATTATGGCTTTTTAATAATAATCTGCTCAGCTTCTCAGTGTTTATTCCTTGTGTGTATGTAGATAGACAATCTTCAAGAAATATATGACTTTATATTTAATAATTAATTATATAAGTTAAAATTATATTAATCCCTAAATTTCAGAAAACTTAATTCGGATGCTATTGCTTGCGGCATATTCCGCCTACAAACTGAAGTTTTTAGATATTCTTCTTCAAACATCTTTAGATTTCTTAATCCAAATTCACTTTATGCTATGAATATAGAGGTTATTATTCCAAGTCTCTAACTTATAATGCTTATCTATAAATGATTGCATTAGTTAAGATACATACACAGTATCTAAGATAAAAATATCCAAGTATTTTTATTTGTTCTTAACAATAATGTTACATGTTACTTATATAATTCAATTTTGAATAAGCCCCAGCTTAGTGAAGGGTAATATTATTTTGAAATTCTGACAGCTTCTCGTCCTACTTTGCTGTGCACAAGAACGGGCTCCCTCATCCTGGCTTTCATCCGTCGGAACTCGATGCGACATTGGTTTCTTTTCTTTTTTCTTTTTTTTTTTTTTTGTTCCGCTGTCTTAAAATGCGACTTCCTTGCACCAGATTTGAATTATGCAAAGAGATTTGCCGACTGACTTTCTGGACGTTTTTCAGAAATATTTTGATTACAGTGGCGAGTTGGTTTGGCGAGGGAGCTGGCATAATCAGGCTAGCATATTTACTTTTAATTTCCACCATTAATTATGCAATTCTTTGGCGTAAGCCTGCGCCAATGTTGACACCACAGACAAATTATGTTTGGCCATAAATCAAGCGACGGCTGCCAAGGACTAGCTCCTAATAGTGTATATTTAAAAACTCGGCGTAATTATGTCAATAAGCCAAATTGTTTATGCCCGTCAGCCGACGCCAGGCAATACCAAAAAGACGCACAAAATGTTGGGCATCGTTAATCATTTGCATGTTTCTTGACTGGACCAGCAAACAAGTCGTTCACAATTCGGGTGCAGCCAAGCTTGGCCAGTCCAAACAATGGTCCGCAGCTAAACAATGAAGAGATTGGCCAGCTACATACAACGACTTGCTAAGAGTTTTGAAAGGCCAATTTATTTCTGGTTCAACGATAGCACCACAATTAATAATCTAGCCAATGCCCAATGCCCAATGCCCAATGGCCAGGCATATTGCTAGTGAGCAGTTGATAGCGAGCTCTGCTACAAATACAAAGAACTTCTGCTTTGATAGCAGTAAGAAGAAATACAACACTTTGTGAATTTAATTCGCAGACGCCTGCTAAAGTAGCTGCCGGCTAGCAAAGAGCCAGCCAAGCCAGCCACAAATGGAGAACAATGGGCAGAACTATACGGACTTTTGGCTTATCGCTGATAGCAAATCAGCCAGTTGCAGTGGAGCGAAAGGCAGAAGAGGAAAAAGGAAAACATGCCACAAAATGAAAGTTAAGCATGTCAGAGTAAAATGCTTTCAGCAGCAGATACTCTGTATATGGACTAAGAGCAGTACTTTCTCACTGAGAAACTGCGTTCTTGAATAACTTAGTTGTTTATAGAAGCATGCATATATACTTTCTTGATCAAAATTTTCTATGCTCACAGGGTATAAGGCATACATAAGAAAAAAGGACAGCAAAAATGTGCAAGAAGAAAGTAAAAAGAGGAACACATATGTGGTATCATCGCAGAAGGACAGCCCTCAATATGATAAATAACAGATGAGCAATTTGTGTCAGCATTGTGTACCACCATGGGGGAAAGGAATTGGGTTCATTTCTTATTGAACATACGATGGGGCACAGACTCATGTCGAAGCGGATCATAGAATGGCCAGGCGACAAAATAGTCAAAACTGCATGATTGGAGAAGTCAATATGAACTGAAGAACAGTTGACATTTTAATGAAAATCAACTAGCAAGTGGATAAATGGATTCATATGTAGTCTCAAATGGCTTAATCAAATGCCTTTAAACTTCACATCTTATACTATGTATATAAAGGCATTCATTCATTTTCGCATTACTCTATATACTAGGTCTATGTACAATGATGTTCTCCCTGGTTCAGTGTAATAAAAAACTCATCAATCACTTGGCGCTCCAAATACTTGTCGCCTGCACAGCACTCATTCCTTAGCCGGTCCCCAATTGCAGCTCCTGGCAACACTTTGAAAATACATTGACTATGAGAATGTCATGAATATTAAATTGCGATGATTGCCTTTGGCAGTGTACCCTGGCTCCCCTCCCCGTTGTCGTTATCGACATCGTCGTCGTCGTCGTCACCCTTATTGACCACGTATTCGTTGCTTTTGCTTTTGCCTTTGCTTTTCTATACCATACATTTGCAGAGCTAGTTTATAACAAATTGATCTTAATAAAATGCACTTTAATTAAGTTAAAAATACAAAAATTTGTAAGTGCATGTCTGGACAGTGAAAGCGTTTACACATATTCTGATAAATGACTGAAAATGAAGGAAATCAAGAAAAGTTTGTAAAAGAAAAACAATTTTTATTATTGGAATAAAATGAGTATCGAGTATATACGTAAATATATATATAAGAAATAACTCAATTTCAATCAATATATATATATTTTTTTCTAATTTACTATTTCAATTTATTTTTTCAACTTTTTCTATGAACGACCGAGCAGCTTGTCTTCTGTTAATTTAACCTGACATTGAATTTGTTGTCACTGAGTTCAGTTTCAAATGCTCTTTGTTAAGGAGAAGAACAAAATAAGTATTAAAAAAAAAAAAACATATATAATTATAAATTCTAAATTACAGTATTAAAAGTCATGATTCGAATTTCAAGCTGTTTGCCTGTAGTATTGAAAATTATGTACAATGCGAAATTGCATGAGAAGAGTTCGAAATTTCATCCCCCAAATTCAGTTGATTTTTTTCGGGAGTTTGCTAAATTGCTGAGGAATAATGAGGAAGTTCTTAAGTATCAGGTGAGGTGCTCCTATATATAATTCAAATAGTTAAGTAATTTTCTTTTTATTTCCTTTTTATTAATAGAACATTATGAATGTTCAGCATAATTGCTAATTGGTATTTGGTAAGAATTTTGTTTTATATTTTGTAGTATAAATTAATTGTTTCTGATTTATTTGACAGAGTTCCTTATGGAATGAATCGATATTTTTAAATGCTCTCGAATTACGCTTGGCCTCTTACGGTGTATTTTTGGATTTTTGATTACTTTTACATATTTATCTGGTATTCAAGTATGTCGTAAGTGTAAAAGGAATGGAAAATGGTTAAATACAGCAGTAAAGGCAAATGTTAATGACAAAACGTAGTTTTATTAATTCATCACTCATAGCTGCAATCAAGAATCAAAATAATTATAATACCTGATAACGCATATACATAACTATACTTTTTGAACTAGCTACTTCTTCAAACAAGTCGATATAATAGAACATCGTCAAACCCCATCAGCCCTCGACAATCACGAGAGCAAAACAAAGCACAAGTCAATGGCTGCTTTGTGGCTAAGGGGTGTGTCCTTTATTCAGTTCTAGGCAAAAGCCTAGTCCTCTGCAGCATGAGCTTTGCATACACACACACATACACACATACACACACACACATACACATACATATACATAAACATTTTGAAAACAAACTTTTCTTGTGGCTTGTTTGGCTCATAGGCTTCTGAAAGGCAGGGCTGAAAGGCAGCTGTAATTGAATTTTTCATTGTTTACAAACAAATTATTGTTGGCTGACAAAGCAGTTGAGCTAACAATATGCTGATCCCATGGCCTATTCCATTCACTTGTAAATTGTTGCTCTACATCTTACCAAAACTATAGATGGATATTGTATATAGTATATAGTAAAGACTTCAAGAATTCAACTACTTCATCAATCTTCTCGCATAATTAATTTAATAATTACAGCTTCGTTTGTCTGCGTAATAATTTATTGAATTGAAATTTCGTTCAGCCCTGTGCAACTTTCATGTTCATTGGGAAAGAGTTTAATATACTTACGCTGATAGCATTAAAAGTTCGTAAATGGATTTTTAAAGGTCTTGAATTTACGGCCTACGCAGGCCGCAAAAAAAAATTTAAAATTAAATTGCGGCCAACTGGCAACACGGCCCGACAGAAGGCAGAACGAGCTGAATTTTTCATAAATGTCACGGCAGATGTAATGTAGCCCGAAGTAGGCTCAGAAGCAGCTGTCAGTTGGAAAGCAATTTAAATACCAAGCAGGGCATTGTTATCTGGTCGAGAGAGTTCAGCATTTATGTTTCCCCAAGTCGCAGCAAAACAGACTTTAAGTCCATTACAATCACTGTGGATCTTTAAAGCATATTGTATTGTATATTTTTAATTTGCTATCAAATATTTCAAGTCTTTTCAGCTGCCATAAATAAATGTTTGAAAATCGCTTTCACCTGAATGCCACATAAACATATCGACAAGTCTTGCAGTTAGGCTCAATGTGGCTAATTTATGTATACTGACTGAACTAAATTCGGTCACCCTTTCGTCTTCTTCCGCTCTCGTCGAGCAGTGAAACACATGTAGACAACATTATTGAATTCTCCACGCACACACGTACGCACATTCAAACGAGCAAAGAGGCACATCATAACCGGGCTAAAGTCTAAGACAACCCTAAAATGAAGCCCCAGCAGCGGACGACCACCTGATCCCTTTTGCCATGGCATATAGTAGTCACACACACACACACACACACACTCTCACACATGGTTACATAAGTGTCATTGCTGTTATTTATGATAATTCAAAGTAATATCCTGCAGCAATTTCATCAACAAAAGCTAAGAGGCCAAAGCCAACTGCAAGTAGGTGTGTAAAAGCAAATATCCTTTTTGGGTAACAAGCACATGCTTGAGGGCGCTCGGCAAAATGGCCTAAACGTGTCAAACGTGCAAATGCCTGTGCGAAAATTGCAAATTTGTTTCAATAATTGGTTGTGACAGGTACACAAGTTGAACCCTAGTTCCTATTTGGCCAAGACCACGGCCTAAGTGATTGGATTTCATAAATTGCATTGAGATTGTACCAACTTCATTTGCGTCAATATGAAGCCTGTAAAATTCAAAGTATTTTTTAATAAATAAGGAAGACGCGGTTTACTCCGAGGATATTGGCTAAAAGAATTTTATCATATTAATATTATAGCAAGTCGAAAACATAAAAGTCTGCAGAGCCTAAGCTTAGGCAGCTAATGAGAGAAAACTTGATTGTGATTAGATTCTGGCTAAGAGTAGAGGCCAAACATATTTTAGTCTTCCACATATATGGAGTAGACACTTCCTCTTCCAATTCCATATATATAATATGTATATATAGATTAAATAACGTAAATAATAAATATTTTTCTTTAATGTTATCTTTATACACTGCTGTATCTATATACTTATACCTATACATATCCTATATATCTAGGGTGAAACATTCTCGTTCACCTGTGAAACTTGAACAAAACAAAACAATGTTTTTTATATCTATATTCATCTGATTTACGTACAATGTCGGGATTATCTGCTTGACCTGTCAAGTACATGAGAGTATGATATAGTACAATCTTAAATGTCAGTACAAAATTATAAGATTCGTTGAATTCAGCGGATTTTCAAAGTTTCCCATGGGGGAAGGTAAAAGCTCTACATTTACAGGTTGCTACACAATTACCAACAGATATACGGATGGATATTATTTGATCTCAGGACAAGCTAGCTGGTACAGGAACTGTACCAACGTTCGCGTTGGCCGCCCGGTCATTTTTCTTTTACTCAGATATGGAACGACTCCGTATTTGCTAAGCATGCCGGATCCGCGAGTATCGATATGTGCCCAATCGGCACATGGCACCATTTCGTGGAGGATAGCTGCCGCTAAGCAAGAGGTCGCAAGACCACGTCCATCGTTGCTCAGATCATAGCCGAGCTCATCCGTAACCTGATTTCTGTAATAATTCCATAGTGGAAGGCGCCACATGCGATCACCGGTTAGAGAGCCAGCCCGTTGGAATTGCTTCCAGATGTAATGAGAATTGGAAAAGATCGCGTTAGCCCCGCCACCGAGTGCTTGCTGAGCACCCTTGGCAATCGCTCCCACGTCAACCACCAGCCGCGGCTTGTAGCTCACTTGGCCGTAAATCAATGGATCGGCCATTACGACGACGGCTGCTTTGTCTAGATCGCGTATGGCCATTGCCTTAGCATTCAGCAGGGTGCAAACATCGCCTGGCTTCGTAGACATGCCGGAGGGCATATTCTCACACAGCGGCACAATTACCACCACATTGATGGGCAGCGACAATGCCGCAACGCAGCGCATCATAGCCACACAGGCCGCAGCGCCGGACATTTCCGCCCGATACTCGTCCATACCTTCGCACGGACGCAAATTGATGCCACCCGAGTTGAATGTGATGCCCTTGGCGATGAAAAGAACGGGCTTGTCATCCGGTGAAGTGCCACAGTAGCTGATCTCCATGAGCACTGGTGGCTCACAAGAGCCCTTGGCGATCATCAAAAAGGAATGCATGCGCTGTTGCTCAATCCAGTCCATGGTGCGTATCTCAACAGTGATGCCGCACGGGCACAGCGCATCCACTGTGGCCTGAGCGAACAGCGTAGGCGTCATGCAGTTGGCAGCCGCATCGCTTAAGCGACGCGCCAGATTCTGAGATTCCGCCTTAAAAATGCCACGCATCCAGCCATCCTTATCGAGGGAGTCATACAATTCCAGCTTAGGTTTAACCGGTCGATTCTTCTTGTGCAGCATATCGGTATACTGCCAGACGCCCAGCATGGCACCCTCGGCTGCCTGCTCCGCGTAATCCATGGAGTCGACGGCAATTTCGGTGAGACGCAGCCTTTGCAACGACTGAGCACCAATTCCGGCTGCAATGCGTACATTTTCCATACCCTCGTCCATCATTTCTAGCTCGTTAAAGCCGATGCCCTGCAGGCCCAATCCAACGACAGCAATACTGTTAAAGTCCGGATCAATGTTGTTGAATACCTTTCCGCGGCCCAATTGCCCATTGATTTTGGTTTCGCAAATTAATTGCGCCAGCTTTCCTCCTGAGCGATCGTTCACAATCTCTGCACTTTGCGTCAACTTCGCCTCCTTGTCGCCCTCCTCTTGGTATATACCAAGAATCAGACCTCTGCCAGGCGTCTCCTTGGCGCAAGAGAAGCGAAGGCTTTCAAGTAGCGGGAAGCCTCGCAGGAAATTGGACTTAACCATGATCCGACGCACACTCTGCATATTGAAAATTTAATTCCACAAAAAATTTGCACCTTTTGGTCAAAATAAAAATATATGGCTTTAGAAACGCTAAAATCGCGAGGCAAAAAAAATATACAAGAAAAACTTAACACTTAATAATTTAGTATAAATATTTTTTTTTATTTTTTTTATTTTTTTTTCAAAATTCCACTGAAGACAACATTAAGAAGCTAGCACTGATTAGTATGAAATAACAAATAAAACTCCCTCAGAAATCGAGCTGTGACACCTTGGTGTTTTGACAGCTATGGAAAGGTCTGCTGGGGTTAAGAAAAATCAGATCTGCTCAAGTTGAGGGTGTCTGACTAGGAGGTACACTGAATTCGGGAACTTCAATCATTACACGATTCTTTTATACAAACAAAAACACATGCACACAATATGCACACCTGGTTTGGTTGCATTGGGCAATTATTTATTGAAATACTTATGCTGTAGATGCATTTTCTGCCACGCCTCTTTCTGTCTGTTACATACACTTTCAACACCATCAACATCTAATTTACATTTTCAATGTGTTCAAGATATAATTATTACTTTAACACAATATTGACTTTGCTGTTTGCTTATTAAAAGAAGAATTTTTTGTCTCTGTATTGCTTGCCATAATAACACAGGCCAACAGGATTTAGTAATCAAGAATCAGTAGGCTTTTCAGAGTGTTTTTCAACCCAGTCATAACCAGTCATTAGGTCGAAAACCTTTTTTATGCTGTTGTACGACTCTGAGCTAAAAGTTTTTATAAAATATTTTAGTAAATAATAAATATAAAGCTAAACATAGTATTACATGTAAGCCAGAAAAAATTTACTACAAATTTAGTACCATTCTACAGTAAAGCAGCGTAAAGCAACTATTGCAGGATAGATCATTTCAAAGACAATTTTAGAGTCAGATGTTTATTTTCAATATATTTGCACGTTACGAATATAATGTACACTATCTAGTTTTAAGTAATACTATAATTTTTAAAAATAAAATACAATTTTTTTTCTATTTCAAACTTTTTTGAAACTTCAGCACATGGCTTGAAAATTAATTTATAATAGCAGAAAAGAAACAATAAAATCTCTACTCTAAAACAGAAATTTATTATATTATGTGAATATTACTTAATGTGAATGAAAAATATAAAAAAAGAGTTTTTATTACACTTTGTTGGTCTGTGTAATTCTTATAGTAAGCCATGAAGGTGTTTATAATTCTTATTAAGATAAGTTTAGTATATAGAAAGTGACTATATTGGATGTATTCAGGCGTTATACCAAATATCTCATATAGCAACCATATTAATTCTTGTGGCGGAAACGGTTTTTACTGTAATATTTATCTTTAAAGCATTTTTCATGATTTGTTTTGACCAGAACTACTTTCTATATGTAAAAAATTTTGTTATATAAAAATTTCTTGCATATATTTAAAGAGCTCTATCGCATTTGTAAATTACAGTTCTCTTATCACATTTGCGAAAATAACCAAATTTTTATGTGAACAATCTTTACATAAATAAAATTGCAAAGTTTCTTTAGGGCTTTACTGGGCCAATGTCAATCATACTTTATAGTCTCAATATAATATTTTATTGAGTATTATGAAGCGGTTCAGGATATCAAAAATGTAGTAAGCACATAAACAGCAAATTTGATAGTTCATGTTGATGAGCCATTTCCATTGAGAATATTTCATTTATTAAAATGAAAATTATTAAGTAGATCACGAATTTTGTAGCTGGAAATTTAATGATAATTTGGTAATTTATCTGCAGTAATAGCTTTCAGTGGAATATTTAATTTTTAATATATATTATAACAATTTACGCAGTTAAAGGTTAACTAACTGTAACGACTGTAGTGGACATTAATTAAATACAATTCGGTAGTTTAATTAATGCAACTGCGTCAATAAATAACTTTGCAATTAAGTGAACCACATTGATGTTGATGCTAATTGGAACTATCACATACTGTCCTCGTCTATGCATACAATTGCTGAAAGCAAACAAACAATTAAGTGATGTTTATATTATTTAATATATAGTTATTTAATAACTTTATCTAAATAATATTGAATTAATAGTTAAGGGTGCATTATTAATGCAGTGGCTGATGAATTAAGTTAGTCAAGAATGGCCAATTTGAATGTAGATTGCTATCAGCTGGGAGCTGACATACACATACAGAAGCGAGTCTCTCCTGTCGACAGTGCTTCTTGAACAAGTAAAATATTTCATATCGAATGAATTTGTTATTTAACTATGTGTACTATAGCTGTATTTGGAAAAGTATACCTCATCCTCATCTTCATGCTTTGCAGAAACATTTAATGACCAAATGGTTGCACCTAAGAGTCCGAATGAAATTGTCTTTAATATGAAAGCGCGCAAAGGCAAAATATAATCCAAGGAATAACTGGAAAGAAATGAGCATCACTCGACTCTATATAAACGTCAGTTCGAGCTCTTATCTACGACAGAGAAAAGGCAAACTTTATTTTTGACATTTACCTATTCAAAGTGAATGTTTATCATAATAGTTCTAAATTTGAATGAAATGCTTGTCAATGAAACTCTTCATAAAAAGCTTAAAATAAAATATTCTAAATTAAATCTGAATTAAAATGGTTTTTTCTTTAATTTTTTCACTTTAAGCTAAAACTTATTGTCAAACAAATCCTCATGTAAGCAATTTGTAAGCTATAATAAATCATTTGAAGTTTTTGTTTTATTATTACTCAACTTTAATAAGACAGCTAATCAATGTTCGTTCTAACGTTTGGCAAATAACGTATAACATTTGTAGTCATCTTCAGTGGATTAACCCAAATATCTTGTTTATTGGCTGAAGCAAAGTATTCCTGCTTAAAAACTATTTGGCAAGTAATTGCATTCAACAAAACTATATTGTGGAACCAAATGCTAACACAATTGCAGTCAACCACACTACACTTTGCTACACTTTGCAAAACGTTCTATTATACAGCGAACGGACAGAGGATTTAAGAATGCTTTTAAAATCACAGAGGACTTGGCAATGGTTTAGTTTGCACCCATTGCAACCCATTCTAGATATGGCCGTGTTATTTGTTGGAGCAGACATTCAATTTCCATTCGGTTGTTACAAATGAATTTTTCATTTAAATATATACAGTATCTTAGTGGTTTAACCGCAGCTTAATGCTCCAAATGCCAAGCCATTCATATGATTATGGCCAGACGTGTAGCTAAGTGGAAGTTCTTTGCCCCTCCCACTAGGGCACGTTGCGTATCCAAGTTGTGGCAACTTAACACAGATTTATTTTTTTTTTGTTGTTGTTTGGGGCGTAACACTTGAGTCAGACAACTTTCTGGCTTTGCTGGAGGTGCTGGAAATCTGCAGAATGCCTGCATGCTCGACATTTGCCGGAACCCTGCCATAAAACGCTCATGTGTGCGTGGCTGTGTCTGTGTATGTGTGTGTGTGTGTTGACAGCATTTGTTGGCAACAATTTCATTACCGCGCATTTAAAGTTTTACCAACACTCATGCACTTCTAACAAATGAGACAGCAGGATATACACATTCGCCTCGCCAATCGCCCCGCCCACCCGCATAGCAAAACATGCCCCTGTGTGTGCATATAGCCATGGATGGCACTGCGCTCGTTATAAATGAAAAACTTTTGCTACTTGCTCAAGTGGTTTTTGTCTTTTTTATTTGCTTTTCTCTATTTCCTTTTGTTTTGAGTTCAGCTGCTGCTGTTTTTATTCGCTTTTGATTTTGAAACTTTTACTTGTTTATTTTACTTTTTAATGAGAGCAGACTAAGAGATCGCATGTCCATGAACACGGACAATCCGACTGTGGAAGAGCTGTGTGGCGTTCCAGTTGTATGCTTGTCGATTAGCCATATTTGAAATGGAACATCAAGTTGCAAAAACTTTTGCAATGTGTACGTCGAATCCAGTTACCCGCTTGACACAACTTTTTTTGGCATAAAGTTTTACTGCACAATTTGTCAAGCCGTGTTTTAAAGTGTGTGCAACAGTTGCATAGAGAGTTGTTCTTTGCTGTCAATTCACATCTAAGCATGTCCAGCTCGATGGGCTGGATATATCAGATCTCTGCATGGAAAAATTGATTTTCGCAACGTTTTTGTGTCCTCGCTCTCTGGCAGTCTGTCACAATCGCCTTTTCAAGTGGCCGGAATAACACAGAGTCGAGTGTTTTTAATTTGAACTTTTTGTGGCGCATTCGCATATCAATGACTGGACGAGGCATTCAAGCGTAAGTGGCAAACAGCCGCTGCCACAGACTGCCAGCACCGCAACCACAGACCGAACACCACATAGAAATTCGGCTATAGAGCGTATTTCTGGCAGCTAAACAACTTCTATTGGCAACTTGGCAAACAGTTCCACAATTTATTTTCCTGCATTGCAGTGATTTATAAATTTTGATTAAATTCTTTGGCCATCCTTTTGGCAAATGAAGTGAACCTGTTTAATGTCCGGCCGGACGGCCGACCGACCGACCGACCGAGTGCTTTATCATTGTTCATCTAGCATATATTTTTTGGCTTTGCTTTCAATACTTGCAGCCCATTGGATGTAGTTAAAATATGTAATTGGGTCTTTTATGAATTAAATAGGATAAATAAACAATATTTATTTTATTATATATTATAATATGAAATAAGAGAGAAAGCAAAATAAAATACATTTCACTGAAACTTATATTAATTTATAATTTAATAATTTTTAATATGCTGACTTAACTTGGTATAGAGTAGAGTGCATATAGGACATATGTATATAGAGCAGTGGCTTCAACTCTTAGACCAATATGTCGAGAAATCAACTCGAATGGGGAATATGAGTATTTACATTTACATTTGACATGGTATGAACATGGTATTCTGACGCCTGACACGCAGAGAGAAACCATGGCAATATATATAAGTTATTGCATAAGAATTTTAAGTAAAAAGCGTAGCTATTTGGTGCAAGAAATAGTTCATCTTGGATAGCAGTAGCTCACTCAACTGAGTGCAGCTTATATGGCTATAGCTCATTCACATATTATAATCAGATTAGCAGAATCTCAGACCTTAATAATTAATATAAAATTATAAGAGAGCTTAGCACAATATAATAAGCCAATGAAAGTGGTAACCATGACATTCATTTTTAGCAAGCATTTAACAGATTTATCTATTAAAATAACATCAAATGCATGTTTTAAAGTATTTAATATAATATATATACAAACAGAATCATGTATATACTACATTGACTATTCAAAATACTTAAAACTTATGAATAAAATGTTTAATACATTTATTTATTCATTATTCGCCTGACTCGTCTTTCTGTTTCTCAGGCTCAGCAACTTCTCTTAAGTTCAATGCAGTTGCAATTTAATTAATTAAGTTCTTAAAGCTGAACGTTTATAAGCAGCTCTTTCACATTGCAAGCAAAAAACTATGGCCATAATCTTGCAGCCCAAGGATATACGCACACACAAGCAAATATATATTCGGATGTGTGTGTTCAAGGCAAATATGCAGTTTGCGCGCTTTCTCATCCTTTAGCCGTTGCTTGGCATTTGCTGCTGTTGCTGCTGCTGCTGCGGCTGCTGTTGCAAATGGAAATGTTAGACTTTCAGGCAAATTTGCACGAGCATTAAAGGGGCAGCCGACCCACACCGACATTCCATATACACAATACACATATATATATATATATCTACATATGTACATATATGAGCGCAGCAATGGCTGAAATGCAGTGAATGCCATAAGGTGACCAAACTCTTGGCATTTTAGCCACTAATCGAACTCTTTGACATTTCACAAACGAAATGTCATTATTTTTCAGCTGGCACTTTGAGCTCAGTTATGTCATTAGGCTAATTGATGGTAAGTAAAAACGTGCCGCCTACAATTGGCAGCCCCCCAAAAAGTATGCTATAGCTGGCGTGTCTGCCACTCTAAGCCGATTAGCGGCCCAGAGACTGGCGCACTCACTTTAACTTGCCACAAAACTCGATGGGTGCTTCAATCTATTATTTAGTATACTCTTGCAGAGGAGGGTATCTGGCTTGCATACAATGTGATGGGGCTTTCCTTATAGAGTGGACTTATTAGTGATCAGTTTGAGTGTTCTCTTATTGTGCAAGCAAGTCTCAGCTTTAAAACTATTGTCTTGAAGCTTTGAGTATATGAAAAGTAGATCGAAGTGTGAAGCATATGCATGTAAATCTTCATGCTAAAAGAATGATCGTAAGACTGTGACAAATATCTTTCTGTTTTTCAAGGTATATTAACATGAACAATATGTTAGTGTACTCATTATCCATAAATATTGCCATGCAGATATAGAATAACTTAGCTATACAGAAAGAATTAGTCTAAAAATCAGTTACTTTAGTAATTTTAGTTAATCTCCAATGAGCAATACAACCTTTTACACTTAAATCAATGATAAATGAACAAATAGCAGCTGGTAAAGGCTTCTCCATAGCAACATATCTGAGCCCTTTATCTGCTAGGGTATTCATGGTTCGGTGTCAAGTAGTCTGCTGACCTTCCTGTTTTTTTTTCCAGCACAAATTGCCAATGTCGCAAATCTGCTTGTCGGCAACTTATCAGCGCTGAAGTTAAGAAGGGATCGAAAGTGCGAGAGGGAGATGAATGGTGAGTGGTGAATAGTGAATGGCGAATGGTGCACGAAAAAAAAAAAGGAGGACTAATTAATTTAAAGCGCTCGCGCAATCAGCTTTTTGCGCTAGTCATTCTGTCACTCTGCCAGCCAGGCAGTCACTCATTCGGGCTGACAGTAAGCAGAAGAGGCACTCGCGTTAAAGTGTGTAATATTTTGTTAGGTATCTTATGGGACGTTGTTCAGGCGTTGCTCTTGTCAGTGCAGCTGAAATGTGACATTTATTAATGTGAACGCACTAGCAACAGCAACAACAACAGCAACAACAACAAGAGCAACACCAACGCCAACAACTATAACAGCAGCAATTGTCAGCATTATGGGTTGTGGGCGTGGCGTTGGCAACGCAAGCGGAATTAAATACGCATTTGCGCTGTCAGTTTCACTTGGCACTCGGCAATCAGCACAGGAGCAGAGTCGAAGCGCTACAAAGAGACTTAACGTATATAGCCCCAGCCCAAGGTTTAGCGTTAAGCGTGCCATAAAACTTTGCTGGGAGGAGTTACGACTGTAGCCAAAGGACCAAAAAGATGTTAAAAGTGCGAAGGTGCTCGAGGCATATTATGAAAATGACATTAAAGTGACGACAGCAGCAGCAAAGCGACTCAAGTCAGTTATTAAAGCTTATGGCGGCAGTTTATGGGCTTTGTCGGTGGCATGTGGCAGGGTTAAGTATGGATTTATTTCTCACTGCAGTACGCCCATCGCACATTTCAAACAGACGAGCAGACTGACTTGATACTCGAGCTGCTCTGGGCACTGAGTGAATCCAATTTCACTCAAAGGTAGCCAAATGCACTTCGCAAATGCAAGTTGAGTAGCTATTTGATGCAATCGACTTCAGTATTGAAGCGCGCCGAGTGTGGCAAATAATATTTACTTGGCTTATATGATGGATAAAATGCTTATTGATCAAATGATGGGTTTTAAATGTTAAAGGTTATATAAACTACTTCATGCAGTATATTCAACAGTTCTGTAATATTTGAAGTTTGAATTTCAGTACTAGAAAGAACTTCAATAGGAGAGAGGTAAATGCTTGTATATCAACTGTTTCCTATTTTGAAAACTTGTGTAAAATTAAGGATTGTTAAACATATTTTCCTTCACTTTTCATTCTTTATCTATCCATCTCATATATCCTCGTATTCTCCTTCTATGCGGCCAACGTTTTCTCGATTAGAATACCTAACTCATGGACCGCATCAGTTTTGCCTGCATGCAGCAGTTGTTTCTCGCGCAATAATAACCACATCAGAGCATAAATAATAAACGAAAGAATTATTTATATTGTGTTGTTGTAACCACAAGAGTAACACAAAAGAATACGCACACTGTTAAAGCCGACTATTTGTGGCAGCAGCAGCAGCAGCAGCAGCAGCATCGCCCAAAAGTCTGCAATTCTTAAACTGTTATACGGACAGCATTAAGCAACATACGGCGCATGACCAAAGAGTCAGTAGAGAGAGACAGAGAGAGAGAGAGAGAGCGAAAGGAAATGAGAGAGGGTGAGAGCATGCTGTTCTACAATGCCGCTTGCAGGAACACACAATGTTTTATAAAACAAAAAAAAAGAAAAAAAAAAACAAAAATAGAAAAGTGGACGAAAACAACAGCTACAACAACAATGACAACAACGACAGCAACAGCGCCGTACTTAAGGCCAAAACGTAACAACGGTCTGACCTTCACCATTAGCGCACTTTTTTATACCCTGCACGCAATGAAAGCAGGATAAAAGGAATATAATGTTTGTGTATATGTATATATATAAGATATATGTAATATATATGATAAATATATATATAACCAAGATCAGCAGCAGTAGAAAAGTCTTATATGTAAGGCGAAATTTATTGTTAATCGGTCTGTCTGTCAGGGTATTAAGGTAAGAGCTGTTAAGCTTTTCCCTTGCAAACATTTTAATAGTAACCCAAACAGATAATCTCAAGTCGCTAATGCAGGATATTTCATAGTCGCATCTCCTGCCATTGCCCATCTTTCTTGTTTTATATGATTTCAGCTAACAGTATAAGGCACGTAGTAAAAAAAAAGAAGTAGTCTAAGGCACTTTGTATGCGTGTCTTTGTGGGCGTGGTGCCGTGTACTTGCGTGGGGCAGCATCTTACGAGATCGACTTAAATGCTTTCCGCTTAAAGGAGCAACGGCAGAAGTTGATGGGAAGTCAGCCTATCACTGTGTGTGTATGTGTGTGCGTGTGTGTGTATATGTTGCTAATAGCCTCCCATACACAAGGCTGAGCTTAAATTGTGTGTTTGTAATTCCAATCGATGAACAACTAATTTCTAATTTCATATATGGCATATAAGCTGGATCTACAGTGTAGAGTCTACACATGACAGATTACTACAAATAAATGAAATTGAACGTGATTTTATTCTTTATGCAAGTTGAAGTCCAAAAAGCTGTATATAAGTTAGTAAGTTGAACCTATTTTGATGCTATATATTATAGATTTTATTAATGAACAGGCAAGGCAGATAGCTTATAGAAAATCGTCTAAATTCCTTTTTAAATTAAATAATAATTGGATATATACTTATAAATTATAATTTTGGCATTTATCAACCTGTTGAAGCTATTACAACATTTTAAAAATTATATTGACTATTTTTTGATTATTTATTATTTTTTCATATTATTAGTGCATATTTAGATTAACAACTTAAAGCTATTCCTCCTAGCACAATTTCTAATACATAAGCTTTAGCTTTCGACTAAATATATCTTAAATAAACTTAAAGCCGTTAGGAAACTAAATAAATATTCGTTGTCAATTGCCACAGCTAAACTTGATAAAAATTACCATAAACCTATATATAAATAAATATACATATATATATATATATATATATATATATATACAAGTATTAACATACAACTTGTTTTCCCTTTTGTCTGATAAGCATTAGCAAAATGTTGGCTGGTTTGGCTCATTGGTTCGTTTTGGCATTGCTGAAATATGTTTGGCATGATTGATGATACAATTGATTGAAATGTGATAAATTGTTGTCTGCTGCGGGAGACAGCCACAGCAACAGCCACAGCCACAGCAACAGCAACAACAACAACAACAACAACAACAACAACAACAACAATAACAGCATAAAATACGAAAAAAAGAAATGGGTCGAAAACTGCATAGCAAGCGCTGAAGCAGAATCTCTCTCCATGCTCGCATATGAATAACTACCAAGAGGAAAACTCTTTACAGCTGTCGCATGGTTTTATATACTTGAATGTGCGAGTTGAATACGAGTATATAGCTCTATAATGCTCTCAATAAATACTCTGTGTTTTTCTGAAATTTACATACCACAAAAGATTCGAATTTGGGACTTTGTTTGAAAGTAATTAAGGTCTGGCAGCCGGAAATCAAGATTAAAGGAATTTTTTGTCATTTTCTTAAATTGATATTCTTCAAAAACTATGAAGAGTATATTGAGCAGTCGGTAATACTCGATTGCAACGTGCTGACTGGTTTTAGTACGTGATTGACGCAAGTGCCCGAAAGAGAATTTTATTTTTTTCCGCTCGCTAAGCTGATTTTCCCAGGAGCAGCATTCAGTAGCCAGCCAAAAGGAACTCCGCTTGTTTTTACATGTGGTCGAGAGCTGAAAGTTTTCCTAAACGTGGCAGCAGCGCTTGGCAAAGTCGTAAGTAGCAGTATATTTGGCTTACTTTCGGTTTTCTCTTAGCCAGTTTCCTTTGTATGCTAATGCACAAAGTGGGTAGCGAAGCATTTAATCAACTTTATGTGGAATAAATAAATCTTTGCATAAAAAAAAAAAAGAAACAAAAACTTCCACCAGTATGGCACCCAAATGCCATTAGATTTATTAAAAATCCGTCTGAGGGATTAGTCTTAATGTCGACAATGGCATCCATCTGAGCTAAAGGTGATGCACTAAAGAAAATAACAAACAAAGTGGATTTCACATGTTGTGGTTGATTCGAGAATAAGAAAAGGACTCGACTCGACTCGACGCTTTAAGATCGAAGGTAAAGCTATAAAACGAAATAATGTTAGATTAAATTGATGTTCTCCTATCCATATTGATTATGTGCCAATTTAAATATTATTTATGCACATATCACCTGCCTTTCGCCATATAAATAACTATTAACAAAGCAGCTCAACAGTTTATAGTAAACTTTTTGCTTCGCCAAACAACTTGAGGTTCGAATCCAAAAGCAATTGCTGGTTTATGCCACAATATTGTGATAGTTATTTGCTTTACATATATCGTTTATCTGTGTGTGAGTGTGTGTGTGTGTACGTGTGTGTGTGTACGTGTGTGTGTGTACTTCCTTAGCTCGCACACGCCCCTCTGATTTATGGAGCACAGTTTTTTATAGCTTGTCAAAATAAAACTTTTTCGGCGCTGCTCACAAAGACCAAAAACTTTTATTTAGTTTGCCACAATGTATTTTTTTTTTTAATATTTATTCGATGCCCTTACAGAGACGGTGATACAATCTTATAATGAAATGCCAAGCCATTAAAAATCATATAGCGAATAGTTTCGATATAGCTTTAACTAAGCTACTTCGTTCAGGTTAGTGCAAATGTATGAAACATGCAGAGCATATGTATTCACTTTTCTGCAAGATAATGGTCTAGTTCACACTTCACTTCACGGTCTTTGAAATCGTTGATGCAGAACCAAAGCGTGTAATTCCTTGAGAGCAGACCTTACTCTCCAGTCTTGAATAGTACCGAAAACGTTTAAGAATGATTATAGAAAAAATGCAAACAAACGAAATTAACGCTGATAGCGCTATCCTGAGACCAATTTTTCGTAACATTTTCTGTAAGTTTTTTGTGTCTGTGTGCTAGACTGTTCATTGATCTCGGAACTTATAGGAGCTAGAGACTTGACATTTTCCACGAAAGTGTTTCTATAAGGAACACAGCTCTTATACTATGATATTGATGAAACTTCATAAGAAATGTATGTTACTTAAGCATATCTTATAAGTTAAAAGTGGCGAAAGTCACAAAATTCGTTATTCAGATCTTTGTAGAGTAGAATTAAACTACTTCTCACACAGCACCCATAATTGGGAAAATTCTTTTTGAAGGCATAAAAGTGTGCTTAAGCACATATAAACCTATTAAAAGTAGTTACCTTTTGTGTGCATTGATATAAGCTATAATATTTGCAAAGTGGTGTTCGAAAATCAGGGTATCTCCTAGTCGGGCACTTGTGCCTAGCTCACTCCTGCTTGCTGCTGTTGACAGTTTTATTTATTTTAAATATGCGACAGTTAATAAAGCTTTTGTTACGCTTATTCTTAGATTAAAAGTTTTAAAATACAATTATTGTTTCCGTTGCTCATCTAAGCGAACAATGTTGTGAATTCTGTAACTTTATAAAAAGTTTTGTTTTTTTTTGCTCTTAGTGTGTCTAACTTTAGTATTCCGTTTGCTTGTTGTCTTAATTAAAAGGCATCAACTGGCACTTGAACAACTTACAGACGACATAAATAATAAAGGAAATGGTTAGGCAGAGCACACACGCAACTGCTGTAGTGCTCACACACACACACACACACACACACCCTCACACACACACACACAGCTCGAGTGGCACAGCTACTGTTGACTGGGCTGGTGACGGAAGTCTAACCATGACTGACAATTTTTACGTCTGCAACAACAATTGTAGCTTTAGCTACATTATTTTGCCTCATTTTTTTGCAGTCATCGTCACATGTGCAGACATGTTTATGTGTATGAAAAGTATTTGTTACAAGCTCTGCCCCGTCAGCTTTGGCGGCATTGACAATGCTCGCTATATTCAGCTTTGACTCTCGCTCCAGCATCTGCTCCAAGTTCTCGTTTAGTTAGTCAGCATAATGAATTACACCGGCACACGAGCGCGCCTGAGCTCTGGCTGACAATCCTTTTTTGCCTTCATCAAGCTGCAGTCGACAGTCACGAGCTGGAGCTCCTGCCTCGATTTGTTGCCAGCCACAATTTTACAATTGACGGTTTCCCTATGCGAGTCGAGCTGTGTGTGTGTGCCCGAAGGGAGGAGCCATTTCGGGGTCTAAGGACGCAACCGTAAAACGCTCGACTTGTTTTACGCATTATTTACTTAGTTGGGATGCTGCCACGCATTACGAGGGTGTATCTATGTGTGTGTGTGTGGGAGGGGCGTGGCAAATGAACTAGTATTACAGTAAGTTGTGGCAAGTAGCAAAATGTTAGGCTACAATTAATTTGAAAGTCTCTGCACGGCAGATGGAATTGGGTCTTTGTTTATGAGAGTGGGGGTGTGTGTGTGTGTGTGTGCGTTTAAATGCTTTTGTTTATACCACGTTTTGTGGTTGCCTCATTCTTGTTGCAAATAAATTCATAGAAAATTGAACATTTATGCTGGCAATTTACAAAGGGAACTGAAAAAGGGAACATTCTTGTTAATTGGAAAATGTAATATTTTGTAAGAATTGAATTTAAGAATTGTAAAATTTTAAATTCCACAAATTCGAAATACCCAACATTCGTCATTGGACGGCTGCTTCTGCTCTCTTGAATATAAAAATAGATTCAAACCAAACGTCAAGCAATGGGCAATGAAATATTAGTCATTCAAATAAAAGAGTATACCCCTTTGTACCATAGTTAACTAAACGCTACTTACTTGCTTCTTATGGCTTGGAGTCAATGGTAGGTGCTTAGGTTGCGGCCAAGGCTAATATGATGTAGATGCTATCTAATGGCAAACGACACACATATTATGCAACATTTATCCAAGATTGTATTAAATATTTAACACACAACACGATAAAACACTTTTGGCTCATTAACCTAACGCACACACACGCACGCACACGCATACGCGCCAACACGCACACAAGTGAAACGAACCACAAAGGTTGCCCAGTGAGCGAGAGGGAGACGGGGCTATGCAGCCACTAATGAAGCCAAACGTAAATGTTGTGTTCAGGCCCAAAAATATGTGTGCCTGATTAATGCGAATGCGACTGCTGAGCTTTCTTGCGCACAGTTTACGCGCTTCTTGAGGGACATTCACGGTCGGTACGTGTATCAGCCGGCACTGGCAAAAGCTGTCAGTGTGAACGAGAGCACTGGCAAAGGGAGACTGAAGCCAAAGTCTAAGCGCGCCTGTAAGTATGCAGCAGCAACAGCAGTAGCAGCAGCAGTGCCAAAGCGGGCGTATAACAGTATAACACTTGTATGCTGCTTGTGGAGAGCGTGCTCTATGCTCTTTGGAGGCTGTAAGACTAAGGGCACTTGATTACACCTGCCTGTGTGAGAGACAGAGAGAGAGTGACATAGAGAGAGAGAGAGAGAGAGAGAGAGAGAGAAATTAGGATTTTGGTCATAACACGCACAATGACCTTAACACGAATTCGCCTTGACGGCAGCTATTTAACACTTTTGGCATATGTGGCCAAAACCAAATCACTTTAAGCAAATTACGAATGCGCACAATCTATTTTTATTGAAGCCTAACAGTAGGTTTCGCCGGTATGTAATAGTAAATTGGGTGGGCAGAGCTCGAGCTCAATTTAGCTCAAATTATGATTACGATTATGATTATCTACTGTTTGCTGTGGGCGTTGGGTTACATAAACAGGCCATTAAATTTAAGTGCCCAGCTTCAGATTACAGATTCCAGATTTTAGCTCTCTCTCAGATACTATTGAATGCAAGATTTTTGATTCGAGCGCATGGAATTTCAAGGCGCTTTTGTTGTCCGAATTCAATTGAAGCTGCTATTCAAATGTCAAACAAATTTCGCAATGCCACTCAGCGGCGAAGACAACAAAGTTGATGCCTTGAATCGTTGTGCGTCTGCACGGCCGATAGCCAATATCTAAATGGCTATAAGAAAGGCATACCAGACAAGTTTTGTGCGAAACGTAATTGAATTTTTATTGACATTGCAGCCGAGTTGCCGGATTGGGGAGGGATCCAAAATGGGGGCGTGTGCAAAAGAAACGGCAGCAAAATGACGCACGCGAAAACAGAGCACAAAAACAAGAAAGTTTAAGATGAAATTGGTTCATGGTGCATAAAATATTTGAGAAGCTGTATAAATTGTATTATAAATGAGTTGCTAATAAATTCAAGAATTATTTTCTTGTCTATTTTACGGCTTTTGTGACATTGAATAACTCGATAGATTATGCTATTCTATATAAAATATACTTGTTAAACGTATCATTCAGCTAGTGTATTTACTCAAGTTACTATTTAAGCATACATGTTTCAAACATACATATTCAAGCAATCTCATTTCTTATTTAATAACTCATTATATTTTGTCTATAATTTATGCAAAATACTTAGATGATTTATATAAAAAGCCCATTGAAAAAGAGAAGAAGTCATTAAGGCCGACAAGCAGAGCTCATTTGGCTGTGACTGCCCGTTCATCTGCTGCAGATCTTAAAAACTATATCAATCAGAGGCTGTTCATTTAAAAGATATATTATTAAATCATATGATAGATTTACTTCAATTGGATTGAATTGAATAAAATTGTTTCACACGTTGTTTGTACCCTAAAGCCATTGCAAATAGGTTTTCGAGGTATGTTGATTTTGAAAATGAATGTAACAAGCAGAAGAAGGCGTATCAGACCCTATTTAGTATATATATTATTGATTAGGACGAAGAGCTGAGTCGATATAGCCATGTCCCTTTGTCAGTCTGTCGCTAGTCCATATAATGAATACATAGATTAAGAATATATCAAATTTGAAAACCTTTCCCCAAATTTGCAAAAATCTTCTTTTACAAACTAGAGATTTGACCTTCTAGATGAAATATTTGTGTATTGTTATGTAAAAGAAACGTAAAATGATTGATCAGCTATGTTTCGCAGGGCTCAGGGTATCTCCTAGTCGGGCAGTACCGAGAGTATTCTAACTTTGGTTGGTATATATGTACAGAGAGATAATCAGGTGTCTATAAGGCCAGCTTATCAGCTACAGAGTCTCTTTCAGTCATTGACTACAGCAACTCACTTATATTCCAATATATTATTTGAATTACCTAAAAACAAATTTGTTCGTTTGTTTAATTAGTATATATTATCAGGGAATGTATTTTGACTTCATTTACTGTGCGCAGCTTTTCATGGCCTGACGCCAATTAATGGCACCCACTGGTAAGAGCTTACTCTGTGTGCCAGACAATGTGCCACTAACACCAGCTAATGTGGCTCGCTATGCTAATTATATGAAAGTTTCCCGATAGCAACTGGCAACTGTTTATCTCGCTGTGCGCTTGTTGCATGCGCGTCCATTTAATTATTTTATATGGCACATTAAAATAAACAGCGCAAGTGCATAAAAAAAAAAAAACTGAGACGCAGCCTCTGCCAAGTGCCCAGAGCTGAATAGATACGTGCCGGCCAGGGCCACGACCACACATCGCAGCCATGTCTCTATGCAACTGCAACTGTGACTTGCTGCGTGCACCATTACTGTTATTATTATAGTGTTATTATTTTTATTGCTGTGCCGCATGTTGCGCAACTTCTAAGCAATTACTTAAAGCAGTTTCTCGCCGCCTCGTCGTCTCTGGCCCACATTTGCATGCAGTTGTCAGGCTGGCAGCATTTTTGTCTTAGAGCTTCGCCAGCTGTTGCCTGCTGTGGCCGCGCGTAAATCAGAGTCATACACAGAGCCAACACGCATACGCCGCGTGTGACCAAACGTTGTTTACGCACCTGAGTGCGCCCTGACAGCCACTCATTAATTAGTTGCAATTAACAATTCAAATGAGGAATTTCTCTTGCATTTGTTAAGCGAATATATTCAATTACGACTGACAAAATGCTACTCGGTGACCCCTGTAATTTTCTCGATGGCCGAAAATATGAGACAGGTTAACTCCGGGTAATTATCACCTTCTTTCTGGATCGGAAAGTCTGTGCGGTCAGGTGCCGGTCGAATGGGCATATCTGGTCTCTTTCGTTTAAAAGGCCACTTAAACAAGGGGCTCTCAATGCCGTTCATCATATGCACCTGTTCCAGCTTTCTGCGTATGGCCTGCACTACGAACAACTTCTCTTGGCAACTGTAGCCCGCAACGCTGCCTTCGATTTGCAGCACATCATCGATGTTCACATAGGGCGACGGTACATAGGTATGCGAATTCTCTGCAATAATGATCGCCAGACCTCGTAGACGCCGCAGCAGCAAGTCTACCATCCACAGCGTGTGCTCATAGAAAGCCGTCTGATTGCCAGTCCGCGCCAAACACGCCACAACCAAGGTCAGATTCGCGTTATCCACGTGCAATTGATCAATACACGTTTTAGTACTTCCGAAGCCTGGCACTAAACTCTTGTTGCCAAATAGTTCTCCAGTGCAAGTAATCACGGTTAAGAATAGAAAGACTGAAACCAGTGACTGCATCGTCCAGTCTTTAAAGCGAAACGTGAACTGAATGAAAGAACTACTTTCAATGCAAAGTCGAGTGTATTGTGTGCTTAATTGAACTAGTTCTGGACAAATTGTATGACCTTAACAATTAATGTTTACTTAATGCATTATTTCATGTTATATCAAAGCATTCATGAGACTAAATTTTATAATAAATCAAGCAAAAGCATTCACAGTTTAAGTTCTTCATTAAAGATTTTCTTTCATGTAAGGAAGTTGTATTGGGCTCAAAAGTTTGTATGCTAACACACAGATTGAACTTATTGTACTAAATCCATATCAGTTCGTTAGCCTTAACCGTTAAAAGATACGTGTAGCAATCTTAGAGCTGTCGAACTATTAGATTGTGGAATAGAGCCTTTTCAGTGAAGCAACTTTAGTTAGTTTGACGGAAAGTATAAAAAGCGAATTTCATAAAGCATTGTTTTTTGGAAAGGATAAACTGTTAAAGCCACGGCTTGACTTCATATACATTATTTTGGCTTTTCACTAGGAAAATGAACCATTGAGAATTGCTGTGCTATGTGTAAGCGAGAACGATACACGAAGTGGACGCCCCAAAGAGGCTGTTACCAACGAAAACATAAAAAAAAAATGTCCACAAAATGATTTTGGTTGAACGCAGAGTGAAGTTAATCGAGATAGATAAAGCTTTAAAGATATGAAAGAAACGTGCTGGACATGTTGTGCATGAATAAATATTAATTTTTGCGACAGTTTTTTTTTAAGTAAGTTCCATGCGAGCTACATAAACAACCACGAACTCATGATTTTGAGCAGTGTTTGAAACTTTAAGCAATTATCAATAACATGTAGAAGATGCCGTCTTTAAATTCTTAAGCAGCAAAGACCAAGTCGATTTAGTTGTGCCTCTCAGTTTGACTATTAGCTCATCGATCAACATAAGAATCAGTAGAGTTTGTATAGCAAATATAAATCAACATAGTTTTATATCATCAATATTTCATATTGATAAAGCTTATCTTAAATAGCTTATACCATATTTAATCAGGAGTATCTCATGAAATGCCCTCAGGGCATGAATATCTGGGCAGTTTTTCTATAACAGCACCTCGACACTGACTGGAGCACATCTGCTATTCAAATGATTATATCTCTTTAAAATGAATTTTTATTTTACAAATTAGCATATTTCGCATTTCTTTCTAAGCTTCATTAGTTAATTCTTCAATTGGATTCTTTCGAAATCCAATTGCTCACCTAAAACTTTTTTTCGAAATTCCTTTAATTTGCGTTGTTTTGCCAACTCAAATGGTTCAAGGTGTTTTTCTTCTTATTTTTGTTTTTCTGTTGCTATCCTGTTAAGTCTGAACGCTCACCTAGCTGTTGGGCTTCTGTGGCGGAAGTTGATGCCCTTATAAGTTATGACAGCCTACAAAAACTGAGCATACGCTTAGCTACAAATGTGGAGTGGAGTGGAGTTCCACAATGAGTGTATAACAGTTTAATAAGCCTACCCAGAGCAAAGCTGCCAACTAAATACAACAACAGCACACCATGTATATATATATATGTAATATAATAGATATAAGGAAAATGTCCAGCTTAAGTTTAAAAAGTATGTCTGGCCGTGCCTCTGCTTTGCCAGAGTCTTTGCATGCTTTCGACTTGGCTGGCAACGAGTTGCCTGGGGACCCACTTTTTCTCATTTGGCGGGCTAAATTTATTGTTTGCGGAAGCTGTCTTTTATAGCAACGCCCAAATGCCACGCCTGGTAGCCTCCAACACACAACCCAGCCCAGCCCCCATCATCCATCGCCCAACGCCCAACGCCCACCACTCTCACCTACCGCATTAGCCATGTGATTTCGTTGACCTTCGCCTGCAAATAATTTCAACTCATTGAGTTTAATGTGCCGGCAGCTGTTTCTTATTGCAGCAAAATGGGCGTGGCTGCCATTTCCCTAGTTATTTCTCGGACATTTGTATATTTCGCATTATGCTTAGTTATCTGGGCACGTGCTGCGGCCAATAGTCATTTGATTTATAACACACTCTGTTCGTAGTCCCCTAAACTTCTGAGCATTATGTATATGTTGTTATGTTAAGTTTTACCTATTATATATGGGGTATTTCATACTCAGTCAAGCAATATGCAATGCATGGAAGAAGATGTACATATGAATGTTATATGTATCAGAATTTATTTATTTATTATATATTTATAATTTTTAAATAATTTTATAATTGATAATACTAGAATATATATATATAAGTTAATGTATTTCTCCAAGGGTATTTAACTTTCGGCTTTGCAAAGTTAGATATTTTTGTTCTGTTTCTTTTTTTTAGCATCGTGTTACCATTTTTGTCGTTCCACTCGCAAATTGGGTGTTTGATGTGGGTTTGTTAGTTTGCTAGTCGACAACATTCCTTCAGTCCCTACTCTGTTTGTTTGCCAATGGAAATAATGCGCTTATAAAGTGTTAAAAATGAGGTATTCGTAAATTAAACGTGTCATAAATTTGATGGCAACTGTCGCATGGAATTTAAGCTTATGTTTTAGACAGACTATAGAGAATTTTGGCTTCAGAAATATCAGACATCAGCTGTTAGAAAAGGAATTTTCTTTAGTTCTTTATACAACTATTTTGTGTTTCTATGTTAAGTTCTATGTAAAATGTATAATATACATGTGTATACATAGAAGAGGAATTTGCAAATTTAAAAGGAATATTTCAATTACGCAGTTCATTAAAAAATTAAAATAGCAAATAAATCACTTTAATTTAAATACCAAAATCGCAAGCAAGAGAAATAATACAGAAACAACCAGCAAAAGTGCATGCCGTTTCCTTGTACGATTAAGTTAAATTGTAAAATGAAAATGAAACCAATTTAATTGTGGCTGTGTTACCAAAGCCAAGTGCAACACATGGATGCACAAACCAACACTCATGCACTTCTAAATTGGACAAGATTTTCGTTTTCATTCAAATTTCAAACACATACACAAATAATTGAACGTAAGTAGCAAACTAATTGCTTGTGGGAATACGAAATGGAAATTGTCGCCTGCCTGAGCATTTGCATTTTCATTGCTTTGAGATACAGCAATTCAACTAATAAAAGATACCAGGAGACAAAAACAGAGACAGAGACAAAGAGAGTTGGAGGTAGAAAAAACAGCAAGAGATTATCAAATGAATGTCATTTAGTTAGCAAGAAATGAGCCAGCAATAAATCGCATAAACTTAAAAAACAACTACACTGAATGCAAATGGAAACAGGCGTAGGGAGCGACCGAGAGAGGGAGGCAGACAGAGACAGAGAGAGAGAGGAAGAGAGAGACTTTTGGAAACTAGCCAAGCGTTTCGGGCTCAATCTCCATTTTGTGTGTGTGCTGCTCATTATTATGCTCAACACATTGTTGGTAAGATCTCTGCCATACGATGACGTAGTCCACGCCCGCGACCTTCACTCACGTCGCGTCGAGCGCCCAAAAAAGTATACTAAGCGTTTTTTGTCTGCCTGTTATACATGCTGCTGCAGTCCTGGGCGAGTCACTTAACCAGTCGTGCATCAGGTAGCGCCCTATTCATGCAGACAGTCACTAACCCAGTCAGTGAGTCAGTCAGTCAGTCTGTTTGTCAGTCGAACAACAACGTAAGCATGCTCTGAATAACTAAGCAGCTCTCTAGGCACTTCCTGTAGCTTGCAAATCATACAGAACACAAACTTCTTTGCTTCTCGTCCTTTTTTTTACTCGACTTCCACGTTTGCCATTATATATGTATTTGTATTTGCGTTTTCATTTAGCACTGATTTTATTTTAATGAGAATTACATGGCGAAGCCTTATTGGCTTTTATGTTAAAGCAGCATGAGCAATTTTTTTACAGCAAATTGATTTCATTTGAAAATCATTTTTCTTTTTTTATTTATGACATTGCATTACAGTTGGATTTGAAGTGAGTTTTCTAGCCTAAGTGTATTTGCTAAAGCTTTTCACTATACTACAAAGTAAAATCAATAATGAAAGAAAAACAAATTAAATTTTAAAATTCTGTATTGCTCCTCAAGGCTTCTTTAATACTTGTAACTCACTGAATAAGTATTACTTTGGTATGGCACGCCCCCAAAGAGGCATAAAAATTATTTTTGGGACATCTTTGGTCAGCTTCTTTAACATTTGTAATTCACTGAATAAGTATTATCTTCCTAAACAGGCATTGGATATGTTGCAATTTAATGATATAGCTAAATAGTAAATAACTAAATATTAAATCTAAAATCTAGTTAAAATCTAGTCTTAATCTAATTAATAAAATTCTATATTTAAAATATTTTTATCTATTTTTTCTTGAATTAATCTTTTTTTTTCGTTTTTTTATTCGTTGCATTTTTTTTTTACTTTTAAGCTTATTTGCATATCAGCTATGACAAGCTATAAGAAATCTAGGTGATTAATAAATGAATTAAGAATCGTATTGAAAATCTCTCTATTCTTTTTCTTTATATACAATATATTATTTGTATTTCTTACTTCTAAAAACTTTGGCTTACAAGCAGAGAGTATGTTTAATAATCTAAGTAACTACAAGACTTAACTTTTTGCTTTTAATAAATATACTTACTTAAACTACAAGAGTTTTCTTTTTGTTATTAATAAATCTACTTACTTAATAAGTTGATCCCTTCACAACTTTTTACCTATTTAAAATTCTTAAAATAGCTTTTCAATGAGCTTGTTCTCGGTTGATAAGTAGTTGCTCTCAGCTTAAACTGAGCTTAGTTCAGCGAAGCTCAGTGCTCATTCTGCAGATGTTAACTATTAATTACTGTTGGTTGAGAATCGGCATCTGCAGCATAGCGACAACTGGCAATTGAGTCAAGGCCTTTGCATATACAAATTGAGTTGCATAATTTGTGTCGAGGTACGTTAGACTGGGCCCATTCAAATGCGAATTGAATGCACACAATGCTAACTAACAGACGTCAGACACAGACGTGTGGCCCCATTGTCAGCCAGTCGCATAGGAAAAGGGGCCAAAAGAGGCCCAAGGACACAGAGCATTTAAGGATTTAAGAACGACTTTTCTGCGACAATAATTAACTAATATTTCTATCAAAATTTCAGATTTATTTTATTTAAAGAGAATTATTCAAAGGGGATTTTTACAATAATTAATGTGATGACTTGGCTGTTGTTAGTTGAATGTTTTTAAAGAGTGTAACCGTAGCATCTTGTTTAAATTAGTTTTATAGTTAATAAAAGTAAGTGAAGGAAGCATAAGAAATAGGGAATAGTCCATCTGGGTTAGTTTTATACGTATTTGTTTATAACCCAAAGAAACCAAATTGCATTATCAATCAAAAACTTTGCAGTCCACTGCAAGATTTTTCCGATTTGCCACGCCCCAAACAGACAGACAGACAGACGGACACCAATACGGACATTGAACAAAACCAATATACTCATTTCACTTCATGAATGTGTATAAACACTCCGAAAACAGCTTGACATAGTTGAACTGCATCTTCTCGGGTGAAATGTCTTAAAGTCATTAAAGAGGCAAATGATTGTGACGCACGTGTTTAGCTATCGAATCACAGCTGCCGTTGAAATTGAAGTTGCAGTCACAATTGCAGATACAAGCCATGCATATTTGGCAAGCAATGAGACAAAGGTTTTGACAGATGATGAGGGCCAGGGGAGCAGAGGGCAGAGAGTACTGGCCATGTCTGGTAATAAGCCTCTGCCAGTGACTTCCTGGCTGTGGCATTGCAAATGGCCCTGCACATGCGCTCCCACTTCCTGCCACAGGCTTTGCATTCTCCATCTATGCCAGTCTGACTTTTAGTCGCTGCTCCCAAAGAAATATCCCCATTACAGTACGTGCCACAAAGCTTCATGCATAAATTAATGCTCCAGAAAATAGTGTACTAGAGAGAGAGATAGATAGAGAGAGGGTGTGAGAGACAGCAGATTGTAATGCTGCAGTGTAATTTCTCTTGCTGTTATTAAATTGAAAATTTCCCTCTGTGACTTGTGTCTGCAGCCGAGCAACTGACAAAGCTGAAGACGCCGTAGAAGTAGAGTTTTTTTTTTTTTGGCAAATATGTGCTTTGCAGGCTTTTCCTATTCCTTGAGTTAACTGTCTGGGATGTAATAGTTATTTGTTAATAGAAAAAGATAGATGAGCTTATTTAGAGTTTGATAAAGTCATTCACCAAATATTTATTAAGTTATCTATAAAGTTATAAACAAGGTATAGTCTATATCGGCAATGGCCCTTAATTCTACGGAAAAGTAACATTCTTGAAAACAGTTGTAAAATATAATAACTTAAGCCATCCGCTATAAGGTTTTTGTCGATGATTATCATTCCCCACTTCTAGTTTACTCTCATTACATTTTGAGCGAGAGTGAAAACTAATGTATTCTAGCTTTAAAACTATTTTGTAATCTGCTCACGAGAAATAATAGTGGTCTAGGATTATTGAATATACGGTTGATTTGGATTTTGCTTATACTTCAATTAGTGTCATAAACAAGTAAGAATGCTCTAGTCGAGACTGCTCGACTGGGAGATCCCCTTAACACTGCGAAGAGCCGATATTCCAAACATTCTATGCTTATTTTACATATACATACATCGGAGAACCAATATTATTTTAAGACATTGTCTTAGCGAAGCGAGTTTCGGTCACGCCAAAGCTCTCAACTCAACTGAACTTGCGTCGCACAATTCTTTCTTGTTCCTCACACCGAACCACACTCGACGACAGCTTAGCCGCTAAAACGGCACTTAATAGAAGCGACAACTTAGTCAACCAATCACAGGCCTTACAAAGGCTTATGCTGATGCCGATGATCGTGAAATATCCAACGACTCACCAACACACACTCAGTATAGCTGTCTCACTCTCATTCTCATCACGCGCCAGCACGATCACATACAGTGCTCACTCATACAGTACGATCCGACATAAACATACAAGCAGCAAATGTACACACACATATCCACATGCATTTGAACGAAAGTATGAGCGCGCTCTGCTAACTGCGCAGCAACTGCGCTTGGGTTGCTCTTGTGGGCTTTGGTATGGGAAATTAAATGCTTAATAACTTTTTTTGCAGATCGACTTTCTTCATCAAATTTTCAGAGCGTGACAATGTCATTGGGCTTTCTTAATCAAACATTCAGATTATGATAATGTCATAATATCGCATATGCGTATATGCTAAAGCACAAGTCTCTAGTAGTTTAGTGCTTTGACCACACTTAGGCTCTGCCTATGTCTCTGCTCTGACTCAACTTAGGCTCTGCCCTGGTTGTGCTTAGGCTCTGCCTATGGCGCTGTTTAGGCTCTGCCAAAAGCATTGCTCAGACTCAACTCAAACTCTGCTCTGGCTCTGGCTAGGGCTCTGCTGTGACCCAACTCAGGCTCTGCCTATGGCTCTGCCTATGGCTCTGCCTATGGCTCTGCACTGACTCAACGCAGGCTCTGCCTACGGCTCTGAGCTGGCCCAGCTGCCTGGGTGGCTCTGCCTTGGCTCTGTTTAGCCTCTGCCAATAACATTGCTCAGACTCAACTCAAATTCTGCCCTGGCTCTGCCTAGGGCTCTGCTGTGACCCAACTCAGGCTCTGCCTATGGATCTGCCTATGGCTCTGCACTGACTCAACGCAGGCTCTGTCTATGGCTCTGCCTAGGCTCTGCTGCGACCCAACTCAGGCTCTGCCTTTGGTTCTGCACTGACTCAACGCAGGCTCTGCCTACGGCTCTGAGCTGGCCCAGCTGCCTGGGTGGCTCTGCCTTGGCTCTGTTTAGCCTCTGCCAATAACATTGCTCAGACTCAACTCAAATTCTGCCCAGGCTCTGCCTATGGCTCTGCCTATGTCTCTGCCTATGTCTCTTTCTATGGCTCTGCCTATGACTCTGACTATGGCTCTGCACTGACTCAACGCAGGCTTTGCGTATGGCTCTGCACTGACTCAAGGCAGGCTCTGCCTTTGGTTCTGCGCTGGCCAAGTTGACTGTGTTGGGTCTGCCCTGGCACTGCTTAGGCTCTGCCAATAGCATTGCACAGACTCAACTCAAACTCTGCCCAGGCTCTGCTGTGACCCAACTCAGGCTTTGACTAAGGCTCTGCACTGACTCAATGCAGGCTCTGCTTTTGGTTCTGCGCTGGCCCAGCTGCCTGAGTTGGGTCTGCCCTGGCACTGCTTAGGCTCTGCCAATAGCATTGCTCAGACTCAACTCAATCTCTGCCCTGGCTCTGCCTAGGGCTCTGCTGTGACCCAACTCAGGCTCTGCCTATGGATCTGCCTATGGATCTGCCTATGGCTCTGCCTATGGCTCTGCACTGACTCAACGCAGGCTCTGCCTAAGGCTCTGCACTGACTCAATGCAGGCTCTGCCTTTGGTTCTGCGCTGACCCAGCTGCCTGAGTTGGGTCTGCCCTCGCTCTGTTGAGGCTCTGCCAATAGCATTGCTCAGACTCAACTCAATCTCTGCCCTGGCTCTGCCTAGGGCTCTGCTGTGACCCAACTCAGGCTCTGCCTATGGATCTGCCTATGGATCTGCCTATGGCTCTGCCTATGGCTCTGCACTGACTCAACGCAGGCTCTGACTAAGGCTCTGCACTGACTCAATGCAGGCTCTGCCTTTGGTTCTGCGCTGGCCCAGCTGCCTGAGTTGGGTCTGCCCTGGCACTGCCTAGGCTCTGCCAATAGCATTGCTCAGACTCAACTAAAACTCTGCCCTGGCTCCGCCTAAGGCTCTGCTGTGACCCAACTCAGGCTCTGCCTATGGATCTGCCTATGGCTCTGCACTGACTCAACGCAGGCTCTCCCTACGGCTCTGAACTGGCCCAGCTGCCTGCGTGCCTCTGCCCTGGCACTGCCTATGCTCTTCTAATAGCATTGCTCAGACTCAACTCAAATTCTGCCCTGGCTCTGTCTATGGCTCTGTCTATGGCTCTGCCTATGTCTCTGCCTATGGTTCTGCCTATGACTCTGACTATGGCTCTGCGCTGACTCAATGCAAGCTCTGCCTTTGGTTCTGCGCTGGCCCAGCTGCCTGAGTTGGGTCTGCCCTGGCACTGCTTAGGCTCTGCCAATAGCATTGCTCAGACTCAACTCAATCTCTGCCCTGGCTCTGCCTAGGGCTCTGCTGTGCCCCAACTCAGGCTCTGCCTAAGGCTCTGCACTGACTCAAGGCAGGCTTTGCCTTTGGTTCTGCGCTGGCCCAGCTGCCTGAGTTGGCTCTGCCCTGGCACTGCTTAGGCTCTGCACTGACTCAACGCAGGCTCTGCCTTTGGTTCTGCGCTGACCCAGCTGCCTGAGTTGGCTCTGCTCTGGCTCAGTTGAGGCTCTGCCAATAGCATTGCTCAGACTCAACTCAAACTCTGCCCTGGCTCTGCCTAGGGCTCTGCTGTGACCCAACTCAGGGTCTGCCTAAGGCTCTACCTTTGCCTCTGCACCGACTCAACGCAGGCTTTGCCTATGGCTCTGCACTGACTCAAGGCAGGCTCTGCCTTTGGTTCTGCGCTGGCCCAGCTGCCTGAGTTGGCTCTGCCCTGGCACTGCTTAGGCTCTGCACTGACTCAACGCAGGGTCTGCCTTTGGTTCTGCGCTGGCCCAGCTGCCTGAGTTGGCTCTGCCCTGGCACTGCTTAGGCTCTGCCAATAGCATTGCTCAGACTCAACTCAAACTCTGCCCTGGCTCTGCCTAGGGCTCTGCTGTGACCCAACTCAGGGTCTGCCTAAGGCTCTACCTTTGCCTCTGCACTGACTCAACGCAGGCTTTGCCTATGGCTCTGCACTGACTCAAGGCAGGCTCTGCCTTTGGTTCTGCGCTGGCCCAGCTGCCTGAGTTGGCTCTGCCCTGGCACTGCTTAGGCTCTGCACTGACTCAACGCAGGCTCTGCCTTTGGTTCTGCGCTGACCCAGCTGCCTGAGTTGGCTCTGCTCTGGCTCAGTTGAGGCTCTGCCAATAGCATTGCTCAGACTCAACTCAAACTCTCCCCTGGCTCTGCTTAGGGCTCTGCTGTGCCCCAACTCAGGCTCTGCCTAAGGCTCTGCCTATGGCTCTGCACTCACTCAACGCAGGCTTTGTTTATGGCTCTGCACTGACTCAAGGCAGGCTCTGCCTTTGGTTCTGCGCTAGCCCAGCTGCCTGAGTTGGCTCTGCCCTCGCTCTGTTGAGGCTCTGCCAATAGCATTGCTCAGACTCAACTCAAACTCTGCCCTGGCTCTGCCTAGGGCTCTGCATAGAGTCAACGCAGGCTCTGCCTTTGGTTCTGCGCTAGCCCAGCTGCCTGAGTTGGCTCTGCCCTGGCACTGCTTAGGCTCTGCCAATAGCATTGCTCAGACTCAACTCAAACTCTCCCCTGGCTCTGCTTAGGGCTCTGCTGTGCCCCAACTCAGGCTCTGCCTAAGGCTCTGCCTATGGCTCTGCACTCACTCAACGCAGGCTTTGTTTATGGCTCTGCACTGACTCAAGGCAGGCTCTGCCTTTGGTTCTGCGCTAGCCCAGCTGCCTGAGTTGGCTCTGCCCTCGCTCTGTTGAGGCTCTGCCAATAGCATTGCTCAGACTCAACTCAATCTCTGCCCTGGCTCTGCCTAGGGCTCTGCTGTGACCCAACTCAGGCTCTGTCTAAGGCTGTGCCCAAGGCTCTGCCTAAGGCTCTGCCTATGGCTCTGCACTCACTCAACGCAGGCTTTGTTTATGGCTCTGCACTGACTCAAGGCAGGCTCTGCCTTTGGTTCTGCGCTAGCCCAGCTGCCTGAGTTGGCTCTGCCCTCGCTCTGTTGAGGCTCTGCCAATAGCATTGCTCAGACTCAACTCAATCTCTGCCCTGGCTCTGCCTAGGGCTCTGCTGTGACCCAACTCAGGCTCTGCCTATGGTTCTGCACTGACTCAACGCAGGCTTTGCCTATGGCTCTGCACTGACTCAAGGCAGGCTCTGCCTATGGGTCTGCGCTGCCAGCTGTTTGAGTTGGCTCTGCCCTGGATCTGTTTAGGCTCTGCCAATAGCATTGCTCAGACTCAACTCAAACTCTCCCCTGGCTCTGCTTAGGGCTCTGCTGTGACCCAACTCAGGCTCTGTCTAAGGCTGTGCCTAAGGCTCTGCCGAAGGCTCTGCCTATGGCTCTGCACTGACTCAACGCAGGCTTTGCCTATGGCTCTGCACTGACTCAAGGCAGGCTCTGCCTATGGGTCTGCGCTGCCAGCTGTTTGAGTTGGCTCTGCCCTGGATCTGTTTAGGCTCTGCCAATAGCATTGCTCAGACTCAACTCAAACTCTCCCCTGGCTCTGCTTAGGGCTCTGCTGTGCCCTAACTCAGGCTCTGCCTAAGGCTCTGCCTATGGCTCTGCACTGACTCAACGCAGGCTTTGTTTATGGCTCTGCACTGACTCAAGGCAGGCTCTGCCTGTGGCTCTGCGCTGGCCCAGCTGCCTGAGTTGGGTCTGCCCTGGCACTGCTTAGGCTCTGCCAATAGCATTGCTCAGATTCAACTCAATCTCTGCCCTGGCTCTGCCTAGGGCTCTGCTGTGACCCAACTCAGGCTCTGCCTATGGCTCTGCACTGACTCAACGCAGGCTTTGCCTATGGCTCTGCACTGACTCAAGGCAGGCTCTGCCTATGGGTCTGCGCTGCCAGCTGTTTGAGTTGGCTCTGCCCTGGATCTGTTTAGGCTCTGCCAATAGCATTGCTCAGACTCAACTCAAACTCTCCCCTGGCTCTGCCTAGGGCTCTGCTGTGACCCAACTCAGGCTCTGCCTATGGCTCTGCACTGACTCAACGCAGGCTTTGCCTATGGCTCTGCACTGACTCAAGGCAGGCTCTGCCTATGGGTCTGCGCTGCCAGATGTTTGAGTTGGCTCTGTTTAGGCTCTGCCAATAGCATTGCTCAGACTCAACTCAAACTCTGCCCTGGCTCTGCTTAGGGCTCTGCTGTGACCCAACTCAGGCTCTGCCTATGGCTCTGCACTGACTCAACGCAGGCTCTGCCTTGGGTTCTGCGCTGGCCCAGCTGCCTGAGTTGGCTCTGCCCTCGCTCTGTTGAGGCTCTGCCAATAGCATTGCTCAGACTCAACTCAAACTCTGCCCTGGCTCTGCCTAGGGCTCTGCACAGAGTCAACGCAGGCTCTGCCTTTGGTTCTGCGCTGGCCCAGCTGCCTGAGTTGGGTCTGCCCTCGCACTGCTTAAGCTCTGCCAATAGCATTGCTCAGACTAAACTTAATCTCTGCCCTGGCTCTGCCTAGGGCTCTGCTGTGCCCCAACTCAGGCTCTGCCTAAGGCTCTGTCTAAGGCTCTGCACTGACTCAACGCAGGCTTTGTTTATTGCTCTGCACTGACTCAAGGCAGGCTCTGCCTTTGGCTCTGCGCTGGCCCAGCTGCCTGAGTTGGCTCTGCCCTCGCTCTGTTGAGGCTTTGCCAATAGCATTGCTCAGACTCAACTCAATCTCTGCCCTGGCTCTGCCTAGGCTCTGCTGTGACCCAACTCAGGCTCTGCCTTTGGTTCTGCGCTGGCCCAGCTGCCTGAGTTGGCTCTGCCCTCGCTCTGTTGAGGCTTTGCCAATAGCATTGCTCAGACTCAACTCAAACTCTGCCCTGGCTCTGTCTAGGGCTCTGCTGTGACCCAACTCAGGCTCTGCTTAAGGCTCTGTCTAAGGCTGTGCCTAAGGCTCTGCCTATGGCTCTGCACTGACTCAACGCAGGCTCTGCCTATGGGTCTGCGCTGCCAGCTGTTTGAGTTGGCTCTGCCCTGGCTCTGTTTAGGCTCTGCCAATAGCATTGCTCAGACTCAACTCAAACTCTCCCCTGGCTCTGCTTAGGGCTCTGCTGTGCCCCAACTCAGGCTCTGCCTAAGGCTCTGCCTAAGGCTCTGCCTATGGCTCTGCACTGACTCAACGAAGGCTTTGTTTATGGCTCTGCACTGACTCAAGGCAGGCTCTGCCTTTGGTTAGCGCTGGCCCAGCTGCCTGAGTTGGGTCTGCCCTGGCACTGCTTAGGCTCTGCCAATAGCATTGCTCAGACTCAACTCAATCTCTGCCCTGGCTCTGCCTAGGGCTCTGCTGTGACCCAACTCAGGCTCTGCCTGCGAATCTGCCTATGGCTCTGCCTATATCTCTGCACTGACGCAATGCAGGCTCTGCCTACGGCTCTGAGCTGGCCCAGCTGCCTGGGTGGCTCTGCCTTGGCTCTGTTTAGCCTCTGCCAATAACACTGCTCAGACTCAACTCAAATTCTGCCTAGGCACTGCCTATGGCTCTGCCTATGTCTCTGCCGATGGCTCTACCTATGGCTCTGCCTATGGCTCTGCTCTGACCCAACTCAGGCTCTGCCTTTGGTTCTGCGCTGGCCCAGCTGCCTGAGTTGGGTCTGCCCTGGCACTGCCTAGGCTCTGCCAATAGCATTGCTCAGACTCAACTCAAACTTCGCCCTGGCTCTGCCTAGGGCTCTGCTGTGACCCAACTCAGGCTCTGCCTGCGAATCTGCCTATGGCTCTGCACTGACGCAATGCAGGCTCTGCCTACGGCTCTGAGCTGGCCCAGCTGCCTGGGTGGCTCTGCCTTGGCTCTGTTTAGCCTCTGCCAATAACACTGCTCAGACTCAACTCAAATTCTGCCCAGGCACTGCCTATGGCTCTGCCTATGTCTCTGCCGATGGCTCTACCTATGGCTCTGCCTATGGCTCTGCTGTGACCCAACTCAGGCTCTGCCTTTGGTTCTGCGCTGGCCCAGCTGCCTGAGTTGGGTCTGCCCTGGCACTGCTTAGGCTCTGCCAATAGCATTGCTCAGACTCAACTCAATCTCTGCCCTGGCTCTGCCTAGGCTCTGCTGTGACCCAACTCAGGCTCTGCTTTTGGTTCTGCGCTGGCCCAGCTGCCTGAGTTGGCTCTGCCCTCGCTCTTTTGAGGCTCTGCCAATAGCATTGCTCAGACTCAACTCAAACTCTGCCCTGGCTCTGCCTAGGGCTCTGCTGTGACCCAACTCAGGCTCTGCCTAAGGCTCTGTCTAAGACTGTGCCTAAGGCTCTGCCGAAGGCTCTGCCTATGGCTCTGCACTGACTCAACGCAGGCTTTGTTTATGGCTCTGCACTGACTCAAGGCAGGCTCTGCTTTTGGTTCTGCGCTGGCCCAGCTGCCTGAGTTGGGTCTGCCCTGGCACTGCTTAGGCTCTGCCAATAGCATTACTCAGACTCAACTCAAACTCCGCCCTGGCTCTGCCTAGGGCTCTGCTGTGCCCCAACTCAGGCTCTGCCCAGGCACTGCCTATGGCTCTGCCTATGTCTCTGCCGATGGCTCTACCTATGGCTCTGCCTATGGCTCTGCCTATGACTCTGCATTGACTCAACGCAGGCTCTGCCTTTGGTTCTGCGCTGGCCCAGCTGCCTGAGTTGGGTCTGCCCTGGCACTGCTTAGGCTCTGCCAATAGCATTGCTCAGACTCAACTCAATCTCTGCCCTGGCTCTGCCCTGGCTCTGCCTAGGGCTCTGCTGTGCCCCAACTCAATCTCTACCCTGGCTCTGCCTAGGGCTCTGCTGTGACCCAACTCAGGCTCTGCCTATGGCTCTGCACTGACTCAACGAAGGTTCTGCCTTTGGTTCTGCGCTGGCCCAGCTGCCTGAGTTGGGTCTGCCCTCGCACTGCTTAGGCTCTGCCAATAGCATTGCTCAGACTCAACTCAAACTCTGCCCTGGCTCTGCCTAGGGCTCTGCTGTGACCCAACTCAGGCTCTGCCTAAGGCTCTGCCGAAGGCTCTGCCCATGGCTCTGCCTAAGGCTCTGCCGAAGGCTCTGCCTATGGCTCTGCTCTGACTCAACTCAGGCTTTGTCTGGCTATGCTTACGCTCTGCCTATTTCTCTGCTCTGACTTAACTCAGGCTCTGCTGTGGCTCTGCTGTGCCTCTGCTTAGGCTCTGCCTATAGCTTTGTTCTTACTCAGACTCTGTCGTGGCTGTTTTTAAGCTTCGCCTAACTTAACTCATGCTCCTTCTATACCTCTGCATATGGCTTTGCTCTGGAACTGCTCTGGCTCAACCAATGGGTCTGCATATGGCTCTGCTCTTTGTCAATTCAGGCTCTGCCAATTGGGGTGCATCGAAAATTTAACAAAAATCAAAATTGCATATATACGGACGGGCGGAGGAAGAGACAGACGAACAGAGTTAAATCGACTCAGCTCGTCGTCCTGATCAAGTATATATATACTTTAAGGGGTCTGCCTGTTATATACGTTTTAACAAAACCATTATATCCTGATATCCCATTTTTAATGGGTTCAGGGTATAAAAAAAGTAAAACAAATATATAAAATTAAGGAAGCAAAGTGAAGGAAAGTTATCGTCATCCGGAACAAGAATATATACCTTCTTCTGCCTATTACATACACTCCAACAGACCATTTATCCTATTTCAGGTTATCAAAATACTAGTATTTTACAATAGTTTCGAACAATAGCCACGACTAGAAGCGTCGAACTGTTTCCTTTACTTTTAAACACTTGATGGCTCATTACACACACAACAACACACAAATGCGCACATTTTGCCATTGACGGAGTAAAAATCAATTTACATTTTTCCTTTTTCCCATGTGGCACCCCAAAAACTTTGGCATCAAAAATTTTTGGCCTGTCACTTGAGCAGATGATGCCACCGTCTTAAACAGAGTAGAAAGTTTACCAATTTGTTTTCAAAAATCGATATAAAACTAATATATATATATATATGTAGACGTTTATGTATATGTATATGTATATGTATATAATTATATATCCTTAAATTTGTATATATACATTTAAAAGTGTTTTTCCTGACTGATTGTGTGATTGATTGTCGATCAACGCTGACGTCTAACTGTGAAAGGCAAGCTGCACAACTTTTGCCCATATCTATATACATAATACAATACATATATATATATATGTATATATATATATATATTAATATGTACACGAAGGGTGCTTTAAAATTAAAATTAATTTTGTTTGTCCTTTTATCTTAAAGTTACAAATTTACTCTCATTGCCTTTCACTGTCCTTTTCCTATTTTTCTAAATTTCGCCTTTTTTTTAACCAAGAAATCTGAGAGTCAAATCTTCTACAATTTTCATAGTAAATATTGATTTATTACTCATTAATCTGTTTTTCGCAATTACTTTATTAAAGAGTTGCAAAAGTTAAAAGATTGATTTTGCTTTTAAAATAAATTTTGTTAAAGCCCATACCATGCTTCAGTTGTCAGTTAGAGTAAGGCTATCAGAAATATTAGCCCACGTAGCTAAATTTACTGACAGGTTGCGGCTCACAATTCTGGCAACAAACCTCAATTGGATTTAAAAAGACTTTTGGCGCTCAAGGTTTCGTGTGGTTGAGCTGTCCAATTCGTAGAGGTGAGCCTCACATCTGTCCTTTGAGCATTTAACTTAAAGCTTTGTTTGGGCTCAAGCAGTCACTGTTTGCCGTTTAAGAGTGGCTATTGGCTGCCAGCTGAAAGTTGATTTAAAGAGTATTAAATCAGAGAAAATTCTAAACCCAAATTCCTACTCAAATGTGATCCAACTGTTTAAATGTTTCGTACGCTTTGCGGTCGGATATTACTAACTTTGAAGCAATTATAAAGCGTGATTAATGACTATCATAAGCTTATTTGTGTTATAATGCGTGCACATTATCATGTTGCGGCAGTGTTGTAATAACTCCAATGAGCACCAAAAACAGAATTCAATTAGGCAGATGCGCGCATAATTTGGCGCAATATTTGCAGGATATAATTTCGCATTGGCAAAAAGAGGACAGTTTCGCAAATGAGTCAGCCACAACTAGGCAACATTATCGTCGCAGATTTTTCAATTAAAATTGTTGTTTGCGTGCTGTAATAGTAATAGCAAAAACAATAACAGCCGCAATACAGTTGCACAATGAGTGACACTTCCATGCGGCAAAAATGAACTAAAAAAAAGAAGGAGAAGGAGAAACAAATTAAATCCTAAATGAAATGTTGCACAAAATAAATTCGACAGTATCTGTGGCGCATAATTTTACATTCGATATTACAAATTTGCAGTATCAACACAAAGTAGAGAGCGAAAGGGCATGCGGAACATGCGGCGTATGCGTTACGCAGCAAATAAAATCAGAGAAAAATGGCGTCTAAAATATTATACAAGAGTCTATGTGCGTGTGTGTGTGCGTGTGTGGATGTGGATGTGGATGTGTGTATAAAGAATCACGTATAATTCCAATTTTTCTTTCCGTCTATATACAAACGATTTACGGAACTTGAGTTTAAGTAAACCAAACTGTACATATACATAGACATATATATACATACTCATATATATAAATATATATATATGTGTGTGTGTGTTAGTTATGTTTGTGTTTGTATACTGTGCTGGCTGGCTGGCTGGCTGTTGGCATCTCACTTGCCTCTCAACTGCCACATCAGCTCGCTTTAAGCTTCAATTTGGTGCATAAAAATATTTTATTGTTGCCTTGGCGACTTTTCTTTGCGCTATTCGCTAGCTGCGGCTCCTTTTGGCCATCTGGTATTCGGGCCCTGCTGCATTTAACAAGCTTTGCATTGTGCTTTGATTACATTCGCATTGTTGTTGCCGGTGTTGTTGCATTGGCTTTTGGCCGCCGCATTTCTGTTTTCCATTGCCGTCTTCGAGTTGAATCAAGTTGCCGCGTTTCCGGCACCCTTTGTTCCCCCATTTTCATTCGAACAGTGAGCAGTCAGCAGCCAGCAGTCAGCAGCCAAGTTTTTCCCGCCGGAAAACGCAGATTCCGTACTTTTTTCTTTTTTTTTTTTTTTTTTTTTTTTGATAAATTCCCAATTGTGCGCGGAAAAAAATATCGTGGCAAAAAAGTGCCAGTCAACAAAATGGGCGGTTATTTTGACAGGATCCAGCAGCCGGAAGCAGGTGTGGCAAGGCGACACGTGGACGCTTGGCTGCCATTCTTAGTGGCCTTGCTGCGACGGCTATGTGTCAAGCGTTGGCACTCAGTTGCTACACTCAGTACTCGAGTTGTTCTGTCCTTGTAATTGTTACCTGCAGACAACGTTACTCGAAGGACACATCAAGTCTAAGCATTCTTATTTGGATAATGGCCAATGTCCTTATTTCTAGGAGAATCAATTTCCTCGTAACAACATATTCGTTACCTTATATATATATAGATCAGTTTATCGATAGATGCAGAGTTTTACTAGTTATATATACTTCACAAATTTTAATATTTTGTGAAGGGTATTCGCTTAGCCAATCAATGGACCATATCATGTTGCTTCCGACGCACTTTTGGCTGCCCGTTATACAAGTATGTAAAACAAGCCGCACATGTAACGCAACAACAACAATGGCAACAGCAAAAACGGCAACAAACGAGCGTGACATGTGTACTCCATTTATTTTTATCTGCCATTCGCTTCTCATCTCTGCTTTAAATTTTAATGAAATTGTTAGCTGAATCTTCACTTAGCTCATGTTTGCAATTTCCGTGTGTGAGTGTGTGAGTGTGTTTGTGGGTGAGATTATTATATTTTTTTTTATGTACGCTGGGACGTTGGTTTGGCAATCTGAAACAACAGATTGGGAAACAACAGAGATTGTTAATTTCCGCACGCTTTCCTCGCTGCTGCCTTGATACCCTGGAAATGGTGTGTATTGCCAGTCGGAAGGTGGTGTCACTTTGAGTGCTTAATAGCTGAGAATATAATGCAAATCATGAGCAATGGCAAAAGCGTCGCAGATTCCAATTTCCAAATACTGAAGGTAAAATATTATTCTTAATGCAAATATATATGGATCTGATGTACAGTCCGATGCCTTGCTTATTTCATTAATAGCGTTCGAAGTGTAACTGAAGTAAGCAACAAGTTTCATATAAACAGTAACATTTTTCCTTAACAGGCTAGAAAACGATCAGAACTACTTTACTGGCAATTTAACAGACAACAGTACAAACGTAAGTAGACTACAAGAATCTCATCACTCTAGAACTTCCCTTACACTAAATATTAACTAAAATTTACTTTTATCCATCACAAGTCTTACTCGGTATGGATACAAATTTACTTGATTTACTTGTCATAAAAGACAGTTCAAAATCATGACAAAACAAAAGAAAAACTCTTCCCATGTAGAGCACAACAATTATGCTTCTGTTGGGCATATACTATGATAGATTTATTTAGATCACCTTCAGGCTAAAGGACAACATCTTTAAGAAGCCTTCATAAATTAAAGCAAAAGTATATTAAATTAATATTGATATCAAAAACTATTCAATTTTATCTGTTTATGATATACTACAAACGTCTATTATATATATTAAATATTTGACTGCTTTAATTACAAACACCTCATCATCACCCGATACAAATGGAAAAATACCCTTAGACCCTAGAGAATACCTCTGCTTTCCTTTTCACATGAATTTCTAAATTAATTTATTTGCTCTGTGGCTGGCAAAAAAAAATATATATATGTGCGTCCTCTTTAATTTCATTTCATTTTTAGATTCGCGCTTTCATTTGGGAAAGCAAAGCGTTATTATTTAGCGGCCTTTGCATCCATTTACTGTGAGGCTGGTTGGGGTTGAGTTTTGCTTGAATTTTGGAGCGTAAATTTATGCGCCATGAATATGCCGGGGCCATTAATTAAAAGCGACTCCAGTCGCTTGACCATTTTGCGGTTGTGTTTAGTGGGCAGAGATGGCAGTCCGGAAAATCTGGCAGAGCACGAAACTAACCATAACATTTATGGGCAGCTGCAGCACTCGTGAGAGCATGTGAAACAAGTGCTCTTAATGTGCCCTTTAAATTATTTGATGCTACAAATTGAGTTGCAATGTGCTCTCTAATGCAATGCTCCATCTCAGCTTAAACAGTGCTGGGAGCGAGGACACATACATAGGGCTTTGTGTGACTGTTAATGCTCAATGGAATCGAATCTTCTATCCAGAGTAGTTATTCGAGACAGTTAAGACATTTAACAGCTATATGCAAGGGCATTCTTAATAAATGATTATAAAAGTACAAATTGAATTCTCTTATATATAGTGCATATCATATTCATAAATACCTATTGCCCTCAAGGTCAAATCGATTTGTCAGTGCCATTCAAGGTTGCAGCTGAGCGAGTTTCCTGCTGTCGCAGTTGCAACCAAAACTTGGCCAACGTCCCGTCAGCAACAAAATTGCATTTCATTGCACTCTGGGACAGTTTGGCCCACGTGGCCCAATGCTATATTATTTATTGAGAGTCCAACTGGCCTGACGTACGTGTGACATAGCGTAACGCATGCAATGCCATTTGAAGCACATGACCGTCATAAATAACAATCGAGACTGAGTGAAAGGAAATGCAGTTTATAGCGCAGAACCGATAAAACACAAACGCGACTCAATATTCTAAGAGAACAGAGTGAACTGAAAAACGGAATTTGGGGCAGTGCTGAGGTAGTCTTAAATATTTTTGTTGCCATTGCGAAAAAGCTGATGGCAGCAACCACTTGCCACGCGCTTTTAATAGTTTTAAGCCGGCAACTGGTGTGTCGCGCGTGTCGCCAACTAAAAAAAAACGTTGTCAGAAACGTTGAGACTCAGCTTTGCCCCAAAACACCTTTTACGACCTGTTAGCCCCGCTTTTGCCCATTTGCCAGCTTGGCATAGTGCAGGCATGCAGGATTAAAAGGGAACACTTTATCATTAAAAGCTTGACAGGCAACGAAATAAGTTTCACTGCCACTTGCACCACTTGCCACTTGGCAGTTGCACAAGGACGAGCACGAGGTCGTGGACAAACGACAGACTAGACCAAAATTTAAATTGGGTTGCCTCGAGCGAAGCACGCGTAAACTCTTAAAAATAAGCTTCAAGGATTAAAAATAATAATAATTATGAGCAAAATGACAAATGTAAATGGACAGAGAGAGAGAGAAAGATAGCGAAAGAGAGAGAGAGATAGTGAAAGAGAGAGAGAGCAGAGTGCTCAATACCTATATAAATATGGTAAAAAAAAAAATTTTTGTTTATATGCAAAGAGTTGTGTAACGCATAGATGGACCCCATTAAATATCCTATATATTTTCCAGCAGTATCAAAAGCAGACTAGAGTGCGATACGAGAAAATGTATCTAAAAAGTAATCATCTACATAATAATCTACTCTTATTTGCTAGCAGAGGCAATGGATGCAATGACTAACCTCCTCTGGCGACCAAGAGCAACTGCTTGTCAAATAAAGCCCTGGGTAAGTCCCTAGGCAGACCCTAAACATTGCATATGAATAAAGGAGTATCAGGTAATCGAAAGTAGCTACAAGAAAATAAATATATGAGCTATAAATTTATTCCACAGTAATAATAAATCATATATCAAAGAAAAAATATAGCACAAAAAGACATTTTTTTTAGATGTAATGAATTAGTCTATTCTCATATTTCAAAAAGTGTTTGTTGGCGCGCTTCCTCTCTCTATAAACTTTTGACAATATGCAGTGGAATGCAATGACTAACCTGACGAGCGTCTGGCAACCAAGAGTTCTGCTTGACAAATAAAGCCGTTGGAAAGTCCCTAGACAGATCCTATACATTGCACATGAATAGAGGAATATAAGGTAATAGAAAGGACTTACAATTAATTAAATATATAAACTATAAATATGTTCCACTGTCACAATAAATCATATATCAAAAAAAAAAATAGCATTAAGGGAAACTTTTTTAAATGTAATGAATTAGTCCATTCTCATATTTCAAAAAGTGTTTTTTGGCGCGCTTCCTCTCTCTATAAACTTTTGACAATATGCAATGGAATGCAATGACTAACCTGACGAGCGTCTGGCAACTAAGAGCCACTGCTTGACAAATAAATCCCTTGGTAAGTAATCGAACGGAGTTACAATTAAATAAATAAATAAAAATATATTCGACAGTAATAATACAAAATATATCAAAGAAAAAATATAGCATAAAAGGACACTTTTTTAAATGTAATGAATTAGTCTACTCTCATATTTCATAAAATATTTTTATGTTCCTCTCTCTATAAACTTTTCCCAATACGCAATAGAATGCAATGACTAATAAAGCCCTTGGTAAGTCTCTAGACAGACTCTCATATGAACGGAGTTACAATAATATTATAACATATATCAAAGAAAAAATATAGCATAAAAGGATACTTTTTTTGACTGTAATGAATCAATCTGTTCTCATATTTCAAAAAAATGTTTTTTGCTCGCTTCCACTCTCTCTATAGACTTTTGCAAATGTCTGATGTGCTAATTACCTTTGGATTTTTCGGACAGCTGAAATAAATGAAAAAAACCTTTTTTTTAATGATAAATGATCTATTTAATGTACAGCAAAAAGTTGTTGATGGCTGTAAGATTTGTTATTTTATAGATTAGCGCTGATTTTAAATGCATCTGTCAACTATTGACCGGTTGGCCCCATGTCGAACACATTGAATTTGCGCCATACAATCTGCATAATCTTTCAATTTACAGCTGGCTGTCAACTTCAGACCGCTACGTGACCGGATTTCATTTCAAACAACGTTTCGATGACGTGCTAGAAACTTTGCCAAGTACTTGAGAGACTTGGCATTATTGATATACACGAATTTATAGTCGACATCTAAATCTGCTCCATGCTGGCATCAAGTACAGGAGCAGCCGTGATTTATGACAAATGCCCAGCTTACCTATTTATGGGATTCTTGGCTGAGGGCCATTCTATTGCGACGTAGAGAAACACACATTTTTCACACTTAATTTCATTTTACTTTTAAATTAATCTAATTTATGTTTACAAATCAATTTTTTTTGCTCACACACAATTTGTGAGCTCCAGTCGTGTGCCAAAATTAGTACGCGTTCTACAAGGGTATCTGATAGGGTAAAATAGTGGTGGGGCTAACATTAAAACGGTCTGAAATTCTAAAAACAAACTTAGTTCTGAAGTGTCGCTACTACACACAGGTACTGGATGCCTGTACAGGAGCGTCGTCTGACATTTTTCATTCGTTTAGTTATATAATCGAAAAAAAAATAGTTTACTGTGTTTACAGCCCTAAAACGTTTTTTGAGAATATCTTTTGCCAATTGATCTGGGGTGGGCTGCAATCCAAGTCGAAAATAATATAGGGGAATAAACCAAACTACTTGGATTGCTCGGGGCAAGCCATTTGGTATAGAAACTGGACTAACGTGCGAGTCGGCCGCCCAGTCATGCGTCCCGAAGCCAAATAAGGAATGATACCGTACTTGCTCAGTAATCCAGTACCGAATGTGTCCAAATGCGCCCAATCGCTGCAGGGTACTAGTTCGTGCAGAACGGCAGCTGCCAAACATGACGAGGCCTCGCCGAGACCGTCGTTCATCAAGTCGTAGCTCAGACATTCAGCCACGCGATCTTTGTAGAATCGCCACAGTGGGAAGCGCCACAGTCGATCGCCAGTTAGTGAGCCGGCCCTTTGGAATTGCTTCCAAATGTAATGAGAGTTGGACCAAATGCCAGTGGCCCCGCCGCCTACAGCTTTCTTAATTCCAGAACACATGGAGCCGACATCGACCACAAGTCGTGGCTTATATGTTAGCTGACCATACAACATGGGATCGGCAATGACGACGACACCAGTTCGGCTCACATTCCGCACAGCCATTGATTTGGCATTGAGCAGGGTGACGACATCGCCCGGCTTGCACGACATGCCCGATGGAAGGTTCTCACACAGAGGCAGGATGGCCGTTATGTTGATTGGCAGTGATAGAGCTGCGGCCGCTCGCATGGACGCCAGGATAACAGCAGCGCCTGTCAAGTCACCGCGGTATTCGTCCATACCATCACAGTCACGAAGGTTGATGCCGCCTGAATTAAAGGTGATGCCTTGACCCACGAGAAGGATAGGCTTGTCCTCTGGTGCAGTCCCACAATAGGCGATCTCGAGCAGAACAGGCGGCTCACAGGAACCTTTGGCTATCATAAGGAACGAGTTGAGACGCTGCTGCTCAATCCACTCCATAGTACGAACTTCAACTGTGATGCCGCATGGACAAAGTGCATCCACAGCAGCCTGTGCGAAGATAGTTGGCGTCATACAATTGGCCGGAGCATCAGCCAAACGTCTGGCCAGATTCTGTGCCTCTGCCTTGAACAAGCCACGAGTCCACGCATCCATATCTGGTGAACCGTGCAGCTCCAGCTTGGGCACATTTTTCCGATATTTCTTCGATAGATTCTCATCGTACCGCCAAATCGCTAGGGCGGCACCTTCGGCTGCCTGTTCAGGATAGTCCATGTTGTCTACGTGCACTTCGAGGCACTGCATTGTCTGTAACGACTGGGCGCCGATCCCAGCGGCAACTCGCACATTTTCCATCCCTTCGTCCAGCATTTCCAGCTCGTTGAAGGCTATGCCCTCGAGGCCCAGTCCCACAATGCAAATGGATCGGTAGTCTGCGTCCACATTGTTGAATACCTTCCCACGTCCCAATCGTCCTGTAATCTTTGTTTCGCATATCAACTCTGACAACTTGCCCTGAACGCGATCATCGAATTTCTCGCCAGCTGGAGTAAGTCTTGGTCCTTTACCGCTTTCTTTCTCATAGAGTCCCACAACTATGCCCTTGCCGCCTTGCTTGTTAGCCTCGCAGGATGCATACCGAAAAAACGCAGTTCGAGCTAGGCGTTTGGGCGTGATGTGCCTCAGGATTTTAGCCATTCTAAGTTGTCCACGGAATGTAAGCATTGACCTTCTTTATCTAATATATTTCTACTTCTTATTTATTTTCAAAAACTTTGTTTTTTCTGTTTTGGTTTCGCGATCTCAAAAAAAATGTTTTATCTGAGACTTCAGTACGCAAAAATTAAAGGGGATTTTTTGTGAAAAAAATCGAAACTGTAAAATTACAAATTTACTGGAGCACTGATTTACACGTAAAAAACAAACGAATGACTACTGGAAAATACAGAACAAAAGATCTAACTTTGTGTACTTCTGAAAAGTAAATGAAAAACAGATTTAATAAATTTATAGACGATGCTCAAATTATGCAAAGCTTACTAAGACAAACGGTATATATAAACAAATAGGAACGCTGCAGTCCGGCGCTACCGACTCCGTGATAATACTCATTCACGGTCTAAAAAAAAAGTTTAAGGTTTTTTGGTAACAGACTCAGGAAGCAGCCTACATTTACTTAACTGTTTGAAGCTCTAGCTCCAAAATTTTCAAATTTTTCTCGCCCCCAAGACTCATTTCTTATATAATTTTTGAGGAGATCAACACTAACATAGTCAGACAATTTTGTTTATAACTGTAAAGCTTGGAACAGCCCCCAGTGAGCGTAGACCTATAATTTTTCGCCAATCTTTAGAAAGAGTCTAGGATAAGGCAACTGTTCAACTTAGGGGCTTACTCTTCAAAATTGTGATATTTAATAAGGTATGCCAGGCAAGCAAAGAGGCTACAAAATTATTTTGGGTTATCGATAGATGACGTCATTTTGATATAGGGTTATCAACAATACATTTCGAATTGCAAGTCTCGATTTAGAGTCGATAGCGCCCAAATTGTTTGCGTGCATATGGACGGACGGACAGCAAAGTGGACATTGTACAAGACAAATATACTCATTTCACAACGTGAATGAGCATAAATATAAAAAACTAAGATAAAATGCTGAAACTCTGCGAGAAAAGAAGAGAAAAGAAGCAGAAGTGCGAGTCGACGTTGCTTTTCCCGCTCCAATACACCTTAGCTAGTCCCTCTTAGTCCGACTATTATACGTGTAAGTTTTCTATCAGCTGCAATACAAAGCATCAATAAGTTTCCCTTGTTTAGAAACTGTTGCACATACATATGGCGTAGACAGACAGACTAGCACTATATATAGAAAAATATCAGTTCGAGCGAAATAGGTGAAGTCACTCAGGCGCAACCGAGAGGAAAACACTTGTTAGGCTATCCAATTGCCACGCCCACACAATGTGTATATATAGAGGAGGCTAATTTCCCCAGTTATAAATATATAGATTACTGCCGATTAGTCACTTCTCTCAATATATATAGTCATATAATCTAATAGCTACGTTAGTACTCTAATTAGAATAGTATTAACGCTGATTATAAATTATTCTGGCGTGGCTTGAGAATAAATAGAAGAGATATAAAACTGTGTAAAATAGAGATTTTACAGATTGATAGTACTACAGCTTCTACAGTCTACACTATTCAGTCATTCGCTTACGCCTAATGTTAAAGCTTTGGATATATATACCGATAGGCTGTACCTATATACCTATCTACCGAAAATAAAACTCGAACTTTCAGACTCACCAGCTACTCAAAACGGAAAACAATAAAGTGGAGAATTCCTTCCAGTGTGCGCTTTGAATGTATGGCCACGGTATTTATGTCGGTATTCCTTTGTAACTAGTTGTGTGATCCTTCAACGTATCCCTAAATGAAATATTTACGGAAGTGGGGAAGAGTGTTACCACAGCAACAGTCCAGAGTTTGAAATTGTTTAAGTTTTGATAATTTTTGTGCGAAAGGTTTTCAAATATTTCCTCTGAATACTGAATTGACATTGAACTAAATTATTTATCAAGGTTGCTATGTCTGGAAAATAAAAACACTGAAGACATTTCGAATTTAAATTGAAGTCGAATCGCGATAACTCAGCCCCCGCTAAGTCCAAAATCTCAATAATTCGTGAAAACTCTTTTAAAAAAACAAGTAAGAGTGCTCTAGTTGAGATTGCTCATCAAACTTTCATTGGACTTTCTTAATCAAACATTCACAGCGTGTTAATGTCATTCATATGTGGGTTTTTGGTAAAGCACAAGTCTCTATTAATTGAAATACAGTAAAGTTAATAGGCTTTGCTTTGTCTATGGCTGTAATTAGGCTCTGCTTATGCTCTGCCTATGGTTCTGTTTAGACTCTGCTTTGGCTAAACTCTGGCTCTGCCTATGGCTCTGCTCTGGGTACTCAGGCTCTTCCCTGGCTGTGCTTAGGCTCTGCCTAGGCCATGCCTATAGCTCTCCTCTGACTCAACTCAGGCTCTGCCTTTGGTTCTGCTCTGCCTCTACTTAGGCTCTGCCTATGGCGCAAACTATTGCTCTGCCTATGGCTCTGCCTATGGCTCTGCCTATGGCTCTGCCTATGGCTCTGCCTATGGCTCTGCCTGTGGGTCTGTCTATGACTCTGCCTATGGCTCTGCCTATGGCTCAATTGACTCTGACTCTGCCTATGGCACTACCAATGGCACTGCTCTGGCTCTACTCAGGCTCTGTCTATAGCTCTGCCTGTGGCTCTGCCTATGGTTCTGCCTAGGCCCTGCCTGTAGCTCTACTCTGACTCAACTCAGGCTCTGCCTTTGGTTCTGCTCTGCCTCTACTTAGGCTCTGCCTATGGCGCAAACTATTGCTCTGCCTATGGCTCTGCCTATGGCTCTTCCTATGGCTCTGCCTATGGGTCTGTCTATGACTCTGCCTATGGCTCTGCCTACGGCTCTGCCTATGGCTCTGCCTATGGCTCTGCCTATGGCTCAATTGACTCTGACTCTGCCTATGGCACTACCAATGGCACTGCTCTGGCTCTACTCAGGCTCTGCCTATAGCTCTGCCTGTGGCTCTGCCTATGGTTCTGCCTAGGCCCTGCCTGTAGCTCTACTCTGACTCAACTCAGGCTCTGCCTTTGGTTCTGCTCTGCCTCTGCTTAGGCTCTGCCTATGGCGCAGATTATGGCTCTGCCTATGGCGCTGCCTATGGCTTTACCTATGGCTCTGCCTATGGCTCTGCTTATGGCTCAATTGACTCTGACTCTGCCTATGGCACGACCAATGGCACAGCTCTGGCCCTACTCAGGCTCTGCCTATGGCTCTGCTCTGGCTCAATTGACTCTGACTCTGCCTATGGCACTGCCAATGGCACTGCTCTGGCTCTTCTCAGGCTCTGCCTATAGCTCTGCCTGTGGCTCTGCCTGTGGCTCTGCCTATGGCTCTGCTCTGGCTCAATTGACTCTGACTCTGCCTATGGCACTGCCAATGGCACTGCTCTGGCTCTTCTCAGGCTCTGCCTATAGCTCTGCCTGTGGCTCTGCCTGTGGCTCTGCCTATGGCTCTGCTCTGGCTCAATTGACTCTGACTCTGCCTATGGCACTGCCAATGGCACTGCTCTGGCTCTACTCAGGCTCTGCCTATGGCTCTATCTACGGTTCTGCCCTGGCTTAACTTACTCACTGCCTATGACTCTGGCTATGGCACTGCCAATAGCGCTGCTCTCAGGCTCTATCAATGGCTCTGCTTAGGTTCTGCCTATTGTTCTGTTCTGATTCAACACACTCTCTCCTCTGGCTCTGCTCTTGCTAAACTTAGGCTGAAACTCAGGTTCTACGTATGGCTCTGCTCTTGCTCAACTCAGGCTCTGCCCATTGTGGGCACTATCCAAAATATAACAAAAATAAAAAAATCGGCGTTTGTTTTTTTAAATTCATGTTTTATTTTCAATCTGTCTTAAACTAAACAATAAGCAAATTGACTAAAAATAATTATTAATTAACCGAATGGTTTGAGCTCCTGTGAAATTACTAACTTTTCTATATATACTTAAAGCTTAATTTAGCGTTAATTTAATTTTATGTTTCTGCATAATTTTCCTTTTAAAATATGAAATACCATACAAATGACCTTTACAAAAAGACCCAAAGCCTGCCCACCCACTTGCCTTGACGGACTGACCATTAACACTGTCACCTCACAAAATTACCTCGGACTTACCCTGGACCCCAAACTTACCTGGCGGAAACACATACAAAACATAATTGATACAATTAACAAGAGACATAAAAAATCAGACAGGTTACTCAATTACAAATCAAAACTTTCATTTCATGCCAAAGTTACTCTATACAAATCTTTAATTCAGCCAATATGAAGATACGATTGCTCAATTTTTGGAACAGCTGCTCTATATATTATTAAAAAACTCCTATCTACTGAACACCGAATTATTAGAATGTTTATAGGCTTTTCTTTTGCCAGAAATGATAACATAATGAAAGACTTAGAACTAAAATACTTTATTAACATTATTCAATATAACATCTGTCAAAAAAAAAAACGCTAGACATGCATAGTTACTTACCTCTGACACTGCACACCCCTCCATTTTCAGACTAACTCAACTCAGACTAACAGCCAACTCGAGTACTTATCAAATCCTACACTTCCTCGTTTAATGAATATCTCGATAAATCTAAAAGCCATTTTGAATCGAATCGGGACTCCATCGTATTATTACAATTCTAAGGAAAATTATAGTCTGTGCCCTTTACAAATCATCATTTGTTGTCCATAAAGAGGTCTTCGCTCGTGATGAAGATGAATCCTTAAAGTTGAGACAGCTGCCTTCGCCTTATGTTAAAATAATTGTCAAAATGTTGGGAAAGTTTTTTGCGGCTGCGAAAGAAAAAGCAGACATTTCCCTGGTGACCGAAAACTTCCGCTAACATTAACCGCCCTTCCGCAAGCATAGAGTAAAGAGCCAAAGTTCAGAGAACGTGGAATACTTAAAAATTTGTTTTCGTTTAATCTGAAATATGCGTATTTATTACGTTAACTTGTGTGAAAAGGCGCCAGAGTGTACATTAAATTTGGATTAGCAATGATTATCAATTCGGTGTACCCATTTATTCATCTTTGACGAAGAGATTTGTCTCGTAGTTAATGTAGTTCGCGTGGGAGGTGGTAAGAGAGACAAAAGCTCCGGTGAAGTGCAGCAAGTATGGTCCAATGAAACTAGCCAGTAATCGTTGGACATAGAGCAGCTGAACACGGACATGCAGTAGGAAGACTTCCGGCGCCGAGGTGCAAAAGTGTTGCATGATCAGATTGAGTTGGGTATAATTGCAGAATTGGTTCAACACGAAGGTCGACAGCCACGGCATACTAAACCAAGCGAAGACGCGTTTCGGGAACAGCTGCCAGCTGGATGCACGCTTCCCCCTGCTGCGCAGCCAATTCAATTTTACCTCGGTCGCTGCGGAGACCCTAAGTGGACCATCCAGCCTGAGCTCCTGCTCAATCGTACGTCCTCGTTTCCTATCCACCTCACGTTGACACAGCCAGACCCCAAACACAAACAGCACAGAATTCATGACTGCCTGCCAAAGCATTGTGTGATGATATTCGTAGCCCACGTATAGATTCAGTTTGCGTGTGAGCCGCAAATTGATTGTCTTGATGCTCGCATGGGCTTCGATGGAGGGCTTCAGATGGGCACAGATGTGCAATAGTGTTAGAGCCAAAAGTAAACAAACATATGAAAATTTTGACAACATTTTAATTTCAAATGTCTCTGAAGAGATTCAAAACGTTTTCAGTTTTGATTGTCAGTTTGAGACTATGAAAGCTTTGTTTCCGCCTCCTGAGCTGCATCTTCTTCGCATATGAACGGCCAACAGTTCACTTTTCCGTGAACAGCGTGTTTGCAGTAGAGGAGGAGTCAAAAAAAGTAAAATCGAGAATGTGTAGAGAGGGTTTATATCATAATATGTCTTCTATTCATGATTTCTTTTATAATAATGACAAAGCAATGTAAACATAATTAACTCTAAGGACAAGAGCTTATGCTATTAACAGCGTTATCTGTAGATAACACTGTTAATAGCATGGGGCGACGATCACTGTTGAAAGACACCAGGCCGCTTACTTAACTTAACAGGCCGCTTTACATAACCTACTATAACTCAATCGTGGATGAGGGAGCAGAGGCAGGGCTTATGCTATTAACAGCGCTCTCTGTTGATAACACTGTCAATAGCATGGGGCGACAATGTTGGGGGAGTAGCAGCTCATGTAAATGAAATCTGGCATTAACATAGCGCTTTAACAATATACTCTGTTATTTCATTGACCATGCTGTCCCGATTGGCTTTGGTCACCTGAAACACGATCGAATCAGTTGCATTTCTAATGTCTTCGACAATCGGAATGGGTTGACGAGTTTGTGCAGGTATCGTTGCTAGAATGGGCTGATGCTGATTGCGTAGCTTATTAACGGCCGTTTCAAAGCGTTTGCTTAACAATTCCATTTTGCCAATTTCATCAATTATGATCAGGCGTGGCGATGGGACAAGCGCAGGTGAAGGTGAGGCAGCTTCTAGTAGTGGCAAAGTCATATTCTCCACGTCAGCGACGTAAACAGCGTATTTGCCCACCTTGGGCCGACGTACGCTATCCGCCGGAGTCTCACGTGCTAAAATTCCACGTGCACCACTCAAGGAAACCACATCGAAACCTATTCGCTGGCCACGCGCTCGCACCTCTTCTGTGTAAAACCCTTCCAGTTTGCAATATTCGCTCAGTTTGCTGCATATTTTGCGTACTAATGTTGTCTTGCCGACTCCTGCGGTCACATTCTTAGTTTAATAGGCAAAAATTAATAAATTCAGTGTCTACCTGGTGGTCCAGTTATAATAAAAGCCGTTATTTTGCGGCTTTCCATGTTTACATCTGATTTAACAACTATCGATAAATTGAAATGTCACTCGGGGTATGTTTTGTTTACTTTCTTAAATGCATTGACACTCGATATTCACCTATCATCTGACAACATTTTCCGATAAGGCTCGGCAAATTGTATCGATATATACTTCAATTTCAATTTCTCAATTGTATATACGAGATGCTGAATGAAGTAAGTCTCTTTTAGTTAATTATATTATAACTATTATATATATATAAATAAAAAAAAACTATAAGTATACATCTCATCAGTGTTCCGCAAGCAAGTTTCGCAGCACTGAAAAAGTTAAACAGCACTGGTATCGATAACGCTTTAAGACTATCCCTGTATTGTGGCGGCTGGTCGATTCGCATCATATGTTTAGTGTGTGTGTGTTGCTTGGCGGCTTTTTGGCAGCGTGAATATCATTTCGCAATAAATTTGTATTTATGTTGCAAGACATTGGCGGTAACAAGCCCAACAATGGAGAGCGCAATGGCGCATGATCTACAAAATAGTGAGCAACGCACCAGCGATGTGGCCACAGGCTCAATCTCCTTCGAGCAACTCAATTTGAATCGAGTCTTTTCAAAATGCCTGCAGGCCCACAAATTTTTGACGCCAACTAAGATTCAAGCAGCCGCAATTCCCATGGCGATTGCTGGAATGGGTAATACAGTAATTTTGAATTATATTCAACATGTGAATATAAGCATTGCTTTCCGTTTTAGATCTGTTGGTGCAGTCAAAGAGTGGAACTGGCAAAACTTTGATTTATGTGCTGGCCGCACTGCAAAAGATAGACAGGTCGGTGCACAGTCCACAGGCTCTGATAATCGTGCCAACGCGTGAACTGGCCATACAGGTTGAGGACACGGTTAACGGCTTGACGAACAAGGTACGCAACAAAAGCGATTTCCTGGGCGTTAGTTTCATTGGCGGCACAGATGTGAAGCGAGATCGCATGCGCATGGCTCGAGGACGCATTGTTGTGGGCACGCCAGGTCGCCTGCTGCATCTCATACAGAACAAGGTATTCAACACGTCGGCAATCAGGCTGCTCGTACTGGATGAGGCAGATCAGTTGTATTGCACTGACTCCTTGCAAAAGGATGTCCAAGCGCTCTTTGCATCGCTCCAGCCCGGCAGTCAAATCATTGCGTGTAGCGCGACCTATCCGAATGCGCTGGACGAGCAGCTAGCCAAGCTGATGAACAAACCCGTGCTGGTCTCTAACAGTGAGCGAGCCACCGTGCTGCTGGGCATTCGCCAATTTGTCTATGAATTCCCAGCACAAGCGAACAGCTTGCAAGAGATGATGGCTAAGCTAAAGGCGGTGCAGAAGATATTTTCTCAAGTGTCTTATGAGCAGGCGATACTCTTCGCCAGCTCGCAGAGTCGCGCCGATTCCTTTCGCAACTATTTGCAGCGGGATGGCATTGAATGTGAACTTATGTCTGGAGCTATGAAGCAGAGCGATCGCCTACAAACATTCCAGGTAAACCAATCATATAAATGTATTTTAAACAGTTTTTAATATTTGTCTTATTCTCAGGCCTATCGCAGCTTCAAAATGCGCACAATCGTGGCCACTGATTTGATGGCACGAGGCGTTGATTCGTCGCATGCCAATTTGGTTATTAACTTGGATCCGCCCAACGATCTAGTAACTTATTTGCATCGTATCGGACGTGCTGGACGATTTGGTTCCAAGGGCATTGCCATTACATTTATATCCTCGGCACAACAATCTCAATCCTTTAAGCGTATTATTGCTGACGTGGGCACTGGAATGTCCGTGCTGCAATTTCCCGTAGATGGACACGCAGGCTTCAATTTTTGGGATTACGCTTCATATGATTTTCCCTATTACCTCAAAACAGAGGCATATGAGCAAGAGGAAAAAGAGCTAAAGCGCATCAAGCAGCGTTGGAAGATGCCTGGTGATGAAGACCACGCATTGAATACGATTGATAATGCTGATAGGCATTTGGAAAATGATGAAAATGCATCTGTAAAGCACACTGCCTATGAGGAGCCGCAAAAGGACTTAATGAAATCCAATGATGTGACTAATACAATGGATAAAGAACCACTTGAGGCAATTACCAATGATCTGCAATGTGTCAAAGCTCAGATTAAAAGCGTCTTGAAAGAGCCTGCAGCAGTGCAGATAATTCACGAAAAGGAAGAAGCAACACAATGCCATTCAATTATTGCAGACAATAAGGAAAATGTCGCAGACAACCAAATGCGTAACCCAACAGTAGACAAAGCCAGCATTGCGCTCAAAGCAGCTGGAGAAGATTGTGTGAAGCCTGCAGGACTTCAAGAATTGACCATCGAGCTCGTAGAGCTGACGCCTTCAGCAGAAATGCCTGCTGCAGCACCAAATTCAATTAATACTAAAACCTATTGCCTTGTTGCACCTACAGAGAGTAGTTCAACTACACTCCATCCACAGGTCGTATCGAACACTGTCGATGATGCCAGCAGCATTGTCTCCGATAGTATGGAGAATGATTATGACAGTGATGCTTCCTACACCAGTTGCTATTCGGTAAGCGATTTGCGAATCATCTGGCAACGTGCATTGTCACAGCAAAAGCTGCAAAAGCGACGACAGCGCAATGCCCGGCGCCACATTTACCTTTATCATAAACGGCGCAACATGCGAAAGGCCAAACATTGCAACTATGAACGTGAAATGGAGAATAAAAAACAAGCAGAGGTAATTGCGTTGAGAGTTAGCCATCAATTCTATATTGTCAAATGTGTAATAACGAACTATCTTTTTCAGGATTGGCTAGATGAATTGGATGATAAAAAGCTGCTGCGTCAGTTGCGAGACCAAATGTATAGTCAACGACCTCAAAGATTTCAGATAAACGTGAGAAAATTGAAATATTCAAGGAAATAACTTAAACACTTCATATAACTTGTTTTCCATTTTCATTTAGAATCTGTTGACTGTGATCACAAAGGAACGAAAACTTTTACTTTTCCTAGAAAAGTTTGATAACTTTCAAGAAATTAAAAAACACCTTACAACTCTTTTCAATAGAGGAAAATGCGATGCTCCGTTGCCTGGCAAATGGATAGAACTGATTTACGATTCATTGTGCCACTTGTACTATGTGGATCATAGCAAGTCGAAACAATTGAAGAAATTACCCTTGCCGCATGTTCCCAATTTGGACAACTACAATAAGCTAATAGATATGATAGAGGGGCCTTCATGTTCGCAACAGCCATTGAGCAAGCTAAGCGTGCATGTTAATCAACAACTGAATATACCACCTGATAATGGAGCAGGTGGAAATAATAATGCTGCGAATGATTACGCTGTGCATTCAGATTCAGGGTCATCAAACGATATCAATAACAGCGAGAATGATAGCATGGACGCCGATAGCCTGGAGCCGTACTCATCGAGCGGATTTGTTGAATCAACTGAGAGCGCGTCCTCGGGCATTGACACCTCACAGTATGACAGCAGTTCCTCCATTACTTTGGATTCGAACGCATATGAGGGAGAGGAAGACGCTGACGACGAGACAGACGAATCGCACAGCAACGCTAGTCAGACGGACACAGAGTCATTGATTACCCTTACCGCGGACAGCGAAGATGATAGCGACGAAATGGAAACTGAAAGTGAGCAGCAGGATATAGAAAGCGATGATAATACTAATGACATTGTCGTAGCTCAAGCTCGCTGGCAGTATTTGTTCCAGATGCAGTATCAATTTATTGCTAGTTATGTTAGCAACTATATGGCGACATATCGCAGCCAGAACTAAGTACATTTATCATTATTATTCAAGCGCTATGAAAGCGCGATTCCTAGTCTCGAAAGTCTGACAACTACAGAAACTCAGGCACTATATTTTCTTTTTGAAATGAAATGGAATAGTTTCCAAAAATATGCTGAATCAGCTGATTGTAACTTAGTAATGTAAGTGAGCATTTCTTGCTATAATGTGAAATGTCAGGTACAAACGGAGTAAACCTTATTCTAAAGAATCACATGAATATATCTCTCGTTATAACAAACTATTGTGAAACTAACCATAATTACATTGCAAATGAATTGCAAAATCGTTTTATACTTATTTTTCTAAAAATATTATGTGAACAAAATAATGCCAACAAAAATCATTTAATTTTAGTGTCATGAAATTAGTAATTAAAGAAATACTTTAGAAAGTTACTCTATAAAGATTTTGAGTCTGTAGAGGTTTCCTTATTCAATCTTTTTTATTGTTTATTCAAATATCTGCGTAAAATATTTGAAAGTTTAATGAATTTGTAATACTTAATGATGAGTAGTCGAGTTGAACTTGGATTCTGCACGAATGTGTTTTAGACTAAGGTTATTAAAACTATGAAAACTTTAATGTAGTTTGATAGTTAATAAATAAATAATAAAAAAAAAGTTAAACACGATTGCTTTAGCAACTTCCAATGAAATATATAAAAATGTAATTTAAACTTTAAAATTAACAAAAGCTTTTAAGTGAAGTTTGTTAGTCAACTGGGAATAATAGTTAGGATATAAATGACTACTTCTTTGGTAGGAACTGACAGAGTTGATGTAGACATTAGTATCTACTTTCTATTTCTATTATTCAATACGAATCTTTTACTTATAATAATCTGAATAAAAAATTTTGTATAAGTTTGCCTTGCTGTTGAGGAAGGTTCATACATACACATTTAAGTCTGCTAGAACCCATTTCTATACTCGTTCATAAAGTGAAAGAAGTTTTGTACAATGTCGTTCACTCTCTCAGTATATAGTGTTAAGATTTTTGACAAATGCTCACTAGAGGCCTGATAAATTTGGGAAATATGTTCTTTAAGGAGCTATTGAATCTTGAAACTTGAAGTTTTGAGAAATATGTTCTTTAAGGAGCTATTGAATCTAGAAACTTTAAGTTTATATATAAATCTTGTTCAGACAGACTTTCGTAGAGTAGATAAATCGTCGCCAATTCGTATCTGTATCTGCCACAGTTTTAAATACTTTAGTTACATATCAGAAAAGCGTAGCTAGTTTCATGTTGATTTAGAGAGATCGATTGAAGGAACTAAGAAAGTGCGGCGCCAGCTCAATTGTGTACTATAAATCATGTGTAATCGAAACAGTTGCCGCATCAGCAACAGCAGCCACCACAGCCATATCTTTGTGATTGCCCTCTTATGCCGCTCAATTGCCACATGCCACATGCCACAACAGTTGCGTTGCGTTGGTGGCACAGTGGAAATACTCGCCCTCCGGCTATTGGGCACGCAAAGCGTCTATGCCGATCCCGATGCTGATGCCGCAGTCTCTGCTCGCGTGCAGTTGCGTTCCAAATCCAATAAGGAGCGTGAGAAACTGACGGCATGAATGCAAAGTGAGCTGAAACAGCTGGCCACGACAAAATTTTATAGATGTTAGTTGCATTTGTTGTTGTTGTTGTTGCTGTCGCTTGTTGTTTGTGCCTAGCCGAACTCGGTTCGATTAGCGATAAAGCCAAGATGCGAAAATATGTGTTGTGCGTTGTGGTATTTGTTGTTGGTCAGCTCAGCTGGCTCTGCGACCGCGTACAGTTGCAGGTGTTAAGCTTTATAATGATGTTAACATTTTTATGGCCCACAATAACAACGAATGCTACAAAATTTGTTCAACCCAATCGTTTTTTTGCGGTTGACCGTCTATGGGCACAGACCATTTAACGCTCATAAGTGGAATGCTCTGCTGTCGTTATAGCTAAACTAATAATACTCATATTTGTAAAAACTAATTAAAATTTCAGGGGATCGGCATTTCATTATGAGCGAATAACTTCATAATTAAATAAATATAAAAATTTATATAGTAAATGGCTTGACTTATATTATTTCGTTTTAGTGCTAAACCTAATGAAATGTGTCCTAATATATGTTATATGGGTTAACTTTACTACTATTTCGTATTTTTCCATTATAATTATTATTATTACTAATATTTTTAGTATTATTATTTTTATTAATATTAATATTATTTTTATTATTATTATTATTGTTATTATTATTATTATTATTATTATTATTATTATTATTATTATTATTATTATTATTATTATTATTACTATTATTATTATTATTATTATTATTATACAAATATTATATAATACTATCATAGATTCAAGAAAGTCTGAAGTCCAATCCACATTGGAGAGCACGTTTTTCCATCGAGTAATTTAGTTGTCATTTTCTATATCAATATCCGAAAGTTAATATTTAATTTCATTCGATGTCGTTATTTATATAATTTTGATCATCATTGAAACTGAAAGTTAATATAAAAACCAATTTCATGATATACATTTAAACATTATTTAAAATTTCTAGTTTTATTTTATATAAAATAAATATTATATATTATATTATAAAACGAAAGAATTAAAAATATTTCTTATACTGGCCATTGTCAGCAATCCATTGTATATTAGTCAGGAGCAAATACTTTTTTTATATTATTTAACTACTTCCTTACTAACTTCCTGAAGTCATTTTCGGAAGTGTCAAATGCTTCTTGTTTCAGTTTTCCCAACATTTATATTTGTATAAATTAAGCAGTTTTGATGTTAATGATATTTATTAAAGCGCGGTGTTGCGCAAATTGAGATGACTTTGTATAAAGGTGATGACCGACGTGAGATATTTCCAAAATTCAACAAACTTCTACAAACATAATTTCTTATAATTAAACCTAGCCCAATGCACTAATCGCGCTGCACGCATAATGTTGCACGTCGGCTCTCTACGTTCCCGCAACATTGTTGCTGACTGATCCTTGAGTTCCTGAAGCCGTTGCGAAATATCGTGAACTTGCAATGTTCATAAGATATGCAGCTAAGCGTCAACAGTTTTCAGTGATCCTGTTAACTTATACACCAAATCTGAGTCTTTTTTCGAGATTGTAAAAAGTTTGTTTATGATTACTCTTAGGCACACAAGCTAATGTTTTTGTTGAATAATAAGTTAAGCTAAGGAATAGAATGATTAATTAAATAATTATAAATATCAGGAATATACTATATATTCTATACCGCTTCAAGATGAACCTTAAAAGAAGCATTAAAATGTCGATCCTTATCTTAATATATCTTAGCATTATAACATTTTGTGACCCAGTCAGGAGTTGGGACTGTAAATGTCTCTGTTGTTTTCTTTTTCGGGGTGTGGCCCGCCCATATTTATGTGACCAGCTGTGTGACGGCTGGGCACGCATACATAAATAAAAGTCATCATTAATTAAATTTAGTACAAACAACATGGCATGCCTGCAATTATTCACTCAACTCAAGTGACGAAAAAATTTACGAATATGAAAAAAAAAAATATATGTATACATATATATAAAATAAAATAAAACGCGAGCGAAACGCACGCGACGACGAGCGAACGACAAAAACCGCGAACCAAAAAAAAAAAAAAGAAAAAAGGAAAAAAAGCGTTGACAAAAATGATCTGTGGGCAATTATAATGAATTATTTTGACACTTAGGGCCTGCAATGTACAACTAAAAATGCATAAGCCTAATTTATGCTCGGCTGTCGACATGAAACGCATTTTATTGCTTTTTAAATATGATAAATAAACATGCCGTTTGGCCCAACAACATTTTGGCCTTTATTTATGCAATTGCCAAATAGTAGAAGAAACAGCCATTGCAGCGTACATAAATTGAAACCTACGCAACTATTTGCCGCTAGTGCAGCGTGCAGCGTGCAGCGTGCAATGTGCAATGTGCAACGAGGCAAATTGCATTTTTCACCTAAGTGCCGCCAACAACAACAACAAGAACAACAACGATAATGCATACAGCTGGGAGCACGCCCAGGTCTCTATGGTGGCAAAGCCGTAAAGCCTTGTCGGGAGAATCCGTTTTTTAATTGGTAAAAAATAGCTAAAATTGTCTACGCTGATTTCATTTTGCCGACGCTTCGATGCAGGTCTTGCCCCAAAGGGTATTGCAAGTAGCTACGCTCTGACCATGCATGAATCGCAACGGCTCAAACAACAGATGCAACAACAACAACAACAACATCAACAACAACAAAGCAAACAATAAAAACAGCCAACGGCTTATGCGCGATTAACATCGCCTCCCAGATTTGTAATGCTAATAAATTTTACACATTTAGAGCAAAGCGATAAAGCACCTGTGTGTGCGAGAGAGATAGACTAAGAGGGTGGTGAGAGAGGTTGCAAAAAGAAGTGGTTCGCTCTGCGCTAAATCAATACACGAATTAAGCTACAAATATTTTTTAAACTTTATGAACCAATGAAGCTGTATTTTACGTTATACTCTCCGATAAGCCATGCACATTGCTAATGGATAAAGTTATAAGTCTCTGTCTCTATAACGCTAATATATATACTTGGTTCTTATCAGTGGTCAGTTATGGCAATAAATTTCAAATCTAATTTCATGCGATCTGAAATTGATGACAATTTATTTGGGTTTTCAGAAATGGGTAAATTTCGTTTTGAAATCTGGTTTATAACTCTTACAGATTGTCATTTATTGATGTATGAGTTAAACCTTGAAATATTTAGTTCATAATACTCATAAAGCAAAAAGGAAATATTTATAGAAATTATTGAAAAAATTGCGTATATTAGAGTTTACAGTTCCTGCATGGATAATAAATGATTTATGATGCGACTTTAAGGTACTGCGAGAGGTGCTTGAATAAGTCTGTGATCTGTTGAGTTTCATGAGCATTAACTGAAAAGGGGGGCAAAATACTAGCAGCAGGGTCAATCAACGTTTAATTAAATTCTTGCTTTCAGATCATCTTAGGGAAATCACACACTGTGCCCAGGAGTGAGCAGGTGCACAAATTTGACGACCTGCAGGATCTTCAACATTGTGGAGTGATTTCCTAATCCTTTCTTTTCTTAATTCTTTCTATCTTTCTCTCTTTTCTTCTTATTCTGTTTGCTTTTATTAATATTTTCAATTTTCTATTAATCCTTACTTTTATAGTTATTATTTAATAATTATACTTAAGAGTATCTATCTTTTGTAGTTCAATAATATCACTGATCATACAAGGCTATGAATCGGGGCATAGCTGGCCGGACTGGCAAATAAAATACCCCCATCGGGTTGGTGTTAGTATTGAAATATTTTTTGTGTTCTTTTAGGCTATATATAAATTATTTGTTTAGTTTATCTTTAAGTTTGACTCTTGTTTTGTTAATTTCCTTTTTTTTTTAATAAATAAATAAATAAATAAAAACTAAGAAGCTCATTCAAATATTCTACAACGAGAGTCTTACCTGTTCCAAGACCTAAGGAAATGAATAAGGGCTATGGAATTTGTGTCCAATGAATAGTCATACCCGGCTAGTTGATCTTGAGAAAAACTGCATTGAATGCATTAATTGTGTTAAGCTAATAGGAAATGATATAAAACAACGGAATTTAGTAGTTAAAATTATATAAAAAGTTAAATTCTATAAAAATTATGCAAATGCAAATGACTGAATGACAAATTCAAGATTCAAACATTTTCTACTCTTACTCTTACTGCTATCGCTTTAATGAAATCCTGTTCAATTGTTAGTATTTCTCCGACAATCTAAATACAAAAAACAAAAAGTATAAAATTAGTTATATCTCTAACCGATTTAAATTGCTTTTATGCAGTACATACATATATACGCTGCTATCTGTTGCCCTTTGGCATCAATTGACGCATGACATCGCACAGTGCTGTGCCGGCTGCAATCGTAAAGCCGCGTGACTTTTAGAACGTCAAAGCCGGCGAATGTGCGGCTTTAAATGGAGGCAACCCCAACTCGAAATGACTTGAGTTGCGAGCTCCAAGTGCGGCTTTTGTGGTTCCCAGGCGACTTAGAGCGCAAAACATGCTAGTCGCTTTAATTGTAGCCGCCGCTGCAAAGTGATTTTTCTAATGCAATTTTCAATGGCTTACGCAACAGCAACAAGCAAGCAGCAACAAAACAAAAGCAACAACAACAATGGCAACATGTTGCCGTGGAGAAACCAACCTGCTGCCTTGGACGTATTGTGCGCATAATTACCCAACATTGCAGCAGCAGCAGCTTTTTAATCCCAGCTCTGGCTCTGGCGTTGTTAATGTTCTCGGCTAGTGATAATCATTCCACGCATACGCGCATATTTTGCATTGTTAAATTGTTACATTATGCGCATTTTTTTTTATGACAAGTAAAACTCTCGCACCAAATCCGCAGCAGCAACTGAAAGGCAGCAGTGAATGGCGTTCACCTGAAGATGAATTATTGCCCAGCTGACTTGAGTGCCTGCCGGCGCTACGATTTATTTGTTGTTTGCAAACATACACAAACACACACACAAAGCAGTTGATCATAATTAAAATACACATATTGTAAATTGCACAAAAATATCTTAAGTAATTTTATGGGAAATGTGAAAGAAAAAGATTTATATGTGAAAGGAAATGATAAATAAATATTTCACTTTGATATCCTATTGTATCAGTCATAAAAACTTGTCTTAAGAGAGCTTAAGTTGATAAAATATATTAGATTTATTTGAAATATACACTTACCAGCCACTTTTTCATACAAAAATCAATAAATTTAAGATGATAATAGATACTTATTCCTTTTAAGAGTCTCTACCAATCACATTGGCATTGATATGACCCATTTACGAGTGCTATCAGGCGCAATCGGAACCACTTCTCCATTAATGCATTTTTCAGCATCTCCTTGCACACTATAGCTCGTGGGCGAATCCTACGGTCTAGAAAACCCAAAAAATGCTTAATCGGACTTAAATCGGGGCGCGAGTGCAAATAGTTTTAGTAACTATAGCTGCCATATTCATTCGAATTCATTCATATTTCATATTCCAATTTAGCATTAAACTCCCTCAAACATAAACAAAATCTTATGATTGTCAAGATATTTACTACAAGTTCTTATGTAGACTGTTCTTTATTGGCTTCCCTGATATATTGATCTAAAATTGTTTCTAGTTCAACTTTATTACAAGTACTTCAACTGCTCTAACAATTATATCGTGGAATTGTTTTCGCACAGGTAAAAGCAATTATATAATGTTGCCTCCTAACAGCACCCACTTCTAAGTACCTCGTGAATTATAGTTAATTATAGTCTTAAGGCAATTTATTGTATTTTTTTTTTTTTTTGTTTTTTGCTGCAACAGTTAAAATGTAAATTGGAATTTAATGTATATTTTTACGAAATCTAAGTCAATTATATAAATTAAGCGTGAATTAGCAGCAGCACACAATAAAGCAAACAAAAATAGGAAAACAACAACCTTAAAAAAGATAGAAAAGAACGCGATTACCAATGGCAACAGCAACACCAACAACAACAGCAACGGCAACAGCAACAGCAATAGCTACACCAACAAGACGCGAAAACAAGAAACATGTTAAGTGCAGGCGCATTATGTTGCAAAATGTCACTTTTAATTGGGCAACCTTGAAACATCAATGCGAAAAACGAGCGAAAGAACCGCAACGGCAACGGCAACGGCAACGGCAACATGTTGCTGAAGGCCACCGCAGTAACAGCAACAGCAACAGCAACAGCAACGGCAACAGCAATGGCAACGGCAACAATGACAAACGGTTAACGAGTGGAGCGGCAGATTTAGATACGAGCACAAACAGACACATCAAAAGGCCAGGCAAGAGGCGGGAAAGGGATTGATAGGCGGACAGTCGGACAGACGGACAGACGGACAGACCGACGATTGCCGTTATGTGTTACAATTAGCAAATTGCACATTTATGCTCACATGGCGTTGGGCCACGCCTCACTCTCGTGGCCGCCCCCTGGCCAACTGACAATATAAATCAATCATAGGCTTACACATGTGTTTGCTCGCTAGTGTGTGTGTGTGTGTGTGTTTGTTTGTGTGTGTGCGAGTTCTTATTGGAAAGTCACAGCAACAACCTTGAGAACAGCCGCAAAATGCTTTTGATTGGCACAGCTCTCATGCTCGGGGGCAAATCGTACCTATAATGAATATGACTATATAAAACATTGCAGCGAGCCACAAATGTGTGCATGCATAAAATATGGCACATCATTTATAATTTCCGGCGCAGCTCACATAATTCAATTAATGTGTGTTTCCCGTGTCTTGACCAGCGCTTGCAATTTCCTAACACTCGTAACGCTGCAACAGGAAATCTCCATAAAAGCGTTAAGCTGCGCAAACTTCGCCACTGGCTGTTGCAAAATGCAAGTGTTACACACACACACACGCACACACACACACTAATACAATAAATATGAATAAGTACATTTACACTAAGACTAACTAGCTTTTTACAGCAACTTCATGCACTATAGATCAAATACCCTAATGGGCATAAAAGATGTTTCTTTCATCAAAATTTAAAATAAAATAAGTATGTATAGAGCTTTAAGCCCTATATGAATGCAAAATAGAAAGAAAAACTTATCAGAAAATGAGAAAAAGTAGGTAAATAAATATTAGCTTATAAGCTTAGATAAGCAATCGAGTGCATGGAGTGTAAGGTGTACTACAAATATCTTTTTAAATTTATACTAATGCTAAATATACAACTATATACGAGTATATCCAATTTGATTACTCACTCTGTATGAGCTTCAGCTTAAAATTAATCAACTTTTTTTTGTATAAAATAGAAACTCTTATGACTCGTACTACTGCTCTATCATATACCAGGCATGACTAACCATATTGAAAGTCTATTTTTTTTATTTCCATATATATTTACAGAATTCTTACTTCTAACTGAAGCTACCAATTCTAGTTTATAATGATTAGTCAATTTTTCACTTGATGTTTTACGCTTTCCCTCACATTCTTTTTCTTTACACCAACAAGTTGAGGCTCTGCGCATAATTAGTTGAGGCTCATGGGCTATGCATTCAAACATAAACATGATAAGATTTCATGCATATTTTTTTTAGCCCTCTGCCCAGTTCTACGAAGTTTTGCGGTCAAGCTTTGATATAATTAAGTGCAATCTTATGCTATTTATTTAAGATGGATTCGAGTGTTTGCTTTTTGCAACGAGTGGTTGCCAAGTACCTATCTGGTATGTAATTGCAATTAGTATGGCAGCGACTTGCATTCGGTTAGTCCAATGTGAATACATCGTGTTCGCAGTCAATCTACGGGTAGCTCCAGTTGCTGCTTCAGCTTCACGCTGTGTCTGTTTCTCGTGTCTAATTGATCTTTAGCGTGTTATTTGTTTTGTACAACACCTTCCACGTCTCCAATGTCTCGACCGTTGTCTGTGGGTGGTAATCTGGCAGAGCGAATAAAACACAAACAACAGAAATTAAATGCCTCCAGCGAAAATTGCTGGCTAATTAATGCCAAATGCCCAAATGGAGGCAGCAATACTTGCAAAATGTGGGCGTAACAGCAACTTCTAACTATACTATTATTATTATTATTATTGGCTTTGGCGGCCAGTGGCATTTGCATGTGACATAAAAGTGATTGGAGTAATTGATAATTGTGCAGAGACACGAAACCAAACGACCAATTACAGACGTCTCGACGGACATTGTTTGTCCATGGTTCGAGCCAAGAGGTGGCAACGGCAAGTTCGTTGCCTAAGTCTTTTGATTCGGCGCTCGCGAAACGTGTTGGAAAAATGTTTAAAAATATATCAATTACAAATGCATGAAATTTCAACAAAATTAATAGTCAAAAATAGTTATATTTTCGAGAAAAAAATATACAAAAAAACAACAACAAAAAAAACAAACTAATGTATATTTGCGAGTAGATTGAACTAAATGTGCAGCATTTGAATTGAAAAATGCTTATACAATTGCGAATGCGAGTTGTTGGTGGTTTTGGCCAATCTCTTGCCATAAATCAAGCCGCACAATATAACCGCAGGCGCCTTGTAAGCGAGTCCCAGTCACCGACTCGGCTCTGAGTTACCAGTGACTGTGACTGACAGCCGTACGGGCCAAGATCTTGACCAACAGACCAACAAACCAACAGACCCATAGACCCATAGACCGATAGACCGATCGACCGAGAGGCCGAGAGACAGTTAGACCCACGCTAACTTCAGCATTAGCAAATCAAATACAAATTCAAATTTAAATCTAGCTAATTTCAAAGCCGAAACTCATTTAACTGGACGATTGCTGTTGTCCGACTGGCCGCTAGCTGGCTCAAATGGAGCAACAAATCCAAATGCAAGCCCCCAAAGTTAATTTTATTTTCCACCTACTGGCAAAATCAATTTGCTTCGTGTGGCACGTGCGCCGCATAGAATGAAAATTGGCCAGAACCGAGGGAGGCAGCAGCTGCAGACTGGCTGGCTAAGGGGGTGAAAGCAAAGGGGGATTTCTTAAACGTGCGCCCCCACAAATAAAAGCCGAATGCATTCGGTCAGTCAGTCAGTCAGTTAGACAGACAGACAGACAGACAGTTGTTTTATTCGTGTGCGTCACTTCAGACATGGGGATCGGGCGAGGCAACAATTGTCATTCATTGCGGCCCGATTGGAACATAACGGTAGCCCGAACCCGATACCCAAAACATTGAGCTTGTTTCTGGGCGCCTTTTAAAAGTACATTTCGATGTTGGATCAGAAACTGCAATTACGATTGTTACAAAAACAAAAACAACAAAAAAAAAGATTGCCTCGAGTTATAATGCCGAATTATCAGAGGAGAAGTGCAGCCTGCATTAGATTACTCAACTAAGCACAACAGGAAATGCACGACTGTAAGATACCTGCTAAGAGATGTTGAGAGATTAATGCCGAAAGAGTTACTTCGGAGTTTCAAATAACTTTTGGCAATGTATTCAATATTTTATTTTATTTGTTTAGAAAATTCTTCAATATTAATAAATTTTTAATAATCTTGAATTTTATATATATTTTTTATGTACAATTACAATTTTATATGTAAGCCAACCGGCAGCAACAAAAATAAATGAAAATGTTTCCACTTCGACTTGCAACATATAACAAATGCGTATTTAATGTGTCGAGGGAACGTGGGGGCATGGCATGGCACGGCAGACACGTTTACCCGATTTTCATTTAACGCCTTAACGTTTTTTTTCGCTCGCCTTGCTTAGTTTATGGGTGGTCAGCGTTGAGGCCATAAGCCCTCGGGGCTCACTGCATTTTAATTTGTTTTTAATAAACGGCAGCCGCAGCAACAGCAACTGCAACTGCAACAGCTCAAGCAACAGCAGAGACAACTATTTTTGATATATGCAGCAAGATTATATAGTTGGACTCTGGCTGAGGCGGCAGCTCGACGATTCCATTCCAGTAATTTGGAATTCAACACTCCAAAAGAGTTGGTTATTAACTGTGAACCGTAATCGCACGTTGCCAATGCTTCAGCCAAGAGATAACAAACAGCTGCGATTTGTTGGAAATGTTAATTTAAACGGGGAATAGCCAATGCACAAATCAAATTTCATTTTAAAGTTTAATCGCTATATAAGCAATGGGAGTTATATAGCAGCAGTTGAGGATTGTGTAAGGCATAGAAGAGGTCTTTTAGCCTTTAAGCAATGCTTATTTATGATCAATATAAAGAATTCACATAAATGTCATCAATCTGTTTATTCAGAGATGGCTCTTCTGCTGCAGATCTATTATATTTCATATATCACAAAGCAAACATTAAAATGATCGAACATAAATTAAGTTTTTGTACGGAAAAGTTTTAGTTTTTCAAGTATTTGAAATGATTTTTCTACAAATTTAATAAGAAATACCATGAGATAGAGAAGAATTCGTGAATATACATTGGCAACAGAAACAATTTGATGGAGCTGGACAACTGGACCTCAAATTCTTACAAATAGTTAACCAATAGGCAAGAGCAAAAGCTTTTCTATTGTTGAAGATGCACCAATGCCTAGCTGTTGTTCCTTTTCTACCAACTGTTTTCCCAAGCAAATCTAATCAGTCTATGCTCAAATCTTGTTTTTGAAATCATGTTCTCTCATATGCACTATTTATTTATTTATTTATTATTATTTTTATCGCACACATGTTGCGGTTGGATACTGAAGTATGCAGCGACCGCATGTCCTCGGCGAACAACAATTTATAAATAGCCCAGAAACTGACAACGGCAATTAACAAGCCTGAGAATTTAGTGCACGCCGACTGCATTGGCATTTGAGTTTGGTTCGGATCGGTTCAGTTGAGTTCAGTTTGGTGCCGCCCTGGTGGGCAGCCAGCAGCTACACCAGCAGCTGCCTATGCGAAATGGAACTGCTCCAATTCGACAAAAATCTCTGTGCAGCCCCCTAGAAAATTCTTTCGGTCGCCATAATTGAACCGGATTTGTGAGCAGCTTGGCTTTGCTGGCTTTTTTTGTTCAGAATTAATTATCGCTGCGACTGACTCTTTTAAGTGGCTGTCGAAAACTCAAGCGGCTGCCAACAAAGAAGAAAAAAAAAGGAAAAAGAAAAAGAAACAAATAAATAAAACAAATATACAAACAAAAATTAAGAAAAAGTCAACGTCTTAAAATCTTTGAATTTTTACAGCTTTGTGTGCTGTCTTGCACCTGGCGACAGGTCAGACCCCCAAAAAATATTCAAGCACAACGAGCATATTGCACAAAACTTGCCGTCAGTTGTGAAAAATTAACTACAAGTGGTCGTTGTTGTTGTTGTGGTTGTTGTGGCTGCTTTGTGTCTGCAACAGCTGCAAGTGTCTGGCAGCCGCCAAAGCACTTGTATGCCTGCTCGTGCAGTTGTTCCCAAACAAGACTTAAAAATTATTTGAAAATTTATGATACATTTGCCTGCACTTGGTTGTCAACTGAACGCTGGATGGGATTGCAACGTGGTCTAGTCTGGCCTACGTCTACGTCTATGCACAGCCTCACAGCTGTCCGGTGAGACCGAACAGGGCTGCCTTATGTCCAAATTTCACTTCCAACTGCAATTGCAATTGCAATTGCAATTGAATGGCCTGCTGGGGTTAGCCTTGTAATGGGTCCAACAATTTTGGGTTAATTGGCTTTGGCCCACTTGCAGTTTGAACTAAGCTCAGCTAATGGTCTACTAAAAACAGATGTTCCTGGCAATTTACGTTCAGTTGAATGACAGTCTAGCCATTGCAGTCGACCGTTGCTCAAAAGGAGCTACCATTAGCAAATATTTGACTATTAACGAAGTCATTTTGTTAAAAGTTATTTGTGAAAGGATTGAGATTTTCAGTTAGTGTCACAAAAATCCACATTAAGTAAATAAATATTAAATAATTTGCATTATAATAAAAGTATATAAGGATTCTTACTGGTTATCATATGAATAATTATATTTATTATAAGAAATCGTACCTTAATTTCTAGCAATATGTTGTAAGAGAACAAAGGATATCACTGTTGAATAGTAAAGGTAACTTTGGCGGTATTTCGGGGATTACCTTCTTGTTTAAAGAGGAAATGAGAAAGAGGAAAGAGTCATAGGAAGAAAAAGTGCAAGAAATAGACATAGTTAGAGAGAGAGAGAAAGAGGCAGAGAGAGGACAGGAGATAGAGAGTGGAGAGAGAGAGAGAGCGAGAGAGAGAGAGAGAGAGAGAGAGAGAGAGAGAGAGAGAGAGATCTATCTATCTTTATGAGATTGAGAATGAGAATGAGAATGAGAATGAGAATGAGAATGAGAATGAGAACGAGAATGAGAATGAGAATGAGAATGAGAATGAGAATGAGAATGAGAACGAGAATGAGAATGAGAATGAGAATGAGAATGAGAATGAGAATGAGAATGAGAATGAGAATGAGAATGAGAATGAGAATGAGAATGAGAATGAAAATGAGAATGAGAATGAGAATGAGAATGAGAATGAGAATGAGAATGAGAATGAGAATGAGAATGAGAATGAGAATGAGAATGAGAATGAGAATGAGAATGAGAATGAGAATGAGAATGAGAATGAGAATGAGAATGAGAATGAGAATGAGAATGAGAATGAGAACGAGATATACATAGGGCGAGGAAGTCAGAGTGAGACAGATAGAAAGTCTAATAACAGAATAAAGAAATGGTATAATCGTTGTCAAGTTGAGAATAGTAGGTCTTCCACTTATGGTGGTTTTAGTGAGAGTGCTTCATTCCATTGCTTCTTAACAGCTAAGCAGCGTTGCCATTAAGTACATGACATAGAATTGCCAGATCAACAATACTATATCTGAAATAAATTTCTACAGAATATTTAACAATTTATATTTTTATAAAGTGCTGCTTAGAAAATGTTCTCAATTAAAATGGACAGTCTTTAAATTGTATTTGGTCTTTGATAAGGAAAACCCTTATCTAGGATATAACAAAGACACTGAAACAAGGGTTGATCATATTAAATTTATACATTATTATTAACTTTAGTCAATTTCTATCAATTTGGCCCTAGTCTAAGGAAAGTGTGAAAAGTTATAAGCTTATCTTAAATTTTTCCGTATGTGTAATAAAGTTGCCATAGTTTTTGGTGAACAATTTGTTTCGCGCTGCGACACGATGCATAACAGCTGCCAAGCCTCACCTCCAATTGCTCCCCACACACCTAAAAACCTACATGGGCAACAGCAACAGCAGCAGCAACGGCGGCAGCAACAGCAACAGCGGCAGCGGCAGCAACAGCTTTGCCTCCCGTTGCCACTTTGCATAACAAACGACTTTATTAATTTTCAAATTACGGAAAGTCAGAGGCCGGCTGGGCATTATTTGGCTGCATTTTGTTGGCCTTTATGTAGCACTTGGAAATGGTTTTAAGCCTGAGCTTTGGGGTTTTGGTTTTTGGTTTTCGGTTTTTGGTGGGCGTTGTGAGAAAATCTTGGCAAATGCCAAAATTTTTTGTGATCACAGCCAGATTCAAGAGCGTGTGGGCAGCAGCTGCAGCAGCCGCGGGCAATGCGCAAATATCTTATGCTAATATTTGTTAAAAGCAAAATGTCGCTTCGTGCCCGCTTGCTTAATAAATCAGCAAATTATAAATGGCTCAAAGATTGATGTGCATTGACTAGGCCAAAGCCGCGTGACGGGTCAAGCAACCAACCAAAGCAACTGCTTAGCCGGTTAGATGGAGAGCCGATAATGGAAGAAATGTTTAATGCTAATTTCTCAATTAACAGGCGAGGCATTAGCATTAGCATTAGCATTAGTTAACGTTTTGTGCAATGCGAATTAAATGGCATTGCCCATAAATCATACAATTAAAAACTAATCAAGCAATGACACAAGACACATCAAAAAGCTGCAACAACAATCGGCAAGTTGCAATTGCCACAACACCAACAACAGCAGCAGCAGCAACAGCAACAACAACAACAACAACAACAATGGTTTTCTCGCCAATCTGCCGTCAATGTTGTCGTCGGCCTTTTGGGCCCACTTCAAAGACAAATTTATGTATTGTCAGACCAAAGAAATAAGTAAAGCTGAAAAGAGAGGAAAAAAGGCCTTACAACAACTGCATAATTCAAAAATTATGAGACCCATTAGAGTAACAGAGAACTGACAAAACCGTCGAGTTTTCAGGCTGGGCCTCGGGCATTGCCAAAGATCCAGCCAATGGATCGCTGCGACTGCAGCGGCAGCTGTACAGGGGAGTTGGCAACGCAGGGGGCAAGAGCGCAAAAAGCCACACGCCGCAATCGTAAAAACTTCAACTTGCACACAAATGGCTAGAAAATTATTTTAAGTTATTTGTTGATTGTTTTCAAAATTGTTGCCATGTAATGCGATGCCAACGCTGCTGCAACGCCGCAGAGACCGAGGCGAGACAACACAAAAGAGGAGATGGAGAGAGAGAGAGAGAGAGAAAGAGAGAGAGAGAGATAGAGATGGAGACTGTAACTGGGACTGCGTTTGAGGCAGTGCGTCAGACAATGCAAGTGCGGCTCCAGCTTTTGAACAGACGAGACAGTTTGGCTTTGTGCATAGCTCTGTGTAAGTGTGTGTGTGTTTGTGTGCGTGTGGCATTTGCAGAGCTCACATTATACTTGTTGCTGTGTAAAGTGACAATTGCAGGTGGCAGGCTGAGTAACTGCCAAGTCACAAGGCATCTGCTTAACTATGCGGCAAATGTACACAGTACAACAAGACTTTCAACAATTTTTGTTAAACTAAATCTTAGCCTGAACTTCTCAGCATTTTTGCCCAATAAACTGGCAAATGTTAACTGCTAGTTAGATTTGTCTAATAGTTTTTATATATTTAATATTTGCAGAGAAACATTCACAGTCCTATATAGAATACATATTTAGGTGAACAGAAGAATTTTAACTGTCATCTATAAATATGCATTAATCTTGTTATTGATTTAGCCCACGGACTTATGAAGATATGGATATAGCCTGCCCTGCCCTGCCGCATTGCCATATAAAACAAAATCTTATATACATTGGATAATCTAAGTCTGCCGCATATATATACACTATAAACTTAATTTTAAATACATATTTATTACATTTTCTTCAAGTATTTATTTAATATTTTTCAGGTTTGCATCTGATAAACGCATTGGCAAATGTCGATGCCTATGTTGTCCACTTATCTTTTGGGGTCATTTATACTGTACTTTTTATTGAAATAAAATAAAAGGAGTATAATAAATAGCAAATACTTGACAAAATAATAATTTATAGATAATGCTGTTAAACTTTTTCAAATACCACATCAATTGTGTGTGTGCCAAACATCAATTTGCTTATCGCCTTAAACTGGCTTATGCATCAAATTACTTATGGAAGCCTAACAACTTGTTGTCCTGGGTGCAGCTGGGAACTCGATATCTGTCTGATGGCCCACAATTAAATGCCATGCGGCTGGCATGGCGAGCTGCCTCCATGGCTAAACACTTTGCAATCAAAAATGTCACCATTTAATTACGCACACAAAACAGTTTAAGAAACTTGCAGCCGCCAGCTGACAGCAGAAACAGCAACAGTAACAGCAGCAGCAGCGGCAGCAGCAGCAACTGCAATTGCAGCAACAAACGGCAGCCAAAAGCGTTGCACAAATCTCGTCAGAAATTAACATAAATCCAATCACAAAGCCCGCGCGTAGCCGTTGCCAACTTGGCCAACTTGGAAGCCGTAGGACGGCGGCCGTTTAAGCGCTATCCACTACCCCCGCTCCCGCCTTTTTTTTTATACCAATCCAAATATCTGTTGGCCGTCATGTTGCGCTTTCGCCCACGCGACTAATCGCGCAACTGTGCAACGCCAACTGCAGTTACGGTGTCAGAGATTTTTGCGTTTCTGATTGGTTTTTAATACTCTATATAAAGGGTATAGCAATATTGAAATGTAATATGCAACGCATCGAACTACATGAACTTAATAACTCACAAAAATCAAGTTTTTCTGTTAGTTTGTAAACTTTATGAAAATAAATTTAAAAATTTACTTAATTGTGTTGACTTGTGTTACTTGACAATTATTATAATTTACGAATCACATACGGAATCTATTGAAAATAAAGTAAAGAGTTTGTTGGTCAAGGTATTCTCAACTACTACTACTATGTTATATACTTTTATTGCTAAAATTTATTACAAAATTGTTTGAGCTCTCATTTCTTATGAATTCTACTTAATCACACTCGATACAAGACTCAAAACTCTCTCTGTTCTCAATAATTGTAGTTATATGAGATCGATGCAGTGAACTTCTCGACTAATCTCTTTTGATAAATGATTCTAAAAGTATTTCTTACAAACTCTGTACTTAGTCACCTCTCTTAATGGATTGCCTGCCAAAAAGAACTTTTCCGTCAAACTAATTCTTAGCCAATTCATCAAGAAGGGTATTCGCTCTTCAATATGGGCGCTTTAATGTTAATTGTTGCTCTTGGCTTGTCTTATGCCCGGCTGCTGCTGCTGGAGCTGGAGCTGGAGCTGCTGCCTACGGCGCCCTCACATGACAGTTGGTCTGACGTGGACGTTGAATAACTGCCGTTGCAGCCACGAATTCCGCGGCGGAGAAACACTTGCATTTTTATTACGTTTGCGAATTGTCATTTGGACAGCGACTGTTGGTCTCATGAGTGTCCGCATAAATGTTGTTTGCTCTTTGCTGGGCAACAATTCAATTATCCGAAAAATATGCAAATGTCAATGCGGGTCTTAAGTGTTTGCCCAAGGAGTCCGGCGAGAGGGCGGCCGGTGTTTGAGAATTGCACTCGTGACATAGTTCATGGTATCTTGATTTAATTTTTCAATTTTCACAACGAGTTCGCTGCCAAATGAGAGAGGAGCATACGAGCTAAAGACGAAAATTATGCAGCCAGGTTGAGGTTGCAGCATGTTGCCAAGGCGTGCCAGGCGCAACAACAGCCACATCAGCAACTATAGCTACAACTACAGCTACAACTACAACTACAACATCAACACGTTGCACGTAGCAGCATTTCCGTTTCACAATTAACGTTCTACGTGACAAGTGACACCAATTTTACCACCTTTGCTATGTGTTTTATGCCTCAGTTGTTGTTGCTGTTGCTGTTGCTTGTGGCCTGTTGCTGTTGCTGTTGCAAATGCTTTTTGTGGACCACCATCGGGGCAGAGCTGGAGTCGAAGCTCAGGGTTTCTCTCCCATTGGCGTGCAGCAGATGCACGTTCCGCGATTGTCTGCGCAGTTTTGTTTAGGTTAATGGAGATGATTTGTTGCCCTATTCTAATGCAACGTAACAACGACAACGACAACCACAGCGACAACGACAGCGACAGCTAAAACAACTGCGATAGCAACAACGACAACTGCAAGTGCCAAGCAACATGTTGCACCAGCTCTAATAAAAGCGGCCCGCATCCGTAATGAAACATCAGCTGGCGTAGCAGGGGCAGCTGCTAAATGCATATGGAAGCAGTCTAACTTTTGACTCTCACATGTGACTCTTGTGCGCTGGCCTTCGACTTGGCCTCCATTGAGCCGAAGCTTCATTCCTTCCAAGTATTTCTCTATTTTTATGGCCAGTCAGCCAGTTAGCCAGCAAGCCAACCAGCCAAGTGTGGGGCCGCCCGGAGTTAGAGCTGGAGTTGGTTATTTTTTGGGCCGCGTGCCGTTGAAATTATGAAATTGACAAATTGCTGCAACGGCCGCGTGGCCTCTAAATACTCTAAGCTGACCCCCTACAACGCCTGCTCAACTACCGAGACCAACACACATGTGGAGTCCGTCCGTCCATCCGTCCGTCCGTCCGTCCATCCGTCCATCCGGATGTGTCGGGGTTAGCGTGTGGGTCGCCGCCGCTGACAATGAGCTGAGTTATTGCTGCGCAGATGAAAATTGTTTTTCAGTTGCATACTGCAGAGATGTTGCAGAGTCAAGTGGTTGTTATTAATGTTGTTGCAAAGATGCCTCCATTCCCACCACAAAATTCCCAAATGTGCAAGTTCAACTAAAGTTCTAACCATCAATAATGCTTAATGCTCTGACTGTCATTTAATGCTCTGCTCATCTCATTAGACTATAATCAATGTGTCTCTTACATATTAAGTCATTGAACTGATTTAAAGTAATGCAACATGAGCATGTGGATCTATTATTAACTTGTAGCTTCTGTCAGCCACCGCCTGGCTCTTCTCTCTCACATCAGTCTTTATTTATATGTGTTTATAATTGCCGATAAACTGATATTTAATGCGTTGTAATAAGCACTCATGTCGACATTATCAACGTTGGCATAAATAAACTCCTCGCTAAATGAATGATGTTTATCTGCATAGCTCGGCAGTACCCAGAAGCTTATAAAGGTTTTTGCTGCAGCAACTATTGTTGTTGCTTGTTGTTGCCTCTGCCGGATGGCAGCATAATGTGGGCAATAACTTAGAATACAACAGAAAAAAACGCATTTCACTGCTACTTACGTCCAATAAATCTAAGCAGCTGCTCTTTTCAACTCATCGCCATTCAGGGAAAACCCCATGTCCTTCAGATCTATGCGATTGTCATCAGCAATGGCTATATTATAGTTGTTGCTGTCGTTGTTGTTGCATGGCTAGCTTTGTTGAGCTTTCTGGGCAAGAAAAAGGTTTCAAGATGATGCTGCAATTACCACATAGAGACTAGCAACATCTTGGCTATCACATTGATAAAAATAGCCTTGAGTGCCATTCATGTTGTTGCAGCGACTGTCTGATGATGGTGTTGGTGTTGGTGTTGGTGTTGCAGACGAGCTGCGTGTGGGGCAACTCATTAGTGGCATTTGACCTAGCATGCTCTTTCGCATGATTGAATTGGCAACAAGTAAGAGGCAAGCGGCAACAGCGACCCGCTAACAGCAACAAATATCTGCTTGTCAAAATGTTTTCAACAAATTTTTGTTTTTTTTTATTTTGCTTTCCATAGATGCAACACAACAGCAACAGCAACAGCAAGAGCAACAGCAAGAGCAACGGCGTTAAGTGTTACCAGCAGGCAAAATGCAATCTGTTTGCTAGCTGCTACACATGATCGGTACCCCAGAGAAAGGGGGCGGATCGTTTGGCATTTTTGTAATCAACGCTATGCAAATGTCGTAGCATAAATTAACTAGCAATATATGCACTATGTATGCATGTTGCCAGCTGTTGGCCATGTTGCCACGCTGCCACGCTGCCGCCTTGCAGCTGCGGGGCAATAGCAAAAAGCTTGACAACCTTTGCAGAGTATGTTGATTTGACACCTATCCGATCAGCACCATTAGCCGACTGCATAGCGGCACAGCCGCTCCTCCTTGCAGACGTGTGAATTTGCATTGATTATCTGTCGCATGCGATTGCATTTGGCCACTTTTCGCACCACATTTTGTGATTAGCGCTAACTGATTTTTCCTGGCAAATGTTTGCAGCGGCTATTTGGTGTCGATTTGTTGATTTTTTTCAACCGTATTAGTGAATTTGTCGCTGATAAATTAGTGCGATAAGTGAATCGGAAATGGAGTGAACTCAGATAGACATGGCATTCGCAAGCGCTCGAGTGAATGAAATAAATACAAAATAGCTTAAATACGTTAAATAATTTAAACTTAGAGACCAAAAAATAAAGTCAAATAATGCACGCTAAGCTGTTATACTTATGGAGACTAGACAGAAAGTGTGAAATAGTTTTTGTATACCGATTGGTGGCTTAGGAGCTAATTGTTGTAATAAAACAATTGCTGACAAATGAAAAAAATTGATCTCTTCAATTTCATTTGTTTTTTGGCCTCCAACTAACCAACCAACCAACTGAGGCTGGTGGTGTATAAGTGGTAAATTTTTGGTAACTTTGAGTGTGAGCATTTTAATTTTAGATCACCCTGAAGGAAAGGTCTACAGGGTCTACTGTACTGGTGTCTATTAGATTGGCAGATAAGTAATTATGATAGTCTTCTAATCTGTTTAGGTGTCAAGCTCTGTCTTGTGTGATTTCTGTAAAAACTATTGGTAAGCTAGAACCTTTGTGTATGACTTGGTTACAAGCATGCTGTTGTGCGTTTTCTAGTCTATTCAGTAAAATTATAGCATTAATTTGAAGAAACAAGTTTATGTATAAGTACATTGTGTGAGAATGCATTAGAGACTTATCTCTTCGTTTTGATGAAGTAAATAATGGGATGGGTGATATCTTATTCAAAGCAGTTCTGATTTTCAACTCTTACTCGCTTTTGTTGCATTGACTAAATAGAACTAATAAGTATATCCTTTTAAAGCTGCCCAATGCAGAAGAAGAGAGTGAGAGAGAGAGAGAGAAAGAGAGAGAGAGAGATGGAAGCAGAGAGAGAGAGAAAGAAGCAGAGAGAGATAGATGGAAGCTGAGTCAAAGCTACTCGTATTACTAATTAAAATCGTGACAAGATTTTACTACCCGTTTGACCCAGCTCAATTTGAGTTGTAGAAATATCAAGCCAGATAGCAAGAGCTAATATCTTAATTATAAACCATTTCGAATTTATAGCCAACTATTCAATGCTCTGTACACAGTAGCATTGATATATTAAAGTTAGTAGTTGAAATTAAGCAACGAACTTCAAGTCAGAGAATAGGATATACTATATCAAGCAATTTATCAAATCTATTTCTGATATTAATGAATAATGAAGTCCTAGAGAGGTTTCCTTTATAAATCTATAGGAAATATATATATCTACGCTTCTCAAACTCTTGCTTCAATATACGATCTGCACGCTCTGGAGCCAATGAACTTTTTATCAAAAAAAAAAAAGGTATAGAGTATTGAAAACTCCGAGTATTTTACAATTTGGGTCGTTTACATCGTGACGCAGCTAAGTTTATAGCAACAAAAAAATATCTGATGCAGAAACAAAATCACACAAAATTTACAAAATGTTGAGGTAAAAATAAAATAAGTTAAAAACGAAGCAGAAATCGAAATAAAAAATTAATTTCGTTTGCTGCTGTTGACCTTTTACAGAAAATGCATTAAACTAAACACTCATAATTTATGCATGCCATAAAAAAAAACTTATTTAATAAATTTTTATATCGAATAAGCGAAAAGTTGTTGTTATTGTTGTCATAAGCAATAAACATAAACCAAGGTAATGGACCCAGTTCTGACCACTTCGCCCGTCCCGCGACTCTGCCCATGCAGCCGATCCATGGTGGAGACAGCACAGAAGCCAATCGAATGACAAGGCAGCTCAGCTCATAGCCCCCAGATATGGAATCGGTTTTTCGGCAGCTCCAGCTCAATCGTCAACTCATTGAGATATTGATCTCGCTCTCTAAGGTTGCCATGAAGCTCAGATATTGCCTCTGTCCGGGCTTGAGCTTTGGCACTGGGTCTCTCGCTCTGATCTTCCAGCCGCTGGGGCCGATTGTGAACTATTGTTATTTCACGAACTGTGACACGTTGCCTTTTTTTTTGTTTTTTTTTTTTTATTTTGTGTATTATTTTTGCTAGTTTAGCTACTCCATTTTTTGTTGTTGACGTTCTGTTGTTATTTATTTCTTTATTGTACAATGAGTAAATAAAAATTTCCAGCTACTGCAACTACATTTTGTTGTTTTTGTTTTTGTCTTTAGTATTGCTGTTGTTGTTGTTGCTGTTGCTGTTGTTGTAGCTGGTATCCACCCTCGACCTTTTGTGGCAGTGGTAACCCGGCTAAATGTTTAGCTGCGATTTATCATTATCGTGACTTGTGATCTCGTCGCCGTTTGATTTTTTCGCTCTCCATTTGGCTGCAGTTTTAGCCTTTTTTGGCCAGCTTTGTTTTTCATTGTTGTTGTTCTTTTTATGTATTTTGTTGCTGCTGTTTTTTTGTTTTTTTTTTTTCTTTCAAAGTATTTTAAGTTTTGCTATTTCGTAAATTAACATGTTTTTTGCTTTGAGTGACATTTGTAGGTGTATAAAGTGGCACAAATGAAGTGAAGTGTTCAACAAATATGGCCTGGAGATCGGATAGCAGTTGCTTTAAATGTTCCCAAAACCAGCTTTGGGCTGTGGTTGCTACCAAAAAGCTTATGGGGGAGCGCCAGTTGCAACTTGTTGCTAATTTGGGCTTGGGTCTTAAAAGGGGAAGGTTGCAGCTTGTCAGAGCTCGTAAGAGACTAAATCTATAAGCAAATGAATAACCATGTTTTTCATTTACTAAAGTATGCCAGCTAAATTCAGAAGCTCGTCAAGCTGAAAGGTTAGACTCGCAGTCGAATGAAGCGTTTGCCTGCCAGCTACAGTTTCTGCTGTTGCTGCTGCTGCTGCTGCTGCAGAGATTCTTTGCTACTGTAAAATCACTTCTGGCAATGGCAATTTCCGCAAATTAAAGAGCAATCTCAATCATTCTCCATATCTGTGCTTAGCTCACGTTGACTTCTTTTCAATCATTAAACACAGCAATTACCTCAAGGATACTCTCGGTGGCTCACAGATCTTTCAGCCTGCATATCACACCACAGGAATGCATCCGAGCTTAGCCCACAGATGCCCGTTCAAGATGCCCAAGGAGCCCAGCCATACAATTAAGTAACTATGGCGAGGTAATGCGCGTCTAACTAGAAATAAATAAACAAGGCGCCCAGTTTGCCAGCCGGCTAGGTAGTTGGCTAGGTAGCATGCAGCACGGTGGCAGGCACAATTCCTCAGGCTTTCTCAATCAGGGCGACTACCGGAATGCGTGCGCTGCTCTATGCCAAGGGTTGGGGGCTTCTCGGTTCGAAATTGTGCTGCATAATGATAGGCCAGTCGGGACGGCGTTGGCCCGCGCTGCGCCGCGCTTACTCAATTACCTTTGACTAAATTATGGCCAATTGTTGCACTGAACATGTGTTGCATAATTACGGGCTGTGCGGCAGCCAGGTACGCGCGAGCGTCCCGGCCACGTTTCTTGGCTGCAAGCACAAATTTGATTACTACTTATAGATTAGATTTTGATTTTGATTTCGTTTCACGGACCATGGACTACGGACCCAGTCCCGAGCCTGGCGGCCTTCACTAAATGTGTTGCAAACCTGGCCACGTTGACAGGTTAATGTGTGCCTGAGGGCGGGCTGCACTTGATTAGCTAAGTTGTGGCTCAAGGCGTTAACACTAGACAAACTCAAATCAATTTTCGGTTGCCAGAAATCGACTCGCTGCTCCATGGCAGCTCCCCCTCCCCATTGCTGGCTATTGTTGTTACAATGTATTGCTGTGCTCTTTGCTGGGCAATTAGCGTGGCAACATTTACGAGTGCAGACAAATTACCGGGCAACATGTTGCAATTAAAATAACGGCACGCCAACTTTCGCCGCATTTCCAGCCACACAAAAATGTTGCGCGCGTGCGCAGCAGCCGCAGCCAAAGCCATGTTGCTGATGTAGCTGTTGCTCTGATTGTTGCTGTTGCTGTTGCTGTTGCTCTTGCAGGCCAAGTTAAGTGTGCTACTTTATGGCGTAAAACACTTAGACAAACCTTCTGCATACACTCACACACACAAACACATTCAATTTGTTTGCATTTTAATTGTCGTTTGTCGTAAGTGCCAAAAAGAAAAATTGCTAACAACTCGTCGTCGATTGTCGCTGCAGCACCAGCACCAACAACAGCAACAACAACAGCAACAGCAACAGTTTACGGATTTATCCTACGCATTTTGCGCTGTTCACAGCTTTGTCAGAGGGTGTGTTAAACATAATTTTATGGCTTAGTTTACGCGTCTCGGCACCTTTTCTCTTCAGCTTTTCATTTTTTTTGGAGTTGCTGCGAGAGTTGTATTGACTCTTTATGGCTATTAACGCAAGCCACAATTCGCTGTTGTGTTGCTTTTTGGTTACCTTAGCAATACTTGTTATTGCAGTCATTGTTGCCGTTGTTGTGTAGGCGAGCTTAACTAAATGCTTTTGTGATAACCATGAGTTAAAAGTCAAATGACAAAGCGCATAAGATATCACGCAAGACAGCACCAAGGCATTACTACAAAGAAAATGGATTTAAATATTAAAATAATATATAAGAAAGGTTTTTAATGTCAATGCTAATAGCAAACAACTTGAATTTAAAGTCCACATAAATATTTTACTTTTATTAGTTAAATTAAGTTTCAAATTTCCTTTATGTAAACTTGACTTTATGCAGTTTTAAGGTATATCATATAAGGGAACCACTTTAGTTATTGCATATACAATAAATATTTACTTTGACATATCGACGACTTTATACTCTTTAACTAAGAACACTATTATATATAGTACTGTATAGATGCATTATTTGCTGAAAGTTCTTTCGAATTGATTTTTAGTGTTCGATTGCCATAGGACGGCAAGAGTTCACGAGGCCATACCATGAGCATTGATCAGCTCATCTGATAGACACACTTTAAATGGTTTTAATCAATCCAAAGACCCCATTATGTGCCTAAAATAATATTTGAGAGCAATATAGACATAAAAAGCTTCAGTTGATTCTTAGCATGGAATGGCTAAGTCACCAGGCTTTATGTAATACTATGTTTTGTTGCTTGTGGAAAAACTGTTAGAAATAATATTCTATCTAATGGAGACTTAATATTGCTCTATAGCTAATTAGAATAATAGCACACATTCATGCAAAAAAATATGTTTCCACGTTACAACAGCATCGGGTCAGAAAGTCCCAGCGAGCCCTAAATATCAATTTTAATCACTTTTAAGAACTTAAACCAAATGAGATAAAAAAGTCCGTAGTAATTGCGAAACTCTTAAATATAGCATTTGGTCATTCAATTCTGTCTGTAGATCTATTGTAATTTCATTTCAATCCGTCCAATACTGCCATATATATAGTTATATGTAGGTGTCATGAATGCTTTAGAGTTGAGAGACTTATGTGCATTAGGCATATATGTATGAGGTAAACGGACAAAGAGATATGGCTATAAATATTCGGTTTTTGATCAATTGTTGACGTAGAAGAAGTCACATTGTGTGACAAAAATATAATATCCTCTTTTAGGCTATATCAAGGCCACATCAAAATGGCAGCAACTTGTTGGCAATTAATCAACAAAGCCGGCGGCGTTAGGATCGTTTGTATATGTGGCCAAGTGCAACAGCCCATAAACATAAACATAAACATAAACAGCAAACAGCAAACATTTCAAAAGGCAGACAGTTGATATTTGGATGAACTTGCTGTTGAGATATTTGTATTTGCTTATCGAAAGGAACAAGTGCAATCAGTCGAATGGCTGGCAGCTTGTTAGATGTTGCTGTTGCCGTTGATGATGTTGCCGATGTTGCTGATGTTGCGCATGCTGTTGTTGCCTGTTATGCAAGCGGCAAAATGTCAGTCACTTGGCAACATGCGACTTGCCAATGAATGTCAAACATATTGGACCATTGCAAATGTCAGCAATTGACAGCTAAAGCACACACACACACACACAGACACACAGACACACGCACACTCATGTATTGGTGTTGCACTTGTTAATGCCGTGTTGCCGACAACATGTTGCTGCTGGTACCCTGATTGGCCTGGCAAGCGACAAATTAGGCGCACAATCGCTTGACTTTTACCGCAGCAATGTTTATGGCCCATTAACTTGGCTTGCGCAAAGTTCACGCTGGTCGGCCAGCTAGTCAGCCAACGCCTTTAAGCATACGAGCGAGCATTCACCTACTCATTGATTAAGCAATCTTTTCGTCTTTTTGGTCAGCAGCCACAATTTTATGATAGCCAATTAATTTTAAATGCACATGCTTGTCTATGCCAGCAACATCGAGGCGATACGATACGCCCAGCAACAGCAACTGCTTAAGGGTCAGCAATTTTTTTATTAACCCCGGTCACGCCAATATTTTGTCCATCGGCTTGCCGATAAACCCATTATCACTGACCACTGACCACTGACCAGTGACCACTGACCACTGACCACTGACCAAGTATCGATAACTTTCTCAATTACAATTGCAATGCTTAAGCCCGATGCTGTGACCCATTTGACCAAATCTCTGGTATTAGTTGAGCCGCAAAAATTTCTGAGCCTAACTGTCTCCTCCACTCCCTCGATTTGATCGATTGCGAATTATTGTCTTTGGCACCGTCTGCTGGTTGCAGCCATATAATTTCTGTTGCCCCAAAAAGTCAATTGATATAGACAAGAAATGTTAGTATTTTCGTATGCTCAGCTTGAGTTTGAGCTTCCAGCTATGAGCTCCAGCTCTGATGGAGCTCATAGCTGATGGCAGATGGTTCGGTCGAGAGTTCGATCTTTGGCTATTTGAAGGCATTTGGGCTGGATAGCTAAACTGCCCAAAGACAAACCACAACTCGGAGTATGTCCATGACTGCGGCTATGACTAAGTGAACTGTGTGATAAAGTTGTAGACGTTTTGGCAAATTGATTTTACGGCCACAGTTTCAATTCTGACTGCGAAATAACTCAACTGTTGCTTAGGGGCATACTTAGACTTTAAACTGATCGTTGGCCAAAGATTGTTCGGCGAGTGCTGGGAGCGGCGGAGGGTGGTCTCTATGATGTGGCGATAAGTAACTGGTAGATGATTGTTATTTTAATGTTATGGTCAGGCTTTGTGTTGTGCTGCACACAAAGAGGGTGTCGAATTGTGTGGGCGTTACTAACGGATTGACAAGAACGAAGAAGGAGCGATAGAGAAATTAGCTTTTAAACGCAAGCCGATTGAAAGTGGAGCACTCAAATATGAAGGAGAATGCAAATCGTATATCTTAGTCGAGTATTCAATCATAAATTATAGCCATATCGTGATAGCTCAGAAAAAGCCCCTTTCACGCCAATACAACTTGACTCCACCCAGCACTGGCCGCAACAGACATTCAATCTGAAATCTTCTAACCTTGCGCTGATTTCCTAACAGCAACAGCAACAGCAACAGCTACAACACTATGACTTAAACAATTGAGTGCATTATTCGCGGCACAACAAATTATAAATTAAGTACTAATTATATAAAATGCAACAACAATAAAATCAACTCGACAGCTAAGGCAAAGCAAATCAAACAAAGCCGCCTCCAAAAATAAAACAGAATAGAACAAAAAAGGAAAAAAAAAATGAAAATCGAAAACAAAAACAGTGAGAGAACGTGTGCGGATTGTGGCCACGTCCACTTAATGTTAGCTGCGTGGGCGTTACGCTAATGATCAAAACTTTTGCATATTGCAATGCTTGGATGGAAGGTTTGATAGTTGTTGTTGTTGCTACTGCTGCTATTGCAATTGTTGCGGTCGCAGTTGTTGTTGCGTCTTGAATGGGTGATAAATTATTTCCCGCCATTTGCATAAATGCTTTGAATGCATTAATTGAAGTCCAAAGGCACACAAGCTTGCAACGCCCTCGACACGCCTCCCCCACACCCCGATTGGCCTTTTGCCATTCGCCGTTGCGTGCTGCAGTTGTCGATCTAATCAATTGCAGTTTATTGTTGGCCAGGCCCATAGAGAACCCATAGAGCGGCCCATTAACCATGTGAGCGCAGCACTTGTATGCCATATATGCACTCTGTATCTAGATATATCTATGTATTTCTATCTGCGTATCTGTATCTCAATATATTCGCCTCTTTAAGTGGCTGCCGCCTAATTGTTCATAAAAGTCAACAGTCAATAGCTCTTTATGTTTGCCTTTGAAATTTATATTTATTTATCGTTATTTCCAAACACAATGGATATCGTATATTGTTGTTGCAGCTATTGCTGTTGCTGTTGCTATTGCTGTTGCTGGTTTTTGTAGATTTGTGAAGCTTCATAATTTTGCAAGACATTTGCTTAGCAGTAGCCATTGGCTGACTGAGCTGCTGATTTGAATTCAAGGTCTGCCATTCTTTACAATTAGTCCCAGAATTTATGAGCGATTTCAATTTTAAATTGTTTGCAATCGTAGCCGTTGTTGTTGTCGCTGTTGTTGGCTAACTAGTTTCAAACATTGTTGCAGTAGTCAGATCACTGGCAACGGCCAAAATCAAGCACGCTAATCTTCAAACAAATTGTTAAATACCCCATAAAAATACCTACTAAAAACATATATATAAATCAATATTATATATCAACTTTTTAAATTTTTTTTCTTGACATGACTATCGGTTCTCGGTTGTGGGGCATATTTGTTTGTATTTAATATGATTTCATATATGAGATGAGGAAACTGTTATCCAACATTTTGATATATACATAAATACAAATAGATCAATTTGAAAATAAATATATTAATACTCACCAAAATGATCTTTGCTTTCGATTTCGTTGTTGCCAATACAAAAAATATTTAGTATCACGTCAACTATTTGATTTGTCAAAAGCAATAGTTTAATATAATTAAATAACTATAGCATTTGGTAATCGTCTGGTTAGATTAGAACAAACAGCCCCTCACCTAGGAGACAATTATGTGGTCAAACTGTCAATTGCTCGATGGGCGATAAGCACCACCAGAACTTGGATATAATTGTAAGCCTTGTGACTCTGCTGGGCTGGTCTTATTGACACTGGAGTAGATAAGAATCAGTCAAAACCATTAAAACTGAACCCGCTTCTTAGAAATGGGTCCAGTGTCCCTTGGACTTTCAGAGCGCTTTGACTGTTGGAGAAACATCAAATATGTTGTTTGACTTCTATTCAGCTTTTGTAACAAGGAGTCTGCTTCTAATGATACTTCTTTTTCAATCCTGTGGACAATATGCTGTGCATTCTGAGACAAGCCACTCTGAAGTGGCTCTAGTTTTGCAACAACTCAACTCTGCATACGGAATAGGACTTAACATCTTTATTAACAAGGAGAATGCTGACGAGGATGCATTGGAGTTACAGCTGAACACACCCAAAATGCAAATTCAGTTATCGAATAAGAGCTTAACTGACTTTCGTATTCTTGGAAGATTTACTGAAAGAGCGCTAATCGTAGTTTATATACAGGCCTATCCTCTCGACGCTCTAGTTACTGACTTCTTGCCACGCCTCTTGTGGCAGCTACATGAACTTCACATTGCTTTTATAACTAAGGAAGAGCCCAGCAGCTGGCAAAATGATCTCTACAGCTACTGCTTTCAAAAGGGTTTCATCAATGTGCTACTCATGCATCAAGTCCAACAGGAAATACGGCTTTATAGTTACAATCCATATCCTACAATTCGAGAATCGCGATTGCCGCTACTTGCGGATTACCTCAATAGGTGGCGCCAACTATTGAATTTTCAACAATATCCGATTCGGACAATTTTATTCTCGATTGAGCCCCGTATTTTTCAATACGTAAATCGAAAAGGTCATCATGTGCACGCTGGTTATATGTACAGTGCGCTTAAGGAGTTCACGCACAGGCACAATTCTACGATTCAAATAGTACAGGAAGTCAAAAATGAACATTTGTACAGAACTGCTATATCTTTATTGGCAAGCCATGGCATGGATCTTATTTGCTATCCCAAAGATCCCCAGTTGAACCAAACCTATACTGCACCTCTCCGTCTGATTCCATTTCGTATAGCAGTGCCCCATGCCCAGCCAATTCCGAGATATTTGTACTTTGCTCGCCCTTTCACCTGGACTCTGTGGCTAGCAGTGATGGGCACTATTGGATACGGAATGCTGATGCTTTATGTTAGTCATAGGAAAAGAGGTTCCGAAATTGGCAAACACTTTCTGAGCAGCTGGTGCAACTTGCTGTTTATATCGCAGCCAGGGATCAGTTTTGCCAACTGGCAACAGGTTGTGATCCATTTCATAATGCTCCTGAGTGGATTTATACTGACGAATTTCTATCTGGCATTGCTGTCAAGTATGCTAACCTCCGGTCTGTTTGAGCCTGACTACAATACCTTACAGGACCTGACACGTTCTCCCTATCCATTGCTACTAGAAAACTACTATGCTGATTATGTCAAACAGTCAGTTTTCTTGCCAGAAATCGTCAGACACCGCGTTATCTTGGTTGAACCGGAGGTCGTGGATAGCACACGCATCTCTCTGAACACAAGCTATATGTATTGTGGCTATGATGACCGCATGGATGGTATTCTCTTTCAACAGCACCTGCTGAAAGTGCCCCTCTTCAAGCTGACATCGCAGAGTCTTATGGATGGGTTCATGTCCTTTCCAGTGGTCAACGGCTTGCCCTACTTAAATATGCTGAATGCCTATCTGAGACGGATATTTGAGTGCGGCATATTAACAAAGATGATGAGCGATGCCTGGCTCGAGACAATCGAGGGTGGCATAACGAAGTTTATTACAGGTGACAGGATTGAACACAAACCATTTGATTTGAAATTCTATTACTATGCGTTTGCATTGTGGTGTGCGGGCTTGGTATTGGCCTCACTCTGCTTCCTCCTAGAGCTCCTGAGGCGTCACATGACTCATCAATTTCAATTGTAATGCTAATTATCCATTTAATATATATAAATAAATTGCGGTCCTAATAACAGGGCCTACGTTCAGCTATAGCTATAAAAGCAGTTCACCGTGTCTCTGTGGCCTACAGAACTCCAATGGACTTGCTATACTTGAACACGCTGCAGAATCTGTCGTTGGTGCCGGGCAACTTTGTCAGCCAGTGCATTGACCAGCTCAATGTTTTATACAAAATGGAACTGAATGTGTACGTTGAGTTCGGTAATAAGTCAGTTTTCGATGATCTCTTGCCAGCTAGAGAACATGTTCTGCCAACACTGCGGGTAAGCAATGCGACGCTGCAGCTCGTCCTTAGTGGCAACTATAGTGAACGTGCCTTGACCATCATCTATCTCGAGGATGCGCATGCCGACAGCATGTTCAGTTACCTCACATCTTGGCTGTGGCGTGCCCAGCAGCTGCAGGTATTCATCGTCTATCCGGAGGCAACACCTGGTAAATTGTTTCAGCTCTTTGCCCATTGCTGGCGTCAGGGCATGGTGCACATTCTGGTGGCGTTGCCGCATACTCAGGAGCTGTACAGCTATATGCCATATCCAAAACTTAGCCTGCTAGTCATGCAAGATACGCTGCAATACTTTCATCGAACTCGCGGCTTGCTCTGGGACTTTCATGGCTTTCAGATAACTTGCGGCATACTGCCCAGCAGCGCACCAAGGGCCTTTCTCTTTAAAGATCAGCAAAACCGTATTGTGTATGCCGGCTATATGCTACGTATGGCACTGGACTTCATCAAACACTATAAGGGCAGCATACGAACACACATGCTGGAGACTTTGAAAGAAGCTAATCAAGCACTTAGCAGTCGTCGCGTCGACTTTCTGCCATATCTGCTAGCCGAAACTCCGAATTTCACGAGCAGCGTTGTTCTCTGGTATGAGAACAGCTATTTGATGGCTCCATCAGCCAGACTGCTGCCCAGGTATATGTATCTCCTGAAACCCTACAGTTGGTGCACTTGGATAGCATGCCTGGCCATGTTGGCCTACTGCAGTGGGGCACTGTTTCTGCTTTCTCAAGGACGTCTAAATTTGAGTGATGCCTTTTTGCAAATTCTGCGACTATTGCTTTTCATATCGCCTGGTAGAGAACTAGCTGCTCCTCCAAGGCCTCGTCGCTTGTTGGTCTACATTATGATGATAATAACTGGCCTTATGCTGACCAATCTTTACCTAGCGCAGCTCTCCAGCAATTTGGCGGCGGGCCTTTATGAAAAGCAGCTGAACAACTTCGACGACTTGGAGGGAACGGATTTCAAACTGCCCCAAGAGGAAGTCGAATATAACTTTTTGCACAACCTGCCCGACCTGCATCCGCAACTGGCCAAACGCCTCGTAGTCACACCGGAGCAGCTGGTGGACAGATACCGACTCGAGCTGAACGTCAGCATGGTGCACAATGGCTTTGCGGATAGCATTGAGTTTGCTTTGTACCAGCAAAAGTTCTTACGCGTTCCACTATTCCACAAGCTGCCGCAGATCATCTACCAGCAGCCCTTCTTCATGCCCGCGGCCTATGGGCGACCCTACCTCAAGATCTTCAATTGGTATGTGCGGCGAATGTTCGAAGGTGGAATCTTGCTGAAGATGAAAAGCGATGGCTTTATCAATGGGATCCAGAGCGGACGTTTGCGATTTGTGAACCGTGCCAGATACCAGGAGGTGAATTCCAATGATCTAGAGTACTATTATGCGGCAGCTGCTGTTTGGTTGATTGGCATGTTGCTGGCCTCTATGTGCTTTATCTTTGAGCGCTGGAGAAGCTAAGTTAAGGGTAGGGAAAAGGAAAAACAGATTTGAAGAGCTTTGGAATTCTCGTTTGCACACTTAATTGTTGCGATTTGCTCTCTTTATTATGTCAATCAAATTTATATTTGAAAATAAATAGTAGCTCTTTCGTGTCTAACTTCCTATAAGTCTATTTAGTCTCTTCCCCACGTTGAACCGATCCTCGAACTGCAACATAATATTGCAAATGCCTCATTTGCATTACCACCGGGCACACTTGTTGTCTTGGCTTTGACACCGGGCGGGCTGGCAATCACAAATTTCCAACTACCAACTTCCAACTTGAAACTGCCAACTGCGGGCGCTGAAGGTGTCTTCGGTTATTGGCAAACATTAATTATTTACTCGCGCGCGGCTCTCGACTGGGTTAACTTCTGTGTGTGCGCTGTGTTTGTTTTTGCTTTTGTGTTGCATTTGCTGGGGCTTTGTTTATGTTGCTTGTTGTTTTTGTGAAAGGCTCGGGGAAGTGATTCAAATGTTTATTTGGTGGTGTATCTTTGATTGCAGACTGGCTGCACAACACAGACACACACACACAGAGACAGACCACAGGCCACAAACTTTGCGCAATGAATGTGCCCAGGCTCGGTCAGGCTATTCAGGTATCTCATTCGCTTGGTCTCTGTCTCTTCAAGACTTTGCTATTTATTTTTGGCCGAAATTGCACATTTTCCCATGCTGCTGTCGTAGCTGCTGTTAGCTATTGATGTTAGCTGTTAACTGTTTGTTGGTGTTGTTGCTGTTGTTGTTGTTGCTGTTGTTGTTGTTGTCGTTGCCGCGTAGCGTCTAATCAAGGAGCGGAGTCAGCGCAGCAACTGCCTTAGCCTCTATTCTCTAGCCTCTGTCGCAGCCTGCTTGCCCGGCCGGGCTGTGCCGTGGCCGCCCGCTGCCATTTAGACCCCGAGGCAGCCAAAACGATGAATATTGATTTAATTGAAAGTCATTGAGGCACACGTACTCATAGACACATAGACACAGAGACATAGACAGAGGCAGAGACACATGCGGCGTGCCGTTTTCCATTTGGCGTGGCTCCAACTCCAAAGGCGACGCTTCAACTCCAACGCCGATATCTCGCTGCGGGCCCTCCCACATGCCGCCAACATCATCCACATCCACAGCTACAGCCACAGCCACAGCTACAGCCACGTCCACATTCATGCACAACGCCCAAACATTTGTTGCTGGCACATTGACACAGTTTCTATGCAGCGGGCAGATGTGCCGCCCATTGCCTCCGCACCGCGTCTCCGGCTATGCCACCATGTTGCAAGTTTGTCGACATGTTTTTCCTTTGCTTGGCGACGCTGCTGCCAAATGTCAAGAGGTTAATACGTGAATTAACAGCAAATTTCTTTGACTTGTGTGTGCCTGCATGTTTGTTGTTGTTGTTGTTGTTGTTGCTTATTGTTGTTGTTGTTCTTGTTTCTGTTGTTGCTGTTGTTTTTGCTGTTCGTGCAGCTGCTGGCGCTTTCATTGGAATGCGGGCGTTGCTCAGTTTGTCTTTTTTTCTGTTTTACAGCCAAAGCAGTCGAAAATGCATTAGGCTGGCCCAACCGCACCAACATGTGGTCGATTATCTTAAGCGATAGATCAGACTGTGTTTCTAAAGATATTACATTAACATTTTTGAAGCTTTTAGTATGCCTAAGCATTCGTTTATAAATCAAACGGAATTTCTCTAAGTTGAATACTTTGCATTTCTGATTAGCACAAGAAAACAATATATCTGATATTTGTATATTAGGAAATAGTTTCGGGTGTTACTTAAAATGTGATATAGTAAAATAAAAACGTGAGCTAAATTACTCTATTCTATATTAATACTTGTATTATGTAAGTTCATATTAGCTATTGATTGCAATTACATAATTAATGTAACTAAGGAAATCAGACATCCCTTCATTAACAAGTCTAAAGTGTCAGTTTTATGTCCGTTCTCTTGAGCTAAACACTAATTATGTTAAACTTGACATTTATCCATGATGTGAATACTTGTTAACATATGCTGTTAATTTCCTAGTTGATTCGAGCAGTTTTAACATTTGTTCTAATGTTAAAATACAGATATTGTTCAATGCTTTTGTATAACAGCTTTAACTAGCGTTGTCCTTGCTGCATAGCCGAGTCATGAACCGTGCATCCTTGAGAGCTGCACATTTTAGCCGTCAGATGGCGTGATTCCTGAAAGTCAACAAAGAACCTTGTATATAAAAGAAATAAATTAAGATATTAAGTCAAATTTAATAAAATCCCCTTAAATATAGCAAGACGTTTGGTCTATTGTACTTAATTAATTGTATTGTTAAGATGCTAAACTAAAAAAAAAAATGTCTAACTTGATAGAATATAAGATACCATGTAAACTAAGTCAAACTAATCTTTTTACAGATAAACTCTTATTTGCATATATACAATTATTGTACAGAATCGTGCCTATAGCTCATATTTATAATAGACTTTAAGTTTACCATATCTTTACAAGGATACTCCTTCTTATACCTAGCGATGAAGGGACATAGCTCAGTCGACACCGGCCGTAATCTTAATTAAGAATATACAAATTCTCGACTTTGATATATCTATTTCATAAATAAATTTAAAAATAAAAACCTTATAGCCCATTTTAACACGTAAGACTTAATTTTCAATTACACATTCCATGCGGCACGCTCGCTCGTTCGCTTGGGTCGCTAACCCACATAGATTACCAAAGTGCGATTAAACAATTACAAATATAAAAAAATACATACAAAATAGAGTCGTACGTCTATGCAAATTTCTGTGCGCAGTTGGCAGCAAGTGCATAAAATTTATTAAATATTTATTTTTTGACTATCAATGTAGAGGGTATAATAGCTGTCTCACTGTATCTGGCACTGAAGACAGTTCAATTGACTGAATTCGAACAGAATTGTATTTATTTTGAACGTTTATAACCAGAACATCAATATGTCAGTATCCAGTAAGTATGTATTTAGTTTCTCATTGAAGAAACTATTCTTTATATATTAGACATGCTGCAGAACCTAGAATAGAAATGATTCATCTTTAGGAGTAATTTACCTTCTGTATTCCAAAGCTGCCATTCAATTAGAGGATAGAGGAAAAGGATATTTCGATGTTAGTTATGCCATCTAGATGCTGGGTAGAGGGTAACTGCTAGTCAGGCAGTATGGACTGCTGTAATCTAACTTGTTTAACTCAGTTTTCAGTTGTGGCGCTAGATCCAAGCGCGCTGGACCGACCACGCCAATGGAGACAATCGCAAATAGATCAAAGAGAGCAAAGCCTACGGAGCAACAGAGGCTGCCCACTGGGAAGTGAACAAGTGGACAACTGAAACTGGCACTAGATATGGCACTGGGTTTTGCACTCGGTCTGGCACTCTGGGTCTGGTTTCTGCGTGGGTCTGAGAGTGTTCGTACGGGTCGGTATGTCTGGCGATAGTGCAAAAATGCAATTGAATTCATTAACATTGCACGTGATAATATCGCTCTACTTCTATTTGTATGATATTACTATATACATATCAATTTTAGCTATCAATAGTAATATTTTATACCCTGTCGAAAAGTATAACAATTTAATCGAAAGACAATTGAGATTTTATAATATATTCGAAAATTACAAAATATTTTTTAAATAAAAGTGAATTAATCTAGAATTTATATATGTTTAATTTGTATTTAGATCAGGGCATTCGATACCCATATGATTATCATAAAACAGTTTGTTGGAATTCTCATGTAAATTATGTTGTTGCTTCAATAAAATGCATTTTCATTGCCGTACTTTAGACTTAATCTTTGTTTTGTGCGAAAAGTGGTTCGATCGCGATAAGTCGACCAGGCAATAATACCAATACAAATACCAACAGCAGCAGCAGCAGCAACAAAGCAAACATTTTTGATCGAGTTTTGCATTTTAATTGATTCTTAATGGAAAACTTCTCTTATCATGATTGCGAATTTATGAAATGTTAATTATAAATTGCATATTTAGATTTGTGCAAGTGCAGCCCCGTAATATGAGCTCATATTTTTGAAAGTTGTCAAATTGTGAGTTATCGCCCGTCGCAATTGGCTGCTAATTGAACAGTTTCGGATATCGCATTCAGCCGGCAGGTGGTCGTAGCTCATTCCAAGGCATTACCAAATCCCCTGACGTATTGCAATTGCGATCTGAGTGGATAGTTCGACCAAATCAACCTCATATTTTTTCACATTTTTTGGTACTACTAAGCGAATGATATATACTTAGCATTAATCTTAGTTAAATATATCGGACAGTAACATTATTGTGACTATTTTACTCGTTCATAAAGCAAAGAGAGTATATTGACCTTGTATACTATTTCAGTTAATAGATTGAGACTTACAAAGTGGTATATAGCCATTGTAAATAATTAATTTATGATGAGGTCGAAGCTTCAGGGAAAAACTCAATGTTTCATACTTTTCCAGCTGGAGCCAGATGTAGATGAAGATCCATAACATAAAAGTCCTGAATTACCATATATTACCTCAGCACTATATATGTTCTCTTTCTCCATAATACCATTCCGAGCAGCTGAAATCTTTGTGGCAACTTTTCCCATTACAAGTTTTTTTATGTTTGCCAAGAATTTTTCATTAGCATGATCGCAATAAATTTAATTATATGGCTCATATAAATGCCAGCTGTTGTTAGTTTGCAGCGGAAAGCACTCCACTTGACTAAATTAAATATCATAATTTTGCTTTATAACATTTTAATGCACTTGGCTGAGATATATATATTTTAAGTTGTCTATTTTATTAATGTGTCGTGCTTTGGCGCCTCCTCCCGAGACAACTGTTCCACATGCAGCATTTGTTTCGCTGCATGTTTGTCCATGCGTTGCAGCAGCTGTTGTTGTTGTTGATGTTGTTGTTGTTGCTGTTGTTGTTGTTGTTGTTGTTGTTGTGTAGCTGCTTTGACGCCATAGTTGCTGTGCGACAGCCGCAAAGTCGGCGACAGCAACAAACAAAATGAATTTTCATATTTTCTTATTGTACAAAAAAATGTTTTTATACCCTTTGCCCATTCGAAATGAGTCAATCAGGGTATATTGGTTCTTTCAGTATAGATGTTAGTGGCAAATGCATGAATATAAAGTATAAAGTATAAAGTATGTAGTCAGCTGTAGATTGAGTTTATGCTTATTATGTTAGTTTCTGTTAGTTTTCAATCAATTGATACAAATGCGTGCAAAAGCAGTCAGAATCAATCTTTTCTGGTTCTCAAAAGGTCTCATTTTCAGCCTGTGTCTTTGCTCTTTGAAATTGAGCAGAATCATATCATTCTGTATTGTCTTTCAAAACCTTTAAGAGAAACTCAAAAATTTACATTTTAAGCTTTACATAAGCCCCAATGTTAACAAGAGTATTAATGGTTCGGCGCAACAGAATTTATTTAGATTTTTTTGCGTTATGCCGCCTGCCTAAGAGACCGAGACTTCATTTAATATACTCCATCTCTCAGGACACTGGACGAGCTTGGGCGAGAGACGTAGACGGGGAGTTCGACTGCCACTGTGACTGTGTTTACTACGAGAGAGAGTTGCAATCGCAGACCATGCCCAGAAGCAACGGCGCATCCTTTTGGTCTGTGAAATCCGTTTTTGTCTCCAGCGCGTTGAATCTTGTTTTTGGCCGTTAATATTAAAATGCATGCAAAAATGCAAGCGTGGTAGGTAGGTGAGAATTTGAATGGGGCAGGGAACTACATGTGAGACTGGCTGGGTGGCTTGGTGGCTGGGTGTGTAGCCGCTATAAGGAATTATGATACGTTTAATTACCAAGCATCCGAATGACGTGCAGCACGTGACTTGCAGACAGCGATTGCCCCCCACCCCCACAGGCCGTGCCACATTTTAGCTCGTTCATTAACAGCTGTCAGCTTTTGGCAGCACTTAGCTCCGCGTCGTGGTTCACGGCATTCCCGACGCTGCTGACGCGTTTTACAATTTGCACCTTTTTAATTAACGTGATTGCAGCGCTACTATCACACACACACACACACACACATGCTACTGCACACACACAAGCAAACACATACAGTGTTGAATGTTGATCTATGTATTACGTGCTGAATGCATCTCTCAACGCGGTCCATGGGGGGAGTGGAGGAGTGGGTTAGAGATTGGTTTGGTTAGGTTTTGGGGGCACAGCTACCTGCGCGCTTGGAGTCGTCTCTGTGTCTCAAGTGTGCACTTGCATCAGCCTCGACAGCATCGCCCAAAAATCTACCTGACATCAGGCAGCAGTAGCAGCGGTAGCAGCAGCCCCAGCTCCAACTCCAGGCGAAACAGAAGCCACAGCTGAACTGGGATTTCGCAGTTGGAGCTGAAGCTCTAGCTGAAGTTGGAGCTCGAGGCGTTGCTTTGTCTTTTGTATGGAGCGAAAGTCGTCGCGGCTTTTTGGCGCTTTGCTGCCTCATATTCCAGTTCAATGATGTCACACAATGTCACGTGCTGATTTGACAGCTGCTGTGGAGGCAGCTTTAGGTGGGCAAACTCTCGATGGGGCATGTGCCCCTGCTCCTGCCCCTGCTTCTGTATACTTAACATTTACGCACTTCAGCGCGTTTCATGCACAAAGACCTGCAGCTGAGAGGTGCGGGAAGCTTCTTCAAATGTCAACAGTGCTAAGAGCTCAGCTTTAAAGATATAGGCAAAAGTTTTCAACCATTCTAATCAAAATGATAAATTTTGTTATGCGCGACACGAATTCACGATGTCTTGTTAATCGTGATATGTGAATTATGCATAAGAGCAGAAAATTATGAAAACTGCTTTAGATGATCTCAGAGCTAAAACTCGATACCAAAAGCACGCTTCTACAAAATGTTTAATAATTGATGTGTTGAATAACAATACGTGCTCCCATGTGTCCTTTAGCATTGTTTACCATTAGAAATATATGATATTCTTGTATGAATATTAGCGTCAGTATTGTATAGTGATGATAGGTTTTTCACTCTTACTCTCTTTAAGTATCTCTTTATTCGGCACTGCACGGCAACCATTTCAAAAGCAAACTGTTCTTATACTTTATAACCCAGTATGAAAGAAAGATCTCTACACTCTAAGTCTTAAAAGTATTCTAAAGCAATTTACCATTCCCTTCTCCATTTTTGATGCATTTGTCTACAATATACAATAGATCTAGAGCTAGAACTACGGAGAAAATGACATTTCTATTACATTTCTCTTACTCTTTAAATAGAAAATCTAAGAATATTTTCCAGAAAGGAAAGATCTTGATTTCTGAGCTTCACGACTCTTAAAATATATCACAAGACTACATATTATGCCCCAGATAAAAACTCCTTTTTCAAGCCGTATTACATTCTTTGGCTAAGTATACTTTGCTGCACATCATTGCTTATTAATACAATCTTAATAGACTGTCACAGAGACAGCACGAGCAGCTTGAAAGGTCTTCATGTCACATCTACCGCGTTGCAGCGAAACATCCTAGTGTTATTCGTGCATGAACCCTTTTGCGAGCCCTTTCACACCTGAACGAATGCCCAAAAAACGATCGACGAGACGTTGGGTACAGTCTCAATTGCTTTCTCTGTCTTTCTCCCTCTCTCTCTCTCTTTCTCTCTGTCTTTTTTCTGGGGTTGCAGTCAAAACAATTTATAATTTCAACGCCTTGAGATAACAAATAGCCCCGACGGAGTGCACGATTCGACAATTAATCACCACGTCGCGTTTTGCTGTTTGGGCTGCCTCGTGTTACCTTTTCGGGCATAATTACGGCAAATGTAGTACGGCGCAAATATTCGTAGTTCGGGCCGCCTCCAAGTGCCAAGACAGTTAAAAATGACGTCCAAGCCAAGTAAAGCCAAACCAAACCGAACCGAGTCAAACCGAAATGACAAAAACCTAGAGCCAAGTCATGACAAGTCGAGGCAGCCAACAAATGCAACCAAAACATGGCCCAGATGATCGATTAGCAAATCCAAATGCAGCCCAAGTCCAGGCTGAGCGAGTCATGCAAAACAATTGCGGCCACAAATATTGGGACAGCGAAATATTGGCCATGCTTTTGCCTGGCATAATTTGGCAATTGAATTGAATTTGGTTTCGGCTTTTTACTGACTGACTGCCGCCTGCCGCCTGCCGCCCGCCGCCTGCGCGTTGACTCTTCCCGTCTTGCTCTCTGGCCAAGCCCTAGAGCAAATTTGGTTACGCTCACGTTTGTGCAGGAAATCGAAATCGTTAGCCTAAACTTTATGTTCATAAAAAAGGGTTTGGCTGTGTGATATTTCATGTTTGCCGCCAACGCCATCGACATCGACATTGCTGCCGCCTCAACTGCTGCGACTATTGCTGCCGTGCATTGATTGATTGAGCTTCAGCGTCGACGTCAACTGCGGCGCCTGCAGCGGCCCCTTGGACGACACGTACTGCCAGCCACTAATGCCTGCACAATTCGCTCCCACCACCCCGTCAAGACGTTGCGGTTCAAAGGTGCCACCGTTTTCTCCCATAATGAACGATCATTTGATATGCCGCCATCACAGATAAAGATACGATTTATGACCACGTAACTATTGTTGTAGTTGTTGTCGTTGTAGTTTAATGTCCATTCCCAAATTGTTGACGAATTCCGCCTGCTGGCAACTTAAAGCGACAAGCATTTTGTGCCATTCATTGTTGTAGCTGTGAGCTGTTTATATTTTTACTTTTTGTTCGCCCAGCTGCGTCCCCACATTTGTTCCATGTGCAATTTTTGCATACTTCAGCAAACGCGTCATATTTTCGAGTGGTTTCGCTAACATGCAAAGGACACTTCAGAGCCCAAACACAAGTGGATCCTTTAAGAGCATTTTTTCTAGAGTCGTGTTCTTGTTGCTGCTGCTACTGCTACTGCTGTTGTTGTTGTTGTTGTTGTTTGTGTTGTTGCCGGCCTGGGGCTTGAGTGTTGCTACATTCTAAATTGGAACAATCCCTGTGCCTCAACTGAAACTGTGATGATGATGACGTTCTGATGAGCCTTGTACGGCTGATTGTATTTTCTGTCAAATCTACATATATATACACAAAGGCAGGTACGCTTTGTATATTGAAGGAAGACTGCTGAAACAGCAAATATATATCAATATTATGTGTAAACCGAAAAATATCTATGTATAACTTATCATTTTGGGAAAGGTTTTGCAGTGCAGGATTATGCAATAGATTGACACAAGCGGTTAACTCTTTGAATACTTGCTAACAAACTAACACAGTTGACATTCAGCCAACTGCATAATAAAACATTTGTACAAGTATAATTCATTAGATTGGTCATTAAGCATTCAGGTCGAATGCTTGTGGCCAATCTGAACGCACAATGCGATCGAATCCGAACTCTTTCAATGTGCAACATGCACATGCACACAATGCTTGCCATTTCCGTTTCCTGTTTGCACTGCAGCTCACGAACACACACACACGCACACACACACATGCACACAATGACAGCGACATATCCTGCACATAATGTGCATATCATTTACGGTGTCAATCAGGACAGCCGCAGTCACCTGGCCGCAAAAATCAACAGCACTGCACAGGACACACTTCAAATGTGCGTGTGTGTGTGTGTGTGTATGCGTCTGTGCGACTGCAATATCCTGTGCGGAATGTCCTAGGCTTCACTCGACCATTAAATGTATTGCGGTCATTTTAATATAAAATAATTAATTCCAACACAAATATTTATATCAGCAAAAATATGCCGCATAATTGATTCGTTGGCAGCCATCACGAGAGGGTCGAGGCACAGGCAACGAACGATGTTTACTCAGATTCCGATTCTGATTCAGAATCAGAATCAGAATCAGCATCAGATTGAGACAGAGAGATAGAGCGTGTGCAGCGGACAGTGTCTATCATTGGCATTCAATTCAATCACAACAATGAAATAAACATAATGAAATACAATATAAATACATTAAATGCGCTCCCTGGCAAACAGTTGACTGCACTTTCGCATCCAATTCCATTCGAATTATCGATTTCCATGCCAAATACCGAATTTGGATGTGGGCCGAACGGGGCTTGGTTGGGGTTGGTTGTTGTCAGCGTCATTTAGCAATTAATAGCTTTAAAGTATGTAATCAATATATGAAATAAATAAAATGACATTTAATTAAATTGTCACGACCTTTTTGGCAAGAAAAACATCAACAAGCACATTGCAGTCGAGTCTAACAAACTCTGGAATTCTCTAACTATCGATATAGCGTCGATAACTTTATTAATTGTTGTTTAACAGATTGTCTTTCCAACAGAGACAGGCAAAGCTGCTTCAGAATTAACTTATTAATTAATATTATACCTTTAATTTGTCCTCGATGCCCAAAAGTTCAATAAAAGTGCATTGAGTTGCATTAAGTAAACACTATATTAGGGTGACCAGATCCGCTTCAGGCCATTCCGGGACGGTCGACGACTTTGTTGCAAAAAACTGCTTATCTGCGCTGCTTTCGTCAAAAAAATTCTTCACTTGTCTTGACAAAAGCGGGACCTGTCCCGGAATTCCAGGACGTATGGTCACCCTACACTATATTAAAACTTATATATTACTAACACATTTACAGCGAAATCATAATACTTAGAATTGCAATTCAGCGCGTCTCACAAATTAACCGCATTCTTCAGTTTTGCGTGTTTGTTTTCGTTATCATTTGCATCATCATCAGCGCGGAGACAATTTTTTAAATACCACAAAGTTCACAAAGTGTGTAGAGAGCATATTGGTTAGGCTTGATTTCGACATCTGTTAAAATAAACTATAAATAATTTTAGATTGTACTTTAAAATAATAATAATAAAAACAAAAAAATATTCATAATATTCTAAGAAGGTAAATTTGTATATAGAATCCTGCAATAAATCATATATTTTAAATTTTAATAACCAACCCAGAAATGTTCTTTTAAGGTAGCCCACTACATAGCCTTGGCCATTACCTTTCTACATTCTATTATCTACACCGAGCAATACAGTTCTATGGCAACGGCAACTCTTCCTTAAGACTTTTACTTGATCTAAAGTCAACTCGATTGTGGGTGTTAGAACAGGTTGTTGTTGGACACAGGGTAACTCCAAGCCGTTCACATTGGCACATTCATATGGCTCTTTTTTTTCTAAATTAAGTTTCTTGTGGCGCACATCACAAAAATGTGACAGCTAGTTAATGACCCGCATTCCGCACTACCCCGCGGTCCCTCTCCACTGACCAATGACCACTCAGCACACACACATACACATACACTCACGCTCGGCCTCATGTTCGGCTGCCTTCAATTAAACTCAATTGGGTTTTATGCCGCTTAAAACGCCTGCGCGCGTGCTTCAATTTAGTTAGTGAGTTTGTGCTATGAGCAGAGACGATCAGACGAGCAGCCAGCTCCATGGCCAGCTAACAAATGCACTTTGCAGCTGCTGCTGCTGCTGCTGCTGTTGGCGAGGCGATAGGCAAATGAGTTTGCGCATTAGAAGACGCTTCTATGCTCGGCTTGGCGGTGGGGCAAGGCGAAGGGGTTGGCCCGCTGTGCGCCGCCTGTCAGCATATCAACGCAATTTGTGCACTCGCCAATAGACGGCGGCAAATTATGGCCAGCGATGCTCGCCGACTGCGCAAAGTGCCTCATAAATTCACGTCGCTGATGAAGTGATAGTGAGACAGAGCCAAAGCCAGATCCGAGCCAGGCCGTAGCTGGCGGCTGGAGGAAGTGCAGCAGCAACCGCAACTGCCGCGTCTCACGGCAGCTCCAGCTCGTGTCTGCAGATTGTTTATGGCAGCGGCAAAATTTTCTCAATGGCTCAACTAATGTGCCGCAGATACGCCGAGAAATGGTCACACCGACGCGTGAGCTGCGGCCGGGAGGCAATTAGAAAGTACCTACATTTTGACAAGCCAAATTGATAACTAAAAATTAGTCGGTGCATTTAGTTAAAATATTTGTTTAATGTTATATTTGAGGCACTAAACTCACTGTATAGGAAAGCGCAACTGCGAAAGCTTAAAACACTTCCGTGTCCTTGTTGTGTAGCACTGACCTTCGTCTGAACTGGAGCTCGGACCTGGCCGCAGTCAAGGACAATGGCGTGTAATTGAAAGAATGCGACTAAGTCGTAAAGCAAATTTAAGAACATGAAGTGACCGACAAGGATAACAAGGACTGCAGCCACCAGCCACCAGCGACCAGCCACCGGCCCCCATTCACCAAGCAAAAAATATGTCCTATAAAAATAGCTAAAGCTCGCCAGAGATATCCAGCAAGTCGCTGCCATAAGCACAAAAGCAAACTCTAGATAAAAAATTCAATAAGCCGCCCAGGCTGCTGAAGGAGGCAGGACTCGAACTATGACCGCTTAGCTGTGGCGGTGGCAGCAGCAGCAGCAGCAGCGACCGCGACTGCGACCGAGACAGAGGCTAAGAAGGAGGCCAATAAATAAAATTAATAGAAACTCACTCGAACAGCTTCACCAGGCTGGTGCTCTTCTGCATCTACAGGGACCACGCCTGGCAGGGCTTTGCTGGAGCTTTCGTTTTATTATTTTGTTGACTTGTTGAATAGCCAGGCGTTAGCAACTGTTGAATGGTACTTAGCTGCCCTGCAGACAAGAACATACCTACCACATATTCTTAAGTGATTTAAGAAAAAACTTAAAGTTGCTGTACAAGCAAAGCTGTCTTTAAACATGGCTAGCTCTAAGCTGAACACTAAATATATATATATTTCATACAGTAAGTGGGGAAATCTATAATACATTTTGATATTTGTCTTTCACTTTGTTCCAAGCTTCCAAATTATATCAATTAGCCATTCTCCTGACTTCAGAATTCCCACAGCCCAATCCATAATACGTCTGGGTATTATTTGGCAATATAAAAGATTGGCTGCATCTGCCACAGTGATTTCTATGCGCAATTCATTCGCCACGTTGCTGACCTCGTATTGAACTGCTATAAGAAATCACTCTGCCTGGCCGAAATTGCTTATGCGGTGGGCTGTGAGACAAGATGTCTGCCAGATGCCGTACCGCCCACTTTTAACACTTGCCACAACAATGGAGCGCAAATATTTGCGGAACCCAGTGCTGGAGCCAGGCCTAGAGCCAGAGCCAGAGCTAGAGCTAGAGCAAGAGCCAGAGCAAGACATTGCCAGTGAGGAGATCAATGAGCGACTGTCTGGCTGGCTGACTAGCTGGCAGCTTCAATTTGAAATCCAATAAAATTTAATTGGAAACTTCATCACGGGTGCGAAAATTCACACTTGGCCAGGCCAGGCCAAGCCAAGCTAAGCCGGGCAACCGGGCCAGGCCAGGTGGGGCTAGCATAGGCGAGGGCAGAGTAAAGTCACGGGCACGACTTGGCTGCCGTTTGCCGTAAATCTCATGCACCTGGCGGCGACTGGTAACTCCAACTCCAACTGCAACTCCAGCTCCAACTTCGATGTCGGCTCTCTACGACGCATCGCGATAAGGAAATATTTTTCATATGAAAACGCTGCGCATGCGCCGTCCCATTGGCCCGTTTCGTTCCGTTATTGGCCATGGCTCAATGGCTTATTTATGTTTTTCCTTTAGCCATGCCATATCTTGTGGCATTGTCGACATTAATCGCTTTGTTGCGCCAAAAGTATAACATGAAATTGGATTGATTTATGTTATAATTACAAAAGCAGGCGCATATCGCTGGCTAACGAAGAAACTGTGCCTCAAAGACCTAAACAAAACACTGGCCCAATCTCACACAACAATACATACAATCACGTCGAAGAGATAGCTCCAGACAGAGGCTGTGCCTGCTTAAGTGTCGGCTAAAAGTCATTAAGAGGCCAAACCCAATGGAGAATAGGGAAAGGCTATACGCGAACTTAAGTGTCTGTCGTCGACCATAATCAGTGAATGAGCTGACGATTTGTATACCCTGTTACGAAAGGCGTCAAAGTGGTTAGCTTGTCTCTAGAAGTACTATATTGATATATGATATATTATTTATGTCATATATGTTGAGGCGAATACAGAGAATCGACTAGTAAGGAATGCTGAGCGAGACCTTTTCTAACCTAACTGTTTGCGGCCCTATTCTACTATTAAAATCCTAAGCAAGCGTATGAACAGACGTTGAAAAGAGATAAATACTGAGTATCAGCTTGTAAGAACACTCGACTACAACTTTCCTATGCCTCATCTTGTAGACTATAAAGTCCACAAGCTATTCACTTATGCAGTTCGACCACAGCTGACTACACTCCATGCCATACCATGCTTGCAAATAAAACACATCGTTATTCCTATTGCATTATATAACTGTAGAATTTTGATGGCTCTGGCAGATTAACAGCACTCTACCAGAGAGGAAGTCAAAAGATTTGTGCCATTTTAATAGGTCTAACCAAAGGCAATTAAATATTAAGTCTTCAGAGAAATGCTGGATTCTTTGTGTCGTGCCAATCAAAGAGAGCGATGTATTGCGGCTAACCATCTTGGAGCTTAGTTTACGGGATTACAGTTCTATTCTATGAAATCCCACCAGTCCTTCTCATAGCCCTCGCGCACATGACAAAGGAGAACGGTCCGTCGTTTGCGACAATAGTGCGATAGATCCAGGACCTTTTGTTTCACCTCGCACAGATTCTGAACAGTTATTTCGCGTTCCAGGCACTCTGATATCTTCTCTGTGGCCATTTCCATATCGCGCTGATTGTCCTCGAAGATGATCTTCTGGTTGTTGTTGCGCAGATAGAAGGCAAACACATAGCTGTACATGAGCGTTGCCCGACACTGGCATAGAACATCGACAGCCTCCTTGAGGAACTGCACTTCGATCCAGCTCATATTCTCCTGCATGTCGTTCATCTTGGCCTGAACATTAGCGTACAACTTGTTCTCCATGCGCATGCTCATCATATGATTCATATAGCGATTGTAGTAGTGCAGATAGCGTGCCATTGAGGACCTGTACCGCTCCTGCGCCTGCCTCGCCTGCTTGCCTTCCTCCTCATCAAAGCGATTGCAGCTATACCAAGAAGACCCGTGCGGCTCCCAGGAGCCCAAGCACACCCAGCAAAAGTCGTAGCGACAGGAGGGGTTCTTGCACACCATGTGATTGCAGCCGCCATCCTTTTCGATGGTCACGTTGCACTTGGGGCACTCCTTGGTATGTTGCGCAATCCAGTTGGACGTCTCCGAATCCTCATTGTTCTTCTTCAGCCACCTCTTTAGCCAGGAGCAGCTGACAGGCTCGTGCCAGTTCTCCCCGCATCCGAAACAGAATTCATGTCCACACGCGCAACGTACGGCGCGCGGCTCGCAATAGCTGGCCTTGATGGCATGCGTGCAACTGGGCGCCGGACACCAGCGCATAAGAGAGTTGCACTCCACGAAGGTGTTGGTGATCAGCTGCTGGTAGCGCGCAATTACGTCCGGATTGTCGGCCAGCTTCACGAATGATACATCATCGACCAGTATATCGCAATCGGTTGCGGGACAGGTAATGCTGTGAGCCAGGCCCTCGCTGCAGGTTTTGTTGCCCAAGTACTGTTTCCAGCAGGCGGCGCAGAAGGCGTGGCCGCAGTCCAAGCCCTTCAGCTCGTCGCACGGGCAGTAACAAATGCCGCAGAGCTTCTCACGCCCACTCACACTGGGGGCAGACTTGAGGCTTAGCTTCGATGGCGTTGCAAACGGATTCACTACATGGGCGCGACGGAAGAACTCCTGCGGACTGCTCTCAAAGTACCTCTCGAAGAGCGTTTCTTTGTCCCACTTGTAGTGATTCAATATGATTCGTGTGACCTGCGGCGACAGATGCAGCACATTGTTGACCTCATTAATGATGTTGCGCTGATGCTGCACTATCTGATCCGATGTGAGGACCGTGTACACGAACTCATCGACCTCGACGCTGCGCCTGGGCCGTTCGGGTAAATCGATTTCCGTGCAGGTGTCCTCATCGCTCTCCACACAAGTCATGAACGAGGATGGGCTGTTTACGAAACGTTGTGAATCTCCGTGATCTTCATCCGAGTATTCGTCGTCAGAGTTCATATTCGAATTGAAATAAGAAAAGTTCAAACACTCATATAGCGGATTCTCGGACTACTTTGATACAGTTGAATAAACAAACCACCTCCTCTCCAGTTAGCCGTTCCGTTCCGTTCCTCTCACCCGTGGTCGCTCCAACTGCCTGCTGGCCCTAGCCCTGCTGCTCTAGTCTGTCTGGTCGGTAGCTACTGATTGTCTACGACTCGTATAACTGCAGCATTCGTCTGTCTGATTGTTGGCTGCCACGAACTTGATTCAGAGTTGCTTGTTATATGAAACACTTTCGATGTAATTAAATGTTGTGAGTTCTTCGTATTTCTACTGAAGACTGAATTCTAGGCTGACAATTTTATATTTTTCCTTTTTTTTTTAAATTGATTAATTTTGCCAGCCAAGGCTGCAAGCAAGCTTGTTTCACACCAAACCGACTCCGGAACTGAATGTGAAAACGAACCAGTTCCTCTCTAATGGGATATTTGCAGAGTCGCCCAATTTGCCAATTATATATACATATATATGAAAGACATCTAATAAGTTCTTTTTTATTTTACTGTCAATTTAAGAATATAATCGATATAAGCAAACAAAATTCATATATAGTAAACTGTTTTTTGAGTTTCGTTTGAGAACAATTTATTTCCCTCTTAAGGCACTTGTTAAAGCTGCCATACGCTAGGGAAATTTGTATTCTAGCCCTGGTCCGACCGACCACGTGAAAATCTTAACTGGTAGCTCTAACCGCACAACATAGCTACTGCTGGTTAACTAACATGTCGAAAATCTACAAATCTTTAACTAAGTCATTCGCACTATTCCATTCCTCAGGTAAGTGATGTTTTTGCCCGACTTTTCTTCATATATATTGTGGTATAATTATACTCTAAGAAATTGAAATTGCCTTGTTTTCCCGGGCTGCTGTAACGACAACATATTTGAAAAAAAAAATTTTATTTTCAATTTAATATTTTTTATACCCTGAACACATTGAAAGGAGAAGAAGGCGTGTCAGACCCCATAAAGTATATATATTCTTGATCAGCGCCACGAGCTGAGTCGATTTAGCCCTGTCCGTCCGTCCGTCCGGCTGTCTGTTCGTCCGTCCGTTCGTATGTGTGAACGTGTCAATCTTGGAAGCTAGAAGAGCTAGAGACTTGAAATTGATAAATATCCCCGTTTTAATGTTATCGATTTTTAACCTTATCGAAATACAGCTAAAAAATTATTTATCGTACATATATGGAGCTAGAGTAGGGTCGGTCGACGACTTTGTTGCAAAAAACTGCTTATCTGCGCTGCTTTCCTCAAAAAAATTCTTCACTTGTCTTGACAAAAGCGGGACATGTCCCGGAATTCCAGTACGTATGGTCACCCTAAGCTAGTCTCCAATTTTATTTCATGTGTATTTTGTACAATTTTGGTTGTTACATTTTGGATACCGCCCGCCTTTCCTCCCGAGTTTACATTAAACATAAGAAAACTATCTGTAAGTTTGATTAAGAAAGGCTATCCATAAAAAAAGTTATTTAGCATTTAATTTCACAGAGTAAAGTTTATGGCGCAATCCAAGCGCAGTCGTTGCAAAAACTGCGCAGTTAGCAGAGCGCGTGCTTATGCGAGCTTACGCATGTGTGTGTGTGTATGTGTTGCTCGTAATAAATACACATACTTATGTAAAATAAGCATAGAATGTTTGGAATATCGGTTCTTTGCTGGGTACAGGGGATCTCCTAGTCGAGCTTTCTCGAATAGAACACTCTTACTTGTTAGGTATATTTTTGTAGTAATTCAATGTTAACAACATACTTATGTGTATATACGAATTATATAAATTATTTATATAAATCTAGATCTAGAATCATTATAACAACGTATTTTACTATCAAGTACTTCATTTTCCCATAATTTCTTAATACTTTTTTATGCAGAAACGTAAACAAGAACAATTTAAATTCCATTCTTTATTTGGAAAAGAAAATAATTTCAATTGAAACTTCGATTTAATACCTTTTAAGGGTTTTTTTTTTATATTATAATTATAGAAAGAACTGTAATCATTGAAATAAATCTTAATTTATAATTTTTAGAATCATTATAACAACGTATTTTAATCTCGAGCACTTTCTGAAAACTTTCTTATTGCTTTTTTTAATCACAAAGGTAAACAAGAAGTAATTAAATAAATAATTAAATAAGAATTATTAAATCTGAAATTATGTATAGTTTAATAAAACAAAACCCAAAAGAGAAACATCATTTAACGGCAATAAAAAAGGATTAAGTTTTCAGAATTGCAATATTCATGGGCATTTTGGCTATGCATTTAAAGTTGTGGCTTTTTCGCCTCTTGTGGTACATCAAAATGCATTGGATTTTTACTCTGTCGCTGCGGTACTCAGGACACTATGAAAAAAAGCGCCTAAAAGCTTTTGGCGTATTCCATAGCCATAACCCCTTCATTGTAGTGCAGAGGAGAACAAAGCAGTGTCTCAAGTGGCGAGGGTAAGGTACAAAAATTGCGATAACAACAACGAAATGCGATATAAAAGTACAGTAGAGCCACACACACATATACATATATATATAGTCAGAGGAACGAGTATGCGAAATGAAAGTGAACGAGCGCACAAGGATAATGGCGGATGGCGGTGCGGGTAATGAGTGTGCATAATGCATATGCAGCAGGAGCAGCGGCAGCAGCAGCAGCAGCAGCCATTCCCATTGAACGTGGCGAATGCCGCGAATGGATTCAATCTGCCTCGCTTTGCATATATGCACATACAAATACAAATATAAATACAAATACAAGTGCGCATACATATGTATTTATGTGCACTCGTACTACGAACAGATTTTTAAAACAAAAGCCGACTGCTAACCCGCCAAAAGCAGCAGCCAGCATCAGCGAACAACAACAACAAAAGGCATTACAAATAAAAATGCAAAGTCGCCAAATAGCAGCAGCACCAGCAGCAGCAGCAGCAGCAACCACAAATCCCTTTCATCAGCTCAAAGACTGAGGCGAAGGGGAAAGTTGGCGGCAAACCCTTTCCAGCTGCTTTTCAAGTCTCAGCCAAATTACAAGAAATCCTTTCGTGCGCGTGAATGCTTTGGAAAAATATAAAAAAATACGAAAAAAAAAAGAAATAGAAATCAAAAAAATAACAAGTAAGAGTGCTCTAGTCGAGACGGCTCGACTACGAGATACCCTGAACCCTGCGAAGATCCAATCTTCCCAACATTATATGCTTATTTTACATATACATTTATTGCGAGAAACGCACACACACACACACATGCATACGCACGCACGCATAAGCACGCGATCTGCTGACTGCGCAGTTGACGCAGCGACTGCGCTCGGGCTGCAATGTGACTATTGTATGGGAAATTAAATGTTTAATAACTTTTTTTGTGGATGGACTTTCTTGATCAAACTTTCACAGCGTAATTATGTCATTCATATGTGTGTATTTGCCAAAGCACAAGTCTCTAGTATTTGAAATACGAATTTTTCAAATTGGGGGCGAAGGGGGCGTGGCATCCAAAATCCAAAAATTACATAATGTCCGCATTCATAACACGGATCTACACAGTGAATTTGAAGTCTCTAGCTCTTACGGTATGCTTAACCGAAGAAAAGTTATCGATTTTTATCGATAATAAGGAAACGGGATGAGTTATCGAAAATCTAAAAAAAACTCGTACTGCGTAGGCTATAGACGCGTATTCTCTGAAAATTTCAGATCTCTAGCTTTTGTGGTTTACGAGATCGCTGCGTTCACACGGACGGACGGACGGACGGACGGACGGACGGACGGACGGACAGACGGACAGGGCTATTTCAACTCAGCTCATCGAGCTGATCAAGAATATATATACTTTATGGGGTCTGCGATGTCTCCTTCTGCCTGTTACATACATTTTCACAAAAACATTATACCCTGATTTCCCATTTTCAATGGGTTCAGGGTATAATAAAAATGGAACGAAAACGTAGCAAAAGCCGAGCAAAGAAATACGGAAAAGGAAATAATTTGACCATTTGCAGCAAATGCACAAAAACCAGCCGGCAAATGACAACAAAAGGCAGTCAGCCACATTGCCACAAGGGAACTCTACTCCGATGAGGGGATAGTAGGCGAAGAGGGGGCTGGAGTGTGTCATGTCATGTGTGGGCAGCTTTTGGGTCGCCTGAGCATTGCATTGCAAGAATTTCTACACTGCCAATGCAAATGAGGACGCGCCACTTGTTGGCCACGACTTTTTATCATTGACAATCGGGCAAAGGCTCTTGCTCTTGCTCTTGGACTGACTCTGGCTCTTGGTGAGGCGCAGGCTCTGGCCACGTCCGGCATTTACTGATGGTCAGCAACGATGGCCAAGTTCATGGCCCTGACGTGACCACGCCACGGCATGCCATGCCATGCCAAATGGCCAAGCCATCTTGGCTTGCCTGCTAGCAGATAATGACGATGATGACGATGACGATGACGATGATGATGATGATGATGATGCCACTTGGCAGATAGGCCAACTCAGCGAACAGCCAACATCGTCGCATTTTTCTGCGCCTACTTTGGCACACAACTATTTGCGGTGAATTTTCTTGAGAAATGTTCGCCGCTAATGCGGCTGGCCTCAGTTGCGTCCGGTTGTGCCACAGCAGCGGCCAACTGATTATGTCCAACTACTCAAATTCACAGTCAATGCATAAGGATGTTCGCTTGAAGCTCATGTAAATTAGCGAGTTAATTACAACACACACACACACGCACTCACTCACTCATCATTCAAAATAGAATAAAGCCAAACAGAACAGAACATATGTGTGCTGATTGAGGCGATAAATGCGCCACATCGCATTATAATTACTGTTCATTGTGTATATTCCGTATTCGGAACACTGTTTTTTGTGGCTGGGCAAAATTAGCTGGAAATCAGCCAGCATGAAGCGCCACACACACACACGCCCATGTGTTGGCACGGGAAGAAAATCAGCGCTTGGAACTAATTTGTTTTTGATGCGACGCTTAAAATAATATAGAAATAAATATGACTTAGATTTGAGCTGCGAGCCAAGATGAATAATTGCTATAACAGTTCCAACGTTCCAACAGCCAGCAACAGAATCAATTCCGTTGACCTTGAGGCTTGACTAAGCGGGCTTTAGGTTCCGGTAGCCGTTGCCGTAGCCGTTGCCGTAGCCGTAGCCATAGCCGAGGCGCCGCTTCATATAATTAAAAATTTAATTTGAAACTTTAGCCACTGCGAGCAGTTATTTATTATGTGAAGCTATATCTTTTAACTGTAGTTTTAAATTACAATTAAACGCGATGCGATCATTTATCAAACGTTGCGGAATCTCTTCATAATGAATGGCTTAATATATTTATTAACATCTTTTAAAAGGGTACTCGTATGTATAAATTAAAGCTTAAATTTGAAGTTGACTTCAAATATGAATTGCTTTAATATAATTTAATAAGTATATGATAAACCCTCATTAATAAATATAAGAAGGAGGAATCCTAGGCCTATGAACTCAGTCTCAAAAGTAAAAAAAATGTATTAAATTATTATATTCTTGATATCGAGACCAGAGTACAATGGGACACACTCGTTGAAAGACGAAATTCATTAGATCTATAACATTTCTTTCCGAATTTGGCATATAGACTAGTGAAGACTTTCGATAAAAAACGTTATTTTACATAATTTGACTTTTAACCAATTCGCAAGCTAACACACAATTTTCAGAGTATTCCATAGTCAATCGCACTCGACTGCATTGTTATTATGAATATTTATGTTTTTATATTTTATGTGTCGTAAGTCTGTGGGTGTTCGTCTTACAATTTGTCAGAGCTTTTTCAATTGTCATCCCATTTGTGTCTTTATTCGGTAGCTTTTGATGTCAAAGTCAAACCATTGTCAGATTTGCTTTGATAGCACTGGATGAGTACTACCTCTAAGGCAATGAGACATCGAGATCTCAGCCCGACGACCCTCGCCAACACTTCCAATCAAATGCCAACAACACAAATAAAACTCTCCCGAAAAAAAGAAGAAAAATCAATGCGACAAACCCATGATATATGTGGGTGTGAAGAAAAGTGAAAGTGCCCCTGGATCTATACAAAAGCCACCCCCGAAAGGGAAAAAATAACACACCCCACATACGTACGTATGACATGCATGCTATGCTCATCTCATTCTCTCTCTCTCGCTGTCTCTATATCTTATTCTCTGGCTATAATCATGTGTGTGCGGCTTTCTGCCTTTGATATTTAAGCATTTCCGCCATCTTGAAGATGGATGGGGTAAGGGGGGTGATTTTAGCCACATGCAAGGTTTATAAGAGAGTGCGTTAAAAAGAGGAAAACTACGCCACTTCAAAACGAACCGTTTTTCGTATGAAAAAGCAAATCGGGTTTGGACGGCTCAGTTAGTTTGGGCCAGACTTCAAAGCGGGTTTTACATTTCGCCAATATTCTCGCGCTTTTGCGGCTTCCCTCAGCGGCGTTCTTTTGACTTCTTTCAACTTCTCCCACCGTATGGCCATTGACTTTGACTGGGCGTCAGTTGGACGCAACTAAATGGAATTATTTCAGTTATGACTTTGAACAGTGAAAGTATTACCCTGGAATTTCGCGTGCTGAGTTGACATTTGCACGGCACACACACACACATCTAGGGGCGGCTACCTTTTTATGTAAGCTGTTATTTTGGAAAATACCTTATTAAAGATTATTTTTTGTTTTGATAATTCCCTCGAAGGCGCGGCAACGTTCATAACGTGCTGATAAGTATAATGTGCCACAACTATAGATTTATCTACTATAATTTCACGAAAAGGAAAAGCGTTCTATTCAGAATGTATTTTATGTAATTGTGGTAATAGTAAAAGATCTTGCTTTTCAGTGAGATTGGTGATCTAGGCTCAACTCTAGGCGGGAGTCTAGCCCTCTTTCTGCGGTATATACAAAATATCTACTATTAGATCATTTAAAGCTCTGTCTAAAAATTCATTACATTCACTTCTTAAAATTTTTGACTAGAATTTTAAATATCAAAATCAAATGAATATTTAGATTACAAACACATTAGCCGGCCAAAGTCGGTTATTGACCGAAAGTGTCAAATAATCATATAAAAAATATGATTTGGGTTTTATTCTTAGTTAACTTTTTGTTAATTCCTTTTTGACGGCCTTTAATTGTTTGTCGTTGTGTGTTGAGGGCTCTGGACTGAGACGGTTGTCTGGCACGTCTCAACGGTCTGTGTGTATGTTTCTAATGTATGTCACGTGACAAAATTGTATAATTTCCAAACACAGGCAGCGGACCGCACGTCGCCCATTGTGACATTTCCGGTTAATTTGGCGCCAGCTTAGACGGGCCTCTTGGCCGTCGGTCGTCGGCCGTCGGCTGGGACAGGGACAAGGACTGGGACACAGTTTAGAGTTGGGCAGTTGGGATCTGCGACAGCGTTTCTCAGGCTAACGCTACCTCTGTTGCTGCCACACATTTTTGACACTTGGCCAAGCAAATCACAAGCTAAATAAAAATAATAAAAAACGAGTAAGACCTTTCCCTTTTGCTGGTGGTGCTGCAAAATGCAATTACCTTTCCCTCTAGCTGGCCGTAAAGTAACTCGACAAAGTCGTAACTTACTTTTCCTTTCATTTTGTGCCCACAAGCGAGCACAGCAAACGCAAAGATCAATGCCAGTCGCAGTCAGTTGGTCGGATAGCCAGAAATTAGTAAGTGCAACTAAGCAACCAGGGCGCCCACTCACAAGCCACTCACCTGGCGCTGCTGCTTGTGGAAGTGATGGCTGTTATAGTAGTAGTGGTGGTGTTGGTGGTGGTGGTAGTGGTGCTTGTGGTATTAGTAGTGGGGCAAGCTGCCCCTCTCTCTCTCTCTCTCTCTCTCGCTCGTTCGGTCGCTCGCTCGTTCGTTCGTTCGTTCTCCCACTGAGCCGCAAGAGCAGCAGCTATGCCATGAGTAACTGACATTAATTCAAATTGTTAATTCATGCCTGTCACGCTTTGGTACAGCGGTGTCCCCACAACATTTCCTATAGACTCGACTGCGGTTCGCTCTCTGTGTGTGGTGATTGTGTTGACGGCTACAGCTTGTTGTTACTGTCGCTCTTGTTGTTGTTGTTGTTTGTTATTGTTGCTTTTGCTGTTACTGTTGCTGTTGCTGTTGTTGCTAATCCAGATCAGTGACCAGTTCCACTTAGTAGGTACAATTCAATGGGGCAGCACTGTCGACCCTCTACAAAACTACGAAACTGGCCCCCTAAGTCAATAAGAAGTTAATTAAATTATGCGACTTCAACTTAATTACAAGCCATGGCTCGTTTCCACTTCCTCCCTGCTCCCGCCCCCACCTACACTCCTACACTCATTTCGTTCTCAATTGGAAAATTAAGCGCATTCTTTTGGGGTTTCGTTTTTAGAGAGTTAATCGAGCCAGCGAACAGCTATGCGCTTTGCTTATCGACATGGTATCGGTATCGATTTCGCTTCGATTCCATTCGATTCGATTCAATTCGCTTCGATTCCGAGACAAGTACGAAATGAAAGTTGTTTCTAGAAGTTGTTTCTCGTTTATTATTCTTACAACAACAATTGAATCACAAGTGCTGCGATTTGTATTTTTGTTGTAACGCAGCGTTATTTTGGCAGCTGCTAGCTGCCTGAGCCAGACGTCATGCATCCACTATGATAGCTCCACAGATTACTCTAAAACCAAGAGATATCTGCTAATATTAAACTAGCTGTATATGCATTCATACCACATATTCGTATATTCATTTATTCGCTTCCATTTACTGCCAAACAATATATGTATATGTGCACGGCTTGACTTTTTTTTTATTTTTTTTTTTAATAATATTTTAAATGCCACGGCATTTATTACCATATTCTGCTAGTCATGTTTTTCTTTTTATAACTTTATAAAGCGCGCGAAAAAATACATTTATTCATACATACATAATATAGAGTGTATGTGAATAGATATGCAACTGTGTGGCTAAACAGATTTTATAATTGCAACGTTTAGATCCAACAACAAATGCAAGTGCCAAATGAGTCAAGTCTCTGATGGCATTTATGTGCATGTGTATATGTATTTATATGTCAGCAAAATATATTCGATAATACTTTATTTATAATTTAATTGAAAATCAAAATTTATTACAGTAAAACGTAGATAATTTCAATAAAAACGAGTTTATATAGTTAGTGCAAAAGCTCAAAGACAATAACTCAAATAAACTAACTTTCTAAACTAAAAGTTTTAGTTGAGGTCTTAACTTTTAAGCGAATAAAGACGGAAAATTGATTAGCTTGACCTGCAAGCCCCTATTAAATGCCTAAGCTAATTAGTTATTCACCGGAAATAAGCTGAGCGAGAAGATATTGTGTAGGTAAGAAGTCGGTTGGGACTTTTTGGTGGAAATTTGTAAACACAAAGCAATTTGTACTTTACGTACAACATGTGACTTGTTTGTTGTAGAAAAACTTAAATCAGTCTCAGTCAATTCACTTTGTCGTGAAATCTTCAATGTTACTTATCCTGTCCAACTTGTTCCCCTTTGACGCGCTGTAACATCAATCTATGGTAATAATTCCATTCAACCCTGTGTCCCCACACCATTTTTTGTTGCTTTTTGCTATACTCGTTCAGGAAGTGAAAAAAGGTGTATTGGTTTTAGAATATGTACTCGTGTAGACAATCAAAGACCAACCATTGAGAGCGCAGAATCAATTCGGGTAAAACTGTATTTTCCACTGATTTAGAGGTAGAAAATTTGGTACGTGAGCTAAGGATGCTCTATTGATCGATCAAAACATTTCACATCCTCACTAACTAAGGTGTGCTGATTCGGGCTTTACTTTTTGGAGTTTTCGAGTGTTATAAAAATCCTGTAATATTTTGAACTCTATTACTTCATATTGGCATATTGGCAAAAGTCTATCTTGAACAGTTTTGAAACCTAAGCTGCAAATCGCAAAGGTTAAAATATCATAGAGGGAAACTACAATAACTAGAGATTGACTAAAATTATATAACTCCTGAGTCAATCAACTAAAAACGACTAACTTTGCAAGTGGATAACCTCATTCACACCATTAGCCTTTAAATTATAAGATCTGCCAATTTGGACGTGGCAAACCTGAATATTTTATAATACATCGTAAACGAGTATTCTGCAGTCAGTCGGACTCGCCTGCAATATTCTTACTTGTTTTGTTTGCCCTTTTTGCTAATTAGCAACAAAGCCCAGCCCACAAGCCAAACAGCAGCAGCAGCAGCGACAGCGACAGCAGCAACAGCAAAAGCAGAAGCAGCATCATTGCAATCACTCAAGAACCTGCACGCTACTTGATAATGAGTATGAAGACGAGGCAGAAGGCTGCAGCAGAGAACAAAAAACAACTGGGTAGAAAAAAGAGAAGGGCAAAAGAAAAACACTTCAACCAATAAATGCAACGCTTTGCCCTGCAACCCAAATGAAGTGTAAGCCAAAGTAATATAAAAAGAAAAACGAAAAAGAAATTGCATATTTTTAACTCGAACCCAAAGTGCAAAAATGTGAGCACACAAAAAGGATAACCGGGCTGCAGCTCCCAATTGCTGCCTGTTGCCAGCCAGCCTCTGGATGATGACGCAGCTCGCGCTCAGCTTCTGCCTGACTGAGGCACAAGTACAGCAGGCAGCACTTGAAAATGAATTTATGCTTCATGCATGATACATCATCATCAGCATCAGCAACAGCAGCAGCAGCAGCATCCCCATTGCATTTTGGTAATGGAATTGTATGGGGCGCTTGAATGGCTGCCAGCAAGCACGCATGACGCCAACTCAGCTAAGAGTCTCCTTGCCGTTGCCCCAGCCTCTGCCAAGCGGCATTGTCGTCATGAGTGTCGTGATATCCCAGGCAGAGTCACAGTCACAGGCTCAGGTTGGGGCACTTGCAGCATGTAATGCCTGGCCATAAGTGTTGCTACGTGCTCAAAAGCGTTTCATATTAATACGTCAGACAGCAATTGTTGATGGTATATTCCATGACTGCCGATGTTCTATGGCGACTGTGCAAGCAATCCAGTCATGTGATCCCTCCATTTAAGCGAGGGTAGAAAGTGACTTTAGCGTTAGTCTGAAATACCAAACACTTATACACTCGCACACACACACGCACAGCAGCAGCACGAACCGATGCGACAACATCTTGGCAGTGCATTCATATTCATTGCATATTCATATGACAGCTTGGCGTCCTCCTCCTGCCTGCTGCCTCCTGCCTCCTGCCTACTGCCACCCATCTGCAGCAACTAACATAAACCCTTCTCGATGCTCAAGCAACGTTCGCCAAGTTTGTTGACTTTTCATTTTGTTGGCTGGCTGGAAAATTCATTGCGCCTTGTTTACTTTTAGCGCTTGGCATGCTCAAAACAAAACGCTTTTCACTTGCTCGGCATCCATGGCGTATGAATAATTTAGTGAGTCATTAAAACGAACGAAGCAGCCCCACAGCTGTGATTGTTATGACACTTTTCATTTCGTTCACTCAATGGTCCCAAAAAAAACACATTGATATCATCTATCCTATTCGAGCCCCAACCAAAGGCAGCTGCCTATTTACTTAGTCGGACAAATATGAAAACTAACAACGTCCTTGTGTCTAACTCATTGACTCTTGTGCTCTAAGAGATGTTTGTTTTTAGTTTACTTTAAGCTAAATAACACTATAAATTTGAAATTGAAAATATTTTTTGGTAGCCGGTTGAATTTGAGTAAGCGGCTGGTTTGCTTGGTCACCAATTTGTAAACAATTTTAAAGGAGATAAATTTTATGGAAAATGTAGCTAAATTTGAATAGCTTAAAAGTGAATCGATAGATGGGGTCAATAATAAAAAACTTTTTTACTGTCGGGGGTTTTAGTTTCAGAATGGGGTTTTCTCCGATATGCCTCTACCCAATGTACTTGACAAATTTTAAGTATGTAATTGAAAAACTGAAGAAGATATAGTTTTCTCGAATCTCCAAGCCCAAGATATTTTTGGCGGCGGTTTGTATACACGAATATATACTTCAAATGTTAAGTATTTATCGTTAAAAGATCAAAATCAATATGATTTATCATAGCCACTGAATAGTTATTCCCAATTTGTATATAGCGGGGCGATTTATTGGGGAGCTTGTTAACAGTAACTTAATTGCCTAATTTTAAGTATCTAGCTCTAATACTGTCTTATTTACTTACTTACTTACTTACTAATCTTACGATACAGTTCACACGATTTGCCACGCTTCGACTATTATTTGGCTTTGTTTGAAATGGATTGAAATACATTATAAATTACTATAATATCATTTATAATTTCAAATCTTAGATAATATAAGATAATCAAAGAGGAAGAAGCCTCTATTCCAGTCTGCCACTCCTAATTACTCAAACTTATTATACCTTGAGCGTATTGAAATCAAAAATTCAGGCAGAATGTAGCTATGCAGACGCTATTAAATATATATTCTTGAACTAGAGCAACAGCCGAGTAGAATTAGGTCCGTTTGTCTGTCTGCCTGTCCGACCGTCTGTATGTATATGTGAAATCATCGATCTTGTAATTTATTGTTATATATCATTCAAATTTGAAATTTCCGTAGGTCCCCCAGCTCAAATCAAGTTTATATAAAATAATCGACCATTTTTTTCGTTTCCATGAAATCCATTTTAAAATCATAGTAAATCATATTATTTACGACTTTCAAATTTTAGTCTGCAAATTATGTTTCATGTATATTTTATACTATTTTAAAACTTTCTTTTATGCCTATTTCAAGTATTATAAAATTATTTAAATTGAAGCTCAGTTGCAAGTATAACCAATATGTACAAGCTTTTAAAGTTTGTGATATTCCACATATTCAATATATATATATGGCTCACCTTCAGTAAACAATATCGAAGTCCGTTTAATAGCACAGAAGTAATTTAAAACTTGTGATCAATTGACAATCAGTCAATTGACATGTATATAAATGCACATACTCCAATGCATTCATTCTTTTTTAATTCAGTCAGCTGCTAGTTTATAGCTTTATATTTGTCCCTTCACTGCGAGGATGGTGGTGCCCATGAGTAAGTTTCGTCTATTGTCGGGCACCCAGGTTTACTTCTTACTGAACAGAAGTTTCCCTATATTATTATAGATACACTATGGATTCTAGTTAGTGGCGTTCAGTTTTTCTGCTTCTCCATCAGTCCCGACTGGACACTTCTTAGCTGCTTTAATTATATTAGCTGACCATTAAAGTAGTTGTACCTGGCCATTATAAAATATATTCTAAAAACACATTTTGACAACAAATTTCATGCAGTCTTGAAAGCCGTCATGACCAAACAGCAACTGCCAGTTTCTGGGTAATATATTCTGACAATACTTCACCTCTTCCTCACTTATAACATATCCATGTTAAGTCTGCACAAATTGGTGCCTGTGCCAGACGGAAGCCAAGCAAAGGTGTTGCTTTGTTAGAAAATTTCATTATTTTAGCTTAAGCCGCACACGCATAGACTCTCTCTCTCTCTCACACACATGCTGGCACTGAGGAAGGCAATGTATGTGCTAGATATGTGTACACATGCCATTTATAGCCAGGGATTAAAAGTCAAATCCTTTTGTTTAAGTGCCAAAATTAATTTGCATTTGACATGCAATGGGCCAGGGCCAAAAACATGTTGCCAGACAGAGCCAGCCCCTTCCAGCTGGTCTGGGCCGTAGCGCCTTGGGGGCGTTTCTGGCTTGAATGCGAAAACAGCCGAGTTGCAAAAATCTTTGGCCAGCCTCATAATGCAATTGAATGCAAAAATCTTACTAATCCGTTGATTGCGCTTAATTGAGTTGGCCATAAACGGGCAGGCGGAACGCGCAACGTTCACCAAGAGCCAAATATAATCAAATACCAATTTAAATTAACTCAACAACAATTTAAGTTAACACATAACAGCAACAGCAACAGCAACAGCAACAACAACAACAACAGCATTGATAGCTTTAGCTATTGGCAGAAAATTAAATTAGTGCAAAAATGTAAACATGTTGTATGTTGTATGTGCTGAATGCGGACAACGAGGAAGGCGACTCGGACATGTAAATGACGCCCGGCACCAGCCTCAAAACATGTTGACTGCATGTAAAGTGGACTTCAGCCTAGATCAGACCAGACCAGTTAAGCCCAAAGCCAAGCCAAGCCAAGCCAGCCCAGGCCAGCCCAGGCCAGACTTAGATCCATCGAGCATCGAGAGGAGTCTCCAAGCCGGCGGCTTATTAATTTTGTTTCTCTCTTTTCTGTTTATATACAAAGCGCATGCACTCGACTGACTTTGGTTTCCCATTCCATGGCTTGTCGTGGCATTTGAAGCTCTGGGCCATCGGCTGCTCTGGCGGTCATTCCCAAAAAAGTATCGCATTACAATCGAGTCTGGTAACATTGTTGGTCCTAAACTCATGTTAGTTCCATGGAATTATGATATTTTCTGCGTAATTTGAAACGTTTTTAATTGGCGCCTATGCCGCCCACTTCTACCTAACTCTAACCAGTTGCTTTCGCACTTTCTCTCCTTCCCTCTCACTCTCTCGCTCTCCCTCTCTCTCTCTTTCTTTCTGGTGACTTGCTCAACATGCACGTAATTTGATGCTAAGCAAATTTGAAATTTTATACAAAAATGTGCGCCATAAGAAGCAGTTAATTTTTGGACTTACCTCTACGATAGAAAGAACTGAGAAGTCGTGCCTCAATGAGAAACGAAGAGAAAGAAAGAAACAAACCAAAAAACTTGGCAGACAGGAAACTTAAGTTTTTTGTTACCTACACTAAACTTGTGATATGGCCAGGCCGGCTAACGGCATTACATATTTGCTGTTTACCCTTCGAACCGCATGGATTAGCTCCCAAGACCCCTGTGTAGGTGACTGGTGACTGGTAGGGTAGGCGTCGCATTCTTATCTCGACAAATTAATCAGCTTAATCCGTCGAAAACTAGCCAAGTTTTGCATGGGTGTAGCACATCCTCCTGCCATGGCAGTCGGGCTGAAGGCTGCCTTCATAGATAAGCGAAATGTTTGCAAGTTATTGTTGTTCAAAACAGTCCCTGTTGTTATTGCTGTTGTTGTTGTTGTTGTTGCAGCTAGACTACTGCTGTGTGCAACATGCAACGTTTAACGTTCACATGTTAGGTACCCAGCAACAGCAATCGTCTTGGCTCTTCATATTCTTCCTACGCCCCTGGCCCTTAAAGTTGGCGTGTTTCGTCGGATTAATGCCCACTGCTTGAGGGTGTAATGCATATAATCTAATAAGCAGGTGAAATTGGCGAAATTGCTAACTGTATATACACGTTGAGGGGATCCCTAATGGGTAAAGTTTAAATTTACATTAGCTGGCTGTATAAATAACAAGCAAATCATAAGCCTCATCAACTATTGAACGAGCTGAAAATAAACAAAAGATCTTAATGGCCGATATGTAAAGGTGCACAATAATAGCTGAATCTGGTAGACGGAGGATTAGGGTGCGGGTAATCTAAACGAATCTTAACGGCAATATGTGATTATGTAATGCAGGCTTTTAACGATTTATTTCCCAGCCAAATGCTGCAATTAAAATAACGAAATTAACTGGTTAGAGTAAGGTAGAAGTAGGTGGGTTATATCATCAAAATGTATTAAGTCTTATAATTATTTAAAAAACGAAAGCATAATAGGCACTCAGAAGAACTGAACTAACAAATGTCTGAATATGGGAAGATATGAAATTTAAAGTAAGGCTAACTATACATAATACTACTAATAGCTAACATTAATTCTTACAAACTCGCACAACAATTCGGGCAATTTTATTAAAATAAAATCATTTTTGCAAACGCATATTTAATGGCAGAAAATTTAATAAAAATCTATCTATAATTGTGAATTGAAAATATTAAATTTTTAATAAGTAATAAAAGAATGTCTGAATATGGGAAGATATGATCAAATTAAAAGTAAACCTAACTACACATAATACTACTAATTGCAAACATTATTCCTCACAAGCTTTTTGGCATTTTTATAAAAATAAAACAGATTTGCAAAAACATATTTAATCGCAGAAAACTTTTTGATTAAAAAATAAAATTATTATTTATTAAGTTTCAGATCCAATAACTTCATCTAAATATTGTAAAGATTTGAAATTCATATCGTTTAAAAATATTTAAAATCAGATATTCAATTAGAAATTGGTTTCGACTGAATGATGATCCCGTAACTCACATATTTGTTACGAACTGATTAAATTGCCCAGTAAATAATAGTAACTGGATGATCATCATAAAGAATAAATATTAAAGATTATGGAAAAGAAAATTACATTTTCTCAGACTTTACAGAAGGGCTTTGATCATGGGCGAAGGAGAATCCAATTTGTAGTAGTTATATATATCATATATATTAATTATAACATATATACTCATAACAACAGTTACCATTTGTTTCCATGGAAATCTGATTCCATCTGTTTACAGAATACTGTATTAAACTTACAACCACTTTTGTTTGTTTTATTAACAATTTAAGACTCGAGTGAATAAAAATATTTATTTTTTGTTATCATATTTTCATCGTTTAATATCCATTTATAATTAAGTGTTTCATTGTGATTTCCCTTTAAAGCTTTTTACGAAATCAATTTTTAAATAACCCCAACAAGAATCGCGTACTTTTCCTGGCCTGCTTCTGGCAGTGGCATTGAAAAGCTTTTCGGTTTGACAAACGCAATTGAACGAAATAAGAGCCCATTGGCTTTTGGGTATGGGAACAGTGTAGCGGCTAGAGGGCTATTCAATTGTTACCACAATCCGTGTCCAGCTCTTGCCACCATGCCCCAACCAATCGAGCGTACACATCAGCATCAGCATCAGCAGAGGCATCGACAGCGACAGTGGACATCGGCTGATGGTCTGCAGGCAGAGCGGTGGACCGGTGGACCGATGGACCGGCTGGGCAGACAAACATATTTGCAAAACTACTCAACATAATGGTCATGGAGTGCCATTCAGACCCACCAAACATGAGCCGCGGCACAGCCCGTCTGAGGGACTGGCGCAGCGGTGGCCATGACTAACAATAAACAAAACATTAAACTAATAGCGGAACATTGGGATGGGCTGACCAGCAGGATGTGCCTGCTGCATGAGGCATGAGTGGGCTGCGCGACAGCGGATTTCATTTTGAATACTACGCAAACTTTTTATGCCCACTTGTTTGTAATATTTTAAACAACTAACGGTTAGCAATATACTCAGGCAGGCACGCAGGCTGGCAGGCCGGCAGGCAAGCTAACAGACTGGCAAGCTGGCGAGCTGGCACATGGCGAACTAACCACACATCGGACCATGGGCAAGTGGACGGTGTGGACACGTCAACAGGAGCCGCCATCAGGCATGCTGTGGCTCATCAATGGAGGCAAATAAATAATGCAAACGGCAATTTGAGCCACAGCGCACAGGACGATGGTGCACACTGTGTGAGGCTTGGGGCATGCATGGGGAGTGTAGGGGCGGTCAGACAGCCCACTGCTCACACATTTGCCTGCATCTTTTGAGTCAAAGGAATGTGTTTCATGAATTTTAAATTGCATACCAAATTGCAAAAAGATTGATATCCAATCTCACGCAAGGCGGCGAACCTGCCTGCCTGCCAACCGCTCAGCTACAGACAGGTTGCTATTCCGCTTGACAGTGGCTAGTGTCTGTTGCTGCTGCTGATGTTGCAGTTACAGGTGGGAGGCTCTTCCCAGCCGCAGCCACAGCCACAGCCAGAGTCACAGTTACAGCTTCAGCCACAGCTAGAGCCACTTGGCGACAACAAACATGCGACAACGCGGTTGTGTCCGCGTCTAGCCAGCCACTTTGATCATACGTGGCCAGACGTGGCAGGTCTTCATTGATTGGCGTTGGCTCGATGGCCAGCCGGCTACCCGCAGGCTATACGACGGGACGGCCGTCCCCACAACACACAACGTCCAGCCTCCCGAGCAGAAGCCTGTGCACACATTTAAAATGTATGCCTTCCGTTTGCGCATTTCAAGCATCGGAAATTGTGATTTGTGACTTAATGTATTTATATAAGTCAATGTGGCGGACAGAGAACGGGGAGCCAACCACCAAATGCTTTGTGGGGTTGTGTTGTCTGCCTGATGCTGTCCAGTCCCACAGCTGTCCAACTGTCCAGATGTCCAGCTGTCGAACGGTCCAAGTGTCCAGCTGCTGTTGCAGTTATACAAACTAATTTCATATGTAAGTGGTGTAAATATAATTTTCTGGACGTGTCTGTCCAAGTCGTTGGACTGGATTGTGTGTGTGTGTGCCTGCCGTTGGCAATAATTTGTAAAGGTTTTTTTCCAAGCTTCAGCTTCGGCTGCTTCTTGTTTATGCGGGGACTTTGCCATGGACAAATGCCAATATGTTGCCGCTGATGAGATGTCGGTGGCAAAGCTCGGCCTGGAATGAGTTATTGTGACAGATAAAATTAACTTGGATGACATGTGTTCCAATTAAAATGATGTACGAATTAGGACCGCGAGATTGGGTTTACTTAATAAGAGATCTCAATGCACTTTCAAATGTTTTATTGCTTAGCATCAACTGAAAGGGGGTAAGTAGGAAATACTATTGACTGGAAAGTATAGTAAATAGCTTCCTCCCTTAAATATGGAAAATATGCAGAATTATATGCAGGATATACAAACGTGGGAGTCTCTAATGAAAATTGTTAGAGTTTTCATCGTGCCTTATTCAGGTTCATTAAATTCCTGATGTGGGCGATTAGATTTTCACTTCCCACGGGCGAGAAGTAAGCAGAAAAGTGATGTCATAAATTTGGATCGAGCAATAGTTGCATTTAATAGGATTTAGCTATAATATAAAATCATACTTATGAATTCTCAGAGCATAGAAAATTGCAGGCTTTTTAAGGCAACTTTACCTTAAGAAGAGCTGCCATTAATGATGTGCTAGCTGCCATATAAGCCAACTCATACTCTGGATTGGGACGCTCGCTTTAACACCGCTTGGCACTTGGCTAAGTGCGAGACGAACTCAAACTCAATATGCATAATTGTGTCTGCCAGGCATTACTAATTGATGTCCCGTTCTGGTCATGTCCAAGCGGCAAACAAAGCGCAAATCAATCAGCTAACAAGCATCAATCAGCCAAAGTAGTCGACGTAACAAACAAACATCAACAGCAGCAGCAGCAGCAGCAACAGCAGCAGCAAAAACAACAACCTCGAGCCAAAAAAGTAAACATTATCGCTGAAATGAATCTCAAAGTGGGACTTGGACTTGGCCCGGCTAGCATGTGTGGGCCATCATATTAATTATGTTTTTAATTTGCATAACTGTTAACACGCTCTATTAATTCCGGCTGTCGGGTCGGTTAGCTGAGCCTTGGGGCAGGTAATGTGCCTCCGCCTCCACCTCAGCTACACATTCTCGTGGCCAGGCGATAAGCACTGGCCGCAATTTACACACTTTATTAACGTATTAACGCATCAAACACAAAGTTAACAGAGTTTGTCGTTGTTGCTGGCAAAGTTGGAAAAAGTTAAGCCAACCAACCAACCGACCGACCGACCGACCGACCAATCGACCGGATGTGCAATGCCAAGGATGGTTAGGTGGGTGGCACTGGCGGTGGCTGTGGCGGTGTCGGTGGTGTTGGCGGTGTAGTGCAGCGCACGCTTAAATGCACTTCACTTCCTATTATTGTAATTGCATTGTAATTGCAAAATAACGGTGCTGCGAGTCAAACAAGTAACACCACCCACCCTCCCGATCTCCCTCTCTCTCTCTCTCTCTCTCATGTCTCTCTTTCGCTCTTTCTCTAGCCATTACAGCCGCTCCTCGTTGCCGTTGCAATATCCTCAACAATTTGCTCAGGCGCCGTGTAATATACACATTTGCTTTATAATATATTATAATCATGATTATATATGCATTGCATACCATCTGCCGCGCCATAAATCGCACCCGAGCAGCCAAAGCAACTCCCCCACTATCCGATTATTTCACAACGCGACTGTTCGTTCGGCTATTCGTATCTTGGCATGCATAATTCATTGCAGATCAATGGGCTGCGACTGCAACTGCGACGGTGGCTGCTGGCTGGCCACACAAAATGCTTGGCAAATATGTTCAAGGCTGGGGGCCAAAATGCCACAACTAGCTACCAAGTTTGGTTGGACGCCGAGCATGCCGAGCATGATCCAGCTGAAACAAAAACGTGCCAAGAACTATGCAAAAATTATGGCTCATAGCGCACTTGAACGGAGCATGAGGATGTTCAATGCTGTGTGTACGCTCCGTCCCCCTCAATGCACCGCTCGCTCGCTGCCATGGCATTTAGCCACACTAAAGAGGTTTCAATTACTGCCACCACAGCTACTGGCTGCTAGCTGCTGCTGCTGCTGCTGCTGCTGCCGCCTGCTGGCTGCCAAAGGCCCACTGCAGCTATAAAGTCGGCCTAGCCAGCCATCAAAGCGCTGCTGTGCAAAAATTACTGTAATTCACATCACTTAGAGTGCATATTAATAGCCATCGAATAGCCATCGAATGCCGAACGGCTAGCAATGGATCATTTGACTTTTGAAGTATATTTGCAACAGCCCAGGCACAAACTCTTGCACACATGCACTTGTTGGCGGAATGGACGCGCCCTCCGGTCACATACTAGATGGACTTTTAAAGTTCAGTTGTGTCTAGAGATGGCCACGTGATTGCAGCTCACTTTATTGACCAACTACGCACTGGGCTCTTGAGATTTAGTTTATATGAAAGTGGGAGGCTAATGGTGGACTAGAATATTTGATTTGATTAATCTGTACAAAATATCATATATGCTAATGCTATAAAATCTATATATTTAAATATTATAAAATAATAACTATGTTATGTAAAAACTAAAAGTCAAACCTTTTAGTCTCAAAGGTAAAGTGGAGAAGCAACGCTTAATCTAATCAACTTGATCAACAAGACTGTTTGAGTTTATATATATATTGAGAAGTGCTTGCTTAAAGACTTCAGTGATGTGAATATACCTAAGATTGTTATTAAATACATACATCATATAATAATAGTATATTGATATAGTATTGTATAGTGGCTTAACTGACCGATCTTAACGATAAGTCGCTTTCGATCCATATTTATATCGTTTACATTAGTGGTATTCCTAAATGCTAACACTTGACTTATTTAATTTGTAAAGGAAAACAATTTTAATCAATGCTTCGCTGAATGTTTTACATTTTAGCATGTTGACATGCCACGGCTGTCAACAGCTGACAGACAGGCAACAGCTAGTGGCCGTGCTGCAAATGCAACTACTGCCTCCGCGGCGACTCATTATGGCCCGTTGACGATGACCAAGTTGGGCAAACGGAATGAGTTGCATAGTCAATGCTGGCGATGGTCAGTCTCGGTCTCAAGACTCCAACTTCGACTCGGACTTCGATCTGTTGCTGCTGCTGCTGCTGCTGCTGCTGCTGCTGCTGCTGCTGTTGGCACTGCTCCATTGGCAATACAAAGTGCGTTTCGATCGTTTGCTGCTACGGCTGCTGCTTGAAAATTCCTAGAAAATGTGCACATTTCATCATCATTTTGAGACATGTGCTCCATTTCGCGTTGCCGGCCGCTGCCTTAAATGACTGACATAACTAAGTGAAGATGAATGCGCGTTGCCTGCAGCGCACAGATATCAATCATATTTGAGATACAGTAGCTCTGGCTACGGCCTGCCTGCTAGCCGGCCTGCCTGGCAGTCTGTGGACCAGTTGCTGCCATGGCCAGTGCCGTGCCATACCGTCTGCCATGGAGCTAGCTGCGCACCGGACCATAATTATATTATGTGGCATGAATTATTAGACCATATTGGAGCGGGGCTAATGCATTTCTGGGAAATGCGCTCCGGCCATAGCAAGCGACCGTAGAGGCCTGGAAATGATATTGCCTTAATGATGGTAATGACTGCATTGGTGGCAGCTCGATGGCTTCTCCTGCACCTGCTCCACCTCCTCTCTCCTTTTCTCTCTCTCTCTCTCACTCTCTCTTTTGTTCTCTCTCTCTCTCTCTCTTATTCCTTAAACGATTTTGTAGCACAGCTCGCGCCCAAAATTGGTCAATGTAACGTTAATTAAATCAAAGTGTTGTTTATGTTGGCTGATGAGAGATGATGAGGGAAGCGTTCGGTCGGCTGCTTCAGCTAGGAGCAGGAGCAGGAGCAGGAGGTGGGGGATAGGGTACAGCCATGACAAATAGATACAAATGGTTATTGGCACGTACGTGTCGTTTGTCATTAGCCAGTCCGTCTGTTATATGCAACACTTGACCAGAATGCAGCTCGGAGCTCACAGTTCAGAGCTTTCCATCAGCTGGCGGCTGAACAAACAGCGCAAGGGGCGTGTTCATTGCGTTACGCCCACAAATTACATGGAACCGTGACGAAGAAGTCTTTTGGGGTCGGCGTAAGGCTGTATTTGCATGCATCGTGATAATGACAAGAACTTCAACTGCAGCAACTTGGACTCCCGGGCCCGTTATGCAAAATTAAATGCGTGCCACATGTGTGTTATGTGGGCGGGGCACGCGCAACACTGTTGCATATATGATGAATGCGACTGATGAGAAGATGTTCGCAGCTCTTAGAAGTCAGAGTTAAAGCCTATCAAAACTGAATGGAAAACAAAAGGAATTATATTGGGTTTAGTTTAGTAGTTGATGAGGTTGAGGCAAGTAAACATATCTCCATATCTTTGTTGCCCAGTTGCTGCTGACACTACAATTGATAGATTCAACTTGATTTAGATCGTGCCTATGCCACTTACCATACAATAAGAGGGTCTGATCGCCACTATGCACACCTGCGCGTACATTTTCACCTGTCAAGTATATAGCTGTTCGTTCTTCTCTTGCCGACTGCAACCTAACCTCTCAGCTCACAATCAGCAGCAACAGCAGCAACAGCAGCTAAAGTGGCATGGCAGCATGGAAAATATTTATAAAATCCAACAATGCATTATCAAGCGGAAGTGCAATTATTCAACGTGCAATATTTTGCGGCAACTGGGCAAGTAGCCGTTGCCACAGCCACTGCTGTGTGTATAAAACCAGCAATTTCTAGCGTCAGCAGCAACAGCTACTGCAACTGCAACTGCAACTGCAGGCCAAGGCTCTAATTAGTTTTGCAATTTCTACGCGTTTGCAGCGATTGTAGACGTCGGCCCAGGCCAGGCCTGTTGCCTCTTAGCATCAGCAACAGTTGAGCGGACCCTAGACAAATATGCAATTAACAGTAGCCGCATAGCTGTTGCCTGTTGTTCTTAGTGTTTTTGCATTGAGGAAATCGAGGATTGAAATGCCACAGCAGCCAATTGGCCCAAAGTCGATGGCAAGCCAACAATTGGCCACCAAAAGTGCCGTACAGATATTTAGATGTATAATTTGTGGGCGTTGACAACATGGCATGGAGTCATTGGACTGTTACCCTACGAAAAGAATTGCGACTTCAATAGCCATGTAAACTACTCGAATGCAACTGGCAACTGACAACAGCAACAACAACAACAACAATGGGTTTCCAACGTTAGCGTCGGTGGCGGGCAGAAAAAGGTGCGTTTGCATTTCTAATGAACATGCTACGCACTTCCGCTCGCCAGCACGCCATGAATGATGGTAGTCGTAGGCCCAGCTCAGCACAGCTCAGCCCAGCCCTGGTGCCGGCTCGATCCCCAGTTCCGGGCACAAGCCCAGACTCGCCTTTTGCTGTCATATTTTGCAATGCTATAATTTTGAGTCATTGTTGGTTATGCGTGGCTGCGTGGCCGGAGCAAGGAAGCAGGGATGAGTGGCTGAATGGGAGCACAATCGACTTTTGTAACATACATAAATCTTTCACTCTTATTGCTTAAAGTTAGGCCACACCATCTACAGCTGGCCGTAATCAATTATCAGCATAATTAAAGAGACAAAAGTCGCGACGTCGACTACTTCTTTGGTTGCCACCCTCATTGAAATTAATAAGCACCAAAGCATGTTGCGATTACGGCAACAATTTACAAATTAGTGCCACATGAGGCACACACAACGCAACGCAACGCAACGCAATAGAACTCGAGCCAACAATTAGGCGGCACTCAGTTGCTGGTGTCGCATTGGCCCGTCCCCTCCTCGCCAATGACACAATCGTTATTCTCGGGCCGGGCCACTCGTTGACCCACCAAGCACAGTCGACAGCCGCATAAATAAGGCGTCGCCATTAGCGCCGACAGCGACGCTTAGCTGACCCCTTTAAAAGCTCTATGCCTAATGTGATATAGACTCCTCTCACTGTGTCAATGAGAATGAGACAGATAAGCGCCCAAGCACTGAAGTATATCGAATTATTGCTTTACGAGCTCAACTTAATTGCCGATGCGCTGGGCAATCTCATTACAGTTGAATGCTTTTTAGATGCTTTTGTAAAATTTCAATTTTGTTTATAAGCTTTAAATGCACACGCTACTGTCTTAAGCTCTATCATTATTTGTATATAATATAATAATTATATTACATTTTTTAGCCCATCGCACACTTTTATTAATATATTTTATGCATAACTTTAATATAACTCCAAGATATTTTATATATTCTTGATCGGTTGTCATTAAATGATGGTAAATTTCGTTGAAACTTATTGTGAAATTGTGTCTGAGCAAGCCTATGCATATATTCGAGAACAAACGTTATCATATACGTTTTTATCTGCAGCTAAAGTTCTAGGAAAGGGCGGTGTATGAATAGGGTGACCAGATCAGGCCATTCCGGGACGGTCGACGACTTTGTTGCAAAAAACTGTTTATCTGCGCTGCTTTCCTCAAAAAAAGTCTTCACTTGTCTTGACAAAAGCGGGACATGTCCCGGAATTCCAGGACGTATGGTCACCCTATGTATGAAGAGTTGAGCCAAAAACGCGCCTTTTTGTTGTAACTCTTGAAGTACTCAAAGTAAAGATAATAAAGTAAAGTAAAGATAATAAAGATGTAAAGTAAAGATAATTCATTAGTTAATAATACTGTATTTAAATTTTAAAAATTTTCACTATAAACAAGTTTTGTTTGTTTTGTTGTCACTTTGTTTCCAAAGAAAAAAGCTGCTGCTGTACGAAGACATTATTAGTACACTGTTAGAGTCGAGCTATATATATATTGCCATAACAGAGATATAAAACTTTGCATGGTTCATTCTCCCTGTTGTGCATAGTATTAGATCAAATCAACGATATAAAATATTTGAAATTAGTATTTTGAAACTCTATTGCTTATATGTATGTTCAAAACTAAGAATGAGCAAATGCAAATGGAAAACAGAATCAGTCTGCCATTCCTCATGCATTAACCTTCCCTACCCAACACTTCCAAGCTTTATTAAGTACCCAGATTTAATGAAACAACTGTAAAACATTTTCGATAGCAAATAAAACTAAGGATTCATAAACTTTAGAGGCCCTTATATACAGTGGGATACTATTTTTGAATTGTAAAGACAGACAGATCTTCTTCCTTGTTCTTCAAGTCAAAAACCAAATGCATTTCCCAGCTAGCACATACAATAACTTTGTATACTTATAATAAAGTTTATTGCAGCTTAAATGCGAGTACATCATTTTGTGATTCATAAAGCTGACTAAAGTATTTTAACGATGACACACCAATCAAATTTTCAATTACCAACTTTGGCTGATAACATAAAGACGGCAAGGCGGCTACATGGACAACAGTGGAGCCTTCCGAGACCCTAATAAAAACACACACATATGCATAGATATTTACACATGTCATTGACATTGACTGGGAGCGATGCGCGTTTCAATAATTTTTTATTGCCCATAAAATGTGACAGTCTAAAGTGGAGAATAGCAGCGGCAGCGGCAGCAGCGACAACAACTGTAATATTTGTCAGCAATTAGGCGCAAAATCAACAAATAAAAACAAAATATAATTTGTAAAATTCATTAGGGCGCTGGGATTGGGATTGGAATTGGGATTGGGATTGGGGCATTTTGGGATTTTTTTTCGAGTAGGGCCCGCATTTGAACTTTGTGCGCGCTGCTGTTGTAGGCGTTCTGCGTGTTTAATTGTAGGTTCAGTAACCTTAACAGCACAGCGGGTGAGTGTGGCTTTGGCTCATGGACAGCGCTAGAGCGCTAGAGTCGGAGTCGGAGTCGAAGCCGAAGTCTGGGGTCGTCCGGTCAACCCTCACCAGGTTCTCGGCGCTCTCGCAACATGCGAAATCCCAAGCGGAGCAGCAAAAGCGTTCACGTCATGACCACAGCCGTGTGGCTTAGAGGGCGAGCAGCGGGTGGCTGGCGGCAGGGGCAGCTAGTGCTGCTGACCAGCGGCCCGCGTCTAATGCGGAATGTCAAATGTCAAAATATATGGTGAAAATGTGTCAACTTTCTTATCTGATTCGGTCACGCTGCTACTTTATAACGCCAAATGTACGACTGTATGTCGAGTGTTGTTGCTGTTGTTGCTGCTGCTGCTGCCAATGTTGTAGCTGTTGCTATTGCTATTGCTGTTGCTGTTGGTGTGCGTGCTTCAGCGCACAATAAGCGATGGTGCAGAAGGTGTATGTGTCGAGGGGGCCGCCTAGGCGTTGGCGGGCGAGACCTGTTTAGAATTCAATTTTCATACAAAACTAACCAGCCACGGCCCGTTACACGTAACCCGCTCCACAATCCCATTCCCATTCCCATTCCCGTTCCCGATCCCTTTCCCAAACGCAACCCCACTCCTATTTTCTAACCCAGTCGAACCAACTATTTTGTGAGTACTTTGGCTTCGGGCGTAAGCACGCTTTGAGTTAGTAACACAAAAAGCCATAGAAGAGGTATAAAATAAAATAAAATAAAATAAAGGGCTAATAAGATAGCGAAGCTCAAATTCCCTACAATATGACTCTTCTTATCCGAATGTATTGAAAACTTTTGTGCTATGAAACAAAATCCTTAATAAGGTAGAAATAAATTTCGATTCCCTTTCTATAAGAATCATCAATATTGTAAGGCAAAGACAATAGCTAAAGCTCTTCTTCGTCTTCTTCTCGCTTTTGATAGTGTATATGCATTGAATGCATGTATTTCCAGTGCGAGGCGCTTGGTCGACTGCAAATTAGAATTTTTCTGGGCGGCATTTGGTGGTGCGTTTAATTTATGTACACAGGTGTTTCTATTAACTGAAGTCTCTAGCCGGGAATTAGCGGCTGGCGGTCCAAGCTTTGATCTCTGCAACCGTTAGCCAAGTGTACAATAAATATTCTATGATAAAAACCTGACAAATGAAATGAAGTCAACTTGAAATTGTTATTCTAATAAGTATTAGATCAAGTTAAGTAAATAGGACAAGGTACTTCAGCCGTTCACTTGGCTGTGATTTGCATCAAGATTTCAGCTGACCAATTATATATTTTTAATTAAATCAGCAGTACTTAGGTCCTAAAGCAACTCAATCTGTGTGCAAGATCATTTGATCATTTTAGCCAGATGATCAGCAAGCCATGTTGCTAACTGCAAACAAACGATGCCATTCTTCGTTAGGTTAGCCACGCCAATCACTCACTTCAGCCAACTGCTGCCTGCTGCCTGCTGGCGGCTGCTGCTGCTGCTGCCAAATTATGTACTAGTCCCTGAACAGAGCTACTTAGCAGCGATAGTCCACAAAGGCAGGCCACAGTTCAACTCTCAGTCACAATCCCAGTTGCAGTTGCAGTTGCAGTTGCAGTCGCCGAGCTACTTGAGCATGCGCAACACGCGCCGCATCGGGGTAAACGTCAGTGCAACGGCGACATCGACCCAAACGAACTTTGCCTAACCCCAAAACGTTTGACAAACAAAAACAGAGATCTACGGCATCTTGAGCTGACAATCTGTAAGACTACGACTGATTCAGAGTCTGAGTCGGAGTCATAGTCGGAGTCGGAGTCGGAGTTGGAGTTGGAGTCGTAGTCGTAGTCGTAGTCTAAGCCTGTGTGAGCTACTTTGTAAAATGATGTGAACCAGTTAAAATGGCTTCTATCTGGCAGAGAAACCGCTAGCTGAGACAGACAACAGTCGAAACGACCATTTAAAGTATATTTTATCATTCATTCAGCTGCATCTGACTTGGACTTGGTCGAGCTGCTCATTATCATACAATGACATTTCGCTGCGGCAACTGTAAAAAAAAAAGCGAACTGCAGACCTGCCAGTGCTATCCATATATTTGTTTGTTTGCTGTTGTTGTCGCTGTTGCTGTTGCTGTTGCTGTTGCTGTTGCAACTAAATTCCTTGCTAGATGTTGCTGCCATTTCCTAGTTGGGTTGTGTTTTGACTGCTTTTAAGTATCTGTAAAAATTTCAAATGCATCTGATGGACAGCAACAGCAACTGCAACAGCAACAGCAGCAGAGAGCAAACAGGGCCAGCTTAAAGATCAGAGCGATTTCTCTATTTGTTGATATATATATATATTTATATACATACATACTATTCCCCTTGGTCTATCTCACATGTGTCCGCTTCTGTGCGAATGCAAGCCCTTTTGAACCTTTGCATTGGCACGTTAGTAGCTGTAACAATCGCATACAGAGCAGCACAAATCGATTGTCATGTAGCTGGCGTCGTCGCGATCGCTGCTGGCTAACATACACTATACACAGGGGCTATAGTAGATCGGCTGAGTTCTAAGTTCATCTGAACTGATCATACTTTTTACTATCATCTAGTATCAATTATATCATATATATGGATGCTCTATACAACTGTATATCCATATTTTGCACATTTCAATTAAAGATATGACAGCTATTAAAATACTTTATAAGCATTGGCTTTTCTTCCAGCTAATTTCATTGGACATAGTCTCTGCTCTAATATGTTCAGTTAGCGAATTGGAGATTCGACTTTCCTAATATAGTTTGACTCTGTTCGTTTGTTGCTGCAACGACATATCTGTCGTAGAGCGCTTTACAAATGATCAACACAGATACTGGCTGACTGGCCGGCTGCTACTGCAACGGCAACAGTTGCTGCCGTAGGCTACAACTGCAACCAACAGCAGCAATAGTCGTTGTACGTGTGCAATATGCTCGCTGCTGTTGCAGTTGCAGTTGCTATTGCAGTTGCTGCTGTTGTTGTAGTTGTTGTTGGTGTGTTGCATTTGCTTTTCCCAGAGTCGAGTCGCTTCTTTTTGCAACGCGCGGATCTTAAGTAGTTCGTGAGTTGAATAACTTTCAATTGAATTGTAAAGTTAACATTGTGTGTCTCGGACACACCCCAACAGCAGGCAACGGGGCTGCCTTTTGTTTTGCCAATAATTCCACAAAGAGGAGCAACACACAAAGAGAGACATAGAAAGAGAGAGAGAGCGTTGGATATACTGATAGATGGATAGAGAAGAGAAGAGGTGGGAGGCTGGCACATCGTGCTGGAACAAACAGTTTAAGGATTGACCCAAGTTTGGCCGTCCGTTCGTCCGTCCGTCCGTCCGTTCAACTGTTTGTCGGCAATCGTTTAATTGTCATGCATTTTGTGCATTTCGCAGTTGCCCGCATGCAACCTGTGTGAAACTTAATATGGCCTCAGCAATTTTGATAAGTATAAAATGCAAAACCTGCTGCATAAATATCGAATTTCAGAGCCGTCGTTCCGTCGCGACGACGATTGTCAATTGAACGCAGCCAGTTGCATAAACATTGCAAAGAAATTGTCATGATCAAAATGTGATATTAAACGTGGCGATCCAAAGTAGGGGTAACCGGCATCCGTATACCCGTATACCCCCCCGTATATCCCCCGCCACGTCTCCTGCACTGCACTGCACTGCGCTGTGTATTTGTATTTGATTTTATTTGCCTAGAAATTATCGTTGATTGTGTCGGTTCGCTTTGGGATTTGTTGTCAGTCTGTCTGTGGCCGCGGCCTGTCGCATAAATAGCAATTTTCTGGCATTTCATTTGACATTTAATTGAGATCGTAAAACTTTGTAAAGCTCTTTGTTGGACACTAACTGTCCCTGGCTAATGTAAGATCTTTTGCTGCTTATCAATGCACTCGCCTATTACAAATTTGCTTGTGTCGCTCCGACCGGTCTTTAACTCCGCAACAATGCGACTCCTCGACTCCTTGCAGTGCCCTTGGACAACACTTGACCATTGTAAATGACTGACAGGCAGCTCAAGAGTAGGTGGCTTGCAGTAGCAAGCACGCAACTGCGTGGACATTCACAACAACAACAACAACATGAAATCCTAAAATAATGTTGATGTTGATGTTGATGTGGTGTTCAGTGCTCCACAGTTGGGTGAAGCGGCCCACACATCCGTCGAGAGCGCCACAAGGCCTAAACGTTTTGTTGTTTTTAATAGAGCCAACCGATTACAGCCTCAACCAGCCTCAACCTCAACAGTAGCCGCAACAGCAACAGCAACAGCAACAACAACAGCAACAGCAACACAAGCAACAATTGGCTCTGCCTTTGGCTGGAACGCGACGAGCGCGCGTAATCAATAAATCTAAAAATAATTCTACCAATACATGTCAAAGCCGTAATAGGGAAACCATAAATTCTTTGTTGTGTCCAGCTAAAAATGTGCAAGGCACGACGGTAGCAGCCTGTTGCATGTTGCTGTTGAGCGGCTGCAACTATTACCAATTGTTGTAGCTCGCAACATGCTTCGTATCGGCAATAAGTAACGCTGATTTGGCAGTTAAATGCCGCCGTTGTTGTTACCTTTCTGTTTCTGTTGCTGCCAGCCGGATATGCACCGGCAACATGTTGCTGGCAGCCAAAACTGTTAAATGTGACACTAATATCCGGCTGTGTTGGTCATTAGACAACAGCAGCCACTCATAATGAGCAACTGTTGATGCTTAGCCCAAGATCTATAAACTTCGCTGCGCCGCCAACATCCTTTAACAAGAACAACTAGTTCGGAAGCAACATGCTGCTGATACAATGTCTGGTCGCCAGATAGAGCAGGGCCACATTTTGCCCGCAAGTTGCAATCATTTGTCCCTTTGTTTGTCCTTAACAACTTTTCCACACAGCTTGTGTTGCTGCTGTTGCTGTTGTTACTGCAGGTCGAGCATGGCAGTTGCAATTGCAACACAATGACATTATTGGCAACTCCTACTGCTCCGCTTGTCTGGTCAGTTGGCTACATGCAAAGCGCCACACGGCGCTTGTTCTTTATTTTTGTTTTGTTTTGCTTTTTTTTTTTCTTTTTTCATGTCACAGAAGCAACAGAAACGCGCATCGAACCCCTTGTAGCAATAGCAGCAGCAGCAACAACAGCAGCAGTAGAGCCGAGACTCATGTTGGTTGGCTGCTACGTTGCTGATCTTGATACTGTGTCATGATTTATTTTTAATAGTTTGCGCTTAATATGCGCCAGCATCCGCCTGAGATGGAGTCTCTGCAACAGCCTGCCTGCCTGAATGCCTGCCTATGGAAGTCAGCGTCGACATCGTCTAGTTGTAAACAACTGGCGTTGCAGCAACAACATAGCCAACATTGCTTTTTGTCTTCATCTGTGAGGGAGCAGGCAGTCAGTCAGCCAACCAGCCAGCCAGCCAGCCAGCCAGCCAGCCGTGTGCAAAGTAATTGTTGGTAACACCTGCTTCTTCGCGTCGGCGTTGGTGGCTAGGCTCTGACTGTGGCTCTGTCTCTGTCTCTGTCTCTGTCTCTGACTATGGCTGTGGCTGTGACTGTGGCAGAGCCAGCAGCAACCTTGGCACAGACAGGATGCATGCTTAATGCGCCGTCTGTGTTTTTTTGCTAGTGCTGCTAACTGCTGCTTTGGAGCTCGATGCACCACAGCGTGGTAGTTACATTGATTCGTTGTCAGCTTGGCATTGTTTTTATGAAAGGTTGCAGTTACTCGAGCTAAAGCTGGGGCTACAGTTGCAGCTAAAGCTGTTGTGTGTAATTCGTTGCAATCATTTTGAAACGTCAAAGCAACAGCAGCCGCAGCAACAGCAGCAGCAGCAACGTGTTGCTGCCAGTTCCCAATCAGCGTCATCAATAGTCTTAAGAGATCCGAGACTAGCGGACAAAGCAGCTATGCCATTATTTTGCCATTATATTGACATCAATTTCAGCCGTTGTGGTTGTTGTTGCTAGTGCATTTCGTTAATTGTTCCATAGACGTTAAGTTATGTTTAGTAGCTAAAGAGCCGATGCTGTTGTTTCAGATGCTGCTGCTGCTGCTGCTGTGGCTGCGGCTGCTGGTAATTTCAATAATAAAACTACAAAACTAAAAGCAGACAGCAGCAACAGCAACAACAACAATCACAACTGCTGCACAGAGTAACGACAATTGCCTTGCATGGAGTGAAAGGCTTCAATCAAAGCGAGCAACACAATCAAACAGAGACGTAGACGGAGCGATTGCTGCTGCTGTTGCTGCTGCTGCTGCTGCTGATGCTGAAAGCGGACGAAGCTGTGCCGCGTTTTTATACATTTATTTTTCTGCTGCTTTTTCGGCAGACAATGGCAATCAGCAATATCAACTAGAACGACCAGAAACAGCAACAGCAAACGGGCAATTGCACATAATAATGCCCAAGCGAGCAGCAGCAGCAACAGCAACAACAACATCAGCCGCGTCATGTCATAGTCACGTCAACTCTGTTTCTGTTAGTAGTTGGCCAAAGCCAGAGCTCAGGCCACGTTTTGAGGCTGTGCAGGAAATCACAGCATGAATCATTCGCACAGCGCGAGTCCAACAAAAAAAAAAAAAAAATAAAAAAATAAAGAAAAATAAACTAAATAAAAACAAGGGCAGAACAGTGATGATTGCTCGAATATAAAATACCCTGCATATAGCAAAAAAAAAATCTTGCTAGATTTTTAAACTGAGGTAACTCAGACTTGAGCTCTTTTCTCTTGCAAATCGACAGACGCTGATCAAACTGAATTATACTGATCAAAAATATATATGCATTTGTGCATTGCATTGCATTTTCATTTCCTTAAAGCCAATATACCCCACTGTCAATGGGTAGAAGGCATAATAAAACCAAAATAATCACACGATATTCGTACGGGAGAATGCTCAACAAAACCGAAAAGCCAAAAGAGGGCGAACCAAGCTTTGATGACTGACTTGCTGTGTGTGTGTGTGAGTGTGTGTGGGTGTGTGGGTGTGCGTGTGTATGTTCGTGTGTGTTGGTTGTGCGCGGTAGGGTCGAGCCATTTTTCCTTAGCTTGTACGAGTTTTGCTTTCGATTTTTGGCGGCGCGCGCCGAATGCAGAAGTCATGCGCATGTCACGCTTATTTAAATCAATTTTTTTTTCCCTCGGCTACGCAAAGAACAATTCAGAAATATAAGAATAGGCGGGGTATACTTTATTGTACGAGCTGCTATGCCAAATTAAAGAATTAAGTCAAACAAAAAAAAAAGAATTTTAAAATATTGGCAAGTAATTGTTATATAATATAATAGATGGAATTGCCATGGCTTGCCGGAATATTTTAAATATCACTTTCCTAGTTTCGATTCTTGACAAACTTAATTTCAATTAAATAATAATTTATGCATTTATATATATTTATTTATAAAAACCAAATAGAATTTATGCATTATTAAATATATTTCAAAACGAATTTGAATTATAACCGAATTGATTAAATATATATATAAAATATTTGTAAACTCAATAAGATAAAATAAAATTAATAAATATAAGAATTTGACAAAGGTATTTATTTTTTATTAATATATAACTTTTTAAATATATTTTCGGAAGTTTTATTAGATTGATTTAAATTGAAGTATATTGATAATTTAATTAAATTTAATCAACAATTTAGTTTTTTTAAATATATTGATCGGTTCAGTTAATATATTATTAAACGTAGTGTCCCATTTACTTACTTCGATCACCTTTTATATATATATATATATATATATATATATATATATATATATATATATATATATATATATATATATATATATATATATATATATTAATATATATAAATAAACTGTGATTATATCTATTTTTGAATAATATCTAAAAAATATATACTTTTCAAGTTTTTTCTATCTCTTAATAATATCTAATAAAATATTTTATTATGCCTTTTTTCAAACTCTTAGCAGACAGAGTCTCATCTGACAGATCAATTGACTTTCATTCCAAGCGTTCTATACATTTCAAAAGACTTTCCGCTGAAGAATAAGATGATCAGGGTCTTAGACAGAAGAAAAGCCACAAACCCATTCAAGAAGAGATGTATACAAAGTTTCAATCTAGCCAGATTGTATGCCAGCAATTCGCTTTGCACTGAGAAAGCAACAGTTGTGAGTTTTGTATCTGAATGTTGTTGTTGTTGGTGTTGGTGTTGTTGGTGGTGTTGGTGTTGGTGTTGCCCGACCCGCATCTGTAAGGCGTAGTATCAGGGTTTTTGCAATTGCCTCGTGGGTGTTTTTTTGTTTTTGGTTTTTGGTTTTTGCATTAATCAACTTTATGCGATTTTAAATGTTGTTGCTTTTTCGGTGCTACCTTCATCGATGGCCACAATAACAACAACAACGGCGCGAAGCTCTTGACTGGCTGCTGTTGTTGCTGTTAAAATTAAAACAGCAATTAAATGGCCAAAAGCCAAACCCCATCACAGCCTGCCTGCCTGACTGCCTGCCTCTTTGCCTGGCTGTTAGCTCCGCTTGTGCATGGCAAATGAGTTGCAACTAAAATTCAATTAGCTAACAAAATTCCATTTCGAACCACAACATGGACACAGGCAAAGCCGCAGCAGCCACAGCAGCACAAACAACAACAACAACGGCGACGGCGACGGCGACGGCGACGGTGACGGCAACAATAATAACATTGGCTAAAAACTTATAAACACTTTGGTCGAGAGAGTGAACCGCCCACTGTTGCCTGCTTGAAGCAACCCCTTCCGGCTAACGCATCATCGCAGTTTGGTCAACAGAATTTTGGGTTTTGAAAATTGAATTAGATGCAGCAGACCGTGTGGCAGACAGACAGATAGACAGCCAGACAGACAGAGGCAGACTGAGACAGAGGTTGAGGTATTTCATCAACCTTGTCAAACTTGCCAACTCCATGGTTGTTACAGTTTTGGCACCCACCAGCCCACCAGTCCACCAGGTTGCCCCTTGGCTGCCCCTTGGCCGCTCCGCCTGACCATCAATATTAACTGCATTATTGAGCATTGCGGCTTGCCACAAACATGTAATTGAATTGCACCCTTCTTCAGTCCAGTCTTTCTCTTGTCCAATCGCCCGTCAACGCCAACGTGCCCTGAGTTCTAGTTGTTTTTGGGGGTTAACTCTTTTCGTTTTAGGTCGAGGGGTAATCAGCAGCAGGGCGGCTAAGGGCAGCTGAGGGCTGCTGAGGTCTGCTGAGGGCTGCTGAGGGCTGCTGAGGTCTGCTTGATTTATGCTGCTGCATTTGCATGGACTCTGGGCTGTGCGCTCTGTGCGCTCTGTGAGCTGTGGACTGTGGGCTGTGGGTTTTGGTCATCAAATTGATTTGGTTTTGCGTATGGTTAGCCCCAACACCACCTCGATTCACACTTAAAACGCGAATACACAATATTTAATTGCTCATCGCGAAATTGTGCGGTTTTAATGTTAAATTTAGAAATGAGAATAAAACACTGTTCAGCATCAATTTGTGGACAGCACTCACATTTTGTTGGGGGGCTTATTAAGGCAGTGTATGTAGATTTATGAAGCTCACATAGATCAACTTTTTAGAGCTACGCGCAACCTATGATATATATATAATATATGATGTATAATGATATGAAGTAGAAAAAATGTTCATTCAAATTTCGTATTATTTTGAAAATAAGATTTTTTCATTTATCTTTAAAAATATATATTTTTAAGTTTTTTGGTATTTTTTAATAAAAATTTTGCTTATTTCTTTTGTTCCTAGCATTGTTTTAACAATTTTATACTGTTTTATATTTTCAATTTTATATTATATATTATATATTTTATATTTTATATTTTATATTTTATATTTTATATTTTATATTTTATATTTTATATTTTATATTTTATATTTTATATTTTATATTTTATATTTTATATTTTATATTTTATATTTTATATTTTATATTTTATATTTTATATTTTATATTTTATATTTTATATTTTATATTTTATATTTTATATTTTATATTTTATATTTTATATTTTATATTTTATATTTTATATTTTATATTTTATATTTTATATTTTATATTTTATATTTTATATTTTATATTTTATATTTTATATTTTATATTTTATATTTTATATTTTATATTTTATATTTTATATTTTATATTTTATATTTTATATTTTATATTTTATATTTTATATTTTATATTTTATATTTTATATTTTATATTTTATATTTTATATTTTATATTTTAAGTATTGGTCATTTCTTTTGTTCTTAACATTGTTCTAACAATTTCATACTTATTTATATTTATCTATATTGAATCAAAGTCTATCAATAGTGTTTAGAAATATATTTTGGCTTTCTCTTAACAACTTATTTCTTGAATACTAAAAAACAATTTATTAATATTTTAAATAATAATATTAATTATTTAAATATTGTTGAATATTTACATATTTATTCAATAAAGAATTCAAAATATTTTGTAAATCAAATTTAGCTTGAAATTCTTCCCAAGTGAATTGTAACTTCAACTGAATCATGTAGTGCAGTGTTAGCTTTTTGGCATAAATAACCCATTCACAAATAAATTATGGTGTGTGTGTGTGTGTTTGTGTATGCTGGTATTGCTCGCTGTTGCCACAAAATATGATATCGTATATAACGCAAAATTAAGCCAATTGCATTTGATGCATTTACCGAAAACAAATTTCATTGTTGATTTATTGTTCGCTTGTTTGTTTTGTTTTGTTTCGTTGGGCTTTCATTTAAGATTTTTTGTTGTTTTTGGGGGGGTTTTAGAGCCCCTTGTCTGGTGCTGTTTTCCAAGGGCTTTCATTTTGGCCAATGAATATGTTTGCGCCATTCAATTATAGCTATTGTGATTGTTGTTGTTGCTGTTGGCTCAGTCATGAAAATGCTCTTATCACAGAGTGAGCGGAGCGCTGCCAGTTCTGGTCCGCGCGATTAGTGCGTTGTTGCTATAATTTCTCATTGTTGGCTTTGCTTAATGATTACAATTGTGACAACAAAGAATTCATTTCAGTTTGCCATTAAGTCATCAATTTAAATAAATAGAAATATAAAAAAAAAGAAAATTAATAAATATTGCGCTAATGCGCCAGTGTCGCTCGCAATTGGCAAATGTGTCACGAACAATGAGCCGCAATATTGATAAGCACGTGGTGGGGTTCAAATTCTGGGGTCAACTAGGAAGTAAGTGCAACCTCTGGGCGTTTTCTATTGTTTAATGGCATTCAGCTGCAACAAGTCCAAAGATTATTAAACACGTTCTATGATAACGCAAATTACCCTCAACTAAAAACACACATTTCCTCAAAGCCTCGCATAGAACAATTGCTGAGAACATCCAATTTTGGTACGCCGAAGATTATATACTCTTAAACTTATCTTAAAATTAAATATTTTATTTAAGTAAAAAGATCTTAGTAAATGTTAATGAGTCAAAAGTTATGTTATTTAAAAAACAAACAAACACAAATATTTACAAAATTTAAAAACTTATAAAATCAGACTGATGAATGATGAGTTAATCCACATGAATATATATCTATACATATTTATACATGTATTTTATGGAGTCGCAGATGTCTTCTTATACCCTCTAGAATGAGGCAGCTAGAAGCGTAACCATCCATAATTAAGTATGCATCATGCCTGCTTATAGATTTAGTCATTTGGTTCAACAACACTCTCATTTTTGTCCGTCCGAATGTTGAGGAATTGCAATCTTATCACATAATTAAAATTAAAACGGAGATTTTTCATATTCGACTGTTTGGGCTTATCAAACAGCATTCTCAATTTACATCACACGACTGTATGCCCCAGTACGTAAATCAGTCCACGTCACATATTCCAGCTGAGGGTTCTGCCAATGGATGGAGTTATATATAGAAATAATAATCTTTGATGCACGATGAACTGTACTCTACATTACGCATAGGCAGTGGGGCCAATACGCTGGCCAATCTTTGCCTCTCCAAAGCTTTCCCAGCATCCAGTTAGTGGAGGGCATAACTGTCAATCTATTCATTTCGATACACTTTATACACTTAAGTCTTGTAAGTGTCACAAATCAGTCGGCGCACTTGCGAAGAGCCACACAAAGTCTGGCTGGGAGTTCTGCGAGTAGAGATAACATAAATATATGAATATATCTATATTGATGTGTGAGATATTGAGGCACTTGCATTACGCATAGGCAGCTTAGCTAAAAGGCCAATCAATGCACGTCCTAAGGTCTCAAGGCGTTTTGTCTCACGCGTCCAGTTCTTCAGTTCAGTTGAACAATAGTTTGTCACCTCGTTACGCAATCGTGATACTAACATTGTTAATCAATTTGGAATTTGGATAGTTCAATAGTTGTTGGCCTGACGTTTCTTGTTTCGCTCAACTCGTACAAAATCTTAGTAAATTAACAAATATTGAGAGTTTTGGAAAAGTGTAGGTGCAGTGTGCGGGTGTAACTGGAATCTAAATGAACATTTTCCAATTTTTTTTGGTACAATGGGAATTTAATTGATAGGCATGCTTAGTTAGAGCAACAAGAAATCTAGATATAGTTTGTATATATACTTAAACTACTATCGAATATCATTGATTTGAGCTAAGGCCAAGGCTGACTCAATCAACGGCCAAATTTGCCTTCTACCCGTCCAGTCTGGATGCGTCTTAATGACTTCATTTAAATTAACACTTGCAAATAATTAATTTGAAACTGTTTGTGCACAGTCTGATGCTTGATGACATGATGGCATTGCCCTGTCCACCGTCCACAGTCCACTGGGCACTGTCCACTGCCCAATGTCCACTGTCCAGTGACCAGTGAATGGCATATGTGTCCACATCTAACCAGACACGTCCATCCAGGCAGGCTGCTCTGGCATTTTATCAACTGCGCAAGCGAATCGTCCGACTATTTGCTGCGAAAAAAAGAAGAGTTGAACGTACAACAAATGTTACTCAAGTAAAATGTTTGTTTTTGCATTCAGTCTAAGTGCAGAGCACAGTCACAGTCACAGTCACAATTACGGACACGAGTCTGAGTCCGACTACATTCACAGTCATGGGCATTGGGCGCAACTGTACCCTGTACTGATAGCGTAGGCCCATCGATAACAACAATCGCTGTGGACCATTGGGGGCATTGGACTGCGGCTGGGACTGGCACTGGCACTGGCACTGGGACTGGAACTGGGACTGGGACAGGAGACTGGGCGCTCAGCACTTGGCGTTGGGCTTGTTGCTGTGGCGCAAGCCGCTGTCGCTCCACTGATAACATTTGGCAAACGCAAATGGAAACGCGTATTAAAAATGCCCAAAGAGGCATCATCGAATCGCAACAGCAACGCCGATGCCATCGCCGGGTGCAATGCCCCCTGGCCGTTGACTGACCAACAGCAACATCAACAGCAGCAGCAGCAGCAGCAGCAGCAGCGGCAGCGGCAGCAATTGCCGCTGTCTCTTCGTTCTCGGCCATTCATTTGGCCCGGCAAACATTTGCATTGGCCATTCTCGGTCAATATAGACAGATTTCCATGCAAATTTAATACGCAAACATTCGGGCGGCCCTAGTCAAATTGAAAATCTCATCTGTGCAAAGTGGCTGGCGGTCGGGTTTGGGAGATTGGCTCGCTCACCTGCTGCCACTTGCGCATTTTGAGCAGCTGCCTAACGGTAAGGCAATCAATTATTGGTCCGCAAGCGCGTTTCGTGCAACTCACACTGGATCGACAATCACATCCTCATCCACATCCACATTCACATCCCCATACCCATCCACATCCACATCCACATCCACATCCACTTCCCCATCTGCACATGCATCTCTCTATCGGCTCGTTTCGCGCTGGCGGATGTGCTAAGCGCGCTGCCAATTTAAAATACAAACAATATGGTCCAGGGAGACGCGTCAATAAAACTGGGCATCGGCTTCGCGTCTGACTGCATCCGCCTCCGTCAAAAGGCTGCGAGGCTGTGGCTGCGCTCGGTGTGGGCGGCAAAGACATTGCGATTGCCTGCCCAAAAACAAAATTAAGCATACTTACTAATTGCAATGGCCCGTGGGCTAATTCAACATTGAACAGAGCCAAGGCCTGCGACCCTCATAGTAGTTTGCTTGCTAAACAAAAAGATTGAAAGAGGTTGGCTTTAGCTAGGAAATGAGCGAGCTTTATCTGGGGTATGAAATAAAAGATATGGCATGAAAACATATATTAAAAGATGAATATATTAATATATTAATATTTTATACCGACTATTCAGTTAACTAATGATTTATTCAATATTAAATATATAATAAGTATATATATTTATCGTTATACATTTTTATTCCACTCTTATATATTTGCAGTGTTATGTAAAAGTTTTTCATTTGTAAAGTTATACTGCAATAGCTTACAACTAAGTATTTATTAATAAAGAAAAAGCTAAATTCCAATCTTTATTTATATATAATTGAATAGTAGTAAGGTGATCAAAGTAAGTAAATGGGACACTACGTTTAATAATATTATAACTGAATCGATCAATATATTTTTAAAAACCAAATTGTAAGATGAATAAAATAAACAAAATATTTGAACTTAATTACATCTAATAAAACTTACAAAAATATATTAAATTAATTAAATAAAATATTTTCAAAGGAAATAAATACCTGGGTCAAATTCATAATTTGTATCTTAAAACTAAAAGAATCAACAAATAAATTGGCAAAACTCAACGTTAGTGTCTAAAAATTATCATAACGATAAAACCTTACGGTACTTTTCAGCATTTCTTTACTTAGCAATCAAGGAGACATATTTAAATAGAGCTTGTTTCAACAATAACAACTATTTACCTTAAGCCCGCCTTTAGGCAGCTCTGCCAGTTAGAGGTAGTGCTGTCAACTCTTCAGGGCTTCGACACACCAGATCAACAACTCAAAAAAAAAAAAAAAACAGAAATAGCTAGAAATAACTAGGAAAGTCTAGAAAAAAAAAACTTTTTACGATTTTAAGTCAATTTTTGTATGAATTTTGATAACGACATGCATAAATAACACCGAAATCAGTCAACATTGTTTTTTTTTTTATTTTTTGAATGATATTTTGTAGGTTGTTATTCCTTAATCTGCATTAAAATCGCATTGAAATACAGCTAGATTACAATTTTAAATACTTTAAAAACTTATAAATTTAATTGGAAAATTTAAATGGAAATATTAAATATTTATTTTATTTTTATTTTAATTATTATTTATAATTTATTTTATTTTAATTATTATATTTTAGCTTTAAATTCATTTTTTCCCTTTTATAATATATTTTTATATTGGTTGTTCTATGGAAATGAGTTATAATTTATCATCTAACGGTAATCATAAATAATCGTTTTAAATGCATTTTTTTCTTAAATCTTTATTTTACTTAAATTTATCTATATATTCTTAAATTATATTATGCATTTAGGCAACATTTGAATACAAGCGTCTGTACCTGATGTCTATACCACATGAGTATAGTTTTTGTTGGAAAATTTTCTAAAATTTAACAGAGTGTATTGCTATGCAGCCAACTGTTTTGAATTTACCTCTGAATGGCCATAACTTCGAAAAAAAAAAACATTAAAATCAATTAACGCCATTCTTAACTCTTTTGCCTGCTGCTATATCCTGCACTCTCTCCTTCTTTCTCTCTCTCTCTCTCTCTCTCCTTCTCTCTCTCCCTTTCTATCTCTCTTTACCTCTTTCTCTATCTATCCTTCTATGGCGCGACTGTTAATTTCACTGACTACTGAAGCGCTATGCATTTAAATATGTTTCGTGTGAACAGCAAAACGGTTACAGGACAGCCCCTACTTGACACCAGACGCTGATGCAGCCGCGTCCCGGCCGGGGACCAACCGCACTCGACGACAACGGCAACGACAACGACAACTTCCGGACATCCTCTCTTTTTCGTCTTTGGCCGCGTACTCCGCAAATTAAATGCAATGACAAATGCACTCCGTCAAATTGAAAAGGGATTTCTCTTATTAATTATGACGCCGCCGCAGCCAGGACACCAGAAAAAGGGTTGATGCCGCTGACAACATGTCGTATGAGGGACGGCAAGAGAAGGAGAGAGTGAGACAGAGAGAGAGCGAGGTCCTGCGACTGGCAATGGGAATACGGCCAGCCAACTGTCGATTTTTTTTATTTAACGACAGGCATCTGTGTGTTAATTTAATGTGTCTCAATGTGTGCGTGTGTGTGTGTGTGTGTGTAATGCACATTTAAATAATAACTCTGCGGTTGGCCACAGCATGGCTGGCTTTTGTTTTTTTTTTTTTTGTTTTTTTGCGGCCTTTTATGCATTTTTAAATTTATTTTTTCTCAACACAATAAAAAAATGACATCAGTTGAAAGCGCCTGCGCGAATTGCTTGTCCAGGCTTAATCCTTTATTTCCAGCCTCTCAATTTTCAATTATTCGAAAACGCATTTCCAGCTGAGCTCTGAGTGCTCCACATTCATACACACACACACACACACACACACACAGTCAAATGTTGTACATGTGGTAAATAAATGATTTCAATTCGAATTGACATTCATAGCCAGCGGCCGAGCAACGCCTATAAATTATTTTTCAAATATTTTGCATTTCAGTCATTACTCAACACTAGAGCTGCCAGAGCAGGAGGAGCACTGTATGTGTGTGTGTGTGTGTGCCAAGCACCTGGGCAATGTTGCTAACAAGTTGATGTAGTTGTTGATAAATGCATTTGAATGCCACTCGAAGATTGCTCCATTTAATGGATTACTCGCCCCTCCGTCAACATGTCGTGTCATACGGAATTAAGCGATGAAATATATATTCGTATTTTGTACTACTTGTAAACTTCGGCCTCATATCGCGCCCGCTGCTGAAAGACGAAAGTCTTGTTGTTGTTGTTTTTCTTTATCTTCTGGCCTCTGTGACAGCATAATTAAGCCCGATTGGGCTGTTGTTGTTGTTGCTGCTGGTGTAGCTGCTGGTGTAGCTGTCGCTTGCTACATTTTCTATTCGAAGCGTTGAAAATGCTTTTAACAAATCTCTTCAACAAATTATGCAGATAAGTAAAAGTTGTCGATGATGTGTACGATGCTTGAGCAGCATGTGGAAACTGAATCCAAATAAATGAATGAATAAATGAAATGAATTTCAAAATCGAATTGAATTAGTTTAAATATAATTTGAAATTAAATTTATTGTGGTCTATAAGGTAAACATATATTAGAATATATTATTATTATTATTATATATATATATAACTGAATCCAAAAAAATGAATTTTAAAATCAGATTGAAATATTGAAATATTTAACTGAATCCAAATGAAATGAATTTTAAAATCAAATTGAAATAGTTTAAATATAATTTGAAATTAAATTTGTTGTGTTCAATAAGGTAAACATATATTAGAATATATTATTATTGTTATATATATATATATAACTGAATCCAAATAAATGAATTTTAAAATCAGATTGAAATATTTTAAATGTAATTCAAAATTTATTTATATTTATATTGGACACTTTATTTGATGAATTCATGTATTAAACAAGTGTTAGTGTTTAATATGTATACAGGCCCTTGACCTTTCCTTCTTAGACTGTGTATAAATTACAATAAATTTAAGATTATAATTAACATAAAATGTAATTCAAAATGAATTGTTCCGAATTGTAAGGAAAACATATATTAAATTCATAATTTTATAATATACCTTGGCATATTTATATAGAGAGTATAAATTCTTATAAGAGATGCACAAATTAAACGAATATTTTTCTTGGATGTATGATAATACTTATGATGGCTTGTCTTTAGTTGAAATTATTAGTAGTAATAGTAGTATAATTATAATTATTTATATAATGCTCTTCGGACACAAACCAACAGGAGCATATAATTTTATAAGACATAATTTTTTTCATATATAAAAAAAATATATATATATTCTGAAAAAATAATCAAGCAAAAAGGCACATAAATTTTGTTTTATAATTGGAATAATGTGCGAATATATGCTATATATAAATTTATTATATAAGCAACAATTACTTACAAATTGTAATGACAGAATGATATAATAAAATTAATAGCTGAAAACAAAGAATTAAATATTTTCAGCAATTCAACATGTGAAGAGTGCTCCAAAAGAGCTAAAAAAATATTTTAAAAAATTTTTTAAAATTATTTAGCTTTACATTTTTTCTTTTTCTTTTACATAATACAATATAATTTATAAATGTATATTTATGTTAACATATATCATTAATTGAGTACATTAGTCATTAAAGATATTGTTAAAATTTCAATTTATTAAATGGAATACTATTAATAAATCTCCTCGCAACATCCTACACTCCTGACCCTCCAACAAATCTCTCAAAAAAGCTGAATTTCTAAAAAGTTATAATTAAAAATTATATATATAACTATATAAAATCATATATATATATCTCTGCAGCTATGGCTATACAAACATTATAATTACCTCCCATAGATTCGGTAGTTAAACAGTTTCAACATTTTATGGCACTGTTAACGAGCATTACGCAGTCTGCTGCACTCGACTGTAATATTCATACTTTTTTTTGTTGTTGTTGTATACTTTGTAACAGAATGACTGACCCTTTAAGCCTTTAAAATTGTTGGTTAGTATATAACTGCTATATTAGCTCGGGCTGTTAGCATGCCAGAAGGGTCGACTCTACAAACTGACTGCACAAAATTTGCCTAATCCCCGCTGTCACTCCTTTTGTTTTTATTGTTGTTGCTGCTGCTGCTGCTGCTATTCTGCGGTAGTCAACACGCCGACAGCTTTGTTTGTTGCTGTTGTTGTTTTTCATGTGGTTGTTGGCCCGATGTCGTGATCAGCCATCCAGTTGCGAATATACTCGCAGTCATTCACTCAGGCAACTCGGCGACCAGCGGCCAACGAAACAACACAATGTTTGGGTGTCAAATTGATAATCGCGTGAGTTGTTATCACAACAACGTCCACACACACACACACACAGAAACCCACAAAAACACATACACACACACACAGTCAATGCAAAATGCATAAGCTTCCCGTCGCCACATTTTAATGCAATTTACTAAGACGAGGGAGCGCTGCGAGGGGTTGCTAAAGCTGCCAAGTTGCCAAGTTGCGTGTGTGTGCTGTGTGCTGGCTTTTGTTGTAACCCAAATATCGTATTATTGTAAAATATTAAGAAATTGTTCGTATAGTTGGCTATCGCTGCCCGTAAATCGCTGGACATGGCCAAAGCCCATTGAAGCGCGCTTGAGCTCTGCCCGCCTGCCTGCCCGCCTGGCAAATGGAACTGCTAACTGGTTACTGAGCGCTAGTTACTGTGGTCAGTTTTTTTTTTGGTATTCTGAATTTTAAAGGGGTTGCTGTTTAAGGGCGCTTTGCATTAAGCGCATTTGTTTGCTCACATGTCCGGATGAAAGGTGCAGATAAAACGCAATTACATGCGATTATCACGAAATATGTAGCGAAATTTATGAAATATATAATTTACAGTTACAGAGCTGCTGCTGCTGCAGTTGCTGTTGCAGTTGCATGTACATGTCCGTTGTCAGACAGTCCGTCAGTCAGTCTGTCTGCTTGTCTTTCTCTCGCCTGCCGATGCACTTTTCAAACATTGACGACTTTTTTGTTGCCATTTGGCTTAGGGTGTGTGCCAAACCATAAAAATGTTGTTAAACACACGGACAGCCCGAGCGCGTAGATATGGCCAGAAAAGTGGCAGTGCGTGTGTCGCAGTTGCCGTTGCTGTTGCTGTTGCCGTTGTGTGCATAAAAAGTAAACAAAATTGATTTGAAAATTGCGCGAACTGTGTGAGCAGAGCCCACGGACAAAGGTAGCAGAAGGTGGGCGGCTGACGGGGGAGACATACTAAACAATGGATTTGTAATGCAGGCATTATGTTGACGACGACGTCAACAGCAACAACAGCAACACTCAAAGGCAAACATAAACATAAACACGAGCACAAACAAACAAACAAACAAACAAACAAACAACTAAAACAACTTAAACATGCAGGCGCACTAAAACTATGAAACATGCGCGAAAATGAATAGTTGCAAATAGTTCTTCGTATTCGCCAGCAATTGGTTTGGGTCCAGCTCCAGTTCCAGTTCCCGTTCATGTTCTCATTCCCGTTTCCGCTCCCGCTGCCATGCCCATTCCCATTCCCATTCCCGTTTCAGTGACCATTTGCGTACCCATGTCCATGTCCGTGTCGTTCCGTTTTTATGACGCTCGACATGTTTATTTGGGCCTCAATGTGTTTTGGGTGTAGCTAAAACCGTAAAGTAATGTGCAAATAACGGTGCCCGCGCCCTCAGCGCACTATCTACCATCTATCAAACAAGCGGACTTCACTGCCCAGATAGCGGTACCTGGTTGTGGGCAAATTCCAACTGCTTGTTACCTGTAACTGCGTCCAATTCACACAGGCAATTAGATACTTACATAGATCATAACTCATTTCAATTATTGATCATATTGATATTGATGGGGATACTTTAGATGAAGATTATGTATTATAATAGTAAAAGTATCTATAGATAAATGGTGATAAATGAAGATATTACGCAGATGCTTATAGCTAAAGCATAATATTAGAATAATATCATTTAATATTTAAAATTATTAATATTTTCAGTAACCTAAAATTGGAATTGTGGAATTGGAGTAGGCCCTATATCTTAGATTAATCTTGACAAATATTTGCAAAATTTAAAATTAAAGTTAATTCAATGGAGAAGCAACAATCAGTTCGTTGGAATTATGAAGGTAGATTATGCTCTATATGAATCCAGTCAAATATATGTAGAAACGAAGTTCAAGTTGCTTAAGCAACAAATGTTCTATAACCAATTTGTCGCATTTATATAGCAATTTTAAAAGAATAAATCCAAATTCAAATGCAGATCATAGAAAAAAGCACATATATTTTGTCAGATCTTAAGTCTATGAATATTAATATCAGTTAGTCAGCTTTACACAATATATCTTTTATATAAGTCATATAATATATCTTACACATAAGTCTTGTATAATATAATATAAGATAATCATAAATGGCATAATTTCAATAAATTTCAAATTCAAATGCAGCTGAGCTAGTCCTATCGTCTCAGATCATAAAAAAAAATGTTTTGTCAGATCTTAAGGATCTTTAGAAATAGGCTAACTATGAATATCAGTCAATCAACTTTACAAAATATATATTTTATATAAGTCTGATATAATCCATCTTATATATAAGTCTGATATAATATATATTATATATCAGTCTTATTTAATATAAGATAATCATAAATGGCATAATTTCAATGAATTTAACTTTAGGAATATTCTAATTTTAAGAAACTTATATATATATATATATATATATATATATATATATATATTGTACAATTTTTAATTTATTTTATTTTTTTTTATCATAATTATTATTATCATTATTATTAATTTTATTATAATTATCATTATTATTATTATTATCATTATTATTAATTTTATTATTATTATCATTATTATTATTATTATTATTATTATTATTATTTTTTTTTTATTATTATTATTATTATTATTATTATTATTATTATTATTATCATTATTATTATTATCATTATTATTATTATGATTGTTATTATTATTAGTATTACTATTATTATTATTATTACTATTTAATTTCTAAAATCTTTGAGAGTTTTATATATTTAGTTTATAGTTATCATAGATTTGTGCCACATATAGTAGTGGCCATTAGGTCACTTGACATCAATTCTCTGTGGGCGACTTCTCAGTTGAATCGGTTCATTAATCTGTGTCGCCTGACCGCAATTAAATACAATTTGCAACTTTGTAGCTGTTCTATTTTAAGAGCCGTGCTCATGGTATTTATATACTGGTATGATAACATTGTCATGGCAGGGCGAAAGCGTTGATGTTGGCCCACGATGTGCAGCCGCTAATCAGCTTAGGGCCAGCTGAATGAGAGTGTGCCCAACTGGCAAAAGAACGGCAGCTAAATGGATTTAGCCATTTTAATTAGCAAGAAAATGCGAAAAATGCGCGAAATGCTAAATAATGTGAATTGGTATGTGGCCAGCCGGCCAACTGCAGCTCCTGCTGGCAGCCAAATGCCACACAATCATTAGGCAAGCTATCAATAATGGAGAGCTGAGAGCTGAGAGCTGGTTAGAATTCATGACTGCGTTCTATAATTTTTGGCAGCCGCATTCGGCGAATGTATTTTTTATGCATTTTCCACTTTGGCAACCTTGTCTCATATAAATCAAGTTTTTGTCATGCAAATTCTTTGCATAAAATACGGCAGAGAATTTCAAAACATTTATGAACGCCACAGCATTGACCTCCAGCGCATAAATCACTTTGATTACTATTTAAGCAAAGCCAAGCCAAATGAACAATTTTTAGTTACTCTTTGCTTATCAGCAGCAGCAGCAGCAGCAGTGGCAGCTGCACAAGATTTGATTTCAATATATCTACATATATACACTATATATATACATACAAGTATATATAGATATATATTTATTTTCTGCCAGGCATTATAAGTGTCATAAATATATGCGAACGGAAAGTAACAGCTGCAAGCAATTTTCTTCGACTTTTTCTATTTTCTAATAAAACTAAGCGCTTTAATTTGAGAAACGTTCGAATTCTACAGTTCTTGACCACACGACATGTCCAATAAAAAATATCGTAAAAACTAAGCTGTTATTAAATGAAATGAAATAAGAAAAGAGAAAAGAAAATTAAAATTATTAAAAATAAAATAATTCTATCAACAGAATTCTTTGGTAGCCAAATAATAATGCAAAATGTTAACAAATTGGAATAAAAATTGTTTACATAGAGACAACTAATTTTTGTTGCTGTTGCTTGAGGAATGTTGAGCGATTTGAACTTGACTTTCATGATTTCAACGTCTTATTTGTCGCTTGCTTGTAAAAGTGGCCTATTAAATACACATTATAAAGCCATAGATGTCAAGCACAACTCGTATGTGCGGGGGTTGCCACAGAAGTTCGCCAAAGTCGTGTACACGGAACGTACAAAGATGCCAAGGAGAATGCCTTGAACACGCCACCAAAAAACAAGCGAAACCAAAAATGACTAATTTTTATATGATTGATGTCTACAAGTTTTTTGTTGATTTTTTGTTGTTGTTGTTTTTTGTATATTTTTGTTGATTAAGTGTGGTTGGTGTACAGTAAAATGAAAGAGATAAGATATTTTTAAAACGAAACGAAGATTTAATACACTTTATTATATGACAAAATAGATACAATATATTAGTCAGTCATGAAGGTGTGGCTGGGTCAAGATACCATCGAAAGATAGATTCTGTATGATATACGTAACAGCAAGACGATGCCAGGCAGAGTTGAACAATGAAAGCTTTATCACAGCGAGAATTGTTTGCATAGCAACAGATTAAAGGCAACTTTATTAAGAATTGCCAATATAAGTATATAAAAGTATATACTAGTTTAATATGATGAACTAGACTATATTTAATGAGCATTGGCAACGCTTAAGCCAAGCTTTAGACTAGACAACTATTCAGAACTTTGCTATTACAGACTTCTCTACCTAAACGACACATGTTTCGTATCGAAATTAGTATAACCAAGCTTTAGGGTATTTATGTATATATAATATATATAATATGTATACTTGACAATTGGTCAAGTTGGAAAGAGTGTTGTCACCAATTTGGTGGTTTCTAATGCGCTAAGTTATAGGCTATATGCTATTATATGAATTAGCTTATAATGTATAAATATATTTGCTGACTATGTGTATATGTGTGTCACATGGACACGCACACACACACTAACATAAATCATAAATGTATGAATCTTAACCAGTTGTCAGTCAGCTGGCATAGCCATAACTTATAATCAGTTTGTTTTCCAAAGCTGATTTTTATTTAAGCAAAAAAAATAGCAGCAACAGCAACAACAACTCCCTTGTCAGCCCGCTGCATATGTGTGAATAATTTTTATTTTATTTTATATACACACACACACACATACACACACATGTATTTCTAACATATTTTTTCCGCAGTTTTTATAGACGTTTAAATGAATAATGTTTTCGTTTGTTTCGCTGTCATTTTTATAATATATATATATATAATTTTTTTATTTTTTTTTTGTCTTTTGTATTTTGTGTTTTTATTTATATATTCATTTATTTATATATATATGTATATATGTACTTTTTTTTTTTTTGATTTTTGCTTTATTTCTTGTTTGCTTAGTTTTGCTGAAGTGTTCATTTTGTTGTCATGTTGTTTCTATGCGCCTCACTGAGGTGATTTAGTGCGCTCTGCTGCCAAATCTTTCGCCTGCTCTGCCAATTACTTTTCCCAAAGGTGGCAAACCTACAAACGACTATACAAATGCGAGAACACACGCAACTAAAAAACCAAAAAAAAAAAAGCAACAAAAAACAGAGAATTATTTATTATGATTGTGCGATTATGAAAGCACAGCATTTCCGCGATCCTTAAACAAAACTCGTTTTTGCTTCCAGCAGATTTCAAATTTATACTTTACAAGTTGAGAGCGTCTGATTAGATTTAGATTTTATGTTATTATATAATTTATACAAGAGTATACCAGAATAAGGTCATATCTTCTTCAGGTCTTCTTAAGGTCATATATCTTCTCTTATACTGTCTTTACCTAACTTCCAAGAGTCTTCTCACATATATGAGTTATCAACATTGAGTAGAAATTGTACATAGACGATATATAATAATCTTACTGACCTCTTGAGTAGGTTGCCTTGCCGCATGTCATCACAATTTTCTCTGCTCAACGAGATTTAAATATGAGATTCTTAAATATATAATTCTTTTCACTGTCAAAATTATATTTTTCGTATTTATTTTCAGAGAGCCAATAACCTTTTGACAAATTGATTTGTTCCGTGCTGTACTTTATCATATTTTCAACCTGTCAGATATGGTGTTATATCATTTATATAAGAGTATACCAGAATAAGGCCACTTCTTATATATCCTCTCTTATATTGTCTTCATCTAACTTCCAAGAGTCTTCTCACATCTATGAGGTATCTACATTGAGTAGAAATAGCACATAGATGAAACTTATATAGTATTATCCTACTGACCTCTTGAGTAGGTTGGCTTGCCGCATATCATCACAATTTTCTCTGCTCAATGGGATTTTAGAGATTCTTAAATATAAAATTCTTTTCAGATGGCCAATAACCTTTAGATGAATTGATTTTATATCAGTGCTGTACCTTATCACATTTTCAAGCTGTCGTATATGTTATTATATCATTTATATAAGAGTATACCAACATATGTTCATCTCTAATATACCTTCTCTTCTACTGTCTTCACCTAACTTCCAAGAGTCTGACCTGTTGAGTAGGCTGCCTTGCCGCATGTCATCACAATTGTCTCTGCTCGATGAGATTTTAATATGAGATTCTTAAATATATAATTCTTTTCAGATAACCTTCAGATGATTTGACTTTTTCAGTGCTGTACTTAATCATATTTTCAACCTGTCGGATATGTTATTATATCATTTATGTAAGAGTATGGCAGAATAAGGTTACCTCTTATATATCTTCTCTTCTACTGTCTTCACCCAACTTTTTAAGAGTCTTCACATCTATGAGGTATCTACATAGAGTAGAAATAGTACACAGATGAAACTAACATATTATCTTACTGACCTGTTGAGTTCGCTGCCTTGCCGCATCTCATCACAATTGTCTTGAGATTCTTAAATATATAATTCTTTTCAGATGGCCAATAACCTTTAGATGAATTGATTTGTTCCGTGCTGTACCTTATCATATTTTATCATATATTATATCATTTATATAAGAGTATAAGATCACCTCTTATATATCTTCTCTTATACTGTTTTCATCCAACTTCCAAGAGTCTTCTACATTGAGTAGAAGTAGAAGAGTACATAGACGAAGCTGATATATTATTATCTTACTGACCTATCGACTAGGCTACCTTGCCGCCTCATAATTGTCTCTGCTCAATGAGATTTGAATCAAAGATTCTTAAATATATAATTATTTTTAGATGGCCAATAACCTTTAGATGAATTGATTTCTTTAATGCTGTACTTTATCGCTTAAGTTAACTGGTAATTCTAGATCTTTTCCTATGCGGTCAGTCTACATATACTATAATCTATAATCTCTTTAAATTTATGGCTGAGACTTTTTCACATTTAAAATCAAGATACAATAGCCGCTTCCTTCCACATGCACTGTTCCCATGCCAGCACCAGCAGATCACCAAATTAGCCAACTCATTTTGTTTAGCACAACGCCAGCCATAAATAAAATTAATTAACAAACACATACAAGACCTAAAAAAAGAAGAGACGAAACAACAGCAACAAAGACAACGACAACGACAACGACTTATGCTTGCAGTTTTTTGAAATTTATTTTATTTAAATATCAATTTTTTAAATGTCTTCATAGTAAAACGCTATCTGATCGCACAATTAATTAGCCTGGCTTTGTATTGGCTATATCGTATGTATATAAATTTCCAAATATATATGACTAGATCCGCTCGTAACTCACCAATGCAGCTGAAAGAAGACACAGAGCCATTTTATTATAGTCAATACGAATCTGCATAGATTGTGATCAGGAGTGAGGCAGCGAAATTAATTAAACATTAAAAAAAAACGGCGCGATGATGTGGACAGCCGGCACTCCATCATATCAATGAAGTAGCCCAAAACCAACCACTACAATATTGACTACGAAATTCTATGCACAACAGTCGAAGCTTTTATTTATGAGCCTTCATTTTGTAGGCGACGTGCCACGTGCAGGAGTCCGAACTGGAACTGGAACTGGAACTATTAAGAAAGGAGCTGCTGAACGGTTTGGCTAAACAAAACAAACCCCGCTTTGGGCTCTAAGTGGTTCAGCAACTTGATCATTTTATATGAATCTCAATAAAATCAAATTAAATACGCGACAAATATGCTAATGCCAAAGCCAAGAGGGGAGCGTCCGAGCGAGCTAACACATAAATTTTCGAAGAGCAGAACTTGTAGGTAGAGACTAGAGAAACTTACTAGGCAATAAGGTAAATTTACACACAAAAAAACTAAAAAAAAAACTGAAAAAAAATATAATAATAATAATAATAAGCGACAAACTTAGTAGTAGGCGCAAAAATAAAAATAAAACTTGATGGAGGAGAGAGAAAAATAAAAAAAAAGAAAAGAAAACAAACTACAAAATTGTAGTTAGGTGTGGCATTTCAAATGGTTCGACGCCTCGCAAGTGACGCGGGCTGCCATTGTTGTTGTTGTTGTTGTTGTTGTTGTTGGGCTAGCTGTTAGCCCGCAGTAGTAGTAGTCCCAGTCCTCAGCCCCAGTCCCAGTTCAAGTTGATAGAACGAGTGAGAGTGACAGAGAGAGAGAGAGAGAGAGAGAGACTTCAACTTAAGGAAAGACTTGGATTATGAACGACTGAAATATGCAAATTTATCTACAAGTCTCACATATGAACTTATAAATATATATATATATATATATATCTATATTCATATATATACATGTTCGCATATGTATAAATTTATACAGCTTGGCGGTTTTTGTTGTTCTTGTGTATATTTTTCACTCGTATTTTTTCTAAATTACTTGAAAGCCGCATTTGCATAAAGAGGGTTGAGTAACTGAAGATTAACTGGCAGCACAACAAAAACAGAAGACGACGAAGAAGAAGAAGCAGAAGTAGCCTGTATTGGGCGGGGCTACTTGCTACAGGGTGGGGCCTAACAACGGGGTCCCCGGGGCTAGTCGCCAAGTCCCCAATGCAGCAAAGAACTAAAATTCATTTGAGCAATCAGCGGTTAATAAGAAAAGCTTTTGAAATAGAGAAACACACAGAAAATATATATAAATATATATTTATTTATATATTGATAACAATTGAAATTGAAATTGATAAACCAAATATAAACTTGGTATACTCGTATTCAATACTTGTCACATCCATCAGAGCTTAGTGCATTGTCAGCTGGGGATAACATCATAAAGCTGCTTATGTCATATTCTCTAAACATATTGTAAATATATTCCAAAGATTTTGGTATACAGCCTCAGCTTGAAGCTCGAGATCTCTATTTGATAGCAAAGCATATTTGCTGTAGGCAGTAAATTTTTCAAATCTCTCCAAGGCCCCTGCGCGCCAGCTGTGTATTGCAAAGCATTTATAAATATTCAATATTTACTTTATTATGCAGATAAGCAATCACAACATTTATAGTGCAATTGCACTTTTAAGGCACACGCACGCACACAGACACAGACACACAGATTCGCACACCTGACGGCGAGTGGGCTAAGAAGGTGTCCACTAAATAGCGGTGAGCGAGTGTCATGTTTCCGGCACGTCGTGACACGAATGTCTGTCTCCATTGCAAATGAAATTGTACAAAGTATTTGAAAGATGTTTTATAATTAATATTTATATATTTTTATATTTATATATTTACTATACTTTTTTTTGTTTTACTTTATATTGTATTTATTTTATTAGTATTATTATTAATTGTCATTTAAATATTTTTTTTAGGTATCATCAAAATTATTATTAAAAGTATGAGTATATGATATATCAGAATTTTTTTTTATTTTTATTAATATAAACAATTACTTTCCTAGTAATTTAATTGTATACTTATTAGTATTAAAATGAAGAACTATTTTTGAAATTGTTTATAAAATAGTTTTGTTTATATTAAAATTAATACGATTATTGATTATTATGATTTTTTTTTATTTATATATATCATAGAATAATCATTAATTTGATTAGGAAAAATAATACAATAATAAGAAATATTATTGCAATTTATTCCTCTTTAATATTCATAAAATTATTATTAGTATTTTTATTTAAAAATATTTGTATGGTTATTAAAACTATTACTATTATGAATTATTATTAGCCAATTATTATTATTCTTAGCATAAATTAGTAAAAATATGAAGAACTATTTTTCAAATTTTTTATAAAATATTTTTATTATTAATTATGATTTTTATTTATTTATGTATTTATATGATTGAATAACTATTATTTTTATTATGAATAATCATACAATTATAAGTCATTTTACTGCAATTTGTTTCTCTTTAATATTGATTTAAATATTATTAAAAATAAATATTATTAATATAAATATTAATTAAAATAATATTATATATGAATATAGATTTTAAAAAAATGTTTTTATTATTATTAAAACTATTACTATTATGAATTATTGACAACTAAATGTTATTATTCTTAGTATTTGAAATAATATTATTTTGATTCATGATTATTATTTTTAATCATAAAATAATTATTTTTTTTTTTTTTTAAATATATTTTAATCATTATAAAAATTCTTAACTAATCAAAATTTTAAATTGCATATTGTTTTTTTTTTTTATTCTTGGATCGCCGACACGCTGGCATCTCTGGCTCGAAATGCACTCAACGAATGCGATAAATTTTCATGCTAATGAAATCATCGTTGGCGCCTGGTTAAAGTGCGTCTATGGATAAATAATGGGCTGTTCGAGATCAATATAATAGAACCAGAAACTGCGTCGCACACCTGTTGGACTTGCTACACGGAACTTTGCTTCCTGGTTCTGGGCTGTTGTTGCCTGCCTGCCTGGCTGGCTGGCTGGCTGTTTGCCTGCCTGTTGGCCGGGTTCATTGGCACTTGCCGCATGAGGAAGAGGAAGAGCAACGAGTCACATGTGGCGCACGTCCTGTGAGCTGCTGCTGTCATCTGTTGCCAGCTAAAGACAAAGGACGCTTTTGAAAGGTTGATGACACCGAGTTAAGCGTTTGGTCAATTGCATTTACAGTTGTTTGAACTAGTTCCCTTTCGTGGCATAGGGAACGAGGCCGAGGCAGCAACAGCGACAGCGACAGCGACAGAGGCACGTGGCAAAAAGGGGACCAAAACTGTTGTTAGCTGATTGCATAAGACTGGCAGCTGGCCAGCTATCAGTTTTTTTCCTATATATATATTGTTTTTGTTGTTGTCTTGGCAAATCATAAAAATATTTATGTAAATTAATCATTTTACCCAAATGGACCGATGACTGCTTGGAAATGCGCAACACGCGCTTTGCGCGCTGAAAACGCTTAAGTAAAAAAAACTTAACAAAAAAACGGACAGAAAGACAGAAAAAAAACTAAAGAGAAACAAACATATTCTTCAGCCAGGGCTGGCAGCACAGCAGTACAACAACACAAATTATGGCGCACGGATTAGCATAAATTGTGAACCGCCTCAGAGTCCGGCCCAGGCCCAGTCCTAGGCCCAGAGCCAGGTTCATACTCAGACTCAGACTCAGACCCAGTTTTGTTGGTATCTGATTTTATTTTGTGGCCTGCCAAGCGGTCGACAGTTTGGCTGCCAATCGAGCGATCGGATCGATCGCCTATATATGGAGCTCGCCTGATAAGCTCTACGTGCGCCAAACTTGGCACTAAATTCCAACTCATATTTATGTCAAAATCCATCAAAGCTTATGTCGCCGCTAACGCAGACGTCGACGTCGACATAGACGTGGATGTAAACGCAGACCGTTAGGCAATATATGTAAAGATTGACTGGCCCATGTTGTTGTTGTTACTCTTGTTGTTGTTGTTGGGGCAGGTAATACTCCGCTATAGTTCGCATATGTGACTGAAAATCGGCTTAGGTCGACGGCGATGGCAAACAATGCGCAGCGTTGGCTGGCCAAATCCGACAGTGAAATAGCACAAGTCACATGTGAGATACAAGATACAAATGTATCTCGGCTGCAGCTTTCAAAATAAATACACTCTAATGTATGTATTACAAATGAGCTAACCGCTTGCCAAGAGTCGTAGGCGTCTTCAACGAGAGATAAGTTTCTCTTTCACCTTTGCTTTCCGTGCAGTGGGGTAAGGTTAGATAAGCTCTGAGTCAACTGGCCAAGTGACAAGCAAGCATCCATGTGCCCCCAGGGGCTCTCGATTTACAGCGAATCTATCTAGCATCGAGCATCGAGCATCTAGTATATAATAATTGTAAGTAGATATGTGCTCACTTGATTGAAAATTGATTCTTGTATATAATTGGCGTGTCTGACGTCAGCTATAATTACTTGAAATCTCGGTGGGAGCAGCACGACTGGCACTCGGAATTAGATTCAACCTTACGACTCTTAGACTGAATCACTCAGCTGCACGTGGCTGATTTATTGTAAGCCATACTCGAAATATGCACAGCCAGCCAGCCCACTCTGCATGTGCATGTGAGTGTGCCTCGAGTGTCGGCCTGGCTTTGTAGACCTTTTCAGCACAGCTTTTGCCCAATAGCCTTGACCGTCGACACCGTTTGTCATTGACTAACTGACTAACTGACTGAATGACTAACTGACTAACTGACTGACTGTGCAGTAAGCCAACCCAACTAACTGGACCCCATTGGTAATTAGCATATTTTGTGCTGATATGGGTCAGCATTTGTGCTAATACTGGGCTGGGCTCTAGAATGGGAACGGGTATTAAATTCAACTCAACTAAACTTGACTAAACTCAACTCAACTCAACTCAGCGCAACGTAACTTGGAGCTTGGAATAATAGAAGAGTCGAATATCTCTGGAAGATATTTGGGTTTGATTTTTACCAGGGCTGCAGCATGGATGACATGTGGATTATAGATAGGGAGTGCACGACTAGGGATGTCGTGCCTTTAATATTGTTTCCCATTTGAGGGAAATTGGAAAAACTATTCAATAAATGGAAAAATCTAAATGTTTATGTAACTTTAGAGCAATCTACATTCCATATATAGCTCTAGTTAGTCATCATTTATTCTTAGAAAAGATATTTGGGTTTATTTTTACCAGGGCTACAGCATGGAAGACATGTGGTTTATAGATCCATTATAGATGGGGAGTGCACGACTAGAAGATGTCGTGACTTTAATAATGTTTCTCATTTTGAGGGAAATCTAAAAAAGTATTCAATAAGTGGAAAGATCTAAATGTTTATATAACTTTAGAACAATCTAAATTCCACATTTGATAGCTCTAGTTAGTCATAAGTTATTCCTATAAATTCTGACTAACTACAGTTATGCAATGTGGAATATAGACTGTTATAAAATTACATAAACATTTAGATTTTATATTCTTATATTTAAGAATATTTTTACAACTCATTTTCAATGGAAAGAAAATATATAAATATTTTGTGTTGAATCAGATTCGCTAGAAAATTGAATTAAAGATTTATAAATTTATTTCTGGATAAGCTCATATTTATTTGAATTTTCACTCTTAATTTGATAAAACATTTCATGATACTAATAAATTAAAAAAGATTTTGAATTTAATTTGAATTTCATAATTTATCATTTAAAGTTTTAATCTATGTTTAATCAATGTTTTATTATACGAGATTTTTATAAGCAACCCCAAGAGCTTATTCGAGCACTGCAGCGTATCAAAATTTGCAGCTGCTTAGCAAGTTTTAGCATATATATAGCAAGTTGAAAGTCCATTCGACTATCACTATTTATGCACATATATGTCTTGTGGAAGTTTGCCGACATCCATCGTCGTCGTCGTTGTCTTCGTCGTCTTCAACAGCCGCTCCAAGTCACTGTCCACTGTCCACTGTCCACTGTCCTCTGGTGAGTGGTTGTGGACTTAGTCAGCATTTTGGTCGTGTCAATGATTAACATTTAACGAGCTGCTCGAGTATCGAGTCTCAACTATCAATTGTGACTGCTGGCGCCCCAATGCGCTTGTAGGGTTAACATTTAGGCATCCGAACACACCCAGCAAATACATAAGCATATCAGCCATATTCTATAGTATCTATGTGTGTGTGTATGTGTGTGTGTGTGTGTGTGTGCTATCTATCCAGTAGTTGTCATTTAGTTTACTATTTACTGTCACGCTCTCAAGTGAGCTTCAAGCCTTTTGCTGACGATGGGCATAAAGCGTCGAGCTGAACTGAACTGGGCTGGGCCTCGGCCTGGGCCAGGGCCTGGGCCTGAGCATGGGCCATATGTGGGCTGGGCCAATTGTTGTTGCCATTCAATTACTTTTGAAAAATGCGTCTGTTATTCATTATATATACACTACAATTGATTAAGTGAGAGGAAAATAGCAACTAAAGCTTGTTGTAGTGTACAAACTTTATTCTAATTGGAATTGCATTGCTATAGTATCTGTATCATCATTGTCTTCTGTTAGAGATTGAAGACTTAGAGATAGCTAAACTTAGCCAAATAAATGTATGTAGTTTGATGAGTTTCCCATAGTTCTTTAGAGAAACATTAGACACATTCGATTTATTAGATACTTAACAGATGACCAAGCAAAGGACAGATTCTATTGACACAATAGATAGATACAATAGACACAGATACAACTAGGCAGATACTTTACTAGAATATACTTTACTTTTTGTTATATAAGCTATATCTCCAACTCTCATTTGACTTTTATGCATTAGATACTCTTTCTTGTTTTTTTCAATAAAAATATTTCAATGATTCAATGTTGATCAAGTAATAAATATAGTTTTTCTTTTAGATATGTGTATAGTGCTGCCAACTCTTCAGGGCTTCGACACGCCAGATACACTACTCAAAAAAGTCAGAAATAGCTAGAAAAAACTTAGAAAGTCTAGAAAAACAATCTTTTTTCGGTTTTAAGGCAACTTTTGTATGAATTTTGATAACGACAGGCATCAAATATACCGAAATCAGTCAAAATTATCTAAATTGGGATTTTCATGAAACTCTTTTTCCTTAATACGCATTCAAGTCGCATCGAAATACAGCTAGATCATAATTTTCTGCCGTATTCTGTCTTTGTAAAACGCCAGAGCTGACTTGGAAATAGCTAAATTGGCAGCACTGTAGCTGTTTCTCACTTTTTTTTAAACAATTATGATATCCTTTTAATATCTATATATTAAATTTGTTTCTCTTTAGGCGACATTCAGCTAACATCTTTGTAGTTGCTGTAAATTTGAATGCATCAATTGACTATGAAATTTGTCTCTCAAATTTGTAACACTACTTTTCAGTTTAGACCTAATAGCTTAAAAATATATTAAAATATTCATTATCATCAAATATCTATAAAAATATTTGACATCAGCTAAATCTGTCTCTCTCTCTCTCTCTCTCTCTCTCTCTTTTATACCCTTTATTAATCTCTAGAAAATCCATTCAAATTGTAATTTCTTCAATAATTCCCTCTCTCAGGCACTTTTCGTTGTCTTTCTCAATTTTTATATCTAGCTTAATTTATTTTTTAATTTTCTAGATATCTCTTTGAATTTTGAGCCTGTATGTAATATATATTAATATCAACTTACTCTCTTAGGTATATGTCTCTCAATTATCTGTCTCAATTATCTATAAAAGTATTTGACATCAACTAAATCTCTCTCTTTCATTGCTTAGAAACTCTAGAAAATCCATTAAAATTATAATTTCTACAATATTTCTCTCTCTCTCTCTCTCAGGCAATTTTCGTTCTCCTTCTCTTTATAACTAGCTTATTCAATTCATTAAATTTCTAGATATCTCTTTGAAGTTTAAGCCTGTATGTAATATATATTATTATCAACTAACTCTTTAAGGTATCTGTCTCTCTCTCTCTCTCTCTCTCTCTTTCTCTCTATACAAAAAAAATGCAGCTGCCTGCAATTTGTGTTTGCCAGCTGACCAAGTTAAGCTGTTGCTGCTGTTGCTGTTGCTGTTGCCTTTGCCATTGTTTGTCAAACGTCAACCGGCTGTAAAGTTGACTAACTTAACACAGTCGCAGCCCCAGTTTCAGTGTTCAGTATTCAGTTCCGGCTGCCTGCGTGCCTCCAAGTTCCCCTGCCACCCAAAAAAAAAAACAGAAAACAAAAATTGTTCAGACTGAAAAATTGTCTCGAGCAGGCGACAAAAACGCCGCGTCAAAAGCAAACATTTTGCGCGGCACAGTTTTGATTTATGAGCTGAAATTAAATTAACTGCTGCAGCTACAGCAACAATAGCAACAACAGGAGGCAACACCAACAGCGGCAGCAGCAGCAACAGCCACAAGAATTTCAAGCGTTGAAATGGACAACAAAATACAATGCCTCAAGTCCAAGCTGGGCCTGTCCAGTTCCAGTCGCTCCAACTGACAGCAAAGGCAACAAAAAAAATCAACAGAAATTGTTATTATTGTTGCTGTTGCCGTGGCTGTTGCTGTGGCTGTTGCTGTTGCTGTTGCAGTTGCTGACGAGGCTGCGAAAATTGCAAGCGGCAACATTTTCGGAACCAGAAGCAAACCAATTCTCAATGAGAATATTCTCATTGCCATTCCCAAGCCTTGTCCCATTCCCATTCCCATTCCCATTCGCATTCGTTGTTGTTCCATTCCACAATTCGTACGATAAAGTGTGTATAGATAAAGTGTATATCTGTGTGCTGGCATAGCTTGTACATATGTATTTACAGATTTATATATATATATTTTTAGCGCTTATCGGCAAATATATAGTTGTATGCATTTTGCTTGCTCATATCAGCAACACAGCAGCAGCAACAACACAGCAGCAGCAGCAGCTGCCCAGCTCTCAAGTTGAGGCGTATCTATAAAATGCATATCTCTTGCTTTTGCTTATGTTTTTCTTTTTCTTTTCCTTTTCTTTTTTCTGTTTTTCCTTTACTGCACAGCCCAAAAGCTGCAAAATGTGCGTGTGTAATTGTTGCTGGCAGTTGATGATGATGTTGCTGGCGATGTTGCTGCTGCTGCTGCTGCTGTGTTTGCCTTCAGCTTTTGCTGTTTTATTGCTGGTCCATTAAGTCGGCTTGGGCTTTGGCGCGTTGCGCTTTTTGAAAGTCTCGCCCGTTCCAGCGGCAATTTTTGTAGCATTTTTGCTCATGTGCTACAATTTATTTTTATTATTTTTCTGCCATTTTATTTTTTGTTGTATTTTCGTTTTATTTTTTTAATTTTTTGTCAAGCTGCCTGAACGCCGTTTAGCCAAAAGGTTTCTGACATTGCAACGCTCGAAGGTCTTTCGATTGGTCGACAACAACAGCAACAAAAGCAATCGACTCACTCGCTGGGAATTGGGAATTGAATATCTAACGTTCTCTTATAGCTCTTAAGATTTGACTCTACTTCTTAGAGAAAATAACTGACTTTGAGACTGGGAAACTTGGGAAACTCAATAAGAATTAGAAAAATACTTTGAGACGAGGGAAACTAAATGAGAATTAAAAATATAGTAACTAGCAAAAAGAACTTAGTACTAGGTAACATTTGAGCACATGAAATCTCACTTTCATTTCAATATTTCTTCTTTTATTATATATACTATATGTATTACTATATTTATATACTCATACTATATCTTTATATACTATATATATATACTATATTTATATACTCATACTATATCTTTATATACTATATATATATATACTATATTAATATACTCATACTATATCTTTATATACTATATATATATAGTACAAAATATATAAATTTAGTTGTTTCAAAACTTTGTTGTTCATATTGAATTTCATTCAACATCATTTCTTAGCCTTCGCTTCACTTGTGTAAAGTGTAGTTCGACAGTTCTCTAGTTAAACAACATTTTCTATTAAAGTTAGTAAATCTATTTGAGATATATCTAGAACTATTAAATGCAAGCAATTGGGATACTTCCAATCTTGAAATCAGAAGCCAAAGCTAAAAGCGAGTTCTCATTTTATAAAATAATAATAATATTAACTATTTATTATTTTCATTTGTTATATCTTTAGCAAATTTGAAATGGGCAGCACTTTTTTTTCGTACAATAATAATATTATATTATTGTTATTATTATTATATTATAATTATTATATCATTATTATTATATCATTATTATTATATTATTATTATTATATTATTATTAATACTCATTTTCTTACTATTTCTTTTCTTGGGAATTTATACATTTAGTTTCTCTACAGTTTTGTCATATATCACAAAATATGGGCAGAACTTTTTCCCCTACAATAAGAACATTTATACTCATTATATATACAATATAATACTCATTTTCTTTCTATATCTTTACTCCATAATTTCCACATTTTTAGCTAGTTTTCTCAAGAGTTTTTCATGTATCACAAAATGGGCAGCACTTTTTTTCCTACAATAAGAATGTTTATTTATACTAATTTTCTTAAGATTTCTCTTCTTCATAATTTCCACATTTTTAGCTAGTTTTTGTCAAGAGTTTTTCATATATCACAAACCTCGCTTGACTCTTTCTCTATCTCTCTCCCGAATCTCTTTCTCCCTCTCTCACTCTCTCATTCATAGCCTCTTTTCATAGCCATTTTTGTCTCCATATTCTGAGAGAAATGGGCAGCATTGCACCTGTATTTTCTTTCCTTCAGTTTATTGCTTTTACTTAAAACCACAAAAATATTTATTCCTTGTTTATTTTTCATTTTTCTATAAAACTTTTGTGGTTCAATTACGACTCCCATTGCTGACTTAGAGCCCAGAGTTCTCTACATTTCAATCATTTTTCGTGTGTTGCACGATTTAGAGATTTTTTTATGGTCGTTTAGCACTTGTTATGCTGCCTGACTGGCTGACTAGCACGAAGCACGTAATTCTCTCTGATTTGCCAGCTATTTTTCTGGATATTTGGGTACGGCGCACGTAGGCGGATTTCTGCATGCAAAAATCGCTAGCGTTATGCATGCGTTTTCAAACGCACTCTTTCTTATTGCGCTCTCGTGCAGCGATTTTCAGTGTTTTTTTTATAGTTTTTATGGCGGTTTTATAGAACCAAACTTTTGCATGACAGCCTTATAAGATGCCCTTCTAGCTAAATTTCGAAGTGCAGAAGTCGCTAGCGTTATGCACGCGTTTTAAGTCGCAAGCTTTTTTGTTTCCCTTTAAAACTGTATTTTATTTATTAATTTGTAATTTTATTATTATGGTTTTGTATTAACTATTATTTGGACAGTTTTCCAGACAGAAAACTCACAAGCATGGTTAATTTTGTATGCGTTTTTAATCGCATTCTTTACTGCGTTTTCGTTTTCGTCGTTTTTTACAAGACAGATTTCTGCGTGCCAAAGTCGCTAGCGTTTTAAATCGCTATCTTTTTTGTGGCTTTGCTTTTGCTTCGCTTTGCTTTGCGTTTATTCTCGTTTCAGTTGTTTTTTGGTCTTCCAAGAGCACGGTATGAAGTTCCTACGAGTATTTAAATTGAACGTAGGAACTCTATACCTCGCTGATGGCAAAAACCAGGTAGCATACTTTGAAATTCCTCTCTTTTTGCAGCATTTCCTCTTTTCACATAAAACCTTCAAAAATTCACTTTTTTTTTGGTGCCTGGGGGAATATTTCTTCTTTTTTTTTTAAACGCTTTTGAACTGCTTTTCGTTGTGCTTTTTGTTTTTTTTTTCTTAAAGTTGAATTTTTCAGTTTTCTGTCATTTGGAAATTAATTAACAATTTCGTTTTTTAACTATATTTTTGAAAAAACATTTTCAATTCAATTTTTTATTTAATTTTTCGAAATTTTGTTGCTTTTATTATTTTATTAGAATTAAAAATATTTTTTTAATTTATTCTTTTTTTTTAACGTTTTTTTAGTTGAAAATGGTTTTATTTTATTTTTTTATTTTTCATTCAATTTGTTTGAATTTGCATTAGTTTTTTCACACATGTCAAGTTATAAGCACTGCTAAACGTTTATTTTTAATAATTATTTATTATTTTTACTTCATTTTATTCTTTTTTTGTATTTTGCCACAGGCGCTTGAATTTTATACGAAATTTGTTGAAATCGCGCAAAAGACGTAACGTCAGCAACACGGAGCGATTTGTGAGCGTGTACTGGCAGCTCCAAAAGCGAACTGAGAAAAACGCAACAAAGTCGCATAGAAAATAACTCGAAATCGGGTAGCAGAACGCGGCGTCGACTGCGGCTGCGCGGCGGCGTCGCTGTCGCTATTTGGTTGCGGGATCGGTATGTATGCGTATGTATGTGTCTGTGTGTGTGTTGCTGCCGCTGCAGCGGCTGCTTATCTGCTGCTGCTGCTGTTGCTGCTATCAATCGATAATCATCAGATTAGAAAACGTCGACGTTCACTTGGGCACGTAAGCAGCAGCAGCAGCATTAGCAGCAGCAGCAGTCGTCGCAGTTGCAGCAGCAGCGGGCCCCCAGCTATAGCAGCAGCACCGCAGCGCACCGCTACAAGTGCAACTCACAGACACAAACACACACAAGCACACCCACACGAACGAACGAACGATCAAGAAATTCCAGTTAAGCAACAACAACAAGCAACAGCTACATACGTTTTACCGTTAACACAACTGAGCACGTTCGCCGTCAATAAGCGACTGACGCCACAAAGCTACAAAAACCCGAAGCCGAGGCCGATTGTCGGTTTGTCGCTGCCGCTGGTTGGTTGGTTGGTTGCTGTTGCTGTTGCTGTTGCCGTTGCGTCGCTGCGCTGCTGCGTCGCTGCTTGCTTTTCTATTGCTGTCGCTGCTGCTGCTGTCGCAGTCGCTGCCGCTGCCGCTGTCGTCGCCACTGCTGCTGCTGCTGCTGCTGCTGCTGATGGTGGTGGTTTGTTGCCCTCAACGCGTGTGTGTTGAGTAGCAAAGCCGCCGTCGCTGCAGCAACATGCCGATGCAGCGACTTCGTGTGTTTTTTTGTAGCTTTGTCGCGCACGCATCGCAAGTATGACGCAAGCCAAGGCAAACGGTGAAAGCTGTTTTCGATTGCCGTTATGAAGTTTCTGGCCGTGCTGCAGCAACCGTTGCTGTACCCGTCGCTACTTCTGTTCTGCCGCTTTGCGTGGGCGCCGCACGCGTTGCCAACTCAATTAATAGCTAAATAAAGCAGCTTTTAATTAATGAAAATTAAATAGTGAACAAATACAAACACACATAAATACATAAACACATACATGCATACACATTTCAAGGCCAATAGCATCCACAGCAGCAGCAGCAGCAGGAGCAGTGCAGCAATAAACAACAACAACAACTCTCTTGCTTTCGCAAAGGGAGTTCGATGATCTGTTTACGATTGCCCGCTGTGGAGGTTCTTTGTTGTTGTTGTTGTTGCTGTTGTTGGTCGTTGCCTTCGCGAGCAGCAGTGTGCGCATACATACAAACATATATGTACATATACATCCACATACATGTGTAGGCCTACACGACGCTCGCTGTCGGCTCTGCGTATGTACAGTAGCACGCTTCAAGTGTATTTGCACACAGATACATAGGCACACACACACACACATGCGAACATACATACATGAATATGTTGTCATAGATATTTATCTAGATACGCGCGCACGTTTGCCGGTGGCTTTTGGCGCCTTATTTTGTTTCTCAGCGAGCGCTAAACATATTTTGGCGCCTTTTTTTTGGTTTCGCTGCCGCCGCCGTCGTCGTCGTCGTCGTCGTCGCTGCTGATTAACACCTTATAGCCGTTGTTCTTCTTCTTGCGAACAATTCATTAGCAAATTCGGCACGTGCGCTAGCTGCAGGTGTACCTTTTGTAAGTATGTGTGTGTTGGTCTCTCTTTCACTCTCTATCTCTCTCCATACATTAAATATCAAATTTCTGATAGTTTGCTTAGATATTTATAGATAAATGTATTCCAAGATCTTTATCGAGGATACGTTTCTCTAACATTTGGCATAAAAAGCTTCCCCCACTTCGCATTTAACCTACTTTCTAGAAGATGAACTGGAAGAAACAATATTTATTTCTGATAAGAATTTGACGTAATGATTAAAAAATCTAATGTTTGCCGCCTTTTTCCATTGCGATCGCTGATAAAGAGTTTTAAGTGTGTAATACACCAATCTCCAAAATTGAATTAGTGAATCGAATTCTAATCAGAGTGTATCTATAGATAGAGAGGGAGAGATAGATATAACCATTAGCAAATATCTCTTATTTCCATTCTAATCAGAAAGTATCTATAGACAGATAGAAAAAGATATACCCAGCTAGATTGCAGAGTATTCACTATTCGTTAAGCTCTCTTATTTCCATTCTAATCAGATAGTATCTATGTATAGATAGAGAGAGAGAGAGAGATACCCATTAGCAATCATCTAGTTTACAGAGTACTCACTATTCGTTAAGCCCTCTTACTTCCATTCTAATCAAAAAGTATCTATAGATATAGAGAGAGAAAGAGAAAGAGAAAGAGAGAGAAATACTCATTAGCAACCTTCTAGATTCCAGAATATTCTTTATTTGTTAAGCCCTCTTATATCCATTCTAATCAGATAGTATCTATGTATAGATAGAGAGAGAGAGAAAAAGAGATACCCATTAGCAATCATCTAGTTTACAGAGTATTCAGTATTCAGTATTCTTATTTCCATTCTAATCAGAGAGTATCTATAGATAGAGAGAGATTGCACAGTATTCACTATTCGTTAGGCTCTCATATTTTCCATCTCTATCGATGACATCACGCACTGCACTTATTTATTTTTAAGATTGTTCGGAAATAATCATTCAAATATATTTCAAATTGAAGTGCAATCAGATTCTGAGATCTTTATGAAGACACACACACACACACATAGAGTCTAACACACACGCACACACACACATGAATGTATCTTTACATTAAGTTTTGGCGCGTTTCTCTGTCTGTCTCTCACTGTGTGCGTGTGTGTGCGTGTGCGTGTGTGTGTCTGTGTGCTGGCGTGCGAAAGTTTGCGTAGCTCTCAACTCGAACTTTTTGGCTGTGAAATGGCATAATGAAATAAATGTTAACAATAACACAAAAAACTGACACAGACAACAACCTGTTTCCAAGCGAACCGCATCTATATAATGCTATCTACATACACAAAGATACATTTGTATCTACACGCACACACACATACACACGCACACACAGCTAGATTTTTGTTGGACTTGATTTTCGCTTGGTTGAGTCGCTTTGTTGTTGGTTTTTTTGTTTTTGTTGTTGTTGTTGTTTTTGCAATTGGTATTTGATTTCTGTGCGTTTTTTGAAGGTCAACTTTTATTTAATGTATTTCTTTTTTGGCCGCTTTTTTTTTTGTTTTTTTTTACCTGTGCTATTATACCCTGTAGCCATTGAAATGGCCAAGTTAAAAAGCCAAATATTGTATATACGAAGTTGAATGTAACAGACCGAAGATAAAGCAACTATAAATTAGTTACATAGATAGATATATAAATAAAATCAAATTTTAGCTAATCTGAAAGATCTGAAGATTCGTCGTTCAACTTTCTTTCTGAGTAGAATGCAAGTTAGACATACGAAAAAAAAAATTTAATGAAATCTATATTCTATCAGCATTGTTTAGAGCTCTATCTATCCTATATATTAATATTTATAATCGAGAAATGTTAAAAGAAATATTTTTAAAGATTTTTTTAAGCGGATTAAATACATAATCTTCAAAATATATATATATCCAATACCAGAAAATTGGCTTGGAAAAAATGTTCGGATTTTTTTCTACAATTTTTTCGATAATAAAAGAAAAATTATAATATATATTTTTATGAAAATGCTTGATTATAAAATATTTGTAACTCCTATAGTTGTTTATTTATATTATTTTTGAGATATATTCATTCGAAATATAAAAAGTAATGAATAGTTAAGATTGCAATCAAAATATAGATCATCTGCTAGTCGCATACTCAGTTAGAGTTAGTTTTTTCACGTTTTGTTTGTGAGTTTAATGAGCCGTTTGCGTGGATATCTAGGCTTATTGGGTGAGAATTGGCTCTATGATGAGTCAAGTTTTGTATAGTTATGAAACGGTAATTCCCGCTAGCAAATATATTCTAAAAATAACTAGAAAGAGCAAAAGTAGCTAGTTATAATTTGAATAAAAAAAAAATTTATCAATCTATGCAAGCTCTGTCTTACAACCCTTACTCTATCCCCTTGCATTAGCTGATATGATATGACATGAGAGAGAGTAATCCACATTTGCAGAGGGGGCTAACAAGAGACGAGACATTGAAAACAAAGATTAATGTGAGACATCAGAGACATCAGCCTGGACAAGTTCGCCGATTAGCGACAACTGCCAAGTCATAGCCATGCCTGGCCACGCCCTCAAATCCCAATTACCGCCATAAGGGGGCCAATGTGTCAGAGTGAAATGACGCAATTGTCGGGCCTAATTAGACACTCTAATGGAATGATAGAAGAGAGCCAAACAAAGCCTCTTTCGTCTCTGGCTGGCTGGCCGGCATTCTCCCTACCAAATTTGAGCTTTGAAAAGATGAACATAAATTTGAAATTTATGGCTGACACTTCAGCGCACACCTTGACGGCATCGAATAGATTTATGAGCGTGCTTATAGAGTCCGTGCATACATACATCAACATACATCAACAGCTCTTTTCATAATCCCTTGGCCAGCTCTCCATTTGTATTTATTTATTGTTATTTTAACTAATATTTTTCATATTTATTTCAAATGGAAACTTGGTCAAAGCTTCGAAGTAACAAAAAAAAAAAAAAAAAGTAAATAAATTATAATTTGTTATGTTTATGCTGAAGTGTGGGGCGACATTATGTATACGCTCTTCGGCTGTTTCCCCACATCTACACCATATATATATATATATATTTGTATATATATATATATAAATCTATGCGACGCGTAGGTGCAGCCAAAAGCCACAACGGCCACACATTTTCATTGCTCGTAACACGCCCCGTTTCGTCGTTGGACCCAACTACCTAGTGAAGACCTTTTGAGCCTGAGGGGTATATTAGTTTTAATGAGCAATAGAGATTTCGATTGTTTTCTAACCTAAAATGTATATTACTTTCAAGTTTAATTTATATAGAATCATACTTAAGTTATCATACTTTGAAATCTATTAATTTTCAGCTTAAATATTTAAAAAATATTTTTTTTTATTTATTTATATTTATAAAATAATAATTATATTATATTTTTTATATATTATATATTATTTTTATATTATAAAAATATTTGAGCTGAAATATAATATTTCAAAAATATATATATAAATATAACAAATATATATAATATTTTATATATTCATGTATCAGCGAATCTTGAAATATTATTCTTCAGCTCAAAAATTTTTAAATAAAATTTTATATATTCATGTATCTGCGAATCTCGAAATATTATTTTTCAGCTCAAAAATTTTTAATTAAAATTTATATATATATATATATATATTTTTTTTTATACATTCATATGAATATATATATATATTAATAATAAATATAAGACTAAATATTATTTTTCAGATGATTCTACATAAATTCAACTTAAATTTTAATATGAAAAAGTTATTATGTTTTATTGTAGTAATGCATAAGGCTATATGTCAATAGTCAAAGCTTTTGATAGTAATATCAATAAGAGCTATAGTCAAAGAAAACTGAGTTGAAGATCTAACTCAATGAAGTTCAATGACTAGAACATAACTTTACTTTAACTTTACATTCTATATAGAGTATGTTATAAACACTAAACTGATTTCTTGGAAATTTCTTACCTTCTGTACAGGGTATGGCTTAGTCCAGCTCAAGCTACAACTTTCAGCTGACTTCGTTTGGTGTCTTGTATTTTTTTTTCGAAAATTTGTTGTAGAAATTTCGTGTTGGCTATTATGTTTTCACTTTGAATATAATTCTTGTTGATCACTCATGAATTTCAATGGAACTTACGACATAAATCAGCTGGGAAGAATCCTACGCACCAGCTAATGACTTGTATATGCAGATAGCTCTTCTCTCTTTGTATTTCTGTTATTTGTTTTCTATTTTTTATTTTTGTTTGTTGCCTGGAAGCATGCTCACAGTATCTCTATGCGTATCTCTATCTGTATCTGTATCAGTCGTCTGCCTGGCCCTGGTCTGACATCATTTTAATTGCTCAACAGTTTGCCGATTGCTTTTCAATTGCTCATCGAGTGCCACGGGCCATGCTATGTGCGATTATAAGCCGTGGGCGCTGATAAGAGCCAAGCGCTGTTCGAGGCAAAAAGCAAAAATTTATTCAAGAAGTTGCGTTGACAATAAAGATAAACTCTGGATCGGTAGCCGCATTTCCGAACGGTTCTTTGAGTGGCATGTGTGTGTCGGCTAAGTTCTGGGCCAAGTTTTTGGCACAGTTTTCGTGCGGCAACGCGTGCAAGCGAGATGGCCATAGGGCGACGCCTACAAAAGTGTGTGTGTGTGTGTGTGTGTGTGTGAGGGCCAAGCACAAACATGGCAGTCAAACTCTGAGCTCTGCCTGGCTTTGGGCCAAGACAACCACCACGATAAAAGTCACAAAAGTTATGAACTACCCGGAAAGGAGCACACACACACACACACACACACATATGAGTGTGTAATCTGTGGGGGTGTGTAGCACACATGTACACATATGAACACACACACACACACACACACGCACACACTCGCTCTCCTTCTACTTGCTGCTTTGCGTAACTTGCTTCGTTTTATTGCAGTTGTTTTGACTGTGGAACAGTTGGGTCTTGGCCTGGCCTATTGATTATTGTTTTCCAATGGATTGACATTCCTCACCAGCCTTGACCTTAGCGCTATCCTTGTCTAGCAACTATTTTTATTTTTGGTTAGCCCTCGCTCCTGCTGCGTTGCGTGACTATTAAGTATTTGACTGATTCTTGTTTGTTGTTGCCTTTTGCAGAAATGTCTCATAAAAATGATTAATGGCTAATTGTGTGTGTTAAGGGTGGAGTGAGGGAGAGAGAGATGGAGAGAGAGAGAGAGAGAGAGAGAGAGAGAGAGAGAGAGAGAAAGTGAGACAGTCATAGGTCCTAGAGCAGTGCTTTAATGAGCCGCAATTACAACAGTCCAAAAACAAGTAAGAAAGCTCGAGTCGAGACTGCTCAACTAGGAGATCCCCTGAACCCTGCGATGAGCCGATATTCCAAGCATTCTATACTTCTTTTATATATACACTAGGAGCAACACACACACACACACACACACCCTAGGCTCTAGCTCTTATAGGTTCTGAGATCGATGCGTTCACACATACGGACGGACGGACGGACGGATGGACGGACGGACGGACGGGCAGTCGGACATGGCTATATCGACTCAGCTCGTCGCCCTAATCAAGAATATATATACTTTATGTGCTGTGCCACGCCCCCTTCAGCCTGTTACATACATTTAACCAAAACCTGATTTTCCATTTTCAATGTGTTCAGGGTATAATAAAGAACAAAACCTTTTGGTAAATATGCTTTGAAAAAGTATAGAAGTTTTTACTAATAACCATATATTTATACTTCCTATATTACTATAGATTTATGTAATATTATAGTCAGACAGACTTCAATATATGACAGAAGTAGGAGTTGAGTTCGGAGCTCTGGCATGATTATAGTTTCATGTATTGATAATGTAAGACTTGTAGATTTCAAATTTGTTAAAAAGATATATCTATAGAATATCTACATCGTTGCCTCAGCTGCCCGATTCAGCCAAAGAAAGACAGCCCCATTAAATATCAATAACTAGAGAATCGTGCCTTAACACCTCACCCACTAGTGCTGATAAAGCAATTCTGTATAAAATTTCCTTCATTGCGATATATATATATATCAGTAATATATATCACAAAATCATATATGTATATATAATAAGCACCCTCAATAATGATTTATAAATAGTTTTGAAATGTGAATTAAATCAAGTGCTGTTTTCAGCCCGCCTTATTGGCGTACAAATATTGTTTTAAAGCCAGCTCTTGAGCTGTTAAGACAAAAGCCAACACGCCTTTGCTGCCATTGCCATTGCCATTGCCATTGCCATTGAGAACTTGCACTTCAGACTCATAATTCGTATAAATTTGATTACTTTTCTTTTCTTTTCTTTTCGTTTTGTGCTCGCAAATCTTGAGGTAAATAAATACTTGGCAGCCGCAAAGCTTAAGTTTCCACTTCCACTCCCAGACGATCAATTGATCGAGCATGTCAATCATACGAGCACTTTTGAAAGCAACTCAGTCGAAAGCAAAAAAAAAATAAATATATATTTGAAATGAATTCAGCTGCTTTTGTTCTGGTTGTTACTTTCCGACTGCCTTTGTATTGTTGTATGCGTTTGTTTTGCAATTGAAATTCAATTGAGCGGTGCGCGAGCACTGGGCAAGCGCAGTGGGCGTGGCATGGCGGGGCTGCATTTAACTTCTTCTGGCTTGACTCTGGCTCTGGCTTTGGGTCGACTTCTGCAGCATGTAAATGCAAATTCACGCAGCGCTGGCGGGCAAAATACCTTTTGAACTGTGTGTGTGTGTGTGTGTGCCACACAGCATTCAGCACTGGGAGAAAGGTGCAAGCACTGAGAGAGAGGGAGGAAGGGAGGTAGGGAGGAAGGGCAGCTAAAGAATCAGCAGCTGCCAGCGCTCTGTTCCTGTCATGCGTTTTAGCAATTTGCAAATTTACAAGTTCTACATACGGGACGCATGTTTAATATCAAATTATGAAAAGGCTGCCTCGCCAGCTGCTGCTGCTGCTGCTGCTCCGACGCTTTCCTTTAGTGACAGCGATTGCATTTTCAAGTGCCACACGGCAACATTTGTATGCAAATTGCCAGGGCGACTGCAACGAGTACAACATGTTGCTGCTGTACCAGTTGCTTTCATTGCCGTTGCCGTTGCTGTTGTCGTTGCCTCATCTTTTGCCTTGCGGTCGCCTGCAAATAAAGAACGCATTGAGTTTTTATTAGTTTTTGATGATGCTCATAAAACGACACGACGGCCGCGGCGCTGATAAAAATCTGTTTGCCTAAGTAAAGTGAGGCATTTAAAGCGGGCACAGCCAGAGAGACAGACGCTCCCTCCAGTCAGTCAGTCAGTCGGACTCTTTCAATTGAATGACTCAGTCGGGATTTGATTGTAAAATGTAGCTAACCGTTGCTAAATGCCATAAAATGCTGCAAGTGTTGAGCTCTCTGCTGCGAGTGCTTGACTTTTACAGCCAGCGCCTGATTGCCCAGCCCAGTGAGAGAGCTCCTGCGAGCTCCAGAGTCAAAGTCAAAGATTTTGTAATCCAATCAGATGAAACGCTAGACTGCAATTATCATTATAGGAGTCAGTTGGCCAGGACTGTTAGACTGTGCATAGTTCCAATGATAATGACTGCAACGCTGACCTGCCGCCTGCCACACATCAAAGTAATTACAACATTGATGGGCACACAACCAGAGGGTAGGGGAGGGTAGAGTGCTACCTTGCTACCTTTTAAACAATTACTTTAATCGCAGGCGGCCTGCAAATGTCATAAGAACTAAAACATTAAATGGACTCTTAACTAAATTAACATGAGGGAGTGAGAGAGCGAGAGTGAGAGGTGGAGAGAGAGAGAGATAGACACAGTGCGATAAGCGAGCAACCTTAGGCTATGCCAGACTCGCCCCTTTCGTATACTACAACATGTATCTGTGAGTAAGCGCACTTGTATCTGTATCTGTGTCTGTATCTGTGTCTGTGTCGGTGTCTCTGTCTCTGTATTAGTGTGTGCCATTTGCCAGTCTAATGACACAACATTTCATTAAAAATAATTTCACTAAACATTTGACGTATTACGTCCAATTGGCATTTCTAATGACAAACACACACACACACACACACACACACACACACACTGGCAGCTTATATAGAAATAGAAATAAATGAACATAATGGTACTAATCGTCAAACATGTATTTGGGTTTGTTGCCGAGCCTGTTACATAGTTGTTGCTGTTGCTATTTGAGTTTGTTTTTTTATACTCACTCACAAAGTGAAATGAGTATATTGGTTTTGTGCAATGTCCGTCCGTCTGTCCGTACGTCCGTCCGTCCGTACGTCTGTCCGTCTGTCCGTATGAATGCAAACCATTTGCACAGTTTTTAAGCTAGAGAGTTGAAATTTGGAATATATACTCGTGTATACCCTCGAATAATAAAGTGTCAAAGATTTTCCCACTACGCTCACTAGGGGTGTGGCAAATAGGAAAATGCATTTTCCGATATCTCAGAAACACTACTTCTAGAAATGCTAGAGAGTTGCAATTTGGAATATATACTCGTGTTGACAACTCTAGACAAAAAAGCTATGGCGGATATATCTACGCCTATTGGGGGCGTGGCAAATCGGGTAAAACTGTATCTTCTACAGTTTTAAAGCTAGAAAATTTTGCACGTAGTTTACTGCTACGATGCTATGAAGATCGACTTTATGCCCACGCCTACTAGGGGCGTGGCAAATCGGATCCGACTATATCATGATTTTTCAAATTCAGATATATTATGAGAACTATTGATGCTAGAGACTTGAAATTTGATATATATACTCGTGTTGACAACTCAAGATCAAAAAGCTATGGCGGATATATCTACGCCCATTGTGGGCGTGTCAAATCGGCTAAAACTGTATGTTTTGAATCGAAATTTGATGATGATATTACTGCTGATCTCCTCTATTGATTTCCCAAAAATTGTATATGTACAAAACAATTGAGGGCGTGGCATTGGGCGTGAGCTGTGCGGGTGTGAAAGAGTATTCCGCAGTCGGTAGCGCCCGACTGCAACGTTCTTACTTGTTTGTATTTGGATTTTGCTTTTGGGGCTTTTGTATTTGATTTGGTCGCGCGGCCTTATCAGCGTGTATCGGTTTTTTGCTTTTTTTTTTTTTTAATTTCCTATAGCCGTCCAGCAATCATATAATTATAGTGCTTGGGAACGTATTTAGTTAGCTGCTGCTGCCAAGGCAGTGGCGTAGCAGCCAAGAAGACGCGTAGATAGGCTGGCGCAGGGGGATGAGGCAACAGCAAACGTGATTCACGCACGAGGCGAAGCTGTTAAAGGTTTTTCATTTATTTTCTAATACTCTTGGCCAACCCCCGCCGCCGCTGACTAAGCCTCTGTGCAGTCAACTATAGCAGGTCCATTAAAATGAGCTACAAAAAGAAAAAAAACTGTTGACAGAGCTTAGACCAATGTGTGATTCAAAATTGATTTTATTGTAGATTGCTATCTTATTGTGAGCTCATGTTTTCCCACTGACTAAATGGGCCAATCAAACCAGTTGAAAATTGCTGCTTGTTGCAGCTGCGACAAAATTCGTGTAGCTTAAACAAATATTTGAGCGCGATTAGGCTGGACAATCACTCAGCTGGCTGCATTAAATGCCATCAGCTAGCTAGAGCTAGAGATTGTCTAGATCGAACACCAAACTTGACTGAAATTATACTATTTGCTGTCAATCAACGTCAGCCATAAACAATATCGAATTTCTGGCCACAGAATACTAATTAAATTACGCAAAAAAGGCAACAGCAGCAACAGCAACAGCAGCAACAGCAGCAGCAACAGCAGCCAGTTAAAAGTGAATTGAAGTGAGAAGCAAATGCCAGATTTTCAATGTTTAGATAAGCAACAGAAACAGCAACAGCAACAGCAGCAACACACGCACTTGTCAGAAGGAAACATTGCAGCAGCAATTGTTGCTGTTGTAATGTTGCTAATAATAATAATGTTGCTGCTGGCTGTTGCTGTTGCAGTTGCTAATTTTAAATGGCAACAACAACAAGTTTTGTACTAAAGTTTCTCCGTTTGTAATATATTTTAATTTATGCTTGGTTGGCAATACTTTTGGCCAGCATTTCAGGCGCGCTGTAAAATTGCGCGTAAAGAAATATTAATTTTAATTTAATGAATTAAACACACACACGCACACGTTGCACTTGTGTATATATATATAAACATATATATATATATATTTATACAGACATCAGCAGTGGAATTTTTGTAACCGATTCCCTCTTGCACAGCAGCAATTGTTGCTGACTCACTTCGCTCGTCGCCTTGGCACAATCTAAATACACATACATCCATACATACATACATACATACATATTTGAAACATGAGTTTTTGTTCTGCTTCTTCTTTTTGTCAGTTTTTAGCTTTTGCTGTTTTGCTTTTCTTCAGGCCTAAATGTGTTTATCTATTCGTGTATTTGTTGTGTGGGATTTGTCATTCATAAAAAATGCATTCGAAACGTGAAAGCCATGCACAGTGCAACATCTAAGAGTCAATGAAATGAATTTATTTTAAAATTCATATATTATATACAGATTATGTGTGAAGAAGAAGGCGCTGACTGTGGCAGCATAGTGTGGGAGAGAGATGGCAAATTGTCCAAGCAGAATTTCAGATAAATCTTGGTCCAGTTTTGAATAGTTTTCATTTAATTTTTGAACTTTTGTAAATGGACTTGTTCAATCATTTGAATTATATATTATTATTATTATTAATATATATTTTATTCTTAATATGTTAACATTTGATTATTATAATACTAATAAGCAAACCCTTTTAAGTTGTTTTGACTGTGGCAGCGTAGAGCAAGAGAGAGATGGAGAGATTGTCCAAGCAGAATGTCAGACAAATCTTGGTCAAGTTTTTAATAAAGTTTTAATTTAATTTTTTGAACTTTTAAAATTGACTTTTTAAATCATTTGAATTATATATTTTAATAATTATTATATAATAATATAAATTATATTATTAATAAGTTAGCATTTAATTATAATATACTAAAAAGTAATTACTTTTAAGGTGCAATTGTATTGGCGGGAATGGCGGTCTCCCTGTGCTCGCTCTTCTTACTGTGCTAACTTGAGTGCACAGTAAGCACAGCAAGCAGAGCGAGCACAGGGAGAGCGAAATTCCCGCCAATATAACCCCAACTTAAGAGTGATTACTTTTAACTATATAATAATTAACTAACTGCATAAAGAGAGTGTAAAATATAAATCAAACAAGAGTAGTTGTACTGCGAACAGGGCAGAAAAGAAGTCTTTATGAGCAAGAGAGTTCTTAGAGAGATGATGATGAGGGTTTCACTTAAAAACAAAAGTTGATCTTAAATATTGTGCATAAAAAGTAGCTCAATAGCTAGTTAAAGTCCCAAATATATTTGAAATATTTTGTATTTTTTGTATATCATATTGTTATATTTTAAATTATTTTATTTGCATTTTAGAATTTTAATATTTTTATTTTTATTTATTTTTGTATTTATATTGGACACTTTATTTGATAATTTGATGTATTACACAAGTGTTAATGTTTAATATGGATAAGAGAGATAAGAGTACAGTCCCTGGACCTTTTCTTTTTAGACTTACTGTATATAAGAAGAAGAAAATATAATGAATATAATGAACATAATATTTGTGGCATTTGCTCAGCAGCAACATTGACATTAAAATATATATTTCCAACAAATATAAATTTGGAGTATCCTCTAATCTAATCTGTGAATTGCTGCTAGAAATATTTCCCAAAATTCTAAAATGCAAATAAAATAATTGAAATAATAAACAGATGAAAAAAGACTTTACAGATTGTAAGCTGTATAAGATTATTTTGTAAGTCGTTTAGATAAATATTTAAAAATATATTTTTTTGGCTTACAAATAACATTTTTTCTTTAATCAGGTCCATCACAAACTATGTATACTTAGTTAATAACTAAATATAGAGACTGATTAAGCTGTGTTTACGCTTTAATTATAGTGTAGTAAAATGGTAAGCCAGCTCTCAACAGCAACAACAACAACAACAATTGACTAGTTGTTGGCAACATAATTAAAAAAAAAATGCTGGCAAAAGCAATGTACAATTAAATTAGCCAAAGTTGGATTTTGGCTTGGAAGTGGTGGAGAGAGCGCGCTTTGTTGGTTACTTTTGCTGGGTCGTTGCGGCTTTATCTTTATCAGCCATGCATCGCCAGTTGGCAGTTGGCAGTTGCCACATTGCCACATTGCCACATTGCCACATGGCCATGTTTGCCACGTTGCCACGTTGCCTGTCGGTTGCTTGCAGCTATTTCCTGTCAGATTTTGCATAAATAATTTTTGATAATCAGAGCTGTGCTGTGACGGGCACATAAATTTAATTAGCAGCATATGCTGCATTTAATTAGCAGTAAGCTCATGACTGCCATCTAACTGTTGCAGCAGCAACACAAACAGCAACCAGCAACAGTTGCACGTAGCACGTTGCAATCGGCGCGTAGTTAATTGAAATTCACACGATGCGAATGCTCATTTGGTAGGCCGACTGCGTGCCCCTTGCTGTTGTTGTTGTTGTTATTTCTATTTTTCATTATTTAGCTGATGCATTATTATTATTATTATAATTCCTTTCTATTTTGTATGCTATTTTTCATTGCATTGCATAAGCCAATTGGCAGCCTGTTGCTGCCGCTGCTGCTGCTGTGCGAAAGGGGCTCGAGATACCTCGCTGCCGCTGCATATGTGGCATGCATAATTAGCAGCCTCGAGCTGGGGTCTCACTCGACTGCCGCGATATAAAGAATTTTCATTTTCATTTTCATTTTCATACATATTACCAACAACAACAATAATAATCAGTGTGCGTGTGTGTCCCACTTGCTATCTGGTTTTTGTCTCTTTCTCTTTCTCTTTCTCATTATTTCTCTCTTTCCTTTTTTTTTTTTAATGAGCCATTAAGCTTTAGATTTTTGTGTTTAGATACGCCCAAAGTTTGTCTATCTCGAGGAAAATGCTTATATATGATATCTAATGCGTTTCCACGAAACGAATTAAGTTATTAGATACGCTCGAGCGGGAAAACTGTATGCCAGCCCATAGAATCAATTTGTGAGATTATGTTCTCTGGAAACTTGTTGAAACTTGTTGTTGGACGTGTTCGTAAGAAAGGCAATGGCAACATGTTGCATACCATATTTCAGGTGGGGTCAAACAGTGACTCCAAGCTCCTCCTTCACACTGTTAACTTTTCCGCTAGTCTCCTGTCTGCCTGCCTGCCTGTCTGTCTGTCTGTCTGTCACTCAAACTGTGTATGTCAAATGCAAATGACTGTCATTTCGCCACAGCTCGCAAGCAGAAAGTTGAGAACTTTATTAAAATTGTGCACACAATTTAACAACAACAACGAGAACAACAACAACCAGAACAACAACAACAACAACAACAATGTGGCGGTTTTTATGTGTTGATTTCCAACTGTCAAAAGTTTGTTTATTTGTATTTACTATCTCTTTTATTTTTAATATTATGTTACTGCTTGCTCAAATGTTGTTGATATAAGCTAATTTTAGATATTGAAATGTGCAAGTCTCACCTAGCTACAGAGACAGACAGAGAGAGAGAGAGAGAGAGAGAGGGAGAGAGAGAGTGTGTTGTGTGTATTGCATGTGAAAATTTGTTCAAACAATGATACAAATAATAATAATACAAAATAATCAACAGTACAAATATATAACAACGAATCATATTACAAAAGCAGTTAGACAAATAGACAAACAAAACCAGATAGAAGAGTTAACAGCAGAGAGAGAGAGAGAGAGTGAGAGAGAGAGAGTCAGAGCATATGAGGCAGGCAGACGGTCTGACGACAACTGACGCTGAAAGAAAGTCATGCCAACTGTCAGACAGACGGCTAGATAGCTAGATAGAGCCTAGGGCCTTTGGCTAGGGGCTCGTATAGAGAGAGGGGGCCTAGAGGGCAGCGCGCAGACAGACAAACAAATAATAATAAAATAATAATTGTTTGTCAACATTCGTTTAGCATGTGCGCGGTGCACATGTAGAGCGTAATACACACATGCACACATGCACGCATGTAGCTAGCCATACATCTATCTATATCTATATCTATATATCTATATAGACGCGTACTCAAGTACTTGCTAGTTGGCATTGCCCTAGCTGCAAAAGGGGTGTTTGATATACGTTTTTTTTTCTCTCTTCTTTTCTTTACAATTGACAATTTTGTATGTTTTCTTTTTTTTATTCATTTTGGCATGAAATGTCATGAACAATTGTATATATGTATGTGCATACATATACATACATACATATAGAGAGCAATTCCCATTTATAAACTGCGTTCTGCGGTTTCCCGGCTGAGGTGAATGCCACACGTTGGAAAAAAAAGAGCATTAATAAAAGTTGAGAACTGTTTCAACTGGCATTCAGCACGTCATTTGCTTATTCAATTTCATGACACGATGTCGCCACACACACACACACACACACACACACACACACACACACACACACACACACACACACACACTCATACACACTCATGCACACACGCACACTCACAGTTAGCTAGAGTCTCGCGTGCGTCACATAGCGCACATAGAGTAGAGAACATTTCTCCGCAACAACAACGCTTCGATAATTGATGATAAATGTTGTATAATTTGACAAAAACACCAGCTGAAGAACAAACGAACCTGAAAACTAAAAACGACAAAAAAAATATAGTAGAAAAAGAAGAATAAATATGCACACTCGTCGTGGCACCCGCAATTATCGCTAGAAAGCATTTCCAAATAATTACAACACATTTCCCACAATGCACGTCGCATGATCATAGCGTATGCAGTTTATGGCATATTATTCCTTCAGATATTTAGTGGGGCGTGTCTGCGTAATTATGTAGTCAGTAATGGGCATATATGAATACCCTGTGAATACAACTCAAACTCGAGCTCGAACTCGAACTGAAATTGAAACAGTTGTTCATGCGACACTATTGTGAGGGGTATTACGTGTCCAAAAGAAGTTGGCGCCAATAGAATCGAATTAATTAGCTAGAATGGATATAATGTCAAGCATTCCGGAGAAATACTATATATATTTTAGCAATAAATTTGAAATATTATCTATATAACTTTATTTACAAGTTTTTACTATGAATCTTCGAACTGATATGATTTTTTCTCTATTTAAATGCAAGTTAGATTTAAGTTTTTTTAAGACTTTAAGAGACTTTAAGCTTTTAATGCTAAATTTCCAATTAGATTTCTGTCCGATTCGGTTGTTTTTGTGCTCAACTCCCAGTTTTCTTATCGATTTAAAATAAGAAACTGTTTGAATTGAATGGATTCCCTTAAGATATGATTCAAAGCTAAGTTAAATCGGTTGACAGAATGAAATTAAGCTCAAGGTATTGACTAAGCACTGCAGTTAAGGCTTTATGAATGGTTCTGAAGAGAAGGAAAAGAAATGTTGTAGCTTAATCAAAGACTTTTTGGTTCTGAAAATAAGAAAGGAGAAATGTTTTAGTTAAGTAAAGGCTTTTTGAATAGTTCTGAAGTCAAGAAAAAGAAAGAAAGAAATGTTTTACTTAAGCAAAGGCTTGTTGAACAGTTCTGAAGACCAGAAAGGAGAAATGCTTAACTTAAGCAAAAGCTTTATGAACGGTCCTAAAGACAAGAAAGGAGAAAAGTTTAACTTAAGCAAAGGCTTTTTGAACAGTTCTGAAGTCAAGAAAAAGAAAGAAAGAAAAGTTTAACTTAAGCAAAGGCTTGTTGAACAGTTCTGAAGACCAGAAAGGAGAAATGCTTAACTTAAGCTAAACAAAGAGTTTAAACAATAGTTGAAATTCTGCTGTATTGCGAAGATCAGAGGTGATCGGAGTTGATCATTGGCCATGATATGCAGATTCAACAAATTACAGATCGGGTCAAAAGTAATCACATAAACTGATAACAAATATAGCGCATTCTTGAGGATTAAGTGGATGCAGGGCAGGGCTTGTCGATTTTTATTCCGCCTTTACTTACTTTACATATATAAAAACCGCATTGACATTTGCTAAAGTTATAGTCTTTCCTAATAGTTTGATTGCTTACTAAAAAAATTACAGCAAAATAGCATCGAGTGATTACTTTTGCCCCACCCCTACCCCACTACATGCCCAACACACTCACTCAAATCTGTTCAGATAGTCTCTAACTAAAGGCCTTATATTATTATAGCCACAGGCAGCTCTGGGCTATACACTTTGAAGAGTGTCGATGAGTAATTGCCTCATAAAAATTATGTGGAAATTAATTTTCAGCGCGTTTTCTCTGTGCTCATGCTCTGCCCATTTTTACCGTCAGCGAGCTGCGCGCTTCTATAAATAAATGCCAAAAAAAAAAAAAGAAAATGAAAATAAAAATAACAACAACAAATAAACGAAACGAGCAAGAAAATATTGAAATATGAAATGCAGTTGGGGCCGGCCGTTCCCGCTGCCCCGACTTGGGGCACTTGTCGTGTCGTCGTGGTTCCACCTGCCAAAATTTCAAAAATACTCGCGCTACGTCGTCGCTTGACACTTTTGCCGCGTCCCCCGCGTCCCCAATCCCTATTCCCCAATTCCCCCTTCCTTAACCCTCCCTACATCCCCCCACTCCACTTCTGCTCACAATCGTTGCATTCGTGTGTTTTGGTTTTTTCTTTCTTTCTCTCATTTCACTTTGCGGCTATTTTTGGACTGATGCGCGTTCAAAGCCCGCGTGTTTTGTATTAAAATTAGTATGCAATATTTTTGTAAAAGAAAAAAAAAGCAAAAAAAAAAAACTCAAAATGAAAAAGGAATTCATGTTCTGCGCGTGTGTGTTTCTGTTTTTTTTTCATTTTTTTTTTAACTCGCATATTTATTTCTGATGCGTTGAAAATAAACCGTAAATAATCGCGCAGCTCGCTCGGCGGGTCGGCCGGTTGGGCGGGCGGGCGGTCTTACAATCGATTCACTTGCACACTCAGCGATCACACGAGCATACCCTATAAATATACAAACAAATCTATATGCACATATATATACTATATATATATATATAGGTATTTCGATCTGTGGTTATATTTATAACGAGTTGCGCCTGCCTGCACTCGTCGCAACAAATTTCTAAATTATTGGTAATAAAAATCCACCTTCACTGCGCCAACCCGCCTACACCACCACCACCACCAACACGCCCCTGCGCCCCCAAACCCACCGCTCGCATTATGCATCGTAAAATCTTGATATTTAATATAGTATCTTTTGGTAGCTGTCTTGTCGTCCGTCCGTCTGTTCCTCCGTCCGTCCATCCGTCCCTCCGTCCGTCCGTCATTTGTGTGAATTTAAATATGTATTTAAAAATGAATTATATAAATATGCATAAGTTTAAGTTTAAGTGGGCAACGCTGACATTTAGCTGATTCTTGGCGCTGTTATTGTTTGCATTTTATTTATACTATATCGAAATACTCTTACTCTGAGGGTATTATAGAAGTGTGACCAACTCTTGACTTCGTGCGTCTATTGCTATGCAAAAGTAGTGTCTGAGACTTGAATCTGTCATGGCAATGCTTTGTCTTTGACAATATCATATAGTTGCTATATAAAGATTAATTTATAATATTCTTATTCTATAACATACTTTCTTCTTCAATCTTCTATTATATATTCCAATTCACATACAAAGTGTATATAATCTTCTTCTATTTATCAGTGATTTCTCATTGCTGTTTCAATACGGAAATTTTGGTATCGAAAGCTCGCAGCGAGCGGTCTGACCGCACACAGAGTTGCTCGGCTAATGCCAAAGATGGGTTTTATAGTCATGCAATTTCGCTTTCATTAGGCTACTCAATGGCTGCAGAAGACAATAAAAAAGCTAATGGCTTAAAGTTTATATTTGGGCCGAACAATATATGTTAAGTGCTGCCGAAATGATATGGAAATGCTTTCTAGAGCTTGACTCTCTTGACTACCTTTGATAGTTGGTTGGTTAGTTAACTAACTGCAAGCTGCAGGCACATAATTTGCTTTCTTATTCGTGCTGCCCACACATTGTCTGTCTTTTATTAATTCAACATATATGTTTTGTTTTGTTGGGGTCCATCCACACATTGCATTTCTGGGTTTTTGTGTTCTTTTTTTGATGACAAATTGTCACGAGTGCATTGATGCAAAAAACTTAAATGAAGCGACATGCTGTTGAAATGTCTACAACGCCCTAATTCAGAACCGCCCTCAACGGCCAGCCCCAGCCACGCCCTGCTGCCCCTAGGCAGTGGGTTAGCCCTTGTCCAGTGCCACTGCTGCTGCTGCTGTACTGTCCACAGCAGCGTTGCATGCATATAGAAGATACAAAACAAAGTACATTGCGTGCACTTGCAGATACTTGAGCGTCGACGTCCATTGTCAATTTTTGGGCTTGTCTTTTGCAGCCGTTGCTGCTGCTTGTTGTTGTTGGTTGTTGGTTGTTGTTGTTGCCTTCGTGTTCGGTGGCTCATCATAATGAACAATGTGAATGTAAAACTTGAAAACTAATATGCCGGGCCATGAAAGGAGCAGCAGCAGGCCAACATAACGAGCAAAGAGTACCAAGTGACTAAGCCCGCAGTTCCAGACCCAGACCGAGAACCCAAACTCAGCCCCAAAAAAAAGAAAAAAAAAAAAAACAACGACAATGGTTGGGTTATCTGGCTACCTCTTTAAATTGTTGTTGTTGTTGCGGCTGCTCTCGGATTACAGCCCAAAAAAACAGAAAAAACAAGAACATACGAGCGACGCTGTTGCAATTGAAAACCGAGCTTGACATTTCTTCTTGTTGTTGTTGTTGTTGCTATTGTTTTCGTGCTGTTTTGCTTGGTTTTATGGATTGCCAAAAAAAAACAAAAACAACAAAAACAACAAAAATTGAACTGGGGGTCTGGTTCGAGCAAGCTTTAGCTGGTTACCGTTAGAAGGCGGCATATATCCTAAGTTCTGTCTCACTTTCACAGTTTCTGCTGGAGTCTTTGGCATTTTTATGTTTTCCTGGAAGCGTAAGCAATATGTCGCTGCGGGTGCGGAATTCCCATTTGGGATCGAAGGGATAGACAGAGAGAGAGAGAGAGACAAAGAGAGAGACAAAGAGAGAGAGAGAGAGAGAGAGTGCGAATGAGTTGCCAATTAAATAAGCTGTTGTTTGTAACACAAGTAAACAAAATGAAAACGAATCGAAACGAAACGAAAGCAAACGAACCGAGTGCCTGGCAGCAATAATTCAATTAGCACTGTTTCGTTTCATAAAAGTATTAGTTGATTTTTTTTAATTAATGTGCAGTTATCATGCAATCCGATTAAGAGGCGACTCCACTCGAAGCGACTCAACTCGACTCCAGCCACTCGTAATTGCAAACTGTTTGTTATTTGTAGTCCAAGCGGCCAGAGTGTCGTTGTTGTTGTTGCAGTTGCATTTGTTGTTATCTGCCAAGAATGCTAATTATAAGATTAGTGGGGAGAGAGAGAGAGACTGAACTGTAAAGTAGCCTGCTATCTCGGCATCTGCAACTGGGTAGCTGATAGCGCGCACGCAACGGCACAATGGTTGACAACAATGTTGAGACTTTGCCTCTGCCTGTCAGCAGCTACAGATACAGATACAGATATAGATATAGATATAGATATACAGCTTATAGATACACGAAAATTGCCAATTCGTTTCAGCTTGCAATATTTATTTCGCACTCGCGTTCGCTTTCGCTTATGCTAGTTGGCCAAATGCAATGTTTATTTAAGAAATATGTATGCAATGCGCAATGTGTTGGATAATATGTTTGCTAACAAGCTTCATACATACAGTTACATGTGTGTGCATGTGCATGCGCATGCGGTTGCCAGCATTGATTTATAGACTTTGCACATTTCGAAGCTTTAGACTGTGAATCAATGGAACACAACATGGAATTACATAGAAAATAACTATGCACTAGGCTAACTCTTGTTCAACCAAATGCAATTAATCCTGCTTTGGGCTTTTAGAAGAAGACAAAGGGAGAGAGAGGTTTACTATACATATATCTATATATACATATATATATATTCATAGTTGATCATGATATTTGAGCTAAAAAGCTTTTACATCTGATTGAAGCCTTATCTGCCCCTTTTGTTTGCACTCTCTGCCACAGCCTCTGCCGCTGCCTCTACTCAGTAAATCCTTTCAGTCTGTCGATTATTTCACATCAACTGCAATTCTAGTTTAAATATATATTTGATGTTTTTGAATGCTGCAACAACAACAACAACAAGAAGAAGAAGATACATCAGCATCATCAACCGCAGCAGCCGCAACTACAACAACAAGTTGTAGTACGTCACCCAGTGCAGCATGCGGCACACACATACATACATACATACATACATACATGCAACGTATGTGGGGCTATTTGTGTGTGTCTGCCCCAACCTGCCACGCCCCTCTAGCATCATACATACATATATGCTTTTCTGTTTTCTCTCTCGCCTTTGTCGTCTCCACCGCCTCCTTCTACTTCTCCTTCTCTCTCGCTCTCTCTGGTATCTGTCGTGTGCATCTCTTGAACTATCAATTTAAATGTCAGTTTAAATTGTTGAATTTTTCATTTCGTGGACTTCGTGCATGAAAACTATAAAATGCTTTTTATTGTTTTACGTTGTTTTCTCTCTGTCTATATATATATATTGTTGTTGCTGTTGTTGTTGTTGTTGCTTTTGTTTTTAATCTTTAAAAACTTTGCTTAGAGAGTTGAAGAGCGAGCCAAAGCTATAAGAATGTGTCCATATGTACAGACGTCTGATGTCTGTCTCTATGTATGTATAGAGATGTTCGCTGATATGCGACGGATGAGGGACTTTGGGGCACTTTAGGCCATGGCTGACTCCGGCTTGTTTTGGATTTCTATATGGCGTATGGCGTCTGGTGTATGGCGTATGGGGCTGGCTGGTTTTCAACATTTGACAGCAGCTGTCAAAAAAACTTGAAAGAGTTTCGCCGAGACATAGACTCGAGTCCAAGACGGGCGGCTTTGACTTGCCCCAGAGCCCAAGTAAAAGTTGCAATGTATTTGTTCTCTTTGTTATTGCCACTTGGGGGCACTTGGGGGCCCTTTTGCTTCATTTTGGCAAGTTACCAAGTTGTAGTTGTGCTTACCTTTTCGCCCAATGCCAAAGAACAGTGCCCGAGAACAGTCAACTGAAATGTAAGCGAAACAAAAGGAATTTCATTAGAATAAAACAATAAAAAATATTATTTAATATTTTGTTTAAGTGTCTTTGTCGCCTCCAGTTTGAGTTAGCAAAACTCTTTCTACAACATTTATGAAATGTTAGACAAATCGATTTCATTAGCCAACAAGACGTGGGCTATTAATTTGTTGGTTGTGATAAAGTTTGGGAACAACTTTTACAGTTTCTGCAAGACAAAGCCAAAAGCAACAACGACAACAACAGCAAAAAGATTGTAAAGTCTCAATATTGTTTTGAGAAAGCTTAATTGTTTATCAAGTGCAGCTGAAAAGCTTTTTAATATCGCGCCCGATTGTGTGTTTGAAAGAGATTTATGGCCTGCATGGTGTTAAGGCCAGAGTTATTTTTGGCTTTATGCTACGGTCTTTAATCTTTTCAGCTTGTCTCGAGGCGCTTCGTCTATGCATCAGCAGATAATTTGTACAGTTCTTTTGTCTGGCCATTAAGAGCCAACCAAACAGCCAGCCAGCCGGCCAGCCAAATAGCCAGCCAGACGATAATTGATGCCACCGTGCAGATGATTCAATGTGGCATAACAAAACCACATTTTTGGCAACTGTTGGCCATCAAGTCAACAAGTTATTTGCCAAATTTGGCATTGATTGGAATCGGTTTTGACTGGCGGCACAAAAATAAACACAATCAAATTAATTAACTTGTTGTGCGCAATTAAAATGTCATTAGGCTATTATCGGCTTGGCATTATGAAAGGTTTTGTTGCCAAAATGCAAGGCGCCCTTGACATAAACCGATATGGTTATCGCGCCGAGGGTAACCAGACAGGGCAGGATAGAGCTGCGGGCACGGAGGGCAATGTGCCAAAGTCAAAGGAGTCAAATGCAACCCCGGGCTCAAGTCTTTGTCTACTGTTTGCCATTTGTCTCCTGTTGTTGATGTTGCCCTTTCAAATTGCCAATTATCGATGAATTTGCAAAAATACAAACAGACAGCAGTAAAGGGGCGCGGCTGCGTTGCCAGCTTAAGCGGCTACAGGACCCTCTCTCTCTCTCTCTCTCACTCTCTCTCTCACTCTCTCTCTCTGGTTGGTGCTCCTGTGCAAAGGACGCTTGCCGTGTCCTGCCTGTCAATATATTGCAATTTGGTTGTTGGGCTTGGCTCAACGAAGCGCCGCATGTGAGGGTTACGTATCCTGCCCTATGGCCCTGTGCTGCCTGCGCTGTGTCTGCTAGAATTATGCAAATCAAATGGCACATATCGATGTCAGTTGCAATATTATTGCTGCAATTGAGTATTTTGCATTGCAAGCAATCAACGCTTGCCGTTGCTTGCCAGCAGGAGGAGGAGGAGGAGGAGCTTTGCGTGCAGCACAGGACCTGGGCGTTGTCTGCATGCGGACAATCCTTCAAAGCATATACCGAGCTAAATTGATTCTTTTGACAGAATTGCAAATAGCCAAACGATTCCTTAAACGTTTTCATGACAGTTGGCAACGTCTGCTTTAGGAAATATTAACTGAAATCCGAGCTATGCGGCAGCTGCTTTCTGCCCCTCCTTACAACCACACCCCTACCCCCTTTTTTTTTTATCATTTTTACATATGACTGCGTCTGTCAAAAACTTTTAAGAAAACGCATGAAAGAAAGAGAAAAAATAAAGTTAAAGACGAAAAGGTTTTGCTTTTAATAGAGAAACCTAAGCAAACAGCAGGAATGAAAGAGTTTGGAATCCGTTGCGGTCCTGGGTCTGCGCGATTTCCTTTTCAAATCGATGCACAGAAAATGGAAAAGAAATGAAAATACAAGTTGAAATTAATTCAGCAGTAAATACAATTTACAGACATAAACGGGGCAGCGACGACTTTTGCTCCTGCCGCGGCGGCTGCTGCTATTTAAAATTCAAATTACAAATCCTTTGGCCGGGCTCAGGAGTCGCGCAACCCTTTCTTCCTTTGGTTTCTGGTTTGGTCTTAGTTAAAAATCGAACCCCGGTAAGCTCTCCGCCTGCTACGCTCGTTGACTTTCTTTCGCTCGAGCGCTGAACCCCTCGAGCTGATGTCATTGTGCTCGTCCTTTGGCCGGGATGAGGCGCATCTCGCAGCTCGCAGCTCGCATCTCATTTGAATATGCGGCTGCGTGAGAAAATTGTCAGCATATTGATTCAATGATTATTAACAGTTATGCGCATATTTAATTGCTGTCTCTGGGTTATCATTTCAGTTGCATTTCGGATTGCATTAAGTTGAAGTGCAAATATGCAAACGCTCGCAGAAATTGACAAATATTTGCACAGCACCCAAAACTGATTGACAGCCGAACCGGGGAATTGGAAAAGCATTTAATGAACTGATGCACAGCTGCCTCTACTCTCCCTCTCCCTCTCACTCTCCCTCTGCACAGTCCAAAGGCAACTTCATTTACATGACGCGCAGCTGACCCTTGTCTCTTAGCCAAGGTTCAACTCGAGTCGGGGTCAACACTGCTGCTGATTAGCCCAAAATAGAGGCGTAATTAGGCGACGTTCGCAGCACGGAAAAAAGGTCGACAGAGAGAGAGAGGGAGAGAGAGACAGAGAGAGAGGCGGTACCGGTACGCACAAAGGATCAAATGGTTTTTATAGCTACTATGCGCTCTACTATCTAATTTAGCCTTACCGCCTTTTATATGCTCTTCAGCCCTATGCCCCATTCCAATGTCCATTACAATTCCCATTCCCATTCCCAGTCCCAGTCCCAATTCCATTTCCATTCTATGGCTGACTGGCTGGCTGGCTGGGCTTGGCTGTGCATTTGGCAGCGTGTAGCTGGGAGCGCGTCTTGTTTTGCATGTGGCAGGCATTTGTGGATGCCGACGTTGATGAATGCGCCGCCATGGCCAGAGAGCGCAACTACAACGCACTTACAAGAGCCACAGACCGGGCTAAAGCCCAGGCCAAAGCCAAAAGGTAGAACCAAAACTAGAAACCTAAAAACCAAAACCAAAAACCCTTCGCGCTGCTTAAATTCCTAACCATCAAAGTTGTTGCTGCTGCTGCTGCTGCTGTTGGTGCTGTTGGTGTTGCATGTGGCATATTTGCTTGTTGGCTCTTCGGCTGCCGCATTAATCAGTTGCCTTTGGCTTGGGTTGGGGTTGCGCCCTGCCTGTCTGGCTGCCAAACTATGCGCCATGCCCACGAGCAGCTCTAGCTCCCATCTATCTCTCTGTGGCTGCTGCTGCTGTTGTTGCCTTATTATTCCACTGTAATTAATAAAGATTAAGCGTTGTGACACAGCCAGCACCAGACGACGGCCAGACGGGCAGACAACCAGGCGGACTGACAAGTCAACAAAGTTTCAGCAGACGTGAGAGTGAGAGAGAGAGGGAGAGAGAGAGAGAGACTTGCTTGCATTTCGGGTTAAATGCTTAAAACATTTTTAGTTGCCCTGTAATTTTGGCTGGTTTCTGTTTTTGGGCAGATGATTATGCACTTGACAGTTTCAATATTTTTAGCATAACAAGCAACAAGAGAGAACTCTCAAGATTAATGAAGCAAAGTTTTTAGAACAGCAGCAGCAGACAGACAAAATTAGTTTGCGACGAGGGCAGAGAATCTTGAGAGAGAAACAAACATATTTATATAATTAGTAAGATCAAGTGGGAAGAACTTAATTTTGATATTTATCGAAAGATAATACTTGGCTCTCTCTCTCGTTTTATGACTGAACTCTTAATGTTAATACTCTGCAGTATTTTTAATGGTGTCTATATAGATAAACTTTTATGCCATGTGCATTAGGATCATATCTCTCATAAATGCTCTTATAAATACATATAGCTTATGGGAACCTGCGAATGCAATGTCATAAAACTGTATATAGCTCACATAAATTGTGCTCTGTGGATCGTTATGCCTTATTTGTTGTTTTAATAAGGTCTCATGTTGCACGTTTTGCATACAACTCGATACTCACACATATATATATATACGGCCATAACATATGGCAATAAACATAAACTAAGATTAATGCATTCATATATCACTCAATATAAGACGAAATGAACCATTAAAAGCGAAAAACTCTGAATGCCTAACAAGTGATGGAAAAACGAAATTCGCCTTAATAACTGCGCGCAACTGATGAAAAATTCAAATTGGGTCACAAAGTGCAGCGTAGCGTGTGTGTGTGTGTGTGTGTATCTAATGTTGATATATGTATCTGCAAGATGTATCTATGTATATCTGTAGATACTGAAACCCAAATCGAAATCGAGGCGTCGTCTTCCCAGCGTCTCTACTCTGTGTGTGTGTGTGTGTGTACTTATAGTTAATTGCACTGGTAATTAATAATGTTATTTATTAGACACACACACACACAGACACACACATACATATACATATACATATACACATAGATACATGGTTTTATAGAACAACGATGACCTCACCCAAATGTGCGCCGACTCGTGCCCATCTTTTTGCTCAGCTCAGCTCGGCTCTGCTCTGCTCAGCTCAGCTCTGCTCTGCTCTGCTCTGTATGTGTGTCATTAAGTAAATTAAGTAAATAAACATATGCCAGCCACTGGCCCAACACTGAGCCATAATTAATTGCCAGTCAGCCGGTGCTCGTTTTAGGTGTTGCCACAGCCACTGCGATTGCGACAGCGACAGCGACTGCGACTTACCCCCAGCAAAGCTGCCTTTGCCGCAGACAGCTGCCCCTTCGCTGCTCGCGTTCATCTGTGGCTGAAGCGCGTTAGTTGTTGCGCCCTTTAAGCAGGCGCAAAACGCCTATCTACATTTAGGACTCCGCGCTGTCAGACGAGGCCCAGGCGAGGCCCGTATCTGGCTGCCAGAGTCTTGTTGTATGCGCATTTCAACGCCTTCATTTGCATGCGTTTTATGGCTTAATAGGCGCAGGACACCGCTAACAAGAGAAAGGCCGCCGCCGCTGTTGCTGCTTATCTGCTCAACGTTTTTGGCCAATAGATTATTGATAAGCAGCCAAACAGCAACAACAACAAGGCATTTGCATTTCATTGACGCCCAAGTAAGGGTAACCCTCGAGGCTGCCTGACCAGCTAAATGTGGAAAGTTGCAAGAAGCTTTTGTATTCTTCTTTGCCTAAATGTTGATACCCTTACAGAGAGTTGTATTATGATGTTAGGAATTATGTTATATAAACTATTACCTACAACCACAAGACTTCAACATGACAAACTTCAAGTCGAGCTCTAAACATATATCTGATCTTATGTCCTTCCCTAAGGATGATATATGTTTCCAGCTCGACTTTAAGTTTCTCATGTTGAAGTCTTGTTGTTGATGGTAGCAAATATATATATGTTAAAATGGAAGCAAACATAGTTGATATAGAATTTATAGCTACTTCTTCTTCAATAACTTCCATTTTAATGCCAATATATCTTATAAGCTTCCCTCCAACTTACATATATCTAAAGCCTGTTCTAACTGGCATACTAAGTCTTATTGAAAAAAACATTAAGAAAGAATATTGAATCTTCGTCTTGGCAAAGATAATCAATCCAGTTTCAGTTTTTTCTTTTTGGTGCTTTTCGATGGCGACTTCCACGTAATTGCGTGAAGAGCTGCAAGTTGCTGTTGCTGTTTTTTTTGTGCCACATTTGCGCAGTTAAGTTACGCATATTGCGGCACGTCATCAGATCTGGCCACAGGCCACAGGCTGCACTGGAACTGAGCTGAAACTGGAACTGGAATTGGAGCTGGAACTGGTACTGACACAGGCACTGGTACTGAGACTGGCACTGGCACTGGAACCAAGCACTGGCCCCATTGACCGGTCTGGCAAATTGAGACACAACTCGACAGGAGCGCAGCAAGAAAAGCATTTAATTTACTTTTATTGTACTTGCACGATTTATTGAAATTGCTTATCGATTGTTGTTCCTTTTAGCGAGTGCGTTGCATACCCTGTATTGTTATGCAAATGTATGGAAAACAGCGACTTGAGATCAGATTTATTTTCAGCATAAGGAAGACATTGTCTCTGACTCGAACTTCTTTTAGTTGGCAAAACCTTTTTATGTTAATATTGAAATATGAAAATAATATAATAAATAATATATATAAATATTAATATATTATTGTTTTGACTTATTATTGCTTTCTGTAGACTAATGCATGTGATTATAACCTTTAGCTGGTTTTATGGCTTGGCTGGCATTTGAAACTCATCTACAATTATGTTAATTGAGCTAGCCAGACGATGCTGATTCGGGAATCGTATAAGCCGCATTATATGAGTATATGAGTATGGCAAGTGTCCGACCTGCCATTTAGTTAGACACGTCAGCACATTTGTCAGCCAAATGTCGACGCTCGTGCCGTTGCTATTGGCTTTGCCGGGCATATAAAACCGTATATCAATAGCAAAAATTGCCAATTGATAGGCGAGCTAGCGAGTATCTATCAGCGATATCTGTTCGGATCGGGGCAATGCATTGCCCGTTTGTAATCTGAACTATTTGCATATTTATAAGTATTTGCCAGTAAGTCTAACTGCCTCGACTGTCCGTCCGTCCGTCCGTCTGTCCGTCCGACTGGCTGGCTGGCCGTTTGTCCAATTTATGTTAATTGCATAGAGCTATGAAATTAATACTTTTTATCGCTTGCTCAATCGCCGCGAACTTGTAGCTCACATGTTAGCTGTAAATTAAGTTGACAACTTGGCGCTGCCGCTGACACAGCTCTCAACTGCTCCACTCGAGACCAGGTTGAAGTCGGAGTTGGAGTTGGAGTTGGAGTCTGAGTCTTGTTTGGCTTACAATTGAAATTAGATTGTTGCACAGATAAATCAGTTAGTCAGCTGGTGCTAGGGGCTTTGCTCTCGGCCAGGTCGCAATTATGATTAGATATGCTCAGCCTGAGCCACTGAAAGTTAGGACTTGCCTCATTGACATTCTCGAAGCTCGTATCAATGGCTCACGGCAAACAAAAGGTATTCAAGTGTCTGTGACCGGCACACACAGAGAAAAATAAACTCTCGGAGCTGTCGCTCTGTCAGCTGTACGGCACAAACTGTCCGCCGCTGATGATGACGACAACGTCGACGACTTCAATTGACGTGCCTCAAACTGACTGCGAGTGTCCGTCCGTCCGTCCGTCCGTGTGTGCGTGTGTGTGTGTGTGTGTGTGTAGCTATTTGACAAGCATTCATTGAGCTGGGATCGTAGTTTGTCTGTTCGTCATTTCGTCAGCCGGGTACACTTTAGTACGCAAATAGTAGCCGCTATTTAAACGGCAAAAGCAAAAGCCAAAGCAACTGCCATTAGCTGTGAGCTGTGTCTGGGCCTACGCTTGGGCCTGGCCCTGGCCAGCAGTTCGACTCCGATTGCCGCTGTCTTTTCTATTATTTAGCAAATATTTAGAATATTTGAGCAGTGGCTCTAGCACTTGGCTACCGCGCGCGCTTGAGCAAACAAATCATGTGCCTATGGAGGATCGAACTGAAGAATTGAACGTCAAAGTTTTCTTTTTTTTTTTATTACTTCATATTTCTTGTTTAAATATTTAAGAGGGGGAGCACTTGCTGTGTGTGTGTGTGCTTGTGCATAATGCACGCCTTTAGGCAAAGAAAAAAAAAAAAACAAACTTTCTATAAACATGGCTAAAAGCCACCTGCTGGCTGCGACTGCCTGGCTGCCGTATTGGCCTTTAACCTCTGCGAACTGGTCAGGCGCAGTCAGGCTTGTTGTGCGCGCACAGTGAGCTGGTAAGTTTTTATATCTGCATCTGCATATTGGCCCGACGACGTTGTTAACAAGCTTGTTAATAAATTACAAACAAAATGGCCATAAAAAGTGCCAGGCATAAATCAATGACGCCTCCTCTCACTCTTACTCTTACTCTTACTCTAACTCTTACTCTTTCTCGTTCTCTTCCTCGTCCGCGTCCGCGTCCGCGTCCTCGCCCGTTTGTGCCTTTTGCTTATGAGTTGCTTAGCTTTCAGCTCGCAGCAGTCTTAACGGCCCAACAACTATCGGCTAGCAATAACTACTAACTGGCCACGGCTCCGACTCTGGCCATGCATAAATAAATAAATAATCGCGAGTGTGGACACAAAACAGACAACGAACAACCAAGTCGCAACTTATGTATAATGTGCTATTATTAAAATTGATATGGCAAAAACCGAAAATTATGCTGCGCCAACAAATATCGCAGCCAAATAAATTCAAATTAATCAATTGACAGCGGCCACAAAAACAACTCAGGGAAAATACTTCATTAAAATGCGCGACATGCATAAATCAATTCAATTAGTTGGCATTATATATCTGGACTTAATCTTTATCTATTTCTCTTCTTGGCTTTTTATACTTTTTTCGTTTCTTATATTGATAAAAGTTTCTAATTTAGCCAAGTTTTTCAATAGGAAGTGATTATACAGTTACCAAAGGTTACACCTTAAAGGGTATTGACATTGCCAATGCATAAACTAGAATTCTTGGATATATAAAGTATATGTATATAAGGAAGGGAGTCCATGTGAGCTAGTCTCTGAGCAGTTGGAATTGTAATCATCTATCAGAGAGTAGCTATAGGAGTTTACCAGTTGGAATTGTAATCATCTAGCCAAGTTTTCAATAGGAAGTGATTATACAGTTCCCAAAGGTAACTCAACAGAGTTGAGAGTTGTAAAGGGTGTTGACATTGCCAATGCCTAAACTAGAATTCTTGGATATATTGAGTAAATGTATATAAGGAAGGGACTCCATGTGAGCTAGTCTCTGAGCAGTTGGAATTGTAATCATCTATCAGAGAGTAACTATAAGAGCCTACCAGTTGGAGTTGTAATCATCTATCAGAGAGTAGCTATAAGAGTCTGCTAGTTAGAATTATAATCATCTATTAAAGAGTAGCTGTCAAAGTTAGTTCTTCCTTTCTATCAACTATAACTCGTTGGCTCTTCAGGTTAATGTAACTTTAAATATTTGTTGAATTGAACATTGAATGCATCATATGCATATGCTCGTGCATATATGTGGACGTATGCTGCATATGAGCATGCCGTTTTTTTTATGACACATGTACATTCTCATTGCAGTTCAGTGTCCGACAGTTATTGCATATGAAATGCAAATGCCATTTAGTGAATTCAACAGGCCGCCAGGCACATCGTTATATTGCTCACTCGGCTCAATTTTATGGCCCTGCTCATTTCGTGTCATAAAAAAACATTTTCAACACATTTTTTTTTTTTATTTTTTAACGACAAGTGACTATAAAAGTGCCTGGCAATACCAACAACAACAACAACAACGAGGCACAAAAATATTAGCAACATGAAGACAACAATAATGAAAACTTACCCAGCATTTGCAGCTTGTGGCCCAAAGGCGTTGGCGTTGGCGTTGCTTTTGTGCTGGCGACTGCAATAAACAGAGTGGAGAACACAATGTACAAATTATAATAATGATGCATATGTATATGTGAGTATATATATGTATATATGTATATAAGCTGTATAGGTAGCATGTGAAATATATTTGTATATATATAGATGTCTTCCCCTTCTTTAGTATTTTAGTTAGCTCTGTATTAAATTAGCTAAAATTGCTATGAATTTATAAAGCCAACACACACACACAAAGAGACGCCATGTCATGTCAGATCATTAAGAAAATATGGTCAAAAATGTTTCAATTAAAAAACCAAACTAGACGAAGGCATTAAAACACACACACAAGCACAAGCACAAACTCACATAGAACTGAATGAAAACTGATTGTAGGCGGACAAGTTTGCCATAAATTGTGTAGGCCACTTTACTGTCAAGTCATTAACAGCAACAGCAACAACAACAACAACAACAACAATGGCAACAACAGCGTGGCAAGTGAATCATTAACAACAAAGGTAAGCCAAAAATCGAAAGACTGTTTTCTGTTTTATCTGCCGCAGCTTCAATATAAAGAGCTAAGCAGAGACGACTCTATATGTGATGCCGAGCATGGAATACACTATTTGAGTTATATCTGTTTCACATTTGATATATTGTTTTGATATCGATTGGCATATTTTATATATAGCTCTTTGAGTTTGCTAGGGATTGAGTTGGAATAAGACAATAACTTTCTGTATATACAGTTTACAGATGATAACAATAATTTTAGTTATTAGGTTTTGGATATGTTTTATTTTCATTTCAGCTATGATATAGCTATAGTTGATAGAAAATTCTTATAAAGAGCCTTGTTTTTAAATTCAAAGTATAATCGATGTTTGATGTCTTACATTTGCTGAATATTAAAATTTGTTTTGAAAAATTTTGTCAAAATGTTGACAGACAAATGGAACGCCTGATGTACTTATAGCGATTAGGTAGCTAATGCGGCTTATAAATACATATTTTATAATATCTATATATCTCTATATCTATATATCTATGTATCCATATATCTATATCTATATATATATATATATATATATATATATATATATATATATATATATAACTTTTATCTATTTTTAGTCAATATAATTTAAAATTGTCTAAAAAATACTTAAAATTGTCAAAAATTTGTTTCTTAACTTTTGTCTGCACTTGGCTAACTCTAATAAGAAATATTATATATTCATATACATATTTCTCAGCATTTATTTCTAGCTACTTTATGAAAGAAATTATTCTATAATATATGTAGAAATTGACATTTGATTTCATTCATTCATTCGGATTAACTTCAATTTTGATTTGAGCAAATCTTCTATGCAGTATCTGTGTGTGACACGTGCCTCGACAGTTTATGCAAATTATTTGATGGTCCATAACATTTTGTAGCGCATTTGAATTAAAAAGTGGTTTTTATATATATTTGAGCTAGTCATAAAAATACACACACACACACACACTCTCACACTAAGCGTAACTTTTTTTTTTTGGCAGGTGCACTAAACTGTTGCGGATTTGTGTGTGATCTGGGCTATTCAATTTCTCAGTTTGTCAGTTTTGTATTTTTATATATGTTCCCCAGTCCGGCATTGGCCACAGGTCCAAATAAAACTGAAACTTAATAGACACGAAAAGCTGACAGCATTCGTTGCGCTGAAAAGCGATTGAGAAGGCTTAGAGAATGAGCTCCAAAAGACTGAGACTAATTGAAAACCAAGGCAACAACTTATAGGATATAAGGTGAATACTATAATATAATATTATCTTACATTTGCTAATAACTATTAGGAATTTTAATTTAATTATATATATAAAGTTTCCAAATAGCGAAACTAATCTAAATCTTAATCTTTAATGAAATAACTCAACAGAAAAGAATATTTCTCTTTATCGTATATACGATATTCGGAACATATAGTTCGCAGTTGCTTAATCAATTGATAGTTCTCAGTCAGAGCTGAAAGTTTTCTTTAAAAATAAACTTGTTTATTTATAGATTTCACATTAATGAAACTCTAATGAAAATTAATATATTTAACACTTGTTCTTTTCAAAGCTTCTGGCTGTGCGCTGTTCTGGGATTTCCTTTTGTTCGAAAACTTGAAAATCGTCTCAGCTGAAAGTAAGAAAGCAAAACTTTCGTGTTGTTTCCCTAATGTTTTTTCATGTGTTTTGTTATTTTTTATTGTTGTTTTTTTTGTTGTTTTGTGCTCGTCATGGCCCCATGGCTTGTGTCAAGGCATAGACACCCACAATGCTGTTCGATGTCGGCACACTATAATGGAAAAATAAATCTTCAGCATGGTAAAAAGCAACAACAACATCAACAACAACAACAAAAGCTAAGAGCCATGTAGCTAACAAAGTTTTGAAAAGGCGTTAGATTCGATCCGGGCTCGCGAGTCGCGCGTCTCGCGCGCGTTTTTCAGTTGCGCACATCAAAGCGTCAAATGCCGCTAAACAAAATGCCCACACTTGGCAGTGAGTGTGTGTGTGTCTCTGTGTGTGTGTGTGTTGTGCAACAACAATTCAACAAATGCCTAATTGTCTTGGCGGCACTCGTAAAACCTACAAAATTATTACGGCCGCAAAGGAGAAAAAAAAAACTAAATAAAATAAATATATAAAAGAAAGAAAACACGAAAAAACGCGCCACTTCACATGTTGAGATCGTTCGGATCGGGTTCGCAACATTGAGGGCAGCGGGGCGACAAAAGTGCCAAAGGGTAAACTAATGACAGTTTAATTTACTCCCATTGCGATGAAGTGTAACGACTCTCAAAACTCAATTAGACCCGGCCGGGCCGGGCAGGTAGCTCAGCCAGCGATGGCTCAAATTGCCGCTTTTGGCCAAATGCGGCTCTAATGCGATGACGACGACGACGCCGACGACGACGACGGCTGTGACTTTAGCTGCAGGTGCAACATGCGACTCAAAAAAGAAAAATTCATAATTTGTACACTTTATGAGCGGTTCTCAAAAGGGCAAACGCTGGCCACATACAGAACTCCACCTTGGCGCGGCCTCAACTCAATTAATTCGCCTAGTTTATGTTTATGGCGCTGTTTGACGCATATTTCTGGGCCATAAGTTTCGATAAGAACGGCAACTCCTTTTACATAATGAACTTTTACGCAATGCGTATCTCATAGATACAAAACAGTTGAGTTTGCCAAAGAGTGGGCAACCTTCCGCCATCCGCCCTCCGCCCTCCGCCCTCCACCTTCGTCTCTATCTGTGCGCCGCCTGTGACCTGTGTCTGTGAAATTTATGTTATTGAGGTCGTAATTTTGTACAATATTATTGCATTTATATAACGTAGGCGATGCCCCTAATGAGTTTTTCAGTTCGTCTCCTTTAGCGATCTCAGAGCCAACAAATTTATGCATTGCCATTGTTTATAAGGCCCCAACGGTGGGCGGCTGTGTTTCCAGTTGTTAGTTCGGTTAGCCGGTTAGCTGGTTAGCTGGTTGTAGTTTTGAGCCATTAAACTGTGAGATGTGTTTTTGAACTGCTTAGGGTTTTGAACATTTTTATAGCAATGCCGCAACATGTTGTTATTGTTATTGCTGTTGTCGCTTTTGTGGCTGCAGCAACGCCCATGCTCATGCTCATGCTCATGCTCTTGCTCTAGCTCTTTTTGCTAATGTGCATTGTGTGTAGGCGTTAAGCTGTTAAGCTGTGAAGGATCTCGGCATTGAGACGGGCATTTAACATGTAAAGCAATCTCATCATGTTTCGACTAATTGGCAGACGTAAGCTCTGCTGTACTTCAACTTCATTTAATAGCTATCTAACTCAATAGCATGCATGCATATAGAAAGTATGATCTAAACCCACCCATAGTATCTTTTACTTTTACATATCTGAGAGAGAGCAAGGAGATGAGGTCACGCCCTGCATATCGCAGCGATCAACAGCCATCAAAAGTCAACCACAGAGCAACACCTATCCATCAAGAGCCGAAAACTCTAAATATCAAATAGCTCTTGAGAGTAGCTGTCATGCTCTAATTTTGAATGCTTTTCACTGCCTGCTTAGATTGCATTGCCACGTTTTGGCCGTGGCCAACACAAGGTGTTACTCTCCTTATCGAATGGCTTTCACAGCACGTCAGAAGGCAATGCGACGCTGTCGCTGCCAAGCGAATTCAATTAGACAATACAAAAGAAATAAAAACTCAAAAGAGCGACGGACGTACGGACAGACAAAAAGGCATTCTAACTAAATGGCATTCACCTGTCCGGCTAAATAACATCGCACACACACACTCGCACACTCGCACACACAGGTGTACAGCTGTCAATATGTTGGCGCCAAACGAGAATTTTGTTCGAGTCAAAGATCCATGGCCATCCATTAAATGCCTACCGTCAAATCATAATTCATTTTTTACCCTCTGCCGCTTCCTCTTCCTCTGCCATAGCGTGAACAACAACATCTACAGAGCTGGCTTCGCTGAGCCGTGCTGCTCTTCAGCTATTAGGCGTGGCCACTCCTAGGCACGCAGGCCAATAAGCCAGGCAGCTGGGCAGCTGTGGGCACAGGTAGGGCCAATCTATGCAGCCAGTTTGCACCTTGCGCAACTACGACTCGGACTAAAAGAGAGAAGAGATAGGCAACAACGACAAACGATCCTCACTTATTCGGTTGCATCGCCCGCGGCGCAAGGAATGTTCATTGATACTTTGTTGCAGCAGCAGCGGCAGCAGCAGCAGCTTCAGCTCAGGTGCTCAATCAAAAGTAATTAATGTGTATTCGGAATTTCATAAAGAGCCAAAGGGTGATGCACCACAGCTGAAGATGCAGATGCGGGTTGAGTAAGTAGCAACGAGAGCAACTATTCGCCAGTTTCTCATATGTGTTTTTATGCCTTGGCTAATTTGTTGTATAGACTCGAAACAGATACGGCTGCAGAGTTGTCTGTACAGATACAGCTGATCAGCAGCAGCAGCGAATGCATTAGCCAACTTTGTTGCCCGTTAGCCGAAAACATGCCAAATCAAAAGCAAAAAGGCGACACGAAACTTTATTAGCCCGTTGACGCAAATTAACGTTGACCGCTTCCATTTCGCATTTCAAAGCGTCAAACGGCCCCAACTGCTGCCAATGGGTTGCTAGCAGCGGCGAGTGGGGCATGTGGGGCATCTGGCTGCACCACCATATCACCGGCACCCCATGGCTGCTGCCAGCAAAATAATTTGTAAATGTCAGTGCATTTTGACAGTTTGCGGTGATGTTTTTCAAATTACAACTTACAACGGCAGCAGCAGAAGTGGCAGCAGCAGCAAAGAAAAACTCAAACATAAATGAAAACAATTTTCGCAGAATGTAAAATGCAAAAATATCAGCAAAAAAACACGGAAAAAAAAGAAAAGAAACACAAATTTTAATTTCAGTTTTTATTAATACTTCGAGTATTTTTCTGTCACTGCGAGACTCTATCAAAAATATTTAACATTCGTTTTGCAAATGGATTTGCCGAATGGAAATGGGCATGTGACAAGATTTTGACAAGATTGCGAAGCTCTTGAGCTATAAAACTAAAGAGTGTTTTGGGTATCTGTGGCAGGTCTGTTCTCGCATAAGAATGAAGTATTTTCTATCCTGCCTAAAGGAGAGCAAAGAGATTAAGAATTTCTTATCCTGAGCTATAAGCCTTATGATTGTTATGGGTATCTGTGGCAGGTCTATTCTCGCATAAGAATAAAGTAATCCTATCTTACCTAAAGGAGAGCATTAAGTATTTCATAACCTACCTATGATTACAACAATAATAATAATTAAAACATGGAAAAATACTAGCTAAAGTTTTATATATGCATTTTAAAGAATAATAAATTTTAATTGAATTTATATATAATTTGGAATCTGAATTAGTTGAATTTTAGTATTTTTTCTAGTTTGCATATTTAGTATAGAGATTCTGGTCCATAGAGAAATCTCTTTTAAGAGTAGTTAAAATAATATAATATTTGTAAGTAATGAAGTTGCTTTTGCCTTTTTCAGTTCATTTTTATAAGTTTTTAATTAATAAAATAATATGAGATTTTTACGTGCATATGTTTTCATAATAATATGAGAATATGTTGCGTAAAGGGTTTATTCATATATAATAAATAACAAAGAAATTTTTTTAAAATATGTAATCTGAATTCATTGCCTTCTACTCTGTCTACTCTTTTAATGTAAATTTTAAGTATAGAAATTCTGTTCTATTATGAGAGAAATCTCTATTCAGAGTAGTACAAATAATATATCAAATAAGACGAGTAAATAATGAAATAACTTTTGCATTTTTAAGTTTCTTTTTTCAAGTTTTTTTAACAACTAAAATAAAATAAATTTTTGACTTGAATATTTTCATTAAAAGAAAAAAAAACCTAAGAACAATTTTATGTTTATATTTTATATATTTATTTATTTTACAACTAAATTCAACTCAGTTTGGGCAACTAGTCTGTGTTTGTTTGGACACATTTTTGGTCAAGGCAAGACTTTGGACGGGTTAGCCATAATGCAATTAGGTAACGAGCGAGACAGATTGGCTAATAAAATGTCAGACATTGAGTTAGATGAAGCGAGAAAGAGACAGAGAGAGAGAGAGAGAGAGATAAAGGGAGAACAATAAAATGTGTAAATAAACTTTTGTAGTTGAGCTGCAATTGAGACCGAGTCTGGAGCTTGGAAAAGCTTACAAGGCACGCGGGAAATTAAGTTCAAGTTATTTTAGAGCGGATTAAGAGATAGGAAGGGAGGAGACGGAACGCTGGAGGGACCAAATGCCAAACAAATGCGATAATAGTTGGCAAAGTCAATGGCTAGACAGTAAAACCAACAGCAACAAACAGCAACAACAACAACAACAAACAACAACAATGAAATTGAAGAAAATTATACTAAATTGGCTTCAATTATTGTATTAATTTGGGTTCCGTGTTGCTTTCCGGCTTATCCCTTTTTTTCCACGTTGCTGTTGCTGTCTTGTTGGTTTGGTTTGGTTTGGTTTGGTCTGTCTGAATGAGACGACCGCCTGGCGACTGGCGACTGGCAACTGGCAACTGGGATTGCAATTATTTTGTTGTTTTCTAACTTGGTTTTGGCATTTGGTTGGCCCAGCCACTTGGTCAAGTCTGGATTGTGTCTTGCTCCATGCGGAGCGCTGCTTAGTTGAGTTATTTCAAAATTATATTAGACAGCAGCAGCCTGCATGAGGAGATGCCAACTGCAGCTGCATAGCTCTAGCATTAGTTATTATTGTTGTTGTTGTTGTTGTCTTGCAGCAGTTGCTGGCCTCAGTGTCGTGCAGGAAACAGCGCCAGCGCTGACCAAAAGGAAGTTGACGATTATGGCTCGTATGAGCTATGTACCAAACATATGTATGTGATTACTGGTTTTGTTTCTTCTTTTTTTTTTGTATTTGTGGCGACTTGAGTCTTTCTCTGGCTTTGAGTCTGGGTCTGGGTCTTGGTCAATAGTCCAGCATCAAGATATCTTTGCAATAGCTGAGCAATAAGACAAATCCAAGCATAGCCGGAAGAACTTGCTCACTTGGCAGTTATCTCGCAAACTGATTGTTAGACAGCTGCCAAGCAGCCTCTGTCGAGGTCTGCTATTGGCATTGAATCGTACACTTAAATTTGTTTTTTGCCAAAAAAATTATTTTTTAATTCAACTACGTATTCTAGGTAAATATAATAAAATTATTTTGTTAATATCATAATGAGTTTTCGTAATATTCTTGCACTTTGTTAAATTATTGAAATGAAATATTTTTTTTTTTAGTCTGTTCCACATTTAAGCCACATTCAAACTCACCAACTCAAAGTTTTCGCAAAATGTGAGCTGTAGACACACAAAATACAAAATGCAATTTCCTCTCGAAATGTTTTCGTAAACGGGTCACAAAACTTTTGCCGTCGCAAATAGCCAAGCAACACGATTGCAACAATTTATGCAGTTTTTTGTTTATTCTTTTTCATTTTTTGTTGTTTTTTTTTTTAGTTTGTTGTTTGTTGGCAGTTCTCAATTGTTTAATAGTTTAACACATAGCACATGGGAGGCACAGCAGATTGTACGTAATATTGTTAAGGAAGCCCGCTAGGATACGCCATAGACGGGAACGCGTGCAAAAGTTCTGTAGGGAATTCTCTGGGTTTTTGGCTGCCGCGCGGCACGAAAGCCAAAAAGCGAATGCGGCTTGCTAAAAAAAGCGACTCCGACTCGCAATCGCAATCGGAATCGGAATCGACGTCAAACGGCAACGGCAACGGCAACGGCAACAGCTACGCCAGCTTTGGCCTTATAGGCCGGGCGGCACAGTTTGCAGTTGCTGCTGCTGCCGCAGCCGCTGCTGACGTCGTCAAGCGAGTCGAGACCAATACAAGCTCGCCTCTGCACTTGTGTGCGTATTTGTGAAATTGCATTTCAGCTACAGCAACAGCAACGGCAACAGCAACGGCAACGGCAACAGCAACTGCAACATGTTGCCTGAACTTTTGTCGCCTTGCAGCTTTGTCGCTTACAGAACTCACCACAGTGGCCGTTGCTGTTGCTGTTGCTGTCGTTGCACGTGTTTCGGCTCAGGATTAGCCCTAGAATACAGAAAGACAACAGTTGCTGTTGCTGTTGCTGTTGATGTTGCCATTGCTGTTTGTGGGCTTGTCGCCTGACTGACATTTCCTTTTGACTTGAGTGCACCTACGTGTGGCAGCAGCAGCGGCAACGGCAGCGGCAGCAATGGGGCGGGCTGGTTTCACTCGCTGCTGATCGAAGGTGACATTTGTCAGGCGCTCAAAGCTCAACAACTGTCAGAGTAAGAGAACCTCGTCAGTGACTCGACATGCGCATGACGGCCCAAAAAGAGGGGAAACATTGTGCTCGAGTGAGTCGACTCGACTCGACTGGGCCCGACTGAGTGAGAATCTCATTGCTCGTCGCATCCACTCACCAATGCAAGGCAATTCCAATTGCATTTGCATTGTTTTTCTGTGAGACACCCACACACACAGGCACTGGCAGCAACAGCTGCAATTAAAATGGGTAGGTGTTGCAGCTATTTTATAGAGTTGCATGCAAATCATAAAGAATTTCCATTCCAGATTGATGTGAGAATGCGAATTAGGAATTCAGCTGAGAGGAATGGCATAGTTCTCAATAGATTTTTGATTATTTCTACTTCTATTCTATATCTGAATAGATAATTTCGTATCACAGTAGGCTTAGCGCACCTTGCATTCATATTCAGCTTATGTTCAATGAAGCAAACATCAATCAAATTGCAGCACGCTCATCTGCAGCAACAACAGCAACAACAACAACAACAACTGCAGTCTGTGGCAGGCAATGGGGCGTATGCGTTGCCGCCCAAAACGAAAAAGTTTCTGTGAGCTTGTCACAATTTGTGCGGTTATTTGTTTGCAGTGTTTCGGTTAGCATTGAGGCTGTTGCTTAGTATGCATGGGGGAGGGTTGCTTGCTAGCAATACCAACAATTTTGTGGTCTACTTTTACAGCACACACACCCACACACACAAAGTTTTGCAACCAGAAACCAGAAACCATTAGAATTTACGTTCGCTAGGCAAGCACCAAAAAAGGATTTCTACAACAGACTGATTAACCGCAAGCTATAGTCCCAGCTAGAACTGAATGAAGTTCTGTGTGTGTGTGTGTGGACGACCTGGCCACATTTCGTTGGCTAATTACAATAGACACGCCCAGCAGCCTCACTTGCCTGAGTTGCAGTTGCAGTTGCTCTCAACGCATCTGAATTACATAATCTGTGTGGGGCTCCGTCTGTTGGCTGACCACAAAATAGACAAGAATTTATTTGCTTGCCAATCAACAGATTTTCAACATGTATTTATGGCATTTCCCTTTGGAGGCAACAAACACATGTTCTCATTTTCACATGCCACACGGCCACAAGAAGCAGGGATAGGGACAGGGACAGGGACAGGGACAGGGACAGCGACAGGGATAGCGATCTTCAGCAGACAAAGGGTCGCATATTTATTACATCACAAGAAGCCAAAAAGGAAGCGCAATCACAGACGGCTAAACCCACGCTGAAAACCGAAAGTGCCTCGGTAGCCTATAGACCTACTTACAGAGCAGACCTCTAAACAGAAGACAGTTGGCTGGCTGGTTGCTTGGCTTAAGAACAAGGGCTCGTTTCTGGTTCCTGGTGCCGACTGCTGCGTTGGCCCGGGCATTGTTTCGCTTTCATTGCCTTGGCAGCGGAAAGGGGCAGCGACAATAAATCAAAGACATTAAGTTGAATGCACCAGCGAGTGAAACGGATGCAAAAGTCGACGCTTGGGAACCTGAAGCTGAAGCTGACGCTGAAGCTGGTTGAAGTTGGTTCTGTGCGGATGTTAACCCTTGCCTACCTCAATGCCGGATCCAACTCCGAATCGGAGGCAAATCTGAGTCGCAGTTGGAAAAACATGACTATAAAAACTGAGAAGAGCAAGATGACGAAGAAGGGAAACAAACAAGCAGGCTGTGAAGCAGTCGTCGCTTGAGAAACGTCAGCTGAGCGATGCCAGTGGCCGGCCACAAAGGGTTCAACAGGAGCGAGGAAAACCCGGAGTCGAGGAGGGAAGGGAGTTCGTCAGCCAACAAGATGAAATGATGATAATCCCCCTTTAATTTGGTTTGACTGTGTCTGCGCTGCAAGGACGAAAGGGTCTTAGCGCAGTTAAGGCAGCAATCGGAGTTGGAGTTGTTATTGGACTAGATGCTGCTTTGCATTTAGAGATAAATTCTTTGAGCGCAACGAATCTGTTGGCCAAAGGAAAGGCATTTGCGCGATTAAAACCAAGAGCACATAGCCGAAAAGGGTTCAGCTGGGCTGGCGCTGGCGCTGGCGCTGGCTCTCAACAAAAAATGGCATAATTTGCTTAAGAAAACTTTTCCAATTTATAAATGACAAACAAAACGACAGAAAAACTCAGCATAATGAGCAAAACTTGGCGACAACTTCCAGAGGGGAGTAGCCAAATGAACGGCATTTTTCTTGCTGCCCTCGCCAGGGACCAAAAGGAGTTTTTTTTTTTTTTTCCTTTTTTTCTAATTAAAGAGCCGACCATTTGCATAAAGCAGACAACCATCGACCAAAAGGAGCAGTCGCTTAGGCATTAATCAAAAGATCAGCTGCAAATTAAAAGCGTAGCTGCTCAGGGCGAACGCTAATGGAAAAAAAAGCGTAGAAGAAAATTTGCTGATGCAGAACAAAAAGTGAAAAAGGATTACTACAAAGAGTGGCTAGAAATAAGAGACGTCCTGCAGCCAGGGCACAGTTTGATTGATTAAGCTTGGACACGATGAAATCAATTTTGCTTCAATTACTTGAAAGTGAATTTTTAATTGAATTTATATGAAAATATTTTGGAAAATTTAGCAAAAATGTTGATTCATGTTTTAAAAATTGTGATAAGATTAATAGAGCGAAATATATGCTTATAAATTTTACAAGCAGCTAGAAAAAAGCAAAGGCTCGAGCTTGATATAAATTAATATAAATTGTTTAAATATATAAATATAAAAAATATTTTCGTTTCATAGATCAGAGTGAGACAGATTGATTTTGTAGTCCTAAATAGATAATATAAATGATTAAATATGTATATTTATATAGTAAAAGGTTTAAAGAAAACAATTAACTAAAGATATACATTTTTTTTATAATTAAAAATTTTTTAAAAAGATTTTTTAAGCACAAATTTTTTATAAAATTTGCGCAAAATCAAGTCTTAAATGGGTCAGCTTTGCTGCATGCATGGACTTAATTAATACAGAGTGCACACAAACATACATCGATAAATATCAAAACTATCAGCAGAGAAAGAGAAAGAGAAAGAGAAAGAGAAAGAGAAACAGAAAGAGAAAGAAAGAGAGAGAGAGAGAGAGATCCATTACCATTATCGTTATCATCTTCAGCGTCATCATCATAAATATATGTATAAACGTTTCACTCGATATTCTTATTTCAGTTTATATGCGTAAAAATAATGTTTCTTTGCTTTTGCCTTCTTTTTTCTTTCAATATGAAACATTTTATTGCCATTGAGCGGCTCAGACGCATTTCTGTTCTGAATGCTTTCCCACCGAACGAACCAGCAACAGCACCACCCAAAAATAACTGAACGAGACTCACTGGACAAGTCAGTTACTTGCTCGTTCGAGCTGACGCTGAGACCGGGACTGGGAGAGGATTTTAAGTGGTGCTTGATAAGCGGCTGGACAACGACGAAAGGCGAATGCCATAATGCGCTTTACCAAAGTACACATCAATTGTTGTTGTTGTTGTTGTTGTTGTTGTTGCTGTCCTCATTTCGGCCAGCTCCACTGATGGAATATCAACGTTGAGGCACAAGCACATAAATAAAAACAAATTAAAAGGAGCAACAAAAAAAAAACAAGCAATTTAATTTGATATTTTTGCGATGGAATTGGCGTTAAAAACGATTTAATTTACAAAAAAAATAAAAAGTTTCCATTAAGAAATTAAACGAAAGGTCGAAAGACTTTTTGTATTAAGCAATTAATAAAAGCAGAGCAAGGAATAAATCGAAAACCAATCAAATGAATTAATCAAAATCGGATATAAATCAGCAACAAAAACTCGAATAATCAATTTTTGTTTACAAAATAGTCAAAGTGATTTCAAGTGAATATACTAAGTGTATATACTAAATGAAATATATAAAAATGTTCATTTATATGAAGCGAAAACCAAAGATAAATTAAGATTAAGATTAAGTCATTAAGATAATGTTTTTTGAGTGTCAGTAAATAAATAAGAAAAATAACTAAATATATATATTTATGTGTTAAATATATTTTTATATTTGATATATTTAATATTTTTATATATATATTTTTATATATAATATATTTTAAATTAGATATAAAAAAAATATTATCTATATTTAAAATATATTAATTCATTTAATTGATTTAAATAAGTGAATTATAAATTTGAAGAATATTTATTTTATATTTTAAAGTTTATTAATTATTTTAAATTTCTTCAATTAGTGTATAATTTAATTATTTAAAAAATTACATAATTAATTTTTAGATTGCAAACAATACTTGAGTTGTAAAATTTCTGAAGTCATTTAAATTTTTTTTTTAGTTTTATTCGTATTTTTATTATTTTAAGATAATTTTCAGATTGTAAATAATAAAATTTCTTGTTATTTAAAATTTTGAAATTTTATTTCAATTTTAAATATAATTAATTCGTGTATAATTTAATTATAAAAAAATTAATATTATAATATATATATATTAATTTAATTAATTTTTATATGACTTGTAAATTTATCTAAAATTATTTTTATAAATTTAATTTCTTTGTTTTTTGTAATTTTTATTTCATTTATTTAGTGAAAAATTTTTTGATAACTAAAAATAATAAAAATGAAACAGAGATAAATTTTAATTTAAACTTAAAATTAATTGAACACAAACAAATTGTTGGCACTTGCAAAAATAAATAAATAAATTAATTTCTAAATAAAAATCTCAGCAATAAGTCGTATAATTAATGAACCTTTCTAGATAAATATATTATAATAAATAATCTAATACATATATATGTGATTAATGCAAAATTCATGAATTTATAAATATATAAAATACTCATAACTAATAAAAAGCAGAATCAAGCGTATTATTAATGAACTCTTCACCTGTTATTTATGCAGTTGAAATTTTGTTGACTTACTTGTTGACAATTTTGTGCACTGGCCTCTTCCCTCACAGCCCGTGAGCACGTGTGCGTGCGCGTGTGTGCGTGTGTGTGTCTTTTGAGTCGGCGAAAGTTGTCACTTGTTTTGTTAAATTTATGAATTCGCGCGCCATTTAATTTATAACGATTTCCAGTGCATAGTGTCACTCAGCATTCATTTTGTTTATGTTTGTGAAATGGAAACTGCCTCCTGTTGCCCCCCCCCAACACCAAAGCCCCCTTCAACTCTGTCAATGTCAGAGCCAGAGCCAGGCCAGGCCAGGCCAGAACCAGAGCAGTCAGTAATAACAGCAGCAACAACGACAACAACAACAACACAGGGACACGCGCACAATTCACAAACACATACGCACTTTAAACAGTTACAGTTAGTGGCTAACAAGTTGAAACTGGCCAGACACCAGACACCAGGCTGTCAAGTGGTCCACGTTCCAGTCCCGAACCAGACAATAAAATTTGCGCCATAAATCAATTTCAAGTTGCAAAGTCGTCGTCGTCGTCGTCGTCGTCATAGTTGCTCGTCGCCTGCTGCTGCAACAGTCAGTTGAGCGGGCTCAACTCTGGTCTGGCTTACTGGGGGCTTACTGTGGCACTGACTAGCTGACTGGCTGGCTGACTGGCTGGCTGGCTGAGTGGCCAGCTATGACTAAGATTTATTTGTCGCGCTCTGCGGCAACTGGGAACTGGCAACAGCGGCTGCTGTTGTCATACTGCACAAGGCCAGCTGGCAGGATAAACCACGGAGCCTGGGCCCGAGCTGCTGGCCGGCGCACGATCCGCGACGTCGCGACAGCGTCGACAGCGACCACACAGTCCAAAAAGGGGGTGGCATTGGCCATGGCCCTGGTCCTGGTCCTGGTCTTGGTCCTTATTGCTGCCCAGCATGTTGTTGGTGGTTGCGCAAACCACCAAAAACAAAAAAATACATTCGCATCCACCTCATCCACATCCACACACCAACGCTCAACACTCACAAACACTCAAACACACACATGCATATGCAAATTAACGGCAGTTTGTTGGTGTTGAAAATAAAAATGGAGCAGCCGCAGCAGCAGCGAAGTTAACCGCAGGGCAGCGGCGTCGACTGCGCTGCCAGCGATTTTTTCTAATGAAGCGATTTTGAGTTGCACTCAAAGCTCAAAAAAGCGGGGAAAGCCCCTAAAAGCAAAAAGACAAAAAAAGTATATAGGAGAAAAAAGTGAAAAGAAATATTTCTAATAAAAAGTGCAAAGGAGAAAAAACATAAAACAAATGGCAATGGAAGATGGACAAGTACAGAGGAGTGAATGTGAAACTAGTGAATCAAAAGATACATCAATACATAGAAGCACGCACACACACACACACACTCACACATTTGCCAATCTAAGCAGCAACTAAATCAAACCCGCAACTGGCTGAAGGCGTCACGCGAATAAAAAAACACAATTGTATACACGCACACACACATATACATACATGTACATAGTATGTGTGCGTGTATGGGTGTATTCACCTAGCAACAGCGAACAACCCAAACTCTCCATTCACCAATACCAGAAGCAGCAGCCATCAATACACGTGCCGCGCGCACTATGTACAAAATTTATGTGAAGCGAATGGGAAAAAAAAAATGAGAAGAAAAAAAATGAAAAAGAAAGCAAACGAAAATATAAGGGAAAAAATGCTGTTGCCACCCTGCCTGCCATAAAACGAGGGTGACTCGCAGTCAACCACCCACAGAAACCACCGGCATTTGAGTCACAGTCACAGTCGCAGGCAAAGCGAAAGCAAAGCAAAAAAAAATAACAAAAACAAAACACAAGAACAACAACAAAATGTACTAAAAATCCAATATGGCTACAATTTGCCAAAGCGGGCGAGAGCGAAGGCGGCGACGTCGACGTCGCGAGAGCGCGCGCAACTACAGCAGCAGCAGCAACAAGAACAACGGCAACAACAACAACAAGGTGAATGAGAAGCGAAAAACGTAGAAAAAAAATGTACATGGAACTTTTATTTGCCCTGGCAACGCAGCAGAAGGGCGCTCGTCGCCGAGGGGTGGTGGGTGGGCGTCAAGTGGCGCGCAGAATTTATATCTAAAAAGAAAAAAAACTCCGCCCCCTTTTCAAGACAAGCGTCTGCGCGAAGGTAGCAATGCTGGCGCAGCGCCAGCAGCAGCGGCAGAGACAGCAGCAGCAGAGACAGCAGCAGTAGCAGCAGCAGCGGCAGAGGCAGCGGGAGAGTGTCAAGGGAGAGTGTCATCGTGATATCGTTGAGCTCTTGGCTGATGTGTTGCGCTCTCACTCTCTCTGCCGCTCGCGCGCTCACTCGCTCGCTCGCTCGCACGCTCTGAGTAATTAAATGCTTATTAACGGTTCGCTGAGTCTGTGCGCCATCTAAAAACTCGTTAGCCTCGATATAATTAAACTCAGTTGCTTTGCACTCTGTGCTCGCGGCTCTGAGTGTGATGCGAGAGTGCAGCGCCGCTTGCAATAACCACCCCTGTAACTCACACTAGCTGTCCTGCCCGCACCCCCAACCCCGTTTCCCTAAGGCGGCAGCCTGCCTGCTGGCGTAATGCAAGCTGTTGTTGTTGCTGTTGCTGTTGTTGTCGTGTTTCTTTTTGCGGCTTCTGCAATACTTTTTTTTTTTTGTGTATTGCACTTTTGACGCCATTTTGAAAATGTAATTGTGTGCATTTTAGCAAGTGATTGCCATAGGCAGCTAAACTACAACAACAACAACAACAACAACAACGACAAACTCTGTTTACTTCAAGGGTCACATGTGTGTTAGCTCGATTATTTAATTAGCCAGCGTGCTGACCAGGCTAGGCATATTCATCTGAAACTAAAGTTCGATTGTGCTACCAAATTAGTTGCTTTTAGCGTTCTTTTGGGCCGATCATTAATCTCGTCAGGCTTGCAGCTAGCTCTTAATAGCCATTTTAATCTAGTTTCGCCAAATTTGGCCATCGAATTGTGTTTGTTGCCAACCGTTCTGTGGATACAGTTAATGAACAGGGGCAGCGAGGGGGTGTGGTCATCCACGCTTAAATAGTTTTCGTATTCAGCCGGGCAAACGGCAATTAAAACAAACTCATATCGCATGATAAATGTACAGTAATCTGACGCATTACCAAATCGAAATGAATAGGAACAACAACAACAACAATAAATAAACACATGCATATTTCTTTTTTAATTAAATTAATTAATTCCAATCCAAATCGGCGCTCATTTTGCTGCCCATTAAAATGTCATTAAAAGCGACAATCGGTTTTTTTCAGTTTGACATTCATTTGTTATATATATACAAATATATATATATATATATATACATAAACATATTTATTTATATAGATATATTCAGCAAATAAACTCTCAAAATGTTTCCATTTTTTTAAATTTTATATTTTTAGAAATTGCAATAATAGAGAAAATGCAAGCTTGCATTTTATTTCATAAAAATAAAACCAAAAATTTTTGTTTTCTCTTCGACTTTTACAAAATTAATTTACAAAAATAAACAAAAACAATTTTAGTAAACTTATTATTATTGTTAAAAAACAGCCTATAAATATATACATTTTTTCATTATTTTGTTAATTTTTTTTGGAAATAAATTTAAAAATTATTTTATATTATTTTATTTTTAATTTAGTTATTTTGTATTTATAAAAATATATTTTATGCTTGTTATTATTCTTGTGAGAACATTTTGTCATCTATTTTTGGTGTATAATAAATGTGAATAAATAAATGTTTTAAGAAAATAAAAAAATAAAAATAAATAAAAAAAAAAAATATAAAAAAAATAAATGAAATTATCCGTTTTTAATTCAAATTTATTTTCTATTTTTTAATTCAGCTCAAAATATCGAATATTTTACCTAAACTTTTTATGTACTAAAACTTATTTCAATTATTGTTTTTTATTTTATTAAAAAAAAATCTAACTAAAATAAAATTAAATTTTTCATGTAAATAATGCGTAATGATAAGAATAATACATAATAATATTATTGCCAATTTTATCTACAATTTAATAAAATTAAGTGTTGGTAAAAAAAAATTAAATTAAATTAAATTTTATAAAAGACTTATTTATTTTGATAGTTATTAATAAATAATTTAAGTAATTTTTAAAATTTATTAATCAAATAAATAAATATAAAATTTCGTCTAAAATTTTCTTTTCATTGAAGATATTAAACATTTCATGTACCTCTGCTACTTCCTTAGTTAATTTGATTAAATATAATTTTTGTATACAAAAAAAAAAGGTTTTTTTTTTTTATATATTAAGCTAGAATTAATATTTAAAAAGAAAACAAGCCAGTTTAAATACCTTGAAAATAAATATATAAATATATATAACATTTTTAATATTTTATGTGTTCAGAACTTAAAATTTATCATTTATTTTTTTCTTTCTATATATTTTTTTGTATCATTTACAATCTTTATTTATATAAAATGAATAAAAACTCAGATCTGACAAATATTGATATATATAATATTTATATATTATATTTATAAAATTGCTCGCTTTCCTTACCAGCATTTCAATTGCCTTTTGGCCAAAAGAGTTGAGTTTCATTAAATATATATCTCAATTAATTCACGCTTGCCTCAATTTACGCACTTTAAGTTAAGAATTTATGCATAGCTCAACCTCTCGCACACACACTCACACACACACAGACAGAGGCGCATATATACGCATTCATACGTATAACACTTTGAAATACCGTTTAGCCAGGTTTTTGTTATGGACGACAGGCTTGAAAACCCTTTCGCGAACTCTTTTTGGGGTTTCTCTGTTCGACGCGAGCGACGTTGGCAAACTGTTCGAGTCGAAAGTTGTTGCCGCCGTCGCGGAAAAACGCATCAATTTTTGACCGGCACTTGAGAAGAGAAGACAAAGGCAAAAGCTGCGTGCCCATTATTGTTGTTGTTGTTGTTGGTGTTGTTTGTGCTACGCTCAAAAACCTCGTTCGATTTTGGGCACACACTAAAGGGTTGAGTGCGTAAGCTAGGGGTTGGGGTACGGGTTGGTGTTGCTGTTGCTGTTGCTGTTGGGGTCGAGAGGGTGTTAGGAACAAACAAAAACAAACGGCGCACGCACTTAAAACAACTCAGCCACTGAATATAACTGTGAACTGGCATTAGCCGCTGTCGCTTTTCCAGCATTTCCTAGCAAACGGCATCAGGCATACACATATGTGGCGGCATAGAGAGTGTCTCATGCTCTCTGTGGAACGTGTGGTCAGCGCGAAAGTGTCAACGTTTAAGGGTTAGCCAAAGGGTTGGGATCTGTTTTGTTTTGTTTGGGGTGGGTTTCCATGCAGCAACTAATGGCTCACTCTGGCTCACTCTGACTCACTCAAACAACACGCAACATTCACTCAAGCCACACAGCCATAGCGCAGGGGCGAGCATTTTACTCGTTGGCGATGTCTTGCGATGTTTTCGTGTGTCGGCTCGCTAGCAGCTGCTGCTGCGCTGCTCACTCGCGCACGTCGTGCGCTCCGCCTACTTTTCGCATGCTATCTCGCTTTGAGTGAGTTTCTTGCGGTTGAGTGAAATCGCTTGGAGGGGTTTGGCTGTGATTTTGCTGCGTTGTTTTTACTATGTTTCACTTCTATGCGCTGACACGCACTGTTCCCAGGTCCTTAGAAAACATCGCACTGAAACCAGACTAAGGTAAAACTTTGATTTCTGGTTGTGTGAACTGGCTAGAGCGGCAAGGCGCCTTGAGTGACTCTTGCAGCCTCGTCTTTACTAGAGTGAGTGATAAGACTTTAATAGCTGCAAATTAATTTCTGATGCTTATTGAGACAAGCATTTATCTTTATTATGGCCAAGTGACATTTTAGTGCTGCCTCGCTATAAAACTGTCGCATGGCGTCTTAAGACCTCTCACGTCGACAGCTGACAGCCGCTCCCCGCGCTCAGCTTCATTGCAAAAACTGCTCGTAATTGCTGCAACAAATTAACATAATTGATGCGCAGCCCAGACACACAAGTCGAGATTACTGTCACTGCCTGTTCCTATCCTTCCATTCCAACTCATCGAAGAGCAGACAAAGGCGCAGCAGGTGGCTGCCTCTACTCAGATCCAGCGGCAGTGGCTGTCCCATCGATTTCCATTTCCATTTCCCACTTCCCACTTCCCATTTCCCTTTACTCATTTGCCATTTCATTTGAAGCTCTGTCGGAGCTGCCTTTCTATATTTGTTTTGCCAAATCCAATAAACATTGAAAGTCGCATGCTGGCCATTCCCATTACAACAAAAGAGCGAACGCCTCGAATTTGCAACCTCATGTTGCATATTAATTGATTTTCGTGCTCAACTCAGCGACTTTTTTGCAACAAGTCGCAAGGGGCATGGCATGTGCCAGCAGAAATTAGACACTGATTGAAGCGCTCTACCCTTGCGCTGATGAATTGCCATTGCCACTATCGCGCCATCTGTAGGCAGTCGAGTGAACTTCGCCTCGTCCTGGCAGCGGCACATTTTCGAAATGTTATTTGAATTGCGTTAGAAAAAAAGGTGTGAAACTTCTCTAGGCCTGTGACAGTGGTTCAAATGTCAAATTATAAAAAAATGAAAATTTTACTAAGCTGAAATTCGGTTGGTAATAAAATTGCGATAGTTTGGATTCACAGTATATATTTATATTTATTTATTTATTTTTTATTAAAAGTCGCATAGAAAAGCATTATTTCAAGAATTATTTTTATTTATTTTATAAAGTTAGCTATAATTTAAATTAAATTCGAACTTATTTTTAAAACACTTGCTGCTAAGGCCTTCGGATTGAATTCTATTCTATTTGTATGTTATATGTTATTTGACCTATTTGATATTTAAATTTCTTTACATTTATATTTGGGGACTAGATGAGGTGGTATAAATTTGTTATTTTTAGGAATTTAATAATTTTGGAAATGTTTTCTGGGATTGGGTTTGAAAGTATCAACATGGGGCAGTTGTTATCGAAGATTTGGGTTCTAAGGTAGGAAATTGCGGGACAGTTGGAGAAAATATGTTGGATAGTGAGATCTGTCGTTGTATTACAGTTAGGGCATGGGATTATGTTATAATTTGTTATTATTTTCGTAAGGTGATTTTTGCATTTTAAATTGTATTGCTTAAAAAAGTAAATGTTTTATGAATTTTTTCTTGAAAAGAGATTAATTTATATTTATTATCCTAAATTGAGTGATTGGATTCAGGATTGCATTTTGTTTGATCTATTCTCACTTGGAGGCAAAGGAATAAGTGAATTTTGTGGGGAAGTGCGAAAATGATTTGTGAAGGATTGGAAAGGCAATCAGACAAAAGCTTTTTACTTTCAGCAAACAACGTATATATTAAAATATTAATATTAAACATTAATATTAAATATTAAATATTAATATTAAATATTAATATTAAATACTAAAATATAGGTGTAAGGTAGTCAGCGTTGTACGTATTTTATTTAAGTGACATTGATGCGATTCCGTAGACTTGTATATCATATCTTCGATTTGGGGCCAGTTTACCTTGGATATAAGTATTTTGTTTTTAATTGTTACTTAACAAATCTAAAAGATTTATTTTGCCATGCATTGCATTTGTGATAACCTCCACGTGTTTTCGACAGGTTAGCCGTCGTTCATGTGTAATTCCGATATACTTGTGGCCTCAGATTTGGGTTATCCGTGTAAGAAAAAGCTCGGGCATGTATTTCTTAGTAATGTGTATGAAAAAATTTCTTATTTGCTTGCATTCACAATAATAGTAGTTTGATATATTCCTGTAGGGAGTCAATACCTGTAGGTTTCTGAGAATAGTTGTATATAAATAAACTGTATAGTATGTATGTATAGTTTGTATAATATTGTATTATAAAAATAAATAGGAAAATGTGAAAATACTCGCTCAACGGTCTGACATGGCTAAGTCTTAAGCAAACAGCAAGATATATGGACAACTTTTCATCTAGCTCTAGCTCGAAAGCTGTAGAAGTTACAGTTTTATGCGATTTGCCAAACTCTTATATTCTTATATCTCTTATATATCTCTAGCTCTTATATTCGTATATATATTTACTTTATATTTATATTTGGGATTGAGAATATATCTATTACAAATTCCATGTACCTATCTTCAAATGCACTGCTGTGAGTTGCTTGTGTACGGACAGACAGAAAGCTATGTCTGCCTTTACAATATACTGTTTTCCCTTGTGAAAGAATTACAGACGGAAAGAAAAAGAGATTAATAGAACAGAGAAAAGAAAACCTGAGCTAAGATATCAAAAAATTAAGCGGTTATCGACTAGCGTAAAGTCATAACCAGCAGATGATTCCAATCTGAGGCGCCTAGTAAAATCTTCGACTTTTCTTCTTATTAGTTAAAAACAATTAATTGCAACCAAATAATTTAGTAAAATTAATTTGCTGTTAACATTTAGGAATCTATTTTGGTTTCTTTCCAATGCAGGGATCGTCTTTCGTTAACATTTGCATCGAGTGCAAAAGGATCATAGTTAGCTACCCTTTCGAATGTCCTAGCTTACGCTACCCTATATATACCCTATGCATATTCATAACTTAACGCATCAATGGAACAGAACTCATTAAAATCGAACGGCTCATTTGTGGCTGGTATCTAACGGATGGCAAACCGTTGGCTTACTTTACCGTTAATCAAGTTGATACGCACTGCAAATCCGCATTGTCGGCCAAATGAACCGTTATCAATTATGTAACGGGTGCGTGAATGCACGCATCCTTCGAGCTCACATCCTTCCCAAGTGCAATTAAACGCCGCAATGCAAATGCCAGCAGATAAAAAGCATGCGATAGGCGTCCTTCGTATATCCAGTAGGGTCGGTCGCCTCGCCACGCATCGGGTCGAAGGCGAAGGGGTTGAATGGGCTTCATACCACAGTTGCCCACAATCTAAGGGTTAAGTGCGAGCCCTTAAGAAGCAGCTCGAGGTTAACGAACTGCAAAAGAGTCTTACAGCAATCTGTCGGCCGAGTGAAGTAGGAAGTTTTAGGAGAACTTTGGGAAGATATACATAAGATTCTGTTAGGAATTAAAATACTTTGTTTATACTTTATTTGATATCAAATTATAATAAAATAACTGTTTTGGCATGTGTGTTACACTTAGGTGTAAGATGATGACAATGACTGAAGCTGCGAAGGAGATCTGGATTAAATATAAAAACCCTCCCATTCCTTCGCTTGTTCGTCTTGTTTCAATTATATTGATATTATCTACTTATAATTGAAAGTGTAATGAAAGAAAGAAAAGTCAGAGCTTCGCTATGGGGGCTGCCCGACTAACAGATACCCTGAACCAGTTGATTAGCTATATTTGTGGTGGGAATCGAGAGAAGGCATCACAACATTTTGTATAAGGTAAATAAAAGTTTTATATGTTTACACTAAAGAAGAATTCACGTTCTGGAACTTAAGCGGCTTAAGAGTATGAGATAAGCTCGAATAACTGTAGTTTGACTATTTCATGGTAGTGGTCAAAGTTGTCAATCTGTGCGAGATACAGGAGTATTTAGCATAGAAAACTGAAAACAGATGGCAGGACAGGTGGACTAAGAGCACTCTTTTATATATCTTATAGATCTATAGATAGTGATGCTTTTGCACTAATTAGTTGACTGTTAATAGGGCGCACGTTAATAGGCTGTTAATAGGGTCACTTTGCAAAAGCTGTTTCCATAAAATACCCAGCTCTTAATAGCTAGTCAATAGCGAAGTCTGTTGATAATAGAAATAAAAAGCTCCACAGACAACTTGCTCACATTTTGCGTGTTTGACTAATAATAATTAACTTCTACATAATCTTGAGTCTGTCAGCTTAATACTAATATAAAAACAGAATAACGATTGTAAAATATAAATTATGCGGCCAGCCACGCCTCCATTCGTCTTTTACGGCGGGTCTTAGATTTGAGAAAGAAACATTGCACTTTATTTTGAATATAAACATTTAGCTGATTTCCTTTTTTATAACACGCTGAAAGTGCGAATGGAAAGCGTAACTTGAATATCACGCTTGGAAACTGAATATCTTTCCTTTCTTTCCTACGTATTCTAAAAATCTATAGACTCACATATGAATGCCATTATCACGCTCAGATAATATCATTAAGAATGTCCATACAAAAACAAGTAAGAGTGCTCTAGTCGAGACGGCTCGACTACGAGATACCCTGAACCCTGCGAAGAGCCAATGCTCCCAACTTTCTATGCTTATTTTACTTATGCAAATATTGTGAGCAACACACACGTACGCACTCACACATACGCATGCACCCATTTTCTAAAAATCTATATCTATCTAAAAATCTATAGACTCACATATGAATGTCATTATCACGCTCAGATAATATCATTAAAAATGTCCATATAAAAACAAGTAAGAGTGCTCTAATCGAGCCTGCTCGACTAGGAGATACCCTGAGCCCTGCGAAGAGCCAACATTCTATGCTCCCAACATTCTATGCTTATTTTACAAATACAAATATTGCGAGCAACACACACGTACTCACTCACACATACGCATGCACCCATTTTCAATGGGATCAGGGTATGAAAAGGTAATCAACGATAAACTTCCCATAATAAAGCCTATATTAAGTATAACCCAAACGCAGCTGCTGCGTAAACTGCGCAGTAAGCAGTATGCACATACATATGTGCTTGTACATGTCTTGATTCATATGTATGTATAAAATAAGAGGAGAATTATGGAGTATCACCTCTTCGCAGGGTACAGGGTATCTCCTAGTCGGACACTTCCGGCTGAAGCATTCTCACATATTTGATATACCTTTTAAATAGCTTGCTTCGTGTCTTATTTATAAGTTTCGCATGTGAATTCTTTAATACTTTCCACTTATGTTGTATTATGCATTTGAAATTATATATATATATAAATTGAAATTCTTTATTCTTATATAATTATTAGTTAATCAGTAAATTTAAATATTTAATTTGTTAACTTGTTCACTTGTTGGTCTTGTTGGTCGACAGCCCTCCAAGAGCACGGTATTAAGTTCCTACGAATATTGCAATTTGCACGTAGGAACTCTATACCTCGCTGATGGTATATAGACTTCGTTATCTTTATAATCTCTGTTTCACTTGGTCACATGTCTACTTACCCAACTCACTTTTACTCCCACTTGCTGTTTGAGTTGTCAATTTTAAGCTGCAATTAAAGCCATAAACGGATTATAGACTTTTTTGTTGTTGTCCTCAGATATTGGCTTCAGCTTCGACTTCAGTCGCCTCAATGTCTGGGCACTGAAGAAAAAAAAGTTATAATAATAATAATAATATAATAAAGAAAGATACAGTAGCTAACAGATATATAGACACACATACGTATATTTTTTTTTTGGGTCTGGTCTTAAAATTTTATGCTTGCACATTAGCCTTAAGCAAAAAGAGTATAAAATGTGTGAGAGAGAGAGAGAGAGAGAGAGTGAGAGAGCTATACACTTGTGCCTTATGCACATTAGCCATAAAGGCGGATACATTACTTTTAAGCTGATGCAGCAGTAGAAGAGGAGGCAGAAAAAAAACCTAAAAGCTTTAGGTCATTATGAAGGTTGTGCGCGCATTTGCTAACTGGCTAACTGCAATGCCCTTAATCAATAGCCAATTCGAATGGCCGTCAACACGTTAGATTGAAACAATTGCAACTGCTGTGATTTCTAACCTTGAATTATCGCTATAATTTTCCACCCGCTTGACAAAGAGGCAGACAGACAGACTGACTGACGGATAGTGTGAGAGACAGTTACTGTCTTATAGATCAAGTCACACCCGCCTAAGCCGGGCCTCGCTAATTACCCGCTGCAACACAAAAAACTAATCAACTTGATTGATTTATCTGACACTGCTGCACAAGTTGACATTTTGAAAAGGCAACAGCAGCAGCAGCAACAACAGCAACAACAACAGCAACGCCCACAGCAACAACAACAACAACAAAATCACTTGGCTGCACACGAAATTATCATTTCAATTATATGCAAAATAAATGTATTTGATTGCCAAGTTACTTTGCCTACAACATTGCCTTAGATACATTCAATCGCCGTTCGAGTGTTAACCACACAGCCAGCGTGATTTGCATTTAGTTTGCTGCTGCCTTTTGGGCTTTGGCAAATGGTTTCTCTTGCCTAAGACTAAGTCAATTGTGGTCGGTAGCTTGCTGTGCCTTGGCTAGATATTTGCAATATGTTTGCAGCTCTGGCTGCCAATTGCTGACATTTGTGTGACATGTCACGAGAGGCAGCAAATGCTTCTGCATTCTGCATTCTGCATTCTGCATCCTGAGCTGCAGCTGCTCAGCGTCTGATAATGGCGCCATAACTTGTGGCAGGCAGCCAACTCAGCGCTCAGTACATAAACTGGCGGTCAGTGCGCTGATTAGCATCGGGCAGACGGCAGTCCACAGTCCACAGTCCACAGCGACTGCCTTTGATTGACAGTTTGCGCATACAAAGCGCCAATGCAAAAGGCAAACAAACGAAATTCGCACATAAATCCACTCAATGCACGTTGCGATACAACAGCAAGATATGTGAGAGGAGCTTGCACACACACACACAGTTGTTGCCATTGACTGACTGACTGACTGACGAACTGCCAGTGCTGAGCTGTTATCGCTGGCCGTTAAGTGTTGACGTTTCGGCTGCCTAATGGGCAACCTGATTAGCTGACTGTTTTATGAGCGGTTTGTCGCATTTGTGCTTATTGCAACGGTGTAAGCAGGATTCTGAGTCGTTCGACTTGAAGAAAACTCAATTTCGAATGTGAAGCTCTAGCTGACAGCCCGACCCATTTCACTTTGACGGACTAAACGACAGACGGACAGACGGACGGACAGACAGCTGGACGGATCTTTCACTTAGAAAGAATTAATTAAAACGCCAAATTGCAAACACAGCTGAAAGTCCGCAGGCAGGGCAAGCCAGCCAGCCAGCTTGGCTTTAAGCGTTGAAAAAATTAATTAAGTTGGATAAATGAAAACGTATCAAGAGTTTGTTATGCTGCCTGTTGCACAGCCACGCCCAGCAAGCAGCAAATGTGCAACGCCTCCTGGATGGCGAAACGTGCCTCGAAATTTTGATGAAGTTTTCGTTTTGGTTTTTGTTTTTGGCGTCGGCCGCCCGCTAGAAAAGAAGAGAGAAATATTTAATGTTTACATTATTTAATTGCTGTTAGATTTTGCTTTTCTTTCTGTTACCAGTTACTTCTTGGTAGGCCGTTACCTATATGTGTGTGGCTGGTAAGGTATTAGAGACATGCGTGAAAAGCTGTTACACGATTCGATCAAAGCCATCAGCATTTAGAAAGGCTGCTCTCTGCCATACAAAGTGTGCTTGATTTGCATTCGACCCGGCGCCAGACGCTTGCCAAGCGTGGCATATCGTAAAAGTCGAGCCCCGACCATGACGAGTGGGCAGCTCACCTGCTGCGCTCAGTTACCTATGTATGTACCTGGTGCTGGTTCTGTGTAAGCGTGTGGTTTTATGTTATGGCAAATTGTCGTTGACAGCGCGCGCAGTCAGCATGTGAGCTACGATTGCTCTGCTTTGTAATGGCAATCCAATCTGCATCTGAAATAGTTCTTGGTGTCTGGGCTCAGCGCATAGGCAATTAAATAGCACGTAGATCTTAACTTGCGACTCTTGAGATACATTTGTATCTTGTGAATTGTATTTGCCAGCTGACTCACTTTCATCCATTTAACATGGCTGTCATATCAATTGGAATTACGAATTTATAGTAGATATTGTATCTCACAGATACATTTTCTCGCCACCTAACTGGGGATAACTGCTCTATCATCTCAATGTATCTGTATCTGTATCTGTATCTGTATCTGTATCTGTATCTGTATCTGTATCTGTATTTGTATCTGAATCTGAATCTGAATCTGAATCTGAATCTGAATCTGAATCTGAATCTGAATCTGAATCTGTATCTGTATCTGTATCTGTATCTGTATCTGTATCTGTATCTGTATCTGTATCTGTATCTGTATCTGTATCTGTATCTGTATCTGTATCTGTATCTGTATCTGTATCTGTATCTGTATCTGTATCTGTATCTGTATCTGTATCTGTATCTGTATCTGTATCTGTATCTGTATCTGTATCTGTATCTGTATCTGTATCTGTATCTGTATCTGTATCTGTATCTGTATCTGTATCTGTATCTGTATCTGTATCTGTATCTGTATCTGTATCTGTATCTGTATCTGTATCTGTATCTGTATCTGTATCTGTATCTGTATCTGTATCTGTATCTGTATCTGTATCTGTATCTGTATCTGTATCTGTATCTGTATCTGTATCTGTATCTGTATCTGTATCTGTATCTGTATCTGTATCTGTATCTGTATCTGTATCTGTATCTGTATCTGTATCTGTATCTGTATCTGTATCTGTATCTGTATCTGTATCTGTATCTGTATCTGTATCTGTATCTGTATCTGTATCTGTATCTGTATCTGTATCTGTATCTGTATCTGTATCTGTATCTGTATCTGTATCTGTATCTGTATCTGTATCTGTATCTGTATCTGTATCTGTATCTGTATCTGTATCTGTATCTGTATCTGTATCTGTATCTGTATCTGTATCTGTATCTGTATCTGTATCTGTATCTGTATCTGTATCTGTATCTGTATCTGTATCTGTATCTGTATCTGTATCTGTATCTGTATCTGTATCTGTATCTGTATCTGTATCTGTATCTGTATCTGTATCTGTATCTGTATCTGTATCTGTATCTGTATCTGTATCTGTATCTGTATCTGTATCTGTATCTGTATCTGTATCTGTATCTGTATCTGTATCTGTATCTGTATCTGTATCTGTATCTGTATCTGTATCTGTATCTGTATCTGTATCTGTATCTGTATCTGTATCTGTATCTGTATCTGTATCTGTATCTGTATCTGTATCTGTATCTGTATCTGTATCTGTATCTGTATCTGTATCTGTATCTGTATCTGTATCTGTATCTGTATCTGTATCTGTATCTGTATCTGTATCTGTATCTGTATCTGTATCTGTATCTGTATCTGTATCTGTATCTGTATCTGTATCTGTATCTGTATCTGTATCTGTATCTGTATCTGTATCTGTATCTGTATCTGTATCTGTATCTGTATCTGTATCTGTATCTGTATCTGTATCTGTATCTGTATCTGTATCTGTATCTGTATCTGTATCTGTATCTGTATCTGTATCTGTATCTGTATCTGTATCTGTATCTGTATCTGTATCTGTATCTGTATCTGTATCTGTATCTGTATCTGTATCTGTATCTGTATCTGTATCTGTATCTGTATCTGTATCTGTATCTGTATCTGTATCTGTATCTGTATCTGTATCTGTATCTGTATCTGTATCTGTATCTGTATCTGTATCTGTATCTGTATCTGTATCTGTATCTGTATCTGTATCTGTATCTGTATCTGTATCTGTATCTGTATCTGTATCTGTATCTGTATCTGTATCTGTATCTGTATCTGTATCTGTATCTGTATCTGTATCTGTATCTGTATCTGTATCTGTATCTGTATCTGTATCTGCATCTGCATCTGTATCTGTATCTGTATCTGTATCTGTATCTGTATCTGTATCTGTATCTGTATCTGTATCTGTATCTGTATCTGTATCTGTATCTGTATCTGTATCTGTATCTGTATCTGTATCTGTATCTGTATCTGTATCTGTATCTGTATCTGTATCTGTATCTGTATCTGTATCTGTATCTGTATCTGTATCTGTATCTGTATCTGTATCTGTATTTCTATCTCCGTATTTGTATTTGTATCTATGGATCTCTGTATCTATGGATCTGAATGGAATGGAATGGGTACGAGCATTTCGTATCTCGCATCTCTCGCTGGACGTTTTCATTATGTGGTCATTATTCGTTATTATTATTATGTTCAATTTTATTGCTTTATAAGCGCATTTTAATTTTCGCCTTTCGCCGGCCAGCACAACAAATTTATGTAGCGCACAGTTGGCGCTCAACACTGCCACGGCGACGGTTACGGCCTCATCTTGTGTCTCGTAAAAAATGCATGGCACATACGATGATGATCAACGGGCTGCCAACTGTCGGACGTGAATGACTGCGACTGCGACTGCGACTGCAACTGCGACTGAGTGCGACGACAAGGCTGTCCGTTTTCCATGTGCCATGTCCGTTGTCAACAAAGTCTGTCCGCTGTCCCGTTGTCCGCCAGCGATTGCTGCTGTTGCTGGCTGGCCGTTGCTAGTCACGTCAAATGTCTTTTGTGAAAGGCAACCAAATTACGAGCCCACATAAACAGATACACACACGCATACACACGATGCCTGCCAACTGCAATGATACTAGTTGAAAGTAAGACTTTAAAGTCTTGCAAATAATTCAACAGAACAAAGGATTGACGGTCGGTCTTCTATGCGATTCTCATTTAAGCATTTATTGCATTCGACTTGATAGAAAAAGAATTGTAGATGAAGAGATAGATGATCAGTTTCTCTAGGCTTTTCTTATGCTATTAAGTTGGAGTTTTCGTGATGATGTTTAAGGACACCGATTGGAGTGAGAGGAAGAGTATTCTGGGTGAGAAGGATAATAGAATAAAGCCTGAATCTATTCTATTCTAATGGATATTCGGAAATACCTCTTAGTAAACTTGAGCTTCAGCGGAATAGGGTAAGAATTCATATTGCAGGAAGATTATAGAATGAAAGCAGATGTTGATAAAGTTCCTTCTATGCGATTCTCATAAAATCAGTTAATCACACACACCTCCCTCACTCTCCCTATCTCTCTCTCTCTCTCTCTCTCTCTCTCTCTCTCTCTCTCGCTCTCCTCCTCTCTCTCTATCTCTCTCTCCCTCTCTCTCCCCTCTCTCTCTCTCTCTCTCCCTCTCTCTCTCTCTCCTCCTCTCTCTCTCTCTCTCTCTCTCCCTCTCTCTCTCTTTCCTCCTCTCTCTCTTTCTTTCCCTCTCTCTCTCTCTCTCTCTCCCTCTCTCTATCTCTCTCTCTCTTTCTCTCTTTCTCTCTCTCTCTCTCTTTCTTTCTCTTCCTCTCCCTCTCACTCTCTCTCTCTCTAGAGATTGTATTCTGATGTCACTTGAAGCCAGTGTCATTGGACATTTCACAATTTGTGAGTGTAATTTGTTGAATAGAAAGGATTTATTTACAGGCTTGGCGCATTCGCGTGTTGTGTGTATTATCAAGTCACAGATTTGTTATTTTTTGCTTCTTCTTCGTCTTCTTTTTGCTGTTTTGCCACTGACAATTTGGTGAGGCGAACGTTTGATGCTGATTGATTGCGTCTGTAACTAATCTGTACATTTATTGAGCTATCTGCCTGGCATTTATAATTTGAACGGAGCTGAAGCTGAAGTTGAAGCCGCGCTGCCTCGTCTCGTACCAAAAGTTGACCAATTAAAAGCAAACGGTTTTTGTAACGCAATTAAATGGCATTTAACGGCAACGACGATGGCCAAATGCTGTGCATGCAAAATCGCTTCCTCATTGGCAGGCAACGCACATTAAAATTCCAGCGGACCAACATAAATTTTCGCACTGATTTCTTTGGCTGCTGCTGCTGCGGTGGGTAGAGGGCAGCTCTCTATGAAATGAATATATATCTATGTATATGTGTGTGTGTGTGTGTGTTTGTGTGACCAGTTCCAGAACATGTTGTGCCAGCATTTGGACATTGAACATGGCCACGCAGCAAGCAACTTATCAATCGTGCCACCGCATTCAGATACTGATGCAGATGCCGATGCCGATGCCGAAGTCGATGTTGATGCAGATGCAGATACAGGTACAGGTACCGTGCAGACCCTCCCAACAGGTTACATGCAGTCAGCTACAAGTTTGCTATTAATTTGCCCACGCTCGGCATCCCTCCCCCTGCGTCTGGCCAGTTACTTTTCAGCAGCTGCCTTGTTGAGTTGTCAGCTGGCAGCGATGGCAGCGATGGCAGCGACGGCAGCAGCGCATGAAACTTTGACTGCGGCTGGCGTCTTGGCGCGTGGTTATTAATGAAGTCAATCAGCAATTTTGACAGAAATTTATCTATAAGCGTCGGCATTCTGCCAGGCAACATGTTGCACAGTCACACACACACACACACACAGCTACACTCTCTGCTACAAGTTGCTAATTTTGCGCGGCGTTGAAACATGTTTACAGGCAACTTAGCAACCTAGCAACCTGGCAGCCTGGCAGCCTGGCAACCTGGCAAGCTGGCTAACTGACAGCCTGGCTGGCACTCAGTTCCGAGCCCAGCACTTTTATTTATTTAATTTTATTTTACTTTATTTTATGTTAATTTGAAACCTGTTTAATTACCAAGTGGCTTTCGTGGTACCTTTTCGCTTGCCTCAATAAAAATTGCAATCGAGCATTGCCTGCCACGGAGTGCGCTACAGAGCCCCATTGTCACTGGCTTGGCTATTTTCGAATAACTGAATACTTTTATTGGCCCATAAGTGCTGTTTACTTACCTATCGAAATGGCTATTTAATCATTTAATATATAGTCTGCATAGATCTTATTTTACTTACAGCTGATTGGCACTGGCAGCTTGGCCAGACTTGGTGCTTTGTCTATCATAATTGCGGCTGTTATCCAGTTAGTTAAGAATTAAAATATCTATTTCTTTGATGACTATTTGCGAAACGCCGTGACTATCTGGGCATCAGCTAACAGTACATTTAATTAACGTCATTTGTTTGGTGTGCAAATGTTTTTCGTTTTGGTTGCTTTCCGTCCGCTCGTCTGTCCCTCCGTCCGTCTGTCCGTCCGTCCGTCTGCCCGTCTCGCCCCATCGCTGATTCTGCTTAATGGCTTTAATCAATTTACGTTTTATGTTGACCAAATTAATATATAGAAACTAGTTTGACGCTTTGGCACCAGGAAAAAGCTGTCCGCTAGCGTAGTCATCGAGGCACTGCCAACTGAACGAACGAACGACTTACCATGTTGTCTGAGCCAATTAGCTGCGAAAAGGAAATAAATAAATATTGTGTATGATTAAATTATTGATTAATTGTTCAGGTGCAATTTGTGAGAAGATAATGCTGATCAATGAATCAAAATATATATATATGTGGGAATTTTACTCTTTGTTTTAATATTAATTAAGGTTAAAAGGGAAATAGATCAAGCAATAAGATGACTTTAGACTTTAGTTTTAGTTACTCGCATTTCAGTCACGAATTCCTTTCTCTGTATTCAAATTGTATTTAATATATATAATAATGTAATATATAAATTGTTCTATATATATATCATATTTATATATGTATATTCCTTGCTTTGTTTTGCTCCTTTTATTTGGCTGCTCTTTCCAAATATTTCCACGTTTAATTTTCCTTTTATTTCGCTGCTCTGTGTGTGCCGCCCTCAACTGCCTTTGCCCATTGCCTGCCGCATTTTAATTTCACTTTTCGCTGCAAATTTTTCTATTGCTTTTCCGCGCGTTTTCCTTTTATTTTATCCAACCTCGACGATGTCGCGGCAGCCGGCAAACTTTTTAATGTCGCGCGGCTGCTGCAGCTAATTTAGCCGACGTGGCGGGTGGCGGGTGGCGGGTGGCTCGACAGGGGCACGGGTGGGCGTGTGCTATGACTTGGCGCACAGACTTTGCCAGGCAGTGCCTCTCTGACTCGCCAAGGCAAGTCAGCTCCTTCGTCTTTGGCGCTGTTCGTTCATTTTCTTGCAATGAAATTAAAAACGGCAAGGAGTCGTTGCACAAACACACGCACAGGCAGAGAGAGAGAGAGAAAGAGAGAGGCATGTTGGCAGGCAATGACACCAAGCATTGGGTTGCCTGCAGCTCTCAACTTTGTCGGCCCACAGGACTAAATGAAAATGAGTAAAGTTTGCGTTTTTCGCACCCACAAGCAAGATAAAAGATAAAAGAGAAGGCCAGCAGCAGGATGCCGGCGCAGAGCAGCTCTTCTTGATTATGCACTTTCTCGCCGCCTACGTCATCGTCATTATCGTCATCGTCATCGTCATCATCAGCTTTCAGCATCATTATCATTTAGCTCGTTTGCTTATTAACCCAGTTTTTGTGTTTCGGCTGGGTTGCTGCCACACAGCTGCGGGCCATGCCTTGCTCCGTCTCTCTCTCTCTCACTCTCTCACTCTCTATTTCTGTTTCTCTCCTTCTGCCGCTCATTTATGCGGGTCGTCGTGGTGTTTATTTTTTGTGTCCTTGTTTTAATTTAAATTTTGTCTGGTCTACGGTTCGTTTTTTTTCCTTTTTTTTTGCCTGCTGCCTTCGTCTGGTTTTCCTGCTGGCAATTTGGTGACGTCGTCGATGGCTTTTCCTCTTTCTCTTTCCCTTTACCTTGCTGTTGCCGTGGTTTATGTCGTCATCAGTTGCCTGGTTGCCTGCCATTGTTTCTAGGTCAAGAACTTTACCGGCTTTGTGACTTGTTCTGTGGCGGAGATTCCGAATGATGATGACATTGAAATTCGTCATTTGCGTGACTCAAAATTAGATGTGGGCGTGGTCAGAACAATAGCCTAAAGGCGTAAGTAATTAGCATGCGTCATTAGAAGAGCGAGAGAAACATGTGTTTACTTGACTCAACGAGGCGTATACTTAATATCTGATTTTTAATTGATATGCACTAGAGTATGATCTGTACTATATTCAGGCATCTGAAATAAAATCATTTGTCCAGCTTCAGACAGACAGACACAGAATTGATAGACCAGCTGCCGTGGTCGCTTTTGGTCGCAACTGTCATGCAAATGGCAGCACGCACTATAGTCATCAATTTGGCTGAGTTCGGTGCGCTGCTGGTTGGCTGAGGGCAAATCCCCGAAAAACCCAACCAAATGGTATAAGAAAAACTTGGAGTAAAGAAAAGAAAAACCTCCCACTTAAAGCTTAAGAAGAGACTTTGACATCGTGTGTTTGAGTTTGAAATATTCGCAATTGCGAATCCCGACGTATTTGTCACAGGATACACACGCACACACACGCACACACACATACACACACACACATACATATATACGAGTGTATACTAGTATTTAGATTGTAGACTCCGCCAAGGAAGACATTATTATGATGGAATCCCATTTGTTACAAGGCAAATGGCAAAGCGAAAATAGCTGCCAGTGCCAATGACAGCCGAGACTTGCCAAATGGGCGGGGCAGGGGCAGATGAAGCGAATGGGGCTTTCGTGGAAGATGGGGCATGTTGAATGGGAGGATTGTTATAAATGGAAAGAGATGAGCTCCCAAGTTGCGATGCGCGCAGAGTAAATTATGCTAATGTCTAAATAATGCATATTCGATGATGTGGGAGCGTCGATTCTACATGCGCAAGCTATATACAAGATTCTTATATACAAACACACACACACACACACACACATTCGTCTATGTAGAGCGTAAGCTGGAAAGTTCTTCATTTTGATTCAGTTAGATTTGTAGTGCGTGTGCAGATGATGAGGATATTAATGGCTGGACAGTAGCCGCAAAGAGCTGTATAAATCACATTTATGTTCGGCTTCAAGTGCCGCAACTAATGATGGAAATAAATTCACGGCTGCCGCGTTCGCGGGCGACAGTAGCTGACTTTTCGGCTGCCAACTGGCAACTGCCAGGAGCAGCAGCCAAAAATACAAAAAATAAAGAAAACACAGAATGGTTAGCAACTTGTGGTGCCCTGGACATGGGTTGGGAGGTCAGACGAGACTTTCGAGACTTGGCTGCTTTTGACGCCGGGCCAATATGCAGTAAATCTGCCAAAATGTGCCTCTAGATTTGGCAGCAGCAGCAGCAAAGGATCCTGTTGTGCCTGCACGAACTGCTGCCTTCCCCCCCTGCCTGCCTCTGTCTCTGCCTCTGATTGCTGCTTGGCCGCGCTCTTTGAAATGGGTTACATATTTTATGCTTAATATTTTACATTTTATTTCGCTGATTCGCGAATGCAGAGCTGAGAGTGAACGCAAAGGCAAGGGCATACGGCCTTTATGGCGTCCAGAGAAATGAAAACTTTCAACTGTAGTTGGCTGTGAGCAAAGGAAATTGAAAATTTGCTCAACAACAACTGATTGTTGTGTTTAGTTTCAAAATGAAACGCAAAGCGTGCAGATAAAGTCCAATTATAGCCGAAGCTCTTCGGCCAAAGAGTTCTGTGGCTGCCACAGCAAAGAACATCAAAGAATGTAATTTAAAAGTTTCCAAATGCTTAGCTACATATAATACAACTACATTTGATGAAGACGGCCCATTACAGCCCGTCATATATCTTTCGATTTATTGTGGAATACTTTACGCAATCGCAGAACATAAAATGTTCTCCTCGAACCTCAAAATAAAATCGATAACAATTTTTCGCAAACACAATTTGCTTATCAAGCTCTGGCGCTGCAACCCTCGGCCGTCAACCCTACGAAAAAAAAAAAGAAAACCCTGAGGGGGGGTTGGGCTGGATGGGGTTGGGTTGTGGAGTGCTTGCTGCCTTTCAATAAAACGCAAAACACAACTTGAAGCTAATTTGCATATTTGCGAGCAGTGCGAAACACGCACAGTGCAAAATGCAAAGAGTCGAGTGCAAAACTAATAAAAATTTGTTCGTAGGTGACAGTAAAACTGTGGAAAGTGCCCGGGAAAACACGGTGCCGGGGTGTCCTCTAACAGTCAGACTGCCTGACTGCCTGACTGACTACTGACGATGGCAAAAATTTATGCAAATTTTTGCGATCGAACACATGCGACAGCGCACACAACTCGATCGAACTGACTCGCGCTTGTCACGACTACAACAGGCGAGGAGGAGGCAAGTAGTATGCAAAAAAAAAAGGATACCCTGTTAATTTGCATAATCGGCAGGACGACGGATTGTGCAGCCTGTTTCCAGTCTGCCTTGTTAAAGGATTTGCGAAAATAAAATTTTACTTTCTACCGTTCTCTCTAATAAGCAAATTGATTGCATTGTTGACTTGCTGTCTATGTGCGTGTGTGTGTGTGTGTGTGTGTGTGTGTGTGTGTGTATCTGTTTGAGTAAACATTTTGCCTTTGAGTTGGCTGACAGCAACTGACAGCAGTAGTCAGACAGCTGGCAAGAAAACCTAAGTGAAAATATTTGAAAATTGGTTTTGGTGGCGCACCTGACAAAGGAAAACAGCAACGAAATCTATGCAAATACAAACGCAGCTAGCAGCTAGTCGAATATTGAATGCTCTCTATGCTGGCTGCCATAACTGTTTGACTTTTGCAAGGACAGTGAGTGAGAGAGGGAGAGGGAACTCGTGTATGCATAGATATAAATTCAATTCACTTCAAGATGCGCGACAGCCCAAAGAAGAGGCAGAATCCAGCACAGGATGCGGGCGAGTAGCAAGTGGAGTGGAGAGTGGAGTGGAGAGTGGAGTATTTGGCAATCCTGTCAGGCATTTTCAACATTTTGATATGTAGTCGTATTTTTCGTTTGGTTGCTAAAAAGGATTACGCTAACACAAAGCAGTCGCGCAGACAGAGATGGCAAAGGAGCTGGGACAGACCCAGATAGAGACAGCCACAGCGACAGCCACTGAGACTGAGGGACAGACAGACGATAGAGAGAGGGAGTGGCAAGTATATAGAATATTTGGATTTTTGCACATGCCAATATGAAATGCAGACCCACCCGACCAGCCAACCACCCAACTCAAACGAACCACTCTCGGATTTTCATGTGTGTTCCACGCTTTTGTCGCAGTTTTTCTCCTTTTCTCTTTTTTTTTTTTTGTGTTGCTGTCGTCGTCGTCGTCGTTTTTTGCTTTGTTCGCCAACGCAATCACCCCCGCCATATGTGTGTGTGTGTGTGTATCTATAGACAAGTGTGTGTGCATGTGTGTGCGTGTGCGTATGGCTATGTGTGCGTGTGTGTGTGTGTGTGTGGTTATTGTTTGTATTTGTACAGCAACCATCAAACATTTGCTTATGTCTCTTGTACAAGAAAAACGTTAAATTGTAAGCGTGTGCGTGTGTGTGTGTATCTGTTTATCTGCGCGAGCGTGTGTGTGTGTGTGTGTGGGTAAGCAACAAATTTGCAAAAGCCAAAAGAAAATGGTTGAAAAGGGGGGAGTTTGTGGGTGGCAATTTCGCCTTTAGTTAGCGGGTTGAAACGTTTTAGATTGAACTATGGCTGCCATAAATGGCTTTGCATCGCATATCTAAAACGGCTTAAGTGCAGATTGATGGCACAACACAAAGAGGGAATCAGCATAGCAGAGAAACAAGCAACAAAAAAAAAGCAGGGTAGAACTGATTCACAAATATGAATGAGACTATATTGATTTTCTTTATACTTGCAGAATAAATAAATAAATAAATATATAATATATACATAGTATATATCTTAATAACAAGTTAAGCTACTGATAATATAAGTAATGGATTAACTTAGTTTAATATTTAGAGAAAATAGTGATTCAATTTTGAAAGAGCTGCAACTACATTATATATTTTCAGTTCAGACTTGAGGCTTTTTGCTTATAATTCAAGAAAACCTTGGTTTATACTAACTAATTCATATGGTAAAATATATAAACTGGTAATATATACATGGATAAAATGTGTGAAGAAAGTACAGCAAACTTCACTCTACTACAAATTTCATTAACTAACTTGGTTCTCTATGTAACTTAGCTCTTGTCCCAAAAAGAACCTTCAGATATACGTGCTATATGAGCCAATATAAATCCCCCCATCCACTAGAACTTGTTAGTAAACTGTAAACTCTATGCTCAGCTACTAAGTCTATAATTGCCAGAGGATATACATCACTCAAATGATTGAAAATCAGTATCGATAATTGACAGCAGAGTCGCTGCGAGTACACGATTTGCAAATAAGGTACTTGAATTTGCATAGGGTTTGCCAAAAATGCGAAACAATTTATGCAAATTAGCTGCAGCGCTTTGCAATTAAATGGCAAACCCAACTCAAAGGCGGCAGCTGCACAACAAGCCAAGAGCCAACCATATATGCACATATATTAATCAGAGTCGTATTCCACTCAGGTAGACAAAAAGCTCATTTGCATAAAAACCGTTCAAAAATGAAATAAAAAAAATGAGAGTGCGTAGAAAATGAAAGGGGTAGTTAGGCAGCTAGGGGTAAGCCCTGACCCAGCCGTCTCTCATTAGCATAAAATTAAACAAATCACGAAAAAAAGAGAACATAAAAAACAATATACTAGAATGCAAAAAATGTCCAGGACGAAACGAGAAATTGTGATGCTGTCTGGCAGCTGGCTGTGCGCGCATCCTTGTTGCTGAGCCAGGTTCAACGAACTGTCTCACTAACCCAAATTAAAATTATGTTAATGAACGCCGAGAGCCGGCAGCCAAATCACGGCCAAGGACGACGGCAACGTTTTTTTTTTATTTTTTTTTCGCCCTCTGTGCTTTTCATGCTGCCTAATGAGCGCGCGTCGTCGTCCTTGCTTCGCTTGCGTTGTGGTTCTGTCCTGGCTGCTCCTGTTACAGACGCCGCTCATTAATTTTGCCGTCGCGTTTTCTCATGCATTTGCTTTGCTTCCATTTCCGCAACAAATTTCTCCTCTTGTTTAATTTTCGTGTTTCATTTTCCATTTTGTACCGCGCTCATTTGGTGACGTCACAGCTCATCACACGCCTCTCTCTCTCTCTCTCTCTCTCTCTGTATTCTGCCATCTCATTCAGAGGCTCGGCCTCTGCCTCTGCCTCTGCCTCGGCCTCTGCTACTGCCTCTGGCTCTGTTTCTGCCTCTGCCTGTGTCTCTGCTGGTAGCAGCGAGAGCTGCTTTCACATAATTAAGATTTTAATTTATGCAATTATTTTACCGGCTGCGAGAGTCCTTTTTACTCTCGTTCGCCCGCTCAAATGTAGGCCAAAATGCTTCAGCATGTTTTGCTTTTTTGTTGTGTTCCTCATTTTTTTTGGAAATGCTTAATGTGAAGTTATTTCGATGCGTTGTTTCGATGGGTGCGGTTGAGTTTCTGTTTGGCTCCCAACTAACTGAATAATAAAACTTAAAATTATAAACATAAAATGCTGCAAATTAATAAAAGTATTGAGTTCTGTGATATGAGTGAAAGTGACGTAAATTCCTAAATTTAAATAATAACAGAAATAATTAAAACGAATGCGGAGTTTGGAGCAATTAAGACCTAAAATCACAATTTAATAATATATATTTATAATAATATATATTTATAAAAATATTTATTTAAATATTTTTTTTTATATTTTCAATGACAAAAAATCTTATTGGAACTGAAATATGGTGTTCATGAATATTTTAAAAATATATTTTAGTTGTTCATATATACATATATTCATATTTGTTTTAAGATATTGTGTACTTAAAAGCTATATAGCCTGTTATTAAATGATTCTTTCCATACTCATTTCACACAAATTTTTTTTAAATTTGTTTAAAATATATTTCATTGAAATCACAAAGTTAATTCGAGATTTTAAAGTTTTACTGAAGAATTAGCTAAAAATAATAAATAAATAAAATCGAAAATGAAAGTAAAAGCAAAAAAGATTTAATTTTTAAAAAATTAAAAAAAAGTTATAAATAATAAATCAAAACTGAACTATTCAGAATTTGCTGAAAATAAGAAAATAAAATAAATTTGCAAGGCAAAATAATATACAACAAAATTAATTATTAAAAAATTCAGAACTGAACTATCTAGGATTGGCATAAAATAAAAAAATTAAATAAATTTGCAGAATAATAAATCAAAACTGAATTATCGAGAGTTCAGAAAAACTAAAACTTAAATTTTTAAAATACTTTTTCACTTTGTTTTATATTTGCATTACCACAAAATACACTTACCTGAGATTAAACTAAGTCAGGTATTTAACAACTGACTTGACTCGCAAATAAATTCATTTAAAATTTAAAAGTTTTATAACAAATTAGAAATTATTTAATTTATTTTTAAATATTCTTTTAGTTTATGTTGTAAAGTTTCACAGGTGAAAGTTATACAGTTTTATTGTCTTGATTATAATTTACTATTCTTAGCAGAAGTAACATTCTTTAGAACGCACACAACCGAACCGATACGCGTCGCATTAAGAAATGATTGCGATTTTGACTCCAAAAACACTTTGGCGCTCAGTTCAGTTGAGTTCAGTTGGCGTCTCGTCGCGTTTCGCTTTCTTATCGCACACACACGGATTGGAATTGGAGTAATCGCGTAAGAAGCAGGCGTTCATGGAGCAGACGTCGTCGTCGGCAGCGACGTCGCTGCCACAGAAGAGATTCAAACGAATTCACATCGCAGACACAAAGCCGCCAAAGTTCGAGCGAATGTCTTGAAGTGTTCCGTAACTGAATGCGAGACTGAGTCTCAATCGCTGTCTGAGCCGGTCCAAGCAGAGACTAATGGATAGGACGCACCAGCCGGGCGCAAGGCCCAACTACTACTGCCCACAGCAATGCTGCTTGGCATTTGTTGTCAGCGCGGACGACGACGACGACGACGACGACAACGACTACAACGACGACGGACGACGACGTTGTTGCTGCTGGAAGCAGCCAAGCAGTCGAATTGCCACCCCCGAATGGCCGTCAAGTGCTGCGCTGCCGACAGCGACGGCCATGAAGTTTGAGTTTGAGTTTTGCGCAGGCGCACTTGACGTCTCTGCGTGCTCTCTGCCCGAGCGGCAACAGCAACCCCCTCAGGTGGATATTTCTCCTGCGAGCTGCTAAGCAAAAAAACTGCAGGCTTTGAAGTCAGACCCCATGGAAAACGCAGTGCGTGGTACATGGTGCGTGGTGCGTGGTGCGTAGTACGTGGTGCGTTGTGCGTCGGACGTGCTTCCCCTCTGCCATGGACAGAGGCAGAAATCCACCACAGTTTTGGAACCAAGCACTCGACCATTCGCTGCCATTGCCGTTGCCACTGTCGCTGTCGGCGGAGCCGCTGAAGTTGCGCAGCCGACGCAGCTATAAGGAGCAGTCAGGCCCATCAATAGTTAGAAGAGCTGGCGCCTTATCAGGCAGCTGCCAGGCCACGCATTTTGTCATTTTTTGGTTTTGCGCACGCAACAAAGGCAAACAGAGGCGCCACGACGAGGCCAAAATGGGGCCAGAATGGGAACGGGTGCGGGTGCGGGTGTGGGTATGGGTATGGGCATGGGTATGGGTATGGGGTACGGGCATGGGGTACGGGATAGCGGAGGATACGGGATGAGGCGGCGCTAAACTGAGCAGCTGAAGTAGAAATGCTTATACGCTAGGGATTTGAGCTTTACAAGCGTAACAAAATATGTAAAAAGAAATAAAGAAAAGCCCTGGCATGAGAGCGCACACACATACATAGTTATATATATGTGTGTTTGTGTGTGTGTGTGTGTGTGTGTGTGTGGGTGTGTAGCTCGCGTATCTATGAATTTCCTTCCGTTTGCCGCAGACATTTGCGCCAAGTGTTCGCTGCAGTTGATGAATGATAGATGGATTATGATTTTGTTTGGCGTAAATTGAATTTCGCATATTTTTTATACGCTTTACAAGCGACTCTTATCCTGTCCCTCGCCCCCTGGCAAACACAGAAAATATTTAGACGGCGTAAATATTTAAAGCAACATCCATGAAAACGATAAAAAAGAAAAAAAAAACTAAAACTTTAAGGCGAGGCCTTTCAGCCGCTTCAAGCTGTCAACTTTTTCGATAGCTGCATTCGTTTGCCAGCGGAAATCAAGTTAACGAAGTAAAAATGTAAAATGCAACAGCAGCAACAACGACAACCGTATTCAGAATGCCACCAGCAGCAGCAGCAGCACCAGGAGCAGCAGCAGCAAAGGAAGGCAGAGCTTCAAATCGATGTGGAGGCTGGAACAGGACCAAAAATAAATAACTGAAGCCGGTAGAGCAAAATGACTTTATGCTTTAATATAAACCAATTGGTTGAGCTGCAAATGAAATTTACAACTATTTATATCAGGAATCTCGAATATTTTTTACGATTTTAAATAGGTTAAAAGTCGCTTGCAAATTAAGCCAAAAGTAATTATTATTTTTTGAATATTTAAGCTAAATAATTACTTTGACCTTGAGTGCGGCTGGAAAGATTAGAATCTTTAACTGCATGGCTAATGCAACAAAATGCATGCAACTTTGGCTACTCGACTTGAGTTGAGTTGACATCCTCAATCGACCCACTCGGCTGTGCCACAATTTGACGTTAGCCTTGTATGAGGCACTCTGGCAACTGCTCGTAAGGAGCAGCACTCAAGTATTGCTTTTGTGTTGCTGTTGTTGATGTTGCGTTGCATGCGCATAGTTTTATGGATCAGCTGCTGCTGCAATGCAAGGCAATACCCGCCTAGGGGTAGGTTTAACTTTCAATTCTGATTCGTTCCCATGCCCAAGCCAAAGGCAAAGCTTTTGTTAAGAGTACAACACACACACAGACAGACTTTTTAACTATATATATAGTCCCGGACTGTTTGTAGTTGTCGTTGTCGACTGTTATAAGCAGCAAATTTTTATTTCCATCTCATACTTTTACTCACAATTCGTATGCGTCATAACTCAATAAGCAGGCAGCAAAGGGAACTGCAACAGCAGCAGCAACAGCAACAGCAACAACTGTAATCCTAATGAAACTACAACACATATTACGTACTTGTATTGCACTAAAGTCGGCTCCCCTAGCAACATTTGCATGCAACAATTTGGCAAAAGAAAGCAAGAAAGATGGAGGCAACTTCAGGCAACTCCTGGTACAAGTCACCAGGACTCGGTTGCACATATGGAAACGAATACAAGGAGCCACTCATCGTTGGCATCTTGTTGCCCGTAGTGGAATTTATTATAAGATTCTTTTCCTTTCTTTATGTGAATGCAGCAAACATGTTGTTGCTGTTGTTGCTGTTGCTGCTGTTGCTCTTGTTGCTGTTGTTGCCTTTGCCTGCATGAATATTTTCTACAACATTAAAAGGCATTTCGAGTTATTTGGCTTACAAAATATTTTATTATAATTTGTGTATAGTTGGTAAAGAGCGAAGGGCGGGACGACGAGACGAGTGCAGACACCCCACTCCAAAGCTGAGTAGTTGGCGATTTTGTGCACTCAACTTTGGCATCCAATAAGCCAAATTCCTGAGCAGCGACTAATGACCGTAAAGCCGCTGGCAAAAGCTAATCAGAAGTGGTTTGGGCATCTCTTGTATGTGTGTATGTGTGAGGTTGAGTGTGTGTGTGTGTGTGTGTGTGTGTGTGTGTGTGTGGCGGCAGGCAAATTGCGTTTTTAGTATCATTAATCTGCCACACTCGGCGCAGCCGTCAACGCCAGGCATCGACTCAACCAGAGAGATGATATGCCACCCAGTCCACAAAAGGGCACATTAATTTCCTCTGCCCGCCGATAGAGGCATTACCTAGGTAGAGATCTTCCAGAGCCGATAGCTTTAGCTGATTGCACAAATGAATCTGCTGTGCAGCTAAAGAATAATCGACGCGCCCCACCCACACCACATTTGACCGTGTACTTGGGCCACAAACTGTAAACGTTTACGCAAAACGCGCTGGCATCCTTTGAGAGTGATGTGGTAAGGATGGGCTTCGCTCAAGCAGGTTATTAAGCACTGGCTGCCAAATGCGTCGTGGTGTATCTCCATATTACGCATACGCAGCGTGTTGCGTTATGGCTGTTTGATGTTTCAACCGGTCTGGATTTCGGGCATATGTGGGTATGTGTGTATCGCTCTTTATGCTGACATGCTAAACATTTATGCAAAATGTTAATTTAAAGCCAAGTCCTAGACATTAGAAGCTGTGGGCTTCGTGTTGTTCTTGCACGGTGGTTAAACATTGGCACAGTGGGACAAGACAAATGTTAGTTCGTTTGCATATCTCTTAAGAACTCAAGTGAAATATCAAGAAACTAACAATTAAACATGCTAGCATGAACTCAAAGAATTTCGTTGTTATATGTAGACTGATGCTTTTAAAATGTATATTTCAGATACATAGAAGCATAGCTAAGGTATTAATAATTAGGTATATTTCATCTGGGTATTTACCGATTTTGTAAAGGACAAAGAAAGAGAATCAAAAATGTTTTTAGAGGCAAAGTCAGAGTTGTTGTCTGCAATAGCATAAATAGAACTTACTCAGTAAAAGACAATAGAACTAGAATAATTTGACAAGCGTTAATGCAAATTGCTCCACTGTGCATTTAAGTAAACGCCTTCTCATCAGCATAGCTCGTCATGCATAACTGTGAAGCTGCCACATATTGAAGCGCATTTCTACAAGTCTACTACTCCATAGGCCGGATGGCTGGCTGGTTGGCTGACTGAATGACTCAATGGCTGAGTGACTGAGTGACTGAGTGACTGACTGACTGACTGACTGTGAATCGAAACTGGGCTGTCACTCACAGCTTGCCACGCCTTTAATGCATTACGCTGCCATTTTGCTGAGCGCTCAACTTCATTACACGAAATATTGAAAATGGCTTAACAGGAAATTAAGCAAAAACAGCAGGCAGAACGAGAACCGGCAGCTAGTCGGATAGACTCTGGGACAGGAATATAGGCAGACAGCCGACCGACCGATCTCTATCTAAATCTAATGGATATAACACAAATCTTAAAGGGAAATTAGCTGCGAGAATGCTTAGCGAATGCGAAATCGAATGCGAACTCGAGGCTTACCGCGCCCCCAGCCCGCCCACCATTCGGTGTGTGTCATTGTTGTTGCTGTTGCAGAATGTTTATTGTAATTCGGCAAGTATTTGTGGAATATGAATTGCGAGTATTTGCATAAATGAAATGTGTATGTAAATGGCAACTCGTAATGCCAATCAATCACCCCAAAAAGGCCGGGCACACACTCGCACACACACTCGCACACACTCGCACACACTCGCACACACAGTTGCGCACACTCTCACACATATGATTCAGCTCCTCCCACAGTCACACACAAAACCAATAAACTAAATTCGCATGAAAAAATGTGTTGGAAAAAAAGAAATGGGAACAGAAAAAGAAAACGAACGTAGCAAAAATCGTCAACAACTCAAAACCCATACATGATGTGAGAGTGTGTGTGTGTGTGTGTGTGTGTATGGGGTGTATTGCAACCCTTATCCTTGGCAGGATATTACATGCTTCAACAATGTTGTAGCATTCCCAATAACAACACCAACACCAACAACAACAGCAGCAACAACGCCTTAACATTCCTGCCGAAAATGAAATTCTGTTTTGCATTTTATGTCGACGACTCCGAAGCCAAAAGCATAAAGAAGAACAGGACCAGGACCGGGACCAGTACCAAGAGCGGGACAAGAACCAGGAGCCGCATCTGAATTGGAACGAGAGCCAAGGCAGCTAAAAACATGACGAGCACAGGAGGCGACTCACAATGATGGAGCAAAAGCAGAAGAAGTTGCAGAAAGGACTAAAAAAAAAAAAAATGAAAAAAAAAAATGAAATCTAAACAAAATGCGTTCGAGCGTGTGTGTTCAATTACAATGTGTGTGATTGCTGGAGCCAGCACAGGGTCAGGGGACGGGGCACAGCTCACACATACACACACACACACACACACACACATACAAGCTGGCATAAAAATTTACAATGCGAAATAAGCGAGCGAAACGCTTTTTGTTTGCTGCTGGTCCTTGCCCAAACCCAAAGCGCGACCAGGGACCAGGGACCAGGGACCAAGGAACAGGGACCCGGACTTCGACCCGGGCCAGCAGGCCATCCTTATGCAAATAACAGCGAGGGCACATAAAAATAAAATAATAACAATACAATATTTTTTGATGACAGCCGCCAACACAACGATGTTGGCCAGCCCCGTTACGGCCACACCCCCACGGCTCGACCCGCGCCATTGTTGCGCTTCGGCTTCGGGATCTCGACAAAGGCGCACTTCAAAAAGACAGCGCATAAAAGAAAGGTTTAATCGACGCGCATTTCACGAGCAGCCGCCACAAGATAGAAAGCGGGGGGGAAGTGGGGCGCGTTGCTTGGAGTTGGAGTTGGATGTGGGGGGGTAGGAGCTGGCAACACTTTAAATGGGTTTTAGTGGAAATTGTGAAAATTTTCTTATGACACCATCACGATGCGTCATCAATTTGGATTTTATGGTTGCGCCCATCTCCCGAGAAATGTTCGAGGGGTCCATAAACAGCTGAAAGGCGGGTTAGCAACAATTGCACCCAAAGGCAATGACAAAAATGTATCGCATATTGGCCTCATTTTGTATACCTGGCAAATCAGGAAAGAATCAAAGTTCAGCTAGCAGAAGAAAGATGGTCGGAGATGTGAAATGTCTTACAGAAAAAGTAGAGCTTTACAAATATTCCTTAAACCAAGAGTAAGCTACATATCGAAAGTTGTTAAGACATTCATTATATGCATTTTTAAGAGAAATTCCTATGAACATTTGTATATGTTATAAAATTCTGCGAAATTCTTAAGCAATGCTGAAATTTAATTTGTTGGCATGTATCAAAAGGTCAAAGCCTTCTGGACCCCCACACCACGGAGCACTCGGCATCGGGCGATGTTAGTTAGCCACGAGCTGCAAATCCGAGAATCGCAAATCACAAATCAAATTCCTCGGATGCCAAATGCAGCAGTCCAAATAATTATTTTTGAATACAAAATGTTAAACAAACAACATGAGCAGAGGCACTTAAAGGAGAGGGAAGAGGCAAATGAGTAAAGGATACGTGGATACGCTCGGCAAGGACATATGAAAAAGAACGAGAAAAACTGCTCCAGTCGGAATTGCTCGACTAGCAGTTACCCTGAAACTGGCGCAGATCTGCTACTCCAAACATTCTGCACTCCTGCAAGGGCTTCCATGAGCTTTAGCACAGCTTCTAAGTATAGTAAATATATTTTAATGTAAAAATAAAATGAAAGCCAAAAACATATATTGGAATCATACACATTCAGGTGACCACGCAAACACTGATGGCCAAAATAACAACCCACTGGATGCAAATTGATTGAAGTGGCTTATTTCCATTGAAGTGAAGGTAAATGCCTGCGTTTATCCATTTGATAAACAAATGTATATCTGTAAAGATGGTAAGATCTCCCGGATCGTGCACATTCCTTAAAGCGCTGCAGATACCCGAAAACTTATCGTTGCACATCAACGCGGCACCTGAATCACCAAGTGTGGGCCCAGCAGTAGTATCTGTGAAGGTGCACATCGTACCAATTTGACCATGATCATAATAACATTCTTTTCTGCTGATAGTCTGTAACCATATTGCCTTTGGAGGATTTGAATGACCTTTCACCCCCTAAAGCGTGAAAAAGCAATCGATTAGTCTTCTAATAATATAGTGGATAACATAATTAGTTTGCTTACGGCTTGAGTTCTACCCCAGCTGGACATTAGACAGCTTGTATCCTGGACTACTTCCTTCGTATTAATGGGTGCATAAGCAATTACCCCATCAAGGGGTCTTATATCCTCATAAGTGAATACCAATGCAATATCGTATTTGAAATATTTAAACAATCCATGCACACGCCAAGCCGCGATTTGCAACCTTCTCATTGTTGGACTGATGCCGAAAAGGAAATTGTTCCCAATTACAACGACAGTATCTTCTGGGTACTTGCTGCAGAAAAACATATCAGAATAACAGCCAAAAGACTTACTCAGGTGTACCAACTTATCTAAACAATGAGCAGCTGTGACAAGCACTCGATTGCAAATAATAGTCGCCATGCAAAAAGTGCCGTTGCCCCAAAATTCAGTGTCAGTTTCCTTATCACGCAGTGTGGCCAAGTATGGAAAAACATTAAGGCTGGTATCAAACCCTTCCACAACCTTAGTTAGATTACCAGGCCGGGCTTCCATAATCTTAGGTAGATTACCAGGTCGGGCTTATAAGAATAAGCAAAGGTTATTTAATTTAACAACATCTCCTAGTCGGGCAATCTTATATATATATATATATATATATATATATATATATATATATATATATATATATATTATTTCTATAGCTTACCGCTAATCCTCAATGTAAATAGGCATGATAAGATGATGTTGATTATCAAAATCACTGACCACGCGACCATAACAGCTGTTCGGAAACCGGAATTTTGAAATATTAATTAAATTTATAAATAAAATTTAAAAAAAAAATTTAGTTTCTGTTAAAAAGAAGACTTATAACTTCTGTGTTACTGAACGTATTCAAAACTACAACACAAATCAAAATTGTATAAAATATATATGAAATGAAATACAAAATTTTGAAACTAAGTCTCCAAAGACGTATTTATCAATTATTTGAAACCCTCTCTCTTATAGATTCTGAGATCAACGCGTTCATACACACGGATGGACAGACGAACGGACGACTTGAGAGACAGACGCGCCTCCTGCTGCCTGTTACATACATTTTAAGAAAACTATTATACCCTGTTTTGCCATTTTTAATGTGTTCAGGGTATAAAAATAACTGAACACAGAAATCACATTTGAATAACAATCATGCCGTATGCAAGTTATTTCGATTGGGAGCCGCGCGCAGGGGCGAGTCGTAGCGCTGAGGAGATATTGAAAATATGAAAAGAAATAAAAAAAAAACACACGCAAAATCACAAAGAATTCATAATAAGCGTCATTGTCATGCGAGAAATGAATAAAAATCAAATGAGGACAACGACAACAACGAGTGAAGCTCGTTGAAAAGGTAAAAGGGGTTTGGGAAGGTGTGCGAGCGGGTTGGGCGGGGCTAGGAGCTGTAGGGCACGCAGAGGGTACATTGAATTGAATGTGTCGCACAGGATGCGTGCTTCGTTTGTGTGTGTGTATGTGTGTGTGTGTGTGTGTTTGTATGTGAGCGAGCATCCAAGGTTGTGCTGGATCGTCAACAAACATCATCTGCATATGTGAAAGGAGAAAGCGGCTGCCTGCGTGGGCTGCATGAATTTTAAATGCCATGCCAACAATTTGAGCAAGGAGCAGCTGAAGCTGAACGAGTGGCAGGACCAACAGCGGCTACGGCCATTGTGTGGCAGCTTGCTTGGAACGGAACGCGCCACTTGAAGCAGGATGTGCCCGGAACGAACGAACGGGCGAACTTGAATATCTACACTCATTCCCAGTCCCATTTCCAGTCCCATTCCCCGGCTTCACTGTGAAAGACCAGGCTGTAGACTCAGTGAACCAATCTCTGTTGTGATGTTGCGTCTTTTGTGCGTTGACAAATTGTTGCCGGTCGCTTGTGGCATTTAATTTTCATCAGACGCCGTCAACAGTTGCTGTCATAATTGATTTCATTAAACATACTCCAGGGAGCAGGCAGGCAGGCAGGCAGGCAGGCAGCAACAAGTGGCGCATGCCCCGCAAAACTTTCAGCTGAAAGTAAAAACAAATTAAGCTGAAAATAAATGAGCCGTCGACGACGTCGACAGCAAAAATAATTGAGGGAATTCCCACGAACGCTCCAGACAGCCCAAGGACGCTGATGAAGACGCAGCCAAAGCAGCAGGAGCAGGCAGAGCCAGACACTTTGACATAATTTCTCAGCCAGACGATGGCGACGACGACGATGAAGACGAGTATGCGGACGAGGACGAGGACGAGGACAAGGGCGAGGGCGCAGCAAACGACGCCCGCACAAGGACACGACCATAACCAGCCCCAACAAAGTTTTAATTAATTGCGCTCAACTTGCACACACATACACAAACTCTCACAAATACACACCCACACCCACACACACACACACTGGCAAAGCAGCAGCAGCAGCAGCAGCAGCTGAATGCCAAATGAAAATGAGCCAAAGTACAAAAAGTTGAGAGCAAATTATTTTATGCACAAATGTTTTGCTTGGCTTTGGTGGTTGGGTGGTGAGATGAGGGGTGAGGTGATGTAGCTGGCTGATTTCTGAATGTGTGGCCAATGAAGAAGCAAGCTAATAACTGAGCCGTTTGAATGTAACAACAGTTCATAATTTCATTGTGTTGCTTGCTTCGTAACGCCATGAGGGGTGTATTACAGAGAATAACTATAAGAACATCTAAGCACTAAAAATTATGATTATCCTGTGAATATTGAACAAATTTTCACTTAAATTATAAATACCTCCTTTTGATTTTGTGTCTTTATTCAAAAGCCTACACAACATCGTAGTCTTGATCACCTAAAAAAAAGAAGCGTTTTCATAGCACAGCATGGATGCATCATTCGATTTCATGTAGCGTATAACAGTTTGATCTAATCAGATCACGGCAACGGATGAAACAATTTTATATTTATACTGGGTATAATGTTTTAATCAAAATGTATGTGAAAGGCAGAGGGAGGTGAGACAGAAGCCATAAAGTAAATATATTCTTGATTAGGGTGACGAGCTGAGCCTATTTAGGTATATCCGTTTGTCTCTCGGTCCGTCAGTCAATCTTCCGTCTGTCCGATTGTCTATCCGTCAGTCCGTCCGTCTATCCGTCCGTCTGTCCGTATGGATAACCGCGTCGATCCTAGAACCTATAAGAGCCAGAGACTTGATATTTTTGGTGTAGATTCCTATATAGCACGCGTAGATTGAGTTTGTTTTAAATAATCGAGAAATACTCCCGCTTTATTGTTTTCGATTATACTATATTATACTATATCGAGCCTGTTCTATAATATCTTGTACGTCTTAAAATTTGTATTTAGTTTTATGTGTGTTTTATACAATATGGATTTTTGTTATATTTTTAACACCGGCTCCAAATTCGACCAAGTTCTTAAAATTGAAGAACAGTTGAAACAGTTTGCATTTTTTAAATAAATATCAAATAAAATAACAAATATTCTATATAAAATGTAGATAATAAGGTGAATTTCATTGAAATCTGTTAAGTAACACTGATGATATTAAACAAAACGTTTGGTCAATTGGCAAAAGCGCGTGGAAAGCAGACCAAGCGTACGCTTTGCCCCTATACATGTGCACTCATACATTCAAATGCGTGCATTCTTACTTATTCAAAGAATCGCAATTGCGATTGAATTGTGTTTGAATTATCTCTTTCAATTTTACTTTACATTTGCTACTGAACTTTCAAGCAGTGAGTTGGCCCCGTCTGCTGCTCACGAGTTCAATCTTAATTAACACCTCGTTTTTAATGAATCGAACTAAGAGTTAGTTTTTGTATGACATACTGTCCGATGCGCATGAGAGTGAATCCGAATCGGACTAAGAGTCAGTTTGTGTATGACATACTGTCTGATGCTCATGAGAGTGTTGTTAGCTCTCTTAAGGACTCTCTATAATATCTTCCTGATAATATAGTAATATATTTGTTGCACAACAAGGAATGACTGACTTGACGCTGTACCTATAGTTAGCAATACTTTCTCTTCGACTTTAAAAACTTTTCACATTCTCAATAGAAAGACCAAAAACAGCTTTGGCTTTTGGCAACATTTTTGAAATTGATTTGCCACAGTTCAATGATACAAAGGAAGCTGCAGAAAATTATTAAAAATAAAGCATGAAATCCTCAATCAAATTCATGATGCATGAAGACAATGTGGCCCAGGTAGTAAAGAAAGTGATAGAGCTGCCCTTAGAACTAGGGGCATGTATGCAGATGATATCCATATGCAAAGAGTTGGGTTCTGCCCAACCGTCATATCCTTTATCAACAATTTAAGCATGAAATCTACTTTGAAGCTTCACTATCTGCATGTTTGCTGTTTATAAAACTCTAATTAAGTACAACCACAGACACTCGAGTCGTTGTTCAGTGTTTGTGCGTAGCGAGCGGTGGAAAGTCAGGTACCCCATGGCTCTAGTCATGTCAATGCCCAAATTGTTTAACCCTCTGGCAACACATTTGACAGCAAAACCAACAATCACACACACACACATACAGAGCGAAAGGATGCTCTCGAAACCCCTTTTGTCTCGCCCATTGTCTGGTGTGCCATCCGAAGGCGATTTATTGCCGATTTGCGCTGAAAATCGAAAGTGGCTTGTGCGTATTTATCGATAGTCCTGCGCGATGGTGAGGGCAAGGGTTATCAGTTGGTGTCTGGGGCTGGGGTGGACGGTGCGGTCGTGCAGCGCATTATTATAAATTTGCCTTTTAATTCACGTTACGCCGATTCTAAACAATGTCGAATCAAAAATCGAACTATGAATATTCATATTGCCCTCCGCCAACTGACAATTGTTAATGGGCCGAGCATATGTTAAGCTAGGCGAAGGCAAGGGTGCAAGGTAGGGAACTGCACAAGGTCTTTACTCTGCTATCTCTGCAATTGCATAAAAAATGTTGATTTATGCGATCCGCTTTGAATTTTATGCCGATTTCTCTTTATGTCCGGATCGCATTTAACAAAACATTTACATGCCAGATTTTTCTATTCGTTGCATAGCATTGGTAAAACATTTTAATGGCATGTGTGTTGTTTGATTAGGAACAATAGGGCTGTTGAGATGTTTCAAGAGCATGCCAATTTTATATGCAAAATATTGAGTATATAAAAAAATGTATTTAAATTATTAATATTGTTCGCTTAACGTCTATAAAATATATAAAATCTATCATCAAAGTAAAATCCCAAGGCTTAAGCAGCTCGGAGAATTTTCAGCAAACATCAGCTCATCAATCAAATGGGAGAGGGACAAAAATTTGTCAGCTGATAAGCCGAGCCGAAGAGCCTTCAGAGCTCACCAGGATTTTGTTGGCTATTCAAATTTGTTGCATTGCGATTGATGTGGGCATTACGTGACCTGCCAGCCGCCAGCCACGGCTGCACTCAAAGGGTATTTGTTTGTTCTAATGGCATTTTGGCATAATTTATGCGTCTGCGTAAACGCCTTAAAAAGAGACAGACGCACGGAAGCTGAGCCTGCCTACCTGAGTGAACCTGGACAACCCCTTGGCAATGGATGAGCTCGCAGCGGGCTCTGTTGCATAAATTACAATTTATTGCGATTTGCATCACTGAAACACAAGGCACAAGGCACAAGGCACAGCTGCCTACAAATCCTGCCCAGCCAGCCTATTCAGCTCCTCAGCTCCTCGGCTTCGACAGTCAGTCTGGCCCGTTCAGTTAGTGCGTGAAGTCCGCAAGTGTTGGTTGAGTTTGTACGTTGTTGTCGCTCATAAATTAGCAACGTTTTAAAATGAAATAAAAACCTAATAGAAATGTTAAAGACGCCACGCATGCGTAAACGTTACGGTCAAGTGGCGTTGCGATTAACACTGGCTGCCTTTGAGGCTCGCAATTCTTGTGCTGCTTGTGGGCGGGCACTTCACATCACTTTGCTGTCGGGGGCGTGCAGTGCAGCTTGTTCGGGGCTCTTCACATGTGAGCTGCATGGCACATACCACACTCAAGTCAAGTTAATAATATGAAAGAAATCACTTTGCCGCTTTGTGCATTGTTAAAAGTTTTTAAGCTGCGCCTCAAACAGACTCAGACTCAGACTACGACTCAGACTTCGATGCATATGCAGAAAAAGGAAGAGCTTCTCGCATGCGGCAAACAAAGTTGTTTGTAATAGCGCTTTTGTGGTCCCTCCCCCCCACCTCAGCGCCCTGGCACAAGGTACTCCGTAGCTGGTAGCTGGTAGCTGGTAGTTGGGTGCCAGCAAACTTTGCTGTTTGCAAAAGTTTTATTCTTATTTTTTTATCGCAGCAGCAGCAGTTTTTTTGCTACGCCGCCAACGATGAAGGAGCAGCCGCTGCGTAAAACTTTTCACTTTGACTCCACTTTATTGTATTTCTAATACTTTGCTTTTCAGCCAAGTTAGTCGCAGCAGCAGCAGCAGCAGCAGCATATGAACAAAGTAAGCGGCCAGCGCGTTGCCGAACTGTGTAAGCGTCTATGAAAATGTGCTGGCTATTGCTCTACTCAGTCCCCATGGCTTGGATCTGGTGGCGCCACTCGATGCGATGCGCACGCCCCACAAATTGTAGACAATTGAAAATTTTTACATTTTATGATGCTGCGCAATTTGGTAGCTGCGGTTGGACTTGTATACCCTGTATACGTAGTGGCGCGATGAATGTTGATTTTGTGTCAGTATTCAAGAAGTTGAAATAAATCTGGTAACTTTACTTTTACACTACTTCTATCTATCTATAACCACTGGTTAGTTAAACAATGCTTTAAAGGTGAAATAATTTAATTATTTATTTTTATTGAATTCTTATTATTTATTGCCGATTCTATTGTATCATGTTACAAGATAGACTATATTTATACCTTAAAACCATTAGATATTTCAGTGTAAATTTTGCTTAAGTACGTAACAGGCAGAAGTTTAGTCCAAATTCATGAATTGTATAATAAGTATATATCCTTGATAAGGATCATGTGACAAAATGATGTAGTTTTGTTCGTCTATCTGTCTATTGGTTTGCAAAGTAAGCAAAGATATATAATCCAACAAATAACAAATATTGATTGATTTGGGGTATTCGCTAATCGGAATCTTCTGGATGGAGCACTCTTATTTGATAAGTTGTAGCCTAATGAAAACGAAAACAAAGAGAATATTTTATATTGGGTGGCAGACAGCATGTGACTCACACAAAATTCATAGTAATATCCTATTTGCATTGACTTTCCAATTTCGTTCTAAGCTCATTTTTCACACTTAATTCTACTTCTCTCAAAATCTTCATTAAAATGGATCGGACCCAGAATATGCAGGTTGTTAAAGAACTTTTTTTTTTGATAATGGAGAGTAAATGACAAGATAGTTTATTAATTTTTACAAAAAGGGTATTTCGAGGCGTATGCTTTGCCTCTGACAAGCTTTAAACTCACAGACTTGGAAAATCGTGTATAGAGGTTGGTAAAAAAGCGTGACAAAGTAAATGGAACAGTGAACAGCTCTGATAAGGTGGGAATGGTTGTTGAAGCATATGTATTTGGAAATGACATGTTCTAGATATTGATGCTGAATCAAACTAATATAAAACAGAGGACAATAAAGTATGACCAGGACATGCAGAAACTGCATACTATGAAAAACTTTTACTATTTAGACCAAATTAAATATAATATAGAATCTGAACGGATAAAGAATGAATAATAAAGTAGTTTCTTGACATCTTAAACACTTGTTAGTGTACTAAAATTGAAAACTGGAAAATATCATTTCAACTGCCTTCTCAATCATATATAACCTTTCACTTCTGAATGACTTATTTGAGAATCAATGCTTCAAGTGTTTCTAATAGATTTCTTTATAAAGAAGAAAAGTAAGTTCTTCTTTGCTAGACCAATTTGTTAGTTTATTACACTTTTGTTTAATCACACAGCATAGAAGTTGAGCGAATTGAATTGTTTATATTGTCAAATAAAATTAACTTCAATTAGAAATCGAGCAACTGTTCCTCCAGCAGTTCCTCGCATCGTTTGAAAGTTGAAAGCTCCCTCTCTCTCTCTCTCTCTCTCTCTCTCTCGTCAGAAAAACCCATTAGCAACTTCAACTGGCAATTTGGTGAGTCCCGAATTGGAAACACATTCGCAACGGGAGCGAGGATTAGAATAAGGTTGAGTTTTTGGCGAAGAACAGAAGTGGGTGCTGAGGATTCGCTGTTGGTCTCTTTGACTGCTGCTTGACTCAAGTCAAGTCAAGTCAAATGAAATGTGATGAATTGTGTAATTTTGACTGAGAAATGGCATTTGCATGCGAGGCATACCAAAGTGAGCGAAATTTGTTTGGTCTGCACTAAAAGCGCAAGAGGCGAAATAAAAAACCAGGACACCAACATGAAAAAGAAGCGTCAAACTGGCAACCAACAGTTGAGCAGCGGGCAACGAAGAAATAAGAAGAAAAAGAAAACGTCAAACTGGCAACCGAATGTTGGAGCTGGCAAAAGCTGCGGCACTCACATCTCATTAATTTGTGATTGATACGCTCTGCCACCCCCTCCTTCTTGTCAGACGGTCTGTCTCTCTGTTTGTCAGTCAGTCTCTCTGTCCGTCCGTCCGTCTGTCTGTGTGTTTGTGCGTAAAGCGTCACAAATGAAATTGAAGTGTGTTTGTGATCCCATTACAAATAAGCGAGTACTGCGAATTCGGTGGGGTTGGCTTCCGTCCTTCGTATATTCGCGTTTGATGGATTTGCACGCGTTGTGACACAAGTCACTAAAATATCTTATTACACACACTCACACTCACACACACACATGGGCGCTTGGCAGCCATTTTAAAATTTTTGGCACACACACGTATAGGCTGCATAAACAAACGGGACATGGACACAACATACAACATCGGCTCGGCATTTGTCTTCCATTTATTTTTAAACTTCGATTTTTGCTCAACGCAAATTTTCGGTTGCTTTTTTTTTTTGCAAATTGACACCCTCACACAGGCTCATATAGTATACGCAGAGCTTGTTAGCGAGTTCTGGCTGCTGTTGTTGTTGTTGGTTCTATCTGGCTGTCAAGCTGCGGCTCGGTCGGCAGCAGCTTCATCAATGTTGCTCGCACGCCGGAAGCGTGAAAATCTACAGCGTTCAGCGCAAAAGGGAAAAGTTCACAAATGGAAAATTACGGGTGCACACGTGCAGCACACAGACACACACTCACTCACACTCACTCACACTCATACACACATACACATATACCACCCACCCTGTTGGCAACAACCTCTGCCACTCTCTGTTCGTTCGTTTGTCATTTCAGGTTGTTTTATTCAATTTCGAGGCAAGCGAAATTCGCAAAAAAAAAACTGAGAAAAAAACTCTTTGAAAATACAACGCGGAAAATGTCATGTGATATGTCACACATGTAGCTGTAGCTGTAGCTGCCACGCCCCTCGGCACCCCCGTCACGGTTTGCCTTATCGACTGCCATATTAATGTACTGGAAATTTGCCATTTTCCTTTGCAAAGGAAGCGCTTTTCATTTAGCTCCCGTCGCTCTTTAATCTTATTTACAATAAAGAGCATTGCCAAATAAAGGCCATTAGGCATAAATATCATTGCAAATATACGCACGCATACATATATCTTATTAACATATACATAAAATGTATATATATATAAATATATATTTGATATATTTGCAACCATAAGCCATTCAGGGCCAGTGATGCGTGTCGCTTGATTCTAATCAGAAGCATTGCCGAAACTCAACCAGGCAGCAAAAGGCGAAAAGCAACTGTCCTCTAATAGAAACTCTTTTATACTCCCACAGTGCCGTTTGTGCTGTCTTTCATTTTCTTTTCGGGCAGTGTCCTGCTCAACCGAAAGAAAGGTCAGTTCGGGTTCTGTTGCTTGCCTTTGTGTCGACTGTCAATTGGACAGCTTTTTAGCCTGGCTTTTGCTCTTTTTCCAGTTTTTTCTCCTTTTGAATTAGCACAGAAATGACTTTTCTTTTGGGCAAACAAAAGAGTTGAGCAAGGAAGGGAGCTTGATCCAACAAAGGGAATGATTGCAGCATGTGCAGATTGTATCTGATTGGCGTTGTCCTTTATGGGCAACGGCGATGCGGGCAGCTCTTAAGCGACATTCGATGTTCACTTTTCACAAACTTTCGTTTAGCTTTGATTTCAATTAGTTACTTGATTGATTGTTAATTGAATGGTAGTTCAATCAAGTCGATTCTATTTGTCGAAAAGGCCAACTAATGTAAAAAACACATGAAAGTGTTGTGGATATAAAATAGTTCAGATATGAAAATATTCAAATAAAATCTTTAAGCTAATAAGATTTCTATGGGTTTTACATAAGTGTATTTAGGTATATATACTAATATATACTAATATAATATATAATCGTAAGGGCTTGCAGAAAAAGTATTTATTATTAAGTACTTAGTATATTCTTAATAATAAATACTTTTTCTGCAAGCCTTTACGATTGTAGGAGGTATTCTCGAAAACTTAGATTTAATCCTCATCTATCTTATATTATTATAATTATTATTCATTTATTAGGGTTTTCTTAGTATTTAAATTGAAATAAGATTTTTTTAAAAATTTATTATTATTTTTTTATTATTTAAACTAACATAAACTTTAAACCAAAATCTTATTAATTTTTTTGTAAATTAATGAAAGCTATGAAAATTAAGTCTATGTCGACTTAAAAAGATTTCTGTCGTCCATGCAAATCTCAACCTTTTCTTAGTTACCAAAAAGAGTTTAAAATTATTTCTGATATTCAAGAAAATTTCAAAAATTACTAGCTTAAAAAATGAAGGAGTTACATGAATAGCTCCACAGCTAACTAAAACCTTTGCATATGCCCAGATTAAGGCGAATGTTCAACTTTGTTCAGCTCTGTGTTCCATTTCAATTTCCGGTAGAGTCTGCCATTGCTCACTTCCGGGAACTCAGCCGAACAGTGTGACAGCTCCCACGCGCTTTGGCCATTAATTTATTTCGCCATTTTAATTTCGCTTTCGTTTTCATGTTTCGGTCGCAAGGCCAAATGCAGCCACATTTGGACAGGAGTGGGGTGTGCGGGCGGGGAACACCAACAAAAAAAAGGAGGAAAAAATTGTTGCATTAAAACGGGAGTGCAACAGCCGGCAGAGGCAACGTCATTGCTGTTGCTGTGCGAAAATGAGCCAAGTTCGTAGTTAGTCAGGGAGCATCGGTCGACGTCGACATCGACTTTGCCACGCTGCTGTTGCCGTTGCCGTTGCCCTTGCTGTTCCCGGCAGCGTTGCAGCTGTTGCTGTTGCTGCTGAGCTCCGCTTGTTTCATTTCATTTATTTCAGGCTGTTGGCCCCCACCTGCCCCCGCCGCTCGGCTTATAATTTCGTTCAGCCATTAAAAATTTACTTACAACCCACTCGCTGCTCTTGCCATGGCTCTGTGGGCCGCTCCGCAGTCGTCGGGTTGCGTCGCTCTCGTCCTCTTCCTGCGTTCCGTTCGTTAGTTTGTTTTGGCGCAAGCCACAAGAGAGCGCCAGCGTCGGCGACGCCGTCGCCAAATGAATGGGAATGAATGAAACGAAAATGAATAAATGATAATGAGAGCATTCGCAGCTGATGAGCCGGCCGTGGGAGCATCGCTGGCGTCGCTAGCGTCGCTGCCGCCGAGCCCTGTGAGGGCGGCTGCTGTTGTTGTTGTTGTTGGTGCTGTTGGGCGCTGTTGCTACTAGCTTCTGGATGCTGCTCATGCTGCTGCTGCTGCTGCTGCTTCGCTCATTTTCATTTTCGTTGATGAGATAATGGTTGTGTCTCTGTGTTTTTACTTTGCCTCTGCGCCGTCTGCTGCGACGCAGCCTCCGCTTCTGTTGCTGATGATGATAATGAAGTTGTTGCTGTGGCTCTGGCTCTGGCTCTGGCTGTGGCTGTGGCTGTTGCCTGCGCTAACGAGTGAATTATTTTAAATGTGGGTTTCAAGGTCAAGGTGATGCCGGCGCTTCCGGTTGGAAGTTATTGTTTTGCATTCCTCTTTTCGTTTCGTATTCATTAAGCGCTGCGTCGCCAGAGCCGTCATTATCGTCTAACGCTTTGCTGATTATTCGCACAGCGCAGGACAATGAACAAAGGTGAATAACCCACGCGCTACCCAATGAAGCTCTGCAACTGGTGGTTGTACCAGATATATTTCTACTAATTGATTTTAGCTCTGAATCGAACGGATGACTGCGGCAAGAGCGCTGCATGGTCTTGAGAGCAGCAGCCATCGACAACTTTACGAAATTTATAAATATTAAATCCAACTCTGTGAGCAGCAACATGACTGAACGAGCGACTGTCAGTCAGTCAGTCTGTCGGTTGGTCTGTCGGTCTGTCTGTCAGTTGGTGGCAGAGTCGAACGACAATGACGCACATCAAAATATGCAAATTGGAATTTCAAAAATACAGCAATATTGTTGAAGCAGTGGGCGACCCACTCCATGTCCCAGTATTGTTCAGTTCCCCTCATTCCGCTCGCCTACCTCTCTGTCTCTGCTCGTATACACATACACACATATAGTTAACCCGATTTTGGGCGCATGCAAATTTCTCGTACAGCCCCTGCGGCTGCCAGCATCTCTGTCGCTGTCGGTATCGCTGCCTCTGCCTCTGCCGCTGCCGCAGTCGACGTCATGCCTGAAGCAGCGACAATAACAGCAGCAGACCGCGCCACCATTATTCGCCTTTACCACTGCACACACTGCTTCGCCGGCTTTGCGGCTGCTAGGGGAAACAGGGCGGCGGCAACAGCAACAGCAGCGTCCAGTGCGCAAGCGTCCTGCCCGCTGCCGTTATTCTCTCTCCATCTCTGTCAGTTGCAGAGGCCAGCCAATGCTCATTCACTCGCACTGCTCTGCTGCAGCGAGTGTGAGAACAATTTCAACCACCACTAGCAGCAGCAGCAGCAACAGCAGCAGGAGAAGCGGCCGTAGCGTCGTTCCATTTCGTTTCGTGTCGCATAATTGCTGTGGGGAACGTTTTGGCAATCGAGACGTGAAAATTAACACTCCGCCCCGTGCACGCAACCGAAGCGTCGTGGCGCTCAGCATGTAATGAATGAAAATGAAAATGAGAAACAAAGACTACCGAAAATTACCCAAAAATGAAGTTTTTCAGCAGCGGCAGTGGCAGCGGCAGTCGCAGCCGCAGCGGCGGCGGCCGAGGCAGAGCCATCACCATTGCCGGTGCAGACAAAAAAAAAGAAGAAATTGAGTGACGTAACGTGGCGTCGGCGTCGCTGTCAGCAATTAAGCAACAGTTAAATTAAACGGGTTTCTAGTTCAAGGACACGCACCAACAACAATAGCGACGTGCCGGCGCAGCAGCTGCCCCGGCGTATTGGGATGGTCCTTAGGAATGTGGAATGAGTCAATTGCTTTGTTGTTGTTGTTGTTGTTGTTTTTTAATTGTGAATCTCAGCTGAAAGCGAAGAGATAGAGAGAGAGAGAGAGAAGGAGAGAGAGATAGAGTACTGGTATGAATTGAAGTAAATTGGGTAGAATCAAGTGTAGATATGATATGATTGAGACTTTTCGAATACAATTAAATATTATGCATGAGTCTAGCCTATTTTATTTATTAATTAAATTTGATAAAATCTAACAATATTAATAATATGTTTATTATGATTCCACATCAAAGAACATCCTTAAAAATTGGTTTAAAATAAAAATAAATCTGTTATACATTTTTTTTCTATTTATTTTCATATTCATCAAATATCTTTACCGTAAAAAATAAATTAAATTAGCTTAAAATAATATATAAAATTTATTTAATATATAAAATAATATATAACACATTATAACTTAACTTATTATAACTATAAAACTTTTTTTCTCATTAGAAAAATTATTTATATATTCAATTTTATTATTTATATATTCAATATGAGCATGTTAATATAACATGAATATATACCAATAAGTTTTAAGCTCATATTTCAACAATTTCACAATATTTTTCAATAAATATTGAATTTATTTTTGTTCTTATTCGCTATAAATTTTCGTTTGCCGCTCTTACGGCTGTGCCATCGCAATTAGTCGCGTCCAGCTTCTCCCATCTCTAAACTCTCGCTCTCTCTCTTTCCTGATTGCGAGTCGGCAACACGTGCTTTGGCGCTCATTTTCATTTGCGCGCTTTTCATTTTCATTCATTCAGCAACTCCCACGCGCCCGTTCCATTCCACCAGCTCCCCGCGCGCCCCACGACTGCCGTTCACTAATGACGACAGCGCAGCAACAGCAACAGCAACAGGAACAGCTGATGACGTCGGCGTTTGCTCATTTTCTTTTAATTTTTGCTCAACTTCTGTTACGCGCTTTCTTTATTTTTATCGCCAGTTTCGCAGCGCGACGCGAGCAGCTGTTCATTAAACATCTGCAAATGAGGCGCCGAAAAAGGGTTGGCCGACGCTTTAAAGTAGGCAATGGAAAATGGCAATTGTTCGCAGCCTCGCAGGCTGCCTCGCGCTTTGCTCCGGCGCTTAATTGTGCGCACATGAAATATCGATTGTTGCCCAAAACAACTGTAGCTGCTGCTGTTGCCTACGCGGCAGCAGCGAGGACATCCAAAGGACAACGGCATGCAAATCGCAACATCAAAATGTATGTAAAAATGTGCTGGGTACAGTGCTGGCTACATGCTAACACACACACACACACATATATATATATATATGTATATATATTTTTATGAGATAAAATAGAAAATTTTGTTATCAGGCAGCAACGGCGAAAGGATATAAAGCAGCGCACAGACACACACATGCCTCTCTAGTCATGTGGGTGTAGGTGTAGGTGTGCGTGTGCGGCACTTGAAATGGCAATGGCAGCTACCCTCAGCTTGCTTGGAATCTTCTTTTACCGCACTACTCTACTGTCTTCCACTCCAGCAGCGGGCAGAGCCCGCTCTCAGTTGGCGTTGCCACTGCCAACGGAAAATGTCTTCGGGTTGAGTGCTTTTCCGGAGAAAATGTAATTTTCTCATGGCAGTCATCCTCGTTGCTCGTTGTTCGTTGTCGTTGTCGCTGTCGTTGTCGTTGTTGTCCTCGTCGAACGTCGCACGATTGAAGTGTCGGTCGGTCGGTTGGTTGGTTGGTTGGTTGCGTCTGCCTGGCCTGGTACCTAGGCGAAAAGGAAACTTAAAGGATGCTCCTTGCTCCTTGCGCTTCGCCTCGACAGTTTCCTGTTGCCCTTTTTCACCAGCGCCTTGCAAATTGCTCACGCTTGTCTTCTGCATGTGTGTATGTGTGTCTATATGTCTTTGTATGTACATACCTATGTGTGTGTGTGTGAGTGTGGCATTGTCGTGGCTGCTGCTGTCTTTGTCATTATCCTTTTGGGGGTATTGCGACGTGTCAAAGCAACAACGCCACGCTTGGCTGTCTCTTGCCTGGTGCTGGCTCAGTGTGCAGTAGCATCCATCAATTTGATGGATAAATATATGCAAATTGTGTATTAGCTGTCCTTGTTGTTGTTATCCTTTAGCAAACAGACGCACACTCACACTCCCAGCCACACTCACATCCACATTCACATCCACATCAATAGTTGCCAATGCTGGCATGTTGACGCTGGTGTAGCTGAGCACTTTTTGGGCCTGTGAATCGAGCCTCGCATTGGACTCAGCCACCGCATTCGATAAATCATGTTAACAGCCAGTCAAAATGCAATACATAAACAGTTGTAGAAAGTGCAAAACTTTACGAAAAACATTGGCATTTCCAGCATTTTCTTACCCCAGTTCTTGAAAAACCCAAACATCGCTAATTGAATTACCAAAGAGACGAATTCACACGCCTCGAGGTAAAAGTATATTTTTTTCGCTTTTCCATTTCCACATGTGTAAGCTGAGTCGCAGGACAGCCCTTATGCAAATTCCTTGACACTTAGGGTTGCAATCCTTTTCAGCCAAAAAGAAATAAAGAAAAATGATTTATATGCAAAATCCTGCGCAGAAGAAATGACGATGCACAGGACCTGAGCGAGGATCGACGTCAAAAAAAAAAACGATCAAATGTCGCTCTGCTGTTATTGTCATTGTTGCCTCATTTGCATTTGCATTTGAATGCCAACTCTGGCTGTGTTGCACGAAGAAAGGTTAGAGGACGCGTCACACTGTGAAAATTAATATTTTGGCTCGTTTCGGTTTTTTTGCCATTTCTGATTGTGCGCAAAATTTATGCAAATTTTTCACCATATGACAGACAAAAGAAGTTGTAACAGTTTTTTTTTTCTTTTGTGAGGTGTGAAAGGGTTTCCTTTTGTTTAATTAGTGCACAAAGGTGAAAGGGATGATGCATGGTGATGTGAAAAACATGTGAAGTCTCAGCAGCTGTATGTATGTGAGATGAATCCACATGAAAGAGTAAACGTGGAGATAGTTTGATAGTTATTTTAAATAGATATTTAAGAAGTACTAAAATTTGTAGAGTATTTTAATGTTTAGTGAAACTAAAAGTAAAAGTTGAAAAAGGTGAAAAATTGTTATGAATATTATCAAAATTGTGGGTATAACTATATAATTATATATAATTAGAAGCTGTCCCGCGATGATTAAAGTATAAGATAAGGACATACCTACCAACTAGATAATTAAGTCTCGGACTTTAACTCGCATTCGTATATTAAGCTTGCCTGTATGTGATTTATATACTAAATAAAGGATAAATAACAAGGAAAAATATTTTAAATTTAGTTTTCATTTACATTCATATACATACAATATAAATACACACATTTAATATTTTACAAATATTCTACTATTTTTTTTCTCCTTCCCGCAAACAATCACCAAGTTACACTCAACCACGCTTCAACTGCGTGTTGGCGCCATCTTTTGCCTAACCTTGGAAACACGAAGGGCAGAAAGAACAAACAAGCAGTGCAAGGATGCTGCAGCTGGCAAGCAGTTCAGTTCAGCAACGATAACATCAAGAATAAAAATAACTCGAAATAAAATTGGCTTATTGATAAGTTTTTTTTTTTCCTGTGGGCAGGTAAAAACCTGAAAATATGCGTGCAATAAATTACGTTAAAATTTATACATGAATATGTAAAAGTTGACAATGTTAAAATTAATTTCAATATTTCTCAACAAGATGCCGGAGCGAAATTGTGAAAATTGTAAAAATTGTTTTGCAGACTGAAAATATTAAAAAGCAATTAATAAACCGACCAAATGACTATTCGTAATTACGGGGCTTGGAGATGGCCAGCGCGCTTCATGAATTATGTTGTAAATGCCGCGCATACTAACAGTACGGCCGGTTGAGGCTGGTTAAGGCCGAGTCCAGCCGTTGTAATTGCAATGCTTGATGAAAATGCAGCAGGTTGATGCAGTTGCACAGTTGCACAGTTGCGGAGTTGCGGAGTTGCTCTGCTGCAGCTGCTACTGCATTTGTGCATTAATTTCAAAATAAACGCTAGCCATGGAGGGGAGGGGGCAGTGGGGGGGGGAGACGGGGTCAGTGGAACGGGTCCGACCGACCGACCGACTTCGATTTGATGATTGCTCGTTAATTTGCGTTAACGATCGGGACTGAACATACCAAGGAAGAGGCACCGAAATTAAAAGAAAACAAACAAGAAATGCTTAAGCCGTTAAGCAGGAAAGCTCGCAGGATCGGTGTTCGATCGATCAGTTTTTGGTCAGCAAATTATCTCCTCTTTTCAAGGCAGTTTTGGGGTGCAAACAAGAGCACACGGGGATAATCGCCAGTGTAAACATGCAGCACTTTGCGTGCCGATGCCACAAGACATGAAACCCTTCAATCAGCCAGCCGAGGATGCAGAAGGAGGAGCGGGTAGCAGCTTGGCAACCTTCTGGTCGGATGGTCGGCTGGTCGGCTGGCCGGCGTTAGGATTCGCACCGTTAACCAAACAAATCGACTACACAGCAGAGACGAGCGGACTACGGACTACGGACGAAATTCGCAAAATGCTGTCGAAGGCATTCTCGAGCTCTCCTTACATACATTCGCTTCAAATTAAATATAATTATATTTGAGCTCCGTCCAAAATGCAACACATCCATCATCGTAACCTCTGGGTGCCAGCCACATCAGTTCCGAACAAAAGCAGAGCAAGTCCAGTGGAGGGATACCTGGAAAGACCCAGTTTTTGGTAATGAGAGTGGCGTAAGCGAAGCGCGTTGCGCCTTCTCTCTTTTCCCTGGCACTTGATTAGTGCACCTGAAAGGTAAAAGGTACCTAGGTGCAAAACTGGTTCTGAATGAGAATTAAGTCTCACGTTTGAACAGATTTTCCCACAAGTTAAGAGTTCATCAGACTAAATAAAATTTACTGTGGCGCAAGCTCTGTATAGATAAGGGAAATGTAGAAAGCGGAACTCATTTTATCTCTCTGAAACTAAGGAATAACCATATAAACTGGGAGCATGGATGGATGCCTTATATAAATCTATATGAACTATTTGTTATAATATACATATAAACTAATCTAATTGTTGCTGTACGATAGAGTTAGTATATGTTAATAGAACTAGATGGGTTATATGAGTGCAGACGTGCAACAGGAAGAATACAGATGCTTGAAGGCTATGCAGCTGAGCTACCCTGCTATACATAATATTCATTAATATATTTATTTATATGTTTATTACTTTGCTGTTGCTTGGATAGCTTAGTAAGGAATATCATGTCAGAAACAAATTACAACAAGCGCCAAAAAATTAACATGAAAAGCGCATAATTCAATTTTGCCATATACTTAATGGCCCAGACATTGGTGTTGTGCATTCTAATTACAATGCTTTGGGTTCCTTGCACGCAAGCCCCAAAGACGGAACCCCAGACTGGAGTTGAGACCAAGCCAGATGCCGTTTCTTGACGAGCTTCATTGGCTGCCCGAGTCGTTATGTCTTCATAAAGATGACAATCAGGCTAAAAGCTGCAGTCCCGCTGCATGTAAACTGGGCCAACAGAAACCTGGCCATTTACTACTAATAATAATAGCCCGCCGCATCTGTGTGTGAGTGTGAGTGGGTAAGTGTGTGTGCAGCACTTACACATTTCATAATTCATGTTATTATAATTATTTTTAAACATATTGCGCACTGGTCGCAACTTTGCATGATTTTCTGCTCGAATGCTTGATTAAGTCTGATGGGGAATGGCGAGGGAGATGAAGGAGAAACTGCAGCAGGAGCTTCATTTCAATGACACTCAGCACTGTAGAGTGTACGTAGCACAACGCTGGGCAAACGATCTGTTAATAAACACCTTACTACCTACCTCACTCACTCAGCCTCTCAGCCTCCCTGTCTGTCTCTCTCTCTCTGTCTCTCGCTCTGTCTCTCGCTCTGTCTGTCCCCCCCTCTGCGTCTGTCTGTTTCTGCTGCTGCAGCTACCCCAACTGCCCACATACTTCACATGTGTATGCATTATTTTAATGACAGTGCCGCGCATGCTGCTTGTGACGCACGCCTCAGATATTAAGTACGACAACGAGGATAGCAGCGACAACGACGTCGCCCAGCTCCAACAACAAGAGCTGAATGCGCGAAGGACAACGAGATGAGGCACTTCTGAGAACAGGAACATCGTCGCTGGGCACTTGTGTTAATTGCAAGGCGACATTCGCCGCCAAGTGGGGCGGGCTGGGTAACGGCAAACCAGCCAACAGCAACCGGCAACAGACAACCGGCAACTGGCAACCGTCAACTGGCAACCTGCAACTTGGGAATGGCAACTGCAAATTGTAAATTGCGCTTACACAACTCGCCACTTGCAACCTGTGTCACTGATCGAAAGTTGGCTGCCCGGCCCAGTTGCACACGCATACGAATTTCGAGCTTATTATGGGTCAGTTGCCAGTTCGTTGATGATGGATCGATATGTATATGCATAGGCTGCAGCATGCGAGAGCCATGCAAATTACACTGCCAACGTTGTGCCCTGTTGCAGTTGTTTATTTTGCATTAATGAGTTTGTAGTTGAGTGTAATAACAGTCTGCAGTCGTTGTCCTATATATGCGCATCAGTAAAACCAAACTGATCGAAAGGTAAACCAAGCCAGAGGCGCACAGTTTGCGCAGTTTGACAAGCATTGGCTCAGCTGCCGCTCGACGGCAGGTGGCGCTGCTGTGCCCAGATTGTGTATGGGATATTGATTTAGGGGTTGCTTTGTGTTGATTGGAAGATCAATATTTATTGGAATCGAACCGAACTGACTGAGTTGAAAAAGGACGAATGGTAAGAGAGCGAAATCGAACTAGGAGATTAAAAATGAAAGAGATCAAGGCTAATCGTTGCTTTGAGATATGATATATATATATAAACATATATACTCGTATACAATTTATATAATTTATAATCTCTCACTTGTTAGTTTAACCTTTAGTTAGATTAAGCTAAATCCAATTGACTATGCGATCGCCTTTGCCTACATCCACATATTTATCTCTTGCTTCCTTCCTTCAGCTAATGCCTCCAGTCAAACTGACAGCGAATAGGCAAAAGCAAACAAACAAACTAAAAGTGTCTCAGGTCGCTTCGAAAAGACTACCCCTGTGCCCCTGCGCCCTTGTGCCCATTGCCTAAGCCGTGCGCTCTGTGACCTCGGGCACAAAGGCTAGACAACCCTTTCTTTGCACAGTGCCCGTATCGAGACCATGGCAATCAGTTCTCTCAATTTTTTTTCTTCGTCGCTTGTTTTTTCAGCATTTTCTGTCAAATCGTCATGATTTAATGAAAAAAATCAAGGGAAAAAAACTTATTTGCATACGGATATAATTTAGCATTAAACGAGCCAGAGGCAACCAAAAAAAAAAAAGGATTTTAAAGCGAGATTTCCTTTTTTTTTTACTATCGAGTATTGTCTATGTGTGCGTGTGTGTGTGTGTGTGTGATTCTGTGATAGGAAATGGCTCGACGATATCTGTTTGTTTGAGATTAATATGCCGTGCATCTGTCGGCTTGTGTCTGCTTTGTCGGTATTTGGGGGATTGTCCCATAGTTCGGTCTGTCAGCTCGTTTTCAGTTTTTGTTTTGAATGATGGCATAAAATTAGCATGGATACGATTTCACTTTTATAATCAGCGGGGATTTTTTGGGTTTTTTTTTTTTTGTTAAATATTTGCCTTGGCAAACGTATAAAATTTCATTGAGTAAAATGCGCTGAAAACGATAGTAAAATGCTGAGAATTTCTGATTCTAGCTGTGCTTTTAGCAAGGATATAAAGTTGGACATATATGTGTATATGTTGGAGATATAATAAATATTGGAAGAGAGTGTCTTATTGATAGTTATATCAGTGTTAGAAGCAGTGTTGTATAATTTGGTTGAGTAGGATACTAGTGAACATAGAGCATAGTCTGAGATTGCCAAGAGAAAGAGCAAGACGTGCAGAGACTCGCTGCACTCAGACTTAATCAGACTTAGTCTATAAGTCCGTTCACCGACATATATATATATATTCTATATATAAGTTTGATCTTTATTTCATATGGATTTCCTATAATGAATTTCATATATAATATGAATATTTATATATACTTTATATTTAATATAACTATATCTTCGTCGTATCTATATACAAAACTTTTACTAAATTAATTATTATTATTAATTAATTACTTATTAATTTCCTCTCTAATTTACATTTAAATAAATAAACTTTAAGTATAAAATAAAACCAAATTTATTTAATACTTGATCAAATAATAAATCGTGTTCTTGCTGATTTCGTTTGGCAATCTTTTTTTAACCGGGATTATAAGACAATACAGTTTCAAAGGAAGCTGTCGTATTATATTTACAACTTTAATAATACCCCTGCTTAAGTGCTTAGCAACAAATCAGTATTTTTTCTTATCAATAGCAAACGATTTTGGCGTAGTACACGCCCCACGCTCCCATGCCCCCATGCATATCATTATGGAAAATTCCACTTGGCAACCCGACGCAACTTAAGTTGCAACTGAAATATTTATTATAACTTAAATTACCTTCTAATTACAGCTAACGCCTCCGAATTACCATTTCTACCTGTCGAAACACAGTCCTAACCCCAACGACAGGAGTTGCCCCCCGCTGAGTCCTGTGGAAAAACAACATGCAATGCCAGCATTTACATAAGAAATTAGCTTGTAAAATTAATCCGCAATAAGCTCGCCTCGAACAGCAGCCGAGCAGCCAAAATTACCGTATTAAAAAGCAATTAGCATTTAAATATCGGGCCAGAGACCGAAGACAAAGAACACCGAGAGAGAGAGAGAGCGAGAGAGTGAGACGGGCAGGCACCGCGAGGCGAGCCAGAGTAAAGCTGCCGCATATGGGCGGCATTAAGTGGAGCTCTCTGAAGTGAAGCTGACGTGAAGGAGAGCTGTGCCGTCAAAAGTTGCTTGGAAATTAAATTTCCGTTTGGTTGCCGAGGCGTCGAAGACGGCATTAAAATTAAATTTGCGCTGGGCGCGCAAAATCAAATATGGCTAAATCAGCAATGTTGCCGATAAACAAACGCGTTCGGAAGCCATTAAAAATTATCATTTGCGCATATTGATTAGGACCGAAGCGACGATGGCCGAGGGCGGGTGGGTGTCTCGGTTCGGTTGACAGGTTGGTGGTGGCAGCAGCAGCAGCTACAACGGTAAACATCAGCAGGCCTCTGCACCGAGCTGTGTCATGTGCCCCTGAGACGCGCACGAGGCGCATTAGATTAGGCCGGCGTCTGTTGGGTGGCTGATGCTTGTTATAGAAAACAAATATCGATTCCATCCCTTAAGTTTGCACCCACAGCTATAACGTTACCCTCAATGGCCACCAAACAAAGGAAATGAAAAAAAACGTAGCAAAAAATACAGAAAACCAAAAAAAACTCACCACCCACAGACTGGCAGGCTTTCAAGCTGGCACGGGCACAAGCACGGGTGCGGCACCACCCCTGACAATGCCAGACGTTCGTGAAGGCGCCGGGGATTCTGACTTCGACTGGGAACTCGCTAGTGAGAACTGCGAACTGCGAACTGCGAACTGCCAACTGTGTTGTGGGACTTGGCTGCCTCTTCAGCGCCTGCTCAGCCGAGCAGCGAGCAACCATTAAAATTTCGAAAATCCATCATTGGAAAAATGGTTGAAAAAAATGTGCGCACAACTTCCGTGGCCATGTTTTTTTTTTGGGTATTTTCAGCAAGTCTCAGTTTTTCAGGTTTGAGGGTAGCTGATTGTGGGGCTGTGCGAGACTTTTTGCAAAATATTTCTATAAAATTTTTCAATATTCATAAATTTTGCTGCATCAACGCAGCAGGCAAGTGGGCAACTGATTTGATTTTCTAATTTGCGGCAACAACCAAAAAAACTCAAAACGAATTTGAATCTGAGTTTCAGCCTTTGGCTGTGTCTGTGGATGTGTCTGTGTCTGCCTAGGCAGCCATGTAAACACAAATCCAATCAAATAAACGAAATTAAGTGCACGTTGATTGGAGGCAAATCTGTTTTCAGCCCGAATGATAACAATCAGCTGGAAGACCAAGTCAAATCGAATCAGCATCAGACAGTGCTGCGTTGCGCTGCGCGGCCGCCTCTTCTTAGCAGCAAAAAAAAAAAAAAATTGATTTCTGCAAACTTGGCACAAAAATTCCGAATTATTTTTATTTAAATTTTCAAACACCAGCCACAAAATATGCCACACACAAATTTGCATTAGGCACCTGTAATTTCTGCAGGACTGTAGGCAGTGGCAACCGCAATGGCAATTTCCAGGCCACGAGCCACGCTTATCCTCTGCCCCCCCCCAAGATTATGGAGCTGCTGCTGCTGCCCAGGCAACGCCACGAAAATTTTGATTGTTATTTGTGCAGACAGTAAAAGCCAAAGCGGTTGGCCCTCTCAGGAGCCGTCGCCACCCAGTGTGAGTGGCTGTGGCAGTGGTCGTGGCTTTTATTATAATGCGCACCCATAACTTGCGAGAAGGTAGCCGCCAAGGCCTACTACACAGGCCTTCAGGGCGAGGGAAGGGGCAAGTGAAAGCGAAAAAATTGAAATGTGAAATATTTTTAAAAACCAATTTCGTTTAGCCGCCGCCCCTATCTGCCATATCTGCTGGCAGGGGCAAAGAAGAACGAAAATGGCATAAAGGAAATTGTTTTGTACTGAATTCGTAAGAATTTCGAGTCTCATTGAGGCTGTGAAATAACAATGCGAAGAGACAAATACTAAATAAATATTATTACAATATTGTTTTGCCATATAATCCAGGATTTTTGACTTGGACAAAATAGAGTAAAATTCTTATACTAATTTCTATCAATAAATAGTAAATTTGTTTAAAATACATATGAAACATAGAAGACCTAATGCTAGAAAGATTACTCAGATATACTACTCCTTTAGATGCCAGTTTATTAATTAGAAAGAGCTAGTACATAGAGTTGATGAGCATCAAAGCTGTAATAGCTAAGAATTGCTTGGAACAGAGCTATGGAATTGATATACAGATAAATATTAGTTCAAAATTGTTGTTCCAACTGAGACTCTCGACATAAATGGATATGTTTTTTGTTATGTTTGGGTATTTAAATGAAACGCGTATTTTATTTGAGCTAACGTGATGCAAATACAAATTTAGTATAGATTCTAGACTGACTTTATTATCGATAGACATATCGAATAAGAGATGTACAACAGACTTATTGTTGCTTATTAATGATATCGATTGATGTGGCTGTAAGTAATTTATGTTAACAATATTTTAGGTATATAACAATTTTAAAATTATTTTATATTTTTATATCAAGCAATATTCAATTTGTTATTTCAATATTTAATATTAATCATAGTCATAAATAAGAGAAGATTGAATGTAATATTTTAACGTTGTTTAAAATGGAATTTGTTAAATATTAATTTCAATTGATACCGTTTGGTTTTACTGGATTTCTCCAATCCATTGCAGCAAATGGTGGATCAAAATGTTATCTCCAGAAATAAACAAACAAATAGGCACAAGCTCGTCAATGAGAAATATAGTGCATAATATTAAATAATTGCTATTCTTTTAAGGTGGAGCGTTGAAAAGTAAATACATACATGTATGTGCATAAGTCACATTGACATTAGTATTGAAACATTTGAAGAGAACACAAAACTCAACATGATTTTGCATTCTTTATAATGCTCCTCAATATGAATTCATGCACTCAACACTGCTAGTTGTGTACAGACACTAACCATAGAACATGCATGAGCATGGCAAACGCTTTCAACAATTTGGTATACTCTACTATCGCAAGAGAAGACATTGGACCTCAGCGAGCAAATTTCAATTTTTGTGCGTTGCTGCTGGTGCGAACATTCATATAAATTTGCGAGAGAAGAGAGTGGAGATATAATAGAGGAGTGAGAGGAGATCAGGGAACAAGCATACATAGTTGCGTAGAAGGGCTTTGTATATAGATTGACCATTTCGGCTGAGCGCTCGCAGCGCAATAATTTTGCAGACATATATGTTCGTTGCTCGAAGCTAACCGAAGCCAACCGAAGCTTAGTCGTGCATGTGGGTTCTGTAGTTTAAAAGTTTTTATGTTGAAAACGCTTGTTCGAGTTGTCTCATCTTTGTTGTTGTATGGTTAGTGGTACAGATGACGAGCAAGAGCAGACGTTCATATAAAACTTAAACCAACAAAGAGATTGATATTCAATCTAGTCTGCAATAATACTTGATCGTTTTATTATTAAATTATTTTTCAATAAATACAATGAAACGATTAGTTCAATAAAGTAACCCAGTACTGTTCACAAGAGTTCCTTCTCTAAAATTGTAAGCTTGTGTAGTGGGATTCAAGAGGGGACTAGACAAAAGTTTGTCCTTAGACAATTGCCGATGCAATTCAGAAGTTAAAATATAACTTGTTAATAGGAATATAACTAAGACTGTAAAAATATATATACAATTTCTCTCTCACATCTTCCCGTTGCAGTATCTTATTATTTACAAATTAAATATAATAATTTTAAAAATAATTTTACAAAGCCCTTAGACAATCGCTGACTGATAATCTGAAATCATAATAAAACTTATAAATAAGAATTAAACTTAGACTTTAAATAATAAATATGCAATACCTTTCTCTTTCACATCTTCCCTTTCATCACATTGTTCATTAATTAAATAGAACGCAAACAAGACGTAAGCCGACTTTGAATGCTGTCATAAGCACTTCATAATTAGCACACCCAAAAAATTTGGCACACTTTGTGCAACGGCTTACCCTCGATGGCCGATAACAAAAGAAAGCGGCTTGTGGTGAAAGTGAAATTGCGAAAATAGGCGCAAAAAGGCAACACACAACAAGGGGAATTAGCAAACATGACAATGTAAGTGACACAAAAGACAAACACACACACATTTAGAAAGTTGGCGAGGGGATTGCGACCCTCAACATTGGGATTTGATTTTGTGACTTAATTGCTTTGACATTTGACGCAGTCAATTTGCAAAACTGCAAGAGATCGATAAACGATTGGCAAACAGCAATGCACAAGGGTTGGATAACCTGGCGCGAGGGTTAGAAACTATCAATGGGTATTAGAGCTCAGGATTTGCCAAATTGACGGGGCGTTTTGGGTATTGCAAATAACTTTGATGAGCTGTTGGCGAGACCTGTTGAGCTCTATTGGTGATCAGCTAATAGATTAGATGTGGACAAACTGTTTGTCTATCATATATGAGGCAGCTGCACACGTAGATCGACGACCCTGACAATTAGCATCCTGGGAGTTTCTCACGCGTCTTTCGCCTCACTTGCATAATGCATGAGGCCTGCTGCTGCTCCTGGAGGCAGCCACTCTCAGAAAACGTGCCCTGACTTCAGTCTCATCGACGCCTTGGCCTTTGTCAGTGGCTGCTTGCAGCCTGCGTGACAGGAAGCAAATGTCCTGTTGTGTCACTCATATGCAAATTGGCAGCCTGACTGGCAAGCTGGCAGGCTGGCAGGATAACAGGATGGCGTTCTGGTTTTTATATTTTTGTAGCGTCACATCGTCTGCTCCTTGCTATTAATTAGAATAATAATTAATAAAGCAACTTCTCGAGATGGCTGCACGTGCAGCAGAGTAAAGAAATAAAGAATCTTCAACCCTTTGGCTGCAGCATAAATTAGTTGCCTTATTGACAGCAGAGCCAGAGGCAAGGCAGATGCTGAGGCTGAGGCTGAGACTGGTGCAAGTTACCTGTCGAAAAGCAAACCAATTAAATTACAACAAACAGCAAATGATGCGTACTTAAACACGTCGACGTGACGTGAAAACGAAAACCGAATGAGAGTGAGAGTCAGAGTGAGAGCCAATTCCCTGGCTGATGTAACTAAATATGATTTCATTCTGTTCGCTGGGCTCGACTGGCTTTTTAGGGTTAATCGAAAACTCAATTTAAATTTGCATATGATTTCTATTTAATTTACGAAAAAAAATTATGCCCAAATTAAGGGGAGGTTGGTTGCTTCTGGAAAATCGAACTCTTTTTTATTCTCATTTTTTTTTTGGCTGGACAGCTGTCGAATGACTGGCAGAGTTTAGCGGCATTTTCGTAGCTGTTTCTTTGACGTTGTTTTTACAGAGTTTCAACAATATTTTCAATGTGCACACACTTCCTGCATAGACAAAAACTACGACAGCAACAGCAAAAGGACCGCATCCTGATCCGCATCCGCATCCAGACCGCATCCTGTTCAGCTGCCGCCTCATCGGCTGCTGCGTATGCAAATTTCGGTCTGAAACATTTTCTTTTTTTTTTTTTCGAGAAACCTTTTTACGTTGATTTTTTATTTTCATTCATTTTTTTGGGACTCGTTTTGGCTGCCGCATGAAGAGAGTGAAGCATTTTGTTGTCTCGACAATATGTAACTGACACTTGAAGGGGTGTTCAAGCAACATTTGATGCTGTTGTGATAACCGAACGAAACATAAAAAAAAAAACAAAAACAACGAAACCATCAACTACCGTCGACAGGCGGCAATCTCTAATGTACAATTTCCATTAGCAGCATTAGCAGTTGGCATTGGCGCAGCGCAAACAGTAGCCCTTAAAAGTTGTCGCATGTTTGATGATTTACTGAAATTTAAGCTTGATTTATGGTGCTCAAAATATTGCGACTGGCCACAAAAACAAGTTGGCTTCTCCCAGTACATTAAAAGTGGACACAGTCTTAGGCAAAATGTAAGGATAAAATAGTATAAGAAAAAGAAGAAGAAAGCCATCAGCCACAGGATGTGTTTGAGCCAAATTGATATGGACCATTAGGGTGGCTGAAATTCTTCTTTTTTTTCATACCTCAGCCTATTGCTAGAGATAAACGCGTGGTTCCTTGGATCTTCTCAAAAGAAGTTGTGGGGTAGCTACTGAATTTTAAATGAGATACAATAAATCAGCTACCTTGCTGTCCACGTTCAGGCACGAGTTGATATTTTGTTTTCAAAAAAGGTTTTTATTTAGTATTGTATTAAATTATTAAAAAGTATGTTATATTTGATAGATATATAATCATATAGAATATAATTTTCAATATCAATGATTGGAAACAAAAGTGTTTTCACATAGCTTTGCAGCAAATATAATATATCGCTTCGTATGCCCTATCCATAATTGAAATTTCCAAGTTTTATCCACAGAGTGAACAAATATGGCGTCGCTGGAGATGCTCTGGGTCTCCGCCTTATCCCTGGGCAATGATGAATAACGGTGCTTAGGCGCCGGACATTTGATTAATGATGCGTTTAGCGCCCCAGCTCGGTCCAACTTGCGCGCGCGCACAATTTTCTACGCCATTTTTTTTTTTTTTTTGTATTTTTTTTCTCAAAGAGGATGAAAATTTCAAATAAAAACGCACCGCACACTATTTCTCACAATTTTGTGTAGATTTTTTATGCCTGGGCATAACTTTATTTTATTAGCACTACGTGGCAATCTGCTGGATTTTGGTGGCATTAAAAGACAATTTTTACAACTTACCAGAGATGATGTTTCCTTTGCTTGCTCACTTTATACCCTGCAGCCATAAAGTAGTTAAGAAGGTATAATGATGACGAACAAGGGTCATCATTTTAAAATGTTTAATATACAAATATATTTTATTTATTCTCAAATTGGTTGAGAGACTCATTTTGTTCCCCATGTTGTCCTGATTCTCTCAAACAGAACATTCAAAAACATTTGATAAAACCTAACAAGTAAATAACTATTTTACTATTTCAGTTAGTGGTAATCATAGATGTATGGCTGTTAGGGTATTTTCTAGTCGGGAATTTATACAATTTCACATTTTTTTTTTTTTTACGCGCTCCGTAGCAGACTTCAGTCATTTTTTTTTTCTTTTTGTGGCCAATAAAGTTTCAGAGCGATGTTTATTAAATTCTTGCGGGCAAGTTCATTAGACAAAAAGCTAAAATTAATCAGCGAAGCAGGACTACCTCATCCCCCCCTCTGATACATGGTGAAGGTTCTGGTGTGTCGGCTTCAGGATGACCATTTCGTAGACATGCATTGCCAGCTGTAGCTGAAATTCAATTGCAACATATTATAGTTGCGCGAAAATGAGATACAGTCCACTGAGAGAACAGACTAGGTGAATTTGATGCAGAGATTGATAGAATATTATACGAGCTTAACTTGCCCACGAACTGAGTTTCACATTATCTATACGGCTGGTAATAACATATTTACTGCAGCTTGTTGTAGATAATACTTAAGACAGAGACTTCTCTTCATGTGGTATTTGAATTCGAATTCCATTTTAGAACTAATAAATACATAGTTGTATTCTTATGGCCTAAATTCTATGTAGGTTCTTTCCACATATGACAGTGGGCACATCATAAAGCTCGAAGAATTCATTTTCAACAAAATATAGATTTGTTCAGTAAAGATATAAAAAAAAAGTTTAAGAATCTTCAAAAAGCTGAAGATAAACTATATTTTTCAGGCAAATATTTGTTAGCTATTTGTATAATTGTAACCATAATGATTACTGTTCGGCGAAGCAACTAAAAATCAATATTATAATAAGCTCTCTTAAGTGTATCGTCTGTTTAGAGGTGTCGCCCTCAATTACTCTTAATTCACTTATACACATAAGCAAACCTAACATATAGCTCCCTACTTATTACTTCTATCCTTTGCCTTTGTCATTTAAATCAGGGCATTTAAATCAATAATTATTAATCTAGTTAAACTAAATAAGCAAAGCCTTTAATTAACCTGCGGAAATGATTCTAGTCAGAGTTCATAGCTCGGATTCCATTTCTGACAAACTTTTCGTATGACAGCCATGTGATAAGGTTAAATGTTGATGGATTGCGCCCATTAGTTGTTATTTCATCTAGAGACAGCTTTAATAATTTTTATGAATAAATATTAAACCAGTGAAATTTAGACCCAGATGCGTAAGTAATAAGTTAATATTGACTTTCAACCGTTTGAAGCTTTTATTCATCAGCAATATTAAATAACGCTAGGTGCACAATAATATAAATAATATTAGAGAGTATTATATAGTATGAAAAATATCAATGGCCTCTGACTAAGACAGCACAAGATCAATATACTAAGACCAACTCGCCAACTCATCAAGAACCTATATCCTCCATTTACTTCTCGTAGTCCAAGTAAGTAATCATCATCATGCTGAAACTGTATATGGCCTTGGTCAATTGCAGAGCAGTTGCCATCGACAGTGGCAGCATGTCCGCTGCAGTGAGCGATCGTTCCTTCTGTGACTTGGCCAGCATGAGAATCACAAGCTTCTGCTCCTTCGGCGGCATCTCATACCACAGGCAATTCGAGTAAATTAAATTTGTGAATTGTTCATTCTGTGAAGAAATGCATCATAGCTAAGCATATAACTTAATCAATGCGCTTACAGTAGTTTCCACAATGGTGCCCAGACCGCAGAAAGTGTAGAGTACTATGAAGGAGTATATCAAATAGACGGGCGCCGTGGGCCAGACTTTCATGAAAATACAGGAGATAGTGCACAGTATGCCGACGCAAGCTGTCATAAGCTGCACGAACATGACAACCGTGTATATTTGCTTTGTTCCTCGCAGTATTCTACAAGAATGGGAAATGAGGAGCAGACTCTTTGGGGCCTGTGTGGGGGCTGTGAGAGACTCACGTTGCATATTTTTGGTGCCAGGCCAGCAGATCCCAGAGCATGGCCTGCATCTCCTTATACTTATTTGGCTGCACGACCAACTCGTTGAACTCGTGCAACTTTGCATTAAATATGTCCTTCAGCAGCGGAACATTCACAATAAACAGAAACAGATACATGTCGCCGCCAAAGTTACCAAATGCGCCCAAGATCAGGAACGTACAGTGCAGTGTAATCAGAATGGTATATCCACTGTCTGTGTTGTGATCGACACCGGGTATTAGGAAATGCAAGACCATGGCTCTCTTGCTGTAGACGAAGAACTCGAACAAGGGAAAGGAGATCATTATGACGACCAATGACGTATAGACCCAGACGAAGGCCAGCATTAGGTTCCAGAAGTTATTGATGCGCTGGTGAAGATACTTTGTATACTCGCCATTTCTTCCCTCGTACTCCCGGTACATGGACTCGTAGGTGCCCTGTATTTTTCGCATTACCGACGCGTTGCCCACACAGCACAAGAACTTTGTTAAGCCTTGAGCAGCCGAGCCAGCCATGGCAAGTGCCTGCAAGATGACCGTCCAGTCCTTTAACGACACGCCCACATACATTGTGTATCCGGTGAACACAAAGAAGGAGAAGATGGCCGCGAGTATGAGATAAGTCAATGTCCACATACGATAGTTAGGATCGGACACATCGGTGCCACAGACAGAAACGCAGAACCTAATCAGCTTGATAATGGTAGCCAACCGTGATACTGCCGTCTTTGTCATTGATGATAAGATTTAGATAGACACGAAACAAGAGAAGCCTTTCCTTAGACTGAATAACAATGGGCCAAGAATATTAGTTTTATTGCCGCAAGAGCCTGAAGCAAATGTCAAAATATTGACAACTTAATGGGGCTCTGAACTATATAATGGCTCAATTAGCTTGGTCTTAATTGCTTTAGCCTTCGTTTCTTGAAATATCTTTAAGTGCAAGGGAACCACACTAAATGCTCCGCTTCCCATGACCATAATATGATTTATACCATTTAATGTGGGGCGCTGCCGCGGCCACCCGCTTTATGCATGAGCACATTCAACACCCCAACCAAAAGCTGCACGCAATTGATTTAATATACAATTTTTTAATAAAATCTGTTGTCGAAAAAAAAATGAAGAAAAATGTAAACCAAAAGAAAACGAGAAGTGAAGAAACAAGAAACAGAAATGAATTTTGTATTTGCTCAGCAAAAAGCCGACGAATGAATACCGTATAAAAGTATGTTTTGAATATTAAGAGTATATATGAATATTTATTTTTGTATTTATATGAATTTATTCAAATTTAAATTTAAAAATAAACATTGTTTCAACTAGCTAAGATCCCTGTTATAATTGATAGTAAATTAAAGAAATAATTATTTTCACTAATATATATTTTGAGACTCTAACTACCGTAAGAGATTATTAAATAATAAATAGAATAACATCTGCCATGATCCATGGAGAGATCCTCCTAGCTATATCTGCTTATCAACAGTTTCTAAGCTTTTTAAGCAACACACAAGACTTCAATGCGAATCCTGTTTTTGAATCTCGCTCTACTTATTTTATTTTATTTTATTTCTGTTGCCCAAACCGGAAGTGCAAAAGAAAATGTAAAGCGCCTAAGCTTGGGCCCAACAACTAATAAAGGCTATCAACAACAGCTCAAACAGCAAACAGCAACAGCAACAACAACAACAACAACAAAGTCCTAACGACGTGCAATGGACAATGGAAAACTGGCGCAAAACAAACAGCAGAGAGAAGTTGGGGAGAACGAGGACGCAGCACGCGTTGCTCGCAGCGGAGTCGAACATTTTTCTTCATACGCACTCAAGTGTATATTTTCTCATTTTCTTGCGTTTAACTTAAAATTTGCTTTGAAGTTTTGACATTTCATAAAGCAGATTTCGTTTCCCACCCAATGTAGATTTTTATTTATACACAAGCAAAAAAATGCCGCTTTTTTTTTATCGAAAATCCAAGCAAACAAAAGTAAAAGCGGCGCCGACTGAAATTTCAGTTTCAATCACCCCTGCGGAAGGTGTGGCCTCAGCCAAAAGGAAGAAGAAAAAAAAAACGACCCTCACAAACTGAGGCCTGTGCTTGCTGCCAGCCCAAATATATATCTACCCTGGCCTGCTCAGCCTAGCCTGCCCTGCCCTGCCCTGCCCAGTGCTCACATGAGCAAGGCGCGCTGCGATGCGGCGTATACTTAATATGAAAGACGATGACGAGGTTGGCTTAAAGTAGCCAAGACGACGTTCAAGAAGCTGACGCAGCAGTTCGGCGTGGGTCTTTGAGGCAGCAGCATTAGCTGCCTCACAAAATTACTGGCTCGTTAGTTGCCAGGTAGCAGAGACGCCGCGTCGCCGCGTCGCCGCGACGCCGTCGACAGCGCAGCGACAGAGACAACGACAGCGACTTCCTGTCTCACATGCTCCTGCTCAATGGGCGTTTGTTTCTTGCTCGCTTGCACACACACGCCAGCCCTCACGGTGGTTGAGCGGTAGGGGTGGTCTAAGCCTGCAGGGTACGTTCACTTCCAGTCGCACAATTCCAGTGGAAAGTGCGTGCAGAACTGCCCCTGGCCGACAGGCGGCGCCACCGTCTATGCGAACTCTGCTACTAATTGCCAGCTCCTTTTGCCGCTTGTTTTGGCTTGTTTATCTCTAATTATATTTTAATTTGCACAATTTTTCTGTTACTTATTTTTGCTGCTATTTTTTTTTTTTTATTATTGCTACCCCAAAGTGTTTGCTCTTCACGCGCGAGCATCCTGGCGTACACTTTAATTGCAATTATGAAAGGCCGACGCTTGGCCGATTCTCAAGGTTTGTCCTTGCCACAAGGCGTTCTCCTTGTCACGTAGCAGCATCAATGGGCCACTAATTATACCGGCAGGACCTGGCCGCCTGGCCGTCTGGCTGCTCGGCTGCTTGGCTGCTTGGCCTCCACGGCAGCAAATTTATGTCGAATCTTTCAGTTGTTTGGGGGTAATTACTTTATAGACTCAAGGAAATTGAGCGAGTGCACAAATTCGGAATTTTAAACAGTGGCACAGGAGACAATTGGGACAGTGGGCTGGAACACCTTAAAGTCGGAAGTCTTTTCGTGGATAACTCGTTTGTTGGCGTTCAACCCCAAGCAACCTGCAACTTGCAAGCAGCAACTGATTAGAAAATGCCGCCGAAATTTCGCACCCAAAAGTCAGACCGATGAACATTTTCAAAGATGTGTTTTATTGAAGCTAGTCACGTACGGGGCAGCTCATTTCCTGTCCACGGGTCACAAAGGTGTCAAACGGATGTAGGGACGTGCCGCGTATGCACAATGTCTCCAGCCGGAGCTTGTGGGCCCTGTCCGGTAATCAACGGAACCAGGGAAACCCACTACCCAGCTCAAGCTCAAACTTGGGCGAGCTTTAAACGTTTTCTAATTGTTAAACTGCCGCTGGCCGACTTCCTTGCGCACTGAACGAAGTACCACACAATTAAACAGCGCCAGAAAAAACTGCCGAAAGACAAGAAAATAAGAAAGAACGCAAAGAGACCCCAAGCAATGCCGAAGAAGCGCTGCAGGCGAGCGCGCGCTATGTTAATTAATTTGCCAGGACATCCGTGACGACCGAGTAGGTGGGGCAGGACTCTGCGTGTTTATTTTATGCCGTCGCGCTTAAGTGGTAAGCCCCATTAACAACTGCCTGTCGTTTGGCAGCGAAATAATGGCGTTAGATCATCGTCGCCCTGGCCTGGACACTGTCAAAGGACGAGCGCTCGGCACTGTGCGTCATTTAAGCGCTGAAAGCTTTCAGCGTAAATTGTTGGAAATTAAGAAATGTTTCTCCACACTCACACTCACACACACAGCTGCACACCCACCCAACTAACCGACTAGCCAACTGTGGTTCAAGCGGCAAGCGGCAACGCCGATGCCCCCTGGTTCAGGTTCCATCTTCGTCATATTTCATGGCTTTTCCGGGCTCTGCTCTGTTGTTTTATGAGCGCCATTTGGACTTGTTCTTCGTGTCGTTGTCGTTGTTGGCGTTGTTGTTGTGGTTTTTGTTGTTGTTGAGTAGTTGCCATTGTTAATGTCCTGGCAACCACAAATGGCGACCAATCTGCGCCCAACCACCAGCGCGGCGGACGGACAACGACCTGTCTTTGGTTTGTCTTTTGCGGTTTCCTTGTGGATGTTTTTCTTTAATTTGGTCCCTGCCAAGTGGCTTGCTTCTGGGCGCGCTTACAATAATTAGATGTAACGGATATTGTAATTGGTGTTAAATTGCGTCAGAGGCCGTGTTAATGCTCGCTCTTTATAGGGCTGCGGCGGCGTGGTTACGACATTTCTAGCAAAGCCATAACAGAATAAACTGGAGTATTGGTTTGGTTGGTATTGCTTGTTTTTTGTTTTTATACCCTGAACCCATTGAAAATGGGAAATCAGGGTATAATGTTTTTGTGAAATGTATGTAACAGGCAGAAAGAGACATCGCAGACCCCATAAAGTATATATATTCTTGATCAGCTCGATGAGCTGAGTTGAAATAGCCCTGTCCGTCTGTCCGTCCGTCCGTCCGTCCGTCCGTCCGTCCGTCCGTCCGTCCGTCCGTCCGTCCGTATGAACGCAGCGATCTCGTAAACCACAAAAGCTAGATATATGAAATTTTCAGAGAATACTCGTCTATAGCCTACGCAGTACGAGTTTTTTTTAGATTTTCGATAACTCATCCCGTTTCCTTATTATCGATAAAAATCGATAACTTTTCTTCGGTTAAGCATACCGTAAGAGCTAGAGACTCCAAATTCACTGTGTAGATCCGTGTAATGAATGCGGACATTTTGTCATTTTTGGATTTTGGATGCCACGCCCCCTTCGCCTCCAATTTGCAAAATTCGTATTTCAAATACTAGAGACTTGTGCTTTGACAAATATACACATATGAACGACATAAACATGCTGTGAAAGTTTGATCAAGAAAGTCTATCCACAAAAAAAGTTATTAAACATTTAATTTCCCATACAATAGGCATATTGCCGCGCTGACTGCGCAGTCAGCAGAGCGCGTGCTTATGCGTGCGTGCATATGCATGTGTGTGTGTGTGTGTGCGTTGCTCGCAATATTTGTATATGTAAAATAAGAATATAATGTTGGGAAGATTGGCTCTTCGCAGGGTTCAGGGTATCTCGTAGTCGAGCCGTCTCGACTACAGCACTCTTACTTGTTTTATGTTATAATTTATTTAACTGTGATGCTTTTTAACTTAACACCCTTCGGATCAGTTTAGGCTCGCCACGATTGCAGAGCATCTTAGAACTCAACGTAATGAAATGTAGAAACAAACTGAATGAACACATCCTGAATAAATTCGACTTGATGAGCGACAATCCTACCTGACTGCCGAATGTGTCTCAGCAAGAAAAGTTCTCAGACCTGAATCTCAGCCTTCTCATACCTGGCAATTAGCATGACAATGTCTGGGATAAGTTCAGGAAGCGAGGGCACACTGCTCGAAAGGGTTAGGCCAAAGCACAAACAAGTTCTGATGGGCACACAAAGGAGGCTTGAGCCTTATGACAGGATATGATTGAGTTTGAATTTGAATATGAAAGCCCAACGGATGTACAAAAGCGCAACGCGTGTGAAACGATTAAGTACAACAAATTCTTAAATTCAATTTACAGAATCTCAACCGTCCTGCTCGTTGTCCCCAAGGAACAGTCCTTCCAGGCCAGCCACATACTTATGCACATAAATCACACAGCAGCAACATTTGCATAAGTTGGCAGTCCGAAACGATCTCGACGCCAACAAATTTTCACAGGCTTGCATGGCTGCCCTTTCAGAAGCTGGCTGGCTGGCTGGCTTCTAACTCTCTAATCAAATTAGCAACAGTTAACCGGAAGTGCAGAAATCTGCCAACACAACGCATTCACCTTTGTGTCCGTGTGTGTATATCATTGTTTGCTGCGTTTGTTTTGAACTGCAATTTTTATTGTTGTGCGGTGCAGTTTTATTTTGATTTGATTGTTCGCACATCAGCGGGAAGCCCTTGCCGGCCGCAGCTCCTGAAAGACCCACCCAAAATCGAGTTTGCATGCAAAATTTTGCATTCGTATTTGCATTTGAATGTGGCTCGCGTGCGGCGTGCGGCGCGCGGGCCATGAATCATTTATCTTTGTTGCCGTTGATGATGATTCAAGTATCGATTTGCATTGATTTGCATTTCAATTGCACTTTTTCGACACTTTACAATGGATTATTTTGCAGTTGCATAAACTCGCTCCCATCCAAACAGATGCGAATCGTTGTGATGTGATTTATTTATGGGCTGCATTGCATTTCAAGTGATTTGCTCGCGATTTTGTTGCTGTTGTTATTGCTGCGAATAATGTGGCTTTATTTCTAATTGTCTGTGTCTAATGATAGCCCTTGAGTTTTGACATTTGTATATATGTATTGCCGTTGAGCTCACCTCGCTGATGCATTTTAATGCAGCTTTCAAACTGTCCAAATGACGAGGTCCAGCTGCTTGTTTGCTCTACAAGTAGCCACTCATGGTATACATTTCCTCGCATTCCACATATTGCAAATTTCTATCATATTCCAATGAAGTAAATGAGATTATTATTAATTTTTTAAATTCTTAATTATTATTTCCTTGAGATTTGCATTATTTAATTATATTAAATAATAAATGAACATCAAAATATTTGTATCATATAAATTTAATAAAAATATAACAAACAAGTAAGAGTGCTCTAGTCGAGACGGCTCGACTACGAGATACCCTGAACCCTGCGAAGATCCAATCTTCCCAACATTATATTCTTATTTTACATATACAAATATTGCGAGCAACGCACACACACACACACACATGCATTCGCACGCACGCATAAGCACGCGCTCTGCTGACTGCGCAGCTGACGCAGCGACTGCGCTCGGGCTGCAATGTGCCTATTGTATAGGAAATTAAATGTTTAATAACTTTTTTTGTGGATGGACTTTCTTAATCAAACTTGCGCAGCGTAATCATGTCATTCATATGTATGTATTTGCCAAAGCACAAGTCTCTAGTATTTGAAATACGAATTTTTCAAATTGGGGGCGAAGGAGGCGTGGCATCCAAAATCCAAAAAAGACAAAATGTCCGCATTCATTACACAAATCTATACAGTAAATTTGGAGTCTCTAGCTCTTACGGTATGCTTAGCGGAAGAAAAGTTATCGATTTTTATCGATAATAAGGAAACGGGATGAGTTATCGAAAATCTAAAAAAAACTCGTACTGCGTAGGCTATAGACGAGTATTCTCTGAAAATTTCATATAGCTAGCTTTTGTGGTTTACGAGATCGCTGCGTTCATACGGACGGACGGACGGACGGACGGACGGACGGACGGACGGACGGACGGACGGACAGACGGACAGGGCTATTTCAACTCAGCTCATCGAGCTGATCAAGAATATATATACTTTATGGGGTCTGCGATGTCTCCTTCTGCCTGTTACATACATTTCACAAAAACATTATACCCTGATTTCCCATTTTCAATGGGTTCAGGGTATAAAAATCCACATAGCAAATAAAGGGTTTCCAAGTACAAAAATGTTTTTAATTTATCAGTCTCATATAAGATTAGATGTGACGACTAATGTAATCATATACTGGTAGCTTATACAATATACTCTATCATTAGTAACATTAGTTACTCTTAATATATTTTATGTCATGCTGGAAAATTAACATAATGCAGTGGAATTCAGATAGTTCCAAAAAGTTATGCTCGAGGAACATTATCATGTTCTTTTGCCAACGTATACGATATTCAAAATTTATTTATGCGAAAAACTGAACAAGTTTATCCCAAGTATAGAAGAACTTGCCTTATACTTTTGAAGAACGAAGAACGACTTTAGGTCATGATTCAGAAAAATATTTTATGTAATCACTTCGCTTTTTTGTTGACCGTCATATTCATTGGTGTCGACAACAATTTCCTATTTAATTAATTTGTAATAAGAAATCAAGCCAAGAGTTTCCATTTCCCAAAGTGTTCCGAGTATAAACATCCGGAAATGGAATCTAAATGCTAAAGTTCGAGATGAGCACGACTAAAAGTTGTTCAAAAGTTGTGACTATCGATAACTTTTAAAAATGAACCCAGCTAATGCAGTCACTAGTTGTAGGTTCTGACATGAGCTAGAAGCGACATTTGACAGCTTCGAATTTTCTCATTCTTGCAAAATTTGTGACTAGTCCGGTGCTCTTATACGGCTAATATTTACAGTTCCTGAATTTTGTAACAAATATTGTCTGTAAGGCAATCTAAGTATGAGCAATCAAGGAGGTAATAAACGGCCATCGTCAAAAGATGAAAATCCAATTCGAAAAAAGCAAAAGTTAATTAATGAACAAAAGGATAACTCGGTAGGTACAGCGAGTAAAGAAAGCGACCGAAATAGTCATTAAAATAATCAATAATATGCTCGAGTGCCCGATATATATTAATAGACTCTTTTGCAGCTTTCGCCAGACATTAGTAACGCAAGTGGTGCAACAATAACATCCCAAAACAGTGAAAGTGAAGAAAACGACGACAGTAATGGCGAGTCCGAGTTGTGTGATCCGTATTCGCCAAGTAAACTTATAATACCAATAAGTCCGAAGGTTGCACCACTTTTCAATTTAGATGGAACTAAAAGAACGATTCCAAAATCTCAATATTATGAAGAACTTACATCAGACATGGAGACTGTATGTGATAGTGAACAAAATAAACTGTCTGTATTACCACAGAGCAGAAAACTTGGTTCCGGTAAAATTGACCAAGATGTTACACAAGTGAGTGAGAGTAGAGCTAAAAGCAGAAAAGCATTATATGAAAAATATTGGGCATATGCTGAATTGCAATTAACTTCTGACGGGGAAAGTCGTAGAGGATTTGGATGGGTAGATTCGCATTATCCAGGATTTGGATGGAAAAGGGAACCCAAGAGAGGGTCAATATTATTTTCGCCCATTTCATTTAAAACCTGTTATAATGATTCGGAGAAAAATGAAAGACATGAAAACATAAAAATTGGTCATGTGAAAGATTCTCTTGCGAGACTGGTGTACTCCGATGCAGACCGTACAGGTGAGGATCATTTGCACCATCATTCCGTTTTCATCCCTATTGGAGAAATAGAACTTGCTTTTATATCATATATGTCATAACTGATAATAAACCAACTCGCTTTCAGTTTCTGGCTCAACAACTAGGAACTTGGGTCATTCAAAATCATTAAAGACTCCTGCTCCAATAACAGATCACATCAAGCATCGCTTATTGGATAAAACAGCTGCTGCCCAAAGGATCAGTCAGGATCAAAGGATCAGGTGCTGCACGCAATATAATATCATATATACTTTATTCAACTCACAATTAACTTATTCTATATGTTTAGCTCAGTTAGTCAACTACCCAAACAATTGGTTCACCAAGAGCCGCTCTCGTTTATTGCTAGGGCAATGCAAGCAGCCGATCCTATTGCTCTCAAATTAAAGTCAAAAGCATTGCTTGAGCCGTCCATAAAGCCCAATGCTCCTCTAAATAGTCAGCCAACTGACGATCGCAGAAAGATCATAGGTCCACGCACGCTGAGACTCGAAGCTAACAACTCTACAACTCCCACATCAACAGAGACTCCTCAGGAGATGTCGTGTTCAGAAAAAAAACGCGAATTTGAAGAGACCACGATAACGTACTTAACAAAAATGTCGCGTGAGCCCACTGAGAAAGAAGAGAAGAGCACCACGGGACCCGCCAATAATGTCTCTTCGCCACGTTCTGCTAAAGAGTCGGACAGCGATGATTCAGTTTGGCGTCGAAAGTCTCAAACGTCGAAAACTGATGTATATAATGGTAAGGACTTTTACGAAGATGATACCAGTTTTGAAGATGATATGCTCAATTCTGACAATGACGATGATGCTATTGAAGATGATGTTCTTAGCTCGGATGTTCCGTACTCAAGCGTGCTGAACGACTACGAGCAACTCTTTCATGAAGTTCGCAAGGTTGTCGATCACCTTCCCAACCGCTTCAAGTACGAAGTATACATTCTTCTGTATCCGATTCTGGCGATAGTCTATCTCCGAATGATTTACAGCGGCAAGTATCGGAAGGGCAAGGCGTTCGTGGAGAGCTCACTGCGCTACATTGATCATTCATATATGACACGTGTAGATAAGCTAATGTTATTACAAACTCTAGGTGATATGCCGAACAAGGCCAAAAAGTTGATCTCTGACGATAACGAACAGGTTCCAGTCGGCATGTTCGAAGAAACCTATTACACATTTCTGCTCTGCATGGAGAACTGGAGCCGTCCCGTCCAGATAACATTCATTAGACATTTCGATCTATTTCCTTATGAGAACAATGGGGAGCCTCGTCGGCTCCAACGCATTGGTTCGGCTATTTTGGAAAAAATATACTGGGCTACTCCCGATGCAGTCAAGGAAAACAAAGAAAGTAGCCCGCGACCTTCGCGGCGCAGGCGTTTCAAGAAGGACAAAAATTCTCCAACAAAAAATGCCCATTTACCAACAGGCAATCGTCTATACACGCCAACTCCGAAGCGTTGGGATCTGGAACGACTTAAGGATGACGAGGAGCGTCGCGTGCCACTTAGCCGCGAAAGCCCTCCATCGACCTATCTATATACGGCGCTTGAGAGCTCAGAGACTATAATATGCGCATCCTTCTCAAACAAAACAACAATGATAGCCGTTGGCACTACCTGTGCCACAATCCACGTTTTCTCGCTGACATCCTCAAAGTTGGTGCAACTCAAATCGGCTAAGTGCCTGAAGAGGCTCGACACTGGCATGTCCGGCATAGATGAGAGCATGCTAGATGCGACCAAAAAAAAAATGAGGCGTACGCTCTATGGTCACCAAGGAGCCGTATACGGATGCACCTTTGCTCCGCACGATCGTTTTTTGCTCAGCTGCTCACAGGATCGGACTGTCCGTTGTTGGTGCCTGCTGTCCTGGAGCTGTGTTGTCATCTATCCGGGTCACTGTGGAGCCATCTACAGCGTTGTATACGCTCCCTTGGGCTACTACTTTGCCACCTCCTCGGATGATTGTACGGCGCGCATTTGGTCGCAGGACAGCAAGAAGTCAGTCTGCATACTTGTCGGGCATTTAGCCGAGGTTGTCTGCTGTCAGTTCCATCCGAACAGGCATTACTTAGCAACTGGGTCAGCCGACTGCACAGTACGCCTGTGGGACATTGTTAAAGCCATTCAAGTGCGCGTCTTCAGTGCCCACAGAAATTCCATCAACGCTCTCGCCTTCTCCATGTGTGGAAGGTTTTTGGTCTCCGGATCTGATGATAGTTATGTGATTGTCTGGGACATTGTTAAAGAGGAAATGGTTCGCTGTCTGTCTCACCACACCGCGGCCGTTAACTGCATTGAGTTTGCGCTGGATAACAAACTTTTTGTAGTTGGTGGTCAGGACTGTCGGATGAGCTCTTGGGACTTTGAACGCTTGGTGCAGACATATGAGCCTGAGCAATCAAAACAGACGAACAACACGGATACAGATCCTAAAAGTAAGCCTGAGCCTGAACTAAGCAGTCAAGATTTTTTGATCGAGACATATGCTAGCAGAGCTACCCCATTCTATAAATTACGCATTACACGAAGAAACCTTCTGCTAGGTTTATGTGTCAGACCAGCACAAAAGGATAAAGAAAAAGAATCAAAGCAAGCAGCTAATAGGCAGGCTAAATATACAGAATGGCTGGAGTTTTTGGATATTCTAAAGCTTAAGGCCTGTTTCCAACAGCCTAACTATGCAGAATCAATTAACTTGGAAAATACAAATGACGATAGCTCGATGGAAGACGCAGATGATGATTCCTTAGATAATGAAGCTAATGTTAATAAGGGAAAAGTTAAAGAACTATTTTTAAAGTTCTCAGGCAATGATAAAGACACAGAACTATTGGGGCATCTCGACGATGAAGATTCTACAGATGATGAAGAGTCAGAAGCCGAAAGTGACACCGAAGAAGAATCATCATCTGATGATGAGGCAGAAAGCTCAAATGTTGAAGATGTGCAGAGAAATAGTTCCGATGCTGAAGAGGACGATAAAGCAGATTCAGATACGGATTCCGAAGTTGAAGATACAAATAAGAATGTTGATCAGCTAGAATCGGAGTCATCACATAATTCAGATGTTGAAGAGTCTGAGAGTTCCGATACTAATAGTGATACAAATGATCATAGAGCAGAACTCTCAACAACTCAAAAAGAGAACGAAAATACGAAGATTCAAGACCAAGAATCTCTTTTACCAGAGAGCAAAAAAGTGAAAGCTGAAGATTCAGATGACACAGAAAAAAAAGAACAAATTCATGAGAATGAGACAGAAAATTCAGATGGAGGAACTTCAGAGAGTGATAGAGAAGAGTGTGATGAAGTGAATGATGATGAACGTAGCAGTAATGCAGATACAGAGCCAATGCCAAATTCGGAAACTGACGATAATGAAGGGGAGCAGGATGAAAAAAAAGAACAGATTGATGAGAATGAGACAGAAAATTCAGATGGAGGAACTTCAGAGAGTGATAGAGAAGAGTGTGATGAAGTGAATGATGATGAACGTAGCAGTAATGCAGATACAGAGCCAATACCAAATTCGGATACTGACGATAATGAAGGGGAGCAGGATGAAAAAAAAGAACAAACTGGTGAAAATGAGAGAGAAAATTCTGATGGAGGAGGTACAGAGAGTGATAGAGAAGAGTGTGATGAAGTGAATAGTGATGAAGCTAGTAGTAATGCAGATACAGAGAGAATATCAAATTCGGATACTGACGATAATGAAGGGGAACAGGATGAAAGAGATGATTCAGAAAAAAAGGAGCAAATTGGTGAAAGTGAGAGAGAAAATTCTGATGAAGGAGGTACAGAGAGTGATAGAGAAGAGTGTGATGAAGTGAATAGTGATGAACGTAGCAGTAATGCAGATACAGAGCGAATACTGAATTCGGATACTGACGATAATGAAGGGGAGCAGGATGAAAAAAAAGAACAAACTCGTGAAAATGAGAGAGAAATATCTGATGGAGGAGGTACAGAGAGTGATAGAGAAGAGTGTGATGAAATAAATAGTGATGAACGTAGCAGTAATGCAGATACAGAGCCAATACCGAATTCAGATACTGACGATAATGAAGGAGAGCAGGATGAAGAAGAAGAAGGCAATGACTCACACAATGATGATGAAATGAATAATGAGAGAACAGCAATTATCGACACTGAATCAGTTGATAATGATATTAATTTAGATCGAACTTTTGATATTGAAGAAATAAACTCTTCTGACGTAGAAAATGACAATGCGAGCATTGACGAATACGCAACGGCGGAAGACCTCATATATTCTTCTGACCAAGAAAAAGAGGAAAGGGTTTCTGACGGCGAATCTGATGTAGAAGAGGAGAATCTTCTTCAATTGGTTAATGATGATAAAGAGAATTCCGATGTCGAATACTCTGAGAAAGGCGAAAGCCAACCGGATGAAAATGAAGAGGAGAGCGAAAAAGAAGGTGATTCCGATGATCAATCTGAGGACGAAGATCAGACCTAACAACACATCGAAGTTTAGATCTTGATTCATCTGTTAAGGAGGAGCACACATCGGATATATCGATATTAAATACAAGAAAATACAATGAAAATGACTCGAAAGTAGAACTGATTCGCACTGTTCAAGTAAAGAAGGATGAACTGGAAGATGAACCGAAAGATGAACCGGAGGAATTTCTAACAAAACCGACTTGTGTTTTCGTCAAAGATGTTTATTCATAAACAACAATCCAAGACCTATGAACCTTGTACCTGTAAACCTTGTAAACCCTATTTTAAACTGTTCTCAGATTTTGTAGTAAAATAACCAAACCGAAAAAATAATAAATAAATAAATAATTCCTATAGCCACGACGTCGCTCGACTACCCCCAAAGGAGCTGAAACAGTAACAATTTGACAGTTTCAAAAACTGGCCAAGCCAGGCCAGGCCAGGCCGGCCACGTGCACCGCCCACCATCAGCCCAGCCACAAAAGGCGTGCAAAATTTATAGACGCACGCATTAAAAGCCGCCAGGCACGCTCGACTAACTGCGTCGCACTCACCCACATTTGCGTCCTTGTTCAGTTGCGCAACGCCCACAACTTGCTGCTGGATAGTGTCCTGTTTATAGGTAACCCCCTTCCCTACCTCCGCGACACTCGACTCGACAGACCGACGGGACAATATATTTACGCAACTTCTTATGCTTTTGTGGTGGTTGGCCTTGTTGTTATTACGTTTGCTTGCTCCAAAACGAAAATCGAGAAAAAAAAAACGAAAAAAAATATGAAAAAAATAAAGGAACTCAAGTACTGTCCTTGTTGTCCTGGCTGCTGTTGTCATTGTTCTTGTTGTTGGCGTTGTTATTGCAGGCAGCATCTTGTGCCTCGTTTGTAGCAGTTATCTTTTGGTCCTGCTGAGCTGCCCGCGCGAAATGAAATTGTTTACTCCACTGTCATGTGCACGTGAGACGTGGACAGCGCCGTGTCCTGGCTGCTGCTTACGGCACACTTGGTCTGCCGCTATCAAAAAACGAGAAATCTCTTCTCTACTTTTTTTTTTCTTTTCCAAAAAAATGAAAGAAAATTCAACGTAATAATTCTTTTCCGCTCGGATAAGGTACGATTGGAGTGGGTGTGGTGCGCTGGAGGGTTGGAGCAGTTGCCTGGGCTTTTGCCCCGTAATTGTGCACAATTTTTGTTACATTTGTGCTGCCCATTTGCTCGCAGTTGAAACATCTTCAGTCCAGAATTTGGTGTCTTTAGTTCAGCTTTAGCTGTTTCTATTTTGCACTGTGGGCTCTACATTCCAGCGATTCTCTCTTTACGCTCTACTCTCTTAGCACGCATCCTATAGTCCCTATAGTCCTCTAGTTCCAGCCAATTGGCATGAAGATATGACTAACCATTTTTGTCTACGCACACATGTGAAGTGCGCCCGCCATGAGCAATTGGTGGCCCGAGTGTAAGCCTCGGCCATTATTCACGGGGCTTATTAAAGGACAGCGCGTAAAACTGTCGCACCAAGGCAAACAAAATAAACAGCACAGTCCATTTAACTGATTTCAGGGAAAAATAAAAACAGAGCATAAAATAAATATTTGCAATGACAATAATGTACTGTCGCGGGGGCGTGCGTAGCGCTGATGATGAGCAAACAACCTAAAGCGCAAGCACTTTAAATTCTTACAGCCAGCCTGTACTTTTACCTCCTGTGGCGCACCGGCTTGGGCCTGCATTCGACAGCCCGTCAGTAGTGGCAGTCAGTCGAAATTAGGGCGGACACCCCAGCTTAGCCCTTGCCCAGTTTACGGAAGCATTGGCCAGCGCATTTAGGCTGCTACGCGCCCCGATCCTTGCAACCGTTGAACTAAAACCGCATATTAGCAGGCCATAAATACGGGATGTGTTTTTGGACTCGGTACTTAAATATGATAAATGTGCATATTGTATTACATTTGGATTTAGGGCAGCGCCAAAGACAATAAATTAGCCGGGACACACACACCGATAATTGCACACATGCTGTGCCTGCTCGTAGCCACTGCATATGCCCCCCCAAAAAACAAAGAAAACAAGTAAGAGTGCTCTAGTCGAGACGGCTCGACTACGAGATACCCTGAACCCTGCGTAGATCCAATCTTCCCAACATTATATGCTTATTTTACATATACAAATATTGCCAGCAACGCACACACACACACACACATGCATACACACGCACGCATAAGCATGCGCTCTGCTGACTGCGCAGCTGACGCAGCGACTGCGCTTGGGCTGCAATATGCCTATTGTATGGGAAATTAAATGTTTAATAACTTTTTTTGTGGACTGACTTTCTTAATCAAACTTGCGCAGCGTGTTTATGTCATCCATATGTGTGTATTTGCCAAAGCACAAGTCTCTAGTATTTGATATACGAATTTTGCAAATTGGGGGCGAAGGAGGCGTGGCATCCAAAATCCAAAAATGACAAAATGTCCGCATTCATTACACAAATCTACACAGTAAATTTGGAGTCTCTAGCTCTTACGGTATGCTTAGCGGAAGAAAAGTTATCGATTTTTATCGATAATAAGGAAACGGAATGAGTTATCGAAAATCTAAAAAAAACTCGTACTGCGTAGGCTATAGACGAGTATTCTCTGAAAATTTCATATATCTAGCTTTTGTGGTTTACGAGATCGCTGCGTTCATACGGACGGACGGACGGACGGACGGACGGACGGACGGACGGACGGACGGACGGACGGACGGACGGACGGACGGACGGACGGACGGACAGACGGACAGGGCTATTTCAACTCAGCTCATCGAGCTGATCAAGAATATATATACTTTATGGGGTCTGCGATGTCTCCTTCTGCCTGTTACATACATTTCACAAAAACATTATACCCTGATTTCCCATTTTCAATGGGTTCAGGGTATAATTAAAAGTCTTCACGCCATGCACCGAACATAAAATACTCTTGAAGTAGTTATAAATCATTTAACTTACACAAATCTTTATACTAGATATATTCATAATAATTTATATATATATATATATAACAATTGTTACTTAAGCTTACAAGAGACTTACAAATTGCCTTTGAATAGACTTAAAAGATTTTACTTGCAGTCAGGAGTTGCATGACGCTTTGACGCTTGTGCAAACCCTTTGCATCAGTGTATAAAATGCAACCCGTAATTATGTATGGAAGTGGCCAACATGCAATCCTCCCAGTTAGTTGACCAGCTGACCAGTTGGCTGCCCAGCTTGGTGTCGTCAATGCAACGTTTGCCAAATTTACACAAATTCCAATTGCCGGGCGGCTGCCAACTACCGGAGTTGAGTTGAGCTGAGTTAAGTTGGGGTCTGGTCAGAGCTGGCAGAGCTGGCCGAGCTGGCAGAGCTGCTTTATGAAGATTGGCCCGAAACGTGTTTTCGACTGGCCGCAACTTCTTCCTCATCTTGGCCCGGGTCGATTATTATGGGCAGCGGTGCGCTGCAATTATGTCGTCCAATTAATATTAACACAGCGGGCGGTGCCTGATGAAGGTGTGGGGATCGGGAGGAGGCTTGGCATTTCATGCATAAGCTATTTATGAAATTTATTGTCTCTGATGGCATTCACTGAACAACGGCAGTTGGTTAACTGCGACTGGGGCTGGGACTGGCACTGGGACTGGCACTGGGACTGGGACTAGGTCTTGGACCACCCGTTGGTCGTTTGTAGTTTGAAGTTTAGCATTTTGCAGTTTGTGATCGCTGAACTTATGCAAAATCGTTTGATCGGTTTTGCGATTAGGCGTAAAAATGCTAAACAGATGTCGGGATCGGACAGCCAGGCATCAATCAAGCTGTCAATATGGCAATATATGGCCAGAGCAAGGTGTCCGCATAATTGCAGTGCCCAAAGTTAAAATTTATTATAATTTCCACACTTCGGACGCGAGTCGAACTTGAAAGTCGAAAACTATTCAGTATGCTGAACATTTTGTCCATGTAACTCAGTGTCATTATTTTGATAGACGTTGCACAAGAGGCAGCTGCCGCTGTGACGTGACATGCCGTAGGCTGAGCGGCAGGACGAACGGGAAGACATACACATACCGCGCGCCCTTTAATTAACAATTAAGTTGCAGTTTTATGACTAGGACAAAGTCGTGCCTTAATCCTGCTGCGAATGCGAATCGAAATTGTTAATGGATCCTTCTAGTCGCCTGCTTATTAAATTACGCATTCAGCTCGTTTCTCACACGTGCATAAATATGCAAAGGGTAAGGCTGGCACAAAATCTTCCAGTGTGACTAGAAGGCGCAGGTGCATCTGCAGATCCGATGCGTCTGATATGGGAGCCAGCTTATCTAGGGTTTGTGGCTTGTGAGTTGTGGCTTTTGGCTTTCGGCTTTTGGCCATTACCACTTATCGCATAAGCTGACTGTAATTGAATTTGCGCCGAATATGGATCAGGTCCAGAGTTGGCTTTTCGTTACTTTGCATGTCGCATTTTATTTTATTAACATGTTAAGGGCCACGTTGTAATTTAGTTTCGAGCCTGTTCGGAAAAGTACACAAAAGAGCTTGAGGGCAGGCGACGTGATGCGACGCGATGCGACGCGCTGATGGATTACAAGCAAATTGGTCGCAACTCCACCATAAATTTTGATGCAATTTTAATGAAATTAATGACCTGACACAGTGGCAAACAATGCGAAGGCTACACAGCCCAAACCTGTTTGCGATTACGCTCCGATATCCACAACAAATGCGATGAAAGCACATAGCATTTTGTGCAGATCATAAACGTGAGTGCAGGGTGATGAAAGTTTGTCTCGAACTCGGTTCGGTTTTTAGGGGCGAAAGACCCCTAAATTATCTGCCTTTCATTTAGCTTAAGCTCATCAATTTAAACATGTATTTCAGAAACGCCTTAAGTTCAACTAATCATTAACCCAGCTCTCATAGCGCCTTTGTCTTTATATAAATGTATATTTATATATAAAGTATATATAAATTTATATATTATATATTTATATATAAAATATATGTGAATGTGAAATTGGCAAGTTGTGCTCTAAGCATGGAACGGTATGATAATTAGGCTTTGGTATACAATTTGAAAATGCATTTTACATTAACTTAATTATTTTCCATCAAAAAACATGCCAGCAGCGACATGAGAATGCGAATGCAATTGGCTGGCCTTAAGTGTAGTGTAGATTGTTTATGGCCCTGCCACACGCACTACTTTACTTCCCTATTCCCCTCTCGCCTGTCCTATGCTACACCTTCCACGCGTTTACTGATAGTCAACGCTGATAACTGGCCTATAGCAGAAGGTGGAGTAGGAGCTTGTGTCTAGTGGCGAGGACAGTGCCACAACAAAGTTGCATACATGCAAGTTCTGGTTCCATGGAAAGCTTTACTGGGGTAAGGCCTAATTGCGGGACGGGCTTTATCGCTGGCAAATCGGCCATCAAATTGCAGAGCAGCGCGTGCATAGATAAGGCCGACATAAATTCGCCAAGATATACGAGCCTCAATCATGAACGGCAACGACAAGCGCAAATCCCGCAGCAATTAACACATTATATTCCCCGATAAATTGAATGTGTGTGTGTGTGTGTGTGTGTGTGTTTGACATTCGCTCAGGGCTCAGAACTCAACATGTGGTGAATAGAATAGTGTCCTCTCACCTGTCTCACTCAGTCGCCTCACTCACTCTGCGCTATGCAAGAACAAAATCGATACGCATGCGATGCGGCTGCTGAGACTGAGCCGAGCTGCCGTTGCTCAAAGGCAAGCCAAGCCTCGGCCTCTGATAGCATGACGACATGGCAGGGCGCACAGGAAGCGAGAGCTGAAGCTGAGCGTGGGGCAAGTGAGAGGCAACGCAACATGCGCTCGGCATTATAATGCCAGACGCGACACAGACCGACCCCACACACACACACACACACACACATACACACACACACACACATCCACATATATATGTATGTATACTCATGTAGACAGGCGCAACTGCTAAAACGAACTGCTGACTGGCAACGTTAAAACCGGTAAATCTTCATAGAGTTTGCTGCGTACGTTGCTCCGCACTGCTGCAATACCCTAACTTGGTCCAGCAGCCTCTATGCTTTCAGATAAGTTATACTTGGCTTAGCGAACTCTCTTTTCTTTTTATATTCATAATAATTTCATAAGGCACAGTTGATTTAACTTTTGAATTATAGTATTAATTTATATATTAGCCATGCTGACTAATGTTAAATTTCAGAAATCTGTCAAGAAAAATCTTTTGAAGAGCATTTACAATTCGTCTAGCCTTTGTTTGCGGCTTGCACTGCAGACAACGAAGCTGCCGTTGACGATGAGGGTTTATTTCATGCTTACTTTGGCTTTCTTGCCAGCGCCGTAAGCAGCCCCCCAGTGCTGAGCGCAGTAGATCTGCCACCACTTAAGCACCCCACCTAACCCACCCGAACACCACTTGCTTTTCTCTACGGCCCAGGCTAGCTACTTTTCCATATTCTTTTCAATTTGAGCGGCGGCGCTGGCTTGTTTGGGTTGGCTGACTGGCTGAGGCATTTTCTTTTGCGAAACTTTTGCAATTTTCTATTAAAGCAATACACATGCACACATGGATGGCCGTTGGTGGTGGCGGTGGTGGTGATGGTAGCACCGGTGCTGGTGCTGGTGGTGGCGCCGTATGTGTCTGTATGTGTTTGTAATTCATATAAAATGGAAAATTTTCTTTATGTGTTGGCGCATGGCTTTTGTTAGTTCTTCTTTTAGCTCGTGTGTTGGCCAAGCGAAATGCCTGCCTTTGCCCTGGCTCTTGGCTAATTTCACAGTTATTCAGCAAATGTATTTACAAGCAGCGCCGCCATGTTTGTTTGCACATGACCTCAAAACTTTATACGCATTTTGCCAAATTGCGTGCGCCTTTTCTTTCTCAGCTAGAGACAGTAGTACTGCACCGCACTACCGCACCACCGCACCACCTCACCATCGAACCGCTAAGCAACTTTCTGTCATTGACTTATGCCACTGAAGCATTGAATAGTAGTTCTCAACGTTTTGTGTGGCTTTTGCTTTTAGGCAAATTTGAGTCGACCCCTCAAACAGACTTAAGACCTTAAAGCAACTCCAGCGAGCCATTGGCCTGTCCCTAATCAGGAAAACTCATTCATGCCTCAATGATGAAATGTGTTAACACTTGAGCGCCGCACGCAGCGTCCGTCCAATGAGAATCGCATTGAAAGGGTTTGTCCAGCAAAAGGGTTTGACTAGCATTAGGGCAACAACTTCAAAGGCTCAATAAGCTGATGTATCAGAATACGGCTTGCTAAATACTCTACTGCGATTCGCTAGGGATTGGCCAGTTCTAAACTTAAATTTAAATATTTTTGAAATTTTTATTGAAAATGGCAAATGGAAGGTGACGAGCTTCGTTGGTTAGCCTTTTCACGCTCACCTGTGCCCAATAACATTGAACCGGTTGCGTGTGTAAAAAGTACCATCAGCATTTGGGCCAAGAGCCAGCTAGCGATATGGTCACTGCCTGCAGTGGTCGGTGCTTGGTCGTTGGTCCTTGGTCCTCGGTCCTTGGTCCTATCTGCGGCAGGAGTCTAATGTGCTCGTGTCGCAGGCAAAAGCGTTCAAAGCCATTTTCTATTTTTATGTGCGCACAAACTGTAAAAAAAAATGTGAGTAGACGTTATAAAAAAAGGCAGTTTCGCAACGGTGGCCATAACAACATGGCCAGAGCCAACCCAACGGCCAAGTTAACTGCATTTTAACGCGCATTTCAATTTGGAACGGATATAATTTATAGACGACTGACTGGCGCTCGCTTATGTGTCCACGTCCGTGTTGTTGGCCACCAAATTGAACCGTGCGCTTGACTGCCTGCCCCGCCCCACCCACTTCAATGGCCATGCCCCTGCACTCGCCCTGCACAGTTCAACACCCACGAAGTCAAGGCAGTATCTGCATGCCATATTTATCTAGATTTTGTTTTCCCAGCTGCGACGTGGCCCGTTAATGTGCAAAATTTAATAATAAAGTATTACGAGTCGGTGGCGGTTAAAGAGTTTAATGTTGTTTAACTTGTTGTTGGCGCTGTCCCAGCCTCTACCTCTGCCTCTGCCTCTGCCTCTGTCTTCATCTGCTACTGCTACTGCTGAGGCGGCAAATGCAATTTCATGTAATTTGCAGTTGCAGCATAGGACGCAACCAGTCCGCCTGCCTTAAAGTATGCTTCAAACTATTTGCTCGTCAAATTTGGTCTATGACTGCAAGTGACTGCCCAGCCAGCCAGGCATTTGTGCATCGTCTCGTTGTTGTCCTTCTCTGCTGATGCTGAACTTATTTTTTCTGTTCGTTTATTCCTCTCCAGCCTTCCGTGCTGTCCCTTTTTACTTTTTCATTTTTTTTTTGTTATCGTTCAGCATTTTTCCACTTTTCCAAATGTCTGCGTGTTTAAATTGAACAATAACCCTAAGTTGTTGTCGTCGAAATAATATTTTCTGTGCCCTCCAATGCTGATTTCTCATACAAATAAATGTGCGTCGCCTGTCTCCGCCTCACGGTGGCAGCCTTTCTTGCTCCCACGAAGGCTTTTTCTGTGCTACTTGCTCGACGACAACAGCGAAAATCGCAAAGCAATCAAATAAAATTTGAATAAAAGATTTTTGTCTGTCGCTGATTTGCGAAAAGTACAACAACAATGACAGCGAAAAATTGAAAATAGGAAAATGATGGGCGGCAACTTGTGCGCCCAGTTCGGGGTTGCTTTGGGGTAACAAACACACACTCACACACACACACACTTATAGTCTGAGCTGAAGCTATTGCCAGGTAAATGTAAGTACAGTAATCATGGCTAAAACTGTGACAATGCGGAATGAATGGAATTGAAGTTGATGTGTGCTACATAGAGAAGACATCAGTCCCTTCGTAGGCCTATTAGAATCTTATCTTTAAGTTCTTAAATTTTTACTCAACAATAACAATAATGAGCTGCTGTCACAACATCCTGAAAGCTGACCCTGAACATAAATTTATTGTGACTTTGGCCTTGACCGAATTACTTTGAAATGCAAATTAGTTCAGCTCGCAAACGAGCCAAGTGAAAAATAAAAACAAAAACTCATTACAAAGCGCTGCCCAACGCTGCGACACTCCACGCAGCCTTATTTAATTTCATACCAAATTACACAGCAGCAACGGCAGCGGCAGCGGCAGCCGCAATGATGGAGGTAACCCACATTGATGACGTCACAGAAGGGCAGACAAAACGTGGCAGCAGCTTAAACCTAATTAGCCAACCGCTACGTCGCGTCGTTAGCCTCCTTCATTTTCACTGTCACGGGCGGCGACCCAAAGAGTCGCTGGTTGGTTCTGCCCCGCGGATGACCCCAGCTTTGAGTGGGGCGCATTAAATTACCGAAACGTCTAGGGTCGCATTAAGGACAAGGCGGCAAGGCAAAAAAGAAGTTATTAACGCGCCAAAAAGGAGAGTTGCGCGACTTTTCTTGGCAGAGATATTTCAGCGAGGCAACGAAAAGTGCGTGGGGGAGGTAGGGGCAGTGGGCTGAGGGTGGCGTCTGACCTTATTGCGAAAGTGTTGACCGCATAACGTGCCGAAGGCGAGGCACCATTTTGGGTCAAAGCTGCCTGCAGATGACGCCCCAAATGTAATTAACACCGGCATGCACTGTGCCTCGCCCTCTCTCTCTCTCTCTCTCTCTCTTCGGCACATTCATCTCTGCTCGCTCTCCCACGTCTCATTCTCACTCTCGCTCTCGCTCTCTGTCTCTCCCACCGGCAAACAGCGCAATTGGCTGTCACTTGTAACAGGCGCCCAGCACCGAATGGCAAGCGTTCTTAATTAATTTTTGGCGCCGTCTGCCAGTGTTTTCACTTTACATTTTGCGTTTCGCCTCTCCATTGAGCTGGGCGTTCACTTTGGCTGTTAATAATTGTGGTTTTGGCTGCTGCGCGTGGCTCAAAGCTTTTGTTGCTAGCTTTACTCATTGCATGTGTGTGTGTGTGCGTGTGTGTGTGTGTGTTTGTGTGTGCGCGAGGAGTTGCAAGTGTGAATTGGATTTCGGTCTGGAGCCAAAAAAGCACTGGGCGAGCAGCAAATAGCGAATGACATTCTGCGAGTACAAGTGTGAATGGAATAAAGGCGACAGACTGAGAGAGAGAGAGAGAGAGAAAGGTTGAGAGAGAGAGGTTAAATAGAAAATGTGTGAGCGAGAAATAGAAGTTAACAGTGAGAGAAAACAGAGAAATTCACAAAGCCAGAGAGGAAACAAGGATCTGGAAATGCGTTGAAGTTGACACACTTGAAAATGCTTATGATGATGGTCGTTCACCTTGGCTCATTAACAAAAGCTTAAGCTAATTAAAGTTCGTTTTATGTACTGACTTGTAAGATTATTTATTAATTATAAAGTTTATTATATCAAGGAATAACATAAATGTAAAACAAATATTTGATTCAAAAATAGCTTTTAACTGCAAGCAAACCTTTGACGACTCAACGCAACATAATATGCTGGTTTTTGTCTCGAATAAACATATAATATATATTTATGAATTGAACTATTCAATGCAAACATAATTGCCAGCCATTAATATGTATATCAAGTTTCAGTGGCAGAGGCATGCAACATTCAGCTATACAATTAACAACCCTCACAGTTGGACAAAAAAACAACTGTCAAACTGACAAACAGACAATGCAAATTATCGCTTATGCCATTGATTATTGTCAATTGCCAATCAATTTTGACTGCAAGTCGAGGGCTAAAGGGCTGGAGGGCTGCAAAAATATCAATTGCCAATACCAAAATGCCACAGCGTCACGTCATTTTGCGATGTGGTAAGAGAGTGAGAGGGTGAGAGGGGAAGAGAGGGGAGTATGCCACCTTTTGTTGCTGTTGTTGCTGTTGTTGTTGGTAGGCGCACAAAAGGCAGTCGATAAAACAAACAGAGCTGCCAGCCTGCCAGCCTGCCAGGCTGTATTTGTGTGTAGTTTGTCCCGCACTTGACTTTCCAGCCGAACAATGGACGTGAAGCATACAAAGCAAGATACATGCCATGAACTGTTGCAATTGTTGCAATTAAGCGCAGCAGATTTTGCAATGACATCGACTTGGGACACATGACCCCTATTGAGCCTCTATCGATATCCTGTTGTATCCTGCCCTGCTGTATCCTAGCAGTCTTGTCACCCCATTCCTCTTCCCATTCCCCTAAGCTTCGTTCTGCTGCGTGCATTTGCATAATTTGCATATAATTCTCTGTCAAACAGTTAGAGATACAAAACAACATCGAACGAAATATAAAAAACCGCCGCTCATGTTTTTCTATAACTCTATGCAAATTCGGCTGGCGTGTGAAAATTCCATACCCAGTTGAGCCGTGTGGCAGCTGCTGCAACCAGCAGAAACCAGCAGAAGAAAAAAAAAATGTTAAAATATTAACCTCAGCGCCTTGATCGTCTGCACTCTATAAATATTCAAGTCTTGCATTGACAGCTCCGCCAAAAGTTTCGCTCAAACTTTTAACTTGGCGACAACAGAAACAATGCTTCAGTTATGGTCAAACGTTGAAATATTCTACATTTAGACTCTACCCGCTCATAACTTATACTTGTAGCAGAGCGCGACCAAAGTTTGCGCGTGGCATTTGGTTACGCTGATTTGCAGGCATTCTATCAAATCTCAGGTGTTGCAACTGCAACGTGGCTAACTTTGAAGCGTCAAACTTTTTGCCACAAAATGAACTGCGTTACACATCATAGAAGCGACAGTCGTGGATATTGAAGCTTTGATATAAGCAAGCATTGATTGTCCTAATTCTGCTCTTGTTGTTCTTGCATAGAACATAATATCATTTTAAATGAAAGCAAATGTAAATGTTTTATAGAGCTATGGAAAGATACATAGTTTTATTTGTTTACTTTCTTAAACATAAGTGATTTCATTCCATTTAAAGCCAAGTGCTTGTAAACTTCTATTGGTTATCAAAAATATTGGTGAATGTAGGTTGCAAAGCATTTCCTATTCATATATATATATATATATGAGAAATTGGATATAGTCGAAAATATCAGCTGATTATCTTAAAACACTTCTGCAAACTACAGCCTACGGCTGACCTGTAACTTAAGCCTGTTCACTTAAGAACAATGCTCTAAGATAACAGAATTTGATTACAGATTCAGCGAAAAAATTAATAAATTAAACTAAATTTGCAGAAATTTCTTCTTTTAAAGGAAATTAATTTAATTATTGTCGCAAAAAATACTTAAAATTGATTACAAATATTTCTTATATATCCTTTCTTTTACTGCCAGTAAATGTCCGAAGCTAATGCAGCTTTCTATCATTGTTTTGAAATGCATTTTATGGTCAAAAGATTATATACGATTTCGTTTTTGATAATGCTGTTCATGTTGTAGAATGTCTGTGTCATTGAAATCTATTGAAGCCTGATGCATTAGTTTTTCATCAGATTATTATTGTTTTATTCTAGTTGTCAATGGGGATTTTGTTCTTCGTATACATAATTTATTCAATTTTATGATTTCATCCTCATTGCAGAGTATTATATATATCAAATTGTTTTGGTCAAGTGTCTATACATTGCATTTAGTTTTATGGCAAAACTCCTTTAAAGTGTTTTATAATTTATGTGCGATTTACCATAACAATCATATATATGCATATATTTATATACTCGTAAATATGATTAAATGAAGTTATATACCTTTTAATTAATGTATAACTCATTAGACTAACACACAAGTTAGCCTCAGTCGAATTAACTTATAACTCTGGCTATGTATTCTAATCCGTTGAAACCCACAAAAGTGTTTAACTCATAAGATATAACAAATTACGAAAAAAAAAAGAAACAACTAAGAAATGCAAATGTCTAAAACTCATCGACTGGGCCAATTAACACGCCATAAAGTGCACGAAACGAGCAACTTGCAACGGGCAACGGGCAACGGGCAACTTGCAACGGGCAACGGGCAACGGGCAACTGGCAACGGGCAACGGGCAACAGGCAACGGCAACTGGCAAACAGTAGCGCCTCGCAATTAGGCAGCTTAATTAAGTCTCGGACATAAACAGTGCCTTAAAACGGAGTGCGCATAATGAGAGAATTTGCATAATAAAAAGCAAATTAAAAGTGTTTAACTAGCTCTTAAAGGTGCAGCCAAGCGAGCAGCCAAAAACAAGCAGTGGTGCGAACTGAATTAGCCATCTTGCGAGCCGCTGTAGTTGAAGTTGGAGTTGTAGTTGCTATTGTGGCTGAATTGCAGTCATGCTAAGTTCAATTTGTATGCAACCATTGGGTAAGCATTTCAGCCCAACAGCTCTTTCCACCAACCAGCCCAGGGTCCAGTTTTGGTGCCATAAATTTGAGCAGTCGGCCGTGTCAGCCAGCAAATGGCGAACTGACCCACACCGCAGCCACAAACTTAATTTCGTATTTGTTGCCAAAACAAAGGCATGCCAGAATACAAAAAAAAAAAAACAAACGAGCAAGAGAACTTCGTTAGGGAATGCCCGACTTAGAGATACCCAATCTGCCTGTTCTAACATGTCTGGAAACTGCCGGCGCTTAGCTCTAATTGTCACATAATTCTGCCAATTAACTTCACTTCTTTAATAACTTCTTTGTTCCCTTACAGATTTCAGTAAAAGTGCAATATCTTTTACATATTGGGTATAGTTTTAAAGGGATTATATTTTAAAACAAGCTTTTAATCAAATTTGTTTAAGCTAACTAGTTCCAAAGACATGATAGATATGATTTCATTACTGATTCATTAATTTCATGAGAATAGGAACAGTTAGCGCAGTTGAAATTGATGGAACTAACATATGTTATGACTGTCAAGTCTTTAGCTCTTTCAAGATCGACAAGAATAGGCAGACCGGACGAGTAGACTGACCGGCAGACGGAATGGGCTAGATCGACTCGAATGTTGATCTTGATCAATAATCAATAATTACTTTAAGGAGTATGCCACGCCTTCTTCGGCATGTTACATTCACTTGTGTAAAACTATTATACCCCGAATTCCCATTTCCAATGGGTTCAGTGTACAAAATGTACTGTGGCATACGATCCTACATACGAGCGTATCCCTTGCCATATAAACATATATATATCTGAGCTACTGCATGCAGTTGGCAGCCAGTGTCTCGGTTTTTGGGCCAGCCCATTGGACATTTCGGCAGACATTTGTCTGCAGCAGACATCGGGGCGTGCATTTTGTTTTCATTTGCCAAAAAATACAACAACAACAAAAAGAAGAGAGGCGAGCTCTGTTATGTTCTGGTTGCAAGTTTATTAGGGCGTATGATTAATTGCTGCTCGCAGGCGCCGGTACCCGGCAACCTCGGGCAACATTTGAAGACCCCAAACGACATGACAAGGCCTGAAAACCGACTTATTGCTAATAAAAAGTTAACGCAAATTATTACAGTTTATGCTGCAAGAGATGGCCCCAACGATTACCGGGACGGGCTGAGAGCTATGGCTCAGCTGTAATTAAAATTGATGTGAGAATGTTTATAATGCTGAAATGGTAAGTCGAAGAGCGCGCCCATATAGTAAATACAACAGGATTAATCTTTGGTATTTAGATTCATTCTTTGCCTCGAATTGCATGTGAAGGAAGTCCTTAAAGCTTTCCATTAAAATATACTTATATTGTAAAAGACCTGAAATCTTAAATCGAATTCCATTCATCTCCCACATTATGGCTATAATTAGAAGCGGCTTTATTACTCTTTGAGGCAAACTACTTCAGTTAAGCCATCAAATTCCCATTGGCGTTTGCAGTGGCGCTCGTCTGCAATGTGCTTACTAATTTTTGCAATTGTATCTCTGGCTTTGAATGCAATATCCATGAAATCCATCCATCTATATCTATCAGTCTCCAGCTACTTGTAACTGTATCTGTGCCTGTGCATTGTATGCTGCCACATTGACGCTGGAGAGTATTTCAATCAAAACCGCACTAATGAAGCCCATTGAAAATGCAATGCTTAAGCAGCAGCTTCCGATTGACGGCGCCTGCTGCCCCACCGTTCTCTCATTAAGCCGTCGAGCCACCGCCAAGCCAACGCCAAGCCACCAAGCCACCGCCGAGGCATCGTAACCACATTTCAAAGCGCAGAGCTCCAATTCCCCAGGCGCTTGCAGTTTTCCGCTCGGCGTCAATTTTAATGGGCGCGCTATATTAATGACATTTTCATTTCCATTGCATTGGCGATGGCAAAGGAAAAAAAAGATATAAGTATCTTTATCTTGTTTATGGCTGTATCTTGTCAGCATAATTATGAGCTATACCACCGAGTAGAATTGCAGCCAGCGCAGCTCACTCCCCCCTCTCTCCCTCACTCACTCACTCTATATCTCTGTCTCTGTCTCTTTGTCTGTCTGTTCTCTTCCTTCTTCGGCTTTTTTTTTCGTTTTTGCAAGTGCAGTTGATTTCTGGTATTGGTTTTACTTTGCTTCTTTTCATATGCATGAAAATTCGGATAGACATAGAACCCAGTGGGCGTGGCAAGCAGGTGAGAGCTGCAACCGACTCTTATTCTGTTGTTGTTCTCATTGCTCTTGTTACTGTTGTTGTTGTTGTTGTTGTTGCATGCTTCAACGCATTTCCACTTGCCATGCAAGAGGTAGCACCACCACACCAAGCCCGACCACACTAAAGCAACCAACCAACCAACCAACCAGCCAACGAACCAACCACTGGCAAAATAGACTTCTTCTTGCTGTAGGTTGTTGATGTTGATGCCAGGTACCTTCAAGTATTATTATTTTTCCACATTTCTTTATTTCCATGTTGCCATAATTGCGTCGTCGTCGTCGTCGTCGTCGTTGTAGTCGGCTGCAATTCTTTCATCCAAGTGCGCCTCATCACCGCTTCAGAATGTTGCCCATCCCTTTCACATACCTCCGGCGTCCTACGAGCTGCCTGCTGCTGCCACTCGTCCCTCGATCCCTCGCTCAGTCAGGCCCGCGGTAATTAAAGCGAACTGCAAAATTTTGTGTTTTTTTCGGAGCTTTTCAGCGCTGTAATTAAAAATTTGAAAAGTATTTTTTCTCTCATTTTTTGCATTTTTTTTTTTTATTCTGCTGTTGCAGAACAAATGCTGAACGCTGTGTGGGAAAACCGCGTCAAAAGCAACTGAAATGCATTGGACAGGCCCCAGACTCGCCTTGTGCTCCCAACAGGGAGGTCTTGACTTGAAAGGGCCAGGCTTTCTTTGATACCCTTTGAAAAGGGTATTTGTTAAATGAGTAGGTATCAAATCAGTGAATTCCTGCACTTCTCATTTATCTGTTGTCTTCCCGCAATGCCAATGCCATTGGCATCGGTTAATGGGCTTGTGGCTAAGTACAAAAAGCTTTCGATAAACTGTAGTGAATGTTCAATATAGGGTATTGAGGCTTCGATGTTCGAAAACTAATATTTATTTCTTGTTTTGGATTTTATTTTTTTGTACGTTTTGTATATGGCATTGATATAGGAAAAGCTGCGCGGATTGTTGTCATTTCAGTTATGGGATGAGGCAACCGCAACTTAGAGCCAACTGAAGTTAAAGGCTTAAATACTGTCGCTGTAAAAACCTAAGGGAGTATTTGAAAATGAATACAATGTATTCTAAGTTTATAGCCAGCCAGGCTGGAGCTATAGTTATAGTTGAAGTCCTAAGTTTGTCTAGTTTTTATGCTCTGGTTTTTTATGGCTTTGGTGAAATGTATGTAACAGGCAGAAGACGGCGTGGTCGATCGATTTTGGCCTATGCGGCTATCAGTTCGTCTGTTTGTCCGTCTGTCTAAACGTGTCTATCTTGGAACTTGTAAGAGCTAAAGCCTTGAAGGGGGATTGGGTGACCAGCCAAAAAACTTCAAGTCTCTAGCTCTTATAGGAACTGAGATCGACGCAATGAAATATACGGACAGGCGGTAGGACAGACAGACAGACCTTACTTACGATCGGAACAGTTTGTCATCCTAATGAAGATTCTATATATTTTAAAGGAGACTGTCACGTCTTCTTCTGCCTGATTACTACATTATTAATTTTATTATTATTAAAAAAATACTTTTAATCAGTTTACACCTCACTTTACCATTAGCAAAAATGTAAAAATGAAAACAAATATTTTGTTAAATAAATTCCAATATTTTGTATTCAGTATTGTACTATGATTCCTTAAGATTTGTATTTTAGAAAGTCCTCCTTGAAGACTAAAAAGCCACAATCCTCTGGCAGTACACTAGAGTTGTTATATCATTGACTATTTGGCGGCATTTTTCAGCTATGTTTTAATCAAAGATTGATTTATTATCAAGGGAGTTAAGTGCTGCAAGCTGTTGGTGAAACCTCCCGCGCCGCAACTCCAATTTGGCAGACAGCTGGAAAAAAACTGTCAACTAGTCAAAAACAAAAAGTACGCAAAGGAATCAAAAACGAAAAGTCCACAAATTAAATTAGGCGAGAGACAAAAGGCGGCCAGTGCAATTTACTGAATTTACTCGAAACTGCCAGCTAATCAAATTGCCTTATAACCAGATCTCAGCCAGCAGCGATCGCCGGCCAATTCCCGCGTGGACAATTGCGACGGTGCTGCTGGTGCTGCTGCTGTTGCTGGTGGTGCAGCCACACAGACAGAGCCGAGAGTAAATAATTTCGTCTTGCCATAAAATTGGGTGAGGGCGGTGGCGGTGCCTGTGGAGAGTGGAGGGAGATAAGGCTGGCAGCATCTGTCAATTGCTGGGAGATTGATGCCCCTGGATAATAGCGACACGAACAAACTGCAGAGTCAACAGAGAGTCAACGTGGGGGCACCACCGTCGGTGGTCGCCTGTCTTGGGACAAACTGAATGACAACTCTTTAGCCGCTGGCCGTTGAATGTTGGGTGCTGGATGTTGGATGTTGGATGTTGGATGCTGGTAACGGGATTTTAAAGCAAGTTATTTGCCCAAAAATGGTTTCGACAGGCGGCGAAGTGTCGCAGCCGAAGACAAGTGACAACGGCGCATGCGTGACTTGCCAATGGACCAACGCCGATGGCCAATTGCCAATTGGCAATTGGCAATTGGAAGACACTCATTGTTGGCTTGGCTGTGCCAGCGTCTCTGGCTGATATGGATATATGGTAAACGCAGCGACTGACTGACACTTTGTCAGCATACGCAGCTTCGACAAATTTGCCTTGTTTCCCAATAGCGACAGCAGCTGCTGCTGCTGCTGCTGCTGTAAGATCTGTGGCAAGAAGAAGAAGAAGAAGAAACGAAGAAGGGGCTTTCGAGCTTAAGCCGGCAGCTGCATGCCTAGACATGGCTGTAGATGCATAGGCCTAGACAAAGGCCGCATTGTTTGTGGCGGGCAGGCATGCAGGATGCAATAAAACGCAGTCACAGGTGCATCAAATGTTGGCTCAACGTTGCAGTCAACATGTTGCCAAGTCATTAACTTGAGCCTGTTTAGGCTTTTGTTACATGTTTGTGATTACTGCTGCTGCTGCTGCTGCTGCTGCTGCTGCACTTGAGCGGGGCTGTAACAAAGGCAGCCCAGGACATGGACATGTTATATGGACATGCACTGCTGTTGTTGTTGTTGTTGTTGTTGCTGTTGTCGTCCTCGTTGTTGGCTGTTTTGCTGGTTAATTGCAGTAGCAAAACTTAAGGGGCAGCTGCAATGGCAATGGCGCTGGCGCTGGCGATGGCGATGGTGTTGCCAGCGCCTTGAGCGTTTAGGCCATTTGAAAATTGCAGCCCTACAGCTGGCTAAGGGCGCTGAGGGGGATGTGACTCACAGCAGTTGCACTGCACAGCAACCACTTTGGTCAACAACAACAGCAACAATTGCTGCTGCTCCTCCTCCTGCTGCCATTGTATGTGTGTACGTGTGTGTGTGTGTGCGTTTGTCTTGCTCATGTGCGAATTTTTATTGCCAAGCAAAACAACCCCCAAGTGGCGCACACATGCCAATTGTTCAAGTGAGTGTATGTGTGAGTGCGAGTGCGAGTGTGTGTTTGGCAATGTCAACTAGGGCGGCTCACAAGCTGCTAAGTGCACTTGCCCATCATTTCTTTGCATTTCGTTTGGCATTCAACTCCGTGTGTATGTGTGTGTGTGATGAAAGGTGTGGGGGGTTGGAGATGCATCTAGCTCGCACCCTTACATGTTTCTGCTTTATTTATTTTCCTTTTTCTACGGCTTTTTTTTAGCAACTGCCATGAATACATAATGCATTTGAGGTGCTTCTTCCGCTACTCCCATGCAGTGACAAAGGCGAGCGGCTAATTCAAATGATGGCACCATGTCCCAGACCCGATTCCGACCGAGCCGACAGATAACTTTCTATAACATTCTCCAAATGTAGCAGAAGGCTGCCAGCTGTGCTGGCTAAGCATCTTTGTTCGCCTTCCGTTGCCGTTGCCGTTGCCGTTGCCGTTGCCAGTCGGCCGGAAAGTAATTAAAATCTGCGCTTAAGTGCAGGTCCTTTAAAACAATGGTAGCGCCGAGGCAACAAAAGTGTTGAAAAAGCTACTGAAATATGCAAAATGAAATATTTAATAGGCCTCGGTAACAAGCGCCTTGAAAGCCAGCTGAAACGTGGCATACAGTGGCGCCATCTAGCGCAATTCATATGCACAAATCTCTGCATCCTTTCCGACAAATCATAGAACTGAGCAGCAAGTCCTTTTTGCCACATCAAACATTTAGCGCCATCTGGCGTGCAGCTCAAAAACTGTTCCCAAACACATCGCAGGCGCAAAACATCGCAGTGGGAACAGTTTCGCCAGACATCAGACAGAGCAGGGGAAAAGAAAGTAAAACATCGCAGCGATGTTCACATCGCACACAATTGAGTTGCACTCCAACAGGAGCCACTCAGACTCAATTACCCCTGCGCATACTTCACTCCACTCACAACCACAACTCGCAGGAGCAATGCTGAGTGAAAGAGAAGTGGAATTGAGCTGACTCCGATTGGCGTTGAGTGCGAATAAAGTTTTACTGAGCGTTGCGCTGCGCTGCGTTTGCTGTGCTAATTAACGAAAGCTGCATTCAGCTATCCACATTACGCTCTTCTACTTTAATAATTAGTTCGCATTGATGTTCTTGCAGAGGGAATGCTGTTGTTGTTGGCATTAAGACGCCTCCGCTGCTGCCTTTAATAATGCAAAACAGAAAAAGTTTATATGCCCCAAACCCAAGAAATGATTGTAGCCAAAGAATGCGAACCATTTTCAATATGTTTCAAGCATTTCGACAACGCAATCGAAAAACTTTTTTCTTTACCATACGCAGCTGCAGTGGCAAAAGTTTGCCAAAACAGAAAAGACAAAAAACCGAAAAAATACAAAAAAAATAAATATCTCTTCAAATGCTGCAAATGAGCAAAAATTGTAAAAAGTGGACGCTGCTGGGGGCTGTGGGCGGAGCAGTGGGCTGCCCACTAAACTGCGAAAATTGAAATGAAAATTACCCATTGTGGCAGCATTTCAGCATTTCAATTCAAGCTCCCATCTTGCATCTAGCACGTGCCTTGTGCCTGCTGCTCTGCTCGACTAATGGTCCATTGCAGTCTATGCCAATCCATAGTCTCTCCTTCACCTTCTTCTTCTTCTTCTTCTTCTTGTTCTGCTTCTTCTGAAGGCGACTTAGCATTTTATTCATGTCGTGCGACGTCAACGTTCGACTTTATTAGTTATTTTCTGCTCAATTTGTGCTCGACAGAGGCAGGATAACAAGAAAAATTATTTTCATTTCATTCGACATTTACCATAATGGAAAATGCAAAAAAAAAAAAAAAAGAAAAAGAAAATCAGTTAGTTTGCTCCAGGAAAATTCATTCATTGGCACTCGAGCGAGCCAACTTCCAATTGGGTACTAAAGCTGGCAATTCACAATTGAGACTTGGCCTTGCAGTCTGAGCACGTACTAGACCTGGTTATCGCGCACAAGCCAACATATTTCACTTTTGTTATGTATTTCACGTACGGGCAAACAATATTTATATATACTTTACATATGTATAGTTCATATTGTTAAATGAGCATTTATTAAATTTGCAAATCGATGTTGAAAATGGTCTAATTTCTTAATTTACTGCTGCCTGATCTTTACATAATAAAGTTGTTACCAGCTGGCATGAGTATAAATGCTAACTTTAGATTTAATATTAAGATTGTAATAAGACCTATGAAATAGTTAAGAAGAAGGAAAAGATAGGTGAATAATATCAAAAAAGGTTTCAGAGCTAGAAATTGTGGATAAAATCGATTTCATTTGTTAATTTCAAATAAATATAAATTAAAATCGATTCATTGATCTTCCAAGTTATTGTTTAATTTTTTAATCAATGAATGACTATAGAATTGTATACTGTATGAACACAATATTATATTAATAATAAATTTTAAACTTTTCCGACTTGTTGTTATTTAAAACTAACAACAATTAGCGATGCAGTCGAGTGCAATCGTCTGAATAAGAATCGTAGCAAAGCTCTTATGGGTGTGTCAATAGGTATATACCTTGCGTGAAATTAAAATTAATGAATATATGTTTGAAGTCCCTCCATTGTGATTTTGTGATTTCGCTATTCTTCTTCTCTCTCTCTCTCTCTCTCTCCCTCTCTCTCGCTCTTTCTCTCTTTCTCTCTTTCTCTCTCTCTCTCTCTCTCTCTCTCTCTCACTCTCTCTCTCTCTCTCGCTCTCTCTTTATTTCTCACTTTGCTTTAGTTTGCTTTACTAATCTCTTGATTTTTTTACTTAATTTATATATTAATTTTTCAATTTTTGTGTTGTTACTATTAAATACACTTAAGACTTTTTACATTACTTCATTCATTTCTTTTTTAAGTTTCCATTAACACATTCTAATTGTATGGCTCAATAATCTCACTGACTATATATGTTTGTGAATTGGGACATAGCTGGTCAGTCTGGCAAATAAAATACTTCCATCGTGTTGCCCATATTAATATTACACTCTTTCGCTGTATTTATTTAGACAATATAATATTTATGCTTTAGCTTTAATGTTTTTTTAACACTCGTTTCATCAACATTTTTAAATAAATAAACTCAAAGTCATTCGTTTCAATTGAAAAAATAACTTATATATGTATTATATTGCGATTTTCCAGGCCTCCAGTATCCATGATAAAAATAATCTTAATCCATTATATGACAAGAGTATACACGAGTGTCTAGTTTGAGCATTTAATTGAATGTCCATGGATAAACAGCAAGACAGGCATTGCATAAAACCAATACAAATATTTCAGTTCGTCATCAAGTTGAAATATAATATCATGACGAGCTGGGAAGCTAATTATTATCAACTAATACTCATTGTTTTTAAGTTTCGGGGGACTGTACACAATCAATAATCCAGTTATTCATATATAGTAAATGAGTTGAAGCTAAATTGAAAGAAATAAATAAAACTCAATACAAAATAAATAATTTAAAAAATATTAAAATATAACTAAATAAAAAAATTTTTGGAATTAAAATAAAGCAATAAACTTTTTAATTTTATTCATCATTCATTATATTATGGGTTCCTATATATTATGGTATTATATTATGGTTCCTGAAGCCTTGAAGAAAATTCATTATATTTTTTTTTTCGTTAAACTTAAAATCAACAATCTTGATTTTGAGAAATTTTATAGTTGAACCCAAAATAATTTTTATTACTTTCTGCAATTTTAATTACTTTCAAAATAATTTTTATTACTTTCTAAGTTGATCTATAGCTGATAAAGTATGTTTGTATATTATTATAAAAATGCTAAGTAGCTCCTTTTAAATGACCTTTCTACTCGTTCATTACTCATATTCCTAACTGCTAGAATTTAAAGTGCATAGAAGTTTCGTTGTTGGAAAAATAGACTTTTTTTCATTAAATTTCTTTCATTTTGGTGCTTTGCAAAATCGTTTATATATACTTGATAAATGGCCAGCGAAGGCCGCTGTAACTTGGGCCAACTAGTCAGCTTTCAATTTATGAGAGCTTCACAGCTGTAAAACTTCACAGCTCCAACGCCTAATTACATTGAAATGCTGTCGCTTAGTAAGTTTAAAAGTTTACGCACAATTATTAACACTTGGCTCAGGCGACGTGATGGGGCACAAAAAGTTGACAGACACGCCCAGTTCGTTGCAGCCCATTAGACAATATAAATGCTCGAGTTTCAATCGCATTTCGTACAGTTGGGAAAGTTCAGACTAGAAGCAAGCAGAACCATGAGCAGCTCTTTGGTAGAGAGTCCACGCACCTTTGGGGACATGATGCGAATGCCTGTGCGTTTCTATAAGACCATCGGCGAGGACATCTATGCGCATCGGTCGACGAATCAGTTGAGCTCGCTTCTGCTCAAGATCTACCTATACGCAGGCTTCATCAACTTCAATTTGTTAGTCTGCGGCGAGCTGATCTTCTTCTACAATTCGATTCAAGACTTTGAGACTGTTCGCCTGGCGATTGCTGTGGCGCCCTGCATTGGCTTCTCCCTGGTCTCGGACTTCAAGCAGCTCACCATGGCGATGTACAAGAACACATTGATACGGCTGCTCGACGAGCTAGAGGAGATGCATCCGAAGACCCTGCTGGCCCAGAAGGCCTACAAGATGGCAGACTTTGAGCGCACCATGAAACGTGTCATCAGCATCTTCACTTTCCTCTGCCTGGCCTACACGACCACGTTTAGCTTCTATCCGGCTATTAAGGCATCGGTCAAGTACAATTTTCTAGGCTACGAGACCTTCGATCGCAACTTTGGCTTTCTCATCTGGTTTCCCTACGATGCGACCTCTAAGAACTGGGTCTATTGGATTACCTATTGGGATATTGCGCATGGCGCCTACTTGGCCGGCATTGCATTTCTCTGCGCGGATCTTCTGCTGGTCGTCGTAATTACACAGCTCTGCATGCACTTTAGCTACATCTCCTCGCGCCTAGAAGCCCATCCTTGTGACTCGGATCAAGATGAGGAAAACATACGCTTCTTGAGTAGCATGATCAAGTATCATGATAAGTGTTTGACGTGAGTGAACTGTTGTGGAAAGCGAAACTCCCAACTCCATGTCCCATCTTCCCCAGGTTGTGTGAGCATGTGAATAGCATGTATAGCTTTTCATTGCTGCTAAACTTCTTGATGGCCTCCATGCAGATCTGCTTCATAGCTTTCCAAGTGACCGAGTCCACCATTGAGGTTATTCTAATATATTGCATATTCTTAATGACATCTATGGTGCAGGTGTTTCTGGTGTGCTACTACGGAGATGCCTTGATAGCAGCAGTAAGTGGCAAATCGTGCCATCAACGCCATATATAGCTAATGCGTATATCCTTTTCAGAGTCTGCGTGTGGGTGATGCGGCCTACAACCAGAATTGGTTTCAGTGCAGCAAAAGGTATTGCATCATGCTCAAGGTGATGATTATGCGCAGCCAGAAGCCAGCGATGATAAGACCACCCACATTCCCGCCCATTTCGCTTGTGACATATATGAAGGTGAGTGCGACAGCCAGAGCTGAGCTGAGCTGAGCTTGAACTCTTTTTGTGCTTCCAGGTGATCAGCATGTCGTACCAATTCTTTGCCTTACTCAAAACAACCTATTACAGAAACTAAGCTCTCTTACACAGTCCTCCCACTCAGCCAGTTCGCCTTCACTAATGATGTCCGCGACACACTTTGATAATATTTAATTAAAAATCGCATTTAAAATTAATAAGCTTAAATTGAAACCAATAGCGCCTGAACGAGCACAAACGAAAAATGTAAAAAGAAACGAATTAAAACACATAGAGGAGCGCACGGACAAAAACAATTTTTCAAAAGGAATATTACAGCACCAATAACAAATAATAATAAAAAAAAAGAGAGCCCACACACAGAAACACAAAATTTGTAATGGCCCCAACAGAGGCGTCCAGTGCACAGAGATGCGAGATGCCAGGAGCCATCTCCATCGCCATCGTCATCGCCATCGCCACTCCCCAGTCTCCTGCTGGTAATAAAAGGAACAACATAAAACGCAATCACAATCATCGACAATAATCCGGCAGCGGCAAAAAATGCTTATTATAAAATTTCACAGTTTTTCAATGAGCGGCAAAAAGCAAAGCAAGTAAAAGCAAAATGAAAAAAAAATAATAAAAAAAAGGCAGAAAAAAGCAATGGCTTTTCAAAATCATAATGGCAGCTAGTAACAAGAGTTTTGTGTACAAATAAGTGGAAAAAAATTGCCAGGCAGTGGCATAACGATCGGCATCCCACGACCACGACCACGTCCAGGTTCAGGTCCGCGTCGACGATGTCTATGTCGGCGTCAATGAGAGCGAGCAAATACCACGTCAGCAGCTCCAATGGCATCTGCACCACTCACACCACACCACCCTACCCCACCCACTGCGCTGTTCGTCAGCTCGTCGTGCACGTCACGCGCAACCACTTAAAAAACCTTGGGCCACCCACCCAAACCTATTACCATGCCATTCTCCAATTTCTATGTCCCAGTCTCTAGCCACCTCCCGCTCTCCCGCTCTCCCACTCTCCTACTTTTCTCGCTGCATTTTCCCTTAACAGGCCGTTAGTCGTTATTATTTTGGTCCATTGACGCTGCGGGCCATGGCAGCACAGCTCTATGTACACTGATATATATATATAAATATATATGTATATATATCCCGGCCGGGTCACCTCTCTGCTCTGCTATGCTGTGCTTAATGCGCCGTTCAGGCCAACGGCAGTGCCCGGGCCACATTATGTACCACCACCCCCAGCCCAACTAGCTCGACTAGCCCGCCCCGGAGAGTCCATCAACATCAGCCAGCATCCCCCAGCCTCGGCTTGAGCTGTTTGCCACCCTCGTTGACGTTGATGTCCCGTATTGGAATCGCGTTCGTCTCGCCTTGTTCGTCCTCGTTTGCGTCCTCCGTGTCCGCGTTCACGTTCACATTTACGTCCACGTCCATCGTCCTGGACGCGCACTCTCGGCAACAGCACCACCAGGAGGGCAATTTTTATAATTTTAGTCTCGTTTGCTTTGAATTTATTTTTATTTTCCTTTTTTTGCTGCTCTCTGTGTTTTCTTTTTCTTGTACTTTTCATTTTATTTTTTCCTCTCTCTTGCCCTCTCGACTGACGCTTGACTCCTCCCTTCCGGCATGGCAAAGCGGCTTCCCCGTTGCGGGCGTTGTTGGTTTTATGTTATATGCCTGCTGCTGCTGTTGCTGTTGCTGTTGCTGCCGCTGCTTCTTGCTCAAATTTCTTGTTGTGTACCCACACTTACACACACACACACACACACACACACAGAGATCTATACAGATTTAGTTATGGTTTTGTATTGGTTTCATTTGACGCTTTTTTACATACTCATCCGGCGCTACAAAATGGCGTTGGGCGTATTGATTTTTGATTTGTTGCTGCTTTTATTTTCGTGAGGTTTCTGCCCTGTGTAGGCCAACTATTGACTAATCAGAATTTATGCAAATTGGCACAACTGTACTTCTCTCACTGGGCAATATGGGCTGCGAGGTGTAGTTAGCATTCCTAGCATGGGTAAGGAGGAATAATACAAGTTACAACAATTGGAAATCTGATAAAAAGTTGTATATATATATATAATGAATTTGAATTACATATAAAATCAATTTCAATTAAAATTTTCATTAATGAATTTCAGGGGCTAACAATACATATATATATTCAGTAAACGGATATCTATAGCTGCTCCAATTATCAATGAATTTATGTTTTCTGCTTAAAGTTATATATATGTAATATAATTTGTATCTTTATAAACTTTTTCTATAATCTTAGTGATGCCTAAAATCTAATCAAATGTCATATATATCTCATTTCATAAAGCCTCTGCAGTTTTAATCGTATTTACCTTGACCCAAGCCTAAATTTCCCATTAAAGTTTCAATTTGCTTTAACATAAAAATGAAATTGATTAACGAATAAGACAATTCGGTTCACTTTCTAGTTAGCTTTTATAGTTTTTATGCATAGCGCTTAGCTAATTGCTTAATGATTTTTTGCTAAACAACTTTCATCATCAAAACAGCTCTGACACTCGCCTGGTCAGTGGTGCAGGCAAACATTTTGTATTGAATCTGCATCAGGATGCTACAGGATGCGACGGCTACAAAGTGTGCGCAAATACGCAAAATCATTTTATTTCGCTTGTCAGCTTTTAATTTTGTGCTCTTCCTGACGGAGCAGGACCAAGACCACGAGCTCGGGGCCTGGTGTAAGGCAATACTTTTCTTGCTTTATGCCTTTTGTGCGCTCGTAATGGGGCTAGGAGTGGGACGGTAGCTAGACCTGGACAGGACTGGCTGCTACTTATGCGGCAACGAGCAGTCCGGGCCCGACTCAAAAGACATCCCCTCCACGTGTCCATCGGCCGCCTGGCGGCCCACCTTCCCCTAGCAACGCTAATGAGATCCAAACGTCGAGCGCGGAGGCAACTTTCCATTCCGTGAAATTCTTTGCTTGTTTTTTTTCTTTTGCTCCATTCTCTCTCTCTCTCTCTCCCTCTCTTTTTGTCGTTGTCACTGATGTTGTTTCAGTTCTGCCCATTCTTACCGCCGGGTGCCCGTCCGTGATCTGGCATGTGTCCTTTTGGCTTGTTAAGAAAATGTCGCTCTCTAATGCTTGGCAATGTCAGGGACAGGACGAAGACAGCGCTGCCGTTGCCGCTGCCGTCGCCCTCTTAAATTAGAAAAATGTAAATTTATTTTAATTAAGATAAATAAGTAACAAAATGTTTTATGGAAATTACGTTAACAACGTGGGGACAAGCGACTGTAATGGGAGCGCGACTGCGCTGGGCGTAGATTTCTTTCGTTTTGGCTATTACTTTCAAGAGGCGACACACTCCAGAGCGGCGCATCGACCGCATGACAGCACAGGACACGGCCATGCTCCAACATGCAAATACACATTAACAGCGAGGAGCTAGCATCAGCAGGCGTTCTAGTGGGATGGGGGCACCACCCACCCCACTACTGTCCGTCTGCTAAGAACAAATAAAATTATTTTTTCCACTTGTATTCAGGCAGTTTTGCTAGCATTGTGGAAAAGTTAGCCATTGAATCAGATCGATGAATGATTTTTTATAATATTTTTTCATGTTTCGCATTTTATTTATGTTATTTATTATGTACACATACTTTCGGAGCGACTGTTATCGACACTCATTGAAGCGGTTTGATGGATGTTGTTGAAACTTTTAATTGAAGCCAAGCTGCTGAACCTTTCGCAATTAATATATATTTGCACTTGCATTTACCACACAATATTCCCAACAAAAACAAAAACAAAAACAGAAACAAATGCAAATAAAAGCCAGCGGCTTTTTTTCCATTTAATTTTTATTTTTCTCTTTTTTTTTCATGTAGAAGTTTTATTTATTTTAATTAAGTTGCTTAATATGTGTTTTTTTTTATTGCCTGGTCAGGCATTGCATTAAATGTTCTGGCTGAAATTTATGGTCATCAAGGTTTTTTTTTTCACTCCCCTAGAACACCATAATTATAAAATATATACAGCATGTTAAAATATTTAAGCTTCGACAATAACAAGGTCATTAAATACAACAAATATAGGATTTTAATTAAATAAAATGCAATCAGTTTATGGTACAGTGAAACCCGGCGAGCATTGAACCCTTCAAGCGCCATTTCATTAGTACAAAGGCGACTAATGCATCATTCAATTCAAATTGATATAATATATATATATATCTCTTTACTTAAGCGTTGTCCGCTTTCAACGCCATTTGGCAGAGGTTTAATTATTTACTCGTAATTAAAAGTCAGCTTTATGCACATCACATCAAGTGCATAATCACGGCCGGGCTGACAGCCGCCTGACAGGGCCATTGAGACGATCTCTGAGAGCGAAGAAGACGCCCAGAGCGGCCTTCGCCAGACGACAGACAGGAGCGAGTATTTGCCAACATTAGCCGGCGGGCTGGGTAAGTAAGCAGCTGAAGATTATGTCGCCCCCAAAGTAAATAAAACTTATGCACAAATTACACAAGTCAGTTGACTGGCGGGCTGCCTCCACTCTACATGCCGAGCAGCTCTGGCCATAATTAAAACTGGCGCTGAATGAAATCGCATAAAATAAATTAAACATTTTAGGGCAATTTAGAGCGAGAGTCGCTGACGCTGTAGGTGTAGGTGTAGCTGTAGCTGTAGGTGTGTAGGTGTGGGTGAAGGTGAGCTCTCTGCATGCTCCCAGGACAATTGCAGCTCTAAGTGAAATATTAATGGTGTGGATATTCCAGTCATGAAGCAGATTCTTTAATAATGTAATCCCGACGCAGCTATGGGTGGATGCTCGAGCTGGGACGGCTTTTAATGATTTTTTACTTCTCCCATTGTTGTTGTTGTTGTTGTTGTTGTTATGCACACACACACACACACACACACATACACACTCCAAAACATTTTCAAGTGCATCATTATTTGTTGCGAAATGTGCGGAGGTCCAGGCCCGGAGGTGTGGCTAAGGTGGCAGCCTCGTGCAAATTCAATGCGCTGCATTTTTAATCCTGATGTCAGATGTTTTTTTCTGTTTTTTTTTTTTGCTCTGGCCATGTGTGTGCGTTTTTTCAATGCCGCAACTGAAGTGCACGCCACGCCCACTGCACTTCGTAAGCAAACATTTATGATGACGACGGCGACTGCCTTGCGCTGTGCCCTCAAAGGTGGTATGGCTGCTTTTGTTTCGCTGCCCATGCCATAAGCCCAGGCATGTGTGGGCCGCTGCTCGTTGTCGAGTGCAGTCCTGGCTGCATAATGGGATGTCTGATGAAGCTCTTAGTCGGCATAATTATTATTATTATTACTTCTTTATTTTTCGAGAAGCAGCCGATATATGTTGAGCTCGCCTCTTTCGCCATTGCTTTAACTCGTGAAATGAATTTATTAATTATACGAGTATGGACTACGGCATGAACTAATCAGCAAACAGTAGCAATGCAATGAGAGCAGTGGAGCAGCAGGAGGTAACTGCCTTTGATCGCAACCACTTGAATGCCAATTAAAAGCGTGTAAATAATTTTTAACAATTGCCAAACGTACAAAGGCCATGCATAAATTATGTTCTATTACATTGGGCAGGAGAACCTGTGCCAGGATGAGCGTGAGTTATGGCAACTGCATTAGCATAAGGATTTCGAGTGCGGCATAGTTTGACACGGGTTAAGGAAGGGAACCGACCGAGGCTCCTCGCCTTGGCAGCCCAAGAAAGCGACAATCATAAGCATAAATCGTGGGAATGCAGAGAGCAACAACGAATATTCAAATTAGACGTATGTCACTTCACAGGGCAAAGGACACAGGGCAAAGGACACAGCTCACAGGGCAAACAGTAGGATAATACGGCATTTAAAGCTGGCGCTAGAGTTTTGTCAACGTACACAGAATAGATGAATAACTGAATAACAGAATAGTTGAATGGCTGATTGAATGAATGAGTGAAAGGGTGATTGTTCTAGTTCTCACAATATGCGATCCCAAAGTGGCGATCGTTTTGTTTTGTTTTTCTATGAGGGATCGTCGATCGCCAGCATCACAGCGGCTGATGATGAGGCTGTGCGTCTTTTCAAGCTATCCCGTAACCCTATTTTGTTTTCTTTTTTTCCTTTTTGCATACATTTCAACCAAAATTTTTAATTGAGATTTTTACCTGAAAATCGTTTGGGTGCGCTGCATGCAGCTGCGACCCACTCTGGCCCTTAGCTGAGCTCTGGATTAATGTACAATTGTGTATTTATTGAAATGCGCCAAATATTTTCATAAAAAATACCACAATATTCCACCAAATGGGAACCGGTTAAACCGGTCTGCATGTTACACTTTACCCCCTCTAGCAGCGCATCTATCAGCTTGATCAGCCCAATGTAGAGCGCAAGCTGTGAAAAGACCTTGAGAAACTCCGAATAACGCCTTGTAATACTAAAGGAAGCTGTTACCTATCTGAGCAGATGGTGTGCTTAAGAATGAGCTGGAAAGATTAATTTCTTATATATCAATTGTAATATTTTGTATATATATTGAAGTATAAGCCAAGCGTTAAAATATAATCTCTATTTGAACTCTATTTTCATTTGATTTTCACAAATAAAAAGAAGTTTTTTTTCACAGAAGGCAGAGTCAATTTTGATAAATTGATATAATGTAATAATAATAAAAATAAAAATAATAATAATAATAATAATAATAATAATAATAATAATAATAATAATAATAATAGTAATAATAATAATAATAATAATAATAATAATAATAATAATAATAATAATAATAATAATAATAATAATAATAATAATAATATATTAATAATAATAATACTAATACTAATAATAAAAATAATAATAATAATATAAATACCAATAATAATTCACATAATAATAGTAATAGTAATAATAAAAGAACTATACGATATGATTTAATAAGTTCTAAAAGAATCAATTTATTTTCTATATATATATATTTTTTTAATTATTCAAATATTTCGTATAAATTATTTGATATATTTACCTTAAAATAAAAAATAAATAGTAATACTAACAATAGTAATTACTAAAAATAATAATAATATAAATAACAATAAAATAATTCATATAATATTAGTAATAGGAATAATGAATGAACTAAACGGAATGATTTAATAAGATCAAAATGAAACAATTTAATTTATATATTTTTTTTAAAATAAATCAAATATTTTGTATAATTGTTTGATATATTTACCTAAATATAAAAAATAAATAGTAATAGTAATAAGGTCAGAGCTAATAATGCTAAGATTGAATAAGTTATAAATGAAAATATTTAATTTATATATACTCTTTTTAAATAAATCAAATATTTCTAATAAATTCTTTGATATATTTACCTAAAAATAAAAAAATAAATATAAATTCAACTATTTAATTTAATAAATTTAAATATTCATAACTCTATTTTAACTAAAAATAGCTCCAAATATTTGTTTGGAGCAGCAGTCTTTTATTGGTTTTGTCTAAAAGTTTTTAATCTTTACAATCTATCAGAAAACTTGGACAGCGACAGCTGCGGGTAGATGAAAATTTAATTTTTGCCGCCCCATGTTCGGCAAACGGCAACTTAATTTACGCTGAAATCCATTTGACTTTATCTGACATTCCAATCAAGCCGTCTAAAAATTTGTAACAACATAAAAAAAAATCATAATAAAAAGCCAAAAAAAAGATCCCAAAAGCAAAAAAAAAAAGTTGCTCACAGTCACGTCGTACAACTTTTGATACAAATTTTTTTCCAAAGCATTTTTTTATTCACTTTTGCCTGCCTGTAGCATGGCGATGATGATGATGGGAACGGATGATGATGATGATGATAGTGGGGTGGCGCTGCGCTAATGGGCAGCCCACCCCTCGCTGATTTTACGTACAAAAATAATTCAATTGTTCGTGCGTTCGCTCGCTAGCGACTGCGACTGCGAGAGGACTCGGAAAATTAAAATAGTGTGGCAAAATAATAAAAAAAAGAAATAACACAAAAAAAAGCTGAAAAAAATACAAAAAAAAACGTGAGCCGACATGGCAACAATATGTGCTGCGTACTTGCGACGGAGCCAGTCGGCCTGGTCGGTAAATGCTTGCGTTTCCTTTTAGCTGCTGCCATCAGATGCTCTGCTGCCGCTGCTGCTGCTGTTGCTTCTTTTACTGTGCGCACATAATTTCCGGCTCGTTTTTATTTAATTTTTTTTGTTCACTGGAAATCACATGCTGACATATTCTTCCTTACAACAACAAAAAAAAAACCTTTTTTTTATTAAAAAAATATTTAAAAAAAATGTAATTTTATAGTCACATTGTAACAGTTTTTTTCAATGCCCTCACAGAAAGTATTTCAATTTCGATGCACAGTTTAGAGGAGTTTCTGTTCTAAGCTTAAAAAAGGACATATTATTATTATTAAACAGAAAAAATTCAAGAAGGATTGAATGGGAATTGGATCTGTATTGATTACAAGTTCTGCTCTACTTGTTAGAATTGAATTGATTTTATTTCTTAATTTATCTTTATATTTTAATTTCGATACACAGTTTAGAGGAGACTCTATTCCAAACTAAAAAAAAGGTCATCCTCTTATTATTGAACAGAAAAGATACCTTTTGGATTGGATTGGCATTAGTTCAGGATTGAACATAAGTCCAAGTTAGAATTGAATTGATTTTAGTTCTTAATTAATATTAATCTAACTCAATATTTCTTCGGTTTATTTGATATTTCATGCCATTAAACTATTATTATTATTATTACTTATTATTATTAAAACTACTTATTATTAGTCAATAAATGAACTTCTGTAAGAGTATCCCATATTCGTCAGTTTCTGCTGTTCTGCTCAAGTTTCGGGGTGTACTTCGAAAAATATATATATACATATACATAAACTTATATACGTATAAATGAAATTAAAAAGTGCACAGTTTACGCTCTATAAATTTTAATGTAAATGGATTTAGGTTTCTTGTTGTTGCTGTTGTTGTTGTTGTTGTTGTTGCTGTTGTTGTGGCCATTGCGTTTCGTTTCGCACACGCTTGTTAGCTTTAAAGCGCATTGTTACTGACAAGCTGTCGGATGCGTTTTATGTTATAAATTTTGACTTGTTTTTGTGTGAAGAGCAGCTATAATAAAAAAAGGAAAAAAAATACATAAAAAAAAACTTAAAAAAAAAAACAGAAACAAAAAATGTTGAAAAAACGGCGCAAAATATGCAAATGCGTGAGTAGTTTGTTGTCTGTTTGGGAACTTGGTTTTATGTGTGCATAAGTGCACTCAACTCAGCGCGGAAGGTAATGACAGCAATAGGACTGCCTAATGATATATAGCCAAAGATATATATATACATATGCCAAATGATTTATAGTTGCATGGTTAAGCATTCAGTTAAACGTTAATTTGCTAAAGTTTAAGTCGCATGCTGGACGAGCAGCGTATTAATATGAAAAATTACTCACAAAGTTGGAGAGTTCCTAAAGCAAATATACCACAGAACTTGGTCGCTCAGTTGGCATCTGCCTTGAGGTAATGCGGGCTAGTGCAGCTCCCTTTTCTTTGTAGTATAAGAGAGTGTCTCATCCACAATTTTAATCTGCTCGTTTTCAAATCTATTCCCATAATTATATACTGCAGCTCTTTGATGTGCAGCTAAGTTCTTCATCTATCGATAGTTAAGTCTCTGGATAGAAAGTAAAGTCATCTGCTTAATCTGCTTACATATCCTTATCGACTGAAAACAGCAAGTCTAACTGACTTCATAAGCCTAATAAAACAAAAACATCATAGCCAGATCTTGCAACTCCTATAAACCGCTACTATTGATCCCAATTCGTCTTTTGCTTTACGTTAGTATATTTATCTTCAGTTGATTGTCTCATCAGTTTCCAATTGCACAACCTTCGTAATTAATGGAAATGCATTTTTCCAAGCCAGCGGACTTGATTTTCAACAACTTAATGGGCTACTAGCCAAGTTCATCAACAGCTACACGCATAGCTGACAAACTTTTCCACTAACTTAAAACCACATTAATCTTGGCCACTCATCATCGTTACGTTACGTGAGTAACATCAATCAACAGTCAATTTGCTCACCCCGAACCCAAGTTACAGTCAACCCACAACATGGCGGCCGCCGCTCTACCAATCGCTCTGCCTCGCGCCCTCTCTGCACAGATTTTGTCTATTTTTTTTGTTTTTTTTTTTATTTTTTGCTTTTGCAAATTTATTGACATACAAATGGGATTTTGACGGCGCTAACAAGTCAATAAAGCAAAGTCATAGACCTCAAGCGACGACACAAACTGACAGCTGAAATTGTCAGTTTCAAGTGCTTGGGCAAATTTTACAATAAATAAAAGTCGAAAGAGTGCGCTACCAACAACAACAATACGAATTAAGCCTATTAACATTTTTTCTGCTAACAATATGAGGAGTACAAAATAAAAAAAAAACTCTGACGGGTCGTTTCGTTAGGGGTTGTGCCAGACTTACCCCAGCGAACGCACCCCACACGCACAATTTCACACCAAGCGATCAATGCTCATTTCGCCGATTGTCGATGATTTTGTTGTTGTTGTTTGCAGTGTGTGTGCGTGTGTATATATACAATATAAGTGCCGATTTGCGATCGATTATGTGGTCTGCATTGATCCCATTATTGATTATTGGCTGCGAACTGAGCCCCTCATTAGAGCCGGGTGTGACAAGCCCCTCGAGCAACCCTCGAGCCTTTCTCGCACTAATTTGCTATTTGTAATTGCATTGTCTGTGCCCAATCTCACTGCCAGTGCATTTTATTGTCGTAATACTTTAATTTGCCACCTGAGTTCATTGGCGACCTTTCTGTTTTACTTTCCTCCTTCTTCTTCTTTTTCTTCTTTTTTTGTGGTTAGCTCTCGTCAGACGCTTTTCCAATTGGAATTGCTAAATACGAATGCGGCAGACGCGAAACCAACTCAAAGAATTTTGTTTGAATCAGCATAATTATGCAAACCAAGTGAGAATACAACAGCAAGTAGTGTGCCTATACCAAATACTCTATCCTAAAGTGTGTGGCTAAAACAATTCAAATTCATAATTAATTAAATTAGTCATTAGTTACATCATATGGATAAATATATGAACAGAGAATATAATAAATAATTAATAAATTAAAATGTTAAACTTTTATTATTTTTTAATGAATTTGTAAAGTATCATTAGATACATCATAAGGATACATATATTCAAAGAAAATATAATAAATAATTAATAAATTAAAATGTTAAACTTTTATTATTCTTTAATGGATTTTTAAAGTATCAGTAGCTCATTGATTAATGATATATACTAGAGTTGCAATACTATTATTTGACTATCACAGACAAATGCTCTTCTTGATCATAGATTTAAGTGATTAGAGCTAGTTCTTGACTCTTTCCATTTGGAAGTCAACAAAAGTCAAGCCAATGCTTATTAGACCCTATAAAACTCCATTGTATATGATTTGACAAGCTAAAATTAATGACACATTCAGTTAGCAAAGAGCTTTAACAGTCCAACCAAAATCTCTCCGACCATAGAGCTAATGCATTCTCTATCAAATTTAATTGTTTGCAACTTATTAACTTGGGGCTATGCTATTTTACAGTCTGTGACTATCTGCCAGTTCTCTTATCAAAGGTCTTTAAAAGTCAAGCCAAAAGCTTTAATGAGCTTTCGGACTATACAAATTTTTGTAATACCATTTCGAGCTTTTACATCTAACGCAACTATAATATTCTTTTCTCTATAAAACTTCATTCAACTTATTAACTTGGACTTATGAGATTTTATAGTTAATGTTACTGTGACTGTGTGGTGGTGTTCACTTCGCAAAGAGCTTCAACAGTCCGGCCCACAGCTTTAATAAGCTTTCGGACTATAGAGTATTTTGTATTACCATTTCTAACTTTAGCATGTAAGTCAACGATATTGCTCTATTCTATAATATTCTTTTATCTATAAAACTTCATTAAACTTATTAACTTGGGCTTATGAGACTTTACAGTTAATGTTACTGTGACTCTGTGGGTGTTCACTTCGCAAAGATCTTCATCATTCATGCCCACAGCTTTAATAAGCTTTCCGACCACAGAGCCTTTTATTAATATTATTTTAAGCAATAGCCCTATATAGAAATGTTTATCCAGCTTTTTCTCTGCGGCCTTTTCTATGCGGATCTGCTGGATGGGCATTCTGTAAGTTTTGCAATTAGCTGCTGCTGGTCAATTCTGAGAGGCATCTCTCTTTCACATTCATTTCATTTCAGAATGGAACAGCTTTTTCATTCACCATTGTGTGTCGACTGGCCGGCCGGTTGGCAGACTCCTAACTGTGGCCTGAGGCGGGGAAACGCCTTTTAATGTGGGGTTGCCATCCGCTCACTAATATTTCTTAATTACGCGCATATTTCGCTGGTTTAGCGTTAGCCACAAAAATATTTTGCAGTTCATAAAATCTGCCTGGTCGGCCGCAACCCCAAACCCCAAAACCCAAACCCCAAAGCTCCCCCGAGCAATGTCAGTGCATTTAAAAAACTATTATTTTTCACACAAAGTACAATATAAGCTCGCCGGGGCTTCCTTATTAAATTTCCAGCACAGACACGAAGGATGGCGGCGCGTGGAATTTCTTCAAGGAAATCTTTTCAATTACAATTCGTGCAGATGGTTGCGTTTCCTTCGCGACATGCCCCTTCCTCTCTCTCTCTCTCTCTGTCCCTCCTCTGACTGAGCTTTGCCCCTTTTTGCTGGTTACTTTGTAAGCCCGGCAGACAGTGGCAATTTCTTTTCATATTCGGGCGCGTCTTCCCGTGGTCCTGAATGTCGTCCTCCTAGAGCCCGTTGACAAACTGCGGGCCATTTCTCCGTAGAGTCTTACGGCTCGCTCCCTTTGGGCTCCCTCGAGTGGCGCTGCGCCATTACAAGTGTCTACTCGAGACCCGACTCAAAGGTAAGGCATCTCCTGGCCGGGAACTTGCAGTTAATTAGTGTATGTGGTGCACAGAGCCGATTGCATGCGACAGCTGCCACAAAGCTGCCCGGAGCTGCACAGCAATCTGGTTTCTTGCACAGTGCGATTAGTCCACTGGCATCAGAGGTATTCGCGACTGCATAAAGAACGGAAAAATCTTGCATTCATTCGCCCGAATGACGTCATCATTTGTAGCGCCTTGGCTGGCTTGGTGGTCTGGCTTGGTCATAAATTGCAGCCAACGGATTACAAATTGGAAAACCATTTAGGCCCTAATGAAGATCCGCCCATGGCTTGTAGCGCCGACTCATGTTAAATATGAATATGGCTTTTCAAAGCAGAACAGAACTCGCAACGTAGCAATCGGTATGTCCCATTGAGCGCTACTCTGTTCAGTATGCAGCGAATCTTATCAATGTATGCCTCACATGCTGTGGATCTCCAGAGGTCTCTACAAACTTTGAAGACAAAACTTACTATTGATGATATTATTCATGAATAAGAAAAACTAATATGCTCTTTGTATTTAGCAACAGAGTATGAATAACTCTGGAAGAGAAATATTCTGCAATTGCTAATATTAGATTGTTTACTTCGCTGGGTTCGGCCAGCGAGTTTATATGATCAGCTACACTTGATATATCAAAAATAAGAGATAGAATTTTAGAGGAACTAAAATAAGTAAGAGTGCTCTAGAATAACTGGGAGATGCACTGAACCCTGAGCAGGGTTGTTATACCAAATTAAAGATAGCTTTTATTCCAAACAGGTTTCCTTAATTAAATTCGTTATCAATCCAGCGCGTAACACTTACATGCTGTTGTTTGTATTTACTAAGGCTCAAGTCTCCAGTATTTGACATTTTTTTGTGGGCATAATGAAGTCTCTAAAATGCGAAATATATCAAATCTGTTTATGCATAACAGAAACTCGATCAGTTTACATCTTATATTATATTCAAGCTACGCTTATTTTTACAAAATTAAACTTTATTTAGAATTTGCATTTTTAAAGGCTTTTATAGTTTGCTGTTGCTATGTAGTGCCTTGTACTAGAGTATTTAATGTACGGATAGACGGACGGACGGACGGACGATCGGACGGCCGAACGGACGTACGGACGTACGGACGTACGGACGACGGGCGGACAGACGAACAGACGGGCATGACTAAGTCGATTCAGCTTGTCGCCCTGATCAAGAATATATATATTTTATGGGCTCTGCCAGGTCTCCTTCTGCCAGTTACATACATTTTAACAAAAACATTATACCCTGATTTCCCATTTGCAATGAGTTCAGGGTATAAAAAGTTTTAAGGCCGCTCATCTACCTTGTAGCGCATCACCAACTAAAAGACAAACCAAACTACAGAATGCAACGTGCTTCAGCATCGCATCAATAAAAATTTGTTTATGAACGACAATGATTGAGCGGATTGTTGAATGGATTGGAATTAGTATCGGGAGATTGGTGATCAATAAGAATGCTTTTATGCACAGTGGAGCGTTTGTCATGCAGGTGGAACGCCCACATTGATGAAGTTTAGTGGAGACGCCTTCTCGACAGCCTGAGGCTCGCGTGTTTCATATGATTTGTGCACTAATTACATTTAATGTTCTAAGCAAAAGCTATGTCAATGCGGTGTGGAGGCTTTGGCGACAGAGCTGACAAATTTTTCGCGATTTTTATTTATAACTGAAATCGTAATATTCTGACATAATCCGCTTAAATGTATGCAGCTCTTGCCATAAATTCCAGTGCATTGTTCCATGTCACTAAATCATATCAACAGCGACAATTTATGCAAGCCCACAACACACAATACAGATACCGAATAACCAGAGCCCACAGACCGTCGACTCAGTTGCAGAGTCAGAGACTCAAAGACTCAGACGCAGGTCCAGTTGAGTTCTAGTCGCAGATTCAGTTTCTGTTCGCCCAATTAAAATGCAAGAATTGTTAATGCGCGACATTAAAATTCATTATTATTACATACGTTTATTACTATTACAGGTATTTGGCATGCCGATTGCTCTTATTGTTGTTGCTGTTGCCGTTGCTGATCTCGCGCTTGTTCCATGCAAATGGCCAAGTGAAACGCCTCTAAGCGCTTCAGGCGCAGGTCTAAGGCGCAGAGATGTGATCCGAAAAAGGGGCTTAGAGGTGAGCTGTAAAAAGCCATCGATGGCGCTATCAATAGTAGCGATAGATCCATGGATTTTTTTGTTATATCAATATACATATCTTTTGGCGAAAAGTTGAGGAAATTCTTCTAAGTAAATTGATCTGCTAGTGGACTGTAAGGTAATATTAGATAGCTTTTTACTGGTATTTTATCTTACTATTTAAATTTCTTATAGATTCAGAGAAATAATATCAATTACCTCGCTGATTGTGCAAACAAATATTTGTGCAAACTCCATAGAATCGGAAGGGCAGACGCGAATGTAGACGCTCCTTAAGACCCAAAAGTTTTAATTCATTTTCAAAAATAAAGTCATTTAGTTCTTAATACATAATTCAGTATTTTAGTTTTAATAAAAATTAATTTTTTTATCTATTTATTGTCCTCTATTTCCATTTAAAAAGTTTTACATATAAAGCTTTTGGTATAAAGACATTTTTTACAGGGGTTTGCTAATTGCTTTTCAACTGAGATATTTCTTATTTTTATAGTTATGTAGTAGCTTATATTAATTTATTTAGTTTTATATTCATTTTGTTCGCAAAACTAAAACAAAAACCTTTTCCATAAGCTTTAGAGCTGTTAAGTGGATTGATGGAACCATCGATGGGAGAATGCTATGAGTAGAGCCACTGTCTATGGCTTTGCTCTAGCTCTAGCTTAAAGCCGAGTTTTATATCCGATAAAAAACGCGAAAACTTGTCTACTAAAAGTTTAGAAAGTCTTAGACTTTTCATAGCCCGAAAGCGTCATAGACTAAAGTAGCGCCAAAACATATTCGATAAATTATTAATTAATAAATAATATAAATATAATAAAATATTCTGTAAATAAAAGTTAATTGTTCATATGAAAATTTCACTTTAAATAAAGTTTAGGTAAATGTTTAGCCTAAGGGAAAATATCTACTCTTTGAATATACTCATTGCATCATACAAACCTTTTAATCTCTGTGCATATCTATGGCTGGTAGTCTGCGATAGTCCGTAAAGTTTAGGCTGACCTATGCTGTTGGCCTTTTCAACCCCTTTTTGTAGCCTCATCAGAGCTGCGGCTCTGTGCTCTTTGGCACCTGAGGCCAAACAACTCACACGCTTTTTAACTCCTACCGTCTGTCAAACGCGTCAAAGACCAGCCCAGGCCGCATTGTAATTATTGACAATAATTTCTGTTATTTCTTGTTGCGGGCAAGCGCGAGTTCTCAAGCTGCTGCTGCTGCCTTCATTTGGTGTCATTAAAATTGAAAAATGTTTCAACATATTTCGCTCGTGTGTGTTTTGTTCATGCCCACCAAACGGCAACGGCAACGACAAACCCGTTATAATTTATGGCCACAGCTCAGGCAGCAACTTTTTCTGCAATTGTTATTATTATTGAGTTGTTAACAGACGTTGCATGATTTATTTTTTTAGCTCTTTGCCAGATTGTCTATCGACAGGCGATAAACGAACGCGCCAGGCTGTAAAAACCCCAAAAGTACTCAAATCAAACGGCTCGTCGATCCACCCCGTGGCTGACCCTTGGCCTAAGCTCAATCAGTGCCAGCCCAGCGAGATAGTCCAGACTAGATAACGACAGCTGCAAGTCCGTTTACACAAGCATACATGGGCGTGTGTGCATGTGTGTGTGTGTGTGTTTAGCATGCAGGATCACAGGACCTCTGCTCACAGTTGGATGCACAACAAAAGCCTTAACCCTTTACGGAAAACAGAAAAAACTGAGAGAGAAAAAAAAAGAGTCGCCGCTGCCGAAATTTCATTTTAAAACATTTTTAATATGCACGCATGCGGTTCGTGTTGAGTTCTTGTTTGATTTGCAGTTCATTTCGGGCTGGTCGTGGTCCTGGTCCTGGTTCTGGTTCTGGTCAGAGGCTGGCTAGACAGCTGCCCGCTGCTGACTGCCGACTGCCGACTGCCTGGCTACTCAGCCCCTCGACCCGTCGAACCTCGCCCTCCTCCTCCTTCGGCTTTCGTCCAATAATTACACGCGGCATTTGCTTTGTTTTGTGTGAGTTTTTTGTGCAGTGCTCTGCCAGCGGATGCTGCCAGCATCCCGTAAAAGGACGAACGCGCGCGCTTAAATAAGCAATTACCGTGTAGCAGCATCCTGCCAAAGTTTCCCTGCCCAAAGTCCACACGAAACTAAAGGGTTAAGGCACTAGCACTCACGTCCGCGTCCTTTGCTTTGTGCTGCTGTCAGCTCTGATTTAAATCTCTCGGTCATGACATGTGGCCAGCAGACCGAGCTGCTCTCCCTCCCTCTCCCTTCCTCTCTCTGTCGCTCCTTCGAACTCTCTATGGTAAAATCAATAAGCGTCAAGGCGCTCTTTAAAGCCCACTCACTCTTTGCCTTTGGCTGCCAAGTTCAAGTTCAACACTCGATAATTAATTGCGCGCCAGCTCGAAAGCCCCAACCACAGCCCCAGCCCCAGCCCCAACCGCTGGCACACAAATGCGTGCCGGCAAAAAGGGTCGTTGGGTCGGGTCATTGTGCTTTTAATTACAAAAAGGACCAAAGGACGCACCGAACGGGTTGCAAATGAAAATAGCGTAAAATAAAATGAAAACTCATTAAGATTTGCGCTGTACATAAGCCCTTTTTCAGCTTTTTCAGCTTTGCCGCTGCTGACCCAGTTTCCAGCTCTGTCCAGCTCCTGACCCTTAACGGTGGCACGCCTAGCCCAAGTGCTAATTAAGTAATTAAGCTAAAAACACTTTCATCCTTTCTCACCAAAGCGACCCAAGGCGAAACGAGCCCTGACCCAGGTCAACCAAATGCCCCCAATAGCCATACAGAAGCACAGGTGTCGTTCACTGTTCTCTCTCTGTCTGTGTATGTATGTGTGTGTGTGTGTGTGTGAGAGTGTGGGTGCATGCGTGTGTGTGTGTGCATTTCCTGTCATTCTTTTACGTGATTGCATTGGCATTGGGGCCAATACGTATGTGCAGATGACCTCGCGTATCTCTTTTTGGATATCAACAGCTGCGCTCGACTCGCCCGCCAGTTGGCTGTTGGCTGGCCAACTGCAGTTGCAGTTGTTGTTGTTGTTGTTGTTGTTGTTGTTGCTGCTGGCATTGTCCTTCGCATTGACACATTTAGGTTGTTGTTGTTGCCTTTATTTTTTTGCTGTCTGCAACATTTCCCACACATGCAACATCCCTGACCCAACGCAATGTGCATTTTATTTGGTCGCGACTTTTCTGAGTTTCGTTTAAAGCAAATTTATTGAAGTTATTTTAGTTGAGTTAAGCTGCGATTGCCTTAACAGAGAAGAACTTTGTTGAAGCAAGAAATGAATATAGTTTGGCTAAGATCTAACACTGATCATAGTATTTGTTTATGCCTTGAAACATAATATAATAATAATATTAACTAAAAAAATATAATAAATATCTATTCATTGAAATTATTTTAGTTAACTAAAGCTGCGATTGCCTTAACAGGAACAGAAAAAATTTGTTGAAGCAAAAGATAAATATGTATTTATTAAGGTTTGCTTATAGTTTCGCTTAGATCGTGTATGCCTTAAAATATAATATAATAATATTTAATGAAGTTGTTTTAGTCATGTTAAGCTGCGATTGCCTTAACAGAGAAGAAGTTTGCTGATGCAAAAAATAGATATAAATTACTTTAAGGTTTTTTTTAGTCAGGCTAAGATCTAATGATGATCTCAATATTTGTATATGCCTTGAAATATAATATAATAATATAATATAATAAAAAAAAAATATAATAAATATCTGTTCATTGAAATTATTTTAGTTAAGTTAAGCTGCGATTGCCTTAACAGAAAAAATACTTTTTTGATGCAAAAAAATGAATATATATCAATTTAGAGTTGCTTATAATCTGGCTAAGATTGTGTATGCCTTGAAATATAATATAATAATAATTGAATATATACAAAATATAATAAATATCAATGATTATAGTTGTCTAGCTCGTTTCTACTTTATATTGAACTTATGCTATTGATTAGCCTATTACCAGTACAATATCTTAAGTCTAGTTAAGTTCAAACTTATCAGTTGGCGAAGCTAAAATTTATACGTTTCATATTCTTAAGTGCAATATGAATATCTCTTTTCAGACAGTCAACTTCAGACTAAAACATTAAATCTCAAATTATGTTTTGCAAGAGCTTAACTTTGCCAACAACAGAGTTAAGTTCAGTTAAATTTTAACATATATTTATATATATTTGGGTGCATTAGCCTCGGCAACATCATCCCATGCCCTAATTGTAATACAACGATAGATCTCACAATTCAACTTAACTTCACCAACCGTAACGCAACTTGTCCCCTTAAAGCCCAAATCTTCCACAACAGCTGCCTCATATCGATACTTGCAAACCCAATTCCAGAAAATATTTACATAATTATTAAATTCCTCCAAATCACAAACCTATAAACCAACTCATATAATCCATAAATATGTAATATATAATTTGTATTATAATATAATATACAAATAGAATAATTTCAAGCCGAAGGCCTTAACATTCAATTTAATTTAAATTATGTACAAACTTATAAAAATAAAAAATAACTAAAAATATTTGTGTTATTAAGGAAGACTTCTCAATCACTCATCAAAGATTAAAGAGAAATTTTTCTAAATTGCTCAAAAATATATTGTTCGGCGCAGCAGCTAATACGTGCACTTAGAATAAGTTCTCTTAAGTCTATCTTCTCCTCTTATACTATGTCATTCTCATTTTCTCTTAATGCACTCATGCACGTAAGCATAAGTCACACACACACACAAATGTAAATTTCGACTGCGTTATCTACTTGTAACTTCGATTCTTGTTTGACCATTTAGTCCGAAATTGATCGTCAAGCGCGCAACAACTCCGTCATCTCTTTCGCATATACTAGGGTGACCATACGTCCTGGAATTCCGGGACATGTCCCGCTTTTGTCAAGACAAGTGAAGAATTTTGTTGAGGAAAGCAGCGCAGATAAGCAGTTTTTTAGCAACAAAGTCATCGACCGTCCCGGAATGGCCTGAGGCCGATCTGGTCACCCTAGCATATACTTAACTTTTACCTTTACTACCTAATAAATAATAATTATAAATAATAATAAAATTTAAATATTAAGAAGCCTTCGTAAATGATGGGAGCTCAGAGTTGCCCAAAAAGCTGGGTAGCTTCCAACAATATATAAATATATTTTAATATTTAACTGCTCTTGACTTCTACTTTATGTTGAGCTTATGCTATTGATTATCTTATATAAATATATTTTAGATTTATTGCTAGCTGGTTTACATGGTTATCTAGCCTCTGGAGATACCTTCCGCTAAGTCTGCGTACTTCATCATTTTTAGCTTTAAACTATTTTCTTTGATTATATTTTAGCATATAAAATTCCTTTGTTTATTTCAAATTCATTCTGCATCGAGCAGGCCATACTCGTACTCAACTCTTAGCCACAGCTAACTTGGTCATATGAAGATCACTTTCAAATAAAATCTTTAAAGTTTAAAGTAATTTTTTGCTTTACTCATATGTCCACAGTCAGATAAATATATTCCACAACAGTTTCAAATTGCATTCGTCCTAATTTATATAATTTATTTGATATTGTCTCAGACCGCTGTCAGCTCCTCCGCTCGCATTTAAATGTAAATTATTCGAGTGCCTTGTGCGAATTCCTTAGAACACGCGCCAAAATATCTTTGCACCCGAAACATATCAGACCTGAAGCATCATGGGACGAGCAGATGTTTCAGCTGTCGCTGTCTGTGGCCAAGTCTGAGTCGGAGTCCCTTCGCGCTGCTGGCCACACAATAAAAATGCAAAAAGCCAACTCGAAAGCCATCGATCAATTGGGTAACATGGACATTAGAAGCTTCTGGCTGGCACAGAAGGACAGCGAGGATCCTCGAGACTTGATTTATGGCTCTTCTCCACCATTGAATGCTAGTTTTGCTTTCGATAACAGAGACAGACGATCGAGCCGACAATAAATAACGAAATAATACGAAAAACCTGCCTCGGCTCAATTTGTAGTTTTCAATGTTTCAAAGGCGAAAAACAGCGGCTAATGAGCAGCTCCCAGAGATGAGGCCCAACCAAGTTGCCTCTGGCTGACTGGCTGGTTGGGCACCTGCGCCCACCCTTGATTGTGTGTCGCTTCTGTTTCTACTCATGTCTGCAGTTGGTTACACAATAGCGAGCAGTGGACAGAGCTGGGGGGGGGGGGGAGATGCCCGCATTGAGCGTGCCTCTGGAGCTGCAATACGTTTGCCGGCTGCCTGATTTTTCAAGATTTTTAAGCACTGCAGCTGCAGCAACGGTGGCAGCGACAGCGGCGATGGCAGTGCGGGCGCCATAGGCAGGCGCTGGCGAATGGCAAAGAGTTGAGGTCGAGGTCATGTGTGGGTGGCAGCAGCCCCTTCAGTTGGAGCTTTTGTGTCGGCGGTTGCCAACCGCAGCAATGCTCTGTGACTGGGCTGTAGTTTTTGTTGCTGTTGCCATGCCGGGGAAAAGCAATGCCAACTAATTGAATGTGCAAAACTCTCTCCCACACACACACACACTCCCACACACACACAGCTGCATTAATATCGCGTTATATGGCGCATTAAGGCGCTCATTTCAACGTGTTTTTTTTTTTTTCCTACTTTGGCTTTTGCAAATCTAAAGCAAAGACCACGAGTGGGCGGCGGGTGGGTGTGGCACAGCTCATGCTGATTTCTCCGTTGCGCCTTGCATTTGTATTGGTAATTACGTTGTACCACTGTAACTGTGTGTGTGTGTGTGAGTGACGTCTGTTTGCTGTCCCTTTGCCATGGGGTGGATTTTGCTCGCATTTTTTTCCAACAATTTTTTTTTTTTAGAATTTTTTTCTGTTTGCCTGTCGCTCGCTCGCTCGCTCGCACTTACGCAGGCACGGCGGGGGCAGCAGGGCGACTCCTCCTCCTCCTCCTCCTCTTCTTTTTGCTCTGTTTGCCTGCCTCGGAAACCGCCATTTTTTATGCGCGCTAACTACGCCAACCTCTCCGGCAGCCCTCTTACATTGCTCTCTCACTCTCTCTCTCTCACACTCTCGGTCTCTCTCACACCTTCGCTTCGGCCTGCCCGCACCCTGACGCACTCGCACCCTCGCACAGAATTTGCGCATTAGAAAAAAATGTGGGCTGAAAAAAAAGAAAGAAAAAAAAAAAAAATAGAAATGAAATGAGAACGGCAGATAAATAAAAAATGGCGGTTTCTGTTGATACAAAAAGTTGATAACGGCATTTTGTACATTTATTTGCCTGCCAACAATAAAGTGCGCAAAAAAAAACTAATAAAAAATATATTTATTAGCTGAAAATCAGATTTGCTGGGGTCAAAGTTCATATCGTGGCGAAATCTGCTGAAATATAATTTTTAATTTATGATGCATTAAAACATATTGCCAACATGTGCAAAGCAAAAGCAAATTTATGAGCTTAAAGATTTATAAAAACTGATTAAATATTTTATATAAATTTTGTACTTAAATAATTAGGCTTACCAAGGCGCCATCTATGACCTAATTGTCGAACATGTATCATAAAGTGCCACCTACGGTTCAAGTCCAATAGCAGCAGTTCTTTACTTAGCGCCACCTATGTGTCAGTAACCCTAAGTTCGCAAGCAGTTTACAGCACACAAAACACATATCGATACTTCTATCGATGATGACTTCATTCATTTGAGACTTCTTTAGTTACAGCAGCTGGTCACACTGACCCAACTTTACGCATTTCTGGCTACAAAATAACAACCAAAAGTTGAGTTTAACTCTAAGTCGTATTCAAGCAAAGAATTGTAAGTACAAATGCAAGTTGCACCAGACATTTTTACTACAAACTGCAATATCAACAGCGAACTGAGGCGTGCTTTGAGCAGACACAGCGTTCAACCACCTGCAACAACAACAACAGCGCACAACAAAATGAACACAAACATCAATAAAGGCGGATACGTGCCACCAGGGTACTATCCACCGAATGCACCGCCCGCCGAGGGTGCTCCTTATGCACCCCCCTCCGCAAGTGCGCCTTATGCTCCACCGGGCGCCCCCTATCCACCCGGACCTCCCGGGCCACAGCCACAGCCACCGCAGCCCATGAACTATGTGAGTTTCTGGGGGCGTTGCCAACTTTGGTATACATAATTACGATATACTATATATATCCGTCTGTGACGTCACTTTCCAGTTTGCGTGTCGATTCATAAGCGATAAGACATACGATTCGAATTACGCAAAGAGGGCTGCGCGCTCACCATGACTCTCGAGTGCATCATAGGCGAGTCTCACTGTGCAAATAATCAGTTATTGAATTTCAAAATGGAGTTCTTGCTATATATTACTCAGCTGCCAAAGGCTCTTCAGCGCTTCGACACGCCAGATCCACTACCCAAAACAAAAGCCAGAAATAGCTAGAAAAAATATTGGACCCTTTAAAAGAGAAGATTGAATGAATGAATTTCGATGAAATGAATGTTGAATGTATGAAATTTTTGAGTTTGATATTCCTTAATACTACAGCTAGATCACATAATAATTAATAATACAGCTATATCACAATTTTCTCTCTGTGAAACGTCAAAACTGACGGGAAAATAGCTAAATTGGCAACACCGGCTGCCAACTCTTCAGCGCTTCGACACGCCAGATCTACTGCTCAAAAAAGCCAGAAATAGCTAGAACAAATATTGGCGACTTTAGAGAAGCTGTTTATAGTTTTGAGGCAATTTTTGTATGAATTTCGATGAAATGAATGTTGAATGTATGCAATTTTTGAGGTTGATATTCCTTAATCCGCATTCAAGTCGCATTGAAATGCAGTTAGATCACAATTTTCTCTCTATGAAATGCCAGAACTTACGGAAAAATAGCTAAATTGGCAGCACTGCTGAGCTGTCCATTGCGCACAGCTTAATCAGTTTTTAGTGACTGCCACATCGCATTATTCATTAATCAGCGATTGCATTAATGTTTCACAGAATTTACAACTCTACTAACTTTGATCATTCTGTGGTCGCTGTTCTCGCTCATTAATACAATAGTTAATTACTTTATTATGAATAATATATATGTATTTATGTATCAATGGGTTACTAGCGACCTTTCTATGCTTAAAATTTTGTACGTTTTGCGAACTTTAATTCTAGTTCTAATTCTAATCAACAATTGAGCAATTCGTCTGTATATATAGCCTTTCGATGAACCTTTCGGTTCCATCATCAGCAGCCTTCGCTATAGAGAAACTGGTCAGTCTTCGCCTTGCTAATCTTGCTAAGCTGCAGATATTACCCTCAACAGCAACGTCTATCTTACCAAACTAGTCTTTGCCAACTGTTCTTTTAGTTCGACCGCTTCACAGGCTCGAAATACAATATCGTATAGCTAATATTACATCTTGTATGACATTCATCTTGTATACATACTGTATATCATGCAGCGTAATCTACGGATTAGTAAATATTGGGATAACGATGGCCAAACAGTATATGAAAATTCTTATTATCATTGATATAACATATCAGACACGCTCTATAACATGATGGTATACTAAATCAGATGGCGCTATAACAAACATTAGGTTTTGCAGAAGATCTTAAATAATTTATCTCCAAATCGAGTCATATATAACAAATAATTAGATAACTCCACTTCAAAATCTATATATTTATAAGAACACATCACATTTGACCTGTCAAAGATAGCTTTCTTTTTATATCCACTATCAAACAAAATGAAATATCAACTAAAAAATCCATTTACAGGGCTTCACACCGGGTCCACCGCAAGGAGGTTATGCTCCAGCTCCTCAAATGCCTGGTGGAGATCCGCATTATGGTGGTCCGTCACCTTTTGGAGCTGGTAATGGAGCACCACCATATGGGTACCCACCTGGTCCGGCTGGTCCACCGCAACCATTTGGATATGCACCAGGGCCTCAGCAGCCGATTATAAGCCAGCCAGGCATGCCGCCAGCTCATCCACATCCAGGCATGGGACCAGGACCAGGACCAGCTGGTAAGTTGTACCAGTTGCCATATGAATATATTGACTTGACTCTTTACACACTTCAATCTACCAAACGCATGTGCATGTGGTCTATTTGTAGGTTTGGGGCACAGCTCAAGCGAGTGCAATAGCACACAATAGGAATGGACTGAAATCAATTAAGACAAAAGAACGCATTCAGACATTCAGACCCAGTTTTCGTATTCACAATTAGGGTCAGTGCACTGTGATAATGTGATAATTGCAAGTCGACATCTTCGCGGCCGTCGTAGTGCAGCACTGTTTCAAGGTGGTTAACGAGAGCGTAGCGGTAGACTACAAAGTTGTTTTCTATTAGCACCCGAAATAGAGCGGTAAACATTTACATTCACAGTGTGAACGGTTTTTTGAACTGTCCCAGATGAGCGCTTGTCCAGATAAGCAAAGATAACACAAAGACGTTTCTGTCAGCCGAACGATGTTGTTGTTGACAAACCAAACGCGCTTGCTCTCCGACTTGATAAAGAGCCCGGTGCTTCCTCATAGCTATGAGCATCCCAAAGCCAACCCGCTGGCTCTTATCACGAAGCGCCGTTTGCTTTAATTGAACCAATAAAATAATACAATGCGCTATTTAAAACACGTTCGGCTATGTTGACTACGATGATTTTTGAAAGCCGACGTGCTGTCAACTGTCAACTTGCGGGCCCTCTCTCAGGCAGGCGCTTCAGTTCAGCTCGGTGCAGCATCGTGAACAGTCGCCGCAACCTGAATATCGATTACTGAGTGCGATGTCAGCGTCAAAGGCCGTAGCAACCGCTACAGTTCCAGCATCCAGTTCCAGCTACCTGTCCACATTGGATCTGACTAAAAACGAGCCTGGTGACCAGAAGGACGCCACGTCTGGCGGTGCCAGCAGCGGCTCAAAGGTGCTACGGTTCATTTGGCACTCGCTATACAACCAGTATAACTTTTTCTGCACACGTTCCAAGACGTTCAAGCAGCTGGTCTGCCGTGAGGCCAATAAGCCCTTGCCCAAAAAGTTTCGGCACACAATGCGGCTGAATAAGTCCGCAAAGCGAAAGGGCTACGAGTTCTATATTAGCGATGAGGACAGGAGGTGAGGCAAATCAAAACGTTTAACAGTTTTACTTTGTTCATATCTCAGATGTGATTAGCTTATCAAGGTTAAATCAGTGCAGCGCGATATATCTTATCAAGTGTCTTACAAATCTGCCTTGATAGATGTGCCAAAGAAAACAAGCATATTATAATAGACTCATCGTGATGAAATATCATTTGCCACAATAAGATTAGATATAAAAAGCTACGCTAAGTGGCGTAAAAAGCACAATAAACCGCCCAGGGTCGTGGTCTTTCCATTGTAATGCCTTCAATTAGGCTTGTTCTTGATGACGTTGGGCAATTGAAACGATGACAGCGACATTGACCAATTGACACGCTTTTGTGGGCGGTCGGTCGGGGCATGCATCCCACACATGTTGATTTTGATGTGATTTTGAAAGAGCGCTCAACTTAAGAGCAGCTGGATTGATGGTGTGTGTGTTTTTTTTTTTTTCATCTTTTCATTTTGCATTTTTTCATTTAACAACAGGCGACTGGATGAGTATACCCTCCGGCATTCCGAACTGTCCGCGCGGATTGGAGTACCTTACGAGTATAGACCAACTTTTAGTTAAACAGAAAGTGGAGCTGCTTGAGGCTTTCACTGGCTTCGAAACCAATAACAAGTTCTCAATCAAAAACGCACTCGGCCAGAAGGTCTACTACGCGGTGGAGGACAATGATTGCTGCACTCGCAACATGTGTGGTCCTGCACGGCCCTTCGATATGAAAATTTTCGACAATTTCCAGCAAGAGGTCATTCACTTGAATCGTCCATTGGCCTGCTCAGCTTGCTGCTTTCCCTGCTGCCTACAGACACTAGAGGTGTCCGCACCACCTGGCAACGTTATTGGATCTATTGAACAGGAGTGGTCCATTTGCTCTCCGTCGTTCCGCATTTTAAATCACATTGGCGATACGGTGCTTCGCATTGAGGGTCCCTTCTGCACGTTCTCGCTCTGTGGCGACGTCGAGTTCAATGTAAGAGTTTGAAACTTGATAGATAAAGCACTTGTTAATCAATATATATATTTGCAATACAGATCGTCTCCCTAACTGGAGCGAAGGTGGGAAAAATATCCAAACAATGGTCAGGTCTGGCACGCGAAATCTTTACGGATGCTGACTTCTTTGGCATCACTTTCCCACTGGATTTGGATGTACGCATGAAAGCCGTGCTGCTGGGCGCCACGTTCCTCATTGTAAGCAATCGCTTTTGTTATTTAATCGCACTGTTGGATATTAAATCACAAATTCATTGCCTGAATTTAAAAGTTGCCAACATTGATTCAACTTATTTGACTATGCTAAATATTTTTATCTAATTCACTTATTAACCCATTAAATTTGGTTTCTTTTAGGATGCCATGTTCTTTGAGAAGTCTGGCAATCGCGAGACCGACACTCCTGGAATGTTCTAGCTGTTTGTAAATTTTTGTACGATCGATGTGACCCCAATGTAGTGTGAAATTTATTATCGAAACCCTGTGAACTGTCGCATACTAGTCCGCTATGGCCAAAGCAATCGCATTCTTCGACTACCAAAATCATATTCAATTGATTTCAACAAATTTCGCTATAAGCAATCAAAACAAGTTCAAACAGTTTTGTTGAACTCAGGATACATTTTAATAGTAATTATTTTTGCTTGTTTTTCTGTTTTTTGTTCTATTAGATCACACTGTTATTGGGTTGTGTATTTATATAATTAATTTGTATATATAAATTTTTCTTTTCTATACATATATATATATATAGAAAAGAAAAAAAATAAATAAAAGAGAAGAAATATATAAATATATATATATATATATTTTCCATGACGAATCGCTGTCTTAAACTAATAATAATAATAAATAATTATATATCTTAGATATTGAAATGAGACAAAAATTAATCAAAGAGAAAGAAATAGAGAAAAAAGAGAAGAAATATATATTCATTCATGAACGAATTGATGTAATAATAACTAAATAAAATGAATATTATATTTATATATATTTGAATGTAAAATCGCAAAAAAAAAACAAAATCTAGACAGGGTGAAAATGTACTTTAACTATTTATGTGTCTTCATATATTTAATATAAATGCGGATTATATATGTGTATATGTATATACTTACTGCATATAAAAATATATATTTATGTCCTATATTGCAGAATGTTTAAAGTAAATATCTTGAATGTATTTATCTGCTCTGAAGAAGTACCTATCTTTGATTGTTAAATGAATTTAGCAAGAATATATATATATATATTTACGTGCACATCGAAGTCGATCCCTGTACTGTTTATATTTTGTTAAACGAATTTTAAATCAGCTTAATAATAAAAATAATCGAAATAATAGAACGATTTATTTAAACAGAAACATTTTATTTAAATATATATAAAATATAAATGTGCCATGAAGATGGGCCCTCGTCTGTCAGATGCTTGGTGGCTTTCTTAAAGTAAACTGATTTTGAGGAGATTCATTCAGCCGTAGCCTAACAGCCGTACAAAAAAACTTTTCAAATAATTACAGATTTCCTAGAATGAGAATTTTTCCTTAGAATTTTTGGAATAAAAGGAGCTTTGAAAAAATATTTAATTTCATTTAAACAACGAACAACAAAGTGAATAATTAATTACAATTAAATATAAATTAATAATAATACTAAATTAATTCTTAAGGATTACATATACAAATATTTTTGAACAATGCTTATAAGAAAGTCCAATTACTTGATAATGCGATTCCTCTCAGTTGCTTTCATTCGCATATAAACCGGCTTGCCATACAGCAGTTCAGCAGGCTGAGAATGCGCCAAAACAAGTTTTACGCCTAAAAATAAACAAAGCTACGCATTGCGCGTCAATTAGAGCGTTCTTTTAGTTAGTTGTAGCTCAGATGTTGTCGATATTGGTTCCACTTTTAACCCTACTCCTGTTCTGTGAGGTGCAAGCAAAAGAAGTACAGGAATGCGAGCATATTGATCATCAGAACTATGTTTGCCGTGAGATCGAAACCTTTGAGCAGCTGAGTCAATATATTGAGGAGGATTGGCTAAGCGTGAATATTGTTAACGAGCACAATGGCATTGAAAGTGATAATAGCCCGCTGCCCAAGCTATCCAAGCTGCGGGAATTGGATCTGTCGCGGTCTGGTGGCTTGACGCTGGGCAGGAATGGGTTCAAGAACTTTGCTTCGCTGCAGCGACTTAACCTATCCCACTGCCAACTCGAAGAGCTGCGGGGCAAGCACTTTCTGAACAACGCGACCTTGGTCAACTTGGATATTAGCCACAACGACTTGTTGCGCATCGACCGCTCTCTAATGAGACAGTTGCCCAATCTAGTCTATGCCAACTTTTCGAGCAATTCAATAGCCCACGTAGAGTTTGACGCCTTCAAGAGCCTTAAGTACTTAGAGCACTTGGATCTACACACCAATGAACAGGAGAACATTACAATAGGCTCGAATACCAATCTGCGGTACTTATCCATTAGCAACAACAATGTTCGAGATGTAAGCTAAGATGTTTTTCAATTTAACTTGTGAGACACTTTCGAGACTTGTTTTTCCTTGTAGTTTCCGTGGTGTCATCTGCGAGGGCTGCCACAGCTGCGGGAATTGCATCTGCACAGCAACTGGCTTGAGGTTCTGGACATGGGCATTTTCTATGCGTTGCCCCAGCTGCGAGTGCTCAACGTATCCAATAATAATATCTATGAAATTCAACGTCAATTGTTCGTTGGTCCTGGACCTGACACTGACCCTTTGCTGCGGTTGCTCGACTACAGTTCAAATAATGTGAAAGTTTTGGAGGATTACGTATTCAATAGGCTGCATAATCTGGAGACACTCAACCTTTGGCTCAATCAGATCAATAATATATCTCCAACGGCCTTTCGCGGCTTGAGCAATTTACAATCTCTGCAGCTACAGGGCAACAAAATAAGCCATTTGCCAGACGAGGTTTTCGCCAATCTGACCGCCTTACGGATTCTTGACTTGAGCAAAAATAACATAAGGCAACTAGGCATCAATGTCTTCGGCAGTTCTGTTTTGAGAAATCTCAGTTCTCTCTTTCTGAGCAACAATAACATTGAGCAACTGCATCCGTTGGCGTTCAGCTCCATGCCCTTCCTGCAGGAGCTGCGACTGAGTCGCAACAAGTTGACCGCTCTGGACATTCGCATGTTTGCTCCACTGCGTCGGCTGCGGGTGTTGAGTGTGAGTGAGAATCGGCTAGCGGAAATCGAGGATGATTTGCTAAGCACTTTTGACAAGCTAACCGACCTGGAAATTAATAACAATCGTCTGACCTTTCTGCCTGCACTGAAGGAGCAACTGCTACCGCCGCTGCCGCTGTTGCGCCACATCAGAATCGAGGGTAATCCTTGGCAGTGCTTGTGCCTGGACGAGCTGACAGGCTGGCTGCACGGACGCCTTGTTAGCTATGCGACGACTACCAGCGCCTATTACAGCGGCCGGAAGCCTCTCTGCATAGTCACGCCCATGGAACAGTGCGTGAGGGACTTGCAGGCGGTGCGCGAGCACGGCATAGTCGAGAGCTACGAGCACATCTGAGGTGGCAAAGGAGCAATAAATCAATAACACTAAATGCTAGTGGAGTTGCTTAATGGTTGGGTATTGGATAGCGGGTGGCTGGCTGCCTGGCTGCCTGGCTGACTGGCTTTCGTAAATCACGGACAAATGAATGACCATCAGGCGCAAAAGTTTTGCAAGCCAAAGTATTTGGCCAACTGTCGTAAAACAATAAAACAAAAAGCGGCCGCAGAGCAAAGCGCAAATATAGAACAACAGAGCAGCATTCCATGGGGCTGGCAATGGCAATGGACAGGGAGGGAGGGACACATAGAGGAGCAGAGATTTTCAAATACTTAACACCACTTAAGCGAACAGTTGGACAATGACAGCGACAAGTGGATTGCGGGTGGTTGGGCTGGGCCATGGGCCATGGGGCGGGGCGGGGCACACATTGATTGTTGAGCGTAATTTAACGTAAGAATTTTTATTAAAATTTTCCGTTTGCGTATAAAGTTTGCTGCTGGCAATGAGCAGCTGACTGTCCGTGACTTAATGAATAAATGATTGATAATGAATAAATACGAATGAGTACGTGTGTGTGTGTGTGTGTCGGCATTCGAATTGAAAGGAGGAAAGCTTCCGGTGTGAAAATTGAGCTGTGGGAATTTTTAGTGTATTTTGAAGATTGCATAATTGAACGAGAACGAGTTGAACATGAGTCCGCATGAATAATGAATAAATAAGTCAGGTAAGTTGCGCACAAATGTTGCATATTAAATGGATTGAAATCAGAAGAGTACTGAGTGTTAAGTGTTGACTGTGCGAGTGCTGAGAGAACATATATATATTTGTCTTAGAACATTGTCAATGCAGACGATTCACTTCAAGCAAAGTTTTTCTATTTCCTCAGCTCAGTTTTCAGAAGGCAAATTATTCTGAATGTTGTCCTAAGATGATGTTTGCCTCTGTGTAAATAAATAACTGAACAGGTCACACACAAATACATAGAGAGACAGCTTTATGTTGTGCGTTGGCAAATAAGTAGTTCAAGTTTTGCGTATTCACGCAAATGCATTGAAATCGCGCACAAGTATTTGAGGCATTCACACGCACAGGTGACAAAAGCCAGCAACACCGACAGCGAGCACAGATAAAGATGTCAACGCAGTTAGTGCCAGAATAGGGACTGAGATACGAATACAGCGCACAGCAAATACGACAATTATAGGAGCCGAGGCAACAGTAGGAGCTGCCTGGCTGGCACAAAAGAATATGGAGTCTAGCAGCTGGCGACAATAAAAGTTTTGCTTAGCTTTCGCACAATGCGGACCGAGAAGGAAATTACTTGAGCTGGCTATGTGGGTCTCCTCGTCGCAGTGTGCTCAAAAATGTAAACTAATTAAATTACTTTTATTTTCCAGGTTAACATTTTCAAACGCATGTCGATGCTCGGTCGGTCGAACCGTTTCCGGTTAAACCTAAAACTTTGCAAAGGTTGCGTCAATTTTCTTATGAATCGTGCGGTCGACAGCGAGGTGACGATGCCAAGGAACACAGGACACAGCCCTTTCAATTAATTTTTGTGAGCAAGCCTAGAGTTTAGAGTCTTGTTTGAATCATTCTTCGATAGCGAAGAGCAGCAGGTAGTCTGGGTGCAACAAGTGTGCGCCAAATACTGAACCCTCGTCAAAACAATTTGACGTTCAGTGCTGTCAAAGACAACACAGACTAAAGTTCTGTCATTGTCCAAACATTGAGACTTTCAATTTAATATTCGGCTCACCTAGCGTATGCGTGATATTATGAATTTTTGATTTTTTTTGGCTATCTGCATTTGATGTGGAGTGCAGCAATTGTTCACGTGTTGACTTTAAGAGGCTCCTGTTTACTCCGATATATGCATGTTTGCCGCACTCATATTTCAGTTAATTTCGCTCACGGCTAATTGCATTTTTGTGGCCTAAATAGCCACACATAATTAGCAAACAAAATATTTGTAAAACATTTTATCATTTTTACACAATTAGAATGGCAATTGTATATATTTTAATGCAACATGCATTCTCCATACCAAATACCAACAAAAAATCAAAAATTAGCGCAAACTATGCTATGACGATGGCAGCTGCAGCGGCAGCGGCAACGGCGGCCGGATGTGGTACGGACTGCACTTCGAATTACAAAATTTTGCGGCTCTGTGGTTCGCTGAATTTATAATTATCCACAGTTGCAGTTTTCTGTGTGTTGCGTAATTCGATTTACACGCAAACTTTTCGGCTTAATTTCACGCCGAGTTAAGAGTTGTGCCTGACTGCAAATTTTGCAGCCAACTTTGCTGTGAGTTCTATTAGTCATTCTATTGTGTTGTTGCATCTGCTGCATCTAACTTTTCTTAACATAAAATATGTATACATATTCAATTTCATAGTTGCTCATCAGAATATCCATCTTCAATCCTCTTCATGTGCTTAAATCATAAATCGCAATAATAAATAGGATGAAGGTGTTGGCTTATTACACTCTGAAGCCATTCAAAATGGGAGCTCAGAGTATAATGCTTTTGTGAAAATGTATGTAACAGGCAGACGAAGGCGTGTTATGATATATAAAGTATATATATTCTTTATCAGGACGACCAGTTAAGTCGATCTAGTTATGTGCTTCTGTCCGTATGAATTTCGTCTATCTATCTATCTCGTAAGCAGGAGAAGCTAGATATTTGATATTTTATATCTATACTCGTGTATACCGTACGCACTATAGGCTTAATACTTTTTTCTCTCTATAACTCATCCCATTTCTTTATTATATCCTTCCGCTAAGTTCGCAACAAAAGTATTTCAAATACTAAAGACTTGTGCTTTGGCTAATATCCACATATTGTATGTCATTGTAAATCTCTTAAAATATTATATTATAATTGATAGAGAAAGTCAATGAAAAAGGAAAGTTATTTAATAATTCAGTTCCCATAGTAATGCCAATACTGCAGTCCATCATATTAACTGCGCTGAGCATGTGCGTATGTGTTTGATATGTATGTATAAAAAAAGCGTAGAACGATTGGAATGTCCTCGTAGGGATCAGGGTATTACCTAGTCGGGCCGTCCCGACTAGAGCACTTTTACTTGTTAATGCTTCCTGAGAGACGTAGTTGCGCGTAAGCTTTAGGTCGATATGTTGTGGGAGCGTTGAGTTATGCGATAGGGAGAAGCTCAACGTCAACTTTATCTGCCTTATAACAGTTTACAGTTGCAACTCTTTTCGTAGACTCTATGCTAAGAACTTTGAAGGGTTCCAGGGAGAGTTTTGTTTTTGATGCTTGGGCTCCATCTGAAGCGATTCGATATTTGTGTACAGCTTACGTGCTTATTGTTTCTACTCGTTCTTAATGGTGCTCTGCTTCATCTACTGCCGTTGGTCATTGAACACATGCAGACCAATCCTAAATTGTTTCTTTTCATTTAAAATTGCACCCGATGGACGATCTTTCGATCTCTGGAAGAGGTGATGCTGGCAGGTAAGCCGGCCAGCTGCATGGCAGGCCGTAATGCCAGGCTATTGTCTTTGCCAGACAATACCGAGCTTCTACAGAAGTTGCAATAATGTCAGTGCCGGCTGCCTCTTCGTTTAATAAAAAATGCTTGGCAGGCGCCATAAAGTATGCAGCATGCAGCTGTGGCAACGTTGCCTGCCAAAAATGTTACTCCATCGGCATCGTGCCCGTAGCAGCTATCTAGCCTCTAGGCAGGCAGACACAAAATACCTTTGCTAATGATTTTTAATGGCTAAATTGCATGGCAAGCCTTGAGTTTGAGTAGAGGACTCTTGAGGCTAGCTGCTGCTGCCAGATTGTGTGGATGGTTGCCATCATTAGTTGATAGGACCTGTTCGTTCCAGCAGCTCGCATGCTTATTAAAAGGGTATTTGTTGCTGGTCCTCTATTAAGCCGGGCCAATAGTGTGAGTGTAGGCTTTCAGCCTCATACACGTGCAAACAGAATTCGATGCAAATTTTAGGTCAATAAATTATGCATGCTATCGACGCAGCAGCCCCTGCCTCAACAAAAGCCAAAGAGGCGTGATGTGAGAGGGCGGGCAGCCTTTCAAAAGGAAGAAAAAAAAAAAAAAACAAATTAGTGGCGCTTACTCAACAAGATTGAGTCTGTTTGTGGCTGTGTCATCGTGATGCTCCTGCTTGCGACGTACAGAGGCAGTTCACTCAGCCCCCTCGCACTCGCCGCCACTGGGCGCTGCGTGCTGCATGCGAGTCAGCGTCAACGCAGCATGCAAAAAAAGAGGAATTCGAACTTAATTAATGAAAGAGCTTCCGGCTGTCATCCCGGGCCCATCGCTCACCTCTCTTTCTCTCGCTTTTTGGAGAGCTTCACTATTTATATACCCATAGATATTAACTGATGAATAATTATACAAATATGTGCGGGATGAGTGCTCGCATGCCACGCTGACATGGCAAATCAACAGTTAAATATAAATTTGTTTATAAAAACGTGCAATCCTCCTCATTTGTAGTGGGCGTGACATTGTGTGGGCGCTGGAGCAAGGGTATAGGCATCGCAACGGCAGCGAATGTTAATGGAAATGGAAACGTGTGGACTGTTGGCAATTGGCCTCCGCATCTGTTGCAAATGAAATTATGTAAATGTGACAGCAGCAGCTGCCGAGTTTCCCCGCTTGCGGGCCTGTGTGTGTCGTAGGTTGACCCACAAATACAATGGGCATGCGGTTTTGGTGGCTGTCGCTTGCCTAAACATGGCTTAATGCTGATTACTTGCATTAAACATGCGAAAAACGCACCGAATGTGTGTCTGCGAGTGTTTGTGAAACGAATTGGCGCTACAATTAAACATTCGCGTGGCAATTGAATAAATTTAATTGCAAATAGAGCTTATTACGACTGGCAAACGGCCAATGAAAATGGCAATTGCTGCGGTTGCCCATAAACTTGGCAAAGCCAATCGATGTTGCAATCTCCGACTGCAGCATGCAAATTGCAAGAAGAATCCCATTCAAGTGCCCACAAGCTGTTTACGATACTTTGTAGCAACGGCGCGGCATGGCGCGGCATGGCATGGCATAGCACGGCGCAGCAGGGCTAACTTTAATCGTAAATAACAACAATAACAAGCGCCGCAGGAGCCGCCAAGCCGCAGCTGCGCCACGTTCAAAACTTGCTACGAAAAAGTTGGAAAACAACATTTCCCTTTGATGGCCGTCACATGGCCAACTCCTTGACGGGTCTTACAGTCCAAGACAGCGCTAAGCAAGCGCCTTACAGGCCCAACACTGAGATGTCTATTCGCCTGCTCAGATAGATTAACTAGCTGAGGTAAATATTTGATGGCTAAATCAATTTAGTGTAGGCTATTTGTTAGAGTATTTGTCAGCTGCATTGAGTGCTTGCCTTTTCCATGCGCTATTTAAAGTCAATGGCAATGTAGACGCTGAGGGCTGGACCAAATTAATATTGATTTTGTTATTGGCCTGCTCCGGCTGCTGGCTGGATGGATGATTGGGTTGGGTTGGCCTTATCAGCAAGGGTTGCGCCTCAAGTGACAAAAAGTTTCCCGTATTATTTATGCGCTTTACATGGCCCCAGGCAGTGGACTCTTAATACATTGTTTATACAAGCGATGCTTGAACATTTCGTTTTAAACTTATGTAACAGCTGTGTTGTCCCAATAATAAAATACCATATACCGAAATGTCAAATGCATTCGCCTAAAGAGCCCAAATTCTCATAATGTGTTAAGTTTTGGCATTTCGTGTGCTGGCATTTCTGAGTGCTGCTGTTGCTGCTGCTGCTTCTGGTGCTGCTGCTGTTGCTGCCACTCGAGCTGTTGGCAAACAGTCTGGTAAGCAACTTCGCCACTTGAAATGCCGAAAAGTTTACCCAAAAGAGGCCAGCAAACTAATTATTTAGTTTCATTTCGAGCAATGGCAAACGGCAAACGGCAAACGGCAAGCGGCAAACAGCAAACGGCAAACGTCAGCGTAAGCAAAATATCAATAAAAACTCCAATCGAGATCTATTTCAATTAAGTTGTATGAAAACTTTTTAATTAACGGCACTGCAGAGCCAGAGAAACGCAAGCCGGTCTTTATTTCCGGCTTGCCTCAAATTGCTGAGCAATTTATTGCTGCGTCTAATTGGGCAACGTGCAACAACCGAAAGCTTAGACAATACACAAAAAAAAGGAGGAGGAGAAGAAAACATCTGAATGAAAAAATTCTAGTTATGTAAATGTTTATAAATCAAGTTGCGACTGTTGTACGTGACAAGCGGACAACTGTTGGACAGTCGAAATAAATAAGTAGAAACGTATTAAGCACAGGACCCCAACATGTTCGTGCTGACCCCATTGTGCGGCTGGTCTAGTGGGAACTACTTGTATTGTTGCACACTTTGCTCAGACCCTCATCACAAATGAAATCGGAGTCGGAGACGGAGTCCAAGTCGGAGTCGGAGTATGGCTTTGCCATGACACCTTGTGATTTAAAAGGCAGGTGGAAAGTAAAGCTTTGCCATTCGACTCGCTGATTTATTACAGTTAACCTGAGTTAGTGCTAAAAATGCTATTAGCTTTTGCTGTTGCTGTTGCCAAAGAAGGCCGAGGCGAACACACGATATGTTGGCCACAATTATATCGTCTAGACTATGAGCGAACTCTGGCAGCTGTCAAACTGTTGCCTACTTTTTATTGTTCATCCTTCAGCGACAGACTTACAGTCAATGGCCCGAAGTTTATTATAGAAATGACAAACGCAGCGACATCTCCAATTGAACTGGCGACGAGAAGCTTTTTTCTATCCAGCTGCTTGATAAATTGTGTGACGCCCACCCACCCTCACCCCACACTCACACCCATCGGGCTATTAATAAGATAAATGAGCGACAATAAGTTCTGGGGCTCGCTTCCGCTGCACAATAAGGCGTACGCGTAATTACCATTTCATATGCATTAAGCTTCAATCACACGCCGCAGAGCGTCGAGCGTTTAAGCAAATATTTGTTGTATTTGGCCTGGCTAAGAGGCTTCCCTAGCTGCCTGGCTGACTGGCTGGCTGACAGTCTGGTCTGGTCTGGTATGTTGGCTGGTGACTGGTGGCGGGCGGACTGCCAAATGGCAACGCAATGTCATTAAGCGCATTTGTAAAATCATCAACAATCGCTGATGTCGTCGCCGGCGCTGCCGGGTTGGCAAATGGATTTTATTGTAAGTGAGGCATAAAAAATGCACAACAAATTGAAGTGCGATCAATAATAATTATTGCTGGGGCACACAGTCAGTACACAGAATAATTGCGTTTCCATGCAATTGCTCAATTCTCAATTCCACAAGGAGCTGCCTATCGCACAATGCCGGGATTATCGAAAGAAATTGATGGTCCTCAAACAATATCGAGCGACAGCTTGAACAGAAATTGTAATGTATATACAAAAATTGTTTAGTGACGTTTATAAATCGACTGCATCGCCATGAGATCAATCAGTTTGTAAACAAGACTGCAAAAAAAAAGTACAAAAATGTAAGCTCCATTTACCGAACTATTCGAAATCGATTCTTTGGAATCGTTAGCCTGTAAATTCTCACCGCAAACTTTCAATTATCATCCCATTGTGCGGCAGTTGCCGGCGGCGGCATCGTTTAAAAAAACATTAGTCCGCGTGACAGTTGGGAGCGGACAGCAGCAGCATTACAGCTTCAGCTTCAGCTTAAAGCTGTAAAGTAGTAAAAGTTTACGGCTATTGAGGCAGAAGCATCCTGACTATTTCGGCTGACCGCAAGGCCAACAGAGCTGTTGGTAAACGGCCTTGTCTAGTTCGTCACAATGAAAATCCAATTTAATTTTACTGACTCTGCACTTTGGGCAAATCGAAGCGGGCTCACCGAGTCGTCAGACCACAAACTAACCAATGTATGTGGGTGGATGGGGGGGGATGGAAGGGACTGCATCTCAGAGATGTGGGGCATATTGTAAATGTATGCGGAGATCAGTCGACGGCGCATCTAATTATTGTTTACCGTTCCTAAACGCTAGGTAAATTGAATTGAAATCAAAATAAAATGCGACGAAAATTGAATTTGGGTCCGGAAGCTGAGTTGGCGGCCAAGACAAGCAACCGTAACCGGTGTCAGCCAGGTCAGCGCTGCTCTGCCTGGCGCCCACATTGAAGCCCAGTGCCGACAAGTCCTTAAAGATTTCAGTTTAGCCCGCAGCCAAAGGCAATAAGAAGCAAAAGAAGCGTAATATCAGCAAAGGTAAAAGCAGAAGGTAAAATAAAACGAACAGCCAGCGGACTCCGGGAGTTGAAAGCGGGGGCTGTGAGAAGTCCGCTTTAGCATTAGAGGTCTGTCAAGGTTAGGCTGTGTCTTGCCCTTGCCTGGTTCACCAACAGCCAACAATGTGTGTTTGACATTTGATTTCACGGAAAAATAAGAGTCGTCAATGCTGCTCCACGCCGCTTGTAATCATTTTACTGCATGACTTTCAACTCGGAACTCGATGCGGCAGGCCAAATGCATCGGACCAGAGCAAAAGCTATCCAATTATAGGAAAACAAGAAACGAACAGGCCCAACAGCTGTCAGATGTTCAAGTCGTTTGACCTCGTCGGACTTAAGATTCATTTGCATTTACAAATGCAAATTAGATTCTGAATCAGAATGCGTGTGAATGGGCAGAAGTTCACAAAAAGTCAAGACTGTTTATAGCTTTAAGTTACAGAAGTACGAAATATCATCATCTAATCAAGTTTTGTTAGTTAATGTTGACGTTAATTTAATTGAATACATAAAATACAATATGAATAAGGATTATTCATTTTTGTGCACAAAATTTAACTTTTTTTCAAGGTGTTTACCCTGAGTGCTTAGTATGTAAATGACAAGCCCTAAGCACTGTCAGAGTCAGAGTCCGACTCATGCAGGGACTGGCGGTCACTTTAGCTTCAGCAGGCTGGACCGGATGTTTCCGGTTTGTGTATCTACTTAGATTTAATGCAAATGCTAGCCTTGTTAGCATGGCCGACGACTCAAGACGCTCGCGTTATTTTCGAAAGCCGCCCAAAAGTATGCTACAAAATACACAACCACAGGTTATGCTAATGCCATGGCCGGCCGCTGTGGCCGTTGGGGAGGGTTGAGCCCGTTGACTTTTTGGTGTTAATTCAAATGACATTATTTAATGCATAGCACACGAAACACAGTGCTAAGTGTCTGTGTGTCTTTGTGTGTGTGTGTGAAAAGAAAGTGTTTTTTAATGAATGTGTTAGCCGCTTGCATAATTCCGAAATGTCACGAAAAGTGAATTTATTCATGCTGGAAACTTTTTATTACACTATCGATGTATGTCCGTCCGTCCGTCTGTCCGTCCGTCCGTCCGTTAACAATTGTTCGAGTGCCAAAAACTAACTATCACTAATGGCAACTCAATGACAAAGTGCCAATTATGGCTCGTCAATTGTATCGCAGGAGAGTTGGAAAACACGCATACGACACGTATTCGTGTGTCTGACATGCTTGACAAACACTTTGCCACTAGTTAATAACAATAGCAACACCTTCAATGAAAATCAATAACTTTCAGATAAGCTTGAGCGTTGCAAATTTGCATGTTTATTAAATTTTGTGATTGAATGCGATAAGCCGGTATATGTGCAGCTTCCGGAGAGTAGAAAAACGTATCAGGTAATCAGAGGACACGCCTAAATTAAATGAAGATAATTGAAAAGCTTTTGTGATTTGATGGCACAACACGAATTAAGGAAATTTACATAAATAAACAAACTAAGACAATAAATTGGATAGTCTATCCCCCCTATGTTATCTGCTAAATATTAGTGACAAAATAACAAATAGATGAATCATTTTTAATGGAAAGCTAACAAAGCGAAGCAAACAAGGTGAATCATAGAAAAAAACCTTGCGAAGCTATAAAATTCCACTTGAATTGCTAAATTATGAAAGTAAAGGCTGCTAAAAATCTGCAGAAATTCAATTTATGTTGGGCTGTTAGAGAGTTGTCTTTCACATTGTTGGGAGTAGAAAAATGAAAGAGAATTTGGGAGAATTTTAGTTATTCCGTATGGATAAAGACACACCCACTCCCAGACTCTTCTCTTGTGTACAATGGCTCATGCTAGACAAGTCTCATTTCTCTCTCAACCGGAAAGGTGTTCAAGTACTTGGAATTGAAACAGAGTCAAACATATCGTTGTTTGCATTGTCAAAGCTAATTTTGATCTGACATTGAGATGGCTATTCAATTCGCTCTGCGCATCTCTTGCTGCTTCTGTCATATTTTTGTTGTGCCGCCGACACTTCAGCTTGACAGTTTTACGAGCATAAATGGCATTTTGTTAATGCTGCAGTCACGCCCATGGCCCATGGCAGTCAGCTGTGACGCCTACGCGGCCTCTGGAGCCCATTTCATTGCCTTCCGAGTGTCAATTACCAAAAAAGACTTGAAGTGAATTTCTTCCCAGAATCTAATAAATATATGTATGAGCGGCTATGTATGTATTTATATATGTGTGTGTGTGTGGGTGTGTATGTATGCTTAAATTATAAATTGCCTGAAGGCAACAACAACAACAACAACAAGAACAACAATTGTAATAGCAATTGGTCTATTTATTTTTTATTTGTTGTGGATGCCAGTCGTTGATTTTCTGCTTCCCTTTTGGTTGTTGTTACCTGTTGTCGTCGTCGTCGTCGTCGTTGTTGTTGTTGTTGTTGTTGTTGTTGTTGTTGTTGCCGTTATCGGCAGTGAAAGAAAGAGAAAGTGCCTGTAGCCAGTTTTTGGTATTTAAGTTGTTGTGTTTGTTGTATTTACTTATTCGAATTGCCTGCACTGTGCTCCGCTCGTGTGAGCGAGGAGGCAAAGAATGTCAATTTCTTGCCGTAATGCTCATGTAGAGGCCACATCAGACTTTTGCTTTTTTTGAAGCTGCGAAGCAAGCCCCACATAAACTCAGTTACAAATACACACACACACACACACAGCTGCTTACAAAGTAACACGTTCGTCTACAGCTTTCCCTTCCTGTTCGAGAGTGGCTCGTGATGCGTCCACCTGGCCGGCTTCTCTTTGTTTATTTTTTCGGCTCTTGTTTTTTTTTTTTTTCGATAGGCTTTGTTTGGTGTTTCTTGGTTGATTATGTTTCTTATTGGTTATTGGCCCTGCCATAAGATGCTACGAAATTAAAAATGGGCAACAATTAAATGACGTCGTTGACAACTTTTTCTTTTTGTAGAACGATTAATATGCATATCAATGGAAGGCTTCTTGTGGCAGACTTTCGCTAATTGAAAGACGACGAAAGACAAGTTTTCGGCTCGGAGCTTAAGTTCTCTCTGCATATTCATTGCAATGCGACACAATTAAACCAGCCAGATATAGATATAGAGATGGGCATGGTCAAGTAGCCGTTGCCGTTGCCCAACCCAAAAGACTTCGGGCCGAGCGCACAAATTTAGAAAACATTTTGAGGGCACTTTCATTTACCATGTTTTTTTTTTTTCTATATTATTTTTCGCCGGTGCGTATTGAAATTGCTTGGCTCGACTCGGCTTTCGTTCGATGGATGCGCCGCTCATTGAATGCGAAATGAGCAGCACAAAAGTACAGGAAGGTACTTGGAACTTGGAGCTTGAAACTTGAAGCTTGGCACTTGGAGCTGGCTTAACGGTCAACAGAATTGCCGTCCGATGTCGTAGCTGTTGCTGTTGCTGTTGCTGTCGCTGTTACCGCTGGTCGTGGTCGTGGTCGTGGTAGTGGTCGTTATCGTTGTGGATTGTACGTGAATGAATTCATCAAAAAACAGCAACAACCACCTCTTGAGTTCAGTCAGTGGCAATGCACAGCATGAAAAATTGAATATAATGTGCAAATGAAATTCAACACCAACAACAAGTTCAAACTGAAACTCAAACCCAATTCCGAATCCCAATACAAATCCGCGTCGACAGTTTCTGCGGCCTGGCTTGCCACCGCATATTTGAATTTTCAACAAATGAAATTGTTAGCACGCATTTCGCATATAATCAGGCACCAACAGATAGTCGCTATCTAAAAACCACTTTGAAAATCGATTAGTTGGCAGCCACACGCACTGGATGGCTGCCAGGTAGCCTCTTATTTTACTGACAATTGTAAAGACCACCCCCCCTCACACGCCCTGCTAATTATTCGGAGCACAAAGCGACGCTTTCATGCATAATCTCACCTAAACCTACAACCGCAACACCAACAACAATAACAATAACAACACACGTGCAGAGAGATAAAACTAACTAAGGTATTTTTATTTCACTTTTTGTTGGCTGTTCAGCGCCGAAAGAAAAGCGAAACTTTTTTGAGACGTTTAGCTGGTTTGGTTAGAAAAACGGATGGTAATCAAATAATTTCTAGCATTTAATTGTCAACGTCAATATTGTGTGACTGCTCGCTAACGAAGGCGGAAAAGAGAGTCAACAAATTGGATTGCCTAAGCGAAGCAGACACGAATATCGCAAGCGCTAAACGCCTTTTCCCAGCAACTGCCAATTAAGTTTGCAATGGCCTGGCACTCAAATTAGTATTGGCCAGCCATATGAGAACTAAGTGTCAGGTGGATATAAATAATTCGAACGGGCTAAAATTGACTGAAGAGTGAAATCGATATTTTACATGACATTTTTAATTGACGAAAAGACTGTTGACCTTTTGTTAATAGATGGATAGGCATTCTTTTTAGTATTTTATTGGAAAATACAACAAATGCATTGGTTCTTTCTAATGTGAACAATTAAATCTATATAGAATTCTCCAATTGGAAATGATGGAAGAGAAGATACTACGTGCTGTCATTACCTAATATTAAAACATTTGAATATATTAAAAATAAAAATATATAAAATATTTATATTATATTAAAAATAAAAAAATTAAATAGTTTTTACTTAGTATAAAAATATTTTATTATATTAAAAAATTATATATAAATATAAAATATTTATATGGTATTATAAATAATAAAAACAAAAATATTTATATTATATTAAAAATGAAAATATAAAAATATTTTTACCTAGTATAAAAATATTTGATTATTAACACAAACAAAATTTATAAAATATTTATATGGTATTATAAAAAATAATAAAAAATAATTTAAAATAAAAATACAAAAATATTTTTACTTAGTATAATAATATTTGATTATATTAAAAAAAAATAATTACATTAAATATTTATCTCGTATTATAAATAATAAAAATAAAAATATTTATATTATATTCAAAATATTAAAAAAAAAAAATAAATAAAATATTTTTTATTAAAATAATCGTTGGATTAGGTGTATTATAGGTCGTGAAGTTATCTAAAAAGTGACATTCTATTATAGTAAGATATTAAATGGAAACCTGATTTATATATTATTAAATAAAATTCATATCTTTTATGCTTAAAGCTTAATCTTTTGCCATCTGTTTAATAAAATCTCTCGCATTGACATGTTTTCAGCTAAAGGTTACATCATTTGCCTAACTTCAATATGCCCATTACACATACCTATATGAACAGCTAAAGGGTATATGCATATGAATATATCATGAAAATTATCATAGCAAGTACGATTGCACTTTTAATGCATAAGAATATTATAATATTTAACCTAGGTCTTACTGATTTAACCTAGGTATTCTGATTATAGACGATAGACTCTTTAACAGAAGGCTTGCTCTATAGTTCTATTAAAGCCATTATTTGTTATATATAGGAACTCCTTATTCTGACCCATTTCTAAAGTTTATTTCTAAATTATGACTTCCTTCTGTTTTTTGATTACTCAGACCTACGCAATAAAATAAACTGAAGTGGATTTCCCATCGCCTCTTGACAAATGAGAAATGAACAAATCCACAAGCAAACTCGAAAATTAACATGTTAGCCGAAAAAAGTTTTTTTTGCTAGCTGCGAAAACTAATCAGCCGCAGATACCCGCATTTTCATCATTTTCTGCCCGCAAGAAAGTTGAGAAAATTAATTAGTCAAATGGAGCAGCGACGTCTCTGAGTTGGAGTCGAGGACCGCGAGCTTTCTTGGCACGCCCCGTTGATTTGCTTATGAAAATGTTTACAAAGCCACCGAAATAGCAAATTACATTTTGATTAGGTGCAACTAAGTTTGATCTTGGCTGCTCTCTTAGGCGGCCACAACAGTTGGCCAACAGTTTCGCCCCCTTTCACACAGCAGTCGGGGGGCGTTACGTTTGTTTTCGTTTTGCCACCTGACTGGTGTTACCAATGAAAATGTCAAAGTATATTAAGCAACAAAAAGGGTAAATTATATGGTGTTTGAGCCAGTGCTCTAACCCCTTTAAGTATTTCAGAATAGTCAAAAATTAGCCAAGCGAAAATGTGTAGCCTTGAATAAAAGTTTGTTTTGTCTTTTTTGTTGCAAGTTGTTGACGTTGGTCGAAGCTCTTATATATATAATTTCTTTTTTTTTTTTTTTTGCTATTTCTGTTGTTTTTCGGCGTATTACATCAAATTTCGTAACATTCTGCGGCAAAAGACTGAAAACGTCTGCAAGTCGAGTTAAGTTTTTAAGTTGAGAAAACTCCACTGACCTGTTAACTGAAATGCTTCGCAAAGGCTTACATACTTGGCCTGCTGTCTCAATAACAGCAGCAACAAAACAACGACAACAAGTTGCGAAGAAAGTTATAGACAGTCCAAGCTCTCGTCTACAGTAAAAACAACTTTTGCCCAACTAGAAAAACTACAACTACAACAACTACTCCAGCAATAGACCGCTATAAACGAGTAGAACACGTTTTACTGTTGTACGCGTCGACTGCGCGGCCAGCGACGCTTTTGTCGTATATTAGTGAGAGCGTCTATGTGTATGCGTGTGCGTGTGTGTGTATGGGAAAGCTTTGCTTTTAACCCCTGTCAAACCCCACCCCGTTGCCACTTCATTTTCCACTCCGTCCCGGACATTGAAAATGAAATGCAAGTTAAATTAATTACATTACAAGCTGTCAGAGCTATGAGTAAGACTTTTCTTAATGTATTTTTATTTTGTAAATTTTTTTTTTGGCTAATATCAAAGTCAACTGCGATTTCACTTTAATGTGCTTGCGCTTGCCACTTGAGCTCAGAAATTAGCACTTCCTATTGACCGAGCGCGAAAAAAGCTCATCAATAAAAGTCGCACATAGCCAAATACTATATGCACAAGCATTCTTCATTCTTCATAAAGTACTGGCTAAGAGAGGAATGCTCGAAGTAGGCCAAGGGAGTGCCAGCAAGAATTCGCTCAAAAGTAAAGTCAGAAAGCCAAAGATATAAAATTGGCATCAAATATCATTTAAATATTATGTCATATAATTTGAATCATAGTGCAAACCTATTGATAAATCTTTAGAAAAAACTCCCAAAATAATTACCCAGGCTATCTTAACTAATAGTTCTTGGAGTTAAGTGCGCCGTCAGCCTGTTTGGTTGCTAACTGTAATAACGAGTTGTTTACTGTGCCAAATACTTTCCCATAGGAACGCCGGCGAGCGCATGTCCAAAATTGATTGAAAATCAAGTTGGCCAGTAAAAAACGAGATAGAAGGAGTAAGCTAGAGAGAGGGAGAGAGACTGCAAGTGGGAGTGGGAGAGAGATAGAGAGCGGGAGAGGAATGCCATCAAAAGAGAGCGCAAAGAAAGCACTGCAAACAAATTGTTGGGGAACTGTTCACGGTGTTCACGGTGTTCATGGTGTTCACGGTGTCGTCTACAACTATGCTGGTAACTGAAGATTCCAGCCTCGATCAGTTGCAGACGGTCAGTCGTGCGAGACAGTTGTGTGCGCGGCGGTGTGAAAATTGCCAACATCGAAGCTCGACAACAACACTAAATAAGCAACAACAACAACAATCACAATCACAAACCAAAAACTCCCCCAGCGAGAAACAGGTAAAAGCAAACGTTGAAAAAAGAAAGTCAGTCCAGAATCGGATGAGGCTAAAAACCATACGAAAGAAGCTCAAACAGCGACAGTCTTTGACGGGTACTCGAGGTGTGAGCAACGGTTACTTACACTCAAACACAAATCGGTTTTCGTAACACGAACTTCAAAACTAACTAAACAAACATTTCGAAAATTTATTGTGGTGTGACGAAACTAAAGCTGAACAACATCATTCAAACAATCGATCAACATTATCATAACCAAGGGCAGCTCGAGGTTAGCATTGGATTAACAGTGTTTAAGCCCGAGGACTATCGTTACCTCGTATCGTGTGTGTGTTATTCTTGAATGATAAGACAAGACCAAGCAATTGGCATGCAAAGCGATTACCCCAACCGAACGCACTGCTGCTGACCCATAAAACAATTCACAAACGAGAAATAGAATAAGAGCTCCGGCAGCGTCTTGGGCAAGAACTTTTAATTGATTTTCGAGAGCTTGCGAAAACCAAAACCGACTGAAACTCGGACCCAGGCTCTTAACTGGCTGGGGCCATAAATTGTATCAGCGCAGCAATTTAGAGCCATTCCCGGCTTTTTTTATGTGCTCTGCTCCACATACAAGCCATACAAGCCATACAACCCCAGCTCTGCTCCATTTCATGTGTGCTCTGTGGTCAGCAGCAGCAGCAGCAGCAATAGGAGCAGTAGGAGCCGCCGCCTTGTTGAGTAATCTCTCATGCCTTCTCTCAGGTTTCTTCTTACAAACTGACCCACATTCCAGACAGTGGCTAATTTAAGTGTTTCCTGGCATCGCAGTTATAGTTTACGTTAGTTTACACAGCTTCTGCACTTTGCTGCCAAAACAAAACATTCTCAAGTGTTGTTCCAAAGAGTCACATCAGCAGCAGCAGCAGCAACAGCAGCAGCAACAATAACAACAACAACATCAGTATCAGCAGCCATGCACTTAAGACAAGTAGAAGCTATTAAGAGAGAAATATTCGACACGGACATTGTGGTATTCCAAAGAAATTTGAGTGAACCCACTGTATAAACCACATACTCAAAAATTTGTCAACTTTTTTTTTTGCGTTTATAACAAAAAGATTTACAAACTTTATGCTGCATCAAAGCTTCATTGCGAAGGGTATGACTCGTTGTGGTTAATGACTGTAAAATCTTGTGAATTATGAATGAATCGAATTTGTTTTGAAATAATATTTTTTTATTTTTTTGCTAAACAAACAAGACTTTTATGAAAATATAATTGAAATAAGTCTAAGATTATTGAAGATCAGAAAGAGAATTAAATGCATCGATTGATACTGATGTATTTCATCAACAGTTTTGCATCAAGTACAGGGTATGCATGTTGAAAAACTCTAGGTAGACCGCGTCCATTACTTGGCTAAGAAGTCTTGGCTGCCGTGCAGCATGTGCGTTGTTGTTCCGCCAGGTGGCGCTGATGCGAGTGTAACAGCTCCTAATTCATGCGATGTGCATGCACAAACTGAGCGGGATGGATGTAAAAGATTGCAAGGCTTGTGTGTATGTTTGTGTGTGAGAGAGAGAGAGAGAGAGAAAGAGAGAGATGGAAGCATATCTAAATGCTGCTGCAGGTGCTGCAGCATGGGGCGAGGCAGTTCAAGCGGCACGTGTAAAGATTATTTTTCTACTTTGCTTCTTCAGCCATTGTCTTGGAAAATTAACCGCACCAGCAGCAGCCGGCAAGACAAGTTCGCCCAGTCCCACATATGAGGCAAGTTTAAACAAAGACTCGACAGCTCCTGAATGCGATGGCAACAGCCTGATATGCAAATCCTGAGGTACTTTTCTAGGCGTTGCCGCGTAGCCTTTTGTGCGGCCAACATATTTATTGATATGACGCTGATATGACAATGCATACGTAGATTGAACGGAGAGCAGGAGCGGAAGCCCCAGCAAGTGGCAGCGGGAGGGCGAACTGCGGTCTCAATAATCCCCATTGTGGACGAGTGTGTGTGTGTGCGTGCGTGTGTATCTGTGTGGGGCTTAAGTAATTTTGCTGGCTGTCATGCAAGTGCACAGCAAACACTCTCGTTGTGCTTCCCTCCCCGTATTCATTCCACTCCACAAGCCTCCACTCCCACTTGCATGAATATTAATGTAAAATGCACACACGGTTAGCTTCATTTTTCTATGGAACATTAAAATATAGTGGGAGCAACGTTCCATATGAGTTAGTGCCTACAATAGAGAACAACAGCACCAACCGGTTGTCATTCCCATTGGTAGAACGGAGAGGGAATCGGGAAGTGGCGTGGGCGGGGCTGAAGCTGCCACGCACTCTTGTGCTTGTCAAAAGTTTTCCCATTGCATTGCTGCCGTTGTTGTTGCTCTTATAGCATGATGCGTAAAATGTTTGGAGTTAGGTGAGAAAATGGAAGAACATTGAGCAGCTCAAGATGCATGGGAGCATGGCAGCATCAGAGAAACGGGGCACGAGACAAGGCGAATGCACGAGTAAAGTAAATGCTATTTCGTAGACTTCAATAACCAGAGTTTATAAGTACCCAGCTGAAGATGCCGTAGCTGGCAGTTGCGAAAACGTCAACAAGTACAATGGGAAGATAATGATGAAATTCTTCAACATTCCTTGTACAGAAAAATAATTATAGTGCAGCATATTCAAGGACATTTTATTAAGGGTGGAGTAGAAAAACTTAAATTTCGTTTTATATTTCCTTCTGTTAAGTTACTCAAGCTCAAGTTACTCAAACTCAAAGAAATGGATACTCTCTTGGCGACATAACAACTTTTTTGCTGCTCAAATTTATTTGTGTGCCACATTCCGTTGATTGGTTGTCGTTGCCTAGAAGCCACTGCCGCTGATAGAGATGCGAGGCGTGGTCCAGGAGAAGGTAATATGTCATCTCCGCTGGAGTGCCACGCCCAAAATGTAACTTCCGTTCCGCTGCTATGTCGTTGCCGTTGCACTGCCTGGGGCTTCAGATTTTAATAAACGCTGCTCAAGAAAACGCGGCGTCGTAAAAGTTTTAATTAAGCAGAACGTCGTGACGATGCGTCTTCAGCCTCAGTCGGATGAAAAGAGACTTGGACGCCATGAAACTGCGCTCTGAGCTTATCATCTGGGCTATCTTTATCTTTGGCCTGGCTTGGCGAAGCCCTTAAAGAAAAGTCACAGCCACAGCCACTGCCACAGCCACAGCCATATACAGTTGGCCAACTGGCAACTTGACTTCGCTTGGCCCGATCTAGCCTGGCCCGGGCAGTAGGTCACTGGGTTTTCACTTTGCTTTATGGCCAGCGACGTTTGCTTATCAGCGCTAAGCTGAACTCGATTTTGAAAACGTTTTACTCATTTTTCAATAAGTGGCCGAACAGGCAGCCAGCAACAATAAAAGCCCCAGCGACAACACAACAACAACAAATCGCTGCGGCAGCACTGCCGCAACAAAACTTGTTCATGGCGTGGCAGCGACGTCGACGTTGCTTTCACTTGGGGCAGTCGCACTTGACAGTGCGACAATAACAACAGCAACAAGAGCAACGGCAATTGTTGCGGTTGTTTGTTATAGCCATTGGCTGTTGGCCATGCTGATTGTCATGGCTAAAGAGCCAACAGCAATCGCCGCTACAGCAACAGCAACAGCAACAGCAACAAAACAATACCAATGTGAATGGAAAGTTGAGGATGGGCACGTAAGCAACGCCAATACCCTGCAAATAGCATTACAACTTTGCTTACAGAGAGCAGATAAGAGAAAAACTCGAGAAAGAAACTCAATCATATTCTTTTTGATAGCAACTGCTCTGCTTTTTACATCATGTTAGCTCGGAAATGCTTTCGGATTCTTGGAATTTGATTAGTAAGAGCTGCATTTGAAACAACAGCATGAAAACGTGTCTATATCTATGAAATTTGGCAAGCGGCAGCTTAGTGTTGTCAGTTACATTTGACTTTGCACGTTTGCAACATTGCCAGCAGAGTCGCTGTACCACTGCAATACACTCACTTTTGTCTGTCTTTACCTGCCACTGTGGTGGCTGCGGCGACGGCAGTGGCGTCAAACGGCGCCTGCAGCTGTCCAAAAACCATTGTTGTTGCTGTTCAAGCTTCAGTTGCTGCCGTTGCTGCTGCCGTTGCTGCTGCTGCTGCTGTTGTGTGTCAAGTGCCAACAAAGTGGACATGTGGACACAGCCCGGCAGCAACTTTGAGGCACAGTTCAAAAACATGTTTGCACTTACACACACACACACACACACACACACACACACACACACACACAGACAGACGTTGTGTCTGCAATTATTTGGTTGCTTTCTTTGATGTCTTATTGACTAGCTGGGCAACTCGGTGGCCAGTCAGTTGGCTTTGTTCGATAAATATGTAATTTATAAGTCATGGAAAAGAAAGTGTTGCACTTGGACAGCAAATTGGGTTAACCGCAAAAGTAAAAGTTCTCTGCAAATGTTGTGACCACTTAATTGAAGTCTTCTCTTTATGCATTTCATCTGTTGCAGAGACGAACCAATAATGAAATTCGTGATTTTGCTGTGCGTACTGAGTGCGCTGCTGCTGCAGATTGACGCATCGCCGGTGCAGCTACACTCGAGGAGCGAGCGGGCTGTGTCACGTCAGCAGGCGGTCAACAACGAGGTGGCACCGGCTGCGGCGCCATCTAGCGATGATGACGACGACGATGATGAGGACGATGACGATGATGAGCCGGACTTGGGAGATTTAGTTGATGATGATGATGGTAGGTAGACGACAGAGCGATTGCACCCACCCGCACACACAACACACACTGATTTATAAGCAAGCACCCGAGCACCTGAGCACCAAGCACCACCAGCAGCACCACTGAGTCCAGAAACTGCATATGCAGTTGCAATTGCAACCACAAAGAGGCACTCAACGATCAACCACCACTCGCAACTACGATATTTGCATATTTGTGTGATCTTATTAACGAATATCTTGTGCTCTCCTTTCCTTGGGTAACACAGTTATTTTGCTTTCGGGGTTTACAGATGATGATGACGAGGAGGACGACGACGATGAGGAGGAAGATGATACGCCCCAGGGCCAGGCTGCCCCAGCAGCCACCGCCAGCGACGATGACGACGAAGAGGATGACGACGATGATGACTATTTGGATAGGCTCTTCGATGATATTTTGGGCGGTAAGGCAGAGGAGGTGCAGGTGCAGACTGGCCAGGGAATTTAGTCCATTTACCCTTTCATTAACAGACGATGACGATGAGGACGATGATGACGATGTGGTGCCCGCTGCCAGTGCACAGCAGAGCCCTGTTGCCGCTGCGCCCGCTCAGGCACTCGAAGAAATTGCGCCCGCCGCCTCCACCGGCTCGCTGAGCTCGGGCATTTCCGATGGCGTCGACTTGCCCGCGGAGAGTGGCAACGCTGCCGAGGCTGTTGCAGCTGGCAACGCTGTTGAGGATGTCGCTGCAGCTGTAGCGCCCGCCCAGACATCGAGCAATAGCAACAACGAAGGTGAACTAAATGTTTTTTACGATGAAGATGCACTTGTAGACGGTAGTAGTGGTAGCACCAATAGTTTAAGTAGCACAAATGCAATTGACCAACAAAAACAAAACATAATACAAATACAACAACAACAACAACTGCCACAACAACAACAACAACAGCAACATGCGACACATCAAACAGTAACAGCAAATCAAGCATCATCACAACAGCATATTACAACAATCACAACAACATCAACAAAGAACACTCTTAAAAATAACAATAACAATAATCTAGTTATCAGCACCGCTCCGGCGCAGTCAGCGGTGGGCGCTGTGGGCGTGGCAACGGGGCCAATTGCAGCGCCTGCTGCTGTTATTAACGGCGCCGGTGCAGCGTCTGATGACGAAGACGACGACGACGAGGACGATGAATATGATGGTGATGATGATGATGATGATGATATTGATGATGGAGTCGATGAAATTACAGGTGCGCTGACAGGTGACGACGAGGAGGCTGATGACGACGATGATGACGATGACGATGATGATATTATTGGCGACGACGTCATCGAGGCCAGACGCGAAGCACGTGAGTCCAAGTCAACAGCAGCAACAAAAACAGCCAAAGCCAAAAAATCAACAAGTGTTATCAAGAAGTCCAAAAAAGAGCTGAAGCATTAAAAGAAAACAATCGAAAACAATCAACAACTGCCACAACAACAGCAACAACAACAACGACACAAACAACGACAGCCAAAACAGGAACTGCCAATGACAGGGACAATCAAACCACATTGAAATGAATGACTTACAACGTTGCAAGGCATTGCCAATCGCTTTTTGGGTAGGACAAACTTAAATCTCCTGGACATTGCATAACTCTTTGCCTCCTGCACTGACTATCCCCAAATACCCAAAAAGAGCAAATCAATCAAATCACTGATATGCAACAACCTATTTCTAATTTATATATTTATTTATTTATTTTTGAGTCTTAGTTCAAATGCAAAAAGAAAATCTCTAGTTTACACAAAACAAAACTAAAAAACACAACAAATTGCATATTAAAGTTAAAGAATATTTATACAATATCCTCGACACGAGTTGATTGAGAGTTTGGTGCTAGTCAAACTATCTGCAAAATGACAACGAAGAGCACAATAGCAACAACAACAACAAAGAAGCAAATACAAATGCAAACTTTTAAGCTGCACGCACAAGCAACATTTATCCACAACACCCTTAAACTCACCCTCACTGTTTCCACACACACTTGTTTCGTTTATATTCCAAGTTATTTACGCACGGACTGTTTCACATGACCACCAAGATCACAACAGCAACAACAACAGCAACAACAGCAACAAACCGCACAGCAACAAAATGTTTAATGCCGAAGCACAAATTGTTGAAATTATGTTCAGAGCAAAATGAGCAATGAAAAATACAAAAAAAAAAATAAATGCAAAAGTTGAAAGTGAAAAGCGCGCGCGATGGTATGCAACAAATATGGCTGAGCTGAATGGCGAGCCGCCATTTTGGCAGGCATGTTTGTTGGCATTCACGTCGCACGCACTCACTCACTCACACACACACACACACTCTCTCTCCCACACACACACACACACAGATAGCTAAATTGATGTATGTAAAGCAACAAGAAGAAGAACAACAACAGCAACAATTATTGTTCACATAGTGTAATTTATTGATAATAATTTTAATTTTTTTTTCTTGCTTCACATTTACTTTGTTATTAATTTTACTGTTCACAACAACAACAACAACCACAAATTATTGGAGAAATTATCAATGCATCTTTATAATGCATGTAACGAGAGTCCTTTATATATACTCTTCTACTATATGTGTACTTCTCTATCCCTGTCTCTGTCGCTCACTTTCCCTTTCACTCACGCTTTCACACATTTGGCTTACAATTGACATCAAAGATTAATCGCTGACTATTTTCGTTTTTGGCTTTTTTTTCTGGCTCGCATAACTTTCCGTAAACGTAAATAACGCAAATTGTAAAAATAATAAAAGTAAACGAAAAACAAAAAAAAAAAAACAAACAGAAACAAAATTAAACCAACTGTAAATTGTAGCTAAAAGTTGAACGCTTGAAAGGCAGCGCACGATTTGCCAGATTTTTCCCATGAATGAAAAGTGACGTCATTTACATCAACATTTTCATTGCACAAATTGTTAAGCTTTGCGTTTTAGGTTCATTAATTTTGTAATTTATTATTTATTTATTTATTTATTTATTTATTTATTATATATTGTAAAAAACATAAACAAGACAAAACAAAAACAACAAGTAAAGCTGCACACGCACATAAACACAAAAGATTTGCTTAAATAAATTTTTAATTAAATTTGTGTACAACTTTCTGACAAATCAATTGAAAAAACTGATAAAAAAAAAATCCGAATTTGTGTTTTATTTAAAAAGTGTCCGTGGAACACTTTCAAGCGTCACGATTTGCATATTGGTCAAGGTATTTGTAACACTTTCTCTACACCCACACATTCTCTCTCTCTCTCTCTCTCTTTCTCTCTCTCTCATTATTAGCAGCATCAGCTATCACTCCTTGTTATCCTTTTAATTAAGTATGTTTTACACAATTACACCTGACACATGTACATAATTTTTATCCTCTTTGTGGCTGGGCAGAAGTCTATTATAATTTTACATCACACACACAAATGCACACATATTTATATATAGGTACTTGTGGCACTAAGTTTCTATATATAAAAAAAACGACTATTACATCTATTTTAAATATGTCAAACGTATATCGGGCGCAATGAACTTAAGCAGAGCTTTGCCTTAATTGACTACAGCTAAAGGACAAAGTTAATGCTAAACGTTTCATCTGAATAGGGGCTTTCTCGTCAGTATGCCTGATACTCTATAAATGTGCGCACCTTTTTATATTACATAATGATAGGGTGAAAAAAAGAAAAAGAGAAAGAGAAAGAGAAACAACTCACCCACTCACCCACACTCGCATGCAAAACATGCTCAAAATATTTAACGATAAGTAGCGCTGGGAATGTATTCGGAAAAGGGTTGGACAAAAAGCTCACTGAAAAGCTATTCAACAGATAATTAATTAAGAGATTATGTGAGAATATTAAATGCATTTGTAGTCATTGTGGTTAAATTTAATAACATTATATGGTTTGGGTGACTATTGTAGTCAAATTATGAGGTAAATTAAATGTATAATACAAAATTTAATTGAAGAGTCACTCAGCAGTTAATAATAAGAGAAATTATATAATATATATGCCTGCCGAACCATTTTGTTGATAACAAACTTCCCTTGTGAAATGTTTAGCTTTCATTGAAGACTTTTCGAATCTATTTAAGCTTAATTAACGCCTTCAAATTGCTTCTTATGTATATAATTAGAGATAGAACTTATTTAATAATGCATATCATTGGTGTTTAGTTCATATTTCTGTGTGAAAGTGAATGAACTTCATCTAAAAAGCTTTTGCGCATGCTACTTTAATGCTTTTTTTGTATCATTGTTGACTAATCCGAGCCTGTTTCCCTATCTCGCATGCTCATGCAGACACGCACTCATTTGCTAAGCCACAAAGCTGTAAACAGTGGCTGCACTGTGTGTGTGTCTGGCAATTTCTGATAGGCTCTATGCAAGCCAACACTAGTTGACACATCTGCAATTGGAAACACACTTCACTAACGCACTGCAACACTAACCACAAAGGGCCAAATACCCACAAAATTTCCCTCATACACAAAACGAACACACAAAACCACAAAATGAACTTTTAAGCGAGTGTCGTGAGAGCTTATTAACGTGACATCTTCTATGGTGCGGGGCAGGTGATCTGAAAAACAACGTGATTGACATGTCGACGGATGCATTCCAAGCGCGCCATAATCATTTCATTGATGCCATATTCTCTCGCATAAACCGCATTGTCGCTGACAATTATGATCCATTCGTTGTGCGATTGGCTGGGCGCTCGGCCACGCCTACGTATGGAAGTGCTGCCGTGAAGACCACAACGAAGACCAAAGGAAGTGCCAACCATAAGGCAACAACCCACAAGAAACTGTAAGTGGCAAAAGGCAGAACTTGAATATATCACTGAATATAGTTTTTAGTCCAATCAGAGTTAGTTACAGTAATTGCAGTGATGCAAGAATATGCCTTAAAAGTTATCTAGCTTGTCAATCTCTCAATTAAAATCGATGCAGACTGATATCGAAAGATATCTGTGTAATAAATCTGCACTTGACACTTGACTGCAGCTTTGTAAGGGTATAAAGCTGACAGCAAATGAAGCTGACAGCAAAGTCAAAGTCAAAGTCAAATTATGCAAATTTGTCAATCTCTCTGACTTGCAGCAAGAATACCCGATCGGAGCCGCGCATGGCCAGCAGCACGGAGTCTGTCAAATTGCAGCAGCAATTGACGCAATTACAGACAGAACTTGGCCTCAAAGCCGGCGAACAGCCAACGGTGGAGGAGCAGAGGCAACAGGCCGTGGCATCCGGCTCTGGCAAAGCGGAAACTCGCTCAGTGTTCAATGGAGAGCAGGGCGCAGCGAGCAAAGCCAGCCAAAAGAAATCCACAGCTGGACAGCAGCAGACAGCGCATAAACACAGCACGAAGAAGACGTCTGCTGCAGCGGCACAGAAGGCGGGCAACGGCAACTACAATCAGCCAGCGGGCGTGGGCGCAACTAAAGCGGGCGCGGAAGTGGAGAAGTTGCAAAAAGCGGAGGGCAGTCTGTCCGGTCTGGCGTCGCTGAAACGTGTGGGCAATGTGAAGGTGATCAGCGATGCGGAAGGACGCAATTCGACCATTAAGGCCAGATTTACGCTGGGCCCATTGACTCTGCGCGTCGAGAAGTCCTTCAAGCGCGGCAGCGTGCGCAACGTGAAAAGCGCAACGGCTAGGACCAACGAGATGATCGGCCGCATCAAGTTCAGTGTGCTGGATGATCGGGCCACCCTGATGTCAATCAAGGTGCAGCAGCCCAAACAGGTAAGCCAGTCACCGCGAACACCCTTTGTGCTTTGAGCAATTAGCTTTAATTCTTTGTTATTCCCCTTTTCCTTCTATGTGTAGGTGGAGGTAGAGAGCAAGGACAATCACGACCGAACCCGCGAATTTGTCTGGCGTCGCACACCCAAAATTGCCAAATTGGTCAACGAGAAGCTTAAATTGGCAGCCGAGTCCCTCTTTACGCCGCAGGGCGTTGAGGTTGTCAGACTCTAAGGGCCAGGGCCAGGGCCAGGGCCAGGGCCAGAGCCAGGCAGGCAGGCAGCCTTCTTTTGCACAGCCAGATTAATGTAGTCTAACCTAACCTAAGTGTAATGCGTAATTTATTTATTTAATTTATTTGCTTTCACTATATCATAATTTAAATATTTATTTCAATTTACAATGAATTTTTCTTTAAATAAATATTGAAAGAAAGTTTCTTGAAAGAAAATTTATTTTTCAAATGATTTTTTGTTTGACTATTGAATATTGGTAAATGGAAGGACTGATAGAACAGGTAAAAAGAGCAAATAGTACATGATTAAATAGGACGACTCCACATCTCACAATATTTTATATATATATAAACAATTTGCAAATTTTCAACCATCTTTTATCCCCCATATATTCATTGATATTTGAAATAAATATTCTCAAAGTAATAAACACCTCTGTTAACTATCCCTCTCTCTCTCTCACTCTCTCTTTCTCTTTCCACCTTTATTTATACATCTTTTAAAATATTAATATTGCTAATGGATGTAAGATAAGCTTGGCAGACACTTACAAGATTTCGATTGACTTAGTTTAATCTAAAATATAGTATGATTACAGCTTTGGTAAATGTTGAGAATTCCTACAAAATAGAGCAGAGTGTGTGTGTGTGTATCAATTGGTTGCTCCAGGTGCATTTCAGTTGGCTACAAACAACCAATATAGTTAAGAGTATCTGTTTCAGGTCACTTAAGGCTTTCATTAATGCTGCAGGTGCGTCAGAGATGTGTTTCAGTAACCCTCCGCGTCTATAAACCTGATAAAGTAAATATGAGTGCGTATTTTGTGTGTTGCATCTAAGGCGGAAGGACATGCAATTTGTTGTTGTTTGCCTTTGTTGGTATACGCTCTGTGTCGCATGCAGTCCTTTCTGCTTTCTGCTGGCTACCGCCACGCTTGCCCCCTGTCAGAGCCCGACAGTAAACTCTTGCATTCTTTGTCGCCATCGTACATGCTGTTTGTTTTGTCCTGTCTGACGTTCGTTGTTGTTCTTTGTTGCACCTAAATTGACAACAATATCGTTTCATTTGCTCAGTGAAGTGAACTCATCAGTGCCGAGATCCACCCCACAGCCGTACCCCGCCAACCTTTTTATCATCTCCACTAGCACATAGGACACGCATTGGCACTTCATTTTTTGCCATCTGCTCTAGATGCTGCTGTTGCTTTGGCTGTTGCTGTTGCTGTTGCCAGTGGGCTCCCATTTGGTAGCTTGATTATGTTGACTGGTATTAGCTGGCAGGATGTGAGGACAATCTGTGGATGTGCTTGAATTTAATCTTAACTTTAGATACTTTTACATTGTATTTCGTAATGCAATTGTTGCTTAGTTATGCCACACGAACATCTCAGCAACAAATTAAACCAATTCAATTGGTCAGCGGAGCAGAAAAGAGAAAAGGGTCTCACTGTGCCAAAAACTCATTTGCACAGTTGCCTGTCAGAGCGAAAAATACGTAAATTTCTAGTAACTAAATTTCCTCAGAATTCATTTGCATTTTGGAATTACTTCGTCGGTTTTCCAGCTGCAATTCCTGGCCATGCAACAGTAACAACAGAGAGACAAAGCAACTCTATCCCGGGCCAACGCACTGGCCAAAACTCTGTTAGAAAATTAAATTCCATGCTCAAACTGATTGCATTACTCGAGGGAGGTTCCAATGTCCAATTTATTTGAGCAAACTAAAAGAGAATTCATAAATCATAATATGGCAGTGCCAAATGCTCTTTAGAGAATCTTGTCAAACGTTCAATATGCTAAGACAACAGCTTCAATATATAAATATATTTGTTACTCCAGTATTGGTATTAACTATTACATGAAATTGTAAATGAAATTGCAAGTGAAAAGTTTCTATTTATTCTCGTGAAAGTCTGTACATAAAGATCAACTGCAGTACGGGTTGCCATGAGTTTTGCCACAAGTTCGAAAACTACTGGAAAAAGATATAAAAAATGTCGAAACTTAAATCCAAACTATTTAGTTGGTGGTATTTTGAAAAGTTTAATACCTTTAAGACGTGCCACATGCTGTTCATTATATTAGGATACTGCCATAGACACACACGATAATACACAGATGAAAGTTAGGGCGAACATTATTATAGCCAAAGTTAGCAAAGAAAGTCGAAAATTCAACTTGGTAGCCTGACAGCTAGCTGGCTTGCGACCGCGGCACAGTCAAGGTCAAGGAGTATTGAAATTAATCAACTTGTTTTATTAGCTCGCTAAGCTTTGAATGAGCTCTACCTGCTGTCAGGACTAAATAGTCTGATCGGGTGTGTCCTTGTGGCTCGCCGCAAATGCGACATCTAATTGCCACATAATCAACAACAACAACAGTGGCAGCCGCAACAAGCAATGACTATTGTGACACACAGTAAGTTGGTAAGTTGAGTGTCAGCCGGCTGTAAATCGGGTCGCAATTTAAGCACTTGCGCTTTTTACCAACTCAATTTACGCTAATTACTGATTTTCGCCACAGCTACAATGTTGCTGCTGTATTTGCCCAGCTCTCAGCTATCCCAAGAGATATAGCCGAAAGCAAGTGTATATATATATATGCCCAGATATATGCATGCTGAATTGTAGATATAGCTGCAGAGTCAACAGTAGGAGCATCGTCAACCTCAGCGCTTATTGCCCATCTGCAGCAGGTTTCCGAATACCATGTGAATTTATATTGTCATTAGCTCTTTTTATGTAAAGTCGCGACGTAAATTTCATTAAAATTCTTCTGAATTCGCCGCCAAAGAGAACCGAACTCAGAGCACGTTATGCTCATGCGCACTCCATTCAACTTTCTCTTCATGTTTTCTTAGCACTGACCTAAAGTTTTCATAGTGCGGATGCTGTTGTCTGAGTCGGCCAATCAGTTAATGACAATGTGATTGCTTATGGGGCTGCTAAGTGAAGAATTGCTAAGGTAACTAATAAATTAATTTGAAAATAAATTAATAATGATAAAAATGTTTTATTAAATTTAAAATTACGCATTATTTATATAACTTACTATCAATTTTTTAGCTTAAAAAACTTTTTGAAGACATTTTATTTGGTTAAATTTAGATATTATACAAGTGCAGGTGTTTTATAGATAACATTTAATAGGGAAGATCTTTTACCTTTTCTTCTTAGATATATAAAATACTTTAAAAATAAATTTATTTGCAGGAAAATTAGGATGAATATCTCCCCATCATGTTCCTGTTATAGTTCTTGCAAATAAAGCATATATAAAGTATAAACTAAGCTAATGTCTATAGTAGTGGTACTAAATATTTTATAAGTGTGGGTCAATTGAACATATAAATTTATTTATAAAGATATTGTGAAGCTTAGCTATGATCGCTGAGGATAGTTAAACTTTGGCTTTATTGTGTAACCTCATAGTGGAATAATACCAAAGTGATTAAATATAATATTTTGTGTATGCGGATAGATTTTCCGCCCACCCAAACCAACTAGCGGCAAACTTAGTAAACAACACAACAACCAGAAGACTTAAAAGATCTCACCCTCTGGATAATCACAATATAAATTAATCTATAATAGAATAGAAAGTAAAGGCATTAAGCCATCTCCCTAGTTAAGGTAAATTTAAGCATGCGCTATAGAGTTAATGACAAAAGCTGCAATAAATTGAAATCTAAAACAAAAATATTTTGTAATATTTTGTTTTTTATTAAAACATCTATTAAATATATAAAAAATTTTATATATGCTATTTTACAGCTATTGTTAATTCCTTTTTAATGTGATAAAATATATAAATTATTATTGCAAACAAATTTTACATCTTTTATTAAAAACTTTTGTATTTTATATGTGAAACAGTTCAATAATATAGAAACTAACTTAAGGAATGCTTAGGAGTATGTACTTATTTTAATTTTCTTTTATTATTTATAATTTATTAGACTTTCAATTATAATTATATTTTCTACAATGCATTACCATAGTCAAATCAAAGTGTTTAAAACATCTCTTTTCTTCCCAAAAGCAAAAATAAAAAACTAATAAAAATTTTATTTATTATTTAAAAACTGCTTCTAATACTTAACTTTATGCTCTTTATTATATTTTAAATTCTATAACTGACTGTTTACAAACACAATTGTTAACAACATTTTGATTTGCAAATCAAATGCTTTTAAACAATTTAACGGCTACGCACACAAAGAGAACGAATTCGTAAATGCAAAGAGCAACGATTCGTGTTGAAGAGAAACAGATTGCGGCGAATTGACAGCACTGGTTGACGTTCGGTTTTGTCACACATCGACGACGACAATAGCAGAACTGGCAATGCCCACGAGACACGAAGACGAAGCAACAACAACCGACAACAACACGAGGCTTCATCCTGATAATGGAGGAGGCTAAGACTCGTCCGGTGTTGGCTGGCAAGTGCAAGGCCCAAAATAAGTTTCTGTTTCAGTTTGTGTGCGACTGCGACAGTGAACACATGCGAGACAGGCGCAGCGGGTTACGCGCGCGAATCAGAGTCCCAAGTCGGATCCAAGTTCAATTTCGATAACAAAAACAAGTTGAAATAAGTCGAGTTTTGAAAACAAAAAAACGTGAGAGGCAAAAAGTATCCGCATCGACGCCAGTGTGTGAAGCTGTGTGTGCTTGTGTGAGTGTGAACATGTCTGGATAAGAAGAGCTGAGGCCAACATATTAAGAACGACTCAAAAAAAGCCAAAGTCGTAAATTTTGAACGTGTGAAAACGCAGGAAAAGCCTCATTGCCTCATTGCCGGCTTGGCAGGAGTTGAAATTGAAAGCCCCATTGTTGTTGCTATTGTTGTTGCCATTGTTGTTGGCAATGTTGTTGGAATTGTTGTTACTGCCGTTAGCTTATGTCTTTTGGGGCAGTTTACTAAAGCGCGCGACGCACGCGAATATTTTATGATATCGTTTCGAATTATATGCGATTTTTTTTCGGTGCCCGCCTCGTGTTCGCAACTTGTTAGCAGTGGCAGGCGACAAAAGACGAAACTAATAAAATAAAAGCACCAAAACGCACACACAACAAATAAAAATGTGTTTACGCCTACACAACGACTTGCTGCCGACTGCCCCCCCACCCGCTGCCGGCGCAATCGCGTCCCTCCGCAGCACCCTGTCTCATTAGCAGTCAGCAAATTAAGTTGTTTTATATTTAGCCCCACATTGCCACAACGCCAAAATAAATTAACAAACTAAAAACAGAACTCAATACCATCACCTCGAAGTGTACTAAATCGTCTTTGATCTTTAGCACCACCGATAAATGGAAAGCGCGTCAAAACAAATTGTGTACACAAATTTCCCCAGCGGCAATATTTTGTAATTCAATATTTCCAAAGCCCTCGGGCGGCGGACGAGTGACAAAAATTAATAGAAAACACATCAAAAATTAACTTAAAAATGTGGCTGTGGTGGTGGCTCTTAGTGGGGTGGATGAGATCGCCAGCGAGCGCACAGTGCGTATGCGCATTGCGTAAACGAATTTGTTACACATACGTCATGTTGTCCCACAGACAGCACACAAGCAGCTACAATCGTTATTGCTGTTGCTGTAGATGCTTTTGTTCGCCAAAAAAGTTTACTCTTGATTGTTGCACTAAGTAGTTGAAGACAGGCGAGAAAACTTTTGCGGAGTTCTTAAAAATAAGAGCACACATCAGCAAAAGTGGCGACAGAGAAACAAAAACCCAAGTGCCAAGTTCCATTTTGTTGTTTTATCTGGACTCAAGCTGTCGCAGAACAAAAGTCAGAAACAGCACAAAAAATTGGGACAATCCTTTCAACAGTAAACGCTTTAGACTTTTCAACTCCCAGCACAAAGTACACGTTGCAGAAAACGAAAAGCAAATTTTGCAATTCAATCAGTAAATATACATAAATTGAAATGCTTAATACTCGTATGAATATTTTATTTCAATTCAAATGTCACTAGAAACGGAGTTCGTTTTGTTTTCTGAAATGAAATTTCTGAAAAAGGTTTGAATAAATAATACTTGGACTATTGATGATATTCTTTGCATCAGTATTTTCTTCTTGGCATTCAGTATCACAGAACTCTCGGCTGAGCCATAACCATTAGGTTAAATGCAAGGAAAATCTGTATAAATTGTTTTCAATTTAGCTAAACAGGCAAATAAAATGGAAACTAACCAGAAATCAACAGACATAGCTGTTGTATCAATAAAATATTCATGAACAATGAGCAGCAGTGTCGCACGGCGAAGCACTGAACAGTAGCAATGCGGAAATGGCCAAACGCATGGGGGAGCGCACTGAAGGGCGTATCATCTAATCACGGATACTAAGCATAATGGTAAGCGTCGCCAAAGGGGATAGGAAGACGCTCAAGAGTTGAGCAACAAACTGCAGACGTTTACAATTACACAAACATACACAATTTGAGGGGGGAAAAGAGACAGAGAGAGAGAGTGAAGAGTGAGAGAAAGTACGACAAGTGGACTTCACTTGAGCTTTCGCAGCCTTAGGCAACAATTACCAAGCCACACACTCTCACACACTAGACACATGTGTAGCTACATCTATGTATCTTTATATATATATATATATATATATATATATATCTATATATATATATATATATATATATATATATCTTTATATATATATATATATCTTTATATATATATGCCAACAACACAAAGAACTTGAGTGCGTTAACACTTTTGAGTGGCACAGGAGCGACGGCGTTGTCCTGTGCCTTTCAGTCAGCTCGCTGCCTGGTCCTGGTCCTGGTCCTGTCTCTAATTCCATTACGGAAGCAACAGTGACAAGTGGCCCCCACAGGGCACGGGGCTGGCTAAGCTGGCTAAGAGGCTTCTGCTGCTGATTGAAGCCTAGCATAGGGCAGCATCAGCTGCTGTCAGTCATTGTACCTTCGAGTTGGCCCTCAGCGCTACGGTCGGGCCCGTCCCCCACCTGTAGTTTGTAATTAGTTGAAGGTACTGCTGAAAATTTGCAACTAATTAGCTTTTAATTAATTTTGCACTCCAACCCTCGAGTCGTTAAGTGTCGTGCGAAAAACTGAATGCCAACAATGGGATCAACAAATTACAAGTAAATCTCAAGCAGAACTAAGGGTGGAGGGGAGGGAGGCACTGAGGGCACTGAGTTCAACCTGCCGTAGGTCAAATTGACTGATATCCAGACGACATCATGTGAATAAATTCGAATATATGGGGATTGCCTATGGTGCCAAGGGTAGCCAAAGGTTGCCCACAGGGCGAGTCGACAGTTGGCGGGCTTCCACTTCGAGACGTGACGAGCCCCCAGGCCAATCTATGTCCCCTTTTCGCCCCAGACGCCCATATGCAATAAAATACATACAAATACGTATGTAAATAACTGTATATTTATCTTATATGTTTTCGTTGCGTTCAGAACGTTTGATTCCTTTATTAGTGAACAGATTTATTTTCGGATTGGATCCGCACACATGCGTGTCGGTTCGATTCATAAAATATGCACCACGACAAAAAGTTCTGTTAATTATAGAGGTTCTCTTCGAATGCGTGCAGCGAGTCAATTGATTTTTTATTATTTTAAAAGAGAGGTGTAAACGGATGACTCTTAATGAAAGTTAGGCTGGAACAGTTCTTAGAAACTTATGTTTATAAATTGCTTTTAATATAAATTTAACTTGTTTACATAATAAGTACTTACTATATAGAGCACTCTTCATATTTTCTTTTAAAAATATTAAAAATATCTTGCAACGCCTTTCAGTCTATTTTTGAAAGTTTAACAATAATATATTTTAATGAATTATGCAAACAATCAATATAGACAAAGTCACACATGCTAGGCCACACCTTTTATTGCATTTTTTTTTTAGTTTTGAAGTTTTCAATCAGTAGATTTTATTAGGTGGAAATGCGTAAATGCGTCCAGGATAACAGCATTATAAAAACAATGATAAATTTAATCAATTTAAGTTCGGAGAGCTGACAAAATCAATTTACTTTGGCAGGGGCCACAAAAACGGTGAAACTCGAATGGCAAACAGCAACAAAAGCAGCAACAAAATGGCATAAATAAAAGACTAAAAAGGAAATGGAAAAACAAATAATGATATTTGGCCTAGGCAGCAACACAAACAACAACAACAACACACAACAACACACAACAGCAACAACAACAACAACAAGCAAGAACGAACGGGAAAAGGTTGAAAACAAACAAACGTTAAAAGATTAAATTGTCTGCCGTTGGAATTAAGTGTTTTAAATGTCATTGCGAGTGTTTAATTCATGAGAGGCGACAGCAGCACCAGAGAGCTGTAATTGTTGTTGTTGTTTCTGTTGTTGTTGTGTGTGTGTGTGTGTGGGTGGCTGCATCCGAATAATAGTATCGTTTACAGTGAGAATGCAAAAAAGCGTAATACAACTATAATAGTGCAGATATAAAAACAATTGCAGCTAACGAATTGTAAGTCGATAGCGGAAACTAAGCAAAAACTTGTTAAGAAAGCGAAAGTATTGGTGCAAGTGATAAAGAGCCAGTAATCGTCAGGACACTCAAGGAGTAAAGGAAGAGGAAGACAGATACAAAAAGCGTAAAACACACGGCACTGGACGCCCTCACCAATCAAAATGTTGACCCTTTCGACGCTGCTCTGCTGCATGATAGGTAAGTCGTAAGTCTGGGCATAGCACTTGAACGTTGCCACAGCTCCAGTTGCACACACACACACACACGCACACTTACATATCGAATCCTGTTTAAGCATGCATAAGATTATCGGCCGATTGCCGACTACAACGAACCCAAACGACCCCACCAAGTTATTATTGTGGTTGCGGCCGCAATGGCAGCACCCACGGCGAATCCTTTAAAAAACATTTGTGGCCCAGGCTGCGAAAATCCTGATTTATGTCTGCCCGCTGCGCTGCACTGCGCTGCGTTCCCATTCTCGCTGTCGTTCTCGTTGTTGTCGTTGTCGTTGTCGTTGTTTTTGTCCTTGCCAACGACATGGCCAATGCCAACCGCAGCAGGGGCAGCGGAAGGCAAACAAAAAATGCGGTCGCTTCGCCTTAGTCCGCCCCGGGGATATCGCATAACGGGAGCGTAGAACGAGCGAGTCCAGGGTGCAGAGTACGGGCTATTGCCGCTGCACTTTAAACTTTCAACTTTAAGCGACAAAACACAAATTGCTCTCTGCACATAATTATGCATAATTGAAAAGTATAATTATGTGCTCGACTCGGGCGCTGATTTTATGAGGCGCAGCTTCAAGCTCAATCAAGCATGCCGACAGAATAAACAACGGGCAACAATATCCGCAGGACTGCCAACAAAAGGCAGCTAAGGCACAATATTTATGACCCTCTGCTCCTGTTAATTGCCGTCAAAGATAGGCCAGCAGCCCCCAAGTGCTAAAACCTGGCCAACTCCAGCCATCCTGCACATCCTGGCACAAGCCAGAGAAAACATTTTAAAGGTTGAGTCTTCCTTCATACACTTTGCCTTATCTATATAAGCCGATTGCGTATGGCACGATTTGTGCCCTCAACAGAACAGTGAACGCAAGCTTAGAGAAGAACTAAAATATTATCTTCAAATAATTATTATTCTACGTCACAACTTTGGAGCTTAATAAATTTATTTTTGAAATTTGATTTTTAATTTTTTAATGGCTTTTAATGGTATTTTTACTAAACATGTCTTGTATGTATATTCCATTGATAATTGTGAAGTTGTGAATTTTTGCTAATTGATAAACCCTCAACGATGTATATTTTTTTCAACTTTTATCAATTAGAATTATAAACCTTTGCAAATATCCGATTCAAGTGCTCATTTTTTTGTTGAATGATTTTATATTTTAAGGCTAAAAAAAGATGAAAATTTCATATATGGCAAAAAAATATAATATTTCGATTGAGAAAAACATTACTTAAAAAATATTTAAATACTTAATATTATTATATAGTAAAGTAAGCTATTAAATGAAATGAAAATAAAAAGAAGCACTTAGTACTTATATTTCAGCATTCGAAATTAAAGAAAAAAATATTCTAAAAAAAAAATTATTTTTTCAATAGCTTTTTAAGCAAAAGGTAAACTGACCCTCATGCTGCAGCCAATCATGTCGGCCATTAAGACAACTCATCTATCGAATACTACTTAATACTACTTATATGAATATAAAACTGAATATGTATATAAATAAAAGAATATCTGATATCAATTTGCATTTGATCGCTCATTAGGGATTACAAACACGAAGCATGAAGTGAGTTGGAGTTAAACAGGTTTTTTTTGGGAGTTTTATTCATATACAATGTTATACAGAAACCCAATTGTGGTACACTTGGTACACAAAGCGACCCAATACTGCCCATAGGAGTATAATTATGAGTAGTCAGGAAAATGCTTAGTCCGTGGCAGCGATTAGTGAGTGAACTTGGGTTGGTTGCGACTGAGTTGGATTGAGGGCAGCCGGAAGCCGTCGTCTCCTCTGACAAGCAGTGACACATTATGAAGGTTAGAAACCTATTTTATATATAATGGGAAGTCCACGTGCCCAATGTTAGTTACTTCAAACGGCTGACCCAGAGAGACGGACAGTTGGAAATATCTATATCGACTTGGCTGATTGAAAACACACATAAAATATATGGAATCCTAGTCTACTTCCATAGCTGTCCCATGTTTTTGCATCTTGCAGGAAAGGTAGATTTATCGTGCCTGGCTTAGCTGTTAGTTGTTTGGCTTTTCTTTGCCTTAAACTTCGCTCATTTTGACGCCAGTTTTTGTTGAGTGGAGTGTTTTCTCTGTTGTCGTCGCTTGCCATGTGTTTTTATTGCATTAATTTTTATGGTCGTTGGGTCGCGCTGTTGTTGCCGTTGCTGTTGCCGTTGCTGTTGGTGTTGGTGTTGCTGCTTTTGTTTTACTTTGCGTATGCCCCAAAGTAATAAAGTGAATTGGATTTCTCAAATAATTTCCATTTTAAATCCAGTCAGCAAATCCGCACAAGCTATGCCTCCTCTGCCTCTGCCGATCAGTCGTGCCTTAGCCCGCGCAATGTTTCTTGCCGATTGTTGTTGTTGTTGTTGTGCTGCCAAAAGTGGCTTCATTTTCTCGCATAAAATTGTTTTGTAAAGTTTGTTGAGATTTGTTTGGCGATAGCACTTGCAATTGTTTTTGTTTCCTGAATTCTTCTTAGTTTTTGTTGTTCTTATTGTAGCTGTCGTGCTTTGGTTTTTTGGCGTTGAATACTATTTGCATTTGTGTCCACTGCGGCCAATGAGGCCAATGCGGCCGTCAATGTGAACAACGACTCAAAATTTAATTGAAATTAAGTGTAAACAAAATGACAGCTTGTCGATTATCCGGCGCCGAATTCCATACGCCGCGTCGCTCCAGTAAGTCCAAGTCGATATTTCCGCGAAAGCCTTTCTCGCGCAAATCCTGTCAACTTGGCTTGGCTGTCAATTTGCCAAGCGCCTTTTGTATGTCAAAACTTGATACGAAACACGGCAAACATTTCACACATGTCACTGAGCCAGTGAAGTTGTTGCCGTGCGCCCTATCGAGGATGTGCCCAACCACGCCTACTACAGCTAGCCTGGCTGTCAAAAAAGCACCAACAACATTGTACTTCCACACACACAACAACAACATACTCCCCAAGTTAAAAAGTAAACTTCAATTGTTTACTTATTTGCCTTGCGCATATGGAAATGAAATGGCAAATAAGCGAATGAAAAGGAATGAAAAAATTACGTTGACTTTTCCAAATGTACATAAAGGACATATAAACACATATATAAACAAGACCCTACACACAAGTATACAGGGTCGAAGGGCAACACGCTGCCGGCGATAGCGGTAAAAAAAAGAAATAAAATAACAACAAACTGATTTCGTATGACCCCTTCTTCGTTTGCAATCCGTCTCTGTCACAAGGCAAACTTAATGTCAAGCAACAGCTGCTTGTGCAGCTTCTACTCCACTAACCCAAGTACAAGTCCAAGTATCCAATCTTTCAGGTTTATAAAGATCAGAAATGGTTTATATTGGTTTTTCATCTAGTACTTAAAGTTGCTAAAGCCTGATTTCCTTTTTATTACTTCTCTACGCAATCGTTCCTTTGCTTACTTTATTTTAATTGTAAAACATATTTAAATCTTAAAAGCCAATTGTCACTGTGTACAGCCCATTTAACCAATGAATCGCTTTTGTTGTATTAGCGTTTGGATTTTGTTTGTTTTATTTTCTATTTGTTTTTCTCTCTTTTCTTATTTTTTTTTTTGCTACAATTTTTTATGTTTGTGGGTGGCAGCTTTTTCAATTTCTCTGTGTATTTCTTTATTTTGCTTATCAAAAAGCATCGCATTAAAATAAACACAAAGAAGATATAGCAGAGTAGCTAGAAAAAAGGAAAATAAAGGGGCATGAACAAATTGTTTACGGATGTGTTTGCGTCCTTCGTCTAATCTTTGTTGTTGGCGTTGTTGGCGTTGTTGCCGCAACTGCCATTGCAGAAAGGAAGTAAATGGAGGCAAAGAAGCAAACCCAAAAACGAAAAAGGATGTAACAAAAATTCATAACAAAGTACATTTCATGGCAGTGCGAGCAACTCGTTCATCCTGTTCGGTTTCGTTCGGCTGCGTGTTCTGTCTAACTGTGAATGTGTTTGTGGTTCTGTCCATACGTGTGTGTGTATGTGTGTGTGCGTCGCTTTTTTATTGTGTGTTTGGCCAGAAAAGGAAATTCACTCGACTTTTTGGCTACAATAGTTTCATTTTTTTGCAGCTTCTGCTGTTTGTTGTTGCTATTATTTTTTGTGCTGCTGCCGAGGTTGCCTAAAGGCATAAATAAGCCAGGAGTCGGCTGCAGTTGTCGCTGCCTGGCAGCTTGAGTGCGTTTTGGCCATGGCCAATAAACTAAGATGTGGCCAGTAGGCACAGAATACACACACACAGCCAAGACGTACGTACTTATTTATGGCAATTTGTCGTAAGTGCTTGGCCATCTATATTTATTAGAAATAAGAGCTTTTGCCACAATATAATATTTTCAAACAATAATATGCGCAGCAAGAGTGTTCCAGGCAGCAGTGCTACTCTCTTCATATTAATTATGTTCAACGATGTATAATCAAATATTGAATAGTCACGAAAACAGTTCATTCATACAAAGCAACTGACAGCTGAATCCATACACTAGAATATAGAAATATAGGGAATATATTTTTAGTTCAAATACCAACAGCTCTCTAAATTGGTCAGCAACTTAACTCACTTCATAAAGTATTTTATATTGCCTTTACAGCACACACTTCCAACTGAAACTCATTCCCTTTTTAAGTATGTTGGAACTTGGCGTATTCGCTGACACGTTCAATACCAAATCAACTGGCTGCCACACAGCCAATTGTTGACATAATTGCAGCATAACAGGAACATGTTAAGGCTCATGAGACAACAACAACAACAACAACAACAATAAAGTGCCAGTCGTATAGCAGTATCGGAGCCGGGCCAAAACATAACGACCCTGGCTAGCTTTTATTATTCCGCTAAATTGATTTTGAATTTAGTTCAATGTTTATGGTCAAATGGTTGCGTTTTTGTGTCACCAGCCTTGGTGTGGAAATAGCAGCACAGCACAGTCTGATATGTGGATTTATACAGTACCAATAGCTGGGCAATAGACGCTGCTCCACTCTCTACCTTCACCTTGCCCTATCTATTTTGGTAGCAGCTAGTGAGCTAGGTGCGGCTACGTTTCTCGCTTTGTGTACCTTATAAATCATTTTTGCTTCAATGCGCCAGCCAGAGCAGGGCCGGAGTATGCCCTGGTAACTCCTAGAAGCGATAAGTCTCAGGGGCCGAAAATAAATACACTCACCTATGCCTATGTCTAAAGAATGCCCGGAACGAGGTGAAAGTTAAAAGCGTTCGAGAGTAATCCCCAATCGATTTTCAGGCATATTCAATAATGGTTCGGCCGCCATTTTGTGATTTAAAGGCGTTATTTGCGGTAACCTTTCTCTTACTTTTTTTGTTACACATTTTATTTTTGTATTTTTATTTTCTTTTTTTTTTTTTTTTGCATATTACTCATGCATATGCTTAGAATGCGGCCCATGCCCTACGTAAGTGAGTTTATACATTTTTTATTTATTTCATATCCATTAAGTTCAAAGCGGCATGTGTCAGAGGAGGTGTCTAATGTATTGGCTGCTGCAGGGCGTTCGGGGGAGTGACTTTAGTAGAGCGTAGGGATGCGTTCCGGCTTGCCAGCTTGGCTGGCTTCTGCTGGTCTGGTCGGGCAGGGTGTGCGGTGCGGTGCGGTGCGGTGCGGTGAGGTTTTGTTTGGTCGGATGGTTCCAGCGTTGAAATTTCAATTACTCAAGCATATGATAAATGAACTTGTAGCCGCAAATTTTCTCGTCTCGTCTTTTTCCTGGAAGGCCAGGGAACCCATTATGAAGACACGCCGCAAACCGCCCACTAAGTATGTGGGCGTGTCACTCACATGTTCATATGCGAAAAGTGCAGCATGTAAAATGATTGCGAAAAACTTGCGCAACTTTGGCCCAGGCCAACAGTTTGCTCTGACCAAATATGCAAAGCCTCTTCCGGACTAACATTGCAGGAGCCAGAGGTTCCTGTTAAATGCCATTTGCTAGCTGAAAAGTTGTCGTGACTTGACAGCTTTTGTTAGCCCCAGCTGCCTGGTAACTCCCTGCCAAGTCACTTTGGCACTCGCTTAATTAACAGCCGAAATAAAGGTGAACTCTATATGTGTGCATGCTTTAAATTAAGTTAATTAAGTTACGTATCTGGCGTGTCAGCCACGTATTATACTTACTCGCATAAGCTGAAATGAGCTTACACATAACATACACTCAGAAATGAACTCAATGGTGTTCGTCATTAGTGCTGAAAATTCATTTGCACTTTGCCAATTCATAGGTGTTATAGTTGGCGTTGTTGTTGCGCCCTGGAGTAGCTCTGTGTGGCTTTGTCAGTCAGCCATGCATTCAACCATCCAGCCAGCCACTATAAACATGTATCGACATCAACTTAATTGCATTTCATTCATTGCTAAGCAGCAGCAGCTGCTTCGACAGCTAGCATCAAGCTGCAAGGTGGGCGGAGACCAGACAGAGGAGAGAGCAGAGCGTGGGGCGGAGACAGGTATTGGGATCTCGGCCAAATGGTGTGAAGTTTTATTTCACTTCAGTTCCATTCGCTGATGCGGGTGTTGAAAAAGGCAAACAAAAAAAAAAATAAAAAAAGAACATACAAAATGAAAGGCAATGCTCAGTGGAAGAGCAGGAGGAACAGCCCAGCTCAATTGCGGGTGAGCCCGATGGAGGCTGCCACTCAGAGAGGCAGCGAGCAGACGCTCCAGAACAGTTGGCAAACAATGGGCGCAATGACTGCGTAAAAGGGTTAAACACAAACATAACTTTTCTCAAAGTTATTTTTCGTTTTTAATTTTGCAAGGTCAAAGTATACAAAAGTTTTGTGCGTTGTCTTCAAATCATTTGAAAATTATATTTATCGGAAAACTTGAGTTTTCAATTTTTTTTGTATGACAGGAACTCGAATGAATTATTCGTCTATATGAAAGTAAGTTTCGAAAATGTTTTTTTCTAGATTTCAGATTGTTTTCTGTATATGATAAATTATAATATATGTTATTATAAATTTATGCTTTTTTCCTGTGATATTCTTTTAGTAAAATGCTTTGAAAAACTAGAATAAAAGTTATGTTTAAGCAGATATATGGAAACTACGACTACTTCTGTCTACGACTTCTATTGATCTAGTATAGGAACTGGCACGTTATGGTTATGGTGTTATTATCTGTATTATAAGATATAATATTATATTCATGAAGAAACTACGCCAGGCTTCCTAAAGTAGATAGCGCTCCTAGCAGGTCGCAGCGTCAGCGCCTCGTGACACTCCATGTGAGGGTGTCGTGAATCGCTGTCCCCTCAGCACCCAGAACTTGGTGACTGAGGCATGTTCCGTCGCCGCTCTTACACTGCAGTCTGTGACTACTTTCTTGCGCGAGTTAAGTTATACATTTCAAATCACTCAATAAAACATCAAATTGTCCCACTGTAGCTCTTAGCGGTAGGCACTTATGTACCCACTCTTGCGATTTCTCTTCTGCTTTCCCATTCGTTGAACGTTGCTCATTGCTTTCGGTTTTTGCTGCGTGGCGCTGCTGAAATAGCTAAAATTGAGACGTCACCGTCATTTTACTGCACCGAAAGGAAATACTCGAGAGCAAGAAAACGAGAGCAAATAGAAAAGGATAGGGTACAAAAAAAAACAAACTTTTTAATTGAATTGTATGCTGCACAGCTTCAATTGCAAGTACGTTTCGGTTAGGGTTAGATATCGGATCGGTCTGGGACTCACCTGGATGGAAATGGGGCTGGGCTAGTAGGGCTTCACTGACATTGTTCACATTTTAGCTGTCAAGCAGGAGTAGGAGTTGCAGTTAAAGATCCGGCGTCTGTTTAGCGTTTTGGCACGTTTTACTGATTTCGTTGCCCATTCCCGCGCGGCATCTGCTCCTCAAATTTAGTTGCCACATCCGCTCGACTAAGCGCGCGTGCTTGGATCCAAGCAAGTAATGCAAACACTTACGACCGCACAGCTGCTGCCGGAACGAAATGGTCTGACTGTGATCTGGGTGGTGGTGCTGTTGCTTCAGATTGTGGTTATATTTTTTGTAGCTCTGTTCCCTTCTCTCGCCTCGCTTTTATTAACACAAATATTAATTTTTGCGGCGCTGCATGTGGCATGTGGCAGCCTTGTTTACACTGACGCCATCGGCAGCCGTCTTTGCCTTCGCTTCCATCCATCCACACTTCCGTTCCCAGCTCTTTTCTGTTTTTGTTGTTGCGTGTATCTCATTAAAGTCAAAGCGCCCAGCACGCACTTCAATTTGCATGAACAAAGCTTTGAGATGTCCCTTTTCGGCCAAAGCGGACCTTCTGCCTGGGCAATGGCTTCATTTGGACATTCTATGTATAACTTAACAGTGTCGAGCAGCAAGAAAATCTCATCATAAAGCTGACGGCGTACGTCAAATGCATTTGGGGCCCTGTTGCTTATCGCTCGAGCGATGGCAATGAACGTAACGATGTCCATCAGTACAGGGCAAAGAAAACTTTACAGTAACGACAAATTGCACGGGTAGGAGAGATGGGAGTGAGTAGGGGTATGGGTGTGGGTGTGGCTGTGGCTGTAGGTGGGTATGTGTGTACAGACTGCCAATCGCACCTGACCCAATTCAGCGCTGATTTCGCCGATACAGCAGGATGAATAAGCAAACTGATGTGAAATCAGACAAGGCTACATGTCAATACACTTTATCAGCATACAATTATCAACGCTTTGTACAGCTGCTGTGGAGCAAAAGAGATGCCTTCTGGAGAACAGCTTTTAATTTATTTTAATTAGGATCATTATACTCATTCACAAAGTGAAATGAGTATATTGGTTTTGTACAAGGTCCGTCTTGTTATCCGTCCGTATGTTTGTCCGTCTGTTCGTCTGTCCGTATGATCACAAACTGTTTCGTCGCTATTGAAGCTAGATACTTGAAATTCGTAATATTTACTCGTGTATACCCTCCAGATATATTAGAAACACAACTTGTAAATGACTAAAGAGTTGCAATTTGGAATGTGTACTTTCGTTGACAACCCAAGACCAAAAAGGCATGGCATTGGGTGTGTGGCAAATCGGAATGTTTATATCTAGCAATGCTCAAGAGCTGGCAGCTGTGCTCTGAATGAGTATTCCGCAGTCTTACTCGTTTGATGTTGAAAACTTCTTTGGCTTTCATCGAAGCGAAATACTTAACATATCTTTAGGCTGCAGTAACTACTTGCATATTGTATTGTATTCATACATTATTTATTTTCTTTATCCTTTTCAAGTTATTACTTATAAATTTCTATGTGAACGGTTGCCTAGCTCTTGTCGAGTAATTTGCGCACAACAGATGATTCAACACTCTTACTTTCTTAAGAAATTCCTTTAAAAGTGTATAAGAATGGTGTGATATATCAAGCATAGACGTACAGAGACCCGCATTCATTTCTCCTCCTGCTCTTCGTCTTTTATACAGTTTCCTTTTGGAGCAAGGACGCAGCTGCAGCCATCTTGGACTTGCTCTTGGCACACAATTGCCGAGAAATGTTTTGTGCTACTTCTGGATGCAGCAGCTCATTCCGAGAAGCAATCTCAGCAGGCGGCATTGCCATACATGCATGCGGCCGTTGCACGCTTGGCTGCCTCTTTGGCGGAATCCTTTTTTGCCACAACTCTGCTCGGTATTTCCTGCAACGCATTTTAGTCCTCTTCCCATTCCCCCCGGCTCTGTTGGCTCGCCGTGCGATTGCTTGGCAAATATTTTCTTAATTAGTTGGCAGTGTGCTGCCTGAAGAACTTGGTAATTTCACTTTTCGCTCGTCTACACATCTTTCCACTTTCTTCCTTCCACTGTCGCCCGGCTGACCAACTGTCAAGTGTGAAAAATTGCAACTCAAATTGCTGTACAAAATGGCTTTAAGAGCTCGTTAAAAGTCACGCAGCGTATTGTTTAATTTATGCGTACGAAAACAGAAATTATATTAATTACGACTGCAGTGCTGGGGAGTGGCAAGTGTCAGCAGTGGAGGGTGGGAGGGAGGTTGGAGGGGGCGTACACAGTGCAGCAAACAACACGAAACGGCAACGAGCTTAAAAAAAAAACAACAACAAACAAGTCCGAGCAAGCTCTTAAATGTAGCCCCCAGTATTTCGAGTAAAATTTCCCCCAAGCTCAGAATAAAAAATGCATAAAATTTGCATGTCAAAAGTGCGTCGACGACGTTGGACTCCATTCGTCCTGGCACAGCACCAGTCCCCCACTCCACCACTCCCCCACTTCCCCACTGCTCCACTGCTGACTCGTCAACAGTGTTGTTTGGCAAACGGTCGGGGCTTTGGCTTAACCACAAGCGGTAAAAATTTTGCAATCAACATAACAATTATGTGGCGTTGGGGCAGCAATGGTGGTGGTGGTGATGCGGTTCGGCAGGGGGCATCATGGGGAAAGAACAGATTTTCGAATTTTTGAAAGGAAACATCATGGCACACAGATTTATCTTGTTTGCATATTCATAATTCCACCGCGCCATATGCTTTAATAGTTCGTTTAAATTTTTACAGTCCACGCGGCTAATTACGTGTGGGCTGTTTATACGATTCGTTTTGCCACGGGCTGTTTAATGCCGTCGCATAAATGTCGAAATGCTGCGGCTGTCGCGCCACATGTTTGATTTGATGTAGACGTCGCGTTGATAGGGGCCATAGTTAAGGGCCAAAGAGGGGAGCGAGGGCGAGCGAGTCTGGTTCATTGTCTCGTCTGTGCGTCTGGCTGCCTTCCGTCTAAGCAAGATAAACGAAATGTGAGCAACGCGCACACCAAATGTCAAAGCGTATTTAATGAGCCCACGTACCCCATGCACCCCGCCCGCACACCCACTTGAACGTTGCCGCGATTTTCTGCGAAAATCACAAAATCAGTTGGCAAGAAATCAGATTGGGAGTTGCGGCAACTGAGGCAACTGCGGCAACTGCGGCAAGGCGACAAGCCAACAAGGCAACATCGACAATGTTGTGGCGAAAAACTGTCGGGGGTCTGAGCGTGGGGCAACTGTCGGTATGACGACACCAAGGAGCTGTAGATAAAGCTAAAGCATATGCCGCGATGCGTGTCAGAGACTGTCGGCCGTCGACTGCCTGTATTCCTAGGTGCCGTATATCAAGCGTGGCTAACAACGAGCGAGACGCCACCAATGAAGACGCTGATGAAGTCTATGCTAAGTTGACAGCAACAAGGTGGCGTAGACAATGTGTCTGGTCACATGCCACAAACGACAACAAATTGTTCAGGCAGCGCCCCATAAACGCCAGTGCGTGTGAGGATTGTCTCAGGTAGATAATGCGAAAAGTCGGTCGAAGTGTGACCTAACATCTTATCTGACTTCGACTTGATTTGCGTGGCAAATATTTGTCTTTACAAATAATATATTTATTAAACTTTATGTATTTAAGAAAGCCGACTAAAAAGCCTTTACTCCATATTGATCATGTTTTCCTTGAACAAATATTGAGCTAGAAGCCAATTATATGTAAGTCAAAAGAAATGTTTCGAACTAAGCCACTTCTAAGAATGCAATAATATCACGTATGGTAGCCACAGTAGAAAATGCACTTATACTAGTTTCTCTCAGTCGGTCAGTTGGCCAGTCAAGAAAAACCAGACATATATATATATATAGATAAGCTGTAAGGTTTTCAAAGCATTTGATTCAGACAATTTCTCTTCTATTTGGTCTTGGTCTTGGTTTTTAGCGTGCCCCTTGGCTACTGCTGCTGCGTGCCTTTGAGCTGTTAAATGCCATTTTCAGCATTCACGTTACCACAGCCACAAGACTTTTCATTAGTGCAAGTGCTGCATAGCTCACACATACGCACACACCCACACACACACCCACACACTCACAAGCATTCACTACGCGCTTCAAGCATTGCTGAACGTGCCAAAAGCCATTGCATAAGCGCAGGCGGACGACAATGCAAAATAAATAAGGTAAAAAGGAATGGCGAGTACAATATTTTGTTACCAGCTCCTCAGCGTCGCACAACGGCAAACAAATCTCAGCCTTGGCAGAGTTAAAACTGAAAATAAAAACACAAGAGTGCACAATTACCTTCAGCCAGCCGAATATTTAATACTCTTGAACGCTTATGCAGAGTATCAAATCAGTTAGTCATAACTAAATTTAGAGAAATGTTAGAGCTTAGACTTTTATGCACCTTCGAGTTGCGATTTGACATAATTTTACTTAGTTGATTAAAAATCTTATAAATTTTGTTGGGTATTTAGATTTTGATGTTAGCTTGATTGCTGTCGATATATAGAGCTGCCTTGGTGACCAAACTTAAATAACCATTGGCAGTGTGTAAGGAGCAGCTAGCTGGCGCCACGCGCTGGCCATAAATGTGGGCAGCCCACAACGCAGTACAAATGGATGATATTGGAATTGCAATACGATTTGCAATCAGCTCACGACCCCACAGTTGAAGCCGCAGTCGCACTGGCACTGGCAGTGGCACTGGCGGTGGCAGTGGCAGTGGTAGTGGTAGAGGTAGTGTAGTGGCAGTGAAAGTCTTGGCAGCCACTGACTGCCAGTCAAAAGCACTGCTGAGTTGCTGCCATGGCTTTGACTGCCGTTCGGCATTGCGCATACGACGCGTTGCACATGTCTCTGCTCTTGCGGTTTGCTGTTGCTGCATTGTCAACTGGGCTACGAGGCGTGTGTTAATAATGCGTGACATAAACTGAAGCTCAGGCAGCTTCCCAGCTGCTTGACTGTTCGATGCGACGTGGACGTGACAAAACGAATTGAGTTGAGCATTTTAAGTGACAGGAGCGAAGCGTATGGCGCGTGAAGCTGAAGAAATGGCATTCAGGATTGCGACATTGTCATTGTTTTATTGACATCCCAATGTGATTCGCAGCACACTCATACATGCTTTGGCACTACCGTACACAATATTTACGCCTGGCTGCCTCTTACATGCATAACATTTAAATTTTTACCCTTAAATATGCAAATAAATGCTGCATATGGCAATGGAAGGAAGCCAACCGTCTACAAATGGGAATGAGGCAAGGAGTCAACAAATTCAAAACTCTCCTGCACTGCATAATATATATATCTGTGTGTGTGTGCGTGTGTAGCTGAATGTGTGAGAATTTCAATTTCCGCTTTGGTACACAGACACACACACTCATACAACAACAAACATATGTATATATAGAATGATATGCAGAAGTGTGCGTATACTAAGCATGGTGCCAATTGCCGCCAATCAAAAGAAAACCAAAGTCGAAGGACGTTGCTGGCAACGCGTTTCTGATTTTTGAGGAAATTAAATGAAATTGATTTTAACCCCAAGTGTGAAAGTTCAGCAGCATGAATACATATATATACATACATACATATGAGCTGGGTGGGCGGGAGTGCGAATGTTTTCGGCCCTGGGGGCATATAAAATAAAATTCTGTTTACTTCATAATTTGAATATGCGAACAATGTTTTAAATGAGAATTGACATTCGTAGGAGAAGACACTTTAATAGTTAAATAGTGTGAGCCAAAGCAGGAGGCAGAGTGCATGGTTTTAGTTCAGGAGATACGTTTAAGCTGCTGTCACTTGCAGCGTTTAATCCCTGTAAAAATAATTACAAACTGCAATTATTAGCCAGGAATGGGAGCCAAAGCAAATCCAATTAAGCGAAAAGCGAGTGTAAGGCGAAGCTTTTCTTGTCTGCTTTTCGTTTTGCTTAAACCGTTACGTTAACGTGCTCTAAATTGCAGCAACTTTCCTGGAAAAATTGCAGTTGTTGGCGTTTCGTGAAGAGTTTTTCAGAGTTCAGATTTCAGACTTCCATTCTATCTAATAATCATCTGCTTTATCTTTAACATGACTTGTCCTAAAGCAGAGTTAAAACATAATATCAAATGTCACAATTTCAGATTCTGAAAGAGTCCTTTAAGCTCAAACTACACTGTAATTGCATCGCAAACAGTGCAATGTGCAGTCGGCTACAGCCAGCTGCACGGCGTTTACTTATTTTTACCTTCTCTTTTGTTTTATTTTATTTGCTACACGACCATAAAGCTTGAAATTTAATTGGCGTCAGCAAAAATAATAATAATAGTCTCCGTTATTAGACTGGGGAAACTAAAGATTTTTATTTTTCTTTTTTTTTGTTGTAAGCTTCACGTTTTATTGCAGTCATAAAGAAATAATCTGCAAAAAATGTTCATTGTTTGTAACTGACTTTCCTCTGCAGCTGTGCTTTGGCCACTGCTGCAGCTGCTGCTGCTCTTTTGCTGTTTTGCCTCGTTCTCTTGGCAACAAATTAAATGACTAACTCAACATCCTTACATCTCCTTTTCAGTTATAAATTAATTTGTTCACTATTTATGTTGATTTCTTCTCTTATATTAATAGTTAAGAAACTGACATTTAAGATAAAGTTGTAAGATTTTAATTTCCATCTATTTCTATTTCTATTGAAACAAATCTCTTTATTGGTTGATACAAAATTTGTTCAAATATTGTGAAAGATCTCAACACAACTCATCAACTAGTCTTTAGACATGCTTCTTTCATAAGGATACAATTTTATCAGCATCCTTATAAAAGAAGCATGTCTAAATACTAGTTGATGAGTTGCTTCGAGATCTTTCACAATAAATATAAATACTAATAATGAGCTCTCGTATGTTATAATGAAATAAATCAAGCACCATTTGAAGTATCGATGAATTTTGTTATTCACATGAAGGTACATTTGATCACATCATAAATATTTTATATGGCATGTCCTTCACGAACACGTTTGCAGAAGTCCTAACCCAATTTTCCATTTCAACTGTCAGTAACAAGGCTATTTTCATTGGCCAACAAAAAATAATATGAATATTAAAGTCGAGAGCTAACGACTGCACAACATACATTCACAGTCATAGATAGACTCAGGTAGCAGTCCGCACAAACTTAACTGTCCCATTTTGGAGTCCTTGCTCCAAAACATTAAAATATATATATATGTATAAATAAAATATATATAAATACACAATCCCAATTGATATACATCAATACTTAATGTCATATCAATAAAAGAGGTCAATCGTAAATTGTTCGTTCAATTTTGAGATTCTTACAATAAAACAATAGAAGATTCCATTTTGTCCCTATACGCCTAATCCTCAGAGGGAATTTATAGTAACGTATCTGTAATATTTTGGGGCCTCAAAATTCTGGATATTTCAGAATAGTTTTCGATATGCCATGCCCACGAAGAGGTGTAAAAATTAGTTTTGGGTCATCGATAGAGAAGGTCAGCAGTAATTCAATTATAAAATTTGTAAGCTTCTTGAAGACATAAACTGTTGTGGTTTGCCCATTATAGCTGTAAATATACCCGCCATATATTTTTAGTCTTGCATTGATAACCCGAGTATATAGTTAAAACTTCAAGATTCTACTGTCAATAGCGGCGAGATGGTTTGCGTTCATACGGACAGACGGACGAACAGCAAGAAGGACATTTCATAAAACAATTATACTTCTTTCACTTCGTGCATGTCAATTTCTAAATTGGTGCAAATTATGAGCGTTCCCATTGAAAAGCATTTTATATACATAATTGAATTATTTATTTATTTAGTTCTTTTATGGTAAAATCTTTCTAACCTAACGTTGAAGAACTATTTTAGGCAAATAGACATCTGAAATTGAAGAAAATCATCTCCAAATGAACTTTGCTTGTAATCAATACTCTAGAGTTTGGTTTTGTACACAAAAACTATTAAATTTATCTGATATTTACTATCAGATAAATTTAACAAACAAAATATAAATTATATAAAAACTATTGAATGTAATATTTTTTTGCAATTGCAGTTAGCTGAATGGATAAGTTGATGTAGTTTTTTTATATTTTTTTTCTGAAAAACTTGAAAAAATTTTGTGCCATTTAGTGAAAGTGAAAAAGTGCAGGAGAAGAATGTCCATTCGGTGTTCGGCATCAAGAAAAACTATTTCAATTGAGGTAGAAAATGAAAGGCAAGGGCACGGCATGGCGGCGTTTCCATTTCTCTTTCGACCATAGCGTTTTTCTGTCTTTTTTGCCTCGTTTTGCTTTTTGTCTTTTCATGAATTGCAGCAGAGATTCACAGAACATTCTGTGTTGTGTTTACGGCTTAAATTGCAACATGAAAAGAATTTTTGTGTTGACATTTCAGCCCTCATCTACCTTTATCCTTTCTACTCTACGTTTATTCTGTAACTTTTTTCTCCTTTTTTTCTGTAAGTGTCAAGTGTTGCAAGTCGAGGCGGCAATCCTTTCACAGAAGCAGTTTGGATGCCTTTGGCATTGATATCTCCTGAACAGAAGTAAGATTTATTTGCATGACATTTGAACCAATGAAGGTGTGTGTGTGAGTGTGAGGAATGGATGTATGCTGAGTGTTTTGTGCTGAATAATTAGCTAAGCCGCATAGGCATGAATAAGCCGTAGTAAACTGATTAGCAACAGTTGTTCTGGCCAAAAACAGTTGTTAAAGCAACAACGCTTGAGCTGGCTAAGTGGCTGAAATCAACTATAAAAGCCCCAGTTAAACCAAGCACTCAACACAAACTAAGTAACATGCCGCATTACTGCAAGCATCTGTTGGCCATAGTTATACTGGTGATTCTGCAGCAAGGACACTGCCAGGACGCAAGTACCAATTTCTGCCAACCAGGCCTGTGTTCCAATCTTAGAAGGCATATTGGCTGCAAGAACAATGGCGTAAGTATTCCATCAGTGGCTCCGTCCCACTAGCTGACCTCATGTCCATCCCATCAGGAGCTGGGCAAGAGCTGTCCCATAACAGCAGAGTTTTTGAATCTGACCGAGCACCAGGCGATCATTCTTAACCAGCACAACCAGGCACGCAATTTGCTTGCCGGCGGTAAGCTCGAGGGCTTAAGAGCTCCCGAGAAAATGGCCACGATGCAGTGGCACGAGGAACTGGAGCTGCTAGCCTCGATGAATGTTAAGCAGTGTGCGCTGCACTATGATGCCTGCCACAATACTTTTGAGTTCCGCAATTCCGGTCAAAACTTGGCGATGATAAGCATTAACAAAACTGCTATCACCACTGAGGAACTGATCAATTCGACCATCGATCGCTGGTGGGATCAATATAAGAACATAACTCAGCAGCGAGTGGACTACTTTCCCAAGGAAACCAAAATTACCGAGTGCGTAAATGCAATTCCACGGTAAATTCTTTCTCTATCCGCCCCTTCCTCTCTTAACAGCCTCGTGCGTAACTTTGCGGTGATGGCGCGCGATAACAACACTCACGTGGGCTGCGCGGCCATCAAATTCCCCAAAGGACCAGTGGACAACTTCCTAATGGCCTGTAACTACGCCAGCAATTTCTTGCCCGAGCATGCCATTTATAGAGCGAAGAGCCTGAACTGCCAAGGCGGCTATGACAGAGTCTATTCGGCATTGTGCAAGACGGGCGAGCTGTACAGAGACGTAGAGCCACTGGAGCCCAACATGTGGGGAAATAAAAAGTAATATTCATATGAACTATTTATGTTATATATAGTTTAGCCAGCTAAAGAATGCCGGCACAATAAAGTCGAGTAAAATGGTTTAGCTCAACTGTCAATTATATTCATTCATATACACACTCACTTAAAGGCGTCCGAATGCATACTGAATTTGTTTTTGAGCAATAGAACTTCAACAAATTTACTAAAGAGAGATAACTAATAGATAAAGAAAACTTCAATTCAATTTATAGTTATGGGCATTTCTCTTGAAATTATTTGTAGCTTTTGGAAGGGGTTTTAAATCAGTTTTACTCTGAATCATACTCAATGCCTACTATTTTAATTGTTTGCTTGACTTATGCATTGAGAAACTCATGAACTATTACCATAATAATGAACAAAATACGAAATAAATTTGCTGGCATATTGTTATGGAGAAACACATGAGGCTCAACAAGTCAAATAGAAAATGCGACAGTTGATTCTACTCAGCAATTGAAATCGAAAATGCTGCCCTTCAAATGTTACATATTTTACGAGATTTTTATAGTCTCTGCTGGGTGTAGTCATATGTTTACTTGCTTAAAAATAACATTTGACACTAGCCTGGTCTATTTAACATGTTGATTTGTGTGTCGGAACGTGGCGAAACCATATATCATCGCCTTTATGACAGCCACCTTCACTTGAGGCAGCAGGGGATGCGAGGGCCTGTTATGTGGCTGGGCGAGCTCATCACCATTCACATGCTGCAACTAACATACAGGCGGCAAAGGCATCATCCCATCATTCCATTATCATCATCATTTTGAGCATCAGCTAAAATATGATACGCGTTGTTTCTGAGGCTGCGACACTGGCAACGACGCGTCGTCGACAAGTTGGCATCTAATTTTAACGTCAATATACGCAATGTAAAAACGTGTCTTCATCAACGTTCCACGGCTCGTAATCTGCTGCGTCCGTCCTTGCGTGGGCCCCCGCCCCGCACGCCCATCACTTGCAGCGCTATGCTCTATGCTCTATGCCGCCTGCCCCCACACAGTTTTAAGTGCCTATTAATAATGTTGGCCTGGTCTGGCTGGGGCAATTTTTTCGGTCGTCTTTTGCTTTGCTTTGCTTTATTTTTAGTGTACATCGTTAGCAAGCATTCGCCTGCGTTCTTCTGCGTTTAATATGCCGTTATGTCGTCAAATCTTAGGATCATTAAAAACAAAAGCAACCGAAAGAAGCCAAAAACAACGTTTGCCAAGCGAAGAGCTCTCAAAAAGTGATTCCATTCTGCCATTGTCACATTTACAGATAATTAATAGACGCCCAAATGACGGCTACATAAAATATGCCCTAATTAAACACAATCCCGGACTTGGCCAGGTGACTAAAGTCCGTGCAGCACAGTGTACACTGGGCGCAGTGTATCGCCCAATACATGCACATAATTAGTTGTTAGTGCATTTCATAAAATTATGCATACTCCTTGTTAATTATGTTGTTAAATTTGAGTTGCTCATTTGGCAAATATAATTTGCGTTGTTGATGCTCATTAAATTCTTGTAAAAGCGCAGTCAACACATTTTGTTATGCTCATCGTATCGTAAAACCATGTGAAGGGCTCAACCTTATTTGGCACCGACTGCCAAATACTCTGCACAATGCGAAATATGAGTTAAAGATATTTGGATGGCAGATGAATGATATAACTGGTAGTTAGCGTTTGTTGCTCTTTCTTTCTTTCTTGCAAAGTGAACGGTGAGTGAGCCTTAAAACTGTTGGGTATTTTTATATTTTTTATAAGTTTTTTATTATTTTCAAAATTTAATTCAATAAACTTTTAGATTCATTTAAATTTGATTCTTTTTAAAATAGTAGTAACGTTATTGAAGTACGTTGAAACATTATTAGCATTTTTCATTTGAATTCTCTGTTCTCAAAGAGAGAGAGAGAGATTATCTTCGTTTAGCGCAATTTGCGTCTTTCTGTCCAGCAGTCCATCCATTCGCCTGTTCGTCTAAACGTCAACCATTTCCACGCTATTGATGCAAATAAGGAAAAATGTTATCTTCCACAGAGCTTCAGTTAGGTTACTGCAGACTCCTCTTGAAAGTGACCAAAAATGACATATCCACGTCAACTGAGGGCGTAAAAATCTTTTATTTGGAGGAGGATAACCTACTTCATAGCTAGACCTTATATGGCACTTACATAACCTTAAAATAAGAAATAAAATCTAATATACTATAAGTCCCTATAGGAACAGGGTATTTAGTAGTAGGTAGCGTCTGATTGCAAGGTTCAAGGTTGTTTAGGGTATAACAGTTATGTGAATATGTATAAAACAGTTTAAGAGGAGTTCAGATTTCATCCTAATCGGGTACTGTCGAAACTAGCTTTTTAATTGTTAGTAAGAATTTGTATTATTATAATTTTATTTTATTGTCACTTAATATTTTATTTATTTTACTATCATTATAAGCTCTAATGTGATAATCTTATGATAATATCACTTAATATTATTAGTTTTTATTTATTATCTATTTATTTTCTATTTATTTTACTATAATTATAAGTTCTAATGTGATAATCTTATAATAATATCACTTAACAATATTAGTTTTTATTTATTTATCTATTTATTTCATTATTATTAAAAGTTCTAATGAGATAATGTTATAATAATATAAATCTTATTACTACAAATAAAAACTCTTAGGTAATATTAATATTAACTTTTTTCCACCTAAGACCCCGATTATTATTTAACTATTTCGCACATGAGTTTATTATTATGTATTTGTATAAATAAAGAAAAATGCTTTAATTGGCACAGTATATTTCTCACAAATATTTCCCAGTCGTCATTAGGCAAATGGCATGCATATTCAGCTAATGCGAAAGTAAAACTAAATTTATATATTTTAAATTGGGGTCCCTCGACGCCTCTCACTTTTTATTGTTGACATATTTTGTTGGGGGCCTTTGGTGCTGGCGCGGTCGTAAAATAGAAATTAATGCGCGAATTATATAGCCAACAAAATATGGCATTGGTTTTATTTTGGCTTTCTGCTGCGTGAAATGTGGTCGAGTTTAAACAAGTTAGTCTAATATAATATTAGATCGAAAAGAGCATAAATTACAGAAGCGTGCATGGAGCTGAGAACAAAGCGCTTATGATTTAGTATGGACGAAATCAACGCCATTTAAATGTTTAATGAGCAGTCAAATGTGTCAACAGGCTAAATGAGAATTTATTTAATTGGAAGTTGGACAGGCCGACACAAAATACACGCAGCGGAAAAGTGAAAAGTGAGGTCTCATAACTTTTAAGCTAGCGACGAAATATATTTGAAACTGTTTGGTCAGCTATGCAAAATGTATGGAGCACTCGCAGGGCACAAAAGGAACATGTCGACAAATGTCTAAAAAGGCAATCAAAAGTTGCTCAAGAATTTGGGCAGACAACAAAAGTTTTGATTTATGAAATATGCGCTAAAAATACAAATACCATTTGATGACATTTGCTCTTACAGCCGTATCGTAAACAAATTCCCAAACAAGTCCAATAAAGGCCGTAAGGGGCTTTGATTTATCATTCAGTTGGTCTATGCCGAATGCTGCGACATTAAAATGGCCGCAAATGTTTGCTGGCCGGCCACCCCTGCAAATGTCATAGAGGGCATAATAAATAAGCCAAATAAAACTTTCGGCAAGCCCTCGATCAGCAAAAAGGATTGGCAAGCCCATAACTTTTTGGCAATGCAAATTACCAAGAAATTGTCGCTCAACCCAAGGACATAGGGATACCTATCAGTTCTACACATGTTAGCATGTGTTGTCCGCAAACATGCCATTTGAGCCACAAAACTTCCCATTGCTGCCTCATTTATTTTATGGCTGCGTCGCTTTAAGTTATTTTTCTTCATTATATTTTATATGCAGCTGGATCATAGTCCAACAACAGCCGACGGCATTTGGCAATCAACGCAAATGTTACGTTTATTTGCCCAAACAATTTTCCCTCTCTATGTTTGTATGTATCATGGATCTGTATGCGTGCGGAAAATGTCAAATGGTCGCCTAAGCTGGCTATCACACATACGACCCGTTGTACGTCCAGTCGTTCGTAGTTCGCTCATTTGCAGCTCGTCAGTTCATTTCTGGGGTCTTAGCGCACAGTTCATTAGCGCCGCCCCAAAGTTGGCTTATTAATCCTTAAATCCTCAGCGGAGCAGGCGCCAAGACAAACCCCAAGCTTTGACCGTCAGTCACCATTTGGCTGTCGACAGTTGTCATTAGGCTCTAGCATAAACAGCAAATTAAGTTTTACTGCTTCATATATATTTGCCACTCCAGCTGACTCTTAGTTTTTACTGTGTGCTATCCACTTCGTGGGTCTCCACACTTGTTCCCTTGTGCCACAGGCCGTGTAATTTCAGCCGTTCCTATTGATATTTGATTGTTTGTAATGAGCTGTGTACACAGCCCACTGCTGAGCGAATGAATAAAACATTGATGTGGGAGCGAGTCACATCTTGATTCGCTGGCTAGAATACGAAAATCATCATGACGTCGGCATATCCAAACAAGGCACAGTGTACCAAATGCACTAAAAAAAAAATAATAATAATAATAATCAAAAATTCAAGGAAAATATATTGTGAATACTTATATGTCAAATATAATTATGGCTAATAATAAACTGTTTTGTAAGTGTGGTGAGCGCATATATAAAACGTGTGCGTTGATAATATCAAATTGCCTAAATATATCACAGCCGTAATATGAAGAAAATGCTTTTCGATTATAAAATATTTGTTGTTTTTTAACAATATTCTATTCATTAATCAAGCTAAGCCAAAAAATCTAGGTCGAGCGTGTAAAATTTACAGACCATAAAGCTAAATTATAAATTCAGCTTAAAGAAATAATTGATTAGATATTTAAAGTTCTGCAATTGAGTGCACATATACTATATATATAGAGAATATATAAATGCCGCAATTGAAAAGCTTTTTATTTTGAATTGCCTAATTAATATTGATTTATGTTGATATTTTCAATTAATTAACACGAATTTATCAATTCACTCTTTGAACAATTTCATTTGCTAGAGTCATCTGGCTTGCGGCTTAATATTAATTTATGGCTCTCAGTCAGGTTTTCAACACTTTTAAATTGAACTCACATCGATTTCACATGCCAAAGGCCACTTTCATGTTTGATTCGCTTTCTCTGATTCATTTCATCTGTTTTTGTTTTACGAGTGCTTGCAGCGCCAATTGTGCGGCAAACATAATTCAATTAACGCCTGGTCAGTGGATGCACACACACACACAGGCACACACACATACACAGGCACACTCATACACAAATCACACTCGAAACTGTATACACTCGCACACACATGAACAAGCGCGAACCACTGGCCGGGCTGATTGACTACCAATCTGTGGGCCAGCACAACGCCAAATGGCCGGAAAGTGGCGCTTTACAATTTTGCAATTTCCGCCGCCGCACAACATCAAACAGAAAATACTTGACGCTTTCAACTTTTTGGACTATTTTCCTCTTTGCCTATGTCTATCTCACTCACTCTCTCTCACTCTCTCTCTCTGAACCAGTAGCAATAGCTACAAAATAGTGAAAAGTTTGTATACAAATTTAGAAGAAAGTGCAGCCAACGTTAATAATATTTGTATATCATTATCACAGGCACTGGCACTGGCATTAAGGCAAATCCAGCTAATTTTGATTAGCGAATAAAAATCCAATTTGTTAGGCAAATATCAATAAAGCGAGACTCAAATTTGAATCGTTGTTTATGGCATAGGAATATTCAAGTCAGTTATTATATTGCCAATTGATCGGGCAGCTAAAAATGTAATTAGAGCCGCTGTTTAAAGTTCATACTTCACTGCTTTCGTTCTATTTCCGTATATATTTTTGTATGTAAAGGCAATCAATAAATTTTCCATGGGGTAGGGTAGCTTCCAATTCAAATTTCTAGAATTTTTGCACAAACTGAATTTTATCATAAAAGAGTATATTGGGCAATGTCGGACAGTCTGACTGTCTGCCTATAGCTAGATACTTGAAATTAGAAATATCTACTCGTTGATAACCTCAATTTATAAAGTGGTAGGACTTGTTGAGGACGTAGCAGCTCGAAGAATACTACAGCTATTGAAACATAAGTGTTATGGGAATTTAACATGAACGGTAGATATATATACTCGAATTGGGGTGTGGCAGGTTGAGAGAAACAAGACGTCACCTTGTTTATGTTGAGAGTAAATTCAGTTATACTTTTATTGGTTTGGTTTGGAAATATGGTTTGGGTTTGAGATGTGAAATATATACTTGTCCAAGCAACTGGTGAGTAAGAGTATATAGTATATATAGATACAGGTCTGTTGGGAACATCAGACAAAGGTGTATTTTCTAACGTTCAAGAGCTCAAATTGGCAACTTTTTCAAGTGAATCATTCAAGAACTTCTCCACAGATATGCCTATAATTTATACTGTCTTATTGAAGTATGGTAAAATTGATAAAAAACTGAGTTTTTAAAAGTTTTTTTTTGTGACCATGAACAAGTATCATGCAGTTGGTCAAGCCCGACAGCTATACTTTTACTTGTTATTGTATACATTGTTATTGTTAGCTTAGGGCTTAAATATTTACTTTACTTCGTCGATATTTTAAATATTTAGAGTAATGTTATCTTCCGTGTCGAATTTAAAGCACGCACTCGACATTTCGACATGTGCTCTAATCATATTTCAATATTTATTTATGATATAATTTCTCTATTGGTATTAAATGTGAAATAATTATTTGCATTTTGTAATTATTATTGTATTAGCATTCTATTTAGTTTGCAAATTTAATTTTATCGATTATGATTGTTGTCGCAGAGCGCATTGTGACGTGTGATGCAAATATTGAATTTTAATTAGTATAAGTTTTATAGTTGTTATAGTTGTTGCTTGAATCAGCTTGTGTGTGTTTTGGTGTTTCGCTGCTGTCGCTGCTACGCCCACAGATGACTGACATAATAATTGCTTGAAATAATAACACGACAGCAAAAGTACATTAATAAACATCACCGACAAAAGGAGGACAACAAAATTAGGGAAATTTTCGTTTTAAAGCTCGACATGCGATGAAGCGCAGTCGCCGTGACAGCGCTCCAGCGCAACAAACTCAACGTGGAGGCGGAACGCTGGTTGGCTGCCCTCAACATTCACTTCCGTTTCCGTTTGTTGCCACTGCACATTATTCACATGTTGTCGTGCTGTTGTGACCAGCTCCGTTGCATGCACTTAACAATCAGCGAGCTCTGGTCATCGACATCCCCAACGACTCACAGACAATGCGTGCGGTCCTTGTATTGGTAATTATGCATATTTTATTAGGCTTCAATTTCCTGGAAATGTTTTGCGTATTGATTTTTAGCCTACTTGACATACATGTCTTGGCAAATTAAATAGTGTAAAGCAATTCCAGGAATATTTCATAAGTTAAATTCCATATATCAATTACTACTTGCTACAAGTTTGCAGGAATTTAAATTAAATTTGATTTTAAGTCAGTTTACATTCGACATTTTCATTTTTTCACATTGCTTCGAGTTTTGAATGATTTTCAAATGATTTCTGAATAATAAGCAATATAACTTATATATTATATAAGATACAAATAGAACATAATGATCTTAGGTTGCATTCAACTTGATTGCAAATGTGTTCTTAAGAGTTTTGGGTTTCTATATTATCTATCTATACTAACTTAGTTTGACTGTTTGTTAAAGTTTCATCCAAACTATGAGAATTGAATAAAGGTATTTAAGTTTTTCAAGTCCTTAAATTTTGGGACCCTAACGAGTTGATATGCCAGTTGGCAATAAAAAAATGCAACATTAAATGGGCGTTTCACATAAATAAAGCTGCTGGAATTGGGTTAAAAATTAACTACGCCAAATTTAAATCAACTGCGTGGAGACCCACCGTAACTGGCATCGTAGTTGCTGCTTGTCAGCGAGTTCTGCTTCTGCCTTCGGGACCGGTGGTAAAAAATCGACTCGATGCCGATGCCGCTGCCGATGCCTGCCTGCCTGCCTGCCTGCCTGCCTGCTAGCGAGCCGTAAATAAAGACCAGCAAACATTAATAACTCCCATTGGGTGTGTTAACAGGCAATGACCAAAAGAGGGCAGGCCTGGCATGGATTTGGACTACGCTTTTGTTGCTATTACCGCCCCTCTGAAGCTTGGCTCCTGGCCTGGATTTCTCTCTGCATAAATTGCAGTAAAAACGGCACGAAAGTAACTGGCCATGTTGTCGTTGGTATTTGTTATTGTAGTTGTTGTTGCTACTGTTGTTGTTACCATTGTTGTTGCTGTCTATGAAAAACGATGTGCAACAAAAGTAACACAGAAAGAGCAGGTGAAAAATTGCGCATACGTCAGGTGCGCCCATGGCCCGAGAATGCTGTGAGGCAAGCGACGTGTAATGCATGTAAGACAATCATTTTGACAAGCCAGCAGCAGCAGCAGCAGCAGCAACAGCAGCGGCAGCGTTGTGCTTACATTCAGCCACACCCCAACCTAGACATTGTCTGGCCCTGGGCACCTGCCATCAGATACCTGCCACCGAGTTACTCATTGGCCCGTCTCTCGCCTGGCTGCCTTTTGATTATTATGCACTTTGATACTTATCTTTAATTGAGGTAACATTTCCCTGAGAGCAGCTGAAAGCTTTCTCTTTTACGCTACACTTAACTCGGAATTATTTTGTCCTGCTTCATTTTTTCGCCTTCGTTTTTCTTTGTTGTTGTCATGCTGACTTTACTAATTCAGCAACAATGAGAAGGCTTAGTCTTATTATTTACAGACGGACATTGTGGAGATTTATGCAGGAAACGTGAGCTTAAGCTAAGTAAAATAGTAATCAAAAGTGCTTGACTTTGCAATACACTGAGCTCAGGTTCGAGCTGTTGCCTTAAATATTCTAGATTTTTTCTACACCTACAGAAAAGCATAAAAAGGAAAATCTTCTCGCACTCATGCCGCTAACTGTGAACGTCTGCCTTTTCATCTCTTAGACAAAAGCAAGACCCTTTGAGAAATGCGTTATTAAATAACTTGGCTCCGAACTTTATGAACTTTTTTGGTGCACATGTGAAAATACTTAAAAAAATAAAAATTCTTACAATTTTTAGAGGAAAACTAGAAAAGCTTCGTATACAGACCGGATTACAATTTTCTATGGTATACAAATATTTACCTATATTAATTGCTTAAGTAATTAAATATTTGTATATGAATTGCTTATGGAGAAAAGAGTTTTTAAAAAAATTAATATATATTTGTATACCATATAGAAACCTGATTAGGTTTTTCTAGTTTACCTATGCTCCGAGAAACGGGATAAACTAGAATTCTCAGAGAATATATTTATTCTATTGCTACTTTAAAGTTACTTAATATGCCTCTGCTAAGCGAAAGCAAAAAATAACCACGTTCTAATCCAAATTCGAACTTTTAAGCCCTTAACAAATTGAAAAGGACAAACATTAAGTCAGATAGATGGACATAAAATGAAATAAAATAACATTTAACTTAACAATATTACCATTTCTTTGCAATATATATTAATATTATTACATTGGGTTCATTCACTTGTTCCGCCTGCTTTTTTTGCATTTTACATTTGAAATGGCTTTGAGTTTGCTTTATAAATATTGAAGACCATTAAACTGACAACCGTTTAGATACGCCCGCTAGCACGCACACATAGAAATAAGCAGTGCACTAAGCGTTTTATGGCCATTGTTGCCTGGCGTGCTGTTTGTGCTGAGTTCAGGGCATATGATTGTGTGTGTGTGTGTGTGTGAGCTCAGCCCCATGCTCTGCTGAAATCGTGTGCATCTTGCAGTCGTTGCGAATCGTTTTGTCGTCAGACGTCTGCAACGGATGCCAAGGCTAATTTTGCGTAAAATGAGTCCCCTAGCTGTAAGCCAATAATTCATTAGGAGTCACAGGGTCGAGGGCTCAGCCACAAGCCTCACAGCACGGTATATGCAAATGAGCAATGTGTGCAGCTCAGTGTTGTGTTATGATTGTCCGTGTTTTCTCTTGCTCTATTGTGTGTCGATGACCACTTTACCCTCTCCCTCTCTCACACAAATCGAATCAATCAGGAATAGTTACGGCTGCAGTTTCCGATTAGAACTCATTCCCATCGTCAAGGTTGTGTCGTATACGTAATATTTAAGCTGCGCACAGTAAACTTCGTTTATATACAATGTCAATATAGGTCTTGCTGTTGGGTTCCGTACTTTAATGTTATAGAAAAATTCTCTTATTGTGTCTTATCCCAACTTTCAAGTTATTTTTAGCCTTATTTTCAGCGCCTTTGACCTGCCAAGCAAAAGCTGAACATAGTCAATGGGCATAGCAGTTGCCATAGCCTAGCCGTAGGCAGCAGCAATGAGTGCATTTCAATTTGCGTTGCTGGGGTCGTAGGCACTGTGCCACCTGCCTTTTATGAAAGCAATATGCATATGCCCGACAATCCACTCGAGCGCTGCTATTTGCATTCACTTCGTTGCAGTGTTTGCCTGTCCATTCGCTGGCTCGCCCACTCCTGCTGCACACTCGTCTGGGTCGCTAGCACATTTTAATCCTGTCAAAGGCGGTTGTAGTGCTTCGGGCCAGCTCTCTTAAAGTTTCATGGAATTTACTAGCAGCTACGAGCTGCCTCAGGTTCGTTGGCTAAACGACACTTGGCTGCATGAGTAAACAAAACAGTTGATGCAGGCAACTAGCACAAATTTGATTGGCATTGGACCACAGATATAAAACGCTTTAAACGCTACTGCTGGTGGGTAGGAAATGTAATTTTAATTTCTGATTGAATTGATGCAAGCTCTTTAAATGACTTGAAAACACAAATATTTATTTCTTAGCTTAGCTGACTTTTTCAACAATTGTGGTAAATTCTGGTTTCCTTTGCTGCTTTCACTTTGTGGATTCTCAATTGTCAACTCTTTTCTGCAAATACTCAAAAGTTGTGTTCATTTGTTATGCTGGCTGTTGTTGATGTTGTCGACGTTGTGATTGTTGCTAACATTATTTCAGCTCTAAAAAACTTTTACACTGTTTTAGCTTTTTTACGACGCCTCTCAATTTGACATGGGCATTTTTATGAGGCTCTTAAATTGCCAGCCAGTTTTTTCCTATTTATGTTGCCACTCTGTGCCTTTTGGTGAAAATTTGCTGTTTAGAGCTTTTTGTTGCCATTTCCTCTAAGTACCCTGTGTCCATTAAAATTGGGTACAAATACGGGTATATGAGTTATGTGCTAATAAATGTTACAGAGAGGAGATACTCTTTGATTTATAAACTTAACTAAATAACAGTAATCTAGATGAGTATGAGCTCATAAGGGATAGTTAGTTTTGTGTTTCATGTTTAACATGACTTAGATCATTGTGCATATATGTGTAGTTTGGTTTATATATAAAACCTACCATATCTATTCATAGGGCATCTTTGATTCGGTCAGTCAGAACTAGAAAACTAACCATATTTTGTAGCACAAATATAAACATCAGAACACTTTATAGTCAGGCCTTTCGGTGCATCATAAAAAGCATTGCGTTCCCATTTCGCGAATGCTGGCGAAGTCATAGAAAGTTGACGCGTCGGGTAATTAGAAAATTAGCCCCTGCCAGCGGCCCATAAATGAAATGCACAACGGCAACAGCAGCAACTGCAACAACAGCAGCAACAACAACAACAACAACAGCAGCAGCAACAACAACTGGCCCTCCGCAAGAGTCGCACTTGACGATCCAGCGAGGCACATGCAGCTGCCACCGACACTTGAGCTCGGGCACAATGAGTTTGTCATTTGCGCAATTTAAGTTTTAGTTACACAAGAGGCATAGCAACACACATCAGCTGGGTCCTGTGTCTGTGTCTGAGTGTGTGTACAGGTGAGGGAGTTGTGTCATCCTTTCAATACGACTGCAATTAGTATGAACTGAGTTGGATTTTTGGCTAAGCCGTTTCCTGCTTCCGGCTTGAAGCATACTTAAAGTCACGGCCCAGTGTGCGCGCTAAGCAATGTCCTTGGTCAGCTGCGTCAGTTGTCCTTCAGGTGGCTTAGCTGATATTATAAGTTAATAATATAAGTATCACGAAAATTGAGGTTAAGTAGCTCGTTACACAACACTGGCGGACGTCAATGCTAAATTCCGCATGAAGAAATACATTTCACTACTATATATACATACATATAATACATAATACGTATTTTGATTTGTGTCCTTTTATTTCTGTTTCGCAGGGCTAACATTGTGCTACCAGCGGCAATCTGTGAGCAACAACAACAATCACAACAATGTAGATGCAAAACCAACACATCTGCCACCATTACATTATCCGCATGGCCACAAATGGAATGAGCCGTATTTCGATTTGACAATGCCAAGGAATATAACATCCCTCGTGGGCAAATCCGCATATCTGGGCTGTCGTGTCAAGCATCTGGGCAACAAGACGGTGAGTACGGCTCCTGGGAAGATACAGATAAGCATAAATACAAATCATGAGATGGCTATCTCTCAGCAGTAAGTACTAGCCAGCCAGCCAGCCAGCCAGCCACAAAAGCTGCCTTCCCGCCTAAGAAAACGTTGAATGAAAAGGAATATATATATACTTATATATATATATTAAATGAAACCAGATTGGGTAACCAAAACAACAGCTCGGCTGCTGTTGCGGGGGCGTCTGTTTTAATAATGTTTATTTTTATTTGCATTTAATAAACAAAAATGTAGCGACAAGTGTTGGCAATATGCCGACCATCTCAGATAGTTGCTATATGATATTGGTAAAGGACGCATGTGTTGTATTGTGTGTGCGTGTGTGCGTGTGCGTGTGCTTGTGCGTGTGTATGCCATAATAGCAGACGCTTATTAAATTTACTGTCAGTTTATTATGTACTACGTGACGTTGAAACAATGAACCGAAGTTGAGGCTGCCAGCCAACACATGTTGTCCGTGTACCCTGCCCAGATATTGTCATTATTTTTATGGCGTCACTTGATTTTCTATGGCCTAAAAAAACTTTGACCATTTGCCACATGAGACACGCCGGTTGTTGTTCGGGCCTGGCTCCAAGGCTATATTCTCTTTCTGTTTTAGGCAATTAACATCTCGTTTTCCAAGCTTTGCCTGCCTGGTCTGCCCCGAGCAGCAGCAGCAGCACTTAAACTTTTGCTCAGACTTGACTAAAAGCTGTTCTTGCAAAATTGCTTAACAAAGTATTGAATTTCAGCAAACCAATTAAATGGGTTGCCATAACTGCAATACAACTGAAATGTTAGCTAGCCGTACAGCCGTCAGCCGTCAGCCGTACAGTCAGTCAGTTCATCAACCCGGGCATAGGCCAAGTTCAGTTCAATGTTTTGTAGTAGCTGTCACTGCAGCACAATCTGCTGCGGAGAGGCATTAAACGTAATTTACGATGAGATTTAACAATTAAAGATACCCGAACCTACAGCCAGAATAGTTCACATTCGCACTTCAGCATTGCGGATATACACATACACACACATGCGGCCTGCATGCAATCGTGAGAAACTTTGCAGGTGCTCCTCGTTTTGGGCCAGAAGTTATAAATGCTCCAGCGTTGATTACGTTAAGCGATTTAGCGTCGGTTTTGGCACCCTGGACGGGGGCTATAGATTTCCACATAACCAAATCCGCTTCCGCAATCAGTAAACTACACACATACATCCAGACAGGCAGACACAGAGTGTGTGTGAGAGAGAGAGAGGAGATGCAGGGGATTTCGGTGCAAGTTTCTCTAGTTAACTGGCGGCTCGTTTCTGGCCAACGGTAAATTTATGTTGCCAGTGCGGCAAAAACTCTGACGGAAAAAAGTTTTTTTTGCAGGCCCGGACTGTTATTGCCGAATTAGACAGACGGCAACTGGAACTGCACAGATGGATGCCTGGCACAGTTGGCTGACTCTGACGCAGTGTCTGTCTATATTCCCGCCTGTCTGTCCGTCTGCCAACGTCCGCATGTGTGTCTGTGTGTGTCTGTGTGTGTGTGTGCACTTGTTTCTATAGCTGTTGGCCACCGCATAAAAAGGCACCCAAAAACTTGCCAAAACAGTGCCAGCTCAAATAAATATAAAAAAAGAAGTTTAACATCAAAAATTTACAAAATGTAGTGGCCAATGCGGAAAAGGAATGTCGAGGCTAAGAGCACGGAAGTATCATTTTCCGGCGCTGTCATGCGTGGTGCACACTAATTTTGAGTTATTTAATATTTAGATTGCGAGCTGCATACATTTTCGGCCTGTGCCAGCGACGAGCCATGGGGCCAAAGCTGGACGAAGGCCGAGCAACAAAGCATTAGCCAGCAAATTGACACAAGTTTCAGCTTGGCCCAATCAAAATGCAAATCAGCGTGGGACCACGCACAAATACCGCAAAAAACGCACTCTAATATATTTAAATTTGAGTTTTTATACGGCTCTTTAAGTCGTCTGTGCTTAGAAGTCTGCAAAAGCTCTCTTAAATTGCAACATGTGCATATAGCAATAGCTATGTTTGGGCGTATTTCCATGCTGAGTTATTGTTTGTTTAATTAAAAGAATGATAATAATAATGGATGACTTAGCACTGCTGGTAAACCAGACACGAGTTGGGAGTCGTGAGTACTTGAAAAGGAGACAATAGTTTGACTTAATCTGTTATAAAATACTGGATAATGAAACATACTCATAAGAGACACAAATGAAGAGCAAGACTGTCTGGTAGACATAGAAAAAAGAATGGAGCGATTCACATTTGGAATTTGTAGTCTTTCTGGTCTCGAAAGAGCTCTCCTCTTTGTACCCCATTCACCTAAAACACTTTGTTTTCCTTATAGAACTCTCCGATAACCTTATAAGAAGAGATTTTATAGTTATTATTATAAATTAAAATCATGCTAATTGATTGATAATATTACATCATCTGCACAACTTTGACAGGTTGCTTGGATACGTCATCGGGATCTGCATATACTCACCGTGGGCACATATACCTATACAACGGATCAGCGTTTCCAAACCTCATATCATCGTGACATAGACGAGTGGACATTGCAAATCAAATGGGCCCAGCAGCGCGATGCTGGCGTCTACGAATGTCAAATATCGACGCAGCCGGTGCGCAGCTATTCGGTCAACTTAAACATTGTGGGTGAGTTAAAACCAAAAACTGTGTCAAGCGGTGTGTACTCTGGCCACACACAAACAGACGCATATACTCCTACATACATAATGCCAAACGTTTATATATCCGTGCAGCTGACGAAGCTTTAGCCGCTGGGCTTTTGCATATTTCAACTTCGGTTGCTTCGCCCAGCGTATACGTAATATTTCGACACGTCAAAAAACCAAAATACCAAAAAAAAAAGCAAAAAAAAAAAACAAACGGTACTCTGGGTATTCACATTTTTTCTTATTTGCATATTCATGCAATTTGCAAAAGTGTAAATTATGCACACTTGGCAATATCGCTACAAAAATACACAAAAATAATATAAACAAGTAACGGGAGTTGAGCTGAAAGTAACTGACTGTTCAATACTCTATATATGTAATAAAGCTAGAAAAGTCAAGTTAATTTAGGACATATTTTAGCCAATAGTTAGTTTTTGTTTTTAATATAAAATTTAACTTAAGCGCCAATAACACTTTCATCAATCCTTTCAATTTTGAAGTATATTTTAAATTGAATTCAAGCTTCCTATTGGCAACTTTATTAGGCGCTGACTAAGAAGAAACTTTTTTATATGCTTAAATACTCTACTAGTTACTCATCGATGGTCATCGGTTTAAGCCAATATACTCATAAAAACGTGTATAAACAGAAAGCAGGCTCAACAACAACAGCTGCAACAACACGAAAGGAGGAGATGGGTTACAACGTTGCTCGAATTTCCCAAAAATATGTGAAAAGTTGTCAGCACAGTAAAATAAAAAGTGAAGAAAAGTGTTCACAACAGACATCGAATAGTTTTTTTTTTTTTTTTTGTTATACATTCGACATGGGCGTAAAGTCATGTGGGAGGGGAGCCTATTGATTTCAATTAAATTAATTTGCGTTTACTTTTTGTTGTGTGTTTGTGTGCAGCACCTGTATATTATTTTTAGCTGTATATTTTCAGTGATTCACTTGATGATATTGTATATTGTGCATTGTATTTTGTTTGTGGTGTAAGTTGAAAAATGGGGAATTTTTTAAAATTTAATCTGTGTTTTCTGCAAAAGATATTTCATGTCTTTTATGGACATGCATGAGCGAAGGATAAACACGAAATTTATTTACTATATTTTAATTTTAATCTGAATTTTCTGTAGAAGATATTTTATGTCTTTTATAGACATATGTGAGCGAAAAGTAAACAAAATATTATTTTAATTTTAATTATAATTTAAGGTTTTTCAATTTTAAGGTTAAATATTTATTTGATTTATTTTAATTTGTATTTTCTGCAGTAAAACATTTAAGTATTTTAAAGAAGAGTAACCAAAAATTTTATTATATTAACGACTCTGAAAAATAAATTCAATGAACACAAAATTATTTTATATAATTAAAGTGAATAGTTATTAAACTTTTTTATATAATAAAAAATTATTAAAAATTATAATAATTTATTTATTATTCATATTTTGTATTTCTTTTTTTTTATAAAAATATATATTTTATTGGATTATAAATTATTTAATTAGTTTTTTAAGTTACCGTTTTCATTATGATTTCATTACTAAATTTCACTCCATATCTATTTTCTTTTATTTTCATTGTTTTGATTGTTTTCCTCATATACAAGACTTAATTGACGAGGAGACCAGCAGTCTGATGCAGCAATATTACAACGACGATGCCTTCTACATAGCCGCGGATCGGGTTTATCAGTCCAGCGATGACGAGTTTGCTGGCATGTTTGGCCCCATTCAGACAGTTGCGGGTTTGTAAAGATATACGACATAAGCAGTGCAAACTCTTAAGGACAGCTGCCTGACAATGGGGTAGCTGAAAACCGAGAAGTTGACAAGCATGTGCATATATTATTTGTATACCCTGAACCTCCTTCAAACTGGGAATGCAAGGTATAACGGCTATGCTTAGATGTATGTAACTGGCTGAAAGAATCGTGGTCGATTGTTTCATAAAAGTTTTCATTTATCGAGAGCAATAGCCCAACCCGAATCCGAATCCGGTCGGACTGTCGGTCTGTTAGTTAGTGTTTAGTTCTGGATTTGTCACTAGAGGCGGTGATTAAGTTTTCTCTGGTCGCTTATACTGACTTAGTAGTTTTGATGAATACAAATTCTGGTTTAATCAAATAAAAAATTTACTAAACTTACTAATTGATTATGACACATCGAGTTCAACTCTGGCGTATGAAAACAGCTTTTTGTCTGAGTTCGTTTAAAAAAGCGGTTCGACCCCTGGTAAGGGTATCTTTTAGTCTGGCACTCAAATTTTTTGGCTGGTTTTTATTATTTTTTCACATATTTCGTGCCAGTTATGTGCACTTTTCAGCCAAGTCCTCCAGTCGGGTGGAAGTAGAAGTGTTGTAGAGGCGAGTTAAGCGCTTGTGGCTGGCGCAACGTTTTTCTGGCTCCTAACGAACAAATTGCTTAGGAAACTACTTTTTCCGACTAACTTTGTCAGTTTGTTATTTTGCACATTTTACCTAACACATTTTATCTGGGGCTCGAAACAATTTTCATTCAAAATATTATGGCATAAATTTGTTTATTTCTCAAGTGCTTGTCCCATTTAATTAGACAGCCATCAGTGGAACTGCGGCTTGCTTGAACTGAAAGAGTTAGTTACTTATTAGTCAAATTTATCGGGCAGTGTCTTGCAGAGATGTGGATAGTCTTCGCTGACGCCCTCGGTACAGAGATCGGCCGAAAATGTGCCCTTCGTATAGAGTGGTGTCGATGGTTCAATTTGATTATTGTAATAACAGATGAGAACAAATCGACTAGCCTCCCGGTTAAAGTCCTCAGCGGCCGCACAGCCTACGTAGCTGTTCTGTTCGTTTAGTATATTCTTGATCTCAGCGACTTCTTCTGTTTCAAATTGATTCAGTGCCAGCCTGTAGACCTGGTGCATCCACATTTCCGTTTGGACAGTCAGTTTCTCCGAGTTCGTCGATGGCGAATAGTTGGGCAGCGGCTGAATATCTAGCCAGTTCATGCCATAGTTTAGAGCTGGAGTGGCGAACGTAGAAACGGCTATGCAGTAGGTAAGGTTATGCAGACAACGCTTCACGTGATACTCGGCAATCAGAGCTAGCTTAAAATGCCAAATTAACTCCGGCATGTGATTGGCTTTAGGCAGCCCTTTGATGTCTCCAGATGCCACATCCTCACGGTACTTATTATGCAGCTTGAGCAGGTAGTCCTTGTAGATTTGCATGTTAAGCAGTATGTGGGTGCGCAAGCAACTCTCATGAAAGGTCTGGAAGGGAGTAGAGTAATTCGGGTTTATTCGACTGATTCCAAGTCTTACCAAATCGTTTTCACAGCCCAAATGTTGCAGTCCATTGCATTCAGTCATATTACAAAAGTCTATTGCCAGACATTTGCTCCAGCAGAGAACAAACAAGAAAACTAGAAGCTTCATTTGCTGCATTCTATGACAAAAGACCTACTGAAACTAGCTAACGAACGTCAGTGGCTTATATTGAGAAAATACGATTCAATTGCCTTCAAGTGTCGCGACCGTCGGGGCTGGAGCGAGAGAATGATTCAATAATAAACAATGTTCAAGTGGTATCAGACGACTTTCATAGAAAATGTATTTACTTTGAAATAAAAAATGATCTCGAAAACTGTTGAAGTCCAAGTTGATGACATTAATATAAATAATCAAGCGAAACTCGAGCTCAAAACGAAAAATACACCCATGCGCTCTTTAATTTTGTGTTTGGGCATATCGCCTGCCCTAAACGAGATATTGACAACATTGTGGACTCTGGACTCTATGCCAACTCTAGTTTCAATACCAATTAGTTTGAGTTTACCTTGAAGGGAGTACTTTTGTCACTCAATTCGCTTGCTGCTCATTTCTTTGTTTGCCAGAATGAGGAAAGTGCATTTTGCTGATGTCTTTTATTGGCATCGCATACGCAAACCCAAGCAGTGCACTGATTGCAACGGATGGGAGAACAATGACAGGTTGCATAAGTGGCATCCACAACAAAGAGCACGAGCTGGGAGCTTGACAGTGACTTTGGGCGACATCAAATAGACTTCTTTTGTAGCAATGAAATGGCATTCGAAATGACCAGCTGCCAATTTAACTAGTTTACTGAGGCATCAATTCAGTCGGGATAAGTCAACCTGGGACAGGTGCTATCGAGCTCCACGTTCGTGCTCCCCTCTCTGTGTGTTAGTTTACTGATTGAAAACAGTCACGTTGCTTGCGATATTTTGTCGGTAATTTGCCGTTTCAGCTGCGCTACATATTTCGCTTCTATTTCCCATTGCTGTGACTGACGAAATTTGTCGACTAACTCTTTTGCAGTGCCCACGGCAACGATTCTCGGCGGACCCGATCTGTATGTGGACAAGGGCAGCACCATAAATCTAACATGCATCATTAAGTTCAGCCCGGAGCCACCGACTCACATCTTCTGGTATCACCAGGATAAGGTAAGCATTGTATCGGCGCTCAATCAATTTATGTATATCAAACATAAGAAGAAGAAAAAAATGTGCTTTAAAGATAAATTTAAATTCCTGTGTGCGCATCAAATTATCGTGGAATAATTGACCTTTGCCCTCGCACGAAGCGGCGTTAAAAACTCACAGGCACTCAAACTCAAACTGTTTCTCATACTAATACTTAAGCTCAAGGCCCAGCCAATTGCCGCTGGATAAACGTTTCAACTTTTACGAGCGCAGGGCGCGACTTGCGTTCGCGCTTTTGTTTACGCTGCGTATACGTAACGTATTTAATTTTAGCTTTTATGATTATGAGAAAACATGCTTTTGCATTTAGCTCGTTGCCTGCCTGTCTGCCTGCCGCCAGTAAAATTTCTTTTCAAGGCAAAAATTTGAGGGGAAAATGTTTTAATACACACATTTGTTCACACACAGGTGCTCAGCGAGGAGACTGCGGGTGGTCGGTTGAAATTTAAGACCATTAAATCGGAGGAGACCAAATCAATTTTGCTTATCTACGATGCGGATTTATTACACTCAGGCAAATACTCCTGCTATCCATCAAATACAGAAATTGCCAGCATACGCGTCCACGTGCTGCAGGGTGAGTAGAAATGAAATTTGTGAGAGGAGGAAGAGGGGGGCAGTTGTTGTAACACAAACATATGTGGGGCAAGTGCATTAAACGAGTTTAAATACCAAATAAGTGGATGGAACCGCTTAGCAAATCAATAAGAAATTGAAGAATTCAATTCAACTGAAGCCCATTACCTGCAGATGCAGTTGAGGGGCTTTCAAGTATGACGATTGCATCGAAAGTATTTGCAGCTCTTGACCTTTTCCCCCATAGGAGGGATGGAGGATGAAGGATGGAGGACACACTCAGCATTGTTGTACACTTCTTCGACAATTCCAAGCCCAACAAACTTTATGCATTTTTGAACAAACATTTTAGTGAGCTAACCACAACAGGCATAAGTATTTCGGTTCTACTTGGTGGTCTGTGGGGTTCAGTGGGGCGTGGGCCTGTGGGTCTGTGAAAGGGTCCAACAAATTGTAACTCATTTATGCAATGTCTGCATTAATTTTTCTTCTGTGTTTGCTCATTTTGCACAGGCGAGCGACCCGAAGCCATGCAAACGAATGCGGCGCCAGCTGCTGTCGCTTTGGCCTGGGCTTGCCACACGAAACAGGCAACGCAGGCAGTCAAAGTAATTAGCACAATGGTTGCGGCATTTGTATTGTTGGAAGCCTGCTGCACACTGCTGCTCCAGGGAGCAGGCGGCGGTGGTGTAGGCGCTGTTGCTGGTGGAGGAGGAGAAGAGGACAGAACTCCACCGGAGCAGAGTCAAGCGAAGAGCGACCATGGTGGCCAGCAGACGACGTCAACTTCGGCCAACCATGTCAATAAGAGCAGAACAACTGCGCGGTGATAAATTAAAGCTGCCTGGTTAGAAGCGCCACAGAAATGCCACCGCCACCGCCAACGCGCCAGCCAAGCAACAGTATGTAACTAAGTGGGCTGCCCACTGGAGGGCAATCGAGACGTGAGGCTTGGCTGTCGCGCAAATGATGATGATGCAATGCAGCAGTAGCTGCACCGATGCCACTGGCAGCAGTTGTAACGCCAAATACTAAAGTAAGAAACGGTAAGCTAATTACGCTAATGATGAGCTGTTGCATATGATTCGTCTACAGCTGCTGCTGCTGGCCTGATGCAACTACTGTTTCTCGAATACTCTCTAAGTTGTAAGTAAGTGCGTGTATAATTTAGTGGGCTGGGACTAGCTGAGACGGGGGACAGCTATGTACATAGTACTCTTACCTAAACTCATCATGCCAGCACTAGAGACATTATTAAAATAGACAAAAAAAGAGATTAATAAACTCAGAAAATATAAAAGAAATCTTTGAAAAATGTAAAAATCATATATGCTACTCACCAAATAAAAGATAACCATTCAAATGAAAGCAAATGGTCAGTTTTAGTAAGTTAATACTCGAAAGCCCATATAAACTAAATGCTAGTTTTCGTTGTATATATCGTCTGTTGTGAGTACTCTGTATGCAGCTTATGATCGGCAGTAGCTTAGACATGTTTTATGATAATCACTTGTATATACTTATAGACCTACATATTAAGCAATGTAAATATTTACAATTACTGCCCATTGCTAATCAGGTGCAGTAGCAAAGCTAAAGAATCATTTTTATTCATCCTGTATATTTATGATTTAACAATGTTCCTATTACCAGGTTTGCATTTGAAAGCTTTTCCTTTGTCAGTCCTGCAACATTTCTATAACCCCAGCAGTACAAATTTATTAGGCCTTACCTCTTCCATCTTAAACTAAAAGTTATCTGTCCATATTTATCTGTACATATATATTGTTTGGCCCGAGTTTGGCAACACTTGCGAACCGTATGTTGGGCTTCTTCGGAAGGATACAGAACTCTTATCTCCTTCCTTCAAAATGTCATTCGCCTGTCTTGAGTATTCCATAAAGTTTTCAGTATGTGTGCACAGCCCCGAAACTCTGCAGTTTGTTTTATTTGTAGTCACAACTTCATCGTGTCCGGTTGTATTTCCCAAGAAAGCTGCAAGTCACTTTGCCAATGGCTGTCAACAAAATATTTGCATTTATATTTGCCAAGCAGCCGGTTGAAGTCAAGTAGCACCCAAGAATTCAGTTTGGCTGAAAGCATTTTGCCCAGTTTTCTGCCTGGATCGATGGCACATGGTTGCCCAGGTACTCCTATTCCCAGGATAACGATTCATGCCGCCTCCTCCTCCTCCTCCTACTGCCTGGTGGTCCGGGCCCCCTGCGCTTGCTTGGCGCCACTTAATGTCTCCCATTTAAAAATGCATGCGACTGTCCGCTTTAATGGCCAGTCGACTATTAAATGTGATGACCGACCGTTCGCAAGGCATAGCTGGCTGGGCAAGGGCATAGCCGGGCATTTAACTGTTCGAAATTGTAAATAAAATTGCATAAATGTATTCGAATAAATTAAAGCTGCTTTATTTAACTATGTGTGGTAGTAGTATGCGTGTACTTTTCCAAAGAAAAACCAATTGCTGTCATAAATATTAATAGTAATAATTAAAAATTATAAATATGCGCCAGTGAAATTTGTCGCGACATTTAAAGGAATGTTTAATGAGTTTAATGCAAATGTTGCTATAAACGAAAACCCAAAAGCGAGAACGAAAACCGAAAATATAAACAAAAACAGAAAGAAAAAAAAAACAAACAGTTTATGCAGTTAAGAGTACATATAAACCATGTATGTGTATGTATAAAAGTAATATCGAGTATTATAATCAGACATAATAATAATACAAAAAAAAAAAACAGTAAGTAAAACTATGAGCATATATAAATATAAATATATAAATGTCAGATACCAGATAATGATGGCGTTGATGATATTTTGTTACAAACAAAATGAGAACACATTATAATGGATTATAAAGTTGTTTTAATGTTTAAGTGAGTAGCGCCAGCAGAGCGTTAACATGCATTAGGATTAACTACGTTTATAATGAAAACCGCAAATATTTAAATAAAGTTTTAGTTATTATGAAAATGGTAAATACAGCAAACGCTCTGACTTTTTATTTTTAACTCCGTCGACATTTTAATCGTCGGACTGAAAAGTTATAATAAATTACATGTTACGTTGCGTAGGGGTAATATACGGAATGTGTACAAAGTTGGGAAGGGACTCACGGACACAGTGGAAAAAAGATTTATGCAAATATTTGGCACAAAGATATCTTAACGGCTGCACATAATAGACAACGGAATGGAACGGGAGAGGAGGTCCTGTTGCGAACGCGTTTTCATTTTTCAGCCTAATAAAGTAGCAACCGAAAAGAATGTAAAGTCTGGGCCGGACTCAGCGGGATGCCGGAGTCCAGGGCGGTGCAGAATGCGCATAAAGTGCTGTCCCCGGTGTTTCCTGCCCAGGCCATGTGTGCGCCCTACCGGTAAGACATCAGAAGCCGTTAGCATAAAAGTTTATTATATGACAAGTAAGTACATATATTTGTATTCAGCTATGTGCCGAGCCGGGCTTCGCTCCGCAAGCCAAATAACGGCAATATCATGCCAAAAAGTTTAATAGCGCAAGACGCGTCAAGGCGAATTGGCTGGAAAACGTCAGGCACAGCCAGGCACACTCAGCGCATATGAAGCGTAAAGTTTTTGCCAGAGCGACGCACACAGAAACGGAAACTCGGAATAAAACTATACAGGAAAGTACAATAGAAGTTGAAGAGTACCCTGTTACTTGGATACATATATTAATAATAATACATTTATTACTCATTTATATATAATATATTCAATATATATTTTTATTAATACTTTTTAATTACTTTATTTCAGGTAATAATCAAATTAATTATTTATAATTTTACTACATTTTTGTTATTGTACTCAGTTAACTATTGAATAGAATTATATATTTGTAAAGGATATTTTGAAATACATAAATTGTTGATGTATTTGTATACCCTGAACCTATTGAAAATGCAAATTCAGGGTCTATTAGCTCAATGAGTATAAATACTATACAAAATCGTAGTAGCAAATAAATTGTCCATTTGTGTAGGTAGATTATTCGCTTGATTGAAATCCATTAAGTAACATAAAAGTTATAAAAGAAATCGTTCGATGAAAAGGCAAACCTCGTAGCAATTCTATTGTATTCAACTATATTAATGAAGTCGCAATTGCAATTGAATTGAGTTTAAATTCGAATTAATCACAGCTGAAAAAGACATTGGAGTGATTGGAATGGTTACGGTAATGCGTGTGCTTAACTAAACTCAGTTTCGAGTCCTACTAAAGGCTAATATCCATTTTCAGCTCGAAGTGTTTTAACAGTACCATTTGGTACCATTGTGGAGATACAATTTCCAATCAGTCTTAAATTATTATAACCTTATATAATTATATACTTAAGCGTACGTGTGCATGTGTATATATGCGTGTGTTGTATATATGTCGGCATTTCTCAAGGCTACATAGCATGCAAATCGAACAGGGATAAGGGTATCATCTAGTCGAGCACTCTCAATCAATTATATACATTCTTTAATTAAACTTCATCTAATATAATATTTCTCTAGAATATCAATGTGCTTGCTCACATCACATACAAATATTCCTATAATATACAAATATAAAATATATCACGAATCTTCAGACATGTTTAACGCAAGTGCACAGCGAAGCTTGGTGCTCGGACACCTTGTGGCATGGGATTTGCCCAACCTTACTTTTAATTGCACAGGGCTTATGGCCCTGATCAGACAGACACAGAGACAGAGAGAGTGTGAGAGAGAGAGAGTGACTGCTAGTCAGCAGCTGGCATATGTACGGTCTGGCAATTTTAGATGAAAGCTAGAATGTCGGAGGAATGTGTGCCAGCTGGTGCGAGGCGCCATTGACAAAGGCAAAATAAATTATCATCATTGTGACATTTTCATTTGTCAGCGTAATTTGCTTTGAGTCACATTTTCGCATTTTTTTGCGACGACGCTTAAAAGCACACTACAATTTGTGCACCTTTGAGGCGCTGGGCGCAGCCAATAAAAAGAGCAGGCAATTTGGCGAGGAATTCGCTTTGGTGTCTGGCTCGCTTACGAATGGTTGGAGTATATTGGATGTCTCTGACGAACTGATGCGATTTTTTTTGGCGCTGGTAATGTGCTGTGTGGCCGGAATATTGCTCTTGTTATTGTTGTATGGGTTTTTAATGTGGAGAAATATGATTTGATTTTTTACATTTATTTCTTTGCATTTGTCGCTGGCAATCTATAATTTATTGGGACGGCTGCCAAGGCAAGAGCATTCGACTTTGATTCCCTTTTGAGCCGTGCTCATATATTGAACATAAATCAGGCGACTTATGTGCCATATGTAAAACAACAACAAGAAGAAGAACAACAACAACAACAACGGAGAGAACACGAGCACAGGTTTTGCTTTAATGTTTGTGTCTCGCTGAAAATCCACTGCATAATTTATTGACATCGTATTGAAGTGCTCCCTGGCAAGTACTGTGTGACGGGCTGCCAAATGTATCTCGTCCTCCAGCTGCCAGTTGGAATTTTCTGCCATATTTGTGGCTGTCTCCCCTGTATCTGTACGTGTTTGAATGGCTGGTTGGCGGATCTGTGCAGTCATCCAGTTAGTTGTCAAAGCAAATGCCTGTGGCGTCCGACCATTGTATGCTCCACAGCGTTTAGCTGCTGCAATGGACATTTCGATGCATCGACAAAGCGGTTTATCTAAATGATTCAGGGCAAGCCTGAAGAGATTTACATTTTTTTATACCACGTTCCCTTTGATAAAAGCTAAGAACGGTATAATACACATAAGAGCCCTCGCCGACCCCATAAGGTGTTTGCCATATGTATACAAGATCTCAGCTACTTAAATGTACACATTAAAGTAAGATCGATTTATTGGAATTTATATTTGTTCGCAACTTATATGTTCTATCATTATAATACATCTGACATTGATGGAAGTAATTGTTTGCAAGTTAGCAATAGAGTCAAGTTCTCCACAAATCCCGACCAAGTGACCGTTGTTTCTAGCGATGGCTCATCGTTGCGATTCAACGATACTTCTGTAAGCTTATGAATAGAAACATTGGATACGCTCCGTTCTAGAAACATTGGAACACACACATTGGAACATACACATTGCTCCAATAGCATGCTCAGATTAGGTTAGGTTACCAAAAACATTTAATTAGTTAACCCTCATTAAGTTTTCCTTACAATTTACTCACTTACTTAAGACCAACTGGGACAACAGCTATGGTGCCAAACCTATCATGCTCATAGCCTGATTGCATTTGATTTGTTGTTGTCATCAGAGTTGAATTTCTTTTGATATTAATAAATGCCCACATAAAGACATTTAAGTCACCTAAACTTCTTTACGACTTTAACCGCAATAAACACAATGATTGAATTTTGAATAGAGTGCTGCTCAGGATACTTCTTATCAAAGCCACAGCGTTAAATACGCAGCATGTGGCTTTTGTGTGTGTAAGAATGTGTATCTCTCTATTGAAATGAGTCAAATTTATGTGATGACTGCTGGCAGCTGTCTGCATGTACTGTAAAAGTTGAACTCTATTGACTAGCGCTTGTTTTTGGCCATTTTCAGGTTGGGTACCAGCTACAAAACCCTTTCACTTTCATCTCACGAGAAAGCATCAGATTTTAATTTCATTTTCAATATTTACACTCACAATACAAATAAGAATAATTATTTTAGCTTACATCACAGGTTTATTGCCATTTCCCTCTTAAATTTTTCTTACTTTTATATTTGGGCAAATTGTTTTGTAAATAATTTACTCATGTAATGAAATTTTTGTGGTCGTTTGCGCATACATCATCCACATACACACTCAGAGCTATCGCATAATATATTTTCAGCAATTCTCGCTTTTGAGCTCTACATCTATCAAGAGTGGCTAACAAATGATGCTTTGAAATTGTGAATGTTGTAGACGAGAGAAAGAGAGATTTGCGCCATGAAATTAATATTCTAATTATTCTACAATTGCCAAATGGAGTTTGTTTTGACTTTTAGAATGCTCAATGTGCTGAGTGCTACTTAGTTTTTTAGTTTGTCAACTTTGATCTATAAATGCCAGTGACATAAAGTTTTAAACAAAATTTAATATTCTTTAATTGTTTCACAGAATCAATAAAATAAAGTCAACTTTTTAGGTCTTTGATATTTTATGATAAAAGCATTTATAATGCTATTCATTTTGATAGGATAAGTTGATAAGGTGAGGAAATTTGCAATTGGTATACAGGGTATAAGCTAAGCGGGCAGTGATAACAATATGACTATAAATTTTATATGTTATATTAATTATTGTTTATCCACTCAAAAAAGAAATGTTTTTCTCTGTCTGTCATATGGCTTGACGCTGCTCTGTATTCAGCCATGAGCACCCAACTGGCAAGTCTTATTCCATATTATTATGCCATATATTATTATTATAGATTAACAGATCGATGCTTTGTAATTTATATGGACATCAACATACCTACACATATACATATTTATAATTCGTGTAATTAAATGCAATATACCCATTCAACATTCATCAATGTATACAGGGTAGAGACTTGAAAAATAAAAGCCAAAAGTTTGTGGTTTGCGCATGATTAAATTTTCATATGCCCTGTGCTCTGGCAAAGCAATGTATGAGATGACTCTCTCTCTCTCTCTCTCTCCAGAGTAATGTGTTTTGATTAGAAAATCGTTTTAAAATTGTTGTCGTTGTTGTGTTTATGGTTGCATATGTTTGTTATTTGTATTTGTTTTCACTTGCGTCGCGCCAAATTTGACCAGCACTGACCGAAAACCTATTTGTATGTATGTTTGCATCAGGATTAACACACAATACACACACACACACACACACGCACACAGTGACAAATCCTTCTAGACGAGAATCGGATTTTGAAAATGTGCAACATTGTTGCTGCTGGCCTCGTTATTATTTTTGTTGCAATTGCTGTTGGTGTGGCAATTGCAGTCGTATTTGCTGCTGCTGCTGCTGCTGCTGCTGCTGCCTTTGTCGTCTTCATGCATGCCCACAAATGGGCCCTCAGACCGAAAATTGTTGCTTACTTTTTGCACTCTTTGCACTGTCACTTTTGCGATCATCGTTGCCTCGTTGCTGTTGCTCTTGTTGTTGGACTAGAGCCCTAATGCAATTTGTCATTTTCAATTTTAGCTCACTGGGTGCTGTCCGAAATGGAATTTTCTGGCATTTGCCGCCATAAATCAGGGCTATATTTAAACTACAGTAAAAGTAAACTATTGGCTCCATAAATTTACATGCAAATTGTTTATTTTTATGCATAAAATATTATTTAACACTTTCCAACTTTATCTGTGCGTCGACAAATTGGTCCATTGCATTGACTTCACTTGCTGCAGTCGATGGCTTCGCTCTTGAGCTGCACAAAACGAAATTACTTTTAATATATTTGCCTGCTTTTAATGCAATTTTTACTGACCGCACAGCCTCTGCTCCGCCATACGCCATTGTACTGCATCGCTGTTGGCCACTCAGCCACTTGGCCACTTAAGTAAGATTTTCAGCTTTATAGGTCATACACTTGGTAACAAGTAGGCAATAAAAGAGCGTGACATATTATATATACATATACTTATAGATCACAGGAGAGTCTGTTCCCTTCAATTTATCAATATCAGATTATATATGATATAACCGCAAAGTAAAACATTTACAATTGATAACTTAATGTAGAGTTTCCAGTCAGGTCAGATCTCACAAATAAAACAAAAACATTATTTAAACATTATAATTGAATGTATGCAATAAACATTAATATTTCATAATATCCACTTAGAAATGAGAGTAAAGCTGATTAGAGAGTAAAGTTGTTTAACAAGGATTATAAATATTATAAAATCTTTCAGTGATTGCATTGATTCACGATATTTTTGTATGCAAAAAAGTGGAGAGAGATACACCTAGAACATCCAAACAAATATATGAATTTAAATACAGATAACTGAAGGCTGTCTCTTGTAAATAAAACATCCTCAGCCAGTCTTGACGGGCTTGCGTGGGTAGAGCTTTCGTTTTAAAGTCTTTAACTCACTTTACCAAGTAATTGCTTTAAATAAGTTGATTTCCTTCTCTCATGGCTTGAGTTGAGCGCTGTTGCGCACGATGAGTCTCTCAGTCAGTCTATCGGTAAGCCAATCAGTCAGTGTAAAGGGAAATGTGGTATATATGATATATTTTTATTTACAACTTTAATCTGTTCGTCAGTGCATTGCACAATTTGGGAATTGTTGTGACATGCTTGTGACTGAATAATTTGCTGAAATATTCACGCGATATTATTTATGAGCTATACTGATTTTCCGCTCAACCCTGCACGACCCAGGATCATATACTCATCTGTCTACCAGGCGCCAGTGGAAGTGTGTGTGCGAGTGTGCGTGTGTGCTGGCGTGAATTGTGAGAGCTGGTTTGCTTGCTTTTGTAGTTTTATCACACACTTGACCCATAAATCAAACATGTGTAAATGTTTTCACTCTATATGCGCACTCATACATATCAAATATTTTAGCTCTCTTCTATGCATAGCGCACAAGGAGCTGAGGCAGCGGCTTCGGAGCGAGTGAGCAGTGTTTTCGTCTTGTTCGTGCGTGTAAGTGAAACAGCGGGGCGTGAAAAATATGCCACAAATAGCTGAATGCCTTCCAACACATTACAGACTCTTTGCTATATTTCACTCTCTCTCTCACAGCTTAGTTATTCAATACGTTTTAAACGGATTCCATTTATCTATTTTCTTTGATTTGCATGACTCAATTAATAAGTTGAGTCCAATCAGTTTCATTCAGCCCGCCTGAAAGAATTTAATATACTATTAAACTCTTTACAAATAAAAAATATTAGGATAGAGCAGCAGAGTATACTTCATTTGCTCAATGTACTTTAAGAGTGCAGTACCTATATATCTATAATACAAATATTTTGCTAGCCTTGTCCACTCCATCTAGCCATCAGTGTTCGACATAGCTGTTTTAATAAGCACTCCAAAAATATGCAACATCACGTTTATGTCATATTTATCAGAAGAGACGATGCACTTTCCAGCACAAAAAGTTGTCTGCAGTCCGCCCGATGATGACCCCATGTTGTGGGCATGCAGAGGGCATGAGAGAGAGTGAGAGAGAGAGAGAGTGAGATGGGGGGGTGCCAGTCTGCTGTGTGGTGGGGTAACTAAGAGACAGATGAGAGTTTAGGTTACAACTTTTTCCATTTTACGCTTGAAAGCCTTTTAAAATGTAATTTTTGCCTAATTAGCAACAAACAACGACCCGTTTTGTCCGTCTGTACTCTGTCTAACCCCGTCTTTCTCTTCACTCGCATACTTAGTGCTTCTGCTTCTGCTTCTGAGTCACAGGCATTCGTCCAAAATCTAATTTGCGCCTTAGCAGCCACTCAGTCCATGCTGCTGGGGCCCAAGGATAAGAAACCAGAGCTAGGCGAGCGTTTGTGACCTTGAAATTGTTTTAGTAGCCTTAACTTAAGGCATTAGCTGCGACAATGTGCTGGCACTCCCGCGCGGCCACCTCGAGTGATATATTAGAGGGTTAGCTCTCTGACTTGCTTCTGTATTCATAATCCTTTCGAGGAGTATCTCGCATGCGTAGCCATAACAGCAATGAGAATTTCACATTCGCACGTAAAGAACGCATTGAGTGGCGGGCCTCGGCCGCCTCTTTTCCACGCCCACACACACACACACACGCACACACACTGGCTAGATTGGCTTCTAATCCACGTCCAGTTTGGTGAGGCATGCTCTTCCCACTAGGACTCCCAATATCGTGCTGTGTTGAATAAAAGGAAACATTTCTTGCCGCGTGACTAAATACCTTTCACGTCCTGTCAGCGGCACGCCCATCGAACACCGCCCACCACTTGACTGTGTCCTGTTTTTGTACCCTATAGCAATTGAAAAGTTTTAAAGGGAAAGGGTGTTATTAGGCTGGGTGTTATAGTCAAAAATATGGCATGCAGTTAAAATATATTGTCTTCACTTTAGTGGTAATAGTAATAGGCTCTTAGAAGAGCATAAGGTTAGTTTTATGAATACACTCTTTGTAACTGAACTGCATGCCAGGAATACAGGGCATCTGCCCGACACAGCAATCCTATGTGTCCTCATTCTATTTATTTGTTTTATTAGTCGCGTGTCAAGTTTCATGCGTTCGTTATACTAAGCTAAGTTTTAGCAGATTCTTTATATACTTTTCCTAAGTTGACCCATCTGAGATAGATGAAAATTTTACTCTGTTTGTAAGTAGAGCACATATTTTAGCTATATTCTTATTTAGGTCAAAATTTCAAAAAAAGCTCACATATATCATATATATATATAAGTAAACAATTCAGAGTACAGGGTATTTGCTGGTCGGTTACTTTCTCTTCATAAACTCCTACTTGTTTTTTTTTTTACTGTACAACATTGTATTTGTATTCTGTTCCAATTGTTGTTCTTGTTGCTGGTTTTCAGCTGCTGCCTGGTGAGCTAATTAAAAATTATAATTAATTGCATTTGTTGAGCGCACAAGTCACCTGTCTGCGTGTGTGTGTGTGTGTGTGTGTGTGTGTGTGTGTGCGTGTGTGTCTTATGGGTGTGTCCCAGCATATCTTGGGAAATTCATCTAATTTCTTAGCGCTGGCTACGCTCAGCTCCATTCCGTTCCGGGAGCAGCACATTAAGCTTATTAAATTCACAGAGCTGAAAACGTCAACGAAACCGTAAACGTTAACGTAAACGTAAACGCAAACGTAAACGTAAACCTAAACGACTTTTACCATTTGTACACACACATGCATTAAGTTATTAAATGTTTGTTGGCTATGTAAGGCGGCAAGAGAACACAACGAATTTTATGCCATAAGCCGAGATGTTAAGCGGCGATTAGTTGATGTTACCATTTTGCTAACTGCTTATTAAAAATCATAATTAAAATAAAATGCCGACTACTGAGCGTTTGCTGCTGACATTGAAATGTAGGCCTTTCCCTATCGTTGGATATGCATCTTGGTCCAGTCATAAATATCCATAAATTGCCTCTGTTGTTACATAACTCATTTTACCTGTCAGTTCGGGTTGGGGCGGGAAATGTTTTCGTAATTAATATAAGGCACTGACAACAAATTAATACAAGAGAATTGATGATGATAGCTGATAGGTGCACACCCTAGCTCGGGTAACAGATGATGATACCCGATAGCGAAGCATAAAAGTTGCACTTTATTCTGTACAAGCAACTGAGAAGTAATCAGTTTGTATACCTTCATATCGGGTGCAGATGGTGGGCCAAGCTAATCAAGAAGCCAGGCTGAGCTGTCAAAGAGAAAATAAAAAGAAGTTAGTCGTACTAGATGGATAACAATGTTCCGATAAGTCATTTTTTATTATTTTATAATAGCTTTCAAAGGATTAGTCTAAGTTTCAATTATCACAAGATCGCTTGTGTCTTAGATCATTATTATATTTTCTAATTAAATACGAGAGATTTTGATGTCATTGCAGAGCGTTAACTAAGCTGAGTATCTTTTTCTAATGCTTTCTTAGTTTATAGTAAATCTCTTATAATCAAATATAGCAGGCCAATAGCAATGCCTCTACTATTCTGTGCACATTGCCATTACTACAGTTCTGTCGTAGAAAACTAAGCAAAGTAGTTGCCTCACCCTAGATGATATCAAAGGATACATATATATCGACCCAAATTTAATGTATGAGACAACATGATAAAATTCATTCGAGATAAAGAAATCAATAACAAGAATAAAGTTGCTCATAAACATTCGATAAATTCCAGCTAATTTAATATTAATTTTTTTCAACTGAATTTTATGCATTGTCCTGCTCTGCTCTGCTTTGATTGATTATCTCACCAGGTGTCTTGTCTCTTGGGTGCTAGATTCCATGAACCCTTGCATACTCTGCATTGCAAAAAAATAAAAATTCAGCAGTCAGCAGTCAGCAATACTATATGAATACGAAACTGCACATAATAATAATGAAAAAGGAAAATAAATATAATTTCGCATTGATTTATGCTGCGCGAGTTTGTTGATCAATGGCAAATAATAAATTAAATTACTTTAATTGCTCTTTACTCGGACAGCTGCAGCATTAATGAAGACCTACTGTGTACCGTCAATTAATAATGAGCAATAAAATATGAGATACAATTTACAATTACAATGCAAATTGAATGACGGCTGGCTGTGACAGTTGCTGTTTTCGTTGTTTCGTTGTTGTTTCTTGTGCCTTTAGACGCCTTAAATACTTTTGCCCACTTCCAGGTGGGAATGGCCACAAATCAATTAATTTCGTTTAATTATTATTATTTGCTATCATTATTGCTGTGTGAAAAAGTGCTGACAGCGAAATGTGCGCCGGACATTGCTCTTGCTCTAGCCATGTCCACTAACCCAGCCCATTCATTCCCTTCCATCATCCAGTCATCATTATCACCATGCTCGTCACGATGATCATCATCATCATCATTACAGGAATTCAGAAATAACTAAGAAAATGCTTACAGCGCCCTTTATTTCCGCTCGCCGCGTTAATTACTTCCGCTGCGGGTGTATTTATTGTATTATGCCTGAAGTATTTAAGAGAAAGAGAGAGTGAGAGAGAGTAAAAGATGCTGTCATGAAATATATATGCACTCTACTCCAAATTTGACATAAATTGTGTTTAATTGAAATGAAGTGTTCGCTCTCTCTTGCAGAAATTGTACTTTTTGTTCCGCAATAAATACATGACCAATGCCGTTTCGCCTTTGTTGTCATTTGTACTTTCCGCCGAACAGCTTACATTAATGGAGTGGAGCACAGCATTAAATGGCATTTCCTGGAAAATCAATACAAGCATCCACGTTTGCAAAAAGAAAAACAAAAAAAAAAAACAAAAAAAATCATATATACATTTGAAATTTGAAATGTTTTTCCTAATAAATCATGACTGTAAATCGTGGAGGGGGAGCGGCTAGCTCAGCAGCTGTTGGCTGATTGATTTGCTTATAATGTTGAGGGCCGGAAACGGGATTTTCTGGCAAGCCTCTTACCAAATGAACGAAAATAAAAATGCTGGCGAACAGAGTTCGTTATTGACGTTGATCGACAGTTGCCATTTCTGTGTTGGATGGAAATAATTTATGGACTTGCCTTTGGGCTCGTCGTGCGCTTGAGTCGTTGCGAGGCCAATCATTTATTCATTCATTAATTTTTGTTTGTTTTATGTTAATTTATTTATTACTGACTGGCCCCAGGACTGGCCAGCTAGCCATCGAGCTATCGGAGCCAACGGAGCCATCTGGCCACCTCACCAGGTGGTGAGCTAATTACGCATGCCCCACCTGCCGCCTGCCGCCTGCCGTCATGTGCGCATAAATTTTCCTTATTTGCCAGAAGAGCTGCGAAATGAATTAGCGGATAGGAGCACTCGTTTCTGACAGTTGACATGTTGCTTTTTGATTGTCGCACGCCATGAATGTATTGCGAATAATAGCGGCAATAGGAGTATTTGCAGTTAATTTGGCTTATTATGGCACGCATTTGGCTCACAGCTGAATCGAATGCTGGCGAACTTATCATTTTAGGGAAAGGCTTTCTCGGTAGCCGTTGGTGTGTGGCGTATTTTAATTAAAACACGTACAAGCGGCGCAACAACAACGCCAAGACACTGAGAGACACGGCGGGCAGTGGGGCGTGGCGGCATGCATGCAGCAATTAAAGCCAAATAATGGCAACCAGCAACGCATACAAAATGGAAATGAATGGCGCAATGGTAAAATGGTAAAAGGCTAACAAGGCGACGACTGCTCCTGCGACAATGGCTCCTGGTTATGGCGTTGCGTATACGCCTCGTGTTGCCTTCATTGTTTTTCATTATTTTTGTACTTTTGCAATGCTCCTACTGTACGTTCGTTGTCCGTTGTCCGTAGTCCGTTGTCCGCTGTCCACTGTCCGCTGTCCTCTTCTTTATTTTGCAGTTCTGGTCACGCGCGCAAAGGTCGCGCCGTATGCGCCGAAAAAAAAGAAGAAAAATGTTACGCAATTGCTTCGACAGCTGCATGAATGTTTGTATAGCACTTGGGGTTTGAGGCGCACCTCGAGACAATTGCTTGTACTTGTTTAAGATTTTCGACTGGGGCCCGACGACAGTGGAGGCATCATTTAACCTTGCTTAATTATGGTAATTTATGCAAACAATCAGTGCGCAATAGGCAGACAAGTGACAATAAGAAAAGCAACAACAACAACAGAGTGCTGAGCGTGCCTAGGGCCAAGATAAGGCACTCACACACGCACACACACACGCCCACAACACAGACGACACAGCGACACACATGCGAAACAATTGACTTGAGCTAACTCAAAAAGATACAAGATACAGGCAAGAACACACACACATACACACGCACACATACAGACACAAGGATACAATTGCAGCCATTGTTTTACAACTGAAAACAAAAGCATCAAATTCAACTTCTTTCGAGTGTGCGTGCACATACATACATTAATACAACTATGTGTTTGTGTTAATTGTCTTGTTTTACACCGACAATGATAAAGCACACAGACATTTATACACATATAAAGATATATATATATATATATATATGTATATGTATTTGAACAAACATCTTGATAAAACAGCCAACAGCTCAGAATGTCAAACTGATGTTGTTGCATCTCTTATTGTGTCTGTTGTTTGTTGCTGTTGCTACTACTAGCTGCGGCTTGTCTAACATTTTATAATTGAAACTCAGTTGCAGGCTAGATTCCGGGCGCAGGTTTCACTGTGCTGGCACAGTCATCGCATTACGCATACGCCACATAAGCACTTACACGAATTAAACGAACTGTTTTGCGCACAACTGCGTGTGTCTGGCTCGTCTGTTTGTTCACGTGTGTGTGTGTGTGTTTGTGGGTATGTGTGTGTGTGTATGTGTGTGAATATGCCATTTTATAAATTAAAAAGTATACTGATGCATGACATTGGCTTCATTACACACACCCAACACTAGGCAACAAAGCTAAGTTTAAATTAAAAGAGATAATATATATATATATATATATATAATATCAAATATATATAAATATGTATAAATATACTACATATATAATTCTTATCATATTTTATCATAATTTTATTTTTCACTCTTTCTGTAATTGATAATCTTTAACTAAATTCCCAGTAGATTAAAGAGGTTAAACTTTTTATTACATAATTATTCTTTCATGGCGTATTTATATTTATAATCTTTAATACCTGTAGCTGAACAAAAATCTAAATTTATGTTCATTTGGCTCGGATTATCTAGAATATATAATGCATTAGGTTTCTCTTACTCTCTAAATGAGTGCATATTTTTGATCAAATTAATATATATAAATATGTATACACATACTACATATAACATTAATATCATATTTTATCATAATTTGATTTTTCACTCATTTCTGTAACTGTTAATCTTAAACTAAATTCTGCATTGGGTTAAAGAGGTCAAACTTTTTCTTACATAAATATTCCTTTATGGCGTAGTTCAATTTATAATCTTTAAAACCTGAGATTTATGTTCATTTGGCTCGGATTATTTCGCATATATATATCGCATTAGGTTTCTGTTACTCTCTAAGCGAATGCATATATTTTGATTTAAATCACAACAAATTGCAAATCTCGGAGACTGAAATTATTTTGTCTTATTTATTATGTTGGATAGGCTACATCTATGTGGCCAAGTACTAAGCCATGCTGTTTGCTGTTTTTATGCGACGCTGATTTTTAGAAAAGAATAAAACGACGCATAACAAGCCCATGGATACTCACATGTAAACAGGCAAAACCAACTTGTTGCCCGACAAGCGGACTTGTTGTCTGTTTCTGTGTGTTATTTACAGGAACTCAAGGTTAAAGGATCCATATTAAAGTGTAAATTTGTTTTATTTGGCAAACGCAAGTTGCATGAAAAATGGATGAAGCCGGCAGTCGGCAGTCGGCAGTCATCCAGGCAGAGCGACGTGCCTGGGGACTGGCAGACTGAGAAAATTTCATTGAACCTAATCAGTTTTTAGGCCAACAAGTTGGGCACGTGGCAAGTATGTAGCCAAGCCACTAATCCCATAAATAATGCAAAGCCAGCAGACGCTTGGCTTTGCTTAGCAGCTTACTTAGAGACAGCAATGGCATTGGCCAGTGCATGGCCGGAGAGTCTCGTTGTGATGGCCGATGCGATGTGGTCAGTGGGCGTAGTGGACATTGTGGGCTCAGAGATATGGCCAATCATTTCAAGGACATAAATTCACGCAAATGTTTCAATCAATTTTGTGCAGCTCGGCACAATACAAATTCAATTTGACCCACAAATTGCTGGCAGCCAAAAGAACGATCCATTCAGCCTCATTCCGATTCCGTCATGTTGTTATTGAGCCATCTTTATACGATTACACAAACAACGGAGCAGAGGCCTGGACAGAACAGGACAGGACAGAGCAGGACAGGCCGGACGAGCAATGGACAGTACACACAAAGGACGAACAGAGCGTCGCTCTAAAAAGGACAGCGCACCGGAAATATCTAACGATTGAATGAAACGGAAGGCAACGATGCGGGGCCAGAAGCCGCTGTGAGGGGCATAAAAGCAGCCACGATGCAAACGGTAATAAATGACATGAAAGACAACGGGTGAATTCCTTTGGAGACGACTGGCACTGGCGAAAGCGCTTACCAAATGCAAATAAGGTGACGCCCTATGCCACACCCAATGCCACAACATGTGCACCACAGTTGCTCATTAAAAACTGACTAAATTGAGTTGTAAGCCGGCGAATACATTCCGAAAATAACAGTTGGCAATGCGCTTAGGCTGACGGCAGACGGCAGACGGCAGACGGCAGACGTTCCGAATGACTGCCACTTGCAAATGCCTGGCGCGGATTTATAATGTTGTCCTCGGCAGCGCTAGCAGCGACCCTCGAGTCGTTAAGTGCACGCGTTAACCTCGTTTTTGGTTTTGCCGCGGCAATAAACGAAAGTCCTGCAAGTGCAAGAGAGTTGCAATAATGTCGCAATTGTTACATAACCTAACGCCTTTAAATGGTTTACATATCTGTTCAGAAATTGTTATATATTATATACACACGTGACATATATATATGCATATGTATAATACGATCCAAAAAAAGATAGTTTAATGATATTTGTCAAGGTACTGAAGTTCCTTAAGGAGCATTGGGAAAACCAGTCTTATAATGTTGCTCATAGGAATTTAGCCATGTCTGAAATGTCATAGGAAACATAAGAATCATATTTCTGGATGGAAATTTGTATCAATGTATTCAGACTAAGTCCTGTAGTCCAGACAACCTGCCATTGGCCAAATATAGCCACAACAATAACATAAACATTTTTATACAATGTTCGCGTTTGCTGTAGAGCCAAAAAGCCGCAATCAGAATGGAATATTCAACATTAGCCGCCAGGCTTGTTGAGGCTTTGTCTTAGTCTGGCGCGGAATTGTCGGGACATCATCATCATCATCATCATCGTCATCATCACCAGCCGTTGTCTATATGTGTCAGACAGCTGCAACAATGGACGCGTGTGCTTTTGTTTCCATCCCACCTCAATGCTGTATGCACTTGCATTTTATCAACGTCATCTATTCTGGGCCAATTGGAGCTGTGCCGAGTCCTTTGTGTTGCATCTTTTGTCCATTGTTGTGTCTATTACGTGTTTTGTTTTCGAGTTGTAAAATGTGCTTCTAATCTGTGTCACTCGAAGCAAGTAGGGCTTCCTTGATAAGAAATTGTTGTACTCGTTTTCTATAGCTTCAAAAACCGTTCTGCGGCAGCAGGTGAAGTCTAGGAGTACCTTAACACATTGGCAGTTTGGTGGCAGATATGGAATTTAAAGGTCAACCCAAAGAAGACCAACAATCTCCACTTCACCCTGTAAATACTGATTGACCGCACTTCAGTTGGATGGCATGACTGTAGACCAGCTATTGCATGCTAAGTATCTGATCATCCCCCTTGACAAGCTTCTGGACCTCACTTTTAAGCTACTACTTCTACTACTACTATCTGGCTCTACGGTATGCAGACGCGGGGAATAGCAGCAAATTGCGAGCAGTCTCTGGTATGTGGGTGGCTCCACCAGTCATTGTAATCTGATTCTGCTTACAGTAGAGAAGTAGAAGTAGATACAGTGACAGACTGACAGACTGCAGTATACTCGCGAGACGCTTACTCCCTGCCAAGCCATTGAGGCGATTTAAAAGCTTTTGCTTTACTATAAAGTTCCGCTCCCAATATGAAAATATTTGTAAGTCGTGTTGAGTTAAGCATGAGTTTTGGTTTTGTACTTTATTATAATAATTGTGTTATCATGATACAACTGATACAACTTCAGTTCATCATTGTATGGATTCATTCAATAGAAATTTTAAAGTGTCCATTTATAGTCCAATTATTTACAACAGTCCATGCTTGATATACGCTACTTTTGATTTTATTTGTTGGCCAGAGAACTGAGTTCTGATGGTTGCAATATTTCCTCTTGTTCACTTTCACAAAATCATATTGGCTTATGTCCCCAAGCATATTTAATAACCGACTGCTGTTCATTCTGATGATGACTTCCAATAGAGAATATCAAAGAATAACAGAATTTGTAATTAACGATTTTCTGTTTGCTTAAATTGTCATCAAAAACATTTTATTGCCATCGCCAATCAAACAAACTGAACAGAAGGAAAGTAATTAAATTGCTTCTCTCTTTGTTTATTGCCACAAATGAGCAAAGACTTATCGAATGGAAGAAACTGAACTGAACTGAAACTGAACTGAAATGCAAATTAGCAGCAAAAATACAAATAAATCTGAGTTGTAATTATGAAGGGATGATTGCCAGCTCAAACTGTAATCAAATCAAAATTCAAAAAGAGAATTTCGGTAAAAGGTTCGCACTATATATAGGAATTTCATAAGAATATTTCATTACCTCAACTATTATCTTAGCCATGGAGAAGTAATTTAATATCCACATCCATTTTCACTTTATGCCACTTGCTCATTTGCTGTGAAAGGGCCCCTTGTTGGCCTTCTAGGGCAACCCTTTCTATTAAACCAGCTGCTCATAAATTCTGAGGCCCCGTCAGCTAACTCGCTTACAATTTAAATTGATTACTTTTTCCCGCAGGTTACTACGATGGCCACATAATATCAATAACTATCCAACACACTCCTGCAACACCTCCATTCCCACATGAGCTGCAACCGCCTGCCAGCAATTTTTCATATCAATTTCTCCAATTTACAGCAAAGCTCCTGCTGCTGCTGCTGCTGCTGTTGTATACCTTTTTTTCAGTGATTTTTGTATACAGACACAGAGCTCTATGTATATATATATATGTATATTTAATCATTATCAAAACTTACTAAATTAAAATGGTCATTGGGGCGGATTTTTTTTGTGGCTTTGTTCTGAAAGCCTTTACGAGTATTTTCAATTTGCGTGGCATGCTTTTAGGCGTGCACGTTTCATACTCTTCCCATTTATATCAATCTTTATTACTCTTTTGTGTGTGTGTGAGTGTGTCTATGTTTGTATGGCATTTAGTTTTGTTTAACCACGATTTTGGAGTGGAAATCGGGCAGGGTTTGCCGTATGAAATATTTGTGAGCGGCGTTTGTGTTTGGAATATTGATTAAACTGAAGCACTCGTTGTCTCGAAACAAAGAGCAGCCAAAGCTGAAATTGAAATGAAATGGCGAACAATTGCAAGCTAGCATTTAATGCTGATTGTTCACATAAAAGCTTAAACAATTACGTCAATTCAGGGGTCGCATTTTCTGCCAATCTTCTTTATATATATATATATATATATATATATATATATATATATATGTGTGTCCGTTATTTGTTTAGCGCAAAGTGAGGCAATTTGTTTTGCAGCTGGAGGGAATGCGAAATGTGTGTATAATTAAGCGTAAATGTGCTGAGTTTAAAGTTGAATGATGAACGAATAAAACATTGACTAAATCATTTTTGCCGCGCAAACTGTGCCCCCGACGGTCGACTCTCTGTTCCCAACTGGCCAACTCCCGGCTTTAGGCTACCCATTAGGATACGCTTTGAGGCGCTCGTTTGCGCATCCTGCCGTTTAGCCAGGCTTTCAGCAGCAGCAGCAGCAGTAGGAGCACCAAGGAAGTTGTTTGTTAAACTCAGACACAGCCTGCCTTTGGCGTCGCACGCCTCTCTTCACCGGCGCTCCATTAAAAATGCATTTATCATTTGGCATTTGAAAAGCTTCCTTCCTGTTGGCAGGCGACTGACACCTAAGACCACCACCGCAGCCTTTTCCATCTCCGGCCATAACAGTCTAACAGTCTAGCAGTCTACTCTTGGCTATCCCATTCCCATTCCCCATTTAGTCCAAGTGCCGCAGCAGTTTAAACAGCAGCCTTTTTTCAATGTTGCCTTCTCTTTTCTATTCTTTTCTTTTCTTTTCTCAACTCGTTGGGTGCGCTACAAATTGTATTTGTTTTCCCAAAAACTTCACAAGTGCGCTGCAAAATTTGCGCAAATTTAGTTTGCAAAAGTAAAAACTAAACACACACGCAACCACACACATGCACAGATATGTGTGCGTGTGTGTGTGTGTGTGCACTTGAGTTGAGCGAAGCTTGGGCATGTTTAAGCGTTAAACTGTTACTTCCACATGCGCGCGCACTTAGCAAGGCCGAGGCCGGAGATGAAGAGGAGACGTGAATGCGGCAGCGGACGGACTCCAGCTGGCCATCAATGCAGTTTTAACTAAGAGCCAAGACAAAGGCGGCCCCAAAGTGTTCATAAAATGTTCGAAGCCATAGACGGGGCCCAGTTCCAAAGCCAAAGTGAAAGCGCACCGCGTCCTGTGCCCCTGAAGTAGGTCAGCAGTAAACACACAAAAACTCTTTCTCACACACTCACACATAGAGAGCATATGGCGCCGCATTGTAAATTGCGGCCAACGGCAGGTAAAAGTTACCATCGTGTTGTGTGTGCCAATATGTATGTGTGTGTGTGTGTGTGTGCGAGGTGTACATGTCCTGTAGTTGCCATTCATGTGCAGCCGCATTGCAGCCCCTGCATAAATTTCATTAGATTTTAGCTGAGGGCTCTCTTAGCTGTCCCATTGTTTAGCCGAACAGAATTTTATGTGAAATCAATTGGCTTTCAATGCCGCCGTAAAGAAAGAAATGAGCAGGGAACACAGTCTCGTAAATGTCCTCCTAATGAAGTCATAAAGAGCCGTCGACAAGTAGATGTCCGTGCGTTCCATTAAGCACACCTTGCGCCTAGAGGTATGCTAATAAAAGTAAACAGCGCCCCATCATGAAGTTGGCCATAAAAGAAATATATAAACAACTCTACGCCACCTTTGTAAGGCTCTTCGAGCCAACCAGGGAAGAATTTGAAAAAGCAATGGAAAATATCATTAATTTCAATGAGATTAATTGACCTTTTTTTTAGTATAAGTAACTTCCTCAATTAGCAGTCCTTCTTCTTCGTCTGTTTAAGCATTAATACACCTGGAAATGCACTTATTTTCAATGCGGCTGTGGCACGGTTCTAAAGCTAATCTGCAGTATAAATGGTATAAATGTTCTTTTGGGCTCGCAGGAGTCTGCACCATTACATTTTATACACTCTCCAATACCCGCTGGCTGCAAGCCGTAAAAAGCGAATGGGGCCAAGTGGCTGGCGAAAAGTATTTGCCCGCTTTAGCGTAACTTTACGTATTACGCATAACGTATAACGTATAGGTCGCGTGAGTTGTGTGGGTCAAAGGCCAAATGCGAAAGGAAACCACCAACCGCGTTGAGCAGACATGCGAGCAGCCGGCGTATAAACGCGACGTGTTGCTCCACAATGATAATGATGTTGGCTGAATGTCTAGATGGCTTTGCGCGAACGACCAGCAAAAGGATGAAAGGACTTGCGACTTATGCTTGACAGACGTTCTCTAATGCTAACAGTTCCCCAACTCAGCCCGGTCGTCCCCCCTTTTTGCGAGTCGCGCCCACATGCGAGTAGACAAAAGTGCATTCTAAAGCGTTTCACGCTAATGCACCATTATCAAAAGCTGCCCTACAACACTCGTAAATCTTCACTTGCATCTGACTGCAAAGCTTTAATAGATATTTATGCGTTCTTCCCCATGTGTGTGTGTGTGTGTGTGTGTGTGTTTGTGTGAGTGTTTGTGTTTGCGTTGCATTTGTAGTTGATCATAAATTATAATAAATTGTTGAACTATTAACAGCCAAACGAACTAAAAGCCCTAACTCGAGGCGCTTTACAATACAAGAGCAACACATGTAATCTAAAGAAGAGCCAAACAATTCCAGTCTGAACTAAATTAAACACCATCTCATTGCCATATATATATAAAATAGCTGAACTACAGCAAACTATTTGGAAGCGCCCTCCAGCTATAGCCATCATATAAATTACTAAATTGATTTGCTTATGAATGCAAGCAGCAAGTTTCTATGCTGCTGCCAACTGAGGTTTGTATATGTAAGTCAACTTACAACTATATTAAAACTGATATTATAATGTATATATATATTCATTTTACTAGCAACACTTCAACTCAAACACAACTGGTAATTGTCTTAATGCCTTGATTAAGCCTTGAGGAAGTCAATTAAAGAATAACTTGTATTAAGACTTCAAATAAGGAAAGCCTTTCCAAAAAGTATTTTTGAATCGAACACTTAATAATGCTTCCGTGTATTAAACTCTTTTTTCCTATTTGGGCAGCAGGAAACCTTCAAAGCGAGCAACGCTTCAAATTTATGTGCTGCGGAAGCAGCGACTTTTAGTTTTTTTCCAGGTGCTAACAGTATACAGCAAAGCACTGAGTCAGTGTGAACTGTGAGTGGAGTGGAGTCGAGTTGAAGAAGAAACCTCTCCTGGCAAGCGGCAAGTCAAATGCGATCCAAGTGCGCTTTTCGCTGGCTCAGCGAAAGTCGATTTAAGAGTCAGCTCTCTCGCAGCGTTTTCGCTTTTTGTTTTTAATTCGCTTACAGTTAATCTCACACTTAGCCCAAGCGCATTGCACATGCACTGCAATCAAATGAAGTCGCATCAAATAATGAAATTGAATTGCAATTCAAGAGCTAATCGGATTTCCTTCAACGGCTTAATTAATCAATGCACAGGTGCCAAGTGAAAAAGCACAGTAAATACTGCCATAGATGAACTCTTACAGGCAGAGACTTTTACTGTTCATAACAAGCATCAAAATAATTATCTTCATTAACTCATTATGAACAGTTTCTCTGCAGTGCAACACATTTCAGGTTGAAACCGCACAGTTAACGTTTAAGCGTTGGCTTTAAAGTGCTTAAAGAGGAAAATACTTTGACATTAAATAATAATTCAACACTCGAAATGCGAATATGAATGACTGATTATCAACTCAACATTCATTTTATAATTACTATTGATTAGCTTTAAATATTTCGATGCTTTGTTTAGCCAAAAGTCGAGCTGCATGTGTTATATTTCTGCCTTAACACGCATATTATTCTAAAAATTCTTTTATTACCCACTCTCTATTGCAAATCGTTGCAAATTTCACACAATTATGCAATCATAAATTCGCTCTTCCTATGCAGATAGTATTGACTGGTTGAACACCTTCGACCAGGTAATTGCTTCATCACGCAGCAGCGCCAATTTCTCGCTTCCTGCCAGACAGACCAAGGCCTGCACTCATACTACCAGTCAGCCAGCCAAGCATCATTCTAGGGTATCTCCGGCAAAGTTAACTGCAATAGGCAGGAAATTTGCAGAAATTCCATTTTGATGCTGCGCCATTCGAATTTTGCATGCGTAATGATTTCGTATTGCAGCAGCGAGAGAGAGAGAGAGAGAGACCAGTTGTTATGCGGAATTTATCTATTGCGAATGAAATGCCATAGCCATGGCCATTCAAATTGTATAAATATGGATGGCGTTAATTTCACAATCCGACACAGCAAGCGGATGCTCATTTCAATTTATTTGCGGTTTGTTACAGGGCTATATATAGTTCTATTTAGCTCTAGGGCTATTTAAGCTGCAATCCATTTAGGCAAATATTTCCTTTTTGGAGCAGAGGGCTTTGTATTGTATGTTGGCCCCAGTGACGCAACCCGTGGCACGGAAATGATAGATCGGCCTGCCGCACATGTAGTTCTCGGCATAGTTGCAGGTCAGCTTGAAGTACGATATATCTTTGGCCACATATCGCAGCCCGGCGCAGCCAACGTGCGTGTTGTTTTCAACGGCCATCACGGCAAAATGGCTAAAGGGTCTGTCGCAACAGTTGAACGAATTAGGAGTCTAATTTGAAAGAAGCGGCTGGTGGTCACTTACTGATGATGATAGGGCTTTATGGCGGAGCATGGATTGTGCTCTATATCCGCAGCTGTCATCTTGCGGCTGCTGTTGGTGTGCTCCAGCCACCAAGTGCGAGCGCCAATGGTGATTAGCTGGGGATACATCTTCTCCATCAGCTCGTCTTCCACCAGGCGAGTCATGTTGAACATCTGAGGAAAAGAACTCTTTCTGATCAATCTGACTTTGAGCACTAGCCCTTACTTACAATGATGTTTTGACCCGAGTTCTTGAAGTTGGCAGTGTTGTGGCAATCGTCGTTTTTCGCCTTGCACATGCGCACGTTGTAGCTAGCCAACGTGGCCAGCTCCTCGCTCCACTGCATCACAACCATGCGCGCAGCTCTTGGCAGGGTCATATTCCGGCCATTGGCCAAACGCTGACGGTACTCGTTGTGTGCTTTGAGAATATTCTCAAAGTAGTTAGTGAGATTCACAACCTGGCTCTGTTGAATATTGCACGACTTGTTGATGTCCTGAAATGCAGACGAATATGTGGGTAAGTTTTGAGCAGTTCTTCAAGGACAACACTCACGTTCGACGGCTTCTCACAGGCTATATGACGCTTGCCCCTAGGACAGAGCTGCTGCACGCAATAGGAATTGTTGGGTCCTGACGGCTGCTCGTCATGGGCAACGGCCAGAAGAAAGCACATTGCACAAAGCATTGCTGGGAGCGAAATTAGCACATTCATCTTGATTCACTAACTAAATGGAACAGTGGCTAAATAGCTTCTTACTTGGCTATTTTATAGGCGAACAGCGCTGTTAACTGCTGCGCCAGAGACTGTGTTCAAAAGCAGCTGTCAGTTGGTTAATATTTGCTACTTCTTAAGCCGGTTTTAGTTGATGATTAAGCTAATTGTACAATCATTACCAGCCATCATTGCCTGCTTTTTACAGCAGTGAATCGAGAATAGATCTGGCTACTATATAAACATATGTATTTCGAATGCATGAAGGTTTTTGCTCTTAATGTTGTTTTCAAAATGTATCTAAGTCTTGAGTGTATCATTGAACTAAGTAGCTGATTATATATAACAAACAATAATCTGTAACATCTGCAAGTTCTTAGATGCGACAGTAGACTGTAAAGTGTTCAATGCTTCTAATCGCTTATCACACTCACAATTTGCTCACCAAATTTGCCGCAAATACTTGAAAAGCGAATTGTGCTACCACAGACAATTTATACTTGTATGTTACCATCGAAATGCTGCCACAATCTTGGCTGCTGTTGTTGCTATCTTATTTGCTGTCGACTTTAACGCTTGACTGCCTGAGCTGGCAGTATCGACGGCTACGCCTCCAGGTCTGTTCGAGCTTCAAAGGCCACAAGACTGTCATTGGGAAACATTAAGTGACACTTCATGATTGTAAAGAGCAGCCAACAACATTTTCAGGGGAGGCTTCAATGCTAATAACTCAACATCGCACAATTGATTAGAGCAAAGGTCCTTGGCCCAAGCCATTCAGCTGCCGGCTCGCCGCCTCGCCTACGATTACAATAATTGTCTAACAACGACAACTGATGCTCAGCAGCTGATTTGTCTAATTGGTTTCGCCCAGGCCGGCTTAATTAGGCGTGTCTGCACAAGGAAGCCTGTTCCGCCATTGCCCGGGCCAGTCCATTGCTGACTTAAAGTTTCACAGTTGCTCCATGGCAAGACAAATGTTAAAATTATGCATAATTATTCATATAGGGAAACTTGCGCGTGCACCCGTCAAGTTTTGGTTGCTTTCCCTTGTTTAGTAGGTTGTAAATTTTAATGCAAAAAAAGATAAACGAAGGGCACAACATTTTTGTGTGATTTATTGTTTGGGGCGAGTCATGTGAAGGGCCATGCATTAAACAACAGACAAGGGCCAGCCTCTGGACAGTCAGTGCCTCCCGGAAACCAGACCAGACCAGACCAGAAGCATAGCCGGAATCAGAAGTATTTGGAGCCGACGCCCGAGGCACGCGCTGCACCTGTTGCCTGATGGCCCCCCGTCTGCTGTCTTGGGCCATAAAGTCAGTTTGGTTGGCAAATTTATGGCTTAATACGTAACCTCAATACAATTTTTTCATACTTTGTATATAATTCATTTTTAATAGAGAAGCAAACGTGGATTGCTTTCAGCTTTGCAGCTTATGCTTTTCTGCTTTCCTACTTCTTCTGGCCACATAAACTGTGCGAGTCCAAATGGCAGCTCACAGTGCGCCATTGTTATCGGCCGCTTAATCTTGTTAGCGTTGCGCATTTATAATGTCATTATCAAGTCAAAGGATGCAGGTTGAGCTGCATCGAGTGCCCTCTGAGATCTGGGCAATGCATCTTCGCATTTCCTCGAAATTGCCGCTGTCTGAATTTCACAATTGAATAATCAAGCTTAATGGCATTGTTGTAGAGGTCCTTTGTCTCAGCTGATTTATTGTTTGGACAGGTCGCAATAAATTAAATCGGCTTGCGCTAATATTTGCCTAATAAAATTGATGCAAACACATTGCGGATTCCGGCATACCCTTGTCAAAGGATTGGGCTTTAGTTTGACTTTGATCAGAAGCTGTCGCTGTCGCCGGCCCATCAATATGCACATAAAGTTTAATATTTCTCGCAATTCACCGAATCCTGTTACAATAAGCCTTAATTTTATGCAAATCTCGTCAAAGTACCCACAATGCCTCCCGTCTTCCGTACTCCGTCTTCCGCCATCCGACTCCCGCTCTGGCTACCATGATGAGCTTAGCTCGCGCAATCCGCTCCGCAAGTCGTTCGAAAACTTTTTAAGCATCGCCGTGAAAAACTTGTTCGTGTCCTGCATGATAAAAATGTGTCAACTACGCTGAGATACTCTCAACTTGAACTCACAGCAAAGAGAGCTTGTCCTAGTCGCGGCCTTTAAGGACTCCACAGTCGTTAACATGAAAAATACAGTGCATTACCGTCACAACTTTTAACTCTTTTTCAACGTAGGACAACATAATTTAAATTAATTAAATAGTGAAATGAAACAAACAACTTTGTTTGATACACTATTCAAATAAACATGTTTATTAAAAAATATAAAATTATTTTATTTATATATATTGTTTTATATTATATTATATTCCGTAACAGTTGCACCTCAACTTGGGTTCTTTATCTCCACTTACACATCTCAAATATGCTTTTGCCTAACCCTTGAGTCTTTATTGAACTTACTCTCAGGAACTACTTGGAATGGAATGCAGAGTACTAGATATTACTACATTAAATGGAGTCCATGTTTCAGTTGCCTCATTTCAGAGTCCTAACCACATTTAGTTTAAAGCATGATTATGTTAATATTTGTTGTTTGAACCCCAAGCGTAATAAAATACGAATTCTTAATTCATATTTTCTTTGCTTTTTGCTTTTATGCGCGCGAGCTTTAAAGCTGCGCAAAATATGCAAATTTTTGTGTTATTTGTCGCATTCAGCGTGGTGAAAGTATTTTTGTATGCGAGTGCATTGTTCTTGCACATATATTTTAGGCTAGCGCACATCAACACTTTTGAATACATACACACACACACACACACCACACACACATGCATAAGCAGCTATGGCTTTATTTGGGTGAAGGCCGTTCGTATGCCAAAAAGCAGCAACAACAAAGAGGGACTAAAAAAAAAAGAAGAAAATAAAAACAAGAAATAGAGCAACTTGGCAACACAACGCAAATCTGAAAATTAAATGCAATTTAGTGCAGCAAAGTGGCAACGCACACAAGTAAAGGAGCAAACAAACAGAAACACACACACACACACATGCCGAGATGCCTGGACTCTGGAAAAAAGCTTTAAAAATCAACACAAGCATCAGGTTTCATGTAAACAGAGCAACACAAGAGCAACAAACACAACAACATATTACCAAACCTAATAAAGAGAAAACGTTTTACATTTTGCTTTTATCGAATTTGAATTCTACTTTGTAATGTTTTTTTTCTTCTTCTTTTTTATTCTGAAATTACACAATTCATTTTTGGCATAACATGTCAATTTGTATGCCTAATGCCAAACAGAGGAAAGGATTGATGCAGGCAGTCAGAAAATTCGTGTTCTTTTCAAAATAGTAAACAAAATGTGCCAGCTTAGACGCGCTTACATTGCCATTAGGCTCAAGAGCAGAACAAATCAGCAGCCGAAAAGAGCAAAAGGGCTGCCAATGCCAATGGCAATGGCAATGGCAATGCCAAAAACCGATAAGATCCAAGTGATTGGAAAGGCCAGCTTAACATTGTGTATGGGAATGCTCAGTTGTTGTACAGTTTCTCGCAATATTTGTAGCGCATGACAGAAAATGCGACCAGGTCCATTAAATATATATGTATGTGGCTCTTGAGCACAATCAGATGAGTTGAAAATTTATTGTATGTTGTCTGAGAGAAATTACTTTAAAAGTAATTGCTAGACTCGTTTCTATCAGGTATAAATCGAAAATATAATCGCTATATTTACAAAAGTCTTGGTATTAGTAAAGATTTAGTTATGTATTACTGTAAATGTGAATTGGAATGGCCTTTATCAACAAGTTAAATGTCTACCATTCAAAACACATCAACACTACTGAGCTTGTGACATTGCATCATAAAATTCATTCAGCCACTTGCCGTTTGCGTGCAGTGTTTTTATAATCAGCCTTTTACAATCAGCGCGCAAAAGCGAGGAGCCAGAGCTAAAAACCCGAATTGAAAATGCAAATCTTTGACAAAGCTCGAAAGTGCAAAGCAAACAATATAAATATTTCGCTACAGCAGCAACAATGCTGAGGACTAAGGCCGAAGGCGAACTGAATAAATTGTAGCGCACTTTAGAGCTGTAATAATTGCAAAGCAGTTGGCAACAACTCTTAGCCGTTAACTTACCAGGTAAAAGTTTCCAGTTGCAGCTTCACGGCATCGTTCACTTTTGGTTCCTCAGCCAGCTAATTGGCTAAATAAGTTCTGTTTAACTTGGCAAATTTTTAGAATGCTTGAATAATAACGAATTTCGCCAACAGCGGCCCGATGTGAAATATAATTGCCATTTTATAGCGACAAGCATTGCGCAATGAGCCTGTAAATGTTGGCTTAGGATACGTTCTACAATGCGGCGCTATCATCTGGCTCTTCGCTTTTCACTATGTCCATGCTTAAGTCCATTTTTGCGCTTCTATTGTGGCTTTGTGTGCGGCGAGTTTTTATTGCTTTTTTGCGTTGCCTTTGACACGATTGCTGCTTAATCTTTAGCGTTTACCAAAAATTATACCCCGAGGACCATTACAAAATGAATTGCATTATGAGAGCTGCGCGCGACGCACCGATGCTCTGAAGCTTTAAGTCCGCTTTTCGCTTACGCCCGCAAGTATGCAATGTAAATTAAATCTATTCCATGGACTGCTTAAGACATTTGAGCGGCGGCATTTAAGTGGGACAAACGGAAAGTTGAAAATCAAGCTTAAAATAGATTTCTGACTTAAATTTTGTGAGAATATTCATTATTTGATATTTAATTGAAATGGTATTCTTTCAATCGTTTCAATTACCTAAGCCAACTCAAGTCAAAGCTAAAAACAAGTAAGAGTGCTGTTGTCGAGACTGCTCCACTAGGAGATACCCTGACCCTACGATGAGCCAATGATATTCCAAATATTCTATGCTTATTATACATATACATATATATATATACAAGGAACACAACACACACATATACATGTATATACATGTATGTACACACGCACGAACGCAAAAGCTCCTTGCTCTGCCTAGGCTGTGCTCTGGCTCAGCTCTGCCTATGGCCCTGCCTATGGCTTTGCCTATGTCTCTGCCTGTGGCCATGCTCTAGCTCTGCTTAGGCTCGGTCTATTGCCCTGCTTAGGCTCTGCCTATCGCTCTGCTCTGACTCAGCTCAGGCTCTGTCTAAATCTCTGCCTATGGCTCTGCTCTGGCTTAACTCAAACTCTGCCTATGTCTCTGCTCTCACCCAACTTAAGCTCTACCTAAGGTTCTGCCTATGCCTCTGCTCCGACCCAACTCAGGCTCTACTAATGCCTGTGCTCTGCCTCAACTCAGGCTCTACCTATGGCTCTGCCTATGGCTCTGCCCACGGCTCTGCCAATGGCTGTACTCTGACCCAACTCAGGCTCTGCCAATGCCTGTGCTCTGATTTAACTCAGGCTCTGTCTGTGGCTCTGCCAATGGCTATGCTCTGGCTCAACTCAGACTCAGATAGGCAGCTATGGCTATGCTCTAGCTCTGCTTAGGCTCTGCTCTGGCTCTATTTATGCTCTGCCTATAGCTCTGCTCTCGCTCACTTCAGGCTGTGCCTATGGCTCTGCTCTGACCCAACTCAGGCTCTGCCAACGGCTCTGTCTATGGCTATGCTCGAGCTCTGCCTATGGCTCTGCTCTGACCCAACTCAGACTCTGCTTATGGCTCTCCGATAGCTCTGCCTATGGCTATGCCTATGACTCTGCCTATGGCTATGCTCTAGCTCTGCTTAGGTTCTGCTCTGGCTCTATTTATGCTCTGCCTATAGCTCTGCTCTCGCTCACTTCAGGCTGTGCCTATGGCTCTGCTCTGACCCAACTCAGGCTCTGCCAACGGCTCTGTCTATGGCTCTGCCTATGGCAATGCTCGAGCTTTGCTTACTTCAGGCTCTGCCTATGGCTCTGCTCTGACCCAACTCAGACTCTGCTTATGGCTCTCCTATAGCTATGCCTATGACTCTGCCTATGGCTATGCTCTAGCTCTGCTTAGGTTCTGCTCTGACTCTATTTATGCTCTGCCTATAGCTCTGCTCTCGCTCACTTCAGGCTGTGCCTATGGCTCTGCTCTGACCCAACTCAGGCTCTGCCAACGGCTCTGTCTATGGCTCTGCCTATGGCAATGCTCGAGCTTTGCTTACTTCAGGCTCTGCCTATGGCTCTGCTCTGACCCAACTCAGACTCTGCTTATGGCTCTCCTATAGCTCTGCCTATGGCTCTGCCTATGGCTATGCTCTAGCTCTGCTTAGACTCTGCTCTGGCTCTATTCATGCTCTGCCTATAGCTCTGCTCTCGCTCACTTCAGGCTGTGCCTATGGCTCTGCTCTGACCCAACTCAGGCTCTGCCAACGGCTCTGTCTATGGCTCTGCCTATGGCAATGCTCGAGCTTTGCTTACTTCAGGCTCTGCATATGGCTCTGCTCTGACCCAACTCAGACTCTGCCAACGGCTCTGTCTATGGCTATGCTTGAGCTCTGCCTATGGCTCTGCTCTGACCCAACTCAGACTCTGCTTATGGCTCTCCGATAGCTCTGCCTATGGCTATGCCTATGACTCTGCCTATGGCTATGCTCTAGCTCTGCTTAGGTTCTGCTCTGGCTCTATTTATGCTCTGCCTATAGCTCTGCTCTCGCTCACTTCAGGCTGTGCCTATGGCTCTGCTCTGACCCAACTCAGGCTCTGCCAACGGCTCTGTCTATGGCTCTGCTTATGGCTATGCTCGAGCTCTGCTTACTTCAGGCTCTGCCAATGGCTGTGCTTTGTTTATGGTTTTGCCTATGGCTCTGCTCGATTCAGACTCTGCCTATGGGTCTGCGCTCACCCAACTCAAGCTCTGCCGATAGCTCTGCCTATGGCTCTGCCTATAGCTCTGCCTATGGCTCTGCCTATGGCTATGCTCGAGCTCTGCTTAGGCTCTGCTCTAGCTCTACTTATGCTCTGCGTATGGCTTTATTCTGACTCACTTCAGGCTGTGCCTAAATATATAAACTATAAGCGCAGCCTTAGGTGGATCTGTGATGTACTTAGTAAAATATTTCCTAAAACCATTCTTAAAATTAAATAAATTTAAAATCAAACTCTGATTAGAAATGCTTGAGATTAATGCCAGATACACACACACACACCCCTGCACACACACACACACATATATATATATATTTGTATACATGCACACACGATTACACCCACCCACACACTGCATACGCCGTATCACATTGTTGGCAGTTATTAACCGTTATTGCTGTTAAGCTGTTGTTGCTGTTATTGTTGTCGCCGGTGTTATCGTGGCAGTGTTGTTTATAACATGTTCAGGTCATTGTTGCCGCCTGGCGGTAGCCGCTGGGAGCCCAGCTATTAGTTGTTTTATGAACACACGATACTATCAGCTGGACGAAGTGGGCCGATGTGAGTGCAGTGCCATGGCATGGCGGTGGCTCGGTAAATTCGATGCATAATTTTGCACTCAATTATAATGGATGGCAACGCCTGTGCTGGCTGGATAATAACGTGGCAGCTTTGGCGCTTCAAGTGGCACTGGGCTGCATGAAATTAAGAAATTGTGTCACAGTCGTCTATTAACGGAAGTGCGATTAAGATGTAGCTCGCACGAATTAGCATTAAGTGTGTCTAATCAATCAATCAGTCAAAGATTGGACCCTTCGTCGCTGGGCGGCCCGGCTATATCTGCTTGAAAGTTTGGGTCAAGTGGCGTACGGCTGGGCACGATTTGGGTTAAGTTATGGCATATTAAAAAACATTTCAAGCGCTTTATTGCTGCACAGAAATGAATTCAACTTTGAGCGATGTTGGGCGTTGAAGTTGCAACTTCAAAGCTGCCAACTGGCAACTTTGCGAGCGTAACTTACCCAAGCCTCAAACTGCACAACTGTGCAACCTGCACATGGATGATTGAAACTTTTTCGATTTTATACTCATAATTTTGCAATGCTAACACAACAGCCCACAGGGCAACACTCACTCAGCAGCCAGCAACGAGCAGCGAGCGACGACCAATGGACGCGACCAACTTTGTGCGAAATTAGCATAATTATTGTGCCATAAAGTTGAGCTTTGCCAATGGCAATAAGACTGCTAATGCTGGGTTTTATATGCAAATGCAAATGCAGAGGGGACGCTGCAGCGCTTGCTCTCACACTTTGAACATCTGTGGACAGGTTCAATATGCTACTGCTCTCGAGTGGCGCTAGACTTTGACCAGAGGGGAGCGACAACATGATGTTACGTGTGGAACAGAAAAAACAGTTGCTGAGATTTTTGTTTTGACTTTTACAAACGAGCAAAGCATATGTTGTTTGCATCCAGGTAAACATATTTTCGTAATGAATAACAACTTAGTTGTTGGTTACTTAGTCTGCATCTGCATTCGCCGTCTTCTCTCTTCTCTGCTTGTCAATTATGTACTCGTATTTTGGCTTTCAGCGCCACTCAATACTTGCTTGATGCCACAAAATCTTTTAAGCAATTTATTGTCCTGGCTGCAACTAAAAACTTTAGCTAACATATTATACTTGCAACCGCAAAACCCACAAAAACAGCTTAGCAGGCGGCAGCGCTGAGGTCCTCCAACTCTCCATTGGCTTTGCTGCAGCTACCGAGCGAGCCAGCATTTCTTGTAACCCAAATTGTCAGTCTAGCTAGTCCTTGCCAACTCAGTACGTAAGTTTGGCCAGACACACAGCTGTGTCCCGAACCTCAACATGCAACTGTCTGTGTGTGTGTGTGTGTGTGTGTGGCATGGATTTAGAGCATGTGCCCCTTTTTATAGGATAGACATGGACTGTAAAAGTGTCTCCGGCCAGCCGGGACACTTTTATTGCTCAGCATGTGACCAAAAAATAGTTGCGGTGGATTTTGTGTGCGATTTCTGGACCACACTGAGACATTTTTATGCACAGCTTCTCGGCTGCCACTTGAAATTCGCCCTGGAATACTGCGTATCAGCATAAGCGAAACCATGTGCTGAATTGTTAAGCGTGTGGCATGTGGGATGTGGGAAGTGAAATGTGAAATGCCGCCGTTTCCCGACATACGCCAGCCCCATAAATGTCTGTCGCAACTTGACCTTCGGCTTGCTGGAGTTCATTTTCGGCCTTTTCGGCTTGACCAGCAGTCATCAGCATCTAAATCCATATAAAAGTCAGTTGCATCTTCACCTTGAGCTGTTCGTTGCTGGTAGTTGTCCACTTAGACTTGACAATTAATAGGCGCTGGCTATCATTTTCAAACAAGACAAAAGCTGATGGGTATAAATGGATAGAATATACGTAATATATTTAAGTTTGTGTTATAACATAACAATTTATACAATTATATTGGCTTAAAAATGTTTTCAAATTAAATTAAAACAAGTAAGAAAGCTCTAGTCGGCGGTACCCGACTAGGAGATCCCCTGAACCCTGCGAGAGCCGATACTCCAAACATTCTATGCTTATTTAACATATATATATACAAGCAATACATGCACATACATACACACATACACATACGCACGCACGCATAAGCGAGCGCTCTGCTGACTGCGCAGTTAACGCAGCGACTGAGTGTGGGCTGCGCTCATAGGCTTTACTATGGGAAATTAAATGTTTAATAACTTCTTTTGTAGTTGGACGTTCTTAATCAAACTTTCAGAGCGTGATTCTGTCATTTATATGTGTATATTTGCCAAAGCACAAGTCTCTAGTATTTGAAATACGGATTTTACAAGTTTGGGGGAAAAGGGAAGGAAAGGGGGGTGGTATCAAAAATTTGACAAAAATCAAAATTGTATAAACTCTACATTATACTGAATACAAAATTTGGAGACTCTAGCTCTAAAGATGCGGGAAATATAAATTTATAACTGCATTTCGATAACGTTTTAAATCGATAACATTAAAACGATAAAAGTTATCGAATTTTTGAAACAAACTCATTCTGCGCGTGCTATACACGGACCTACATAAAAAATTTCAAGTCTCTAGCTCTTATAGATTCTGAGATCGACGCGTTCAAACATACGGACAGACGAACAGACGGACAGACGGACGGACGGACAGACGGACAGGGCTAAATCAACTCAGCTCGTCGCCCTGATCAAGAATATATATACTTTATGGGGTCTGCCACGCCTCCTTCTGCCTGTTACATACATTTTAACAAAACCATTATACCCTGTTTTCCCATTTTCAATGGGTTCAGGGTATAAAAAATGAATGAATGAACTACTTTGAATATGTAACTGATAACAATAAAAGAAAGGAGAGAACTAGAGATATCAGTGGGCTTCCGTAACGTGTTGAGAAATCCTTAATTAATCAAGTAAGCTTGCTCTGCTCATGAGCAGTCGCTGATCTTGTTGCTTATATCTTTATCTACAAATGTAGAGATATAAGCAAAAACTAAAGTTTGATACTGATTTTAGTTATTTAAAATAAACTTGATTTGACCTGTTAGAGTAAAGTCTCAAGTCTTGTTCATAAAGGTTCTGAAATCGATCAGTTGAAGCATACTCACAAACAGACAATGGGAAGAAAGAGGTAAGTCGAGTACGTTGTTGCCCCTGATCAATAGGTATGGTATCGGTCCAGCCTCCTTTTATCTTATATTTACTTTTTAACAAAACTAGTTTGGTATATAGAGTATATGAAGCTCACTTTCCAGCGTTTACCAAGTAAGAAAACTCTAGTCGATAAGGTTTCTAATCGATTACATAGAAACGGGAACAGTTATTCGTTCTTTGAAACAGACTTGATCTGCTCGTGCTATAGAGTGAACTACAAACATTGCAAGTCTCTAGCTATTATAGGAATACAAAATCACGGACGGCGGATGACGGACTTGCCTAAATGGACTCAGGTCATCGTTTTGTTCTAGAATATACATACTTTATGAGATCGGTCACGCCTCCTTCTGCCTGTTACATCTACTTTAACAAAACCATTATACCCTTCCCATTTTCAATGAATACGCCAAATAAATGCTCTACATATTAGTATTAGTAAAAATAGAAATTTTATCTTCAAGATTACTCAAAGTGCATACTTATGCATTTATATAATATGATATATAGGAAATTAGCTTCACTCAATCATCCTCTGGTGCGAATGGCTATTTAAACAAGCCAAGTCTGTTTTCACTTTGTTATAAAAGTATAAAAGGTGCCACAGTTATTAAATAGCAATTAATATAATAAACGTAAAGAATACATTCAGCCTACTTTTAAATATATTGTTCTCGGTGCGGACAAGGACACAGAGTAGTGGACGCAGAAGGAAGCAGGACGAAAGCTCTGGCAAATAGTACAATATCCTGTCAGTCGAGTGCGCGTGTTTCTAGCTAAGCGCCTTGGATTTAAAATAAATTGAGGTCAAATGAGAGACAGAGCTGGTATTATCGTTGCAGTTGTTGTCCTGGTTGTCGTTGTCGTTGTCGTTGTCTTTGTTGTTGCGACTGTTACATGGCTTTTAGTGTGCGCCCGAATCGTAAAGAGAAATTCGGCGTGCATAATGGTAATTGCGTGTTTTTTCCACTCTAATTACAAGTTATATGCACTTGCCCTTGCTCCTGCACTAACACTAACACTAACACAATAACGAAGGCCTGGCACATTCAGCGGGGCACATCCTTGCCAACACTCACTTCCGTGGCAGTGGATATGGCCGTACGTAGCATCTGAGAAAGAGTGTGCCAAAAGAAAGGCCAACCTACATTCGTTGCAGGCTGAGCAGCGCCATCGTCGCAGCCTCCGCATATAAAAATGAAAATTAAAAGAAAACTGCATATAAAGTGTTGCATTTGCGGCATGCTTTCGGTCTCATCGCGTTGCTCTTTTCGCTTTTTCACACTCTCTGCTAATTAAAAACAGCGCATACTGCCATTAAAGCCAAAAGTTCACTTCGCATGATTTTTCGCCTATCCGTTTTTTTCAGTCTCAGAAAAACAGCCCAAAGCGAAGCAGAGCTCAAGAAGGAGAGCGAGAGATAGATGCTCCGCTTTTTGCTACAAACACTGCGTATGCGGCCGTTGTACAGATTATCTCATTATGCTTGTGGTGGCTGCCATTTGCGGCCATCGCAAACCACGTGGCGTATAATTAATTACGTATTGAGCGTCTGCCAAGTGCTCGACAGCTGCGAAGCTGCTTCTATTCACTTTCGAGCTGTCTATTCTTTTGCAGCTTACTCTATCTAGGTATGTCTTTTTATAAGTGCGATAAGATTAGTTTTTATTGCACTTTGGCCAACTCCGTGTATTATAGAAATGTTTAAGCAAGTATCATGATTTTTTTTCAATGAATCACTAGCTCAATACTCTGTGCCAGAAATCAATGGGCAATATTGGCTATGTTTTTATAATATTTTAAAATATTTATAGATCATATATTGGGCCTCCATTAAACTGTGCAAATAATTTATGAAATGTTGTGAAAACTAAAATAAAAGATATAATGAATTACTTACTTACCAGAGCAGTGCATAGTTGGTTTCACCAGACTGCAACACTCTCTCTTGTTTGCTCTCGGTTTTGCTTATCGCGGTCATTATAAAAAATTTGGTATGGTTTGTATGCAGCCAAATGCGCAAATCGCTCAATGCAATAGGCTGTTTAAAAAAGTTCCCGTATAGACACGCATGTGCATGGACTATATAGGCTATAAGTACTCCCTGCCTATTGGAAATTGGTAAAAATAATTCAGGTATATTGCAACGATGCAACTGCAACTTCTCTGTAACAAACAAAAATGTCTCAAATACTGGCTTTAATATTATTTATTAATTATTATTTATTAATTTTGGACTATTTGTTTGATTATATATCTGAAAGGTGAAGATGTTTTATAGGTTCACCAGTCCTATACACTCGCCGTTTGCCAAATGATTGCTGTAATTCACTTTAAATTCTTATATAAAGAATGTATAAGCTGTATTACAATTTCTGCTATATCTCTTATAATACTGTAAAGCCTAAGCTTTTTCTATTAATACTAACTATTCATATGTATATTTCATACATATATATATATATATCATAATCGAGTAAAGGGTATTATATAGTCAGTTCTCTGCCACTAGAGTGCTTTAATTTTCTCATTGATTCACAGAGTAGAATTGGCTTGCAACTTTTATCTATCATGTGTTTTTTACCACGGGCTGAAAAAAATTTAAAAATTTCAAAATATTTTTGTTGCATGTTTTATTTATTCTGATAAGTCAATTGACTTGCATAGCATATATATATAATACATATATACATATATCTTATATTAAAAAATAGATTTTTGCTTCTACAGCATTTAACAGCTTCTCTCATTATCAAGTTTATATACATAGCATGTTTGAGGCTGCCGAGCTTTTTCGACAATTCTTACATCAGGTTTTAGAGTTTTAGTTAATTTAAAATAGTTATAATATTTATAAATTAGAACTATGTTAATAATATATTGTTTATTTAGTTATATTTTACTTTTATTTATGTTTGACTGACTTAGAGAATTGAAGGCTGAGAGCTTGGCGTCATTGGACGGACCATAAGTAAATGTGCGAACATAAGGTATTAATGCGAACGATTACACTATCGCTTACACATTGTATAAGTATAGGTAAGAAACCTATATATGTAGAAATGCAATAGCTTTGCGCAAACAACAACTATTTCTTGTTATTTTAAAAGTGTTTCATTGTTAAATAGCCTTGCTCATTCTTAAGCAATATAATATTTTCGAATTAATGAATATACAGAGAATCAGGCAGTCAGCATTCGCTGGCATGGCTTTTGAAAATAATTATTTGTATTTTTATTTGCAGCTCTCAGCGATTAATGACAGTTTTTATTGCCAAGAGAAAACAGCAAAAAGCGTAAATTTCAGGCAATTGTAAAAAATGATGGTTTATATTTGCACGCTTTAAAGACTGTAGCTCAACCTACATCAGAAGTGGCTGTGCAAACGAAGGCTCCCCTGAAACAATCTGACAATAGTTTATAGCACAAGTGTTAAATATTTTTGCTTGGCACGCCAGTGCACTAAAGCAGCTCAGCAATCCAGCTATACAGCGACCCAGCTATCCAGCTACCCAATTTGGCAGGCTAGGAATTTACAAATCCAAAGCGACAGGTTAAGCATGAATGTTGGCCCCGATCCCGCCCTGGCAACAATTACAACGACGCCAAACAGCATAAATAAATGTAGAAATTATTATTAAATACGACCAGTTCGCAATCAGTTCCCCATCCTCTCCAACCCCACGCAGTCCCCACCCCCCACCCCTGGCCCATTGATTGTGCCTTATCGATCTAACAGTTGCTGGAGAGCGCGGGTATTTTACAATAAATAACCGAGCAATACAAAAGCGGAATTCATGTACATATTGGATGGAGGGCCATAAATTAGAGCTCATTCCAAGTTGTGGGCGAGCATAACAGACATTAGACACATTTTTGCATTGGCGCACTTTAATTGGCCTAAAAGAGAGAAAAGAAGAAAAAAAAAAAGAATCGAAATCAATTGGCCAACACAGCCAACACCAACGGCCAAGTTTTAAACTATTCTTAACTTTTTCAATTGATAGAATAAAAAAATATTAAACGCCCAACAAGAACAACAACATCAAGGACCCAAAAAGGGCAAAAAAGGTACTCAAAATTATAATGCTTAACCTTTAAGCCCCGTTTGGATTGCGTGTTAAGTCGCCTGAAAGTTCTTTCTTACTACTTAGGCAAGTTGTTGTTGATGCTCTACAGCATGTTGAGGATTATAAGAGTATTATAACTTTGTCTCCAGCTATGCAGCGAGATCAAATTTGTTAAGTTATATATACAATAGAAAGCAAAAAATATATATATTCATAAAATATAAATAGACAAACTGACATATTTCCTGACAGCTCGAACTAAATTGTTCTTATGCGCCCTGAGGTATGCTTCAGTTTATTTTCTTTTTTATTATTATTATTCGCACCCATCCATCAAATATATCAAACATTTGTTCTTTTGTGGAATAAATTTGTTGTATTCGTTTTCTAGTTTGCCCCTAAGATGGAAAGCGTGCGTCTACTTTCCCTTCGTAACTATGACGATATATATTTCCCTTCGACGTAGATGTAAAAATATTCGCATTAAACTTTTTTATTCATTTTATTTATTTTATTTTTTTTTGACGTTGCAGAGTGTGGCATGGTCGAGGTCAAGCACTTCCTGCCACATGCTCGTCTCTTTACTTTTATATTTCTTTAGCCGCTCTATTCCACGCTTGTTGGCACCTACGAACTTTTTTTCAGTCGGGCGGGTTTAAGCCTTCCCAGCTGTTAACGACCTTTGCTAGTGGAAACCCGTTTGCTGCCCAACTGTGGGGGCGGGGCAATCAACTAGCGAGCGCTGCGGGATGGAGGATGGGGGATGGGGGATGGGGGCGTTGAGCTGCAATTGCGAGCAAACTTTATAAAAATGGCCAAGTGCTTCGCGATGTGTATATAAGTTTTCTAAATTTATTACAATTCGCGCGAAACCTGAAAGCTATAATTTTCGAGCGGTTTTACGACCACGCCCAGAATGTCGAATGTCGATTTTTGATATTTGCTCTTGACACGCAACGCGCTTTAAACTTTTATACAGTCGCGGCTCGCTTCTTCTCTAAAAATATCCATAAATCAATTTTAGTTGATTCGTGTTGAAGAGAGGAGAGTCGAGCTGGGCCCCGCCGAGAACTGTGCGCGCAACGACGAGTGTCTTCCACAAATTGAAAGCGACGAAAGCAAAGAGCGACGAGCAGCGAGCGGAGAGCAGGAGGGAGTAGGCTGATGGGGGACGGGTTTGTTTTCGCATATCTTTACATAAATTTAACAGATATCCTTGGCATATTTGCCCACGTTGGCGGTTGTGGCATCAGAAGCGGGCCGCAGAATATTTGCTTGGTCAATAGTTTCAATTCGAAGCCGTCAGTTCGTAATTCAACACTTTGCGCATATTTCCCACGCTTAATTGCATTTTTAATTTTATACATTCGTTTTTTATTTTGTTTTTATATTTGTGTTGTTTTTTGTTTCTTTTTTGTGCGTTTGCATATATTAAGTGTGCAGTCCCCACGGCTCTCTGGATCTGTGCCTTTGGATGGCTGAATTCGTTCCGTCATCCGTCCATCGGCATCAGCGCTGTCAAAAGATTTAACAGTTTAATGAGGTTTTGCAATACTCACAGCTGCGGGTATATGTGTATATATGTATTCATATGTCACCATGTGTATTTATTGTATTTATTGTAACACTGCGGTGCGGTCAATCCAGCCGTTGGCTATGTCCCCGCCGCGTCCTTCGGCAATGTCGCTCGTCGCTCGTCGCTCGTCGCTCGTCGTCGCATGTCAATGCTGCTGGCCATTGTTGACAGTAGGATTTATGTTTCAGCAGTGTCACTCCCCACTCACTCAGTCACATACATATACTGGCGCAGCAACACACACTCACACATGACCGGGATTATAGACGTACAAACAAATGTAGCAAACTTTTGCCCATTAACATATTGATTTTTATGGCCAACAAATTTACGAGCTTTGCTTTGCGTGGGCATTTTCTTTGTTTTTTGTGCCTTGCTGGCGTGTATAAAAGGTTTCAAAAGTAACGCCATTAATTTGTGCCAAACGCTTTCTGAATTATTTGTTGCCATTGACTCACATTCCATTCATTTCCCAAGAAAAGAGCGGCCATTATAATTTCCTGCCTCCATCCAGGCTAACACTAACGAAACTACTAATAAGATTTTCATGAATATTTTGTCAAGTTTAAAGAAATCATCCCCAGTCATCTATCTTAAAGAAAATTCAAATTCAGTTTAAATTCATATTCATTTTCTCTAAAGAGCAATTTAAATGCAAATTTTATTTTAAAGTAATTGAAAGTCTTGATGTATCACACTCGCTTAATTAAAACCGCAGCTTAATATGAAACACATATCAGCTGATGAACATGCTTTCACACAGACTTACGCACTCACACACCTGCGCCTAAGTGTATTCATAAATAAACAAATAGTTTGATAACAGCTGAACAGCAACAACACTTAAGCCGCATTGAAGCTCTCGCCCAATACAGTCTGGCAAGTAAATATTGATATTTTGATTTGAAATTAAGCAAACCAATATCCCACTCCATCCACTGATGTGTTTATACTATTTAGTTTGAATGTGTTGAGTGTGTGAATAAGCATTTGGCTCGCATTCCCGTCTGACATTAGGCGCTCCGGACGTAGCCCCTTTAGCGTGATTAAAGCCCGCAATGCATGAATGCGAATTTTTCGCTTTGATGTTTGTATGGAAGAGAACATGAATAAAGTGAGTCTATATCTGAATGAATGATATAGCAAGTGAAAACTATTGCAAGTGCTCTGTGGATGGGCCGACTGAGTTTTGTTTTCGGTAAATATTTGTTCACAATTATTTGCGTTAAACGTTTTGTGCCCATGCCAAAGACACTGACGACGCTTTATTTGGTGCTTAAATAAATTATGTGACCTGCCTTTGGTTGGTCTCGACTCTGCCTTGTGAAGATAGACACGTTCCGGCTACAGCAAACCGCATAAACCTTTACAATTACTTATAAATTTCCAGCATTTATAGCATGCTTAATGAATTTCCACTGGAGCAGAAGCGTTGCCCTTCCACGCCCGCGTCCTGCCAGCAGCCAGCCAGCAGCCAATGTGGCTGCCGGTCTGCCTATCCGGCTGGCTGGCTGGATGTCTTCCACTTCCTTGCCTTGGCAATGTTTTCGTTGAATTATGATGCTTTTAAAATGTAATTTATTTATTTTTTTTTTTAAATAAACACTCGGCGCAACTGCTTTCACTCAGGCTGGCTTTCGGGCTGGCTCGTCGGCAATCAGTAATGAGTTGAATTTAATTTTATTATTTCAGCTGAAATTATGTATTTTATTAAGATTGGTCTGCGCTGATCTATCCCTTGCTCATTAGCATAATAATTTGTTCATGCCTAATTGAATATGATTTTGAATGGAGAGTGCAATGCGGGAGAGAGTATCGTAAATAGATTTCTTACTTACTTGCTCCATCAGCAGCACACATCGGAAATGAAATCGTATATATCAAAGGAGCCTTCTCACACGATTCAGCATGAAATATCAAATCAAAGATGTGCACTTTTCTTATTGATATGTTCATTATGGGCATTGGGCAAACAAGCAGCTCACACAATTTTTCTAGCTGTCTGCGCTGAAATTGCATGGGGCAAACCAACTTTGTGCAATCAAATTGCGCAAACATCGTCGTGCAACATACACAATTTGAACAGCATACGCCAAACTCTCTCACACTCGATATTCCAAAACTCAAGATGTGCATATTTATCAAAACATTTTTGATCGGAAATGGTAGAAAAAATTGCGTGTGCATGCCAAAAGCAAATACAGCGAAATTGCTAGCACTGCACATAAGCCAAGTCAGAGGGAAGGAAGAGTACCAAGTGCTAGGCCAAGACGAAGACTTGCTGATTTCGCTGGCAGAGCTTGCAACGCACTCGACTTGCAGCAATGTGTAAAATATTCAACATATTTGAAATTGTGCCACGCGGAAAACAGAACCAAACATTATTTATTGTCTGTATGTGGAAAATTGATGTGTCCGTTCGAATGTGTGGCGCAAGTCTGCCTTTGATTGATACAAGCAATAACCTATGTGGCGTATGCGTAATGTACATATAGATAAAGCAAATAACGAATACGAATCGATAGCAGAGGCAACGGCATTAATGGCAACTATTAAGCTAATCGCTATTGTTGCATTTTCCCTGGTAATTATCCACGGCAAGCGCCTGTGTACCTGTGACCTGTGGCAATGGCCAAAGATTGCACGTGGACAGAGAGATTGGAGAAGGCAGGAAAAATAATTTTACACCTGTCAGCGAATAAAACGTTGGTACACAAATACAAAAATCCGTTTAAGTAGCCAAATTATTGTTGAAAGAAAAAAAATCGACGAAGCCGAGCGAAACAAACTGGCAAAAGGCATCCAAAAAGCAGTAGCCAAAGCCGTTGGCCTTGGCATTAGGACGAACAAAATACAAGCAGACAGCTCATTGTTCTTGCTTCTTGCTTGCTGTGCTCACCTTTTGGGCTTTCGCCCATTTTTCTGTATTCTACGTTTTTTTCTGTTCTTTTCTGCTAAATAAACATTTATAAAAACAGCAAAAGTTTTATTCTCGCTGATGTTGCTGTTCGTCCTTTTTTGTTGGCTTTCCCTCCCCTAACCTCCTCCCCCACCCATCAACGTGTTGGCTCAAAATTTAATTTGAGCTTCCAACGAGCAATACACAAACTCTCTGACTGTGATGCGTGCCAAAAATATATATATACATATATATATATACATATATATATATGTTTGGGTCTCACTATGTATTTGGGTAAAAATTGGGAAAAATACGCATGTACATAATGGTAAAAGTAAATATATATATAGTCCGTTGCTGCTGGCAGTCTCTGGTACGTAAATTAAGATAATTTCATGGAAATAACAATATAAAACAAACTTTTCATTTCATAATTACTATATCAAAAATATATATTTGGTGCCAACCTCTTCATTTATATCATAATGTCTATATAACAACAAAGTAGATGAGGTAAACTCTAAATGGATATATTTCGAGAACTATAAGCCGTATTAAGCAAAGCTTGGTATTTAGTCTAAACAAAGACGACTTATCTCATCGACCATATTTTAAAAGAAAACTGTTTGCAGTAGTTAAAGATAAATATGTGCGTGGGTCGCAGTTCTGTTGTGCGTGCGGCCATTCGCCTCAAGCCAAACATCTTAAACGAGATCTGTGCCGCACTGCGATAGATAGGCTAGGAGCATAATATAGCTACTGTATATATGTATATGTATGACCAAGCACACACACACACACAGAGAGAGAGAGACAAACACATACTGTGTCGTAAACATAGACACACGACTTCTGGTCATACATTTGCGCTGAGTAATGGAAGCCATTGTTTGTTTTAAGCGTTGGCGATGCCTTGGCTATGATAATGGCATATGAATGCAAGCCACTTGGCTATGCAAACGAGGCGTGTGGCGAAACGTGCATTGGGCGTGGCCATGGCGCAGACGTGACGCCTGCATAGTCTTTAACATCTGCAGTCGCCGACCACGCCCACAAAATGTTGTGCACGCTGCATTTTGTGTTTTTGCAAGGCGCTGAACAACATGACGGCCTGCAGTTGTAGCTGTCTACGTTGTTGTTGTTGTTGTTGTTGTTATCGTAGTAGCTGTCGTTGTTGCCTCTCGCATTGTCTGATAAGCGTCAAGCTCTGCGAAGTATCAATGAGCGCTGATATGCGTGTGTGTGTGTGAGCGTGTGACTTGTATATTTGTTGCCAAGTTGATGTCTAATTTAACGCTATCGGAAAGTTGCCAACGTTTGCTTTGTGTGTATGTGTTGTCAATATGTCAGACCAGCCTGAAATCGCAGCTTGTAAGCCATCGTTCGCAAGCACATGCTACTGCCAATCAGTAACATTTCCTTAGCATTTAGACATCAAGTGGTACAATACCCGGGTTCATGTTTGTTCATCCATCATCCTGATGGAGACTCAATTTTAGAGAACCTATATTTCTAAAATAACATAAATCAATATCTCTTACATTTTGTTTTTTTTTATTAACATTTTGGATTACATTACTGATAACCTTTGCAACAGATTATATTTATATTGCTGCCATACCCACTATCTATAATACCCACTATCAAAAGGTGAGTAAGTTACAGGTGAAGCCAACTAAATCGTTCAAGGTTTAGAAATACATAACTTTTTTATTATTTTAACAGGCTGCGCAATCAATATTTCAAAACAAATCAAGTTAATTGATTGATTTTAGGCCTGAAACTGAAAGAAATTATGTATTAATGTTTGCCATACATCAAGTATATCAGACAAAGGACATTAGGCATATAAATATATTCTAAATATTAAGTCGACTGTCTGAATAGTTAAAAGATAACTTGTGCTCATATCGACAGACACAAAGATAGACAAAAAGGAGATAAGCATTCAATTTTTGCATGTATGCAAAAACAAATTAACTTGAGACTAATTTGGGGTTAAATCAAGAATAATGAAGTTTTGTTTTTAACTGATTATAATATATATTAAAGGAATAAACATTTATTTAGCTATGTCCCTGCAGCATAATTTATTTGTTACAATCTCTTTGCATCAGTTGATTTATTATATTAAAAAATACCAAATATAAAAAATTCACACAAATTTTTTTTAAATTCCTGGCTCCATAAAGTCTTACAAAATGCATTACTAATATACAAACACAAATACAAATTGCACACTCGGGTATTGCAGACTGTGTAATACTCGTTCAATGTCCGATAAGAGCTTAAATCACATCAACTGCAACCTTCTACACTTTTACGGCCACAATCGTTGTTCACAAAAAGGTTTTGGATCGATCCAATTATCACTCTATCTGAAGCATATCAGAGAGATAGTGAAACAGACTTGGCACAAGAACAATATATATTTTATTAACGGAAATACAAAAGTAAATATGATTTATATTATTATATATTACATATTGGAACAAAAATATTGATGTGTCATTTATGAATGAATTTTTATCAAAATTATTATTTATATATACTGTCTCTTTTTTGTGTTTTTTATGCCAGCCTAAATGGCTTATTTTTATGAATTAATATATCACAATGTTTCTGTATTCTGAATTGCTACTTCAACAGATGCACAACTTTAACATATCCCTCAATACATATGCTTACTCCAGAAATTTTCATCGTCCCATGGAAAAATAAACCAACACAAGTTCATAATTAACAAACCAAATGCGGAACTTCATTAGTATATATATTTAAGCCGTATTATACTGCCGACCGTTCATTATAGCGAACAGCACTTGTTGCGATAGCGCTGTCTAATCTGCTTATTCATTTTCTGTCTGGCTTACTTCTACGCACACTTATATTATAATATATATTTAGCACATTTAATTATATTTAGTTATATTTAGCAAATACGTATGTGTTAATTATCATATAAGTTATTTACTTAAGGACACTAAAGTAATTTAGTCAATTAATGAAACACTTAAGTTCTTAAACATTAACACCAGTTGAGTTCAAAGTGTTTTCTAATTTATCGCTAATGTAAAAAGTTAAGTAGATTTAAGTTCCTCTTCTACAATCATTTATTGAATATTATTAAACGATACGTTAGCTTAATACTTTATACAAGATACGGAGGCTGATAAAAACTATAAAATATAATTCCTTCACGAATGCAAATAGCTGAGCAGCATTTAACACCAACTCAATAATTGTGAACCTTATGAGACTAACTTTATGTATGTCTGATTTGGTGTGTTTGTGTGTGTGATTCGGTCAGTATGGGTGTGTGCTTTACATGATGTTCTGCAAAGTGATGGGAAATGTTTTTACATTTATAAAAAACACAAACTCAATTTAATTTGCTGATAAGTTGACAGCCAAAGGGAATGGAATGGAAGCTAGAAGAGAGAAACTTGCAGCCATTTTATTTATATAAATAGGCTTAACACTGTTTGGTTGCTAATCTACTCGAGGAACAGGTTTTGCTCAGCAAAAGGTCCAACTGACCTTTTTGGGATTTGTGCGATGCTTTGTTTTGCCATGCTATTGCTGTAGCTATTGCTGTAGCTATTGCTGTAGCTGTTGCTGTTGCTTTTAACCCTTTCGGGCTACACTTGACTGCGCCTGTGAAAATCTGCATATTTCAGTGTTAATCCTACTTTAGAATTTATAAAATAAATTATTTACTTGACATGGCTTCCAGCGTGCGGAAACAAAGCAAAGAAAAATGATCAACTCAACTTTAAGAGTTGAAAAATTGAAAACCCTTGCAACGAGCTACAGTGGCTCGGCCAATTGGAGACGCAAGAAAAATAGTTGGCGTCTATTGTTTTCGTCCCTAGCCAACAACTGTTGTCGGGCTTAAAGGCCGCTTTGTCACATGTGTGCGCTGACGTGGCACAAAATGAATCGCACTTGATTGTGGCTGCCACCAGGTAGCAGGCAGCAGGTAGCAGGTAGCAGGCAGCAGCCATCCGACAGCGCAGCAAGCATCCAAACTCAAGCGAATTGCCTGAGCAAAGTGCATCGTTAGCCAAAATTTACGTGGCACCTTTACACACGGCTGCCAAAAACAAGCCAGTGCTCGCAGAGGTACAGGTCTGCCGACCCCGTCTCCACCACTGTATACAATTTATGCTGGTGAATTATGAATGGCGTCTTTGCCCAGACACACACACACACACACATACAGGACAGCCACCCACAGAGGAGCTCAACTTTTCGGTCTTTTGTAGAAATTTATTTCAAAGTCAGCTGCACAAAATGTTCTCGCTTGTGCATTTATTATAAATTCATATGCGTCGCCGATTAATTCAGTTTCTTTCGCATTTTTTTCCATTCGTTTTTCTGCATACGTCCCCAGCCCCATGCTTCCTTCATCACCTCAGATATTGCCCCATTAGTTATGCCGTTTTTAATTTGCTGTGTTCAATGCACGTGCAAACTGCTAAGTGTGCTATAATAAGCACAACGACTGCCATTCCAAAGAATATGACACTCAGGTGTATTATTCACAAAGACTGTGAATCATATTACTCGTCGGAACAAAAAGATGCTTCAAATACTTCAAATGTCTGTGAACTAGGAACGTTCTCATTTTCGATATTAGTGGTTGTTGAACTTGTACAAACGAAATATTTGTTAAATATGATGACTTAAATGATCAGCACAATTCACAATGGACTATTGGCTCGTCTTCAGTAAAGAAGTCGTTAGTGACGCCTGCTATTGAGGTCTTAGTACAAACAGCCTGTTCATTTTATGTATTTATAACTTTTAAATTGTTCATTAGTGATAATCGACTAATGCTTAACTCAAGCCTGTTATATAAACAAAAATTGAAATATGAAAACATTGCTAAAAACCAATGCATCTTTTATATATATAATGTGAAACATATTAGAAAAATCATTTAAAAATGTTTTACACACATCCCATAATATATAATAAATATATAATATTTACAAAAAAATATATATGACATATAGTCTAAAAAAACTATATATTGAATAGGTCAAACTACAAAAATAAAGGTCATTTTTGTATAATTATATGCAAAGAGTTTTTTTTCCTTTTGTCTTCATCCCTTGGGCCCAGTGAGCCAGCCCAGCGCACTCGATGTGTTTTAACAGTGCTTTAATAATCCAGCCGAGGCTGATTTCCATTAGGATAAGCGATGCAGATAGCTCGAATTTGGATTACATTCTATTTTGGCAGCATTGTAAATCATTACTCCCTACTTTAGCAATTCCCCAGGGCTTTTGCTGTTGCTGTTTGCTGGTGGACCATTTTTTCTTCAGTCTGTATTTTTTTGCTTTCATTTTAACAATCAAATAAAAATCCAATGTAATCCTTTGGCAGCCAAGCGAAAAAGGGCACCCAAATTGGCAGCACGAAAAGTCCCATCAAATATTTTTCATCTAAGGCCGAATTGCTGGCTTTTCCATTTCCCGCCTTTGTCTCGGAGCGTAAGACAATTGATTTCCATTTTGGCAAACGTGTCTTAATATTGTCGATCTTCACGTTCTCCAGCTAAATTTATTATTAGGCAAACATTTCTCGCGCTTTCCATATGCAATCATTTTCGGCCTTTTATGCATTACATTATTGTCCTGTGTTTCATTTACAGCTCAACAGCACATAAACACGCAACCAGAGAGCTCACTCACACACACACACACACACATACACTCACACGTTCCACACACTCTTAATCTCAATGCTCTTGAAATGAAAAGTAAAAAAGAAGCACAAAGGATAATGCGTTTTTAATGGCAATGAGTTCGGCTTTTGTGCTCTTCGCCCGCTTTTTAGCTTCTTGCAGGCGCAACTTTTTTATTCTCCTCGTTTATGACGCTTGCACCACCCCCCAAACAGATAAAAATGTTTCAAAAAATATTATTTATTTTCGGATGGCATAAAGTCCTCTTCAGGCCGATATACATGTATTGGCGCTGCTCGCTGGCAAGTGTGCGAAAAATAAATTTAATTAATTTTTCACCACCGCTGGGTGGGTTAGGGAAATTTAAAGAGCATGTAAACAAATTATGTAGGTGAAATTGCAAGGACCGGGAAAAACATCCTCGCTGCGCTGTTGGCACACAGAAAGCTGGCAACCAGCAGTAGGCAGCAGGCAGCAGGCAGCTCTTGCTTACGCCCACACGTGTTGATTAAGCGCATTCATTTGACTTTATTAAGGACTCGAGCGAGCCTGGCGAAAGTTTAAGCCGCCGCTTGACAGGGCAGAGCGCACCAACTTGTGCCAAACAACAGTGGGGAGGTGGGGAGATGAGCAGGCCGAAAGGCTCACGTTCTGTTCTCGGCATTCATCTGGCCAACTAGGCAGCTCTAGCCGTCGACGCGTCGACAACACTTTTAATTTTGTGTAATTATTCAAATATAAGCTGGAAACTTGTCAGGCCTCTAGTAATTGGCGCCGTTGTTCTTTTTACTGCTGTCGCGATCTCGCGTGCTTCATTATCATGGCAGAGACATTCGTACACACACGCACCAAGCTTCTACGGCAAAAATGTTCATGGCACGTGACTACTCATAAGCCATTAGGTGGCCATGCACACAAAAACCTGAGCTGACTGCCTTCAGTTTGTTGTTGTGATCCCTTGCAGACTGACTGTGACCGGACCAGTTTGTATTGTCGTTCGTAATTGTTGACTAATTGAAGCGGGCAATGACAGTGCCAGTGCCAGTGCCAGTGCCAGTGGCAGTGGCAGCCAACTCAACTGCCTGACTGTTCCAGTTCCACTCGTTAATGCCGTTGCCGCCGCTGTCGCAGTCGCAGTCGCAGTCGCAGTCAGTTCGTGTCAAGTCCTGTCGTGTCCAGTGATTTAGAGCGCAGTTTAGTAGTTTGGACATGTGTCCTGTCTCTGGTAGCTAATGAGCTGCAAATCGTGCCACCTTGCGTACGTGGTAAAGTCTTTTGATTTCAGGAGCACATTAGACGCATAAAGATATCTAGACACAATGCACTGGACTGTATGGAGGTCTAATATATAGTTAGAATAGCTATAAAATATGATTTTATCTCTATACAAATTTGAACTGATTCATAAATAAATAATTTAAATTATTTTTTACATCCAAATAGCAAAAATTAAATAAAAGATAAACTCAACTTCATATAATATTCAATGCATATACTTTATATATAGATATATATATTTATATATATAGTATATGTATATATGAAGCAGCTCAATTCATATGAACATATTTAATCTTCGAAAATACTAAATAGCTATTTAAAATGTTGTACGTTTTAAATATCTGATCAACTTATTAAATTTAAATATTTAAATTAACATTTTACAGTCGTATATAAATATACGTTTGTACACCCTGTATCAATAAATCTACTCAAAGGGAGCATATTGTACTTGAACAAACATTACAGACAAATATAAATATACAAACTCTGTTTCTGATTGCCTGCAAAGGTATTTCAAAGAATAGAAGAGAAAAAGACCTTGACTTTGAAGTGCTTATTCTGTAGTATATTCATAACAATCAAAGATATTCATAACGAATATCTTAAAGATGGTTATTTCCTTACCAAAGTCAAATAGTTCCAAATCAACAATAATAAAAATGAGTAAATTATAGCGTAGCGACTGTTAAGCTGCGCCTTTGTTAAGCAAGCATTCATATTGGAATAAAACGAAACTTTTGACTTGGTAACTTATAGTTGGGCTTTCCATAATAAGTATAGTTAAACATTTGCCTTAGTTTAATAATTCATAATAGCCAGCCCATTTATATATGCATCAGTTGATTATACACACACTGCATCACGTGCATATTTAAAACTCACAGTTTCATAGTTCAATGCACAAACGAACTAACAATCGAGCTAAATAATTTTCAAAATTAATTTGTACTCATTTAAAACGATTTATTTGGAGGCCGTTAAGTCAAAAATACAAACCTCCTCCATACACCCCTACATACACACACACACTCACATACACACAAGCACTCACCAGTTTAAACACAATTTTGGGGCTTTCGCTTTTGCTGTCGCTTTTTATTTGGGCCCTGTTGGGTGAGATAAGGTTGGTTGGTTAGGCGGTTAGGTGGCTAGGTGGTTAGATGGTTAGGCGCGGTCAGCAAATTGTTATGCAAATCAGCGCATTGACAGAAAATCAATTAACTAAGGTAAACACGCGGTGTAACCGCCAACAATGAGATCACAAACCAGATCCTGGTCGAGCTCCATTTGCAGCATGTGAGGCTGTCAAATACTTTGTGGGCTCGAAATTAATTAAAACCTATTTAGCCGAGTCTTTGGGGCTGCCAAGAATTTTCGTCGCACATGCAAGCCTTGCTTAGCCTCGCTTACGGGCTGACATTTGCTGTAAGTCCGGACAAGAATTAGAGCCTGTAAACGTCAAGCATTTGGGCAGGGTCTGAGGCAACCGCCTCGAATTGACCCAAATGCACAAGCACACATACGCAGCAATTGAACAATGGGTCAGGCATTGGAGAAGGCTCAAGATGGGGCGTAGGATCGTTTTGCGGATGGCGGGCGGGCGGTCGGCTGAATGTGCGGTTATGTATATGGCATGACTGTCATTTGCTTTATGCACGCTGTAATATTCATGATTGTAGTTAACAAGGACAATTATGATTGATTTATGTGCCGGGGTATGCGCGTGCCTTCGTCCTGGCCATTAGTTTAAGCCATGGCAACTGAGCAACTAAGTTGAACTTTATGTCAGGTAGCTGCAGATTAAAGTTCTACATAATCCAAGCCATACATAATGTCAGCCATGATTTTAAGACAATGTGCTCATAAAAATTATGACTCGTCCTAGGCCTCACAGCGATGCATAAAACTTTGAGTGCCTCGTTAAATGCGAGCCCAAAACAAAGCCACATGATAGTCCCAACTAGGCATACAAACTAACATTGAAAGTGCGCTTATGCTTATGCTTGTGCTTATGCTTATGCGTATGCTTATGCTTATGTGTGGCATGGCATGTGTCTGCGTGTGTGTGTATTTGACTTATAACATAAACATAACGTTTAATTAGATTGCTTATGCGCCACGTAAGACGCCACCTCCGCCTCTGAAATCAGACTCTATGCCAAAACTCATTTACTTTGGCCTCCGTCTCTCTCTCAATCTCTCTCTCAATGCAGTCAATGTTAGGGCAGGTGTTTTAGAGAAGTGTTAACGTATAAGCCTTGATTGTTTTAACTTTGTTATTGCTTATGTAAATGGGAACTTAATGTCAATGTCAGCTGAGGAAGAAGAACTTGTTGGCTTAGCAAATTATACACATAACCAGGCAAATAGAACTTGCATAAATTACTCAACAATTTGATGTGTGTGTTGGAGCTCGCTGTGGAGTAGTAAATGTGAAATTAGCTGCGGCTTCTCTCCGGGGTCAAGTGCTCATGGAATGCAACAACTGTTTGTCATTGCACATAATCGCTTCTGGGCTGCCATTCATTTATTTACTCACTCACTAATCCCAAGGGTCATTGGTCTTAACGAATATAATATTCTCGCTCACACGCACCCACACACACACACACACAAACACACACACACATACACACACGCACAGTCACATTAACCTGTTTAATTTGTATATAAATGTTGATTATTTCTTTTATTTCCGGTTCTTTTGGCCAGTTCAGTTCAGTTTTTGCCCACCGCTGTGCACATTTTAATCCGATTGTTTTCAATTATTTCTAAACCTGTTTGGCTGCCCCGCTGCGTGCTCTGTGGGTGTCCCGGCGCCCAAGTCGCTCGTTATGCATAATTAAATTGGAACAACAGCAATTACAATGGAGCAATGCAGCAACAAAGTTAGTCCGAAGCGAAGGGATTATTAAAATGTTTACGTGCAGCATTGGCCAGTTGTGGGAGAACTAAAATAACATCGGTATTTGCCAGTGGCATAATGCAGTTTTAATTGCATGTCCGCTCACTTCACATTCAATGTTGTTTGCCATTCGCAAATGCGTTTTACAATTTGAGCGGCATCCGAGCTAAAAGCCGTGACATTTATCGGCGCTAAAGTGAAGTCGCTGCGCCTTTAAGGCCCAAGGACAACCCTTTGGGCGGGCTTAAGATTGGTTGGACCATGTCGTTTGCCACAATCGATGTCGTTTATCTTCTGATTTGTTGCCAAACGAAGCAAAACAAATCACTTGGTCGAACGGCTGCTGCTCCGGCTGCGGCTCTGGCTCTGGTGAACTAACAACTATGCGTCCATGAGCCACATCGAAGCTGGGCCCTGCCACGGAGCTGCAGCTCTAGACGTTGCTTTGACGAGAGATTCTCCCTGCTGCTGCTAGAGGCACTGCAAATGAATTGTTGCCATTTTTCAGGCATCGTTGGCGTATGGCGCAAGGCAAAGTCGCTGCGATTTGAGGCCGCATTGCTGGCAATAAAGACAACAACAAACTGGCAGCAAGGACAAAAGGCGAGCACTAAGGAATTCGGTAGGCATCACGCCGTCTTGTGTTAACAATAAAAGCACGCCCCACAAATAAGGTACAAATGTTGCTGAAATTTATTAGAACGCATTAACCAACACACACACACGCACACACATGCACACATATGTGCACACACACATACGTGTATCCGTTCGTAGATGGCTTTCACAATTGTTTTGTTTTCCTGGCGGGCAAACTTCTTGTCTTCCCTTTTATTATATGCCCTCGCATATTCCATGCCTCGAAGTTAATCAAGATTTGTGTTGCCTTTTTAAGATAAATTAATTTGTGATCTGACTCTGGGCAACTCCATTGAAATTTGCATAAATATCATTTGCCCTGGGTTGCATGTAAATCTCGGCAAGAAACATAAAAATTCTATAGCTTGTCAGGCTAAGCACCGCTAGGAGCAAGTAAGCATTACACTCTGCACTCGATAAGCAGAAGGAACAAAAAATATATATATGTATATGCCCACTGCCTCGGGCACAAAAGAAAACTACAAAACATTATTATTTCAGTACATTAATTTTGGATTTATTGCTTATGACGGGACGTAGCTTTAAGTGGGCGGACCAATGTCTATTTGTCAGTCAATGGTCGCCAGTAAATAAGCTTGCCATTACAACAAGAGTTGAGCCATTTGAGAAAACCCAATGCAGAGAAGAAGCCAAAACGAAGAAATCAATATGTACTGATTCAGCGGTCTAAACTTAATACTCGTTTGCGAAGGGCCATGAGGTTTTTTAGGCATTTCTGCTCCGTCCGTCTTGAGGTTCCTCCAGCTTTTGCTATTGAAGCTAGAGTCTTGAAATATATGTTGTAGTACGAATATATTATGATGCTATACTGTGGAGTAACAGCATAGTCTAACAGCTGAGTGTCTTATTGTTACAATAGTATTGGTATAAGGCTGAGAGCTTGTACAGAGTTGCATTGGAAGTATTAAATAAGTTGGCAGCGCAGCAAGTGAGACCAATATAGCTGCTGTTGAACATGGTCCCGGGTGTTGTGGAGTGAGAGTGAGATGGCAGATAAGCCATGCGAACAGGATCGTGATAGTTGTCAGTGGACATATAGAAGTGCTCAAAAGTTGCGAAGTATTGAGAGAGAAAAGCACGTGGTTAAAAAAGAAACAACATTCCGAAACTTGTTATGGAGCGTAGCTAATAATTACTCTAATAAAAATGGAAACCGGTCATCCTGAGCTATCTCCGACATATATATATTCATTATGAAATGTTAAAATGTGGATAGACACTCTAGTTTCCGTCTTTTAAGAGCTTCAGCTCTTGCTTATTGTATACAAATTTTATTCTTTCAATGCAGCTTTCACCTTCGGGAAAACATAAATATCTTGCATGTAAGGTAAACATTAGTGATAAGGCTCAGACAATAAAATCAAATAAAAAATTTAATATGATAACAAATCCAGGGTCATTTAATTTTCAAGGTTTTTTCTATTGATATTTTTATCTGTGCTGCGAAATAAAGTTTTGAACAATGCTAAAAAACAGTAAATTATAAATGAATCATATCCACTACTTCATATACTATTTATACGCAATTGTATTTAATCTTTGCCAGTCCTACGAGAACTGTTTATTATTTTTGTATCGCTTTAATATTGCATTTCGATTTTGCAATGTTTATGATACACATTTTGGCCGAAGGTCGTAAATCTTTTAAAAACGGCAAATTGCCCATTTTGTGTTAGCATAAAAATGGTGCGCCTGTCAGAGGAGGCCCCATAGCCGATCAATAAAACATTTATTTATATTTGTGCCATAAGTGGTCATAAAATGATGCGAATTCGTATGATGAGTCCCCAGAGCTGGCTAATTAATATCTGCGTAGGCATCTACAAATATTCACCAAGTCGAGCGATAGCCTAACTTCAAAGGTTTGCAATAGGATTTATGGGATGTAACTCGGTAAATAAATGTAAAAATGTGGCAAGCCACTGGCAGTCCAACGAAAACACAAGACACAAAAATAAGAAGTGGCACAAGCAAAGAAACTTCCACGGAAGTGTCACCCGGAAAGTCGATTGGTTGCAAGTTCTGGCAGCAGCTCCAAACTGTGAGCCAGTCTGTTGCTGAGCATGTATTTATGTAGCGATAAAATTAAATTTATTTTAACGCCAGCCAAATGTGAGCCCCACAGACCCACAAGAGTCCCACATCGCCCCGAACATTGCCATTGGCAGTGCTTGCTGTGGGCGTATCATGTGCTCACATAGTCAAACATTATCGCGAACTTAGTTGCTCGTCGAAAACTTAGATGCCAATGCTTGGCCACGTTTGCCTATCCTTTCTCTGCAGCAGCTGTGGGCGGAAATCGCTTAAATTTGCTGTAAAAGATGAGAGAGATTTCACCACACAGGCAGGAAAAGCACCTGCGATAAAAGTTTCTGCGCCATTTTCCACTTGCCTCGCTGCGCCAGGCATTATTTCCATGGGGAAGGGCCATTGAATGCATGAGTCCGACAGGTCCCCTTGACTGGTGGCAATGAAGCTGGCTAACGCAACCCATAAACAACCAAACAACTGCAATGCAATGTAACACCAATTGAATGCATTACAACTGAACATTAAGGCGGCGTGGCTAGTTTAATCAACGCTGGCCAGATAATATGACAACACATTGTAGATACAACAAGTAAAAGTGGTCTAGTCATGCTGATTCCCCATTGTCAATGGGTAAAAAAACGGTTTCAGGGTATAAAAGCGAGCATGAGCTAAACATTTATACGAAAAATCCTTTATATAGTAGATAGATCAATTAAAGTTGTATTTAGTATAGCTTTAAGACTAAAACTCCAAAAGTCTGCTACTGTTTCGGAGCCTATGGCTCAAAATTACTGTAGATCCCTCCTTTAGATTGACAAAAATTGCTATGTTCCTTCGAACTGGGGTATGACAATCGGAAAAAACTGTATCTTCTACATTCTAACAGCGAAAAACTCAAAATTGATTTACTAAAAATTAGACAAAAACACTCCCTGGGGAGAGGCAAATCGGAAAGAGATATACCTAACTCAGTTTTTCAGCTAACATCGGCACGTGGCAAATTAGAAATATTAATTTAAGTGAAATATACTGGGTTTAAAGCGTAAAGTCGATCGCGGCTGACATATAGTCATACATATAGAAAAGTATATCAAATCGAGCTGTTGAACCAAATGGTTCTCATAGAAACTTTGAAAGTGAAGTGCTCGTTTGTACTTCATGTGTCATTCGGGGTTGAAAAGAATGTTGATTTACGACATTATATATTGTTTAATTCTTCATTACTTTCTTTTACCTAGAAAAGATAGTATATATATGAACAAAGAAAGAAGTGATCAAACTAAGTACATATCAAAATGACTGAGCAAAAAAAACATAATTGTTGTAAAACGTGATTATTGATTGACAACAACGCAATAAGCACGCACAATTGCTATTCTAGAGCGAATGAAAAGGGCCAAATTCGGAGGGCTTAACACATATTTATGCACGTTTATATCGCTGAAATAGTAGCTATTAATTAAAAGTCTTAATATTGTACTATATTGATTTGTTGTGTTCGGATTGATGGGCTTAACGGAAGCGAAATGGTAATTGCCCGCGATAAGCTGATAATATAGAAAAACAGCGCAGCGACCCGTGCGTGACTTATAAATATAAATAGGATCAATGGGTTCCTGGTAGTACGCCAATGACAGGCGATAAGACAGCAACGCCGCGCGTCTCCTTCCGGCAGGAGCGGGAGCAGCAGTGCAAACCGAATCCTGATCAACGGAGCTGGCTAAGCCGAACCCGCAAGAATCAACCGCAATGGAATGCACTCGGCGCTGGCTCGCTCATCTTTGTGTCAGGTGGCATGAGCTTGGCCTGGGGTGCCGGCTTCGCCGAGCATTCAATGCATATGGAGCTGCTAAGGCTAACGCTCCATATGCAAATCTGTTGGTATGGAGCAGCGCTACTTGGAGCCGGATTGAGCGCAATATTGACCCACCGCACACCACAGCGGCCTGTTTATGTGAGTCACTGGGTAACCACTCGAAGGTATAAAGCTAATCGATATGCGTTTGCCAACAGGTGCTGAGCTCTTGTCTGGTGCTAATCTGTGGCATACTTTACCTTTCGTTGCCCGAGCAACCGAAAGCCATCATAGCAGCTCGCTACTTGGATGGCTTTGCCAATGGTCTGGTCTTTGTGCCCACTTTAACCACAGTTGGCGAGCTATCTGTTTGTGAAATGCGGGGCGTGTTTTCCGCAGCCCTCGAACAGCTGAGCTACAATTTCGGCATCTTTATCCTTCTCATCTACACGGCCATTTGGCATAGTGGCTGGAATGCGGCCATTGTGGCCGACCAGGTGCATGGGCTGCTAAGCATCATATATGGTGTTGTAGCCCTGGCTCTGGCACTGACTTGCTGCGTCGAGTCTCCGGTGTATTTACTGCTGCGGCGCAGTGAGCAGGCTGCGGTAGACGCGCTGCGCCATCTGCAACGCCCATTCGTAGTGACGTGCGAAACTTTCCTGCTGCTGGACGAGCACAAGCGCTACGTCGTTGCCAATCGAGACCTGAGCTGGTGTCAAAGCATACAACGGGGTCTCGTGCCACTGCTAAAGATCGTCGCACATCGCACACTGTATGCCCTCAGCCTTACTAGCATCGTATGGAGAGCTCTATACGAAACAGCTGTGGAGCTGACGCCTCACATTCACACCTGGCCCTATGCGGTTTTTGGCACATTGCGCTGGAGTGGCTCCCTCTGTGTCGTCTTCCTGATGGACACCGGTGGCCGTAAAAAGCCCTCGCTATTTGGCACCTTTGCTGGCGGCGTGTTTGCCATTGCCTTTGCCAGTTTGTTTGACCGTGTTCCGCGCATGATCTCAGCCTTGACCATATTGTTTTTCTTTCAATTTTTTGCGGGTGTGGCATATGCAGCTTCTGCTGTCTATCTGACAGAGGCCTTTCCGTTGACAGTCAAGCCGTACTTTGTGGCGCTCGTCTATATCCTTGAGCAGATGATCAGAATGGGCTTATGCATATATACTCCAACCCGCGCGGACATATCGCTCTATTTTTATGTCTTGGGTGGCATATCATTGAGCTTTTTCTTGCTGGGCATCTTTTGTTTGCCCGAGACGAGGCTGACAACTCTGTCCAAGGCTCAGTTTAAGATTCGAAAATGGTTCAACGAAGACTTCTGAATTATGATAAACAAAAACTGAACTAAGGAAACAATTGTAAAACAGACAACCATAATATAAAAGAAGTGCTTTGCTATTTGAATAAAACTAATTTGGGTAAATCATCTTTGACTTAATTCATTATATTTAGTAAAATAAATCGACATATTTAGTGAATTTGTAAAAGGGGACTTTTTTCATCATATGACTCATTATAATTCGGTTAAACTGAACAGATATCATTGTGTGACTCGGCATCACTTAGCATCGAGACTGATTATATACTGCTTGGTACAAGTTCTCTTCTGTGGTATGTATTTTTATTTACCTTTAATAAATTGTCAAAATTTCAAGTGCTTTAACTTCTAATTAACTTAGGTTATATATATGTGTGTCTAACCCGCATTAACTACTTTGTATGAACCACCTGATAGGCTCTGTTGTCACCAATACGCATTTAAGAATGCGGTTGTGATTTCGAGCATTTGAAGCTTATCAGCACAGCGATAAGCGCATATCAAGCTTTCCCTATCGAATTCGTCAAAAATTTAACAAAAATTACCTGGCCGTGGACTTGAAGTCTTCAGTTGCCAGCGGCCAGCGAATCGAAACGGTTGAGGGTGGTTCATCAATAACAAAATGAACGATAAATATCAGCCACCACCGCCACCGTCTTACGGCTTCACTTCGGCACCACCCGATGTGTCTCAAAACCCCCCGCATGGTTATCCCCAGCATGGGTATCCGCCTCAAGGATATCCACAGCAGGGGTATCCACAGCCAGGATATCCCCAACCAGGATATCCTCCGCAGAATTACGTACAGCCACCACCGAGCTTTGGGCCGACGCATCCACAAAACTATGGACCACCACCTCCACAGAACTATGGACCAACACCTCCACAGAACTATGGACCACCACCTCCGCCACACACCTATGGACCCACCCCACCACAAGACTACGGGGCAAGCCAGCCACCAACTTCGACTGCTAACCTAACAAACCCGCCCAGTGGCTGGTATGACCGAAACCAGAAGAACAAGCCACAATCCAATGCTGTGGGAGCGGGTATGTATGACTGAATCATCTGAAATTAGTCAGTTTGTGATAAAAATAACTGCTCAAGATAAGATGTGTTGTGCCAATCAACCTTGTGGTTGGCAAACGTGCATGTGAGCTTTTCAGTCACCCACCAATGTTTGGAACTCAATTACAACATATGTTCTATAATTTTAGCTGGACTTATATTCTTATCGGGAGGCATGAATATTGCCTGGAGCATTGGCTTTCATAGTATATATTATATCTTCACTCCTCTACACTTGCGCGTGGCATGGTTTATTGGCGCCATCATTGGAGCAGTACTCAGTTGCGTTGTGGCGAACAAATTACCTAAGAAAATCATCTTGGTAAGCAGCCTCGCGTCATAGCCTCGTCATCAATTTTCTAATGTCACCCACCTTACATTCTTCAGTGTTTCTGCTCACTTCTCGTGATAATCGGTGGAATTCTAATGGCATCCACGTCTTACAACAATAGAGCCGTTGAGGCGAGCCTATATCTGGATGGTATTGCCAATGGACTAGCGTTTGCCCCATCGATGGCATTGATCGGCGAGGTTTCAATTCCTTATTTACGTGGAATGATGGCTGTATCTATTGAGCAGATGTGCTACATGACTGGCTTTTTCCTCCAAATCATATATTCGACAACGTGGTCCCCTACGATCTACTACAACTACGACAGCTTTAATGCCGAAAATATGCACGGCGTACTGGCTGCTATCTTCGGACTGATTGGACTATGCATTGCTAGCTTACTATGCATTGAGTCGCCAGTAATACTGCTGGCCGATGGAAATGAGCAGCAAGCTCTTGATGCACTGCGCCGCCTGCAGCGTCCCTATACGATGACCACGGAGACTTACGCACAGTTCGAGGAGCACAAACGTTATTTGGCACAGAATAGGGAAATGTCGACTGGCAAAAGCATACGCCAGGCCTTTCCAGCGTTTTTCCGTCTCTGCTATCTACGCGCCCTTAATGCCATGAGCCTTTCTTCACTTGTGGTTTACGCTGTAGTCATCTCCATTGCACCATTTTATTCTCCATATAAATTTGCTTGGCAATATTTGGTATACAGCGGCTGTCGCTGGCTGCCAACCTTCATCACCAGCTTCTGCATGGACTCCGCGGGTCGTAAGAAATCAACGCTTCTGGGTCTCCTGGGCTCCGGTGGCATGGCAATTGGAATTGCCAAATTAATCTATGACATACCCTTCATAGACTATGATGCATTGTTTATCCTTGTATGTATTTTCCAAATTTTTGCTGGCATTGCCTTCACGGGCACTTCTGCCTATCTCACCGAGGCATATCCGCTTGGCGTGAAACAACATTTCATTGCCTTTACCTTCATTGCCGAAATGTTGATCTATATTATCACTTCATCTGTGGACTATAGCTTAACAGGACATGGACTTTATTTCAGCATTATGGCTGGACTGTGCTGGCTTGGCTTTCTGCTGGGCATCTGGTGTCTGCCAGAGACCCGCCGAACTACGCTGCGCGAATCACAAGACAAATTCAAGGGTCTCCTGAGCAGTGGATTTTAATTGATTAACCAAACACTCTCTTTCTGCAACACATTATCAATAATATGAACTTTGAAAAAGAATGTACGCTTTAAAAATAAAAACTAATTAATTTAATCATCGAAAATACCAGCAATTTTATTTTAAGCTACAAGAATTGTTCGAATTGTTAAAGAAACTCAAAGGCATTCAGTGATTAAAGGTTGTTATGAATCAGCATCTATAAATATCGCTTCAAATACATAAAACCAATATTTCACAAGAGCTATTGGTGGGTAATCCCCCAGCTATCAACTATGTGATAGGGGTCATAAAATACGGCCCGTGCCTGGAGCGATTTGACAATAACAAAAGGTTATATTTTATTTAATATCATTTGATATGACCACTTATCAACAAAAAGTGGGTATGGATTCGCTTCATATCAGCTCTTTAGCACTTAAAACTCTTTTGACAACTCAGTGAGCATTTAGTGAAAATACACACGAGCGACGAGTGTTGCGGTTAAAGAAAATGATAAACAACAAAAGTCTACTATACAGAGCCACTAGAATAAGACTTTACTTCGGCACCACTTAATCATCGACCATCGACCAAGCTCTTCTCCGCAGGCAAATCCTCAGAACGCTTACCACCAACGCGCCCAACAAACGTAGCTTCAACCATTGTATCCGCAGTAGGCATACACTATGCAGAGCTATACAGACCAGAGCCTACACAAAACTAGGGGCAACCCCATCAACAAGCACCACCGCAAAAGAACACAGTTCAATTGCAACCCATTTTCTACTATAACCGAGCTCTAGCTAATAGGCAGCTGAGTTTTCCTGAACCGAATTCCCATTAAATTATTTGACATCAGAATTGTGGTATATTACCCCTTGACAGCGCTCTATCTAATCAGTATTATCTTTAACTTTATATATATATTGAGCGATTAATGTAGATAAGCTTGTTTCGCGCACATACAACATTCTATTTAACTATATACAAACTCTGTATTTTTTCTAAATATTGATTTCTCTGTTTTGAATAGCAGAAAACAAATTTATAAATTTTATATTAATTTTTATTTTATATATTAAATTAGGCATCTAAATTAGCGAATTATGTGTGCTATAGTAACATATGACTTAAGCTCAATTCATGAATCAAATATCGATTTAACAACATGAAATTTAATCTGCATCGCGGATCATATCAATATAGCCTGGAACATTGTATTTCGCATTGCATATTACACTCATATTACGATCTTACTATACATGTTCCCTATCCAAATTGAAAATACAAAACCGCCATCATAATTTTGATATTTTGCGGCCAGCTCATATCGGAATGGCACTGTCAATGCTTCTGCTCTTGGCGAGTTATCTGTATTTCCACTGAGCAGCAGAGCTTTAAGTTCATACTTTTGCAAATCTTAATATTAAACTCTCTAGAACATAGCTTTAATATCGAACAAAAATACGGATTGCTTGCATGTGTATTGTCGCCTTGCTTTTCAACGCATTGCCTATGAGTTTGTTAGTCAGTGGACGGGACTTCGAGGCCAAAGACGCTTCGCCTGCAACGTGCTTATGTTGGTAAAAGTGATGTTGATGCACAACAGGTGGAGCACACAGTTTGTTTGGCAAGCAGCTGCCAGCTAAACAGAGTTTTCCAGTCTTTGAAAAAATTTGCCTTCCAAGGTCAACAACATATTCACGTTTATCTGCCATACGCTCAGGCAGCGCCGCTTTCACAACATCCGGCGCGTAATTGTCCTTTGGCCCAGCAAGTCAATTTCCCATATTGTTATATATGTATAAAAGAGGCGTTAACTGTTTGGAATAGCTGCTCTACGCTGGCATTAGGCTATTTCCTAGTCGGGTATTTCAGACTAGAGCACTCTTACTTACCTTTAACTATGATCACAAACAATGTATACGTATATTCATCGAGGACTTTGCTTATTTGGAAGTGAGAATTATATGTAAATGCACAAGACAGTTAAACCTTTCTGTATTTCTATTCTGTGGTATGAAAAAGTTCTGTTAACTTGACGTTTGCTGGGTGTGTGACATCAAACTTTCGAAAATTTCCGCATGCGCGTTAATATTTGTATTAAAGAGAAGCAACTTTGACCCTGTGATAAATTATGTTATGAAAAGTTTTGTCAATTAATAAATATATTTAGATTTTTAACACGAGCAATAATAGTATTTTTATTATTGTTACTTTACTTACTAAGAATTCCTACAGAAGAATTCCGTTTTAAGTGAAATGGGACTAACGGATTGAACATTTTTATATCACTTGGTATCAAATACTTTATTGAGATTATTTTTCAAACAGTATTACAGAGCACAAAGCGAAAAGATGACCAACAAACAGAACTATTAATTAACATTAAAACGAACAGAATTAAAGTTTGCGTAGCCTATTAAGTCTGAGTAATCGCTGTAACCCTTACTACTAATCAGCCAGATCTCTGGCCATGACAATGAGTCTAAGTGAGTAAAGACTTCAGTGGCATGAAGTACGCACGATTGCTGTATGACAGAGACATTCTGAAAGGCAAGCTTGTAAAGAAAAGTCTAATTTGGCTCGTTACGCATCCATTGCACACCCTTTTCTATATAAATGTGTATGTACTCATCATATTGAGTCCTCGATCATGGCCAAGAGTTAGATTAATGAGCTATGTGAAGAAAATACTTCTTAGCTTAAATTTTTAGGAAATAGATAATAGGGAACTTCCACCTTAAATACCTAAGGAAATAATAGAGAAGAGGGAACCACCTTAAATTAGTAATGCACAAATTTTGAGTCAGCTGTGACAGTGTAAACAATAATAACCAAACTGCATGAACAATGAGTGCCAAAACATTTATCGGTCAGAGGGAAGAAATGACAAAGATCGCAAAAGGGTCAATATATAGTTTAAATAAAACTAAGAGCACCATGAATTAGAGTTCATTTCAAAAACTTTCTCTTTCTTCTAAGTGTTTACCTTCTCAAGAGTACAAAAACGAATTTAACTATGTATACAAAGAATAACATTTGTTATCTATTGCGTTATCCGTGCTCAAAACTCAATACAAATATTGATAGATAAGTGACTGGCTAAAAGGTTGCGCTGTGGCCGTTGCGATAACGATAGCCACCGATTCTATGGACTCTTAGCGTTTATCAATCAGTGCGATAAGAAATGTATAGGTAATGGATAAGTAAAACAGAAACCTGTTCGCCATGTAGTCGAAAATAATTTGGTTCGCATAGTGCTCTCTTGTGCCTCGACAAAGAAGGACGTCCACACAATAGCCATGGAACAAAAGAATGAATTTCATCGAACAGCGTCGCAGTCCACAGTGGGCTATTCGCCACTGCCAGAGCCAACTCGGGAGTCTCCTCCGCGACGCCAAATACTTTATCCAAAGCCAACCAGCTGTTGCATCCGTGATATGCGCAATCAACCTCAAGCAAATGCCTTGGGCGCCGGTAAGTCCTAACCGTGAATGCAAATCATTAAGTAAATCTCATAGAACTACATTGAACGAAGCATAAATTCACATGAATTTCTTGGCTATTTATTATTTTTGTGGTGTTCTTGTAGTAATATACAAAAACGTGCATTGATAAGAAACGGAAATTGTGGTGACTCACAAAATAACATAAATTTTTTAATTCATAACATTATCAACTATTCGGAATACTATTAATTGTATTGCATTCCTCGTACAGGTGCTTTAATCTTCCTGTCGGGTGGCATGAACATAGCCTGGAGCATAGGCTTTGATAATCTAGCAGACGAGCTGATAATCTGCATGCATCTTCGGATCTCTTGGTTCATTGGCGCCATCATTGGTGCCGTACTCGGTGTTGTATTTGCCAGGTACCTCACTTACAAACTGCAAATGGTATGTAGATGTAGATGGTTGCACATGCTGATAATCTAACTGATAAGCGTATCATTTACCTTTCGTTTAGCAACTCTGTTGCCTGCTCACAATTATTGGCGGTATTCTATTTACTGCGACGCAGCTGAATGTGGAGGCCATGATGGCTGCACGTTACCTCAATGGCTTGGCGAATGGACTCGCGTTGCCCTCCACCTTGTCCATAGCCGGCGAGTTGGTGGTGTTTTACAAGCGTGGAACCTATGTCTCCGCCACAGAGCAAATGTGCTGCACACTGGGCATATTCATGCAGATCGTTTTCAGCGTCAGCTGGAGCCCAGACTATGATCTGACTGCGGACCAGCTGCAGGGTGTGCTCTGTACCATTTATGGTGGCATTGCATTGTGTCTGGCCACCGTTTTTATTGTGGAGTCACCAGTGCGGCTGTTGAGCCAGGGCGAGGAGGAGCTGGCCATCGATGCATTGATCCGCCTGCAATTGCCTAAAGCTGTCACGGCAGAAACCAACGATCAGCTGAGTGACCACAGCTCCTACGTAGCTCATAACAAATCAATGAGTAATACTCAGGCGTGGTGCCAAGCATTGCCTGCTCTATTGCGTCTCTGTCTGCTTCGCGCTCTTTACGCCATGAGCACAAGCATTTTGATCGTCTTTACGCTCACACTGGCCAGCACCAGCGTCTATGGGCTCAGCAGCGGTCCCTATGTGCTCTTTGGACTTCTGCGCTTGGCAGGCAGCTGCAGTGGCGCCTTTGTACAGGATACGCTCGGCCGGAAATTGACTCAGCTGATTGGATTCATGATTTGTGGGGCAGCGTCTATTGGACTGGCGACCAGGTTCTCGAATGTGGATTTTGTAAGACTGCCCGACCTGAAGAAGGCTTTATGGATGCTCCTAATATTCCAATTCTTTGCCGGCCTCGGATTTGCGCCCAGTTCCGTCTTCTTGTCGGAGGCCTTCCCGCTGTCTGTGAAGCGAACGTGCATTGCAATCACTTATATCGTCGAGTTAGCTATTCAGTTGGGGATATGCTATGTGGAGCTCAATGTGCACAGTGATGGCATCTACTTCTACGGCCTTGGTGTGTTTACGCTGCTGGGCTTTTTATTCGGCCATTGGTATCTGCCAGAGACCAAGTACTTGACGCTGCGTCAGGCACAACAAAAGTTTCGCGACTTCTCGTGAACAGGCCCCAGAAGTGGGCGCACAAAGACTCTCTACACTTAATTATTAGCTAGATGTAGACAAATACTTTAGATTTATAAGCAATACAGTTTGCACATATTCCTTTATATATATATTTATAAAAATGACTGATAACGGCTGTAATACCTCACAAGCTTTCAAAACTCTTGCAATAAGTGTCTAATCAGCGGCCAATTCTGGCAGCTAGTGCTAGCTCGTGACTATAAGATAATAGAGTGAAAGTTTTGAAATCTAAAAAAAAAATCATTAAAATTTACTTTTTTTTTTATTTTTTCGTATATGTCTTGAATTTATTTATTTCTTGACCGAGTGTACGAGTGCTAAGAAACTTGTTAACAATCAGAACTTAATTGAAGTTGAAATATTTTTAATATTGATGTGTGACAGTTGAAATCTATCAACAAATACTTAAGTATCTCTGGCAGACTTTCTGCAATTATTAATCTAAGTTTTGATGATATTATAAGTGATTTGTTTAGTAACGCCCATTTAAACCAAGCCGGAAAGGACTTATAATAGGACGACATAACATAATATAATAAAAATATATAAAATTTAGTATATATAATATAAGATATACAATATAAAATAGTATAAATGTTTTCACAAATATATACTTAAAACAACATGCACCTACGATCAATTATTTTATTGCCCTTTTTAGATAAAAGTCGATAAAAACACATGACTACAAAATGGAGATTGGGCTAAAAGAAGAACTATACAAATATAAGCAAGAAATAATCGACAGGAAGAGAGAGAGAGTGATAGAGAGAGAGTGATAGAGAGAGAGTGAGAGAGAGTGAGAGAGAGAGAGTGAGAGAGAGAGAGAGTGAGAGAGAGAGAGAGAGAGAGAGAGAGAGATAGTAAGAATGATAGAGAGAGAGAGAGAGAGAGAGTGAGAATGATAGAGAGAGAGAGAGAGAGAGAGAGAGAGAGTGAGAATGATAGAGAGAGAGAGTGAGAGAGAGTGTGAGAATGATAGAGAGAGAGAGAGAGAGAGAGAGAGAGAGAGGGGGCTTAGGTAGTAATAGTAGTAGGTTTAACTAGAAAAGTGAGCAAAGATAAGGTTGCGTAGATTGGTAACAAAATAATACACATATAAAACTAGCAATCAAAACATGAAATCTAGAAGATATACTTTACTTATAATTACAAATAAGTCAATAAATAAATAATTAATTCATATAATTATTATATAAATGAATTATTCTTCATTACCCATAACACTATAAACTGACCTTGTCCGAGTTTATTTAAAAAAAAAAAATTATGATTGTTTTTCAAAAAAAAGTATATGTATATGTATGAATTGTTTAAAAAAACGGTATTATTGACTTTTTGACATGCACAGAAAAATAACCGTTCATACAATTTCACTATGTTTTTTTATGGTAATTGCAAAACATGCGAAACACGTCTGCAATTAATTTTGAGAAAAAAATTCTGTACTCAGTTTGAATGACATAATGCAATTATTGCACTTAATGCAATGGGTTTTCGTAAGCTTTTCATAAATTCAGAGTGATCAATGTACTTGACAGGATTAATCTGATTGGATAAATAATATGCCAATTGCTGATTATTGCTGTTATTACTGGCATGTCCTCATCAAAATGGGCGTAAAACACCATTGGCTGAATCACACTTTGAATAGAGCTTACTTAAAGTAATCCAATGTTAATAATCAACTATTATTTTAAATATCAATTCATTATATTAAGTTCTATTGATATAATTAGGCATCTGGACTTTTTTATTTATAATAAAAAATGTTTTGGAAGATTTTGCTCAGTGTAGAGCATGCGAAGTTCACCTTGATATCAGCAAACAGTCTGAAAGTTATTTGGCGTTTGTGTCCATTCTCCCGCTTCTGACGCCTACTATTCAAATTTAATTAATTTATTTATATCCAGTAATCATATTGATAAGAGAGCGAGCGAAAACTTTTGTGCGTTTGTTTGTTTGTATTTGGCATTTATCTTATCGGAGCTTCGACGTTCTCGCCTCAAGCACTTCAGACAACTGTTTGCCGTTTATCAACTGCAAAGGCAACCAGTCGGTCAGGCGAACAGCAACTGGCCAGCTCTCCGAGGGCAAGTGTATAGAGCCGCGAGAAATCAAAACCCAATAATAATATGTAACTCAGTGTGTGAAAATGACGGCTACGGTCAAAACAAGTGATAAGTTCTATGACTTCTAAACCAAAAGACAAAACCAAAAAAAAAATAGTATACAAACGCGAAAAATAACCTGCGAGTGACAGTTCGTGGCAAGAAATAAATCATTCTTGACCAAAAGTATACAGCCACATTAGGTCAAGGAAGTCTTCCACCATGCCCATTCTACCAACTATCGAGGAGGAGGGCAAACTGTCTTGGCTGCGCCAGATGTGGCACTATCGCTTGCAGTTCCAGTCCCTGACCGCGGGTAAGGTCGCACTACGCATTGGATCAAGATCTATATCTGATATATCTATATACTGCAGCTGCGCTGGTCTTTGTGGGCAGCGGCATGCGACTGGCTTGGTCCATATTTGACACACCCGCGGGCAAGTTCCTTAACAGCTACAGCACACACAATCTGATGATGAGCTGGTTCATTGGCGCCGCTTTCGGTGCTCTGCTGGCGGCGCTGTTTGTGCAGCGCGTTACCAAAAACGTGGCCTACGTAAGTGCTTATGCAGCAATTAACTACTTATCTCACTTTCATAAACTGATAAACTTCGACTCATATTCGCCATTAGCCATTAACCATTAGCTCTGATAATCTCGCCGAATTCGGGGATGTACCAAAGAGGGAAAGAAAGCGAATAAAAACAATTCTTTGTATATTCCATATTGATGCCTTTGCCTTTATTCTTTGCCCTTGCAGACTTCCAGCGGCTTCCTCTTGCTAGTGTCTGGCATATTAAATCTGTTGCTGCCCCGTCACTTCATCTCCGCCTGTTACAGCAGCGTCAGCGTGGGCGCCGCTTATGGCCTGACTCAGGTGCAGGCGCTGGTCACGGGCTCCGAGATGGCCAACAAGTCCATACGCGGCATGCTGCTCAGCTGTGAGCGCATCTTTTTGTGGCTGGGCGTCTGTATACAGGTATTTTATACGCGCCTCTGGTACACACTGGAGCCGGTGGAGAGAGGACACACTATGCACATTGATCAGCTGCACGGCATCTTGCTGGCCGCGCTGGGCGTGGCTGCTGTCGTATTGTCGCTATCATATCGGCTGGAGTCGCCGCTGTTGCTGCTGCGCCAAGACCGGGATATGGCGGTCGGCGACACGCTCAAGCAGCTAAATGGTCATTCGCAGTCCGGCACGGAACTCCTGCGTCTGCGCGAGGACTGCCGGCAGCTGCACAACACAAGCGACTGGGAGCAATTTACGGATGGATCACTCGACTCCCGCTGGCAACGTTGGTCGCGTCGTCTGCTGCCGCTGCTGAAGGTGCTCTTCCTGCGGTGCTTTGCGGCGCTGGCGCTCTCATTGCCTTACAATCGCGCCTTCCTGGTGGTCAGCTGGCATGGCCTCGAGTGTGATATGAACTGTCTGTACTGGCTGGCATTCTGTGGCCTGCTTGGCAGTCTGGGCGGCGCTTTCCTCGTGGATTGGCAGGGACGTCGCAAGCTGTGCTCGATGTCGCTCTTTGTCGCGGGAATTGTCATTGTCATAGTTGGCGGCGTCTTCGAGCATCTGGAGTCTGTCAAGAAGACCTACTACGACATCAATCTGCAAGCAATCGCCCTGCTCATGCTGCTCTTTGAGCTAATTGTAGCTGGGGGTGTCGCTGTGCCCGCCCTGGTCTACACGGGCGAGGCCTTTAGCGTGGCGCACAAGGCAAGGTGTCTGGCTGGCGTCCTCATCTTTGAGCAGGCGCTGCACCTGGGCCTCATGGCGGCCGCCTTTGAGCACAGCCTGCGAGATTCGGTATTCTTCTTCACCTTTGGTGGCCTAAGCTTTATCTTCGGACTGCTGGTATTTATGGTGATGCCCGAGACTCGGCAGCTGACGCTGTACGAGTGCCTGCTGAAGTTTAAGAAAGTTCCTTAGTTGATAGTCGAGTATCCTATCTCTACTTATGTATGTATCTTTAGTCATATGCACTTATCTCTCCTATTAGTAATAATACTTTCGTTCTATGTATATAAATAACCATTATTGGTCAACTTTGGCATCATAAAGGCGGCTCTATTCGGAAACTGTATTTGCTTATTAAAGGGAAACTTTTTGGTTGACATGGGTTAAGTGTTTGGAGCTAGGGTAAAACTTGTCGTGTGAAAGCTTGAGCTTTTTTATAGCACTGCCTAAATGTGTACCCAGTATTTGAAGTTCCAAAGCTTTCACTGGAATGCTCTTTCAAATATCCCGCTATTTTCATTGTAAACATTGTAAACACGTGTGCTTTTCGCTCAGCCGGCTTCTGGGTAGCTTTTGCTTCCATTCAAGTTGTACAACTTATTTAGGATTGGCATTGCCCTCCAACACGCGACTTGGGGCTTTTGTGAATTTAAGGCGTCCTTTGCCAGAGATTTCAGCCAAGCCCAGCAGGGGCGACAGAAAGAGAGAGAGAGAGAGAGACAGTGATAGAGCAAGAGCGTAAGACACATGGCAAAAACAGAAATCAAGTTGATGAATACGGCGAGTGATGAGTTTGAATGGCACTCGCAGCAGTAACCAAAAAACAGTTGCTGGGCCGAGCGGAGCGTCTGCTTAAAGCCAACGAAAGCTAAGAAAAGCCAAGGAAACAAGCAAAATAACTCCCCGGATAGCTCACTCGAGTGCTTTCCCATCTAATGATGCGGAAAATTTGTTCGACCACCCAAAAATGTAGATATCCTGCACATACGCATACACATACACATACATGTATCTATGTACGTATGTAAATACACATACGCCCACACACACACAGCCTTTGAGAGAGAGAGAGTTATTATTGATATGCAATATTTGTGTTTTTGTTGCACTCATCTTCATTTTGGTTGTGGGGAGTGGGGACAGAGGGCACTTTGGGGTCTCGTTTGTGCATAAAGTGGCGTTGGTTTCCACGCTTGGCTATGCTACTTGACTTAAGGATTGGCTTGTGCCTTCTGCTTCTGCTTCTGCTGCTGCTGCTGCTTCTGCTCTCTGTGGTTGTGTTGAACTGGCTGCTTTGAGCCTGGACCAAAGCAAATATGCCCACAATTAGCAGTTGCGGTATAGGCCGATACTCACAGGGCAATAACATGCGGCCAACAACAACGGCAACAACAACACCATCGAATGCACCAACAACAACAGAGGAGAAGAGTGAAACGCCCTCGAGACTCTGCTCGGGTAAATGAAGCGTCGGGAATTGAGTTTAAAGTTATTTAATTTTTAATTGTATTAATTAGCGTGCGCCAAAAAATATGCAAACTTGTGTAAAATTTGTTTGTTTATGCAGATGTTGTTGCTGTTGTTGTTTTTGTTGTTGCTTTTGTTGTGTACACGTTTCCCAACGGCCCTGCTGAAAACTTTAAGTTTAAGCTAATTATACAGCCTGGCCCACAAAACTTGTTACCCATAAAAATATACATGATAAGACCAAGAAGATGGTGCAAGTTTCATAATTGCTTAATGCTCATACAAACACATATACACATACACACAGACTTACACACCTATACACACATACACACACAGGTACCTAAAATCGTAGTGTTTAACTAAAGGAAGAGTGCTTTTGCCATAAATATATATATTTTAAGACAACTAAAGGGAGAGTGCTTTTGCCGTAAATATATATATTTTAAAACAGCCCAAAGCAAAGATTACATACTCTCGCTATAATACAGCAAATGTTTAATATTATAACAAAATATAATATAATAATTACATAGTATACTACAAATAAGACTTATTTAAAAGAGTTATCTATCTTCTCAAAACTTTAACCTATGGGTTAGCTGGAAAGTTACAAGATATGCATATATGATATGCATTCAACTGTTAAAATTGATCAGTTGATGCTATTCTTCAAATCCACAATAATGAAGTCTTCTTTAAACATGATTACTTCAAATTAATGTTTACGACCGAACTCGAAACCACCGCTGCACTGTAAACTCACACATGATAGAAGACTATTATTATACAGCCTATTTGGAAGTATGGCAGCTCCACTTGGGGTACGACCGCTCCCTATTTAGTAAAGAAACTATAAGCAACACAATGCAGAATTCGAAGACTCATCCTAGGTGGATCCATCCATTTGCAAGAAACTTAGATATAAGACAGTCTTGAACATAAAACTGATTATAGACACAACTCAGAAAACACTTCAATCAAGCCCAACATTGAACTTGTGACCCATCCCAAGCTGTACGTATTCGCACTTGTATATTGAACACGGACATAAAGATTGAAAATACACTTTTTGGACCAATTAAACAACGATTCACCATCAATATGTAAAACACCCACTCACCGTACGAACCCTCACTAGTCTTTGAGTTATTATTAATTGAAATGTTGAAACAAAACATATTGTCATATAAAAAAGAAAGAACAAATTTATATTTAATATACTTTATTATTTAATATATTATAATTATTAGATATAGTTGCAAAACGTCAAACTGCCTCTTCTTTTTGGTATTTCAAACCATATACTGGCTATTTAGCTAATGAGTTTCTCTTGGCGCGCTTCATTTGACAAGAACTGCTTTGAAAAAGCTTCTTAGCAAAACAGTGTGCTTAAGACATACACCTAACAATCCGTCTGTTTTTAATTGTTTCGGCTTATTTAAACGTTCTCTGGAAATATATGAGGTTCTTTTTTTGGTTCTAGTTAAGCGCACCTGCTCTCAGCGATTGCAACGGTTTAAGTTTCACATAGTTCAACAAAGTTACTTTTTACACTGCATTTTCAAAAAGTGAGCTGAGCAAAAAGCACGAACTAAAGCTTTGTTTATTTGTATACTTTGTACACTAAATGAGCTGGGAAGAGTATATTCGTTACATATTTGTAATTAGTTTGCATAAATATAATAAATGCCGTTGAGAAGATGACTTAATTAATAGTTATTCTTCAGACAGATGCTTATAATTTCGGCAGTTAGTCTACAGACCTAACACTCTAATAACAAACATCAACTAAACTCTATACAGAGTGATATTCAGAGAACAGTCTTCGATTACAGTGTCTGTGTGAGACGAGAGTAGTGTGCAGTCGGTTGCACCCGACCGCTTCGCTTTTAGTTGCGTTTTTTCTGTGATAGGAGTGCACAAAGTGAAAGCAACGCCAAGAGCTTCGCAACTTTACTTTGAGCTGGAAATTTAAAAACAGTGGCGAACAAAAAGCATTTGAAAATATGAAGGAATTGGTACTTTTGGCACTTGGCAGGCGACAGGACATGGCCAATGCTGTGTGTGTGTGTGTGTGTGTGTGTGAGAATATCCTCTAGGATCATTGCTGTGGCGTTGCTCTTGTATGTTTCAATTAACTGAAATGGTAAACGACTATCGTAAACATTAACAGCTTTGAGCTGCTTGGCTCATGCTGTGCTGCACAGCATCTGTTTGGACGACAAACAAAACAAGAATTGCATCTAAGCAAATCGTTTTGTTGCGGCTAGAAGCAAAGAAGAACGCAATACAATGACGAGCAACAGTCGAGAAAATGCATTTCAGTAAGCCAAGAAAACGGACTAAACAACTAAAGCGAGATAGATGAGGCGAGAGAGAGAGAGAGAGACAGAGAGAGAGAGAGAGAGAGAAAAGGAGAAAGCGCGTGCTGCCATCGTAAATGAAAAAAGCAAACAAACGTAAAATTTTATTTGTGCGCAATTTTCTATAAATTTCCATCGATTGCCATTGGGATATTGGCGACATTTGCGTTTGGCATTTTACTGCTTACCGCGTCCTTCACCCACACACACACACCCACACACACACGCACACGTATACCCACGCACGCATACCCACACACACACCATTGAAATGTTGCTTCTTTGCTGCTCTGGATAAGGCACCTCTTAAGGTGTTGATTTTCCTACCATAACTTTGGCTGCACTTCTGGTTGGCTTGTTATTGTTGTTGTTGTTGCTGCTGTTGCTGTTGTTCTTGCACGAAATTGAAAAACCTTGCACACAAGTGAATGTGTGTGTGTGTGTGTGTGGTAGATTTCCAATCAGCTAGCAATACCGACAAAATATGAAGTTTCTTTAACAGCAAAAACGAGTGCAAATAAATTATGTTCACTCGCCTAGCGGAAGCGTAAGACCTGTAAGCGGCAGGAAGGGCAACAGCAGCAGCAGCAGCAACAGCAGCAGCAACAGCAACAGCAACAATCGGTTGAGCAGCCGCAACAGCAACATGGACATTGGCACCGAATTAATGTCTCGGCATGCCACAAAATGGCCAACGTGGTGGAATTTATGACTGCCGGAGACAACTCTAAAGTGGCCAACGCTGCGGTGTGACAATAAAATGGCGTCAAATTGCCATAAAAATGAAGCCCGAAGAAGGAAACCCAAATCGTTGAGCAAACCACAGCCCGAGCAACGCTGCCCATATAAAACTGAAATAATAAATAAGCGCATAAACAGGAGTAGGAAAGGGAGAAGCGAAGCAGCAGTCAGTTACTTAGGCAGCTAAGCTAAGCCAAAGGGTTTCAGCCTGATATGTTTCTGTTTTTTTTTTAGATCAACTCATAAATTTAACAAAAAACGAAGAAATTTGTAGGCATTGCAAGTTGCTTTAATAAAGTGAAAGTGGAAATGGAAATGGAAATGGAAATGGACAAAAGAAACAATTAGAAAGAAAAATCAAGTCGGCAAAAGGAGTTTGAACCAAATAAATTATAAATAGAAAATATAAATTATTTTCTATATTGAAATATTTGGAATTTATAAATAATCTAACAATTCAAAGTAAATTAAAATACTCATAGAATTCATTGAAGTGAAAAGCCAAGTATTTCAAGCAAAACCTCAAGGCATGGAGTTGCAGCAACTCAAGCATACATTAACTGTCATTTACATTGGAAAAAGTCTAGAAATTAAAATTGATTTAATAAAGAAATTAAAGTCTGTGAAGCTTGAAGTATTTTTTGAGCTATCAATATATATTAAGCAGGTTGGCCAAATAACCTCGACAGGTAATTAGCAATGGTTGCTTCTAACTTTAATTTGAAGCTATATCAATCTCGTTATGAATGCATTACACTCAAATGGCTGCCTCGGGTTTGCTGACAATGCTTGGTTTTTTCCAGACTAGAGGCCTGATCGGCACTGAATCTCCTCTGTTACGGCTTAAAGTTTCTTCAATTTGTAAAAATCTTCCTCTTTATGTTGCCTTAAGATCACAACAGTTTACTCATCCTAAAGTTATTTAACAGGAACTCGTGTGTACAATGAAGCCAGGACATTGCAATGAAATTCACTTTAAGTACTAACAGCTAAGCCTGAATTTCGTTAAACTGTTTTATTTCTATGGAAAATCTTTTTAAATATGTTAGATGAATGTTATTGATAATGTAGACAGATGCTCAAATTATTATTATGGTTTGCTCATCCAACATATGCAAAGGATTAAAAACCTTTGGCACCATCAACTGCATACAACTTGGGCCCACCAACCAGCGCATCGTTTAGCACTTTAATTTTAGAGAGCCAGTTGGTTCAATAGTTATTCATATTTGTTATAGATTTATTCCTTTAAAGAGAGTGCAGTAATACGTTCCGTTTTGCTCCCTATTCAACACAAGCTTGTTTCATTTTCACATCGCATTTTAGGCATGATTAGTGCTCGTAGTGCGAGCATTTCACATTAAATTGTCGTTTGAACAGTGCAGCGTGCAGCTGGCTGTGCACCAACAGCTCTGCATATTGTCTACATAAATACACATAGTAGCCAACAGCACTATAGTTATAGCATAAGTATAAGCTACTTATGTAAAACTGAACTGGAATATCATTGAAATATTGCAGATGCTTGTGCGTTTACAAATACACAGCACGACAGCTAGACTCGATTGCTCGCAGTTAACATAAACTTTGCAAACTGAATAGGCAAGTAAATGGGAAAATATATGATCTTACAGCTGCACAGAAATATCTTGGCAGCTCAACAACATAAGAAATATTAAATTCTAAAACAAATCCAGTCCAAGCGCCCTACTTAAAGACTCTAAATATCGAAAGCTGTCAAAAATGTATTTCAGAAATTTCCTTTGTCATATATAAATTGACATGTTTTCTGTTATTTGTTGCTGGCCAAGTTATTGTGTCTAGTAGCTGTCATGGCCAACTACAGCGTATTGTCTTGAGGGCAATTTTCATTGGCTAGTTAATCTTTTATACAAACTGCAGCAGTGCTTAAATATTAAAGTGCCTCGTCGTCTCAACATGCAGTCTGACTAGAATGGACTTGTCGAATTCATGTCAACCTGACGCGATTTCTTCTTTTCAGTGCAAAGTGTCACACAAAAGGCATTAAATTTAATTAGCTGACATAAATTTGCAGCACTGAATTGGAATGTAAAGTTGAGTTTGAATCTTCAGCTGGTGTTGACTCAGCTAGTCGAGGTGTGGCTGGGGACAGGGACGGGGACTAAGGCTGTGGTCTCGCATTTGCATCAAAGTGAAGAGCAAGGTGAGCTCGAAAATCATTCGAGTTGACATTTTTAATGGAGGCGGAACAGGATGAAGCGGAGGCATCGTCTGTGCCATTTCACAAAAAAGTCTGGACGGGGCCTGTCGAGTTGAGTGCATGCATTTTCATGACTTATGCAAGTTTTGACGACAGGTGCACGTCTGTCTGTGTGTCTGTGTGTGCGTGTTAAATCAACTGTCACTTCCTGTCGACAAACTTCGTCCTGCCAGGCCAGGCAGCAAGCCAGCAAGGCAGCAAGGCGGCAACTCGGGCTACCCAGAGAGACTGTCGTTCGAGGGCCACTTCGAGTTATGATAGCTGCATGCATTTCAACAATTTACTCTTAACTGTTAACTGCTCTCAAAATTATGAAAGAATCTGCAAATCGGTGCAGTCAACACTAGATAATGAGCTGGAAACCCGCTATAAATACTAATATGAATATACAGCAAAATCCAGCGAAGGCAACAAAGCCAGGTGAGAGAATATGAAGAATATAATTTTAAAACTCTGTTCATATATAGTTATATGTTGTATGTTGTATGTTGTATGTTTAAGCTGTTGTCTGATTATTTGTTTTCATTTTTTATTTTATTTTTATTTTTTGTGCACGCGTCCAACTGTAGTTAATTAATTTTTTTGATTAACACAAAATTGAGCTGACGTCTCTGCTGAGCATCATTTATGGCATGAAATTAACGCCATTAAAAATCACTGCATACTAATTAACTGCAACTGTAGCTGCAGCATCAACTGCAACTGCAACAGCAACGGCAACTGCAATGGCAACTGCAACGGCAATGGCAACTGCAATTGCAACTGCAACTGCAGCATTTTTTCTTCATTTCCTTTTTGTATCAATAAATGTGTGTAAAATGAACCTTTGCAAATGACAAACTATAATCCCGACGCCACATGGAAATGCATAAATTACAGATCAGCATCGACAAACAGCTTGCTTCTGTGCACAGTAAGTTTCAAATTGAACTTGGAATTCAACATGAATATGATTGATAAATAATCAATACACGAAATGCTGAAATGTTTTAATGCTTAAAGGCATGTATATTGAATGATAACAACGATCTATGACTCAGATGAACTCAAGTGAGATCTATGCAGAACTTTTTCATTTGCAATTCTTATCTACAGCTGTGTTCAAAATAATAGCAGCGCACTTTTTGCTGACAAATATGACTACATTTTACGCATGTTCATTCTTAAAGATCGAACACTAGTGCATATATATATAAACTTGTATTTATTGCCTTGGTTTGCCACAATTGGAGCAATAACATATGTCCCAATACTCGATCGGTTTGGCATTGACGATGGTCTTAAGTTCGATGTTTTTGCTTGAACAATTTCTTTGTTAATTTGTCTCATGTGAATCGAGCCTAGAGATTAATTCCTTAAGAATCTCAGCGCACTAAAAACTATTTCATTGTTCATTCAAAAGTGTTTCGACATCATTAAAAGTTACAGCTCTATAGGTATACATGATAAATCTGTATTTATGGATAAATGTTATACATAATTATATCGACAAATTGCCTAAGAACTATGAGAAAATGCCCAGACTCGTAGCTGTCAAGCAGGAATAAGTTTGGCAATAGCCAAAATGATTGCACCTTATGCTGCGCTGCTTGACATAGCCGCTGTTGCTTGTGGAGAACAAGGTGAATGACTTATAATTGTCTAACAAAAAGTGCAATGTCGAGCTATTTGAATTTGAATTTGAAAGCGCCTTCCATGGAAGCACAAGGCCCATTCCGAACAACGTAAATTGAATACAGATATACAAAATAGTGAATAAAAATGGCAATAAGATGAACTCTATCATATGCCTTAATGAAGTCTGTTACAACTGTCTGTTGGAGCTGAAAATACCAACCGTGGTAGCTCCACTCGACTTGATGTTGTTGAACTGAGTAAACATCGAACGTTAAATGTTGATTGCCAAGTAATATGCTTTGTGGCAATGTTCCTTCATGTTTTTTGTTTTTTTTTTTTTTTTTGTCTTTGACACGCGAATAGCAAACGAAAGAAATATATAAAATCAATTGACATCTGTCGAGCAAGTCAGCACAACTGGGGGGAAGTGTAAGTGTCTAGGGGTGTGGCAGGGTGAAGGCAGTGATAATGTCTGCCTGTGCATTGACAACTGCAACGGCAACGGCAACTGCAACAGCTTCGTGTGTTCACAACGTTATTTGAATTAACTGACAGCGGAAACAGGTCGCGTCGCTGGTTCGTGTTGTTCTGTATGGTGTGTTGAGTAAAGCACAACCAACTCCTCCCCCACTCTTCACTCTCATTGCCTTGCCTCCATCCGACTCCTCCCACCAAGCGCTTGTTTACAAAATAAGCGAAAGCTGTGCCAATAAGCCTCAACGTCGCCTGCACTTAATTTATTTGCAACAAAACGTGGAGAAACCGAAACTTTTACGCAAGTGCAACTTTGCTTTACGTGTTTTTCTCATTCGCATTCGCAGCCGCATCCGCATCCGCATCCGTGTCCGCATTCACATTCGCATCACTTGGCTTGTTTTCAACACATTCAGCGAGCGAGCGAGCGAGCGCAGGCCACGCGCTTTTTGGCGACCACAAACACGACGGAGACGGCAGCAAGTCTATCGAATTACATGGAAATGGGCAGAGGGAAAGGGAAAATGGGGGAAAGTGGGAAAATGGGAAAGGGTACGTTTAAGATGTGGGGCGAGTATCGAACTGGGGGATGCACAACCATCTGGTTTTTTATGCTGTGAAATTAAAGCATTTACATATCTCTGGCTGGCGCTCAGCAGCTCCGCAGCTCCGCAGAGCAAACAGATTCCGAACAGCATTGATTCCGTTTTGAGCAAACAAATATGAGTAAGAAATATGTGTGGGGAGACAAGACTTGTAACATATGAGAGTCTTTCTCTTTCACTTTCTCCCTGAGCTGCCCTGCCATGCCCTGCCCTGCCCTGCCCACCCCTGCCCTGCCCTGATCAGTACTGGCAAAGCTTTCAGCTATATTAAAAATAATTTTCAATTAGAATTCCGTAATGTTGATGGAAGTTTAGTATTTTGAAAAAAAAAATGGAAATAGTTTCCAGCGTCTGTTGCTTTTGTTTGCCTAGCAAGTCGCACACGTCTCGCGCCTTTCTCTCTCTCTCTCTCTCTCTTGATATGTAGTCAAATAAAATATGTCACGAGCACACAGGGCGTCCGTTTATAAATATTATTTGCCGGCAAACGTAACAAGTGAGCGTGAGAGCGAGAGAGCGAGAGAGCAGCAGAGTCCTGCTCTAATTTTGCATATAAATTACGAGCAACAAATAATCAAATGCAAATATGTTCTCAAGATTCAATTTTTGTGCAATCAACACACTTAAACGCATCATCACCAAATGCCATCAAGAGCAAAACGACAACAGTTATAGAAAGAGAGAGAGACGGGAGAGAGAGTGAGAGAGAGAGAGAGAGACAGAGAGAGAGAGAGAGTGAGTGTGTGTGGGTGGTTGGGTGTGGCTGAGATAGATTGCAGACATTGGAATTGCGTTGAGTTGTAGCGTAATGACAGACATAGAGCATCGCTGTAGCAGTGTGTGTCTATGTGTGTGTGTGTGTGTATACATGTGTGTGTGTCTGTCTGTCTATGTGTATGTATATGCCTTCCTGTGTGCTCTTCAAGTTTACGCGCTGTTTGGCAGCGCCTCAACGAGACGTTGTCCTTCACACTTGTCGCCATCGCCCCATTTTCCCGCATGCAATCAAATTTAAAATCCTGCCAACTGTCTGCCAGTTGCCCGTGCCTGGTCGGCACGTATTAAAGCCTCGTTAGACCATTGAAATAATAGTTGTCGTGACTGCTGCACGACTTTAACAGAAATTGTGATAGATGTTAGGCTTGGCCCAGCTGCAGCTTCAGCTTTTACTTTCAGCTCGTATCATTGGCATCTTCGAGCTGCTTGCCAAAATTAGCACTCGGCATGGACCCGAGTGAATTGAATAGCTGATTTATGATCGCACTTAATGTGTAAATATGTAACCAGGAGGAATCAGCTACACATAGGACAGTCTGCTTCCCCTACTCCTCTCTATTTCTGTCTATCTGAGCAGCTTGTTTGTTTATGCAGCGCACATAGGACAAAAGAGACAAGATTGCCAAAGAGCAGAGGGGGCAGCGGGGCAGGGGTGGAGCTACCCAACTGAATTGACCAACATTTGCTTAAGCAGGCGTGTGAAAATTGACCATTAGCAATGCAATATATTCTCAATCTCAGTATGATATAACTTCTTGGTGTGTGTGTGTGTGTGTGTGTGTGTGGGGCTCTGATAATTGGTGTAAAGACCGCAGGCATTGGCAAGGGACAAGCGCCAGAAATAGGCTCATTTATTGTCTCTCGCTCGCACGCACACACACACACACACACACGCACACACACACACACATACGTTTAATATGCAGCTGCATAACTTATGGCAGTGGGAGCCATTAATTTGAGTCTGCACACATGCAAGACACATGCAGCAAAGGCAACAAAGAGCAAGCTGGCAGCCCAGGCCAGGCAACAAACGTTGCATAGCCACAGGCGCACGTGCGTGACCAGAGCAGGCTGACTGCTAGGTGCAGAGCACACACACATATATATATATGCATATATAGCTGGCACATATTTTATTTTAATTTGCTTGACAATAGCCAAAACGAAAACGAATGTTCGTTGGGCTTGTCGCCGTCGCCGTCACTTTGGCATCTTCAGCGTCATTACGAGTGCTTCATTTGCCTTATTGAATCTGGCACACGTTTCACAATAGTTGACGCTATATAGCTATAGCTATAGCTGAGGAAATCACAATGGCAGCACAAAACAATATGCAAACAATTTTTACCGTTACATGACTGAAATACACAAAATGCCAAAAGGACGACAGAGGCAGAGGCAACAGGAGCAGAAGCAAAAGCAACAGCAAGGGCCATGGGCCAGGGCAATGGCGATGGCGATGGGCAAGGCAAACCAGACACACTTATGGTCACGTGCGTACTATATATATATATAAGTATATATAAAAATATATATATATTTATATACATATATAAATTTGCTTAATAGTTCACAGCTGACCAGACACGAAACAGGCAACAAAAAATGCCTGCAAAATGACAGACAAACACTTTCACACAGCTCCGCCTCGATTTTCATTTATATTTACAGATATATATAATTTCTTCTGACCTGCTGCGTCATTCATTTCATACCTGCTCTATCCAACAAATTGTTATTTAATGCAAGTTTTATGGCGCCAAATTCAAATTTGTTTCAAGCACAAAAATAAAGAACAGAAGAGAATGAAAAATATGGCAACGCTTGGCGTCTGCAGCGCCTATGCCTCAGCTCCCAGCTCGTTGCTGCTTTGCATGTTAATTAGCTGGTCATTTTTTTTTTTTTGCAAAGTTTAGAGTTCATTCAGCTTTTCTCCGCTCACCAAATTTCTATTGGTCTTAACTTGATAGACATTTTTCTCTTTTTAACGCACAAAAACTTGTCTGTCACGGCATGTGTGTGTGTGTGTGTGTGTGTGTGAGCAAACGTGCGTATAAATGTGAATGTGTGTGAGTCCGCGTTGATTGATGGTATGCTACGAAAGGGTAGGAAAGGCCAAACATGAAAATTATAATTTAATTTGGATATTTTCTAAAAATTGCCCAACACGAGAATGGGATATCCTTCAAATGAAGTATATTTTATGCCTATTAGCGAATACACAGTGGCATATAACAGTTGATGAAAAGCAAATATTAACATTTCCTTTGCAGTAGTTATGTTATCCCATATTTCGTTGTATATCTAACAGTGAGGAGCAGAGTCGTTCAGTACTGTGCAGTCCGAGCACGTTCGTTAAATAACGTCTACCATCGTCAAGTTTAGAACACCTGTTATAACGTACGTTGAGTGTGTGGATTGTACTAAGGCAACTAGCGTCCACAGCTTTCGTTAAATTCGAAAAGTTATGTCTACAGTAGAAACGCAGCTAAGACTTGAACCATACAAAGGTTACCAGACTGTTAAATTTATAAAATAGCAAAGTTCCGAACCTTGTTATACGCTTAACAGTTTGTATGTTGAGTAACATAACAATTAAAGTGTCATAAATGTTACGTTTACAGCACTGTTAAGAATAACAAAATCCCTCTTCTGGATAATATTTATATATAAAAACAAATTTTCTCATATAAAGGATTCGCCCGTTAAATATCAACCATTTATTTCAGTTCAAATTCACTCAATTTCAATTATTTAACATGGAACACTATTTGAATTAAAGAAACAAAAGCTCTCGCTCTCTCTCTGACCAAATGCTCTTAACAAATGAAATTTTTGTTTGCCTTCCGTGGGATGCCTGCGGCTTGGCTGCAGCTTTGTTAGCTGCTCCATAATATCCGTCAACATTTGCTGAGCAATGTTCGGCTTGCGCCTGAGCCGCTCCACGCCCAAGTTGCCCATATCCTCCACATCCACGAGTCCTCCACCCGGCTGCAGCCCACTGCAGCCCCTGCAGGCCTCTGGCGGGCCCCTCGCCTTCGTCGACTGCTCGCCTGGCCTGCTGCTGGCCGGTGACATTGCTGCTCTTGCTCTTGCTCTTGCTCCCACTGGCTTACACACGACACTGATAAAAATTGAACTTACGTAGTCGCTGCTGCTGTGGCGGCTGCTGCTGCTGCTGTTGCTTCACTTGATACACAAATCATTCTGTTGGCAGCTCCAAAGCTTTAATAGCCAACGGGTAAACGTTTAGGCAGCACGTCTACTGTTTTTCTCCTGTGCCCCACTCCGCGCTGCCCCACATAATATTCCGTGTTGACTCGTTAAACATTGCCGACGCTAAGCAGCCGCTGGCCCTGACTACGTTTGCTAACGAAATAATCGTTTAAACTAAAGAGTCCACAGAATCTTAGCGAAATGTAAAAGTTCTCCCAACTGGCAGGTACTCTGGACCCTCTAAACATGCAGAAAAATACAACCATTTTATGCAAATGCATATATGCTACAGTTATCTATACTATATACTATACTATATACATTTTTAATATGGATGACAAGTTGAGGCAAGCTAAGAATGTCCATCTATCGGTCTGTATAAACACAGTTAACTCGTAATCCACGAAAGACAGAGACGATAAGAAATGATTTGGAGATCAATGAGTATATATAGTCCACATACTAAAATGTTTAGCTCTAGCTCTTATATAGTCAATGTATTATATTGCAAAAATCCAGTAAAAAAAAACAATTTTGTTTGATATTAGGCAAAAAGAAGAGATAACACTTAGTGCATATATTTATATTTCCAAATCTCTAGATTATATAGTAGAACGAATCAGCCCGTTAGTGCAAATTAAGCACATGTTTTTGCTATACCCTGAACTCAATGAGAATGAGCTATGTAACAGGCGACGAGCGGAGTCTGATCTTTGCCACAATTTCAATTTTATACACGATCATACCATACGCAATACGAGCTTATTATATTTTTCGATCATTCATCAAATTTCCTTATTATCGACAAAAGCTTGAATAACGTTAAGGCTAGAGATTTACTATATAGGCTCCTGTAATGAATACAGAGAGATATTGGATACTTCTCCCCTTTGCCTAAAATTAGAAAAAAAACGTATTTCAAATACTAAAGACTTGTGCTTTGGCAAACAAACACATCTGGATGCACTCATTATGCCAAGAACATTTTAATAGGAAGTGCTTTTAGAACAAAGCTTTTTAAACAATAAATTTCCCATGGTAAATCCGATAAGCACAGCCTGCGCAGTAAGCAGAGCGCTTGCTTATGCCTCCGAATGTATGTGTGTGTGTATATGTGTGTGTGTGTTTGTATAAAAGAAGCTTAGAATGATAAGATATCCGCCCTTCACAGGGTTCCGGGTATCTCATAGTCGGGCACACTTACATGTTCATAGAAAGCTTTCATAAAGCAACCTCTACCATTGCAGACTCCATTTCAGTCCATTTCAATGGGTATTTAAGTATGATAAAAAAAGGAGATTTTTAATTATTTAATTTTTATGCTCTTTAATGGTTTCCTTTTTGTATTTTTTTTTGTTTTTACATTAATAGTTTTTATTTTGTAGTTTTTTTTTTTTTGCTTTTCTCTTTTATTTTTTTATTTTTTGTGCTAATTATATTGTTAAACATAAAAAATGTTGTTGTTTTGCTTATTTTACCCATACAGACATAAGTATATCGTTTGGTTTGCTTTTGCCTTTTGATTGTATTTTGTGGTTGTTCGAGTAAAACGCGATCTTTTGATTCAATCTGACTCAATCTGATTTGATTTCGTTTGATTTGATTTGCTTGGATTTGTAGACTTGCTATGTGATGTGACTTTCATTTTGCAACTTTGTGTTAAATTCGTAAAATTCGATGTTAAATTTAATAAACCATTTATTACACATTATATAAATAAATGCATATAAAAAACGGATTAAAAATACTGCAACGCCATTGCTGGATATACATATATATATACTATAATATATGTATATATATATAGATAAATAATAATTAAAAAGTGCTGCATACGAATTCTATCAAGTGTCTAGTTTTGTTTGCAAATGAAACTCGAAACTCTTTATGCAGACTCCTTTGCCTGCCAAGGCTCTGTCCGTCCTTGGCCCGTCTGTCTGACAACCTATATATATATAGATATTATATATATCTGAAGTTGCTATATACTTATAGATATATATTTATTTATTTTCTTTTTTTTATCTGTGGAGCTAATAAATCCTTTCGAGGGTTTTGTTTATTGTATATTTTGTTAATACGATTTCTTGTTGAAACAAATTTTGGCACATGGTTTCCTAAACGGTTCTCAAAGTTCTCTGATCTGTTCGGCTAGACTTCATATAAGTTTTGTTGGCTAGTTTAAAATACATCTAATTAATATGTGGATTATTCATATGCACTAATTGTAATTTGTAGTTTGTTTTCTGCTCTCATAACTTGGCCTTTCCATTGCTTCCTTCTCGAGAGTTGTTGAATGCTTTGCTTTTCTAATTTGATTACGATTTGCTTTTGATTTCTATACTTTGGTGTTAAAAACATCTATCTACACGTTGACAAACGACCGTTTATTGTAATGGAAACACTAATTGTGTAGATGCTGCGATATCGTGTCATATATATAACATACATATATCAAATACCATCATATATGAATACTGATTCAGCTGGCGACTGCTACGCGTACACGTGTATACATTGAATATATCAAATACATTTAGTTAACATTCTTCATTCTATATATATATATATTTGTTATTTATGAAGTTATTATTATTATGTTTCTGCTTCCTTTTTGTTTCAGTCAATTTCTTTTTACTTGTGCCTATTTACAAAATGTAGCGCTAACAACTAGAGATTTCTTTTGGACTGTGTATGTGTGAGTGTATGTGTGTGTATAAGTGTGTGTGTGTGTATATACAGACAATTAGATTTTAGTATTTTAGACATATATATATATATTCAAATATATTTGTACACAGCATATGTCTTGAGTTAATTATTAGTTTGAATTTCATGTTTTAAATTCCTCGTTTTACAAAGTGGAGAATGCGGAATCAATTCGAGATGAACTTACAAAAATATCTCAAGTGCCTAAACATAAGTAATACATATATATATATATATATATAACTCAAGTTGAACAGAAAACATTTGCATCAAACCACAAAATTCGTACAACCTCTCTACACACATACATTGATAGAAAAAACAGTTCGATTATGGGTAGTACGAGTAATACGCGTTAGTATGCATTAGTATTCGAGTTACGCGTCGTTAGTAGTAGTTCGAGTTACACAAGTCGTTAGTACTTATCACTAGTTTAGATTAGATTAGTTTAGATTAGATTAGATTAGATTAGATTAGATTGGGTGTATAACGGATATATGCGTATAAATATATGAGTCTATATACAACGTTCTGGAAGTTCGATAACTGACCTGGGTTGTGGGTGCATGCCGTACGTACAACATGCACAAATCGTAATAATTACCTATGTAGTTGTTATTAATATTTGTATATTTTTGTATATTTGATACGGTTTATATATGAGCGCTATGTGAATACGGGGAAATGGAGAGAGTAACAAGTGGGATGTGTGTGCGTGTGTGTGGGTGTCTGACGAGGGTCTTGCCTCGCCTCTCGTTGGTTGTGCAAATAATTTTGATATTGATTGTCCGAAAGTTCTTGTGTTTTGTCTTTGTTGTTGTGTGTTAGGGTTGGGGTTGTCAAGCTGGTCACTGGGTCAATGCGGGGCGGTGTGGACTTGGGGTAGAGCGGATGTAACGGGAGTTGTTGGCATTACAAAAAATGTAGGTACGGCTCAGCTGTTGTTGTTGCTGTTGCTGATGTTGCAGTTGTTGCATACCTAAAATTCACTCAAGGAGTCGCTCGACTCATGGATGCTGCCCAAATTTGATTTCATTTGAATTGTTTGCAATCTGGTGGTCCATTGGCCCGACCTCATCCTAGCTGCTGATCAGGCTTGGATCAGATCTTACCAATGTCTCACACAGATATCGAATAATCCGATTTCTCGCTAAGCAATTTCTGGCCTGGAGCGGGTGAATGTTGTTGTGGGCGTTGTTGTTGTAGGGGCTGCTGTTGTTGCGGCTGCGGAGACTTTGAATGTGCTCGCTTGTGTGGTGGTTGCTGTTGCTGACGTTGCTGCTGCTGCTGCTGTTGCTGCTGCTGCTGTTGTTGGTGATGCTCCTGCTGTAGCTGGGATGTGGTGGAATTTGGACGCGACCACAGCGAGGAACGCTGGCCCAGCTTCAACTTCTTAATCGTATCTACATCGCACTCAACTTCGGCCAGCTCAATGTGATCGCCGCCGTCGCGCTCGCCATGGTGGAAGGCCCCGGCGCTGCACTCGGCCTGCAGCTGGAGCGGATGCAGCGTGCGCAGGATGCCAGCTCTGCATGGTTTTGTAAGGGGAAGAAGAGTATCCAGAGTTGTTTGATACTATTTGAGTTTCTCTAGCAACCACACTCAAGCATTCAGTATAACAGAGAGAGAGAGAGAGAGACTTAGATGTGTTCAAGTGTTCCAAGTTGTGTACGTGGTTGTTGGTGGTGGTGTGATGTGCTTGCTATCCTCTGGCTGATTAATGGGCGCCCTCGGGTCCACACACCTCACCGTAGGCCAAGTCTCATGTGTGATCTATGGGATCCATATAGGTGCACGATATCTCGCCGCCATTATAGCCAAAGCTGCTGCTATCAGCCCCGCCACCGCCGCCATACTCACTCCCCCCATTGGCCGTATCCTATTTGGGCAACGGCAGCGTTGGCGCCGTAAAGAACTTCGAGGACAGCAGAGCCGTCGAGGGATTCAGCAGGCCACCGGAGACACCGCCCTGGTGCAGCTGCTGATGGTGGTTTTGGTGTGAGTCATGCGCGGGCATTATGGACTTGTGTGGAATGGGTCGAAACTGTGAAGAGGGTGGCATGCAAGTTACGGGCACAACAGATGCTAGGGTACTAACGCCTCCATCCAAGCCCAGCAGCTCCTGGCCATTAGCATGCGTTGACGTCGGCTCTAGCTGATGGAGCTTGGGCTGGATCAACAGAGGTTGCTGTTGCTTCAAACTACTGCTACTACTGCACTGGGTCTGGCTATGGTTGGGGTTTTGGTTCTGGTTCTGGGTCTGACTGGGTTTGCTATTCGACTGTTGTTTGTGAAACTGTTTCTGGTGTTGTTGTGTGCTGATCGATGGCGATTTGACCAACGTGGGTATGTGGCATTGTATGGAGTCTTGTGATTTGAATGTGCTCGATATGGATTTCAGATTGCCGCTGCCGTTGCGCGGTGACAGAATTTTGTTCGAGTTGTTCACTGATGTGGCTGTGTTTGTGTTTGTCGAATTGTTTGTGATGTTGTTGTTGCTTTTGTTGCTATTGTGATGACGCGGTGTAGTATTGGTGGAAAACTGATATTGCTGATGATGATACCTGGAGCGACCGCGTCGTGGTAATGATTTTTGTTCGGACATTGGTGACAGATCGGAGGATGTGCTTGATTGTGCTCCATGGTAGATGATGCCTGCATCGCATAGAGCATTAACGTTTTGGAAAGAGAGAAAGAAAGAAAATACGGGCAAATAGAGAATCGGCATGTGGATGGGGTAACACAAACTTAAGACTACTTTAAGGCTAACCAGCGAACGTTACAATATCATTTAGTTTCTTAGTCTTTTTTTTTTTTAGTTTAATTGCTCTTCATACTGGCCAAATGTTATAAATAGTTTTATGTAAAGCTTAAGTGCATTGTGTGTCAAAAGTGGTGCAAAGCGCGTTGATCTACTATAGATAAGTTATCGATATGTTGTGATTTGGAAATTGTTGTATTAGTCTAGAGTCTGAGTCTGCAAAGTAAAATAACGCAAAAAGAGAGAGAAAGAGCCAGTAGATTACTCCTTGTTATAGGTCCAAGTCCACTAAGAGCTAAAAACTATTGCAGGATATTAACTTAAAGCACCTGGAAGCATCACAATAAGAAGGCCTTACTTGACTTTTATTGTTGCAAAAGGAAATTCATTGGCAACTCTGGAAACTCTTTAGTCGACAGGGCCGGACTAAGTGAGACTCCTAAACAGTCGTTGAATATGTTCGAGCTCAATCTCATATATGGGAAATCAGAATCACAAAGGAAACTATAATTGACTTGTGAGAGAATAGCGAATGGACTAATCAGTGAACTATCAATTTTGGATAGACAGGAAACGTTCAGAAATGGAAGCTTAGTTTACATTATATATACGAGAACTTCTTTCGGTATAGGACAGTTTATGCAGACAACCCAACAGACAGTAGATGCGGATCTACCATGTATTTACACAACATCTCTCCTTTTACACTAGAATATACAATATATATATATATACAATATATATATATATATATACAATATATATTCTTTATTGCTTTTTCGACCTCCATATGCGATACTTCCTGGGTGCTGTGACTAGGACCTATGGGTTATGGGTTAACTTACTGTGCTTGATCTTGCCCTCGTGCTGATTGGAAGACTCGGTGCGGCTGGAAGTCAGTTGATCCTGGTCGGATTCGGACTCCTCACTCTCTGGCTCCGTTTTGCGTGAGTGACGTCGCCGATTCTTGGACTGCGCATAGAACAAAGCATAACATTAGCTGGGACTGAGTAGTTGAACGCCAAGTGCGACTAGCGACTACAAAAGCGCTTGGGGATGGTAAACGCTCTCAAACGAAACAAAGGATTAACTAAAACCCAAAAACTGACATGTGACACGAGGCAGAGCGCGTCGCTCAATGCCCACATGATATACGGCATTGCACTTAATGGAACTTAGATAAAAGTAAGACTCGAGCAGAGAAACAACATAAAAAGCACGTAGTATTCTATGGAAAAATACACACTAATTGTAGGTCTAATGCCCCCTACCGAGAGGGGGACTCAGAAAGAGAGAGAGAGAGAGAGAGAAAGAGAGCTAAAATCAAAGAAATGAATAAACAAACGCACGATATTATGAAACGGTGAGGTTTGATAATAATTATGAATTGTCTTTTGTGGACGTTGGTTGTGGTGGTGGTGGTGATGGGTGGTGGTTGGTTTTAGTACCGCAGCTGGTGGTGGCGACGAGCAGCCCTCTGCCAGAGCCCTCTCGTGGTACATGAACGAATGCAGCAGGGTATTAGCTGGACCGGCATGATGTGGCTGTGACATGTTGCCCGCTTCCGACAGTTGGAAGGTGGCGTACGGCGAAATGTCCTCTGAGGTTTCTGCGAAAGAGCCCCAGGCTTAGAGCTTGGCCGTGTCAGTTGATTGAGCAGACACTTACCCGGAATCTTGTCATTGTTCTGCATAGAAACCTTGTGTATGGTTGCATAGTAGCGTTCCCGCTGCGCTGCCTCTGAGTTGGCGCGGTTCTCGAGCGACTCCTTTTGTATATGGTTGCTTTGTTCTGAACAAGGCGAGGCAGACATTAAGTAAATTGTAAGATGCAGACGCATTTCTACTTACTGTGTCGATAGCAAATGATAACCAAGGCTATGGTGCAAATCATGCCAGAGACGGCAGCAATGCTGGGAATAAGCAGATTCACGTTCCCATAGAACACACTCGGACCGCGTTGGCCGCGCTGCACAATCTCCGGCGGAGGCGGATCACCGTCCTTGGTGAGTGTGACGAAGCTGAACTCGGCCTGTGCCACGCCCGCCACATTGTGCGCCTCCATGCGTAGCTGATAGAGCGTCGACGGTTGCAGATTGGAGATGACAACTCGACGCTGAGGCTTCAAAGCATTGGAAACTAAGACAGAAATGAAATGAGACCAATTGGGATTTTCTTGGTTGCAACTTTAGTTCGTTCTGCTCACCTAAAATCCATTCCTTGTCGGGGTCGTCTGTGACCGGTCGATACTGAAGCACGAAATACATTAAGGGGCAGCCGTTGTCGGGCCAGGAGTGCAGTCGGATGAGCACCGAGGTGGAGTTCGGAGCCAGCAAGCTGGTTGTCGCCGGCATGCCGGGCGCCTGACCTTGGGTTCGCACGTGCAGCATTATACTGGCTGGAGAGCTGCCAACCTTGTTGTGAGCATTCAGATGTATCTGATAGGTGCTGCCACAGACCAGACCCTTCAGCTCGTGACTGGAGGCGTGTCGCGAGAGCTGCATCTCATCAGTGTTGCCCGTGGCGCGCCGGTAGAACAAAGTGTAGCCTGTGATGGGCGCGTTGCCAGTGAAGCCACACTTCCAGTGCATCAGAATGCTGCTCGAAGTGGCGCTGGTCACATAGAGCACAGGAGCAGACGGTGGCACCTGTACGAGCAGCATGTGCGTCAGCCGGTCCGTGCCGATGCCATTGTCCACCTGGCAGCTGTAGTTGCCACTGTCGGCCAGCTGCAAGCTGGAGATGATCAAGTCGCCGGTGTCCAGCAGCTGTGAGTTGTGCAGACCGCCTTGACGTAGGGCCACATCACCCTTGAACCATTCGCGCTTGGGCTTGCCCACAGCAGTGCAGGGCAGAGTCACCGTAGAGCGCCAAGGGCGCACAGCGGAGCCACCGAACGAAATTATTCTGGCCGGCACACGATTCGTGGTAATCTGGGAGGCAACGCGTGAGCTCTTACCCTCACCCACGCGAGTTGAGGCTGTTACCCAGAACTGATACTCCATGTGGGGATGTAGATTCTTGGCCTCGTAGTAGGCCTGCTGTGAGGGCAGACTGCGCTTCTCATTGTTCAGCTCCTCGCGGCCGTTGACGACGCGTGTGTAGAGGCTGTACTTGGTGATGACGCCGTTGGGCTCGGTCGGTGCTTGCCAGGAGACGAAGAGTGATTGTGGCGAGCTGACAACAACTTTGATATCAGACGGAGCCTCGGGCACATCCTCTTCGGTGTGGCAAAAGAGTGGCTTGGAGAGGATGCCATCGCCCATGCGTGTGTGCGCCAACACCTGAATGCTGTAGTTTGTGTACTTGCGCAGCCCGGTCAGCACAGTGGTCAAGGCAGTGGTCTTTCGCGACTCGACTTCATCCTTGTTGGGCATCACGTCATCAATGATGGGCTCGAAGATGAGCTTGTAGCCCTGCAGCAGACCGTTCGTATGATAAATTGGCGGCGGCTGCCAAGAAACTTGCAGCGACTGGGAAGTCAACGCAGCACAGCGAACATCCTCCGGCGCTCGACTGGGCACTGCAGGAAAAGTAAGTTATTAATACTCGAGCTAAGGAGATCGAAACATTGAGAGCTTACCATCTTCCATAGTCTGCGCTCCAGTTGGCTCTGACAGTGGACCAGGGCCCACTTGATTGAAGGCCTGCACCACAATATTGTAGCGCGCGAATTTAGACAGTCCGCTCAACAGTAGCTCTCCATTGCCGGCTTCACCATCGCCAGCAACGGATGTAAAGTTGTAGGCACTGTTGCCCGAGCTGATCAACTTGTAGCCCACATTGTAGCCCTGTATATCGCCGTGGCGCAACTCTGGCAACGGCGCCGCCCAGCTAATCAGGAGTTCCGTGGACGAAAGTGGACGTGCAGATAGATTCAAAGGTGGTCCGGCAGGCCGTTGAGGCTCTGTGCGTACAATCAACTCCTGACTGGGTGCACTGCGTCCTGCATTGCCCTCAGCTATGACCCTGAACGCATACCGAGTCGCCGGCTTCAGATTCTCAATCAATGCGTTAAAGCTGGGCGGATCCTTGACTTCCACATGCTGCCACTGGTCGATGAAGAGAATGGCTGAAATAGAATCAGGTAAATATAGATAGTAGTTACGGGTGATGATGACGTGACACTTACGATCTGCCTCGCGGTACTCCACTATATACTTGGACACATCGCCCGTGCTGAGCGCTTTGGGCTGCCATTTGAGGTTCACAGAGCGACTGCTTATCATGGCCGCTTCCAGCACACTGGGTGGCTGTGGTGGCTCCTGCACTTGCAGCTGCACTAACTGCTGATCATTGCCATAGAGATTGCTGGCACGACAGAAATATGGCCCACTGTCCGTGGCATCCACTGTGCGTATCTGCAGCTCCGCTGAAACACCATCCGGTGTGGCCTCCTGCTTAACCGAAATTCTGTGGGGAATAGAGATTGCCAATTGTTAGGAGCCCGATTAGGAGCTTCTCCTCAAACTCACTTGTAATTGGTTGACGGATTCAACGTATTTTTGCCCGAACGCATCCACACAATGTTAATCGGCTTGTCGCCGCTTACAGCGCACTGCAGCAGAGCCGTGTCGCCCTTTTTGACGGTGACTGAGCGCGAGGTGGAGGAGAAGTATGGTGAGGCTGCAAAGCGTTACAATATTTCACATTTTAATCATCTGAACAGAAGCAAAATGCAACCGAGCAACAGTCACTCTTGCAATTAAGAAAATTGCCAACTTTCGTTTCATTTAGCATATTCTCTTGATACTCACAGTTAACTTTCAGCTGTATGACCTTTCCAATGCCCGTGCCGATGCCATTGTTCGCCTGACACAAATAGAATCCCTCGCGATCCTCCTTCACGTGTTGCAGCAACATCGAGCCATTACCCAATAGCTTGGTAAAAGGACGTTCACGGACATCTTCATACTCGCCAGACTTGCTTCCTGTAGATGAGAATTAAACGTTTATAACTTAAAGCTCTAAACTATTTGATATATAGTTATTAAAAATTGAATAAATACATCAAAATTTTTATGAATTATGAAATTAATTTTTATACCCTGAACCCATTGAAAATGGGAAATTAGGGTATAATGGTTTTGTTGAAATGTATGTAACAGGCAGAAGGAGGCGTGGCAGACCCCATAAAGTATATATATTCTTGATCAGGGTGACAAGTCGAGTCGATTTAGCCCTGTCCGTCTGTCCGTCCGTCCGTCCGTCCGTCCGTCCGTCTGTCCGTCTGTCCGTCTGTCCGTATGTTTGAACGCGTCGATCTCAGAATCTATAAGAGCTAGAGACTTGAAATTTTTCCGTGTATAGCACGCGCAGATCGAGTTTGTTTCAAAAAATCGATACATTTGATAGTTTTAAAGTTATCGATTTTAAACGTTATCGAAATTCAGGTATAAATTTATATCTCCCACATCTTAAGAGCTAGAGTTTCCAAATTTTGTATTTAGCATGATATAGAGTTTATACAATTTTGATTTTTGTCACATTTTAGATACCATCCCCCCTTTCCTTCCCTTCCTCCCAAACTTGTAAAACCCGTATTACAAATACTAGAGACTTGTGCTTTAGCAAATAGATACATATAAATGACAGAATCACGCTCTGAAAGTTTGATTAAGAAACTCCATCTACAAAAGAAGTTATTAAACATTTCATTTCCCTTAGTAAAGCCTATGAGCGCAGCCCTAAGAGAGCAGGCCACGCTCAGTCGCTGCGCTAACTGCGCAGTCAGCAGAATGCGTTCTTATGCGTATGTGTATGCGTGTATGTGTGTGTGCATGTATTGCTTTTATATATGCATTTGTTAAATAAGCATAGAATATTTGGAATACCGGCTTTTCGCAGGGTTCAGGGGATCTCCTAGTCGGGTACCGCCGACTAGAGCTTTCTTACTTGTTTTATTTAAAAAGAATCAGCAATCGCCACAGACGTGAGTGTGCAACGCAGCGCTGCCCTCCGAGCCAAATTGTTTAAGACAACTTTCTCACATTTTTCGTCTGAAAGATTCGGAATATGCAAATGCTGCGTAATCTTTAGGGTTTTTAATGCTGCTTGGCATTAATCGGGCTGATGCGTAACGTTTCACGACTTCTTTGGTCTAACTGAGCACAATGACAATCTGAAGTCATTAGGCGTTTATTTTGAAACAAATAAATCAGAACCCCGTTACATACCAATTTGAGCAATGAAGCACTGACAACTAGAAGCATCAACCTAAACTCTATACACATTTACTTTGCTAGAACTTGATCTCAGATCTTCGTTGGTTGTGTAATTGACCACTTGGATGACTTATCTCAGAGACAATTTTAGCAAATTGCACTTATATTTAGGAACATTTAATATATATAAATTTTATTCCTACGCGAAATATCAGTGAATCAATCATAATAGCTGAGCTGGCTTAAACGTTTGGCTATCCTACCCAAATTTTATATTTACATTTCTAAAATTATATTTCGAAATATTTTTAGTAATTGTGCAGCTTATGATAAATTTGACATATCTGACCTGTTGCCTTCTTCCACACGATACTGGGCGCAGGCACGCCCTGCGCCTGACAATGCAACATTATGTGACGATTGCGCTCGACATTCGCATCGACTGGCTCGACAATCCAACGTGGTGGCACTATGGAACATAATAGTTAATATAAGAAATGTGTAACTGGCGTAGAGCTATTCGATAAAGGTTCAAATCAAGAATTCTCTAAGACATACAGAATAGTTATGATTTAGAGATAGAGAGAGAGAGAGAGAGTTATAGAGACAGACAGAGAGAGAGATAGAGAGACAGAGAGGAAAAGTGAAGATATTTGGCAAAGTATAAACGGCAAAATAAGGTTTTTGTGACTATTCAAATTGGTTGAGAGTAATAGAAAGGTTTGTAGCGTATAGAAAACGATTCAACTAATTTACAGTTGGGCTGTTCATATCTTACTTATAATTGTAATTGTAACAAAAGGTTTTTATGCAACTCAATCAAAATCGAAATAATTTAAATAGTCGATGCTTTTAAGTCGGATGCCTTATTTTACATAAGATCCGTGAGGTAAACTCTTTAATGAGGTTGGTTGTTGTGCAAGGATTTTTTAGTCATATTTTAATTAATTTTTATTATTACAGTTTCTGTTTCTGTATTTTGTTTTCTTTTTTTCGTTTTCCGTTTTTCGTTTTTAAATTTATATTTGCTTTTGTGCCCACGCTCTGCGGCTCGCTGTTTCGCAGTTTGTTGTACAACAAAATTACAAAAACAAAAACAAAAAAACTGCCTCTCGTTGGCTGGAAAATAAATAACAAAGGCATGCCAAGAACGTATTGGAAAATATTTGCATTGAAATGAAACTGCAACAAAAAAGACATAAATGTTTAATATGCACGATTATATGAGTTTTATTGTTAAGCACGCAGATGGAAATGAAAAACTTGATTGCGCAAAACAAAAACCAAATGGGCCTTCAATAATTAGCTCTTAAAAGCATGTGCCACGCCCACGCACACGCACACGCATGGCCAGAGAGTGCATTTCAATGATTTATAAGGCCAATAATTGCCTTTTTGTTTAATACAAATTCATTTAATATCCAGCCTTTTGCTCGTCAAGCAGTAATTAATACAAAAGAAAGAACGTAATGCGTATCATAAAGGAAATTAAGATCATTTATTAATAAAAAGCGTTTTGTATTCTGGTTTGGATTGGCTCTCTTGTGTTGTACATAAAGCGGGTTTGGTTGGGTATACGACAGCGCGTTGGTTAATAGCGACTAGTTGGAAAAAATCTTTGCACACAACAGCAGCCTGGGTAATTGGGCATTTAAAATAAGTCAAATCAATGTACACACGCGTGCTCTCGACATTGTTTTCGCCTCGTTTTCGCCATGATTTTGGGCAAATCAATCAAACTTGGCGAAACCGCGCTGAAAACAGTATCGAAAACCAACTGCGTTTAAGAACAGAGCAGAGAGCAAGCAAATCATAAATAAAATAAATTAAAACTCATTCTACTATGCACTATGCACTATGCGCATGCATGGCAAATGGCAAATGGCAAATGGCAAATGGCATTGCAAAAAAAATGGAGGTAAATTATGTACAGTTTCATGCAAAAAACAAAAGCAATTGAAGAGAGAGAGAGAGCATGCAAAGTATTGTGCTGCTGCCACAACATGCCACATTGCTATCGTACATTCATTGTCAACTACATTAGCAAATACTGCGAAGCTTTAAATTTATATATTGTTTGTAATTTAGTTTCACTGTACTTTTTATTCTGCAAAAAAAATATGCTTATGCATTTAGAGAGCAGAATAAAAAGGTTCACACACACACGCAAAAGCGAGGATAGAGAAAATGGCCAGCACACACACACAGCTACACACACTCATACACTCTCACACACACACAGAGCATAGCAGAGTGTCAGCAGTTAAACAGAGTCCAAAACCAAATTGAAGCATAAGCAGGGGGCGTCTTCAGTGGATTTATAGCTGATGCTGCTTCATCAGTCAGTTAGTTTATATTTTTTTTAGTTAATTAAGCACAGCACATTTATAGCTAAGGCTTGGCCATTCAATAATTTTGTTTTTGTATTAGTTAGCGGTTTTTTTAAATTATTTTTTGGTTTTTGGTGGGGGAGCGGGCAAAAAGCAGCCGTTGTGCGCTAAGTTTTGAAGCTGCAAGTCCAAAAAAATGGCAGTAACAAAAAAAACGAAAAGGGTACAAAAATTCGTATGCATTGTACTCTATACACAGCGAGAGAGTTGGCAACAAAAAGGATTAAGCGAATAAGCAAATTAATGTTAAGCCAGCTAATGTTTTCATATTTGTATGTATGAGCGTTTGAATAAATTATAATTAGAGCAAAATGTTTAAGATGTTGCGCTTTTCCAAGGAACTAAGAATCTCTAGTTTCTTCAATATAAATATATATTTAGTATTATTTATATTATGATATTTAATAGTAAAACTTGCAAAAAGCGCATTTCAACCACGGCAGGCCGTCGTTTCTCTTGTAGTATAAAAAGCTTTTCAAATGAAATTTCGCAACTCATGAAGACATGATTTTTTGTTGATATTTATTAAATGTGAAAATACTTATATATATATATATGTTAATAACAAATTTTGCGGCTTTGTTTACGAAGCGATTAAGAAGCAGTGCAGTTTATGAGGTTACCTGGTGAGACTGTTGTTAAAAAACCCACAGCGTGCCAAAGCGTCTTAAGGGTATGAGGATTTGTATAAATAATTTAATGGATGTTTTAAGCTGGGCAATTTCTGACATTTGGATTTATTTAGGGTTTTTGTTTTGTTTTTCTATTTAATTATTTGATCTTTTTTTTTTGTTTCTTTTTGTTGTTATTTTGGTAGAGTGAAACCGTCAAAAACAAAGCACCAAGAGTTAGGCAACGTTCAGTTACGTTTGAGCTTGTGGGACACAGGACAAGCATCAAAAAGTTGATTTCTTAGAAATTAAACGAATCAAATCAAAAACTCAAAACCATTAAGAAGCGCTTTTCTTGAATACATCAGCGAGAAAGCAAAAATTATTATTTAGGGGCGATTGTGAAAGTTTAAGGTGGTTAATTAGTTTCTGTTACGTGTTGAATGCGACAAATGTGTTTAGTGTATTGATGTATTGGAATATTGGTGTATTGGTGTATTGGAGTATTGGTGTATTAGAGTATTGTTGTTGATTGTGTATTGGCTTGTAACCTATTACGCTACCTTTGACCTGCAATAGAGCGGTATATTTGATCTCAGCTGCCGGATTCTTGGCCACACACGTATATTCGCCGGAATGCGTGGCCGACAGCGAGGGAATGCTCAGTAGCGAGCTATACTGATCGAGCATGGTGATATTCGCACCCAGCAGCTCGGGCAGCGGCTCGCCATCTTTAAGCCAGATCAGCTTCAATGGCGCATCGCCGCGAGAAACGCCACAAACAGTGCGCGTGCGCATGCCCTCGGCCAGGCCATCCTGAAAGGCGAACGGTTCTATGATCGGCGGTACTGCAAGAAGGAAAGAGCAACCAGAAATATTAACAAGAGTCACGGCCGAACCACATAGTCTTTAACCATCGTCCATCCGTTGCTTTTACTGATGTGGATCCCGCGCTGAGCTGCTGTTTGCTGTTTGCTGTTAGCTGACGTTTGCTGTGGATGTTTCCTAATTAAAATTACATACATACATTCATATGTACAACTAAACCTTCGCAGTTTTGTTAAAGGATTGTTAAACTCTACGAAATAGTATATTACTTGGTTGTACAAACATTCCAAAACTTGAAGTGAAAGTGATTTATAAAGATATATATACGATATGTTTCATAACAATATATAGAATAGCTAAATGCCGTTTCTTTAACATAATTTACAATTATATGAATATATATATATACACATATATATATATATGTATGTATATATATATATGTGTATAAGGATGTTGCAGGACAAGTGAAATTTCGTTTGTCGATTCATTAGTGATGTTGTTGATTACATTGAACAAAGTGCATACGAAAAACGCAACTACATTAAACTAAAGATAATAATATTTGTAAAATACTTGATATATAAAGTTTTATAGACGAGCGTTCACAAGTCACAAGTTGTTTACCATTCACCAAGAGCGCCTGTGAGTTCTCCACCTCCGCCGCCGAGTTGCGCACCACACACGAATAGTTACCCGTGTGGTCGCTGCCCAGGTTGTCAATGACCAGAATGCTATTATACTGATCCACCTGTTTGACGGACATGTGCTGCGTGGGATCGATGGGGCGGCCATCCTTGCGCCAGTTGATGGTCAATGGGAGATCGCCCTTCACCACGGAGCAGGTGAGCGAGGCGCGATCGCCCATGTTCAGTTGCAAAATAGACGTTTGAAAGGGACTCAGACGCGGCGGCACTGCAAGTGGTTATGTCAAGGCAAACATGAGTGAGAAAAGCGGGAGGAGCACCCTACACTGAGCCAGCAATCAATGTAATTACAATAGCTTTAACTTTGGCCCACTTCATCACTGCAACGCTAATGCGCAATGTCGACTGTGGCAACGACGCGCCAAATCTCGGAAAAAGGTTACAAATTATCAACATTTAATTAACGCTGCGCTTCATTAGCACGCGGATTCATTAATTAAAATAAAAGTGAAAAAGAAAAAATTAGAAAAAAAGGGTCGCTGGCCAGGCAGCCATCAGCAAATGCGCTGACTCGTACTCCTCCGCACTTTGGTTTGCTTTTTTTTAATTTACAAACTTTTAAGCTGGGATTATTGCGCATATTTAATAATGGGAATAAGCAGATGCGGCATACACGCCAAAATTAAAAGCAAAATCAGAACTTAAAGCTCCGCACAATCTACTTAATTTGCTGTTAATAATTAAAATGTAATTTTCACTTGACGCCATTGGAGCTCTCAGTTGCTTGTTCCCTCGTCATCCACTCCGAGCTGTAAAGGAAACTGGCCAAATGGCCGGCAGTTGACACTCCACGAATATATACTAACCTATGACCGTCACCTCGCCGCTGCGCCGGGCGCTGTGACCCTGTTTGTTGCGGGCCCAGCACGTGTAGACCCCAGAGTCCGTGTGCTTCTGCACGGGGCTGATAGTCAGCGAGCCATCCGGCTGCACACGCTGGCGTATGTCATCGGGCAGCTCGCGTCCGCCGCGCTCCCAGTGTATCTCTTCGATGGGATAGCCGGCCACAGGGCATTTCAGATTCAATGTCTCGCCCGAGACAGCGGTCACCTTGGGAATGAGGCGTATATAGGGCAGACCTGCGGAGCGAGCGGTTGACAAATGTAAGTGCTTAACAGATTTGTGTACACGTTGCTCATTTAATAATGCAGCAAACAGCAAATATAACAGCGCGCAAGCAAACAAGCAAAAAGCTGGATGCAGCAAAGGAAAAGGAAAGGCAGGAAGCAGTGCAAATGTAATATGCATATCCTGGCTGCCGACACAGACTGACTCTGACTCTCTAAGCAGTGACGCCGAAACGCTTTTCGCTGTGCGCCTGCAGAATGCGGAAGGAAACAATGCAGCAAATGCCGCCTAGCTACAACAACAACAACAACACGTTGTTGATGTTGTTCTTGTTGATGTCGTTGTGTGTGCCGCTGTGGCTGCTGCTTGCGCTGGTGCTTGTGGATTCTGCGGAGTATGCATAATTTTCTAGCATGTCATACGTGAGCAGTTTGGTGTTGTTGTCTGTGCCCGCGCCAGAGATTTTTGTAATCACCGCCATTACCAAGTCGCGTAATCAGCGACACAGCAAGAATTCAAACAAGATGAGCGCTGCTTTGAGATCCTTGCATAATGTGAGGTAAAAGAGCCTTTCTGACTACAATCATTTTTGCCGCGCAGAATATCAAAGTTTATGCTAACCAATGGAGAATAACCATCTAGAGAATAATCTCAAACATAATGTGAATATATTATATTAAAAGAAACTCAACTTCAGAGTGATATCTGATATATCTATTACTATTTGAATATTTATATATTTGATAAGAAACATTAATCAATATCTGTTCGAAGTAGAGTATATGTAAGGACACAACACATTTTGTGGCACTAAAGATATATCTAACAATTTGTAGGTCAATGATATTATCATTAAGATACTCAGCAGGTGCACAGGGTATTTCAACTTCGACAAGCCGAAGATGCCTTCTCCATCTTGTTTAACTTTAAGCGCAAGCGTTGGGTACAAATACGGCGCAGTTTTTATATTTATTTTTCCACTGCTGTCATTTTGCTTGCGCTTCCCTCCGCTTAGCAACGCCATTTTGTTTGCCCGGCGACACAAAAATATTTGATTTTTTGCAAAAACAAGGTAGACGCGGCGGCCCTCAGCGAGCAGAGCTCTCTGCTGTGTGTGTGTGTGTGTGTGTGTGTGTACAAGAGGGAATGCGCCTTGAACAACACTTTAGAGCTGCAAAGCAAACTGCAGCCAGAGACATGCATAGCTAGACGAGGAAGGCGCAAAGCGTAAAGAGAGGTGGAAACAAAGCGAAAGCAATGTAAAAAAACAAAAAAAGGAAAATGGTGAGCAAAAGTAGGCAACACAAAATCACCAAAAAGAGGAGACCAAAAAATACAAACAAAAACTGAGAGAACTGAAAAACGTTTAAGTGCATGTGTAAAGTAGCTGTTTACACACACAGACATACACACACACACACACACATACAGAGAGACAGTTGTGTGTGATTTGCGAATGTAGCACATACCATAAATATTCAAGCGAGCTGCATGCTCCACACGACCCGCACGGTTCTCAGCTATGCAGGAGTATTCACCGCCATCCTCGACCATGACATGGCTTATGTTAACATGACTAATTACATCTCCATGCACGGTGATGTATTGTCCGATCATAAATCTGTGAAAAGAAGACAGAGAAATGCCATGAAAACAGTTGCATTAGTACGAAAAACATTTGAATGGCCCACACGCTGTATGCGCAATGCGATATGCATTTTATATACGTTTTTATTTTGCTGCATATTTAAGCGTGCAGGCCAGGGGCATTAACGAGCAACTACATGCATATTAGTGAGTGTACAAGCCCATGTGTACTTGCACACATATTTGCACAAGCTCAACGAGGCGCATCTCATATGCAGGCTGACCCAAATCCTTTGGCTGTGGGCTTCATTTGTTTTCGACACAACACGGCGAATACGTAACATTGCATTATTTAGCTGTAATGAAGTCTGTCCCCATGTCACTCTGTCGTTCTGACAAGCTGTCAAGCTTAGCATAGTTTCTGTCCTGCTTTCAATGTCATGTGCCACGCCCATAAGCCACAGCCACAGAAACATCACAAACGAGCTCCACTTAATGCGGCCATTACGTTGTCATGCCAAATAATGAAAAAAAAAAAGGATTTTTATGAGCGCTCAAGCTGGCATTAAGTCTAGTTGTTTGCAAGCCGTCTTATTGGCGAATATATTAATTACAGCAAACAATGTTCCGCATACGCCACACACACAGAGAGAGCTGCGGCTTTGTGGGGCCTCATTGTTAAACGAAGCATCTGAGCCAGTGGCTCATTAGTTTGTGGTCGACGCGCAAGCAACATTTCAATTGGCATTAGAGTTAGAGGCGGCAAAGTAATTACAATTTTAATTAACTTTTGCAGCTGTCGGGGCCAAGCTTACGCAGGCTGCGCAGCGATCGTAAATGCAGTTTCTTGGATGCTGATTTCCCCAGAAAGTGGCAAAGTCAACCGAAAAACTTAGCGGCTGGCGGTTGGCACTTTATGAAGTGGCCCACAAGTCGCGCGACGCTTGTTAAAAACAACAACTGTAGTTAAATGAAAATGAAGCTGCTCAAAACTCTGACGTACAAACACACACACCCGCTTATATCCTCGTGTTCATATCCCTAAATGCTCAGCCATGGACATGGATGCTAACTGCAACAATTGAGCGCACTGAAACAATGCCGGGACAAAATTGCAACAAAGTTGCAAGTTGCACACATCCGCACATGGCAGAACGAAAGTGCCCCCGCATCATCCTGCCATAGAGTGGCAGCTTAAACGCCATTACGAAACTTTAAGCGGAAGCGAGTGTGTGAGATGTCTGGTTGAGTTTATAAGTCGGAGCGGGGAGAGGGGCAAGGGTGTGGGACTGGCTGTGGCATAAAGCGCTTTGGTTGCAACAAAATAAACCTAATAGTTGGCGCAGCTTTTGTATGCTGTTTTAGTTGATTGTTGTTTAAATCCGCGTATGTGTGAGTGTGTCTCCTGAGCAAGCTTTTAGGTGGCTTAATTTCGAAAAAAAAAAAAAGTAGTTCCAGCAACAACTTGAGATTCAGTGCGAAGTGAAAAAGTTTGTCTGCAAACTTACAAAATTATGAATTTCAATTTGTCTGAACTGAGGTTCCACGTGGCGCACTCGTTGACGGTTTAATGGATTATATTAGGACACTTATAAGTTTTACAGATAGTAAATTTCTTAAAAGGACATTTATTAGGCCCTTAATATAATTCAATACTTGATGAAGCCTAACTAAAACCGATTAAACTTAATTGAGTTAGGAACTTTTGACATTTGACAAAGGGTTAAGCAAGTCGGCTCAAATGAATAAGTTGTTAAGTAAGTCACAGAAATATATATATCTTAAAGATTGCTAAATATCGAAATTAAATATATTTATACTTTAAATTATCATTGATCTATACTTTTGAAAGAAAAAGCTTATTAAACAATGCCAAATGTTGTTATTTCTGTTGTAAATTATACGATTTTCTGGTTAAGGTTAAAATACGTTTCTAAATACTGAATAAATTGTAATTATATATTAACTTAATATTTGAATAAATTGTAACTTAATATTAACTTCATATTTGAAATGGTTCATTTACATCCTAGTTATTAAGAAGCATTTAAATGTAAGCTTTTGATATTTAAATGAAGGGATATACCGAAACTGTTTCGAAATAATATGATGAATAAGTACCGAGAATATGTGTTCAAAATGATAAAAACTAATATAATAATATAAAATTTATTCAATGCTTTCTAAAGCAAAATTATAACAACTGCATGAAGTGAAAAGAGCATATTGGTATTGTGCAATACCATTTATTTATTAAAATACGTTAACGAGTAACGATTGTCAACAAAAATAAGTTAGAAAAGTAATAATATCATAAACATGAAGGGGGAATTTTAAGCACTCGATTGGCCAGCTATGGCTATGGCCCAGTTCACAGCCAAATGCAGTCAGTGATACTATTGGACTAATATTCAATTGTAGTCTTAAAAATCTGTTTATAAATAACAATTAAATTATAACAAAATATAATGAAAATATGAAAAGGAAAAGATTAACAAAAGAGACAAAATTAAATTTCAGAAAATAGAGAGAACAAAAGAGAAAACATTTAGAAATCACTAACACGATGTTGTCTTTCTCTATGAATGCAAAGCATTTTATCGCTATTGAAGCTAACCATTTTACATTATGAACATATAGAGCTGTGGCAGTATTAGTGCTAGAACCACAACATTTGACAGCTACGTAAGTATAAACCTTCTCTTAGATAGTATATCCTGTAAATGACGAATATATGACGGTCCGTCAGAAATATATATATAGAGCCCCAACATTTGACAGCTAAATTAGTATAAACCCTTTCTTAAGAATGAATATCCTATGAATGTGAAATATAGGACGGTCCATCAGAAATATATATATAGAGCCCTAACAATTCTCAGCTACGTTACTATAAACCTTCTCTTAGGATATCCTATAAATCAGGAATATAGGACGGTCTATCAGAAATATTAACAATTTCAACTGTTTTCAGGCCCTGAACGAGTATTATGCAGCTGCTTCCGCAACATTGTTACGTGAGTTAGCCTGAATCCCATTAAGTGTATTTAAGAGCTGAAACTAGTTTGAGCTTTAATTAAAATTTCTGCAATGACCCTGGCAATAGGCAAATGCTTTGCTTATTTATATAAACTTATACACAACTTTCTATTTGGGGCGCACTTAACGCTGAATTATTCAAGTCAAAATTACACATACTTGCTCCAGACAGCCTGCAGCTGTAGACGAGCGCAGCATGCGCACACATGCCGAGCGACGCCTTCAATGTTGCCGCCACATGCTACATGCCTCAGACAAACTTCTCCAAATGGCGTAAAATGAGCGTTTGAGTGTTGCGTTACCTCGTGAGCGCAATCATTTAATTTCCGCCCCAAGGCGTCAGCTCCAGCTCCTACTGTTCGCCGAGCCCCCGCATTGCCTGCCTGCCTGCGTAGCTGTCTGTCTTCTTGCCAATCCTCTGTCTGTCAGCCTGTTTGCTCGACTGTCTGGCTGGCTGTCTGCGTGTGTATTAAATAAATACAGTTACCGAGTTGATATACCTTTAAACCGAATAATGTAAACCACTTAAAACTCGGCAATTACAACAAGCGACGCTACCAAAGAATGTTTGCAGCAATGCCGAGCAGTCGCAAATTAGGTTGCCAGCACCTTCCACACGGGCATCTGCAGGAGTATAATGCCTAATGGCATTATTTGTCGAAATTGTGTTGCTTAAATAACTTTTAAATTGAAGCCAAGGGCGACGACTCCTCAACACCCCAGTGTCGGCAAGTTCTAGGCAAACTTTAGCACTGCCCCACTCGAAAATGCTTGTAATCAATTTGTGCCCTGTGGTCGGCCAAACTCCTCAAAAAGTGCTGGACATATTCAAATGAAGCACAACGAAAAAGAGCTGAGCACTTGAATAAAACATATTCATAGCAAAGTCTCAAGCTCTTTACATGAATAATGTTTTTGATTATTCTGAAGTTCAGTCGCTGCATGATATGCTGCTGAAGAGTGACAGATGTTGGTGATGTTCCATCAATAACTTTCTGTTTGACAACATTCAGTCTTTGTTATAGCAAGATTTGAATAGGTAAAAATGCTATCACAGATATGATTTCTAATCTGTTGCAGGAATACACAATATATACTCTGTATTTCGTGGTAATATATATTTACTTACACAACTATTTGTAACTTTCAGCATGCCCTTTGGCCTGCAGATGGCATTACTTTTAATTAAAAATAGCAGCTGCTACACAGGACAGCGACAGCGACAAAGTGCAGTCAGATGCTGAAGCGCTGCTATGATTTTTTTATTGGACAGCAAACAGAACGAACTAAATGACAGCCAAAGTCAATGTTAATAAAACGAACTGGGGCCATTTTTAATCAACAACAGAAGTCAACAACGGACCAACTTTGACTTGCAAATCATTACAGACGTAACTCAAACAATTAGTGGCAGCTGCCAACAAACTGAAAATGAAGTGCGCCGGACTGGAGGGAGTGTAAAATTCCATAGTAAAAATCAAATGAAATGTCAGTGACAATGTCAAAGCAGCGTCATCAAAGCCAGGCGAGTAATGGCGAGGGGAGGGAGTTGCAGCAGAGGCAGCCAATCAATCGATGTGCTGTTGCATTTTATTTGTTTGTGGCAAATAAAGGCAACTACTTGGAGCGCTTGACCGTTGAATGCAAATGTCAATGTCATTAAAGAGCCACTGGGAGTTTAATAAGCAGTTGCTAGTTGCCATTTGTCAGTTGCCAGTTTGCAGTTGGCTGTTGGCTGTTGGCAATTGGCAATTTCTATTGGTTGTTGGCTCTTGGGCCAGACTAAAAATGTAATTAAATGCGTAAGGCAAACAACACACTTGCCGAGCCTTAATTAACAAATAGAAAGGCAAAGTCAGAACCTTGGCCAGACGCTAGAGTGGGCTATAGCAAGTCTTTAGACCCGCCGTTGCCTCTGACTGTGCCCCTCCAAAGAGTGAATGAACGTTGAAGCCGGCGCCGAGCCGCCCACTCAGTAGGCACGGCAACTGGCAGTCGGCAGTCGGCAACCGACAACCGACAGAGCTACTTTCTATACGTGCGATGTTTTAAAAGCCAAATGCTAAAAAAATGCAAAGAGAAAAATATATACAACGAGCGCAATAAATGCAGCTTCCGCCGCATTTTTTCTGTTTCTGTTCATTTTTCCTCCTTTTTTTTTTCTCTCTATTTTTTTGCGGTGCGACCCGCAGAGTTGGCAATAGTCGGGCTCCACCCACCGTGCACCGCCGCCTAGTGCAGTAGCATAGCCCGTTTTCAACAAGTTCAATTACCTTCCGTTTGATGGCAGAGGAAATCCGTCCAGTGTCCATGAAATTTGCGGGGATGGATTGCCGGCTGCAGAGCATTTCAGACTAACAGCAGGTCCCGGCTGCAGCGTTTGCTCAATGAAGCTATAGAGTAGCACGGGTGGAGCATCTGCAAGGCCAATGTGGTTGCGGATATTCATATAAATATTTTAGCTGCAATTACTTGGCGGCTGTTGCCAATTCTTGGTCACTGCTACTTACCGCCCAGCTGCAGCTCGGCAGTGGCCTGGAATGTATCGCCCTCGGGCCGTCGCACCACACACTGATACATGCCGCGATTCTCACGGCTCACGCGCGGCACCACCAACGTGTCCTCGATGCGACCGGATGAAGGCAGCTGCCGTCCGTCCTTGTACCACAGGATGTTCTGCATGCCCACGGGGCTGCCATTGCTGGTCACCAGGCAGCGAAACTCGGCCGTGCCTCCCATATGCACGCTCAATACATTTGGCGAGATTTCCACTTGTATGGGCGTGGCCACAGTCAGCCGCAACTCAGCACTGGCCTCGCCACCCACATTGCTCGCCGTACACTTGTAGACGCCCGAATCCTCGCCAGTGACTGCCTCAATAGCCAGTATGGGTCCAAGCAATCGCACCCGCGGGCCGCTCAGCACAGGCAGCGGACCGGCTCCGTTCTGAGTATACCAACTAAGATAGGATAGACAAAAACATAAAGAATGAATGCAGTTTGGAAATAAAGAGATAGAGCTTAAGTCAGTGGAAATAACAAGAGCTAGATTAGTTTGCAAAGCATGAGTTATACTACAGCATATGTGATCGTAAATTCCAAAACTCAGCTTAATCCAACTATTTAAATAATTAAAGTTAGCTTCGCCCACACACACAGACACACACGAGTGAAGGGCTTTCGTCTCTGTCCTATGTCCCATGTCTGAATGTTTTATCTACTCTTCCTTTGTTTAATGTTGCATTAATCCCAATGGTTGGCTCATTTGCCAATGTGTCTGTCGCTGTCTACCCGCCTGTCTCCCGACTTTATTAATTATGAAATGGCTACAGTTTTATTTTTCTTGTTTTTTTTTTTTTTGCTGTTTTATTTGCTGCTCAGCAATCTATCCATCTATCTGACAGTGTTTTGGCTTCCCTCATAGATTCTTTTGTTTCGCGTTTACAGTCTGGCATTGTATCTCGGAAATTTACAGCCGCTGCCTCCATGGCCGCCTGTCGGTTGCCGGTTGCCGGCTGCCGTGCAGCGAAAGTTTTTTATTACTTGTCTGCTTATCAAAGCGTAATTATGTGTGCACATGTGTCCTACACCTACCTCTAGTCTGCCTTCCTAGCAGTTTAACGGCGAAAGACACACACACACACACACACACACACACACACCTATATACATATATTCTATTCTCTTCAATTTCACACACACACACACACATACGTTACGCAAACGCAACGCTATCTACATCAGAGTGGCATCTAGCGTTCGAGTTCATAGTCCAACTTTAAGGTAGACAGCGCTCAACTTCATATTTTAATTAGCATTCCATGGCTGGCAACTCTCTCGACACATTTTACACAATCACTGGCCATGTTGCAGCGGCCACAGTTTTATTTATATGCTTGGAAGCCCTAAACGCTCGCACATGCAACACCTATTTGTGTGGGTGTGAATGTATATACGTTCCAATTAACTCACACAAAGGCAGCGCTGTCAACGTCAAAAGTTTCACCTGTAATGTGTCTAGCTTGCTGGCAGTGCCATCGATTTTACGCCCCGCTCCCAACCCCCCCTACCTACCTGTATTCAGGCGAAGGGCAGCCCTGCGCCACGCACAACAGCACCGCGCCCTCGTCCTGCGAAACCTGCACATGGGATGTGTGCTCCACAACGCTCGGTGAGATGATGCCGCGATGCGCTGTATGAGTAGAGATTGACATTGGTTAGTCTTGATGTTAGCTCTGCACACACATGTGTGTGGCAGTGTCTCTTTGTGTATCAGCCAGCTGCTGTGATTGGGTCACTCACAATTAATACGCAATCGCGTTGGCGAGCTGACAACAACCTGACGGGTTAGTCGATGCATGCTGCGACAGCGGAAGGATTGCGACTCATCGCTCTCCTGCAGATTGTGAATGAGCAGCTCACCAGTTGGCAGCAAATGGAATTTGCCATCTGCAAAATAAGAAAATTGACAATTATTCCAAGATGAAACGAAAACAAGTTCGAATATTGCAGTCGGGCGCTACCGACTGCATAATGCTCATTCAGGGTTAAAAAACAATAGCATATTTTTTGGTTAAGCAGTCTGAAAAGAATCTGCAGTAATTTAACTGTCCAATTTTGTAGCTCTTGCTTCAAAGATTTGCCACATTTCCAAGAGGCATTTATATGGCTTTTGGCAAATCAATAGAAGAGGTAAAAAACTTATGTGTTACATTTCGAGTTTCAAACTGTAAAACTGTATAAAGCGACCTCCAGTAGGTGTATCGGAAAACTGTTAACCCTTTATCAAACGAGGATACGGATATATATTACAAATTTCAAGTCTATAGCTTTAATAGCGACGAACTGGTTTGCGTTCAGGGACAGAGAGACAGCATGACGAACATTGCACAAAACCAATATGCCCTTTCACTTCATGAATGAGTATAAAAATCGAAAAGTTTCCGATGCACCGGAGACAAAAATAAAATGATAAAGAAACTTCTTTCATAGGAAAAGAAGAAGGGAAAAACTACAGTCATTAATAAAAAAAGGAAAAATTTATCTATTGGAGTATCGAACTCATAATAAAAGATGTCCTTTGGTATGCCTCACAAAAATCAACTTCAGTACTCGTATTTTTGTAGGTTTGCAGACATTGATTTGAACTAAGCAAACTTTAATATTTAGTTTAAAAATGATAAGGATTATCTATCTATATTCTTAAACAAAAAGATATTTTAAACATCTATTGCTATAAATAAATGAAAATATTTTATTTTCAGATACTCTATACTCTCTATAAAAGTAAAAAGCAAATAGATAAATGTTTCTGAAAAGTTTCTAAATAAAATTTTAATTCGAAATTAATTGTGCACATGGAATTTGAAATGTAGTCTAAATAAATAAATATGCCTAATTTCAATTGCTGCATAAAATTCACATTTAAAGAAGTCTATGAGATTCTTGTGTCTTAGAAAGCTGCATCGCTAAGCGCTTGCCAAAGGCTTAACTACTTATCATTGCACAAAGTTGCACCTTTGTTGGGACAGGGTTAAGGCAAGTTAAAAGCTCTTCTCAAATTGCCAAAGGACAATGTTAATTATGCATCAAAGCATAGGGCATAACACACACGCATACTTAAATACACTCACACTCACATGCACACACACATACACACACATGCTCATGCGTTATGGTATATAGGCAAAGCGATGGTAGTTAAGCAGGCAAATACTGAAAACAAACAATGCACTTTGTTGGCTTGGTAAGCCGCTACAGGGACAAGGATGCAGGCGAGGACTGAGGACGAGCCTGCGACTTCAGCTGAAGCCACGTCAGCAGCAGACGTACAGACAGTGAGACAGATAGACGTTGCACAAGTATGAACACCCACGTTACTTACCGCCTTGCAGCGAGGGATAGATGTAGATAGCGGGTTCATGAACCCACGAGACCACTCGTACCAATTCCTTGACAAACGTAGGCACCACACAACGCAAAATGGCTGTGCAGCCGCGCGACGCGGATAATACCTCCACATCCACTTTGTAGGCCTGGGCCACGACTGCCACAAAAGTACGAAAAATGTGAAAATACAAAAATATGCACAGCTAACATACATACACATACGTACATACATACATACATATGTGTGTCTATATATGATGCATTTTGGCTGACTTGAAACTTACCCGCCCGCACTTGGACGTCGCGCGACACAATGCGACCCACAGAGTTGCTGGCAATGCAGCGATATATCGTATTATGTATATCCTGATGATAGGCAGCCGCAGCAAAGGGCATTAGCACGAGCGTGCCATTGCGGAGCACACGCCGCACGCCATGAATCTCTGTAACCGCCGTGCCGTCCGCATGCACCCAATCGATCGTTGGCTGGGGACTGCCCGAGGCGGAGCAATCCAGCCAGCCGCCGGACGAATTGGAGAACTCAACGCGACCCGGAGGCTCCATGACAAAGCCGGGACCACGCAAATGTGCTTCGAAGGGCTCGCTAATCGTTGCATCTGGAACAACAAATGGAGAATATAGAATACATAGATGAGTAAACTATGCCAGTATATATATATATATTTAAAGAATGAGTATAATCAAATATAGTTTTGTTCTTTTCCAAATAAATCTTAAAAGTCATCAGCAAAGAAATATTAAACGCAAATATCTTAAAAGGCAATTAAATTGTGTGCCATTTAAATATTCATAGAGCAATTCTTATTTCGCAAAGTTCCATTAGCCTGCATTCAACTAAGGGGTACTTAAAATCTTTTATATTTCATCAAGCAAGCTTTCCATTTTGAGTCCGTTTCAATGTGCGCTTGCCTGCCTGCATGCCGCTTGGCAAACAGATTGCGCCTTATCTTAAATAAGAATAACATTTTTGTCTATGGCTTGGGTATGTTTTGCTCTCTGTTTCGCATATACATACATACTCGCATATTTTGTATATGTATATATGTATGTATGTATATGTATATGTATATGTATTTCTCAAATTGACATTTCGCTTCAAATTCCACATGAATACGCCTCGGCTGTCAGTGCCACCCAAGCGGCTGTCCCTGCGGCGCTCTGCAAATCCTTGCAACTCGTTCAAGTCTGGCACTAGGAGCCTCTTACTCCTTGCCACCTGCCCCGCTCGCTTGGCTGTGCCGCACCGCCAAGTCATTGTGTCTGCAATTAGAGTTGTTTTTGTTCTTTTTGCTTTTGTATATTTTTTTTGTTGTCGTTGTTGTTGTTGCTGTTGTTGCTATTGCTGTGCCTGGCCAGTCGCTTTTTGTTTTATGCTTGGCATCATGGATTTTTATGTTACTTCTTTCTGGTTTCATTTTTCTCGTCTCTCGCTCGTCTCTCCGGTCCGTGTTCGTTTCATTTCGCTTTTCCCCGCTGATTTCATGGCTCCCGCTGTTTGGGAGTGAGCAGGACGAGGCCTCTGCCAGGCCATAAAATTATTGCAAGTATGTCTTGAGTATGCTTGGCACTCGGTATATTTTTTGTTTCGGCCAGAAAGGGTATATTTTACGAGCATGTGCCGCAAAGCGCACACACACATGTGTGTGTGAGTGGGTGCGCGGGTTAGCTGCTACGAGTGTATATGTGTGTGTGTGTATACATCCACTTGTAGGTTTTTTATTCTTTCCTGTGAAAACAAAGAGTCTACGCTGCGAGCGCTACTGTGCGTCTGCTCTGCTTTTCCTGTCATTGTATGCCTTGTACCTAGCCAAGTATGTCTTCTTCTTCTTCTTCTTCATCTTCGTCTTATTCTTTTAGCACCTCAACTTGGGCTTATTGCTGCGGCTTAACTGACGAATTCGACATTCACGCGAATATTTTCGATTTGGGTTGTGCGGATTTAATGCCAAAGCCATGAAACAATTTAAGACAGCAGGGATTGGTGTGTGACACACAAAAGAATTAGATACGATTCAGTTTAGAAGACCGAAGCTCCGAAGACTATTCTTTTAAAAACAAAGAAGGCATATAAATAAAGCTGTTTAAATGGATTCTCTGCATGTTTTATGAAATATAATGAAACAGCCTTCGTCAAGTTATCCACATAGCTAGCTCAATAAGAAATAGAATTAATTTATAGGACTCTTAAAGCTGTTGCTATTTTACAACTTGTCAAACTGGCTGGCAGTTCGTTGCACTCCCACAGCTGCAGCTGCAGCACAGTAAGTGCAGCCGCGGCTGGCTGCTGCATCCTTCAAAGCTTTTCTTCGAATTTCCGCTCGACTTTTTCGTCTCGCTTTTCCACTGGCTTTCATTTGGAATGTGAGTGTGTTTCGCTTCAACTTAGCGACTTGAGGGGTTGTTTTTGCGAGGCGACTCAGACTGTGTGTTTCTTTGCTGGATTATGCCCTTTTGGCACTTTTTGAAATTATTTCTTTTTCCTTTGAGCTTTGCGTGTGAGTAAGTTGTGTAGTTCTGTTGTTTATGATACTGCAGACATAATATATAAAGGCCTAGCCGTAAAAACAGCCTGAGGCATCCCCATAAACTGATAGCCTCGAAACTAACAGTTTCCAATTCGCATTAAAGCTGAGCGGCCAACACTTTAAAGGACTTTCGCAGCTGCGGAAGTACTCAGTTGAAGTGCTGGCTGTTGGTACCGGCACCGGAAATGATGGGCTGTGCCCTGTGCGTAATCAACCCAGAAAACAGGAAATTCAATTTTTATGCGCTAAAACAAGCAAAGGAAACGTCAACACACACACAAACACGCGCCGGCACAGTCATAGCCAAGCGTTGTTATTTCCAATTCAATACTGTTTTGGCCTAAAGTTGAAAGAACTTAAAACGTTTACAGACCAACGCGCATTCAGACAAGAACAATAATAACAACGGCAGCAGTAATAATAATTGTAAATAACTTTTTATGTTGGACCAACTGGAAACCAAAGAGATGGCCCTAAGCCCCTTCAAAGCCGACTTGCACACGAACCAGCAGCAAAGTAAAGCAAAGAAGGAAATCCAAAAAAAAGGCAACTTCATGAGAAATTTTAAATGTTTATGGCACAAATTGTTTTTCGAGGAAAACCAGGACGTCACAGAAAAGTTGATATAAAAAATCAAATCAAATTAATTTTTAAATAAATAAGAATTTTTTAATTATAATTATTATTTAAAAAATATACAAAATAATCTACTCATTTAAAACTTTAACAGAAAGAGCACCAGCTAGCCCATATGGGACGATAACCGTTTTAGACTCGGACCATTTTTCTTTTCGATTTCGTCGCCAGCTGCGCTCTGGCTGACCTCTGCCTAGAGGAACATTTGACAGGAAGCTGAAGCGTACATCATTAATCCCACATGAAATTAAAGCGTTTGTCACAAAAGATTTAAAATACAATCAATCTGTGGGCACAACAGCCCATTTACAAACAAGCCAATGCAAACATTCCATAATTTTGTTGTTAAAGTTTTGTAGGCAAACCACTTTTTGGGTTAAGTTCGCTTGGTTTGGGCCATATCGAATTTTTGGCATAATCGAATCTCTGTTGTTTACGGTGCGGAGTTTCAGCAGCGCATTAGATTTTATGTTTATTTTTATCCGCATGAAAATGAAATAACAACGTAAAAAAAAAAAATATGAACGCCCTTCAGATATTGAGCAACAATTTCATTTGCATATTTTTCATTTGCTTCAAGCTCAGCCAGAGTGCGAAATCATACTATGTATATGTATTCATGGAATATCGATAGGTACGTCAGTTGTTATTGCCAGAGCCATCATAAATATGAAAACAGTCAGGCTAGGCAATGAAAATTGGAAAATATCAAATTTCCAAAAGCTTGTGTGTGTGTATTTTGTGTGAACAATTTGATGGGTCTACTGTGGTTCGATCGAGTGCTCTGACTCTGCTTCTGACACATTTCATTAGTCCGCTATGCACACACACACACACACACACACACACACACACACACACACACACACACTCACACACACACGCACTCAAGTTGTGTGGCATAAATTGACGCCTGGGTTTTTATCATAAGGCAATTTCATATTATGTATACGCAGTTTGCGCGTTGGCTGGTTTAGTTTTTGTTGTTATGAGCGTCATTTTATGGGCTCGACGTAACATAAACGGACCAAATCATTTGCACTTAGTTCGTAGAGTAAATGCTTGGCCATAAATTATGCTAACACCTCTCTCTCTCTCTCTCTCTCTCTCTCTCTATGTCTGAAGACGTTTGTATTCATGTGAGCAGTTATGATTTATGTAGCGGCGAGGCTCAAGCCTCGTGCAACGTCTTGAATCTGCAATATATTTATTAAAGCACTCGCAATAAACTATAGTTAGATTATGAAGTTTAATTAAGCATAACATGAATTTGATATATATTCAAGCGAATTAAATATCGTTAAGCGCATAAGATAGGCCTAAAAGTCTTCACGGTTTTGTCGTTCGGGCAAAGCCCGTTAAATCTCTGAAAAGCCTTTTAAGCTTAGGCGCCTTTTAGAATAATAAGTTTTGGAGCGCGTAAAAGAAAAATATTTGCCAACAGCTGTTGATAGGTATTCAACGCACACACTCAAAAACAAATCTAAGCATGCTTTGCGGCGCATTCCTAGCGTTGCGGCAGACTAATCCTGCTAGCATGGGCTAAGAGGAAAAAGGAGGGATATAAAGAGCGAGACGAGTGGCACCTACCAAACCTGAGCAGCAAACAAATCACAAAAAGGCGGCTACTAATCCACATGCTTTCCGGTTTCCTGTTTTGATTTTAGTTTCACTATTCGTTTCTTCTTCGTTTGTTTATGTTTTGGTTTGAATTGGTTTGATTTGATTTGGTTTGGTTTGATTTGGTTTGGTTTGGTATTGTTGAATTGGCAAAGATTGATTCTCGGTTCACGCAATTTTGATTCGTATTGAGTTGCACTGTCGAACGGATTTACATTTTAGACACTTGCTTTTTGTCGTTTGGCACCAATGTTGTGTAGTGATTGCTAGAACTAAATGCTGATGATGATTTGTTGATTTTATGATGTTAGCGACTTTCTTTAATAGCCGGCACACTCCGAGCACAAGCGCGCACTCACAACCTCGCACAACAATCCTGTCCAGGCAACTGCACGCGTCCAAAGATTCGAAATGACTGCGATGCCTTTTCCACCAGCAAGCAAGCGAGTCAAGCTCTCCGTTGCGTTTCTCAGATTCTCGGATTCTGTACTCTCTTTGGCGCGCTCTTTGACTATGCGAATTCACCACACACGCGAAGCGACTGCCACTTGAACTCGTACTCGAACCGCTCGCACTCAAAGCCCAGCATAGCACTCACTTACAGCACTCACTGTATACTCTGCTTCCGCATTTTATGAACCGCCAGAGCCGTGCGTATCCTACGAGCCTCGAAAAGCAACTGACTTGAACACAGCTCGGCTGTGTGCCTCTGCCATGGTGTTTCCGCTTTGCAGTGCAGTTGGCAGCACTGCAAACTCGGTGGCTCGGCGCATGCGCCCCACCAGCTTGTTGTCTGTGGTTAGGCACGAATGCGACTCGGACCAGCAGGCAAGTGTGAGCGGGGCCACCAAACAGCTGTGTTTACACTGGGCGGTCAACCGGGCTGTTAGAAGTATGGGTCAAACACCAAACTCGTTGGCTGAGCAGTGGAAATATTTTAATCATTGTATAAAACCTCTCATGTTTGATCTCACATAAGCATTGGCGTGTATGGTAATACCACTTGGTCCAACTCAACTATGATCGAAAATAAAAAATTTACGCTTTAAATATATATTTAATAAAATCAAAACAGTTTGCAACGCTTAATTGAAACCTGTGCGGACATATTTATACTGCCATAATTTTGTTTGCATAATTTACTTGGCATTGGCATTACAAACAATTTAACACTTAAAGCGCTACGGGCTGCGCATAAATATTGCCTGATTTAGCACTGGATGCGGCTAATGAGCATCGAGGGAAATTATGTGTAGTGAGGAACAGCAGAAAAAACCATAGCAAATGGCTGCCAAATGTTGCTGGCTGCCAAAAAATGATAATTACTTAGCCTAAAAGCATGTAGCATATAATTTGTTTGTGTATTCTACACATTCTGCTGGCCAATTTGGGCGCGTGAATGCGTAAAAAGCTTCAGAATAAGAAGAGTCCGCAGCACAATCAGAAATGAGAAAAAAAAAACCCAAAACCAAAAAAAAAAAAAAAAAAGGAAAGCCGCAACACAACAGCATTGCCTGCCGTTGACACACATTAGGTACGCCAAGGACAGCAACGAAACATCAGCCGCAACGGCAACAACAGCAGCAACAGCAACACGAACACCAATAAAACATAAGCCAAAACGTGTTTGTTTGCCAAATTTATTGTCGGACCCACTCGCATTTCCCACAGCAACCAACCTGCTACATACAGCAGCCCAGCCAACAACAAGAACGTGTATGTGTGGGGTAGGTGAGCATGTGGCTGTGTATGTGTACGTACATGTGTGTGTGTGTGTGTGTGTGTACCTGTCAGAGAGTGCGTGTCGGTGTTGTTACTAATGACAACGAAGCCGCGACGCGCATCAACGAACGACACCAGAAAGTCATTGACTCATTGAGTTTTCCCAGTGTGCGATAACAACCGCCAATGCCACGCCCCCACGCTCCCGCCTCGACGCCTCCACACTTACCAGTGCAGCACTTGTTGGCTCTTGGAATGCTAGATTGTTTGTTAGCTAGGAGGTTGGTTGCCAGGTTGGTCGGTCGGTCGGTCGGTCGGTCGGTTGGCTGGATGGCTGCATGGCTGCGTGTCTACACACGTACCCAACAACACCCACAACAACAGCAGCCACAAAATGGACACTGCGTCTGTTGCTGTTACGTTATGGCAATGATTATGTAGTGGCTGCTGCACTTACTCCATCATCATTAGACATTTTCAGGTGGCACAACATTGCCTTGGCACTTTGGTGCACTCGCCGGTGCCAAAAACAGAGAGGCCTTTCGACGTGGCATACTAATGCCAAACACAAATTCAAAGAGTTGACTTGAGTAAGTTAAGTTTAGGAAACTGAACCAGTTTCATGCGAATAACACTTTAAACTTTAGCCCTCGATTAATATCTTATTAATCCAACACTATTATTGAGTCATCAAAACAGACTAATCATATTTATTAATAATAGCTTTATTATTTATTATTATATATTTTTTTATGCTGTTGTATAGTTTCGGATGGCTATAGGCACAAACATATTTGTGAACTACATAAAAAAGTAAACAACCAAATTAAATGACATTAAGTTTTGAATGACACCTAATGGTCCATAACAAAACTTATCTCTTTATGACTCTATAAATAGTTTAAGTATTTAAACGTTCATTCATGTGAGCGATTGAGGCCGATTCTATGTATAGTTATATATATGTAAATAGTTTTAGTTAGCAATCAGCTTACGATGCGTCCAATTCTGGCTTTTTTTCTATCGATGGCACTTGCAGTTGCGGTCAAAGACAGGGTAAGGCTTTCTAAACTATAGAGTATTTTCTTTCTTAAATCATTTCATTTATCAGCAGGTGCCAGTGTCAACCAATCGGAAATTTGTTGTACAATCAATACAAACAAAATGTGATCACGACTTTGTGGAATATTTCACAAAAATGAAAAATCAAAGCTCAATCTACACTTTTCGTGTTGTCAAGCCGGTTCCAACTTTTACAATCAGCATTATCCTGAGTGCAGCTAAGTCCAAGCGAATCATGTACCAATTTAACAAAGTGAACGGCTGTCAATTTTTGCAAAATCAGCTGCTGAGCAAATTTATGTCTCAGGTCTATCAAGCTTTAGTTGTGAACGATTCATTTTTTAAGTGCCCGATCCAGCCGAAAGTTTACTATCTGAGCAGTAAGATCGCTGCCGAGATTGTGCCCAACGTTCACCCCCTGGGCTATTATCAAATTATTATACGCGTCGAATTGCCGGAGAGTCGAAAGCCGTATGTTATGGAGATTCTGGCAAAGTATTTTGTTGTAGCTTCAAAATGAACATTTTATATAGACTTTTGTCGAAAAAAATAATTAACAAATAAAAGTTGCCTCTAGTTGGCACTGCCTAACTCAAAATTATTCTTAACCCAACACTGATCAGCTTTAACACAAACATACAAAGAGCATATGCACTGAGCTATAGAAGCTTTTAGCTGAATTTGGAGCAAGAAATGCTAAAGCCAAGCAAGAACATTGCAGTCGGGTGCTACCGACTGCATAATACTCATTTAAGGTTCAAAAACAGTTGAAATATAGTATAGTCTATAGCAAAATCTACAGCCTTTCCCGATTTGCCTCGCGCCCAACAGGCGTGGACATATATTTGGCCAGTCCTTAGAAGATCTAGGATAACGTAAAAGTAAGATTTGGGAGTTTACTCTTCAATTAAGTGAAAATTACAGGGTATTTTCCGATATGTTACGCCCACAAGATTCATGAAAATAATTTTTGGGTCATCGATAGAAGAGGTCCCTATTAACTCAGTTACCCACTTTTTAACCTTCTAGCTCTAAAACTTTAGAAGGTATAAACTTTTGCGGTTTACCACATCCCGTATGGGCGTAGATATATCTTTCAGATCTAGTCTTTTCATACCGAGTACATATTTCCAATATACCAATATATTATATATTATATAAGACCTACATTGCATAAAACCAATATGCTCATTTCAGTTCGTGAATATGTATAAAAACCCCCATCCCGCTTATATCACTTAATGATCCATAGCATTTATTTATTGTGGCTAATGATGTTTTGAAAAATATTATTGTACAAAAATGTTCAGTCACTTAAGGATCGCTAGCTCGAAGCTTACAATGTCTCCACATCGAGTTTATTTTTTATCGATGTTTCTGATACTTACAGTTGATAAAGTAAGCCTGTCTTCAATATAATATTTCATACATATCTTATGGTTTTATTATTTCATAATAGGTACATATGAAACGGATGATTGTTGTGGAATCAGTGGAAACAAATTGTGATCATAACTTTGTGGAATATTTCAAAAAAATACCTAATCAAGATATGCTCTATACTTTTCGTGTGGTTAAGCCGGCTCCATCGTTCACCATCAGCATTGTAATGCGCTCTGTAAGATCCCAACGCATATTGTACCAGCTAAAAAAGATAGATGGCTGCCAGTTCTTAATGAATCAATTTTTTAAAAAGATGTTGGCTGAAAGCTACGCTACCATGATTGTGAACAAATCATTCTTTAAGTGCCCGATCATCCCAAAAGTTTACTACATTAAGAATTTGAGCAATGCCTTGATTACACCGTCGTTTCATCCAAGTGGATATTATCAGGTTAACGTTCGTATTAGAATGTCTGAAACTACAGCCCCATTCGTAATGGAAGTTGTCTGGAAATACAATGTACACTGAAAATAAGTATCTAATGAAATGTTTTGTGGATAAGTATTCGATTAGGTATAAAAGTTACCTAACTAATTCTATATTTGTTGACATTATGTGTCTGCTTAATATCATTCATACATTAATAGATTATTATTAGTCATAGCCAATGGACCATAACAAAAATCCACAAACAAAGAATAGAATGCATATATCATACTGAATTTATTATAAAGTTGATCCAGACTCATTAAATTAAGCGCAAAATTTACGAATGGGTAATTAAGATTATTAAAAATGTAATTAAGATTATTGAATGTATTAATAATTTAAAATAATTATTTGCAATCTTTGTTGACTCCAAAGATTGTGTTGTCAACTATTGTTTATATTAGCAAGTAAGAAAGCACAAGTTGGAAGTTCCTGACTAGGATATTACCGATCTGCAATTTCCAATGCACTGCATACATTATATGTTACGAGATCGCTGCGCTCATTCAAACTGAAGGACAGTTGGCCAGACGGGCATGACTAGATCAACTATGTTCGCTATCCGCTAAGAATATATATATTTTATGGGATCTGCCACGCCTCCTTCTGCCTAATAAAACCATTATACCCTACTTTCCCATTTTCAATGGGTTAAGGATATAAGAAAATTATTCAACAATTCATTTCATACAGTAAAGCTCATATTGCAGCCCAAGCGCAGCTGCTACGTCAACTGCGCAGTTAACAGAGAGCGCGCTTATGTGTGTGTGTGTGTTTGCTATGAATATATAAAAGAGAAGAATGAGTCAGCTCTTCGCAGGGTTGAGGGAATCTCCTGATCAATCAGTCTCGACTAGAGCACTCTTACTTGTTTCACATTGTGAACGAGTATAATTATTAGTTTGTTAATGATCAACCCAGGTTTGTATAAGAAACAAGTAAGAAAGCTCTAGTCGGCGGTACCCGACTAGGAGATCCCCTGAACCCTGCGAAGAGCCGATATTCCAAACATTCTATTCTTATTTAACACATATATACAGTCAACACATGCACACACACACACATGCATACGCACGCACGCATAAGCACGCGCTCTGCTGACTGCGCAGTCAACGCAGCGACTGCGCTTGGGCTGCAATATGCCTATTGTATGGGAAATTAAATGTTTAATAACTTCTTTTGTATATGAACTTTCTTAATCAAACTTTCACAGCGTAATTATGTCATTCATATGTATGTATTTGCTAAAGCACAAGTCTCTACTATTTGAAATACGGATTTTACAAGTTTGGGGGAAAGGGAAGAAAAGGGGGGTGGTATCCAAAATGTGACAAAAATCAAAATTGTATAAACTCCACAATATACTAAATACAAAATTTGGAGACTTTAGCTTTAAAGATGTAGGAGATATAAACTTATAACTGCATTTCAATAAGGTTTTAAATCGATAACTTTAAAACGATCAAATTTATCGATTTTTTGAAACAAACACGATCTGCGCGTGCTATAAACGGATCTACATAAAAAATTTCAAGTCTCTAGCTCTTATAGATTCTGAGATCGACGCGTTCATACATACGGACAGACGGACAGACGGACGGACGGACAGACGGACAGACGGACATGGCTATATCGACTCAGTTCGTCGAGCTGCTCAAGAATATATATACTTTATGGGGTCTGCCACGCCTCCTTCTGCCTGTTACATACATTTTAACAAAACCATTACACCCTGTTTTCCCATTTTCAATGGGTTCAGGGTATAAAAACCAGCTCCGCTTATTTCACATAATGATCCATAACATTTGCTGTTAATGGATTTATAAATATTGTGAACATTAATGGTAATGAGGTTAATGAGGTTTCACAAATTATGGCAGTACAAAAAATTATATTCACTTAAGAATCGCCAGTTTCTAGTTCACAATGCCTCCACATCGAGTTTATTTTTTGTGGATATTTCTTCTCCTTTCTGTTGATACAGTAAGCCTATCTTCATCGCCAAATTTCACACATATCTTAAGTCTACATTATTTCCACACAGGTACATATGAAACGGGTAGCTGTTACGGAATCAGTGGAAACAAATTGCGATCATAACTTTGTGGAATATTTTAGAAAAGTACCCAATCAAGATTCGCTCTATACTTTTCGTGTAGTTAAACCGGCTACATCGTTTACCATCAATGCTGTGATGCGTTCTGTAAAATCCCATCGCATATTGTACGAGATCAAAAAGTTAGATGGCTGCCAGTTTTTAATGAATCAATTTTTTAAAAAGATGTTAGCTGATACCTACGCTACCATGATTGTGAACAAATCATTCTTTAAGTGCCCAATTGTGCCTAATGTTTACTACCTGAAGAATTTGAGCAATAGCTTGGTTTTACCGACGTTTCATCCAACTGGATACTATCAAGCTAGTGTACGTATAAGAATGCCTGAGACTCCAGCCCCATTCGTTATGGAAATTATCTTGAAGTACACTGTACACTTGAAATAATTATTTGACCTACATAATTTACATTTATAGAAATTATTGTCTGTTTGATTCGCCAATAATATCATTAATATATTAATGTTAGTAGTCATTACTTACGTCATACTGAATTTCAATAAAGTCAATTAAAACTCGTTAAAATATGAATGTCAAATTTACAAATGGTCTATTGAAAATATTCAAAATTAGCTGTGTATAAATAATGTATAAAAAATGTTCACGCTTTCAGTTTGCCCCAACACAATTTTCGTTGATTCCAAAACTGTGATATATATGTGTGATGTATATATGTCAAAGTCAAAGTTAATTTTGAAATTCGTGCAGCCCAATTGTGATCACGATTATGTGCCGATAATTGTAATCAAATCTGCCGATAACATACTTTTCGTGTGGTGAAGAGAGCACCTAGTCTTAATACTCTCTTACGAAGTGAACGGGGCAGGTATCCTGGCAAAAGCAAAGGCGTACATTGCGCATAACTAATTAACTCATTTTACGGCGCGAACAAGAATTGAATTAAAATTAACAATAGGAAATAATGTTCCCTCCAGCTTATATGATTTGATCTAAGAAATACAAAAGTCCTTAATAAGTTTTAATAATTAATATAATTATCTGAATAATAATAATAATTATTTATAAGTGTACTGAAAAATTATTATTATCGTAAAATTTGACATTTAACCGATTTGATGGTATGATTGTGTTTCATATATCTATATAAACCTAATGATAATATACCACACCTAAAGGATAAAGTAAAAGAACAAGTTTTCGAAGAAATGAGAAATCTCATTGAAATAGTAGAAGAGCAGCTAAAGCTATACTCTTAAGCAACAAGAGAAAAGCTATCTTTTTTTAACAACGATGAAATATTACAGACTTCAATGAAGAAAAAAAGTAAAAATATGATCGAAAATATACCTTAAATAAAAATGTTTATTCAGCATTGATGCTGTGACGTTCTAGAGTGACTTGTTTTAACTGCACATCTGCCGCTGGGCACTGGACACCAGAGCTGTTGTCTGCTGCCTGCAGCATGTCAACTCGAAATTGATGAATCTACATAACAATTACGATGCTGGTTAGTATTAAAAACAATAACGGGGCGGACTTGAACAACAGCAATGGCTATAGCTATAGGGATGGCTATGGCAATGTCCGTCATATTTCTAACAATGCGTTGCCATCTGCACAAAAAGGACTTATCTGCACGCAGCGCTCTTGTTGTTGCTGTTGTTGCTGTTGTTGTTATTTTTGTTGTTTGGCGTAGCATTTATGCGCCTGTTTGCATGGCGTTTTGTATGTAGGTCAACATTTGCACGCTGTATGACTGACGTCAACATGGATGGGCCAGCACAGTCCGTTTCCGCTTCCCGTGTTTATGCAATGTTGTTGTGCTGTTGTTGTTGTTGTTGTTTTTGTTCCTACACCTCGTCTACCAGCAATGCTATTATTGTTGTTGCTGCTCTAGGCTTGTCGTTCTGATTATTGCTGCCGCTATGACAAATGCCCACACTACAAGGCGAGCAGCAGCTGACCAGGCAGGCAGCCTATATGCCAGGCTATATATATACCGTGCATATATAGTGCATGTGTAATATGCATATAGTAACTGTATGTGTCGCAGCATCATCGATTTTTATTTTTGCGTGGTTTTCAAGCGCTTTGTTGCATTTATTTGCGCTGTCATTGACAGCAGTTGCCACACATATATTTTTGTAGCATACTTTTTGGGGCGTTGTCCGTTGCATTTAATTGGTATACATGCTTCTTCGCACGTCAACGCAATGGCCATGTGTGTGTGCGTGTGTGTGTGTGTAAGTGTGTATGTATGCGTGTGTCGCAGACTCTTTAAAATTGTAAGCGAGTGCCACAACCACCATGCGCAGTGCCCCTTCATACGGCTGTGCTGTGCACTTCAAAAATGCAATCGTCAACGCATTTCACATATATATATTTTTTTTTTTACTGGCCTAGGCAACTCCTTTGACAACTTTGAGAACAGCACATACACATAATTGCAGCCTTGAGGCAGCCTCTCCGCCGCTCCACCCACCGTTTTACCTTTTTTTTATACATTGTTGATTGTTTATTGATTTTTGCATGCCACTGTGTACATATTTTGCATGTTTTTAATGACTTTTTGCCAGGCTGTTACTTCATTAAAATGAATGCCATAAAAATGTTGCATTTTTTTTTTTTTTGCGAATGGCGCTCAAGTGGGTCGGCACTTGAGTCGAGTTGTCGTTTGGCTAAAGGGATTTCAATAAACTGATAGGCAGGAACATCTTTTGTATAGTCTGGCATAAAAGAAATCATATACATCATTACAATATTTATTTGCGCCCACTCTTAACCTCCGCCAACAACATGTGGGGCTGTTTCCAAAGACAAAGGCAAAGAAACGCACCAGCAGTATCAACAGCAGCAACAACGTCAAGTTGTGAGTTGTAAGTCTTCTGTTCAGGGCAGGAAGCACATTTGCATGTAACACGTGAGTTCACAAAGGCAAGTGACATTGTTTGGGGGCTCGTGGGTCGCTGCCTGGCACACAAATTAAAGTGAGAGTGCAAGTGCGTGGTAGGGCTGGCTTTTGGCACAGCATACAGACAGGCTCAGCCCCTCAACCCCTCGACTTGTCAACCCGAGTGCAAGGGGCAGCAAGGAGCCATGCGCTGCACACATGACAGCATACAAATAGCCCTGGTGAAGCAGCAGAGCTGCATGCGGATGAGGCGTTGTTGATGCCGCTGCACGCCTCAACGCACACAACAAATTATGCGAAAAGCATTTGCAACTTGCTCAAATTTCTGTAATTCCACATTAAATGATTGCAAAATCTTAAATAGGCAATACATAAATCCATAATCCATGTTACTTATATATGAGAAAATTTACCTAGGCGTAGAATAACGAATTATCGTATACAAATCGCCTGATATGAAGTTACTCGTTACAAATCTCTAAAGTTATTTTTCTATATTGAAAGTCTTGTTGAATTGGTTTCAGATTTTTGTCTTGGGCTCTATAACGTGTTAAGCTCAAAATCTAAACTAGTGAGTGAGCCTCTAAGTCAACATATCTTATAGCTTTTTTAATTCTACAATATTTCAAGTGCAGAGTCCAGAGTATGTAATCTATTCAACCTTAGCCAGATTAGATGCGAACTAGTTTAGATGAGCTGCCAGTCTATCCGCATATCTTTAGCTGTGTCGCCCAATGAGTTTTTTTAATGTAGGAATCACTATATCCCTATATAAAAATTAGTCAGCTCCAGTCCAGCTTCATCGCGCTTTATTTTGCAGAACTTGTATTAAATATCACACCGCAGAGCCCCTCAGAGGTAGTACCTATAGAAAGATCGGAACGAATATAGTCTTGTAAATGATGGCCTTACTGAATAAAGATAGTTTGAGTCTCGCAGCATTCCATCCAATTACATTCGTTTAGCTAATATGTGCTTTGAGAGTCAGCCTTCTATCACAACCCCAAGGTATTTGACTTTAATGACACTCGGAATTATCTAGATAACTAGCTTTTTCATTTATTTCATTTTAATAAATAATTATTATATTGTTAACTTAACTTCACAGAGACTTAAAAAAATTGTTGAAGCCACAACTTTGCTTTTGCTCAATATCAAAATTCATTGATGCACTTTATACATATTTTGTTGTATAAACATAGACCCGTTTATGACCCTTTTATTGTGTATCGAATGCAGTTAGCAAGTTTTCAATTAGTTGCTAAGCATGCAAAGTCGAAAAGTTGTGAAAACAAAGTTTTCTATAACTGCCTGTTGTTCAATTTTTCAATTTGAAATTGGGGTCTTTGTAAATAAATAATTGAAATTCTGATGCTTTTCATTATTTAGTTATTTAGCATGGGAAAAATCTTTTTGAAATCAAAGCACATTGAGTATCGTTTAAATACTCAATTCATTCTCATCGAGCCATGGCATAAATTGACTGAACAATTTGTATATGTATAAGCTTCGATATACAAATGCAATAAAGAACAAGGCGCAGAAAATGTTTTCGTTACTCAAGCCATCAAACATATTTCAATTAAAAGCAAAATACTTAATACTAATATAGAATACAAGTCTACAAAATCACATCAAAATGTCAAGGTACATACCACATAGACCAGCTTAATGAGACGTGTCAGCGCTGCTGAGTGATACATACGCAACACTAACCTAGCCTTAGTCGGAGACGTAATAAACAGACAATCAATTTGCCAGAAGACTCCGCCACAGAAGAAGGTGCAAAGGACTCAATGAAAAAATACCCATCACACTTACCGAATTGCCTCATATAATTTTCATTTCAATATTCAAATAACCGGTCACCTAAGCTAAGACCTTTGACCACACAAGCAAACAAGTCTAATTTTACATCTTATTATCCAATACCCTCGTATAAGTCACTGCATAACAGCAGTATACTAGAAAAGCCTTTACGATTTATAAAAGGTTTCTATTTCGATTTTTTCGAGAAAATTAAAGCTCAATATTCGATACACTTTAAGAACTTTTCTGTTTTTTTTATAAAAATCACTTTGAGATTTGAAATGTTATGCCAAGTAATCTGTTGACGACCATCTTTGCGTCCGGACATTTGGCCAACATTTTGATCAGCACAAAAGCCGCTTAACACGCACTTTTCATTCACACATACATAAGCACCCAGCATGTACATGTACATGTGTGTATACACACATACGCACACAACAACAAAGTGCGGTTGTATAATAAAGAATGAAGTGTTGCTTTTTCGCCCTATCATGTTTTTTGCAGGCTTCAGGGAATATAATAATCACGCATTAAGTAACATTTTCAATTACTGTTCTGCTGCTGCATCTTGTTGTGGCGCCACGCTCTGCCCTGCCCTGTCCTGCCCTGCCCTGCCCTACCCTGTCCTACCCTTGTGACTGCCACTCAAAATGTCTCTCAGCTCTAACCACATAAAAAACTAATCAACTTATTTATGAACATTTGCGGTGAACAAAAGGAGCGTGCAGAATTGCGTATTCCGGCCAGCCAGAGAGTAAATAATGTTCAAGACGCAAAAGGAAGCATAGTCTATGCCAGTAAATACACTTAAGGAAGGAGACGCGAAAAGGAGCGTCGCATTACCAGCAACAAAGTGTCGCGGAGCAGTTTATAATTTTTCAGCTAACTGAAATTACATTTTATGTGAGCCACAGACGTGAACAGGTCATAGTTTACACACGCTCATAAAATATGGAAAGATGGCTCGAGCAGCAGTGCACTGATCAGCCACATGCTAACCCTCAACTCACACTCACTCGGAAAGTTTTGGGTTGGCAGTGCTGGCAGCCTCTTGACCACAATTTAGGCCACTTACATTACGTATCGAGTCCCAGTGACCATGTGCGACCATAAATGCCCGATGCTGTTCAGTTTATCAGCTGCGGCGCGTGTGGGGCATATCAAAATGGTATTGGGATTGCGAGTGACGACGTTTTTATGGCTGGACAAAAGCCTTTTATGTTGGCTGAGGGCAAGTTTTATGCTTTTTTAAGGCAACGCAAAAGGCGCAGATCCTCGTATCGATGGGCAGTCGCTGGCTGACGGCGATGAATGATGTTGGGTGGGAGTGGAGCTATTGGCAAAGGAAGCCATGCTATTCGGCACGTTAATTAGTCATAATTACCCGTACAGCTTTTGAGCTTTGTCAGCTGCCTTTTGTGCGCCGTCACGCCTCTGATTTATGGCCAGCAGCGCGCTTAAAGCCCCACAGCTTTAACTCAAACAAAATTGCCACATACTTACGAACTCACACACACACCCACACACACATATATACAGACGTACACTAGCCCACTGACAGTTCTAATGCGTGTGCTTAATGATTTGGAATTGATTAGAAGTAGCCCGAGAGCAAAACAGAACGCAAAGGCCATAACAGAATATAGCACGCTGACTATTCAATACCCTTGCCGATATGTCAAATATGAATAGTGAGTTCAAATATTAGCTAAACTTTATATATACATATATATAAATAATAAAAATATGTATATATTCTATCTAAACAGCTTTATAATAGGCAAATTAAAAGCGTTATTGGAAGCTGCCGGGCTTTTTCTGCAACTCTGAACTCGAATCATTTACGAAGGTTTGTTAATATTTAAATTTAATTATTATTTATTAGGTAGATTAGGTAGAAAGAGGTTACAGAGCTGTTGCGCGCTTGACGATCAATTTTGAACTTAATGGTCAAACAAAAATAGAAGTTACAAGTAGATAGAGCAGTCGAAATTTACACATAAGTGTGTGTGAGTGACTTATGCTTATGTGCATGAGTGCATTAAGAGAAAATGAGAATAACATAGTATAAGAGGAGAAGATAAACTTAAGAGAGCTTTTTCTAAGCGCACGTATTAGCTGCTGCGTCGAACAAACGTCTTAAGCTCATTTGACACATACAAAGCTTTCGAGGAATTCATTTTTACGGCAATGCGCTATAGCAATGCAGTGGAGTCCCGATAATTCGAAATGCGAAGGGACCAGAATTTTGTATCGAATTATATAGGTTTTCGAATTATATAGGTTTTCGATTTGTTTCATTAAATGAAGTTAAAAAAGAAAAAAATTCGAATAAACAGGAATTTTGTTAGAAATTATTATTATTTTTTTAGATTTATTTATTTTTTTTTTAATTTTTTATTTAAGATATTTTTATTTTTATTTAATTTAGATATATAGATACTGTACGTCTTAGCTATGTGGTATTTTATATTTGAAAAGGTAAATTAAACAGAAACATAAAATTAAATTAACATAAAATTATGCTTTAGAAAAAAATAGTAATTATAGATTGCTTGATGTTTTTTCTTATTAAATAAACAAATAACTATTCGGGATGTCATGTGCAAAATATTTATCAATAGCTAAAATTGTGCTCTTGTTTTATTCAGTCTTTTGCGTACGTTTATTTGGCTTTTGACTAAGCGTTTTTATGAGTTTTTTCAAGGGGACAGCAGTTTTTACGAATTACTGAGATTTTTTACTTAGCGGGGGAAAAATTATCGCGACTCGAGTGTAAGTTCAATTCAATCTAAAACCGTAATAGCTACAAATACATCACTTATATGTAAAGCCATGAGGAAACTGATTTGACAGCCAATCGAAGATATGTTCAAATTTTAGTATCTGTAATATTGCCAATTGCGTTTCACATTTGATGATAAAATCATAGTAGCTCTTAGAAGAGTATTAAAGCGCACAACAACTGTGGGAAAATAAAAATAAATAAATTATCAAAGCAAGTTGAGATGAAATTTTTATGCGAAGACGACGGCAAAGTTTATTGAAACTTCTGGGCAGCCGCTGGAGGCGTGTCTGGTTATGGAAAAGGCTTCTGCTCTTGATGGGGTTTCATGGTCCGCCTGGCTGTTGAAGATAATAAGCTTCACCAACAACAGATAAACAAGAGCAGCCCAAGCGACGGCTGATGGCGCTAAAATGTTGGCACATCTTGGCGGGTTTCACATCTACTCTTTATCCGGCTGCCAAATAAACTTCCAAAATGTTTGCGCTTCATCGCCTCGTTTCAATTGCGCTGAGTTGCTGACAGTTACAGATACGTAGAATATATATGACACGATACGAAAATTAGCCAAGGCAATTGCCGTTTTATTTATGTTATGCTCAAGAGGGCAAGCTGAGAGATCAACTTATAGTTTCAACTGTTCGAACTGAACTGAATTGAATTGAACTTTTTTCTAGCATAAATTGTAAATGAGATGATTCCGATGGGGATTTTAATATTTTATAATTTTATAGTCATGGAGAAGTACTTTTTTCGGAGATTGAGATTACTCTTACACATATTCTAGACAAAAGTTAAACAAAATCATTTATTACATTCTTCGAATATTACGCCTTCGTGTTGAATCTAAATTTGCATTTCAGGTAAGCACAAAAATATTCATGTCAGGTTCTCAGTTCTAAAGCTACTTTTTCAAAAATCAATTTTTGAAAAATCCTAATACTTCATAGGCTAAAGTAATGAGTATATCTACCGGATATCATACTCTAGCCTCAACAGCGGTGAAATGCTTCGGGTATATACTAACTAGACACACGGCCAATAAGACGGACATTTCACAAAACCATTATACCAATATGAAATACATATATTTTAATTTTTGGCGATAAAATTGTTCCTCTAAAAAAATAAATAGAAGGAGTTTGGACTTATATTGGTATAATAAACTCAATAATTATTCAGTTATAGAGCAATTATATCCATATATATATTTATATATACATATTTACTGATATATAGTAGAGTCTATTTTCGTCATATTGCTCAGTCTCTTTCATTGATGCGAACAGTTTCATAATTCTGTTAACATTGCAACTGTTGGGTTCCAGTAGTATTAGTGAGAGCTTGTATAGAGCTTTTCTAGAAATATTACGTTACTCTTAACGTAACAGTCAAATATTTGGACTAAGTGGAAACTGCACACTGTGGAAATTTTTAATTTCTTAAATTTTTTAAGTTTCTAGCTCAATAACTTTACATATTTTTGCTTTTAATTTGTCAACGCGAGTATATATTCCAAATTTCAGGTCTCTAGCTTCAATAGCGGCGAAATGGTTTGCATTCATACGGCCGAAACGAACGGACAGCGAGACGGATATGCGCTTTCACATCGTGAATGAGTATAAGGTATATATATATATATATATATATATAGGTATTATAAAGGAAAACTACTACGAATTCAAACTGAAATAAATAAGATTAATATTAAAATATATCCAATAACTATTTCTAATCAGTCCATCTCTCTCATTAGCAAAACGTTCAGAACTCTTTGGCCAACTTTTGACTTCATTATGTCGGGTTGCCGTCTAGTTCTCTCTCTTTCTCCCTCTCTCTCTCTCTGTCTGTCTCTCTCTTGTTGTTCCTCTACAACCCGCGTCGCTTTGTCGCCGCAAAATTGTGCAACGTTTCCGCTGCTGCTTTTGGCGCACATCCGTAGCCGCCATCCTGGTCCTGTTCGTCGTGCTCTCATGCCCCCACTCTGTGGTTATTCGCCATTTCATTTTATTTTGCACATTTTATTATGACTGCCGCTTGCGAGGCAGCTCATACATTTTTTATTATTATGTCTGCTTATCAGCATGTGGCAAATATACTCCAGGACCACCGCCTGTGCCAGCGCCAAAGGCCCGCGCACGCCCCCCAGCTCTGTGCCCTAGGCTGAGGAACCGAGCCAAGCCAAACCATGCGTTGAAATGCGCGTTTAGAGCCGCTCGTTTGGGCGCGTCGCTTTACAGTTCGCTGATTGTTTGAATGATGACGACGTCAGCAGCGGGCAAAGCCCATAAAGCTGCGCTTTGATGCTAACTGGCATTGAATTGTCACGCCCAGTTAAACACTGCTTTACATTATTCTAGCATAAGCATATGCAGTTCATGTTTTTCAAATACATTTTTCCCAACTTGTTATATTTTCACAAAATGTCATTTTAGAATAAATAGATTTATATAGCTGCAATTTTTACTACATTTTTATACCCTGAACCCATTGAAAATGGGAAATCAGGGTATAATGTTTTTGTGGAAATGTATGTAACAGGCAGAAGGAGACATCGCAGACCCCATAAAGTATATATATTCTTGATCAGCTCGATGAGCTGAGTTGAAATAGCCCTGTCCGTCTGTCCGTCCGTCCGTCCGTCCGTCCGTCCGTCCGTCCGTCCGTCCGTCCGTCCGTCCGTCCGTCCGTCCGTCCGTCCGTCCGTCCGTCCGTCAGTGTGAACGCAGCGATCTCGTAAACCACAAAAGCTAGAGATCTGAAATTTTCAGTATATACTCGTGTGTATCCTACGCAGTACGAGTTTTTTTTAGATTTTCGATAACTCATCCCGTTTTCTTATTATCGATAAAAATCGATAACTTTTCTTCCGTTAAGCATACCGTTAGAGCTAGAGACTCCAAATTCACTGTGTAGATCCGTGTAATGAATGCAGACAATTTGTAATTTTTGGATTTTTGATGCCACGCCCCCTTTGCCCCCAATTTGCAAAATTCGTATTTCAAATACTACAGACTTGTGCTTTGGCAAATACATACATATGAATGACATAATGACGCTGTGAAAGTTTGATTAAGAAAGTCCATCCACAAAAAAAGTTATTAAACATTTAATTTCCCATACAATAGGCATATTGCAGCCCGAGCGCAGTCGCTGCGTCAACAGCGCAGTCAGCAGAGCGCGTGCTTATGCGTGCGTGCGCATGCATGTGTGTGTGTGTGTCTGTGTGCGTTGCTCGCAATATTCGTATATGTAAAATAAGCATAGAATGTTGGGAAGATTGGATCTTCGCAGGGTTCAGGGTATCTCGTAGTCGAGCCGTCTCGACTAGAGCACTCTTACTTGTTTATTGTAAATTATTTTAAATTTATACAAATTATGTTAAATAAGATTAAATTTATTGTTTAGCATTTTGAAAAGAAGCAGTTGAGCAATCAAAAACGCTTCACATATTTGAGATATAAAATATTTCCAACTCTTCAAAATTTAACTCTTTTTGGCAACAGATAAACACAACTTTGAAGATTTGAAAGATTTCTATATAGCCTGAAATACTACTAATAGTTAAGTAATTTAAAATAGCAAAAAAGATAGCGCTTACTTGAACATACATAAATCTTGGTCTGCAAAGACTGCTGTTAAGGAAGTAAAAAAACATTTAATATTATTATTATATTTTACACTTTATTTGATGAATTCATGTATTACACAAGTGTTAGTGCTTAATATGTATAATTAAGAGTACAGGCCCTTGACCTTTCCTACTTAGACTGTGTATAAATTACAATTAATGTAAGATTATAATTAACATAAATGAGGGGGGTAAAAATGTATATAAAAAACCCCATAAAAAACTTAAAAACTACAAACTTAAAACTAAATACTAAACTATTGTCTACTCTGGTGGTAATATAATATTTTGTATATGTGGGTGTATAGAATATGTACATTTAATTTTAATAAATTAAAAACTAATGCCAATTCTATATTTCTATCGGATTTCACTTGCTGACTTGTAGTAAAAGTCATAATAATAAATAAAAAATAATAAAAAAAATAATAGACAAACCTTAAGCAATGCAAAGTTTAAATGAATTTGTTTAGCATATGCAAGAAAAGTTCACGATATCACAGACGGAATGACGAGAATCCCTGTTGAAACCGCAAGCTGTGTTAAAATATTAGGCAGTGTTCAAGCGTGAGCTCTTGAGCAATGCTGCTTCGAGGGACCCCTTTTAGGTTCCTATCAGAAATTTAAGCATTTAAACTTATGAAAAGTTAAATTTTAAAGCCACAACCTCTAACTAGCTCCCTGACGCTATTCAAGCATGAGAACTTGAGTAGATAATATCCGATATTCGCGCGTTTTCTAATATACATAATTTAAAATAATAAAAGTGTCAGCCCTGAGCTGCAGCGAGTAAAACGCTACAGCTGATAAGAATAGAAAATGAGCCTGGAGTACGGCTTAAAATGTAAAAAATGAACACAATTATAACATGGACACAAGTAAGCATGCCAATAATAACTCTTCCAATGACTTAATGTAGTCTTAAAACTCTCATGTTAAGTATAATAGATTGTTATTTTAAAAGAAGTGAACCAGAACCAGAACCAAATCTTGAATTCAACAGATGTAGAGGAATTTAGCCTTTCACTCTCTTACAATCACTGTATTGAAAAATTATATATACAGAATATTAAACACAAATGCTAGTATTTAAAGTGCTACAGACTAGAAATTGGATATATATAGGTAACCCGTAAACAAACATATAGGATATATATCCACACCTACTGGAGCATGGAAAATCGAAAAAAAAAACTGTTTCTTCTATAGATTTATAATAAGAAAATCATATTTAACAGATTATTTACAAAAACAAGTAAGAGTGCTCTAGTCGAGACGGCTCGACTACGAGATACCCTGAACCCTGCGAAGAGCCAATCTTCCCAACATTATATCCTTATTTTACATATACGAATATTGCGAGCAACGCACACACACACACACATGCATATGCACGCACGCATAAGCACGCGCTCTGCTGACTGCGCAGTCAGCGCGGCGACTGCGCTCGGACTGCAATATGCCTATTGTATGGGAAATTAAATGTTTAATAACTTTTTTTGTGGATGGACTTTTTTAATTAAACTTTCACAGCATAATTATGTCATTCATATGTGTGTATTTGCCAAAGCACAAGTCTCTAGTATTTGAAATACGAATTTTGCAAATTTGGGGCGAAGGGGGCGTGGCATCCAAAATCCAAAAATTAAAAAATCTTCGCATTCATTACACGAATCTACACATCAAATTTGGAGTCTCTAGCTCTTACGGTATGCTTAACCGAAGAAAAGTTATCGATTTTTATCGATAATAAGGAAACGGGATGAGTTATCGAAAATCTAAAAAAAACTCGTACTGCGTAGGCCATAGACGAGTATTCTCTGAAAATTTCATATATCTAGCTTTTGTGGTTTACGAGATCGCTGCGTTCATACGGACGGACGGACGGACGGACGGACGGACGGACGGACGGACGGACGGACAGACGGACAGGGCTATTTCAACTCAGCTCATCGAGCTGATCAAGAATATATATACTTTATGGGGTCTGCGATGTCTCCTTCTGCCTGTTACATACATTTCACAAAAACATTATACCCTGATTTCCCATTTTCAATGGGTTCAGGGTATAAAAACAAGTAAGAGTGCTCTAGTCGAGACGGCTCGACTACGAGATACCCTGAACCCTGCGAAGATCCAATCTTCCCAACATGATATGCTTATTTTACATATACAAATATTGCGAGCAACGCACACACACACACACACATGCATACGCACGCACGCATAAGCACGCGCTCTGCTCACTGCGCAGTCAGCGCGGCGACTGCGCTCGGGCTGCAATATGCCTATTGTATGGGAAATTAAATGTTTAATAACTTTTTTTGTGGATGGACTTTCTTAATCAAACTTGCACAGTGTAATCATGGAATTTGTATGTATGTATTTGCCAAAGCACAAGTCTCTAGTATTTGAAATACGAATTTTTCAAATTGGGGGCAAAGGGGGCGTGGCATCAAAAATCCAAAAATTATATAATGTCCGCATTCATTACAGGGATCTACACAGTGAATTTGGAGTCTCTAGCTCTTACGGTATGCTTAACCGAAGAAAAGTTATCGATTTTTATCGATAATAAGGAAACGGGATGAGTTATCGATAATCTAAAAAAAACTCGTACTGCGTAGGCTATAGACGAGTATTCTCTGAAAATTTCAGATCTCTAGCTTTTGTGGTTTACGAGATCGCTGCGTTCACACGGACGGACGGACGGACGGACGGACGGACGGACGGACGGACGGACGGACGGACGGACGGACGGACAGACGGACAGGGCTATTTCAACTCAGCTCATCGAGCTGATCAAGAATATATATACTTTATGGGGTCTGCCATGTCTCCTTCTGCCTGTTACATACATTTCCACAAAAACATTATACCCTGATTTCCCATTTTCAATGGGTTCAGGGTATAAAAATACGGAATACGCCAGTTCCAGGCGTGGCAAGTCGAAAATAAACTAAATTTTCTAGAGTTTTTCAGCTGAATTTACCATTGTTGATTTTTATACTCATTCACAAAGTGAAATGAGTATATTGGTTTTGTGCAATGTCCGTCACGCTGTCCGTCCGTCTGTCCGTCTGTCCGTCTGTCCGTATGAACGCAAACCATTTGCACAGTTTTGAAGCTAGAGAGTTGAAATTTGGAATATATACTCGTGTATACCCTCGAATTATAAAGTGTCAAGATTTTCCCGATACGCCTACTAGGGGCGTGGCAAATCGGAAAATGCATTTGCCCATACCTCAGAAACACTACTTCTAGAAGTGATAGAGAGTTGCAATTTGGAATATATACTCGTGTTGACAACCCAAGATCAAAAAGCTATGGCGGATATATCTACGCCCATTGGGGGCGTGGCAAATCGGGTAAAACTGTATCTTCTACAGTTTTAAAGCTAAAACGCCCAAATTTGGCACGTAGGTTACTGATACGATCCTATGAAGATCGACCAAAAATCTATATATCCACGCCTACTAGGGGCGTGGCAAATCGGATCTGACTATATAGTGATTTTTCAAATTCTGTAATATTTTAAGCACTATTGATGCTAGAGACTTGAAACTTGGTATATATACTCGGGTTGACAACCCAAGTTGGAAAAGATATGGCGGATATATCTACGCCCATAGGGAGCGTGGCAAACCGCAAAAGTTTGTAGCTCCTACAGTTTTAGAGCTAGAAGCTTCAAAATTGGATGGTAAGTTACTGGTGAGCTCCTCTATCGATGCGCCAAAAATAAATTTTACGCCCCTTATGGGGTATGCCCGGCTAAAAAATACCCTGTAATTTTCGCATTTTTTGAGTGTAAGCATCCAAATTTCACACTTACGTTACCCTTCACTACTTCTAAGAACTGGCCAAAAATTATATGTCTACGCCTACTGGGGGCGTGGCAAATCGGGAAAAACTATACGTTTTTCCGATTCTCAGTGAGAAAATCAGAATTATATACAGATATTACTGCTGATCTCCTCTATTGATTTCCAAAAAATTATATATGTACAAACCAATTGTGGGCGTGGCAATGGGCGTGATCTGTGGGGGTGTGAATGAGTATCCCGCAGTCGGTAGCGCCCGACTGCAACGTTCTTACTTGTTAAAGACTGTTTTTGAATGATCTCAATACTCTTCGTAGTTTTGTTTAATATTTCGAGCGCGTTTTACTGAATAACTGATAAATGTATATATTTAGCAGCTCCCAGGGCTTTTAATATCCGGTCGGCCTAAAAGTATGCAGCAGCAATAATAACAACAACAACTGCAGCGCAAAGCCAACGGCCATTGACTGCGACGCGAATGCGGCCGCGACCGCCATTGTCATTTGCTGGGGCAATGTCAGAGACGCAGGCCGCAAATACAAACTGCCGGCACCAGCAACAACAACAGCAACAACAACAGCAACAAAAAACCGCAAAAAACACTCGCAATCACACATACATGCACACAGCTGGCGAGTGTGAGCGGCCAAACAGCAAATAACAAAAAGCACACGGCAAAACACTCAACCAACATCCATACCAACAAGAAGAGCAACAACAACAACAACAACAACGGGAGAGAATCAGCCAGCAGCAGCCGTCAGCCAACAGCGAGCAAAGTAATTTTAATTAAAACTTATGGCAACGTCTGCGAGTGAGTAAAACACGGCGAAACGAGTTGATAAAAGCGCGCACAAACACACTCACACACACACACACAAACACAGACACAAATACACACAGACACACACTTAAATACAACTACAGCAAAGCTCACAAATACCAACATACTACGCTCGCACATAGAAGCTCAAGGCCCCGTTGGCTTAAACGAGGTAATTAAAAAAGCGTAAGCACCTTCATTCCCAGCCAACAACGCCGACTCACCGAACCCATTCCTTATATGAACCCTTCTGCCCAACGCCCACATCCCACAGGTTTTTTCTATATCTCTCTCCCGCTTTCTCTCTCCGTGTAATTTCCATTTTATTTTATGCGCGTTTTTGTTTGCTGCACTCCTTTTTTTTCGCTATTTACCTTTGTTGTTTTGTTATTCTTTTTTCTTCTTTTTTTGCTGTGCTTTTGTTTGTTTGCCTTTAAGCCGGCGCCGTAATCTGATATTACGTATACGATGTGAGCGCCAGATATTTAATAGAAATTCAACGTTTTCATGCTTGGCAGCCAATAAAAACTGGAATTTATCTTTAGTTTTTTTTTTTTTATTTTTTATTATTTTCCTTCCTTCTTAACAGATAGTTAAACTGTCGAGAGGTTGATGGTGCAGCATAGAAATGGGTTGATTCCTATTTATCAGCTCCGTTTTATGTGCTGTGTCTGCCAATGGAAATATATTGTTTGTATATAAGAAGAAATGGGTATATGATGATGATGATGCTGTCAATTAAGTGCAGTAATTAATTGATGTGATTTCTCAATTAGAATTCAAAAGAATATAAAAGCACATAATATGAGAAAGCATTCAACTTTAAGCAAACGACTTTAATATACTCTCTCAGTAGAAACAGACAAATATATATATTCATAACAATAACAACAAATACTTATTGAATGGACTCTGAATATGCTTGATTCTATTCACAATTTAATCTACAGTAAATTGATAAAGTTATCAGGTTAAGTAAAATCTCTACTTACATATGCCCGTCACTGGCTTGAGCCTTTGTCTACACTCGTACTAATTACAAATCCTTTTAAGGCTGGTTATGTCGACAAGAATCCTCTTTGGTTTGGTTAATATGCGTTTCACTAAATGTATATATATATACAGCTATACTTACTTTCCATTCGTGAAATGGGAGTTACTGGCCTCTTTTCACTCAAACAAGTGCAACTGCAAAGTGCAAAGTGAAGCCAAAAGCTGTTCAGGCCGGTTGCTTGATTAACCATTCATTGCTTTGCTGTTTTATACTGCCTCAATAACTGAAGCCGGACCTGAAACTCCTCTAGTTATAGCCGTAGTTGCAGGTACAGCTACAGCTGCAGTTGCAGCTGGTCACTGGCTTCTGGTTGATGTTTGCTGCCAACTGCTTACTTGCCTGACTGACTTGGCTTTTGCTTCTCACTGAGCTACCCTTAGCCCATACTTTAGCCGCCTGACTGGACGGCTTTGTGTGCTTCGGACCTCGGACCACTCCAGCTCTGATTCTGATTCTGATTCTCATTCTCACTCCAACTCTTGTGCTGGAGCCATGCAATTTACGCTCAAGTAGCAAGCAGTCAGTATTTGTGCCGTAGCTACTATAAGCTGTATTCTCTGATTATCGCTGCCAGCTTTGCCAGCTGTAAAGTGGCAATCCGTGCAGAAATTGTATTTAACTTTATTTTCAAAGCGAGCTGCAGTGGTAAAAAACAAGCCAGAGAGAGGGAGACAGAGAGAGAGAGAGAAAGTTCCTAGCTGAAATACTCGACTGTGCAACACTCCTTGCCCTGCAGTTGGCATTCCCAATAGAATCTAAAGTCGAAATATTACCTAGTTATAAATTAATATTTAAATGTATGTTAAGCTTGATGTCTATATATATATTGTGAACAAGTTTACATCTTGGTTCAAACTAGTTTAAGCCCCCCTTTTTGACACTTTTTATCAAACAGGGTATGATAAGCGAATTCTAACAGTTGTTGAAAAACAGGCAAGTGGTCTCTGCATGTCCTGTTAAAAATTTAATTAACATTTAATTTGGCCAAAGTTACGCCTTGCCATATGGCTTAAAGGCCCAGGGCCAACGCCAACTAAACCAGGGCCAGGAACAGAAGCTTGACTAGAAAGTTGTGCACAAGTTTTTTACTGGTGACAATCACAACATGGGCTGCTGCTGTTGCCGTCCAATATGCATTATAACATTACATTGCAGTTGGCCAAAAAAGCACAAGTCGCTTATGTATGCAGCACAGCACAGCCATGGCCAGGACTATGAAATCTGTGCCAGGCAACTGCATCCTTAGCCTCGGATTCAGCCTCAGCGAATCCTTACACGTAGCGGAAGCAATGATCTGGCAAATTTTAGTTTTACTTGTAGTAGCTGCAAGAAGTTTCGCTTGCTCTTACACTAAATAGCGTTAGCAGCAGCAACAGCAGCAACAGGAGCAACAGCGGGCTGCAAGGGGTACCTGGGGACTGCCAGAGTTGTTGACGTGCTTAGGTGTTGGCTTATGATTGCGCTTGCGGCAGCATTGCCAGCTGCTACTTCTGCTGCTGCTGCTGCCACTGCTGCTTCAACTTTCTGCGTCTCGTTTTGCCGTTTTGCCGTTGGATGCAGCGACAAAAACTGCAAGTAAGTTGCTTAAATTGCAGCGAATTTGAGATGCTACACTGAGCTTACCTAGCTCGAGGGCACCGACTATTTATGTGAGCCTTTGAAATGGTCTCAGTTTGTAGCGCACTTTAAACAACGACGTTAAGCTAACAAGTTCAGTCAATCTGAACAACATTCTAAGTAGAGTAGTAGAGTTACGCATTCTAAGTAGAGTAGTAGAGTTATCTAGGGTATTAACTATTACAAAAGTTAAAGAAATTATTTATTATAATGTATAAATCAATGTTTATTCATATGAAAATAAAATAAAGTAGAATGGAATTATATTTTTCCTAAAAATAATTTAGGATTATATTTTAAATGATTTGAGCATTGACAATATGGATTTGACTTCGTGTAAGGTTATATATTTATTTCGTAATATGGATAATGACGATATGGATTTGACTTCGGGTAAGGCTACATATTTATTTCTTAAATCGCTTAACTGCTTGAAATTAGTAAGCAGTTTAGTTTTTAGTTTATTTACCTAAAGAGAAATGAAATTTCTGCTGTAGATGATCAGCGATATGAATATAGTTCTCAGGTTCAGTTTAACTCAGCTCAACAGTTATTCAAGCTGCTGCAGTAAAGAGTCTCGTGATTTGTTTCCTCTTTAACAGGCAGCTAAATTCCATGAACCTCTTATGTAAGAAAGGCTTAGGGCTCAACCATAAGAAATATTCATAAGATAACAGATTCAACGTATCTAGTTTGGATTCCCAAAATTCTCAAAATATACTAGAACTATTTTGATAATCTATATGTATTGTTTCCCTCTAATCACACTAGCTGCTCTTGAATAATTGATGAAAACCCGAGACAGACAGATTCGAATTACTTAATCTTCTCCGCTTAACTATTGTAGTTATCTATTTTACTAATTTGTCTAGTTAAGTGCAATTCAGTTAGTCTGACATTTCTTGCAGTGCACAAAGTTGCCAAACCCACACACACACACACACTCACACACACACACACACACATTGAAAGAGACAGACAGCCACAGTCATAACCTCTGGCACGACCGCTGGAACATCACGACCACAACTTATAGTTACTTTCTACATGGGTATATGTGTAATTTTGCAAGATTTTATATTCATTGAATAATCCTTGGGTATAAAATGGAAAAGTTTTTCGTGCATCGACGCAGTGCGGGAGGGGCGGTGTCGGGCGAGGCGGGGGGCTTAGTTGCCAGCAACCCTTGCCAGCTCACGCAGGATGCAATTTTCAATTTGTTGGTAATTTTATTTTATATTCCACAATCTAAGTCAAGTCAAGTTTACCGAAAAACGTTTTACCGTGCAAATGATTTTCATTCTAGCCTGGCCGGGACGAGCAACTTGTCGTTGCATGAGCAAGTTGTAACTGCAGGCAATGAGGCAACGGGTAATCGGATGTGGGAGCTGTGGGGCGGGACTAGCTAGCCGCTAAGGCAAAGGACAACATTTTCATCTTCGCTTCTGCGGCATTCGCCTCATTGTCATTTCCCTTGCCCCGAGTCGGCCAGGCAGGCAGGCAGGCAGGTAAAGTTGGAGTTGCAATGCGAGTTGAAATCTGAATGCGAGCAGCTGAATTCATTCATGAAACAGGCAAAACCGGGCGACATACTCAAGGTGTGCAGCTGGGGACTGTTGGCATCCGCGCAACGGACAGTCAAATGAGTTTTTGTCAAGGAGAAAGTTTTTAAACGAACGGAGGCGTCTGCCGCTTTGGATGCCAGCAACTAACAGCACAATTATCCAAGCGACGTGGCAGCAGTTTTTGTTTAATGTTAAAAATTTTCAACGCATCGCGAATGTTAAGTAGAGAAGGCGCAGTAATAACCAAACACGTATCTGCTGGCTTGACAATTAAACAAACACAAACACATACACATGCACTCCTCCTCACAAACATATATTTGTGGCATTTAACGCGCGACGCCTTTTCGACTTGCCCCGCAGTCATTTGCCAGCACCCACGCAGGTTTATTAAATCAGTTGTAAGATTTTTGTTTCATGCGGAAATATTTAATTTGGATTTTAAATGCGTGCTGCCTCCGCGTAATCCAAGACCAGCGGAGCGACCCTTGACGCGCCAGCTCCTGCTAGAGCAACTTTACTTCTTGTCGCAGCTGTGTGGCACGCTGCCAGCGAAAAACGAGACAAGTACCAGGAGAAACTTTTTATGGTCGTATGCCTGCGGCAGGCAGCTCCCGTCCTAGGTCGCAGCTCGCAATCCTACGGCCTGTCGTCTCAACTTCAGGTGTGACTGACTTCAGAGCTAACAAACTTTGAGCGCTGGCTCAGATTGCTCTTCGTATTGGCTTCTAGAATGTTAGTTATGCTGTCAACCTACATCTAATTGATTATAGAAACTACTAGCTAATTGCTAAGACTTGTAGATGTTGTTCATCCATTGAACATGGCTTCTTATGGCTCTTGTCTATTCTCCCCTGTTTGTATATTTTTGTACTTTTGTATCCTCATCTGAAGCCAGCGAGCACTTTCAATTTCTTCTTCATTGCAAATTGATGTCTGTACAGCTAAAAAAAATCATATTTTTAATAGCAACTCTTCAAATGACACTCACAACTTAAAGTTTCTTATTCATTCATCAATTTTATAATACAAGAATTGAACTTCAATGGTTAATGCAAGATTTGATGATGATTTTACATACTGTGGAAGGTTCTAAGTTTGATTTGTTTTCTTTATTCTAAGTAATTTACATAACAATCCTTCTGCTCGTCTTCGCTTCTCGTTACAGACTGCATCTCTTTCTTCTCTAACGATTGTTCTATCGATTGTTCTTTACGATACCATCGCCATTGCCAATTATCGATTACCCTATTATTAATTATCGATGGCTAACAATAGTGCTCCATATCTAGTTCTTGTTGGCCTACTACAATACCCAAATATTTAAGCTTTTAGCTGTCGAAAATATAGCTTTTTCCGATACCATGTGGACGTGGATATATATATATATATATATATATATATATATATATATATATATGGGGTCTGGTCACCTTCAATTATGATTTTATACGTTTACAGCTGCTCTCAATAAAAAACTCAGAATGACTATTTCTAGTCGGTTCCCTTCGCCCACTGGCAAACATAACCGCCCTGTCCCTGACTGAGCAACACTCTTGACTAAATTTAGCAACAGTCTCTCCCTCACGGAGTGAGAATTAGAGGATAAAAGCCAAAAATAAGAAGTTTAAGTGTAAGCTAAGACGCAAATTCACTCGAAAAACATTTTTACACTCTATACAATCTCTCAGCCTCTAATACTACTACAACAGTATGAGGTAATCACGACATAATTGAACAGACTTAGGCAACTTAGAAAACAGACTTTTCTATTCATTTCACAATATAACGTCATAATATTACGGCGATTTACATATACTATAAATGGTTGACGATCATACTCTAGTAAAATAAAATTAAATTAAAGAAGATTGCTGTTTGAGTAGATCGACCCATTAAATTACAATTACTTTATATCTTCAACTCTGTATCTTTTTGTCAACATTCCGTTTAAAATGATGTTCTATTCATATACTTTTCTGCTGACTGTGTGCTCGGCACAAGCACTCGAGGGTCCAGCAGTGCATGTAAAGCCCTAACACAATTCCTTTATCAACGGTGTCACTTCATATTACCCCTTTAAACAAGCTAACCTATTTGGTTATACACACGATGGGGCAAACACTTTGAGTAGCTCAAATCCATTGCAGCTCTATACATTCTGCTCCATATAACACGAGAGATACTTCGCTTACACAAGGAACATTTAATTTGCTACATAATTACGTAATTAATAAAACACGCTGCTAGTACACACACACACACATACACTCACACATACGGCTTCTCACGTGCCCATGGGATGCTTGCAGCAGAAACTATGTAGGTAAACAAGCGCCTTACATAACCTGAGTGATGGTGGCGTATACGCAATATTGACAGCGCAAGATTTACAGAGCAAAGTTGAACTTTAACATGCACACACGTACACGCACACGCACACGCCACACACACACACACACACACAGGAAGAACTTGAATAATAATAGCAACAACAACAACAATCATGAAACGCTTGAAGGCAATGCTTACATTTGATTACAATGTCATTGAGTAATTAATGTGTCCTTGTCAATAAAAATGCCAGCAGGCATACGCATTGCTGCCTGTCAGACTACAAAAGCAACAGCAGCAGCAACAGCAACAGCAGCAACAACAACAACAACAAAAATGCCAAGTATATATACATGAAACTAAAATCCTTTTGTTTGCTCTGCCTTAATTAATCTCATCAGTTAGCCCAGCTGGTCGTCCTTTGACCGGATGTAACCAACTCTTGTTGTTCAGGTGTCAGCCAAAGCCCCAGAGCATTGTTCACTTCCTGCTGCTGTCGTTGCTCCTGATACTGCCGCTGCTGCTGTTGTTTGCCTGAGGAAATTGTATTTCTAATTAATGAGCATAAAAAGCAATTTTCGACAATTTATTACGTATACGATTTAGTAGTTTTTAACAGCCCCAACATACATTAACAAAAGTCTTAACAGCGCCCAGCAACGTACCGAAATGTTAAAGCCCCAAGCAAAGCAATCAAAATAATTGCCGTAGTTTTGCGGGCAATCGTAAAAGCAATTCAAATTATAATTAAGACTCAACCGCCCCCAGCAAAAGCAATTAAAAATCACAACAATTTTGATAGTACGTTGGAAATAGTTTTGCCAATGCGACGACAGGATATTAGCCGAAAGTTCGAGGTAAATTGACTTTGTCTGCCAGCGGTTCGCAATTCGATAATACTACACACATACTAGTGTGAATGTGTGAATGTGTGTGCGTGCCTGAGCATAAACATCTGCAAATATATATATATATATTTTACGGCATTCAAGCCGGAATAACATTGAAATTGACCAGCTAATTTATTCGCCTGACAAACTGAACCTGACCGACCAATTGATGAACACGCTCGAGATATGACAAAAAGACAACAAAGTGTTGTTGCAGCTGCGACTCAGTATACAATCAGCAATTTACATCAAGCAAACTAAGCATTGACTGTGCGATAACAATAACGAGCTTGAATATTTAACTCAATTAAACTTTCACAGAGATTCCAGAGGAAGTAAGTTAATAACTTATGCCAAATATTTCGCCAATAACAAGCAGAAATTAAATTCTATTATATTTCCACTAAAGACTTTAACATTTAATCGAGCTTGTACTCTCTGCTAGTACTGCAAGTCAAAAGCAGACGATCATAGGCAGTTGTTGACGTCCACTCAAAAGCCTACAATTATGTGTGAGAGAGATAAAAAATAACAGGGCGTAACCAACTGCATAATACTCCTTTACATTTATTAAATATATAAAATAAAAATATTTAAATTCATTACATTTTATTTGAAACACTATATAGTCTGTCTCGATTTACCACACAACGAGTCCAATAGATTTTTTATAGTCTTCAAGTCTGTTCAAGCCTCCTTTAAGTCACATCGCACAGACGGACGGTCAGCAAATCCAATATACTCTTTGCACTTGATGAACGAGCATAATAATAGCATCCGTTTTGCGGTTTGTTCGTTTGATATTTCAAAGCGAATGTCAATTACACGCAATTAAATCGCATTTCTATGTATTCGAAGTTTCATTTCCGCTACGGGCGCTATTAGATATGAAAATCTAGGCGATGCTGCAGACAAAACGGAAATTAATTTCATTTTTATTTATTGTTATAGAGTATATATATATATATATATAGATAGATTTCGATAATGCTTTTTATTTGATGGCTCAATTCTCTACACACAGTTCAATGGCCGGGCCGGGTCGAGTCGATAAGCATGTTATTATAATGCAGCAGCTATAATGAACAGGCGTTCAAAGCTGAAGACCACACACACACACACGAGCAAACCAGCCGTCACTAAAAGAGTATGGCCAAAGTTTGTGATATGTTCTGCAAACAAAATGCCGATGGCCAATTGACAGCAGCAGCAGCAGCAGGCAGGCAGGCAGCAGTAGGCAGGGCCTGGCCACTGCCAACAGATTGAAGTGCAAACAAAGTGTGGGCCAAGCTAAGCGAGCGGGTCTCTGCTGTACATCAACATGTCAAATCTGGCCAACACACACACACAAACACATGCATACACTTTTAGCAGAACATTCCACTTGTATTGCCAGCTTAAGCTCTGGGGGGACTCAAGTCCAAAACAAAAACTAATACAATAATATGCAGCACACTGCACTCTCCATGCCAACCCGTGTCTATTGCTGTCTCTGTCTAACACTCTGCCTTCAACTATTGCCATCTCAGTTTGTCTGACTGTGCAACTTTCACTGAAGAGCATACATTAAGGCGTGTTGAAGCGCATTGAATTGTGTATTGGGGTTTGTTTACAAGGCAGCAGAAAGTTTTTACGTTCGCTTAGCCAAAGGCAAAGCAACTCCCAACTTTCTTAAGCAATTGTCCACGACCAGCAGCAACAGGACAGCAGCAGCACTACCAACAGCAACAGCAACAACAACAGCCGAGATAGTTGGGTAAAGCTTTTGGCATTTATTAGATGCACAACTCGTTGCAATCCAGTTGTCGGTTTGTGTCTACCCCTGTGCCCTGTGTGCAAATGACATAAGTTTTTCCTCGGTTTTTGGCTTTGAGGCTTAAGCGCAAGTTTCATAAAATTTATTTAAAGCATCTTGGAAGCAGTGTCGGTTTTGTTTTTGTTCTTGTTGGAGAAAAATGAGTTAGCTAAATTGAAATATTTTGTATAGAGTTTAAATAGTATCACAACTATGGACGTAGCAAATCAAGAAATACTATATCCGGTATGTCAGAACGATATTTTTTGAAGAGTACTATAGATGTCAGCACTCGAAGTGTTGCCTATTCAAATTTATAAATAAATTCAATTTACAAACTGGTTTTGTTTTTTTATTTTATAGTAAAGAACGTACAGAGTAAATTCATCTTAGTTCGATTTGACTAACTTTTACCTAGACTATGGGTTTAAGACGGCACAAAATCGACCCGAAAAATGCCCGAATGTCACTTGCCAGTATCATGGCTTTCTAACGGACAATGACTTTCTTCAGCGTCTTGAGGCTATGGATTTAAGACGGTAAGAGGTGTATTTTCTATACCCTGAACCCATTGAAAGTGGGAAATCAGGGTCTAATGGTTTTGGTCAAATGTATGTAACAATCTGTCTGTCCGCATGTGTGAACGCGTTTTTCTTGCAGGTCCCTACATAGCACGCGTAGATGAAGTTTTCGATAACTATTCCCGTTTTAATTTTATCGTTTAAAAATATTACCGAAATTTAGTTATTAAATTATATCACGTACATCTTTGGAGATCTTTGTCATTTAGTTTTATGTGTATTTTATATAATTTTGACATTTGTTAAATTTTGGATATCAATTGCACAAGTGATCAAAATCTATTGGATTACTGTGTGGTAAATTCGAGAATCCTTGTGTGGTAGAAATTAAGTTCGTAACCTTGTTTCGCAACCCACGACTTTAGGGCATAACATTGCATTACTTTGAGCAGCTGTGGTCCTGGTGGCCGAAGATTCAAATTATCGTATGAATGTTTGGTCACGTAAACTATAACTTTGGTTCTCTAGCCGTTTGATTGGTACTTAGTCGATGATTTTGCTCAAGCCGTACTTCACTTGACGCACCATCTCAGGTGACTTTGCAGTCTTTTGATGAGCACCTCAATTGCGTTCTGCACAGCTACTAATATCACTATAATGAGTTTTTGGTGCGATTATTAAAATTTTTCATTATATGCCAAAAACAGTACTCAGAACTATCATTTAGCAACATCAACAGTCTCAAGTTAGTTACAACTCGAGCCTTTAAGTTCCTTCAATCTTAATATTAATCTTTTTATTTTAATTAGTTAAATTAGAGAACTGTTCTGATTGCCTAACAAACTTAAAATTTTTTATTACTAAGCTCTCAACTATATATATTTTTTTTTATTTCTATCTATTCTTTATCACTGCCTGAATACCCACGATATTTTTAATCCCCTTTACATACGCTAAAAATCAATTAAAAACCCCTTAAAACATGAAAATAAAATCACCGCAAATGCACCACAAAAAATATACCACAATAAAAAGTTGGCTTTCCGTTGCCAGGCAACTTTATATGCAAATACGAGTGGCTGCTGCGTATTCATATGTATCTGCATTGTATATGTGTATGTATATGTGAGAGAGTGTGTATGTGTGCGTGTGTGTGTGTGTGCGTGTATATATGTAGGTGAGCACGTTACATTTTAAATGAATTGTTCGCGCTTTTGTTTGCACAGAACGCGAAGGCAAACAGCAAATTAAATAAATAAAATTTATTTACTAAAAAAGAGGCATTTAAACGATATATGAAACGTTATCTATATACATATATATATATACAAATATATATATAATTGTACTTTTATGTAAAAGGACCTATATACCGTTACTATGCAACGAAATGAAATTTTATCTATTGCGACAAAATCACACACAAAGATTGTAGATGCTTAGATAGATTAAGACATACCCCATTGTTTGTAGACTTTATATATGTTAACTGTTAGCTATATATAAGTCAATTGATATCAAAAATTAAAGTCAGTTATCATAGAATTCTCATATATATACTTAATACATCATTCACATCTCATACATATTTTTTATGTAAATACATTTACACCCTCGCTTGCTACAGGGTATTTTCGATGCGAAACTCTTGGCCCAGCTGTTCTGGATTAATTTTATTTTTATTTTTTGCATTGGGTGGGCGGCTCGCTGGGGCTTGTGGGTCAATAAAAATGTCAACGCCAGCATAAAATTCGCCGCTTTAAATTAAATATAAGCCCGTATACGTAATATTTTCAATGCGTTTGCTTTTAATTTGGTTTTTACCAAACGGCAATTTAAATATTTTATTACTTTTATATAATGCGCCAACTGTACATATTTGAAATTTTAATTTAATTTTTTTGCGGCTTATCATTTTCATAATAATAATGGCGCTCACCCAAGCCAACCGAAAAACTAACGCTTTATCCACACTTTTTATATCGCACATTTGGCTTTGGCTTTAATTATGCTGGCAACCCTTGACTAGAGCTAGAGCGCTCGTCAGCTGCAACCGGAGAGGCCCCCACAAAAATGTAGCTCATGAACTGTGGTTCATTGTTTAAACTTTCAAGTTGGCGACAATAAACGTTGAAACTTTTAGTTTTATTGCCAAAGTTTCGACGAGATTTTCTGTCGAAACAACATACAGAAAAAAGTCTATGTATAATAATAGCCGCAAGGCAGAAGTTTTGGGGCCCGGCCACAAAGCGCTCCCAAAACTTGTCTCAACAACACTTTCGCTTTGCAGTTAGTTTGAGTTCCACTCACAAATCGACGACTAAGTGACTGACTGCCTGACTGGTTGACTGCCTGACTGGCCCGCCTGGCTGACAAAATACCCGAACACTGTTTGCCCATAAAACTGTTGAGCAGCCAAACAAAAATGCAAAGCGGCTCTAATCAAGCGCTGCCTCCACCAGTTGGAGACCCAATACTCTCCATGTCTGCCCTCTCCCATACCCCCATACCCCAATACGTCTTAAAGCCGACGGAAGCCAAAGTAAAGACGCAGCTCACGTTAAACGGCGCCCGAGTCAAACTGTCCAAACCTGCACGTACCTGCACTTGATCTATGCGGATATTAAGATATTGAATTACCTTTCAGTTCGTGCAGCTCAGACCGACTTGGTTCAGCTGACGCCCATCCGCCCCTGACTTGGTAACATGAATGGGGCATTCCAGCGCGCACCGAGCTGGAGGTATGGAAAAATGCGAAATAAATCCTTGTGGCAATTGAACGTTAATAGTTAAATAATGCAGTGCCAAATATGCGCTCAATTATGCTTAAAATTCCAGGCATAACCCATAAGTGGGTAAACCCCAAGACCTGGCCAGTCCTTTCAGACACAAACGTGTCCATGCGGCCGTCTAAATCTATTAAGTATGCAGCATGCGTGCAAAGGCTGAGACAACAGGACATTGATATGGATAGAGCCTGGTGGAAGGTGCAGACTATCGTGATGCTGACGAGCTTACAAATCTGTCTCAGTTTCGTTTAGCTTAGTAGAGGAACATCTGTGGTTTTTAGCAAAATCAAGATGTTCAGATTAAAGGCTTCTTTAGCAACTGTAGATATAAACATATATGAAAAGTTATTAAAAAGGGATAGTTGGGTCATAGAGCTGTATGATATGATTAGGAATAATCTCGAGCTAGGTCTTAACTATATAAATATATATATATTTAAATGTACAAATGACCAAAATATAAGCTATTCAGCAATATAGGTTTTTTTTATCCTTAAAGCTAGACTCTTAATGCCAATTGTTCAGCCTCATTCTTTCTAACTTAAAGTTAGAATAATACAAAATCTGTGGTAATGGACATAGCGTAGACAGACTTTAGAGGCTTAGCCGCAGCTGCGTTATACTTTATACATTATTGGATTGCGAAAGACGATAGCTGGAAATTTATGTCTCTGAGCGTAATTTAATAAAGGCGTACGCACAACGCACAAGAAAACACAATAAGAATGGCGCAACGGGCAACGAATGTTGTTTATGGCTGAAAATATTTATAATTGGCGCAAATGGCGTGGCAGCTGTTGACCGCCTTTCGACTGGCGATGGGGCGAGTGTGATTCAGTCAACAGTTGCTAAACTTTTCGGTGGCATTCGCCTTCAGTTCATAATTTGCGCAGCAGCTACAGAGTCCACATAAGTGCGTGACCGTAAGTTGTCGTATCTTTTTATGGCTCGGACTTCGGCCAAGCCACTCCAGTGCAATTGCGTTCCAAACCTAATTGCAATGAGTGCCAGCTGACCCACAATGTCACCAGCTTCGGGTTGCTGAGGCAAATGCAATTCGTTGCAGGCAGTAAGCTGCAGTTGATTGCATGCTTTCTGACAGAAAGGTAATTAAAGCTGCAGAACGAAAGATAGTAACTGCTTAATTTGGTTGTTTCAATTAGCTTAAGCAATCCGCAGCGCGGTTTCTAGTATAAATTTCAATTTAGTTCGCCATTTACATAATTCGCAAAAAAGGAAAAGAAAAACACAAACAACTAAGACCGAACGACCAAAAGCCCCAAAAATGCAAATGTTACACAAGCAGGAAGCAGCAGTCTGAATATGCGACTACGGCTAAGACGGCAGAGCCGGAGACGTTGACTTACGTCTTGCTGAGCATTTGGTAAGCACTTGTTGCTTAAGCTGTAGCATCTCCTGCTCCTTTTGCTCCTTTTGCTCCTCCAGCTACCCTTTTCAAAGTTTTCGACATCAAATTCACTTAGACTGTCGTGGCTGTCCTGGCTGTCGCATGCGTTGCTTTGCTGTCTTGTATCTGTTGCCTGGCATCTGCATATTTGTAGCAACCGGATGCAAGAACATTGCAGGCATGTTGCCGTTGCGACTTGCATGCAAATACAATTTGACTGCCTTGTTAGAGCGCCCAGACTGCGATATTCCTTGCAAAACAATAAGACGCTCAGCCCCGACTAGGACACAGACCAAAGTCAATCCCTTACCCTTTCCCTGCCCCTGCCCCTGCCCGCCAAACGTCTCAGCTGTCACATGGACAGCCATTTGGCATGAGCTTAAGCCACGCTGTGGGCTGCCGCTGTGGCTGTCGCGTGGCATCTCAAATAAATGCCACAGCAGCTCAGCTGACAGACACTTACCTCCGCGCCCTGGCCACTCCATCCTCCATCCAGCCATCGCCATTGCCATCGCCATCGCCATCGTCGTCGACTAATGTTATTTGCGTGTGGTACTTTTTACGAGTCGCTTGGGTGCCATAAGTGTATAAAATTCATACGCTTAATGCACAACATTTGATATATATGTATGTGGTCCAACACTCAGCATTATCAATTGTGAAGGTCGAACCATTACACTGAATATGACAATGCCATATATAATATTCAAGCAATGAAGAATATCAGAAAATATCAACAAACTGATTAGATAGCAGAAATTAAGCCATATATAACTCATATATAGAAACGGCTTAGCCAGGATAAGAAAAATGAAGAAAGAATTCACTAAGTGAACGAGATAATGTGCTATTGAAATAAGGAAAAGCTGTTTTTCTGTTAGTTATCAAAACTTATGAAATTACTTATAAGAATAAATCTATGAGAATAAGATTTGAATAAGTATTAAAACTATATTCATGAGATTACATATTTTGAATGAGATTACATATTTGGAATAATAACATATATCAGATAAGTGCGCGAGTTGCCGTTGGAAGTTATACGGAAGCCTCAAATGTTGGTTCTCCTTGGTGTAAGTCTATATGGATTATTCCTCCGCGTATGTAAATTGGTTTAGCTGAACTTGGTTTGTAGCTCAAATTCAAAGTATGAGAAGTAAAATAAAGAGATCTTCTGCTCTACTCGGAGTTGAAGTGAAGTGAGTTTTTATATTCATGCCTCTCTGAAATCTATGAGAATAAGATTTGAATAAGTATGAAAACTACATTTAATGAATTTACATATTTGGTATAAGAACATACATACGGTAAGTGCGCGAGTTGCCGTTGGAAGTTATACGGAAGCCTCAAATGTTGATTCTCCTTGGTGTAAGTCTATATGGGTTGTTCCTCCGCGGATGTAAATTGGTTTAGCTGAACTTGGTTTGTAGCTCAAATTCAAAATAAGAGAAGTAAAACAGAGAGATTTTCTGCTCTGTTCGGAGTTGAAGTGAAGTGAGTTTTTATATTCATGCCTCACTGAAATCTATGAGAATAAGATTTGAATAAGTATTAAAACTACATTTAATGAGTTTACTTATTTAATATAAGAATATGCATAAGGTAAGTGCGCGAGTTGCCGTTGGAAGTTATACGGAAGCCTCAAATGTTGGTTCTCCTTGGTGTAAGTCCATATGGGTTATACCTCCGCAGATGTCACTTGATTTAGCTGAGCTTGGTTTGTAGTTCAAATTCAAAGTATAAGAAGCAAAATAAAGAGACCTTCAGCTCTGTGCGGAATTGAAGTGAAGTGAGTTTTTATATGTTGAGGTGTTTGGTTAGAAGATATATACATTTAGGTATAGATTACTGTTTCACATGCTCACATTATTCAATACTATTGTCTTTAATTTCAATCTACTGTATTAACCATATCGACTTGCACCATGGGGAACCACTACTTGCGGCATCCGTATAGCTCCCAACAGCAACTCGCGCACTTATCTTATATATGTTCTTATACCAAATAAGTTAACTTATTAAATGAATTTGAATTAAACACTCAAATGTATTTTGAGCGGAGTATATGCATGCATTATATGTATATATATACTATATAGTATATACACTCAAATTTTAATTTCTTTTCCTTCCACACATATTTTATTATTTGTTTTCTTTTAATAAAGCATCGCTGCAATGCTATACTCTGAACAAAGTGTTAATTAACTCATAAACTTATTCTAAACTCACTCAAAAAAAAAGTCTTTAATATTAAAGAAAATATTTTCCATACTCCTATGTCGGAAATAAATTGAAATTCAGCTGTCGCAGTGCAATTTAAAAGTACCAAATCCATTAACAGCGCAGACAGAGTTCAGATGCACAAAGTACGTGATGTGCGGTCGTATGCTTAGGATTGGCAGAGTAATTCAATCATGAGATGAGGCTTCTGCTGTTGCTAACGATGATGATGAGTATGAGGATGAGGATGAGGAAGAGGATGCGAATGTTGATGAAAGCAAATTCTGGTGAAGTGTAATGCTTTGTTACAAGTTGACCTCGTCAATGAAAATTGGGCGCCAGTCAGGCAGTCAGGCAGTCAAGCAGGCTCGGCAAACACACAGAGAAGCCGACATAAAGGTGCATGCAGCAAACCAAGTGTGCAGATTTTGACACACATTTGGAAATCGCTGCGGTTGGGTTGTGGGTGTGTGTGGGTCAGTATATGTGTGGATGCAAGCGAGGGTCGTTGTGTGGTTGCTGAAGTGAGACATGCCAAAGCAAAAGTCGTAACCACTTTGTAAGTGTCAAAAACATAGCAGCTCTGAAAATTGGATTGCAGCAGCAACAACAGCAGCAACAGCAGCAACCGGATACGGAAGCGGCAACGTAAGCCCCGCCTGACCCATACTCAGAAGACGAGCCTATGTTATGAGCAATGGCCTGTCCGCCTGTGGCTTTTGTTGCTGCAGCTGCCGCTACTGCTGCTATTGGGGCCATTATGTTGGCTAATACAATACATACAAATAAGCAGATGGGTGACTGTGACTGACCCAGCGTCAGAGTAGTCAGACAGTGCGAGGGAGGAACGACCAACAGAGAGAGAACGAGAGAGAGACACACGACAAACAACGTGAACACGAGCAGAAAGCCCTCATTCGCAATGTGGTCTCTGGTCATTCATACGCAGCGTCGACCCCACCCATATACAATTGCATGCAATCAGCGCCTGCTAGGTTGAGGGGGTGATAGGGTGATAGGGCGTTGGCTGCAGCAGCAGCAGCAGCAGCAACAGCAGCCCCGTGAACTGACCTGCCCTCGACTGGATCGTCGTAGCCCAGACTGGCCAGAGCCCTGAACACCATTGCAATGAAACTCAACTGAGCCTGTGCTTTGAAAAGCTCGATTTATATTTGCTGTATTTGGTCATCGATTTTGTTCGGTGCATGGGCAACGGGCACGCAGCGGGGCAGCTGCTGGCCTCGCATATAAATTGCTTTTAATTTGCTCATACAAATTATTGCATAATTGCTATTGCATTTGTAAACAATTTGCCCACTAAACCGAAGCCATGAAAAGTTGATTGAACTGCACCGCGGAAACGTTTCCATTCAAGTTTAGCTTTTATTTTATATATATTTGTATTGTGTGTGTATGTGTGGGCGAGTCTGTGGGTGTTTGTGCGACATTTTTCATGTGCTACTTTCATATATGAGAAATATTTTATGGCCAATATAAATGTTCTGCACGCACTTGGGGGAACAATAACTTTGCCAAGCTGCCGTTGACGTTGGCAAATGCCAGCAGAGACTTCAACTTGAGCTCCCCGAAGACGCGACGGTTGCTGTTTAGACTGGCAAAAGCCCCCAGAGTGTAGCAGGAATGTGGAAAAACAGAAGCCAAAGGAAGGCAAACTAAAAGAATTGTGTAAAAATGCTTAAGATGCCTGGAACAGAAAGAAACAGCTTCAATCTCTTTACAGGAATTATTTTTATGGCAATTACTAGAGGCTAGTAGGCGACACATGGATCAATGGTTGAATGCGGCCCATTTTGGTTTGCTTGTTCAGCTGTGGCAAACCAAAAAAAAAAAAAAAAAAAAAAACCCTTTGACACTTGCAATCCACTCAAAGTTTCGCTTCACTCTATTCCATCAACAGGCCGTCCTTCGAAGAGGCACTCCACATCATCATCTTCATCCTTTCGGCACGCCGAAAGGCTGCCCACATTCATACGCTTGGCTGCTTTCAAGCATTGCTTCGACTATGTCAAGCACAGTCTCGAACGCCAAGATGCACTGTTTGAGAACATGAAACCTGCTACATACACAAAGACATGTGTGTGTGTGTGTGTGTGTGTGTGTGTGTGTGTGTGTGGGTGTGGTAATAGAGTAAATGCTACTCTCGTATGCATTACAAACCAAACATAAACAGCTTAAAGCAAAGTCTAACAAACATTTGTTATTGCTAGCAAAAAACAGTAAAACAAAATTAAGTTGATAGTTTTGTAAAGCGTAAACTCGGTAAATTGATTTATGTCTAAAGATTTGAGCTGCTTATTGAAACTGTAAGCCATTTCAATAAATATAATAATATGGTCGACAAAGGAACACAGGAACTAGTTTTTCACTACTCAAATAGAAAGTTTTATTTGATCAATTTAAAACACTTTCAATATTAATTCAATTTACTCAAACCCCACTGGCAAAGTTTCGCTTTTGACCATAAGCCAGTTGCTTCAACCTGTCCGTCATCCAACTAACAACTTTATGCAGCATTTTTATTAAACTTTATAACTAAGCAGCCAAACAGGCACTTCGAATTTTTAATTATTTTCTCTTTTATATAATAGTCAAAAAGACAACAACAACAACAACAACAAAAAACTATTAAAAAAGTTTTTCAAAAAAGTCGTGGTTGTTCGTAGAAGCACTTGAAAAAAGAAAACATTTTATGAGCGGGCACCGCAAAAACTAATAACACTTTGGCACGCCCCCTCGTTGTCCACTAAATACAGCCCTGATCCTGTAGCCCTTGTCTCTGGCTTGCGCTTGAAACTTGAGCTAAGAGTTGAGGTTGACCCAAGCAGCAATTGCTAAGCCTTTGCTTTTTGTTACTTTTCGCCCAGCTTTTATTATTTTATTTTATTCTTTTTTTTTCATATTACAAAGTATTGCTTACAATCGCCGAAAAGAAAGTCAGGTTTTAAATATCTGCGAGATTTAAGGAATATTTAAAACATTTTTTGGATTTTTGTTGAATATTTTTTACATTATTGTGCCTAACGATTGGTTTAGAGGGCCCACTTCAAGCTGAATAGAAAACTGAAAAAACTGCATTTTCAGCAATATAAACAAACCCTCATCCGCTTCAAATTTGACCAGGACTGTAAGTTGAGTATGGAATTGGAGTTGAGTGGAATTCCAAATATAGTTGTTTATATTTATTTAAGTAGATTGCATGGAATATAAATACATTTTTTACTGAAACATTTCCATTTTCGGAAATGAAATAACCAGAATTTTATTTTCAAATTCTGACCGAAAAAATATAATAAAATTGTATATGGATTTCCTTTTCTAGTGTTTATACTCTAAATATTGAAATAATTTCTGAGTACACAAAAAGAGACAAAATAAACTGAGTATATCTTAGTCCAACCCGCTCCGTTTCAAGTTTTTCACTTGTTATACTTGAACCAAAAAAAAATCTCCTTCAAAAGAGGATGAAATAAAAACTTATATTTCGCAACTGCAAAAAGTGTTCACAACGACTATGAAAAAGTCTTTCTAAAGTTCTTTTAAATTTAATACAGGGTTTGTTGAATAAAATGCAACAAAGTCTTGTGGAATGATAGTCTTAAAGGCTGTGTTAAAGATCTGCCAAATATGAAATAAAACTTTCGATTAAATTAATCTTAAATATTTTCAATTCAACAAAATTATAATTAATTATAATAATAATAATTATAATAGGCAAACATATTTTTTTATCCAAAAATTATTTTAAAGAAATTTTAAACATTTAATTTGATCTTTGAGTGCTGCAAAATCTGGCGATACTACATATACAGCTGATGGTTAATTCAATTTCTAAATATTTGCACAAATGTCATGTAGTCGCATGTATGTGCACTGCCTGCGTCGCTCTGTTGCTGACTGCCCGACTGTCTGTCGTTGCATTTCCATTTCCTGTACACGTTGCAATTGCAAAACTGCATTCGCTCGTATTAGCATTTGCATTTGGTATGCATGCAACATACTCTCTTTGTAGGTGTTTGTGTGTGTGTGTGTGTGTCTATGTGTGTGTATGTCTGCGTGTGTTTGCGTATTTGATTGCTGCTGATTGTGACATTACACTTGACATTTACGGCGGTAACTGCTGCTGCTGCTGCTGCTGCTGCTGATGTTGCTATTGCCTTAGCAATAGCAACCAAGCATATCTCTCCCTCTCTTGCCTGACTTTCAAATTTAATCTCGCTCTCGTCTCAAATACAGTCCGCCATTTTGACTATACGCCGCATTGCGCATGCTCACCATGACAAGAGAGAAGTAACAATAGCAGCATTCCATTTGCATGCCCTTGTTGTGTGTGTGTGTGTGAGTGTGTGGCACACACACTCTTGCTGCTATACCGCAATGTGCGTAGCCTACGTACCCAACATTCGCCTGCTGGCCACCCAGCTCATTGCGTCCATTGCTGCTAAGTGGCACATTTTTATGAGTCCCGACGGGTTTTTGCTCCAAGTTGATAATTTTCACTGCTGATGCTGCTGCTGCTGCTGCTGCTGCTGCGGCTTCTGCTTGATTTTGTTGTTGCTGCTGCTGTTGCTGCTTCTGTTGCTGTTATCATGTTGCATGTGCTGCGCATTTAATCAATTTAATGCAAAAATCTCCCTAGCGATTCGCTTTAGCCGCCAAGCGTCGCCGCTGAAAGATTGTTATTTATCACGTTGCCTTTTATTTAATTATGCACTGCCGCGACACAAGCGCGTCTCCCTCCTGGCCGCCCACTGGCCGCCCACTGTCCCAGCTGCTGCTGATGGCAATTTGCTGATTTATGCCTTGCTGGCTGATTATTATTGTGCTCTGCTTAATTGTCATTCCCCAAGCAGAAGTCAAAGCCCAAAAAGAGAAAAAGATGTAAACAAAGTGCAGAGAGAGCACGAGAGAAGGATGATTATTAATAATAAGCAGTCAGAAGTCACCGGCCCAAGTGTAGCCAATTTGCTGATTTAGTCAACGGGGACCGTAAAAACCTAGCTGTTGACACACTTATCAACACATACGCACCCGCACAGCCACAAACACACACACACACACACAGCTCACACATACTCGGAGCATAAAGCACATGAAGCATCATCGCTTGGAACGTGTTCATTTGCAAATTTATTTGTGTGTCGGTAAGTGGCAGTTTGATGCGCAATGTGCTCTTCAAATGCCGCCCCATGCGCATGAAGGGGACTTAATAGAGATGCGAATGTGTGCGTGTGTGTGTGTGTGTTGGCCAACTGGCGTTGTTGTTAATATTAAAGCACATCAACGACGCCACCAAGAAGTCATTGACTCGTTGAGTTATGCTTACAACGAGCCCCACGCTATCATTGTAGTTGTAGGGTACCGTACACCGTATACACAGTCACACATCTACACACACACACACTCACACAGTCACATGCACATGAGAAACATCAGCAGCGGGACGACAGCGCAGCGCATTCGTGCCTAAAATTATGCTAACATTTTGTCCGTGCGGCGGTTTACGTTTGAGTAACACGTGTGTATGCACACGTATGCACGGCTGTGTGTGTGTGTGTGTGAATGTGCATGGTAGTGTGTGCTGTCGCATAGCGGAGCATCGCTTTCCCTAAGTAGCAGCATGTGTGCAAATACACAGCGCAAAAATTTAAAGCGCTGAAATAAGAATGCAAATCAAGAAAATAAGTCATGATGTGAGTAGCTGACTATTCCAGGCTCAACAAGAAATGGGACTGAATGAGCCGTGAATATATTTGAAGCCGAAAGAAAGGAAAGATCTTTAACACAAAATCTTATATTGATCGATTGATTGTGCGAAGTGAAAAAAAAAATTTCATGTATAAGAGTTGTTGTATAAGACTTTTTGTATAAGAGTTATTGTAAAAGACTTTTTGTATAAGAGTTTTTGTATCAGACTTCTTCATTAACCAGCCGATAGACTTTAGTTTTATTTTTGAAAGACCTCCTCAGCAAGGTTAAATATTTTCAAATGTTCTAGCTTCGTACACAGTTCATTAAAGTCTATTTCTAAGCTTCCCATTAAGGGAAATTAATATAAAATCTTTCGCACTTTTAAATAGAATACTATTTGAGATAGAAATACTTTGTGATTTACTCAGATGATTGAGATACAAATCTTTATGTAGCACTGATTGTCGCTCCGTATATAAATTATATAATAACTTTTGTCTGTTGCCATGGTTTCCCGAATGTCCAATACTTGACGTTGTCCCTATACTTGACGTAGGGATACTTGATGTGGTCGTCATTACCATGTTCATTCATCACTGCAGGAATCTCCCTCATTCACAAACTATTCTTACTATCGCTAGAACCCTCCACATGTTCATGCTGTAACAAGTGAAGTTAGAGTTCATTGGCTCTATAAAAGATTACAAAACTTTCTTAAGGACGTGCTTATTTAACAATCTGAGGCATTGCCGAAGGCTTTAAAGTATAGGAAAGTAGGTGAATCGACTTCATCCATATTTTTGTATACAGTGCATTAGTCTATCCCACAGAGTAGCGTATCATTTAAGACCAATTCGTATACAGAATAAGAAATGTATTTCCAGGCTACTCATCTATAGGTTATTTGATAATTGGTTTTTCAATTATGGCCAATTATGACTTCTCGACCGAGCAATGTTTTAAATATTAATTAATCCATTAATTTAAATTTTGTATTGCAAATTTATAACGTGCTTAGCTCATTTTCTTGAATTAAGTAAGTATACTGATTAGATTATAATATTTAAAAGCTTTCATAACTGATCCATTTATAGAACTGGCTGCCTGGCTGCCTGGTTGCCAGACAGCGACTGAGACTAAAGCTGAAAATGTAACTGGTGACCGCTTTAGCGACTTTGTATACCACGCACGTTGTTGTTGCTGTTGCTTAATGCGGCATTTTGCGACAAGTGTTGCTGAAACGTTTCTGGCATCGTCATCAGCACGCACACTCACTGCACACACACACACACACACACTAGCTTTGGCAATTGTACGTAAATTGTGTTGGTGGGCAGTGGTGAGCCGAAGCAAGGAGATTGTCGGGCGGTGTCGGTGGGAATCTCTCATTCACTCATGTAAAAACCGCACACACTTCACGTCAAAAGGAAGCTGCAGATGCCCCGAGAAGAGGGCCGAAGCGAAAGCGTTACATTCGCCTCGTCACAAAATTAGGCAGTAATCAAAATACACACAAACGCACGCCCACACTTACGCAGCACACACACACACACACACACATACACTCATGCACAACGCTGGCGTGTGCTTATGAGGGTTTCTTTGAGAGTTTTACCCAACCTACTTTCAACTGAAATTTGAAACAGTTTTCGTTTGCCGTTTCAGTTGCCGCCTTTTTTTTATGTCCTTTGGGCTCAGCACACTAACCTGTTGACCTTAATATTTTCTAATCTTGCTGCGTGCCTACACATGCCTTCGTCGTTTCCCAATGGATGTCTCTCTGTGTGTGTGTGTGCGTGTGTGTGGGTGTGTGTAGCAATTTTAGATAAGCTCAAAACGAAACGAAATGAAATGAAAGCAAAGCGATGGAATAGAAATAGAAATAAAGAAGATGCAGAGAATTGGCAGGACAGAAATGCTTTTGATGCCCATGCCAGAGACTTGAGACCCTCTCACTGGATCTTACCGTAGGCGTCTATGTGTGGCAGCTCAACTGATAAGCACTTGGTCTCATTTTACGAGTGGAGTGTGGGGCAGCTGCACTTACAGCTCCTTAATTAACAGCATGGCAAATTCGTTTCGCGCAATTAAAACAATTTAATTATTTGTGCGTGCATAATTGAAAATGCATTGCTGTCAGCCAGGAGCAACAATTCACACACACACACACACTCACACACACACAAGCGCGGACTCTTAAAAACCAATCGATATAGCGGCCAACGCCCAATAAAAAATGGCGGAAAACAACAATAACAACAACAACAACAACAACAACGACAACTTCAATTTGTTGAAAGTTCTACTATATACGACATAAACAAATATACATACAATAAATAAATTGGAACAGGCGTAAATACAGGCGCACACTGACACACACACACTCACACACATATCCCTGCACAATCACACAGACTGAGATGAACAACATGTAGATGCAGCGTACAATAAATAAAATGCAGCAAATGCATCGCACAGAAGCAGAAGAAAGAGTGCAGATGATAGCAACGATGTTTGGGTGGGGGAAGAGGGAGGAGTAGGGAAAGAGTCAAGGGCTGGACAAAAAAGAGATTTGTGATGCGGTCAGGCCAGCTGGGTCGCACGCACAACGAGAAGCCTCACATTAAAGGATTATGCAAAGGGTTTAAGCACATAAGACCATCAATAGGTGTATAATTCAAGGAGCGAGCTCCAAAGTACAATAAATACAAATATGTTGCTATAGAAATTAACTTCACACACAAAATATGTTTCTAAAGAGAGTTAGAAAATGAATTTATAACAAATTTCATATTTAAGTTTTGTAATAAAAACTGAGCGGAAGAAAGAAATTTTCATTTAAAGTTTTTAATAATAAGATAGATTTTGAATACCTTAGCTCAGTTTTCTATGCTGCATTAAAAATATATATATCATACAACAAATTATAAGTATTCTTATAAATATTTTCAAATATTTCATGTATAATAATTTATAAATCAAATCAATAGATTCCTTTTGCCATATTAAATTTGTTGCCCCAAACGACAGTTAATCCAAAAATCTTATGCAGATTCTTTCATTATGCGGCAGCCCTGGTCTGCAGCGTAAATGAATAAATATTTTGCAATTTTTTATTTGTGTATATATTTTTTATTTTTATTTTTCATTTGCTGTTGTTGTTGTTGCTGTTGTTGTTGCATAGCGTATATGAGTAATGCAAACGGACAGACAACGAGGCAGGAGGCTGCGGCGAATCGAGGTGCGGCTCACAATGGGCGACACGGCGTATACGCAATACATACACACGCAAGCCATGAACGGAACATGTATATAACTGTAGCGTACAGCCATATGCATATGTGTCTCTCTCTGTGTGTGTGTGTGTGTGTGTGTAAAGCGGATTTCGAAAGCATAAAAACGACGAAACGACAACGAGAACGGGAATGACCCACAATGAAAACGGACAGTGTGTACAAATAGGAGCAGCAGCTGCAGCTGCAGCAATGGATACACACATTCGACCACATGCACATGCACATGCACATGTCCCATAAATATAGCACACACACACACACACACGCACACTGACACAACACACAGAGCCATATACACATGGGCCTATTTATTGAGGCTGCTGTTGTGTATGTAGAGTCGTAGTAAAACGCTTGGCGCAGGTAAGAGGCTGGCACAGCTTCACGGCACTTTACAAATTTGCAGCTGAAAGCTGCGCTTTGAACAATCAAGCGTGCTACACACACAGACGCACACACACAGACACACACACACACAAGCTCACAGAGAGCATGCAAGCAGAGACAATGAAAGCAAAAGAGTAAACGCAACGCAGCTGTCGAAAGCGTAAATGAAAATGAAAAATTGTGTAGTCGGCATGCAGTAGTAGCAGCAGCATCAGAGCAAGCAACAGCAGCAGCAGCAGCAGCAAATTGAAACACAACAACAGCAACCACAATGGAGAGTAGGCTGGCAATGCTGCACGTTGCATATTTCGGGGCGTGTTGCAGGCAGTGCAGGTCCAGTTAATCGGCTGCAACGTACGTATTCAGGTCATCATTATTGATTCGCACTCGCCGCCGCTGTGCGTATAGAGACATGAATTTTACGTACGCACTTGCACATAAACTCGTATATGCATGTGCACACACGCATGCAGGCATGTACATATATACATATTTCGGGCATTATGTAGCTGGCAGCTGCATATGGCAATGGTCTCGTTATGTATTTTGAGCCCTACTTAGTTGCAGGCGCTATTAACTCTGGTCAGGCTCATTACTAGCGCACAACCGCTCCACCCGGCCGCCCTGCCAGGCCTTTTCTACTAATCAGCAGCCATTATGTAAAGTCAGTCAAGCAAGCAGCAGCAGCAGCAGCAGCAGCAGGCAGTCGCATGTACATTGCGGCGTATGCGCAACGTGCCCCAGCGCAGCCAATTTAAGGCGTTGCAAATTGCTCTTGCCGCAATTCACCTGACGAGCCAGCGCGCGCAACGTTAACGAACCACCCACGCTTCACCTTCTGCGGCTGTAATTTAACAGAGAGAAGAAGAAGATGAAAAAAAAATTACAAAATAGAAAAAATTAAAACGATATCCATTTTGGCTCAGCAATTTCGTCTCGGTGTCGTCGTGTAGCGCAAGACTTTCATATCTCGTATTTTAGCGCCTTGAATACGCAGTGCGTTGGCAATTTGCTGACAGCAGACAGCAGACAGGACACGACAGGGACGACAAGGACGATTGCCTGCTCGCCTGCCTGCTTGCCTGCCTGCCTGCCTAGGCGAGCAAAAACTCGTTTAGTTTTCATTTCATTTTCCAAGCAGCGCTGCAAATGCGTTCGCTTGCCACTTTTTGCTATATTCACAGCTGCCGTGGCATAACCTCATACAATTTCTTTAACATTTATTAGAATTTGTGCGAAGACTTTTAGCTTGGCGTTTGGAGGCTGCTCGTCTTGGCGTGGCTTCCCAACTCTAAATTGCTTGCAGCCTCCAATGTACATTGTGTACATACATATACAAACATGGACATTTCTTTCCCATCCTTGCTCAATTCGCTGTCTGCATTCATTCGTGAAGCGCCTGGCCCGGCCTCGCCAGCTTCGCCGTGTGCTGGGGGGAAGGGGTGCCCGGCGTGGAGCAACGCGAACTGCTGGGTGTGTGGGTCGTGTTGTATGCCCCAGTGTTGGCGTGTCATAAAAACGTCGACGCTGCCAACACGCCAAATGACAGCTGCACAATGGGCGTGGTACGACAAATTTCTAGACTGTATTAGTTATGGGAAAAAAAGGATTGAAAAGATTGTATAACGAATGCTATACCCAACGTATATAATAAAAGCTTAGCTATAAAGCGATTCCAATTTTGAGTTCAATTTAATAAGAGTTCACTTCAGATCCAAAAAAGTTTACGTGATCATTAGAATGTACATCATGACTCTAATATTTTTGACTACAATTTTCATCAACATTATTATGAGTGGAAGTCGAAAATGGACTTGTTATGAGGTAACTGCTAAGAAATAGTCTCTGTGTGACAGAATTTGATGATTATATGAAATGAATTAACAATCAGATTATCAATCAAATATCACACACATAATAATACATCTTTTCAGTTAAGTGTCTCTAGTAAACAGTGACAGAGTGTTTATTATGACACTCTTCCAGAGTTCCCAAAGCTTGAGCGTATTCATGAGTAGAAGCTTAGAAAGAAGGTCAGCAACTTGGAACGTGCAGTTCCAGGTGTTGTTGCAATTATTAGTTAGAGAATGAGTGATTTGATCAGAGAGTTCAAGAGTTAATCGAGTGATATTTTGAGTTAAAATTGTGTTCTTTGCAACCACATCTGCAAACATCGTAGAATTCGATACAGGTCTATCGAGGATGTAAAGAGTACTAGAATATGGTTAAATGATCGTTGATGCTTAAAGACATCTATATAGACACATTAAATAATTTTTTATTTTAATTTACTCACTGTTGAGCTTTCGAGTTTGTTCGAATAGCCCTTTTAAGAATACAGAAGTATATTTTTTTACATTCACAAGTTCACTTTATTGTTCTTTATGTATATATGTTCGTATGTATGTACATATGCTTTGTATGTATGTTTGTATGTATATTTGTATGTGTATAGATTGCAAAGCTGCTGCGCACGAGCAGCTGCACCAAACGATAGCAAAGTTCGACTTCCAAAATTGATCTACGAGCGCCGACTGAGCAAAGCTGAGCCGCTGCTTCGTGAGAACGAATTTGCGTGTAAAGCGCGGAGGAGAGCGCAGAGAACGGCACAAGTTGCCGAAATCTCTTAATGATATGCAAATTCTCTTACATGCTATAGATTGGCGAATTGTCACTCTTAATTATACTAAAACTAGGAGTTGCTGCGCCAAACAGTCACTTATAAACACTTACAGAGTTTAAATATTTGAAGAGTACAAACTTTATTTAGTATATATTTTTTGTATGTATATCATAACAATGTGTATAGATAGGAAAACAATTTATAAGTAAGAAACTTAATAAAAACTGTTAGTAAGAAATACATTAAAGTTATGGCTCATCAGATCTTGACCACATGACTTGATTGCCAATGCTTAGCCCGCGGATCTAGGAATTTATTAAATGATTCATTTTAAATATTAATAATATTATATTTATTATTTATTTTAGTTATTATTATAAATAATACATTTTAATATTTTCTTTTAATTTACAGTCCTAGTGTATATATTTTAACTCTGATTTTTCAATTTGATGCCCATTGTACACGATTTAACATTCGCCCGTTGGCAGCTTGTTTATTTTTGTCCTTCGTATGCTGTGGAATTATTTTGTACACATTTATTTTTCTTATTTTTTGCCGTGTTGTTGTTTAGTACCTATTCGCTGCCTGTTGTTGTTGTTGCTTTCAGCTTGTCGGCCAGACAACTATGCGCTATTGCCCTGATTAGAGGTGTTGATAAGCCGAGTCGTCCTATCTCAAGCAGCCCATTAAAATTATGCATCTATCTAACTATCTGTGTTTTCTGCGGTGCGTTTTGCATTAGCCGTGATTATCGCAGTGGCGCAGTGACAAGAACCGACATGATTTCCAGCGTGTTCGAGCAGTTGCTCCTTCAGTTGCCGCGGGCCGAGTGGCCTATGCAGCAGCAGTAACAACAATACGTAGATTTGTACATTTATGTGTGTGTACAACAACTTGAAATGCCGTCATGTGCAGCATGTGTGGCATTGTTTCGCTGAAAAGCAAAGAGTTCCAACAATGGCAGCAGCGACTGCTACAGCTGCTGCGTCATGCACTTGAAATACCAGTCAAGAGCAGCGGCAGGAACAGCGCAGTCGCCCCAAAATATGCAGCAGCCAGCCTCTGCTGCTGGGAAATGGTTTTTGAGGCCAATGTTTTTTATATTTTTTTGGAGTGCTGTGTACAGCACAATGCGAATACAAATACAACAACAACAAAAAACAAAAACAATTACGATGTTTGCAAATGTAATTACACACATGTTTATCAAGAGTTGAAGCACCTCGTTGGCCGGGGTCATGTCTGCTGCTGGCAAAAGTCAGTTTCCAGCCTTTTACTTTAAGCTGAAAAGCTTTCATGCAAGATAATGATACTTATTCTATAAATTGATTGCTGATATGAGTTTCATTTGCAAATAATTAGTTTTCTTTACTTTAATGCATGAATACCAAAACCCAAAGACTAAATAAAAAGAAACGTTGCTTTGTGACTAATAATATTTATTTTATTGCTTATTTATTTTTAAATTATAACGAAAGCTTTCAAAGCTCCTCCTCAGTCAACTTTCACAGCCAATGCCAATTGCTTGCGTAGTGCATTTGTATGAGAGCGAGAGCGTGAGCGCCCATGGGACCGCCCCCTAGAATGACCGCGAGAACGGCCGCGAGAACAGCAGCGAGAACGAGAGCGATCGCGTTTGCGATCTCTTCGAACTGCAGAGCTTTTTCTGCCGACTGCAAGTTCATTAAGAGAACAGTCTGAGTCGGAAGAATCTCGCCAAATATACGGACTACGCCGCCTCTTTGAGCGTGGTTCCGTCAAGAGTTGACTCTTCTCCAACTTTTTCAAGACATCCACAATCAAAGACTGTGCTTGATTAGCCTGTGCAATTAGTCGACTTATCAACTCTTTATTTTCCCCGCTCGACATGATACTATTTGATGTCTATAACGTATAACACTCACACTTTAATTAAGAACTTACTATTTCAATGTTCCCACTTGCAGCTGTCGCTGTCAACTGATAAAAAGCTTAATGCCTCCACAGCTTTTATAGAAACTCGGGCAACGTTTGGTAAACGTTTACAAACGTTTGATAAGCTTCAAAACGTTTTCGCATTGCTGTCGAACGTACGGTAAACGTTTACCCAAACGCTGAGTCATAGCAAACCGTTAAATTATAAATACAATGTTTCAAAAATCATGCCAAATGCCATGACAGTCAAAAAAAAAAAAAAAACTAAAAAGAAGGAATTGTTAAGCTGAGCGTTGGATCAAATTCGCAGTAGAAAATCAAAATGCGTTCTCAACTAACCTAAATTAAATTTGAGAAAGAGAGTAATCAATCATAGAATACCCTGTAGATTATGGATATGAAAGAAATAGTTGGCTAAGGTGGCTTAAAAGACTTTGCTTTGTAAGAGATTTATATTTGTAAAGAGATTGAGGTCATTCGTTCCGTTTTCTCTTTTGCTCTCACAGCGCATGGGCTTGATCATACTAAGGCGGCATCGAGAGCTCTCCATATATAGAAGCAGACAGCACGAGAGCCAAAATCTCGTGAGTTTAAAGCCAATTAAGAAAACTCTATACGAACAATGAAGCGAGAAGTGTACAGTGTACTTATAATGTCTTCGGACAGCAGTCTTATTATCTAATTTATTAATATTACAAAAAAAATGTTGATTAGTTGAAAAAATCTTGAAATGGCACGCTTTTGGCTCCAATGAGTGAATTAACTAAAAGTTCCAGGAATAATCTCGGTAGCTCAATAGTAATACTTATAGGCTATACGTTTAAAAAAGGCGCTGAAGCAAACTAATATAGCAATATAATCTTAAATAGTTTATAAAACAGCTGCTTTATGATATAATTGCTTATCAGTAGATTGTCTTGTTAGTTATAATTTAGAAAAATTAAGAGTATTCAAATAGTTTCTATTGAGAAGGTAAATTTCATTGTATTTTGTAACTTATATTTACTTAATTTGAGCTAATGCAACTTTAGTCACAATGAAACCTAATATACCCAATGTGATATGTCCTGCATAGGGTATGCAAAGGAATCGCGACTATCGCACACACAAATAGAATAAGAATGAATCGCAACGCAACGCAACGCAGGGCAACGCGAGAGAATACGCCTCAAGTAAGTTTTGCCATGAAATCCCTGGGAACTTCAATTGTCGACAGTCGTCGAGTCAGTGAGCTGAGCACATTTTGCGCAGTGTAGGAATACGTGAGATGGTGCAGACCACGTTCATTCTGTGCTTGGCTCCTCAAGTAGCTTCAAGTTAGGAATTCATTGTTAGTTATGCGATTTCATTGCTTGTTTTCTTTGCGAATTTCTTCCGACGACAACGGCCATGGAGCTGAGGACACCAAGGCAAACTAAACGTCTTTCATTGGATTTTGGCATGCCAGGCATCAGGTTTGGAATCACGACTTCAAGCAGCCAACAGCAAAACAACAGCAACAACAACAACAACAACAACAATAGAACAGAAAGGAAGTACTAGCTGTAAGCCACCCTCAATCGCATTGCATTGCAAGGCAGCAAGTCAAAGTCAAAGTGTTCGACATTATTTGAAATTCATGAGTGGCATTCTGGCTCTCGCTGGAAGCTCCACGTTTTGTCTGGCAAATAAATTCAAGGAGCAGCAGCTGATAATGGCATACTTAGCCCCTCTATTCACATATAACTCCGCCTTCAGCAGCAGCAGCAGCGGCAGCAGCGGCAGCCGCAGCGTCAGCCACGCTTTTAATTGAACACGCACGCTAATTAAGACACCAATAGTTCTGGTTTTACTTTTAGTTTTAGTTGTTGTTCGTGTTGTCGATTGTGAGTTGGTGCTTGGTCTTGGTCTTGGCTTCTATTTGGTATTTGGCTGTGTAGCGTTTTGCTTCACAATCCAATTTTCGTTTCGCTTCGCTTCCTGTGGATGCTCATGTAACGCAATTATTACGCTAATTAACTGTTTAAGTTTATGCTAATTACGCGCGCACAAGTCACCCGAAACATTTCCTGGCAAGCGTTCAATTAAAAGGTCGCCCAATGCCAAGTACAAGAGAAATGAAAAGTTTTCCCGAGCTTGTAATATATACGACGTATAAACAAGCGAATATCAGATTTCGTTCTACTCTTAATATATTCAATCCAAATAAAATAGTTACTATAATATATTCAAGCCAATTCAATTAGGTTTTCGGAGCGGTTACAGGACATCGAGCTACGGAGCATCTTTTGGGTTATATGTAGACTGTTTGCAGCAAAACCTTATTATTGTTGATGAACAGATTTGTTGCCTTCTGTTGAGAACACTAGCTTAAACAGCTCAATATTTGTAGAATTAAAGAATTGAACTTACTTAACATTACAGAGTTATAAGCCCAATATAATGATCTTCCACTCATTGCATAGCCAGTCATATTTATCATACACATTAGAGGTGGGAAACTATCGATGGCACTATCGACACTATCGATGGTTGAGCACTATCGAGTCGACTCACTATCGATGGTCATGCACTACCGATAGTGTATCGATAGTGCCTCGATAGTGTCACCAATAGTACATGTGAGCAACTGTAGCGGTAAGTGACTGTAAGTGTGTGTGCATACTCGTCGCGAAAACATATTCGTTATGCGCCTCAACGCTTTCATACCCTTTCAACAAATAATCATGAAAATGTCAACATTTTGCATGAGCATGGCAAACGCTTTCTACAATTTGGTATACTCTACTCTCGCAAGAGAAGACATTGGACCTCAGCGAGCAAATTTCAATTTTTGTGCGTTGCTGCTGTTGCGAACATTCATATAAATTTGCGAGAGAAGAGAGCGGAGATCAAATATATTTAAGTAAGAGGAGATCAGGGAATAAGCACACATAGTTGCGTAGAAGGGCTTTACATACAGATTGACCATTTTTGCTGAGCGCTCGCAGCGCAATGATTTTGCAGTCATACATATATGTTCGATGCTCGAAGCTAACCAAAGCGAATCGAACTTAGTCTTGCAACTGGGGTAAGTCCGAAAAAGGCAGACGTGTTGAAAACGCTTGTTCGAGTTGTCCTATCTATGTGTTGTATAGTTAGTGGCACTATCGAGGCACTATCGAGCCACTATCGATGGTTTGGTAAAAAACTATCGCCGCTATCGATGGTGCCGACTATCGATAGTTTCCCACCTCTAATACACATGCACACACGCTTAATTTGTTTCGCTATTTAACTTTCTACATTTTTGATAGCGAATGAGATTTTTATTATTGCTTAGAGGTGAGATGAGACGTATAGATTATCGGATCTTATGTACTATTATCGTTTGAACATTCTGCCAGGCAACCAAGAAGGTTGTTAGTTGTACTTTTATAATTTCTAATCACTATTAATTCGAAGGCCGGTTTCAGCGAATGAACCTTGAAAAAAAAGGCTGAATGAGCTAAAGCAATCTATGCTGTACTCATCGTCGCTCTTCGGAGCCTTTTATTTACAATTTTTTCTAATAGAAACGTTCTTCTTACAAATAAACATCCATTTTCTGAAAAATAGCTTAACTTTATCGTCATGGTCTCCCACGGCGTGTAAGTTGGACAAAGGGCACAAGAGTTTTTCCTTTGTCCTTATACTCAATCGTTTAAACATTGGGAATGGTCGTGAATTCCATGTTCATGCTTGACAATAGACATATGATATGTCTTTCACTTCCATCATTATATTGTATAGCCACTTGTGCCCGAATTCTATACTGAACAACTCCAAGAATATAACACATATTTATTTACACAAACTAAACTATACTACATTAATTCTTCTATTTAAAGAATGCAATGTATTTCAAATAGAAGCCCCACTTATTCCTTTTTCAACACTTAAAAGTTTTTATCACTCGCACTTCATTATAACTTCAAGTCTACTCTTGCTTTCGGGCATGACCAACTGCCTGATACTCGTTCACGATTCAAAAAGTTATCAAATTTCTTCAAAAATCAATATTATTTCAAACTTGTCTCCAGCTTCAATAGCTTCAACATACATACACTCGCACAGCTGCATGCCCCAATATACTCTCTTTACTTTATGAAAGAGTAAAGGAATACATTTCATATTAAAACTTGTGCTTATTGTAAACGTCAGCTCTTTTATTCGAAACTTAGACAGCGTCTTAAACTAATGCACTTACTAACTCATCACTAAAACCCAAATCCCGCCAGCACTTGCAACCCCTCTATGCCACGCAGCACAGCCATTTCAGACACTGCTGACACTGGAGTCCGTGGCAAGTAATGCAATGCTTCATTCCTGGCATTCGCACGTCAGCGACAAGCGGAAACAGTTAGCAGCCATCATGGCTGCTCAGCCCTCATTCCCCTCGCCCATTTCCTGTTAATGTATGTGTGCGCATGCATTTCTTAAAGCCAGTGAGTGTGTGTGTGTGTGTATGTGTGTGTATATGTAATTATTGTAGGTCCAACGTCATCGTCGTGTTTGTGTCGACAACGCCGCCAACTTGTTTGCATACAAATTAAACTCGTCATTTATGTGCGCTCTCTCCCTCTCTCTTATATTCTCTCTTTCTGTCTCTCTTTCTCTCTCCCTCTCTCTCTCTTTATAGCTATCTCATACTCTCGCTCCCCCCTTTCACTCTCTTAGCGCGCCCACTCAATAGCGCGCTTCGCTGCACACTGTAGATTAATTTATCATCTCGCTTTACAAGCATTCTATGAGTGTAATGAACTTTTAACAAGCAACTGCCACGCCCACAATGCCCAACGCCCAACCATATACAGCCCGTCGACGCGTTAGTTTTTGCGCATCCAATTAGTTTTTGCAATTTTTTCCAATGCTTTTATTAGCGCAATGCAAATATTGTTCAACTGCTCCACTACACATCCATCAACCGAAAAGGATATAAAAACAGCAAACATATTATATCTATATGTGAATATATATATATATATATATTTTGTGTACAGCTATGTTTATAGTGGTAGAGATTTGATACCCTGTTGGATATATATGATAGCCGACATCTCAATTGAAACGTAAACAAATTATAAGTTCCATCTATATATCAATAAAATGTGAAATAATGAAAAGTTTTTTTATTCTCTAATTATTTCCTTATATATATCTCATATAAGTTAGCTTAAAGGATATCTTGCTGCATTATTTAAAACTGAATTCAAAATTTAATCAAATAAAAATCAACAATGTTATTTATCATCTAATAAATTGTTTACAAAGAGTTCCATAAATTTATAAAAAATACTTCCATCAATATTCTATTGATATGCTCAGCAAAATATATACAAGTAGACCCCTCTACACACATAGTATATAGTACAAGACTTGTATATAATGTTATTATGTATACAAAACTAATATTGTGTGAGAGATGAGAACGATGGCTGTTCTGTTCAGCTTAACAAAGTTGAAAAACATAATTAAAGTTTTGCATGGTGCCGATCCTTAGGGACAAATGCCTGAAACCAGGACTAAAAGTTGACTAATGCGCACAGCTTTCACGCGCCGAAAGGTAATTAAAATGCTAATAAACACTCGTTAAGTACATAATAACCCAGCAGGAACCACAACAACAACAACAGTAACAACAACAACAGCAGCAGTCGCCCGATATAGAGGGCCCAACTAATGCGACTTATCTGCAAATTTACACAAGGCACGAGTCGGCAACACGTCGCACACAACACTTGCTCTCTGCCAAAAATTTACTAAATTTATGTCTCAAATATTCACAAGCACACACACACACACCCACACACACACACACAGAGCCTGAGACTTGGAGGTCGTTTTTTGGCAGCTTCAGGCTGCGCTGGCACTACACTCGACTCGACTCGACTCGACTCGACTCGACTCGACTCGACTGCTCATGCTAAAATCATTTAACAGGATCGCATTGCTTTGGTTATGCGCTCGACGTCGTCTCTAAAATATGAATTACAAGTGAGATTTAAATAAATTAGCTCACACTCACGCCCACGCACACAAGAGCACTCTTGATACACAAGCAAATAGCCACACATATAGCTTGTCATGCAAATGCATATTGTCAATCCTTTCAGTTCGTCCTTGTTGCAGGCCTTGTATTATTCTCCTGAGTATATTAAACATGCTCACCTAACTAATGGGAATATGTAAACCTATAATTATAGCTAAAGGGTGTCGTATGCGCTCTTCCATGTGATTCTCATACTAAATGCTTAAAAGCTTATTATGTTGCTGCTGATTGTATTGAGAAAACTGAGAACACATTAATCAAATGGATGAAAAAAGCTGAACAAATATTCTTTCTATTTAATATACATTTTTTCAGTTTGGTTCTGTGTATGTATTTACGCCTGCGGGAACACCCTATATAAAAAACAAATCACACCTTTTTAGCCAGTTTTATCCCCCCAAACACTGAACTCAAATTTTAATTAAGTTTTTTTCAAGTATTTTCTGTGCTTATGAAGCTGCCCAGGCACTCGCTACGGTTCTCTGACCCTTTGCTCCACAAATTGCTAGCAATTTCTCATGCCCTTCCAGTTGTTGTTGTTGCTGTTGTTGTTGTTAATTTTGCTGTTGCTGTTGTGGCTTTTACTGTTTTGGTCAGAAGGAGGCGGCTGGCAGGAGCGTCACTATATAATATGTCGAATATGTTGTTGGCCTTGCCCCGTTATTGGACACCAAGACCCAAGCACATTATAAATTATGACATAAAAATGTAATAAGCCCCAGGATCGACCCTCGGATAGAGAGTGTCAAATATTGAGTGCACAGAGTGAGATTCCAAATAATGTTTGTATTAATGTCTGTGTGGGTGTGTGCATGTATGTATGAGTTTGTTTTGGCCAGAAACGGTTAGTCAAGTGTTAAAGCTGGGCAAAACGCTTACATTATTCAAACTATTGTCGTGCATAAAATATGTGGAAGCATTGGATAGGAGAATGTCAAGTCAAAGTTGGCAACTTTGTTATACTAGTTGTTGTTGTTGTTGTTGTTGTTGTTGTGGAAAATGAGCAAGAAAATGCGCCCGTTACGATATTTGCATAAAATGAGTGAACAAATGCAGTAGAAGGCCAAAGGCTGAAAGAAAAGTGCGCGACTGTTGGCACATAAACAAGCTGGCGATGAGCGAAGCGTCTCAAATGCCAACAGGTTAGCACCCGACACGCCCTCTTATTGTAGACCCACAAACGCCCCTCTCAACCTCACATCCATCTGCTGGCAGTTGGCTGTTTGCTGTGGCATTTTGACAATACAACGAAGCCAACGCTCACCTCACAGTGGCAACAAAAACGAATTTGCATAAATAACAAAAACATATTTAAGCCACCTTCCAGCACCCGCATTGCCCGGGATGCCCGAGATGCCAAAGGGGCAGGTTCAGAGATCGGGCTAGGCCAGGTCATGCTGGCCCGCAAGCTGGCAAACTTCCTTGGCAGCACTCGGGCTGTTTGTTACCTTCAGGACTCTTCTCTCTCCCTCACTCTCTCTCTCTCTCTGTCTCTATCTATCTCTGTTTTCCCTCTGCCCTTATCTAGCTTCTTCATTTTTTGTTGCTCGTTGTTTGCGCTCTGCATAATTTAGAGACACGCATCGAGCCGAGGAAGTTGCGCTGTCGCCTTGCGGACATCTTGTCTGCCTTGGTTAGTTGATTTCTTTTAGCCCATAAAAATCAGAAAAACGTCGTTCGTCTTGCTTCCTCTCACAGCTTGTGCGTTTTTTTTCTCCTCCTTTTCCCTTTTCCTGATTTGGTTTTCTGTCTTTGGCAAATATGCATGCAAATATTGTTTGCAGAATGTGGCGCCAAATATTTGAAATAAGTGCAAAGCGGCAAATAAACGACAGCCAGCAACCGGATCAGCAACAGGATATTTGCAAAAACGCGTTAAGGAATTTGCTTGCTTTCAAGTTTTTTACAGATTAAATATATACGTACGCGCCATGACTTCAAGATGCTGCACTAGTTGAAACTGTCTTGGCTTCAAAGTAACCGCAGAATCTAGCTGCACTGAGAGAAAAAATATAATTAAATTGAATGAGATATAATAAACTCAATTAAAGTGATTCAATTATATTTAAATTACGTATAATTTAATTTAAATTTAATGTATGCTAGGATGTTGCCAATTGTTTATATAAATTTTGTAAATTATATTTGTAAATATAAATAAATTGTTCATTTTATGCCAGCTATATTTGTAAGTGAGTGCTTCTAAAGAGGTCATATAATATAGTAGTTCGATATTAGTTTATCATATATGTAAGAGGAATAAGACAGCTCACTCTCTATATAACAAATAACAATTCTCTTATCAAAATAAATTTGTAAACTATTCTTTCATAATATGATTGGTACATACTACTATATATGTATATCTCCTTAAAATTAGATTCGAGCAAAAAAGATACATATTTATAATATTCTTTATCCATTCAATCAATCCTCAGTTAGATCGAATATGGAAGCTAACCAAACAGTTTCAGTTAAGTCTGCTGATGAGTTTCCATATAAGTAAATGCAAATTGGCTTTTTAAGTCGATGCGTATATCAGTGAATGCCTGGCTGGCTGATATAGCTTCTACGCTAACTAATTTTCTAGCTTATGCCTCTCCATCTGAAGCTATGAGGCTGCGGGACCCAATCAATATGCTCCGCAGACCGCAGTGCAGAGCTCCGAATAGCTCGGAGGCAAAGCCAGCGATAATGTTGCTGTGGTGCGCAAAAACAAGAGCTGCAACGGCAACTGACAACAGCTAGAAAAACCGCAACAGCAGCTGGGACAGCCGGGACAGGCGGGACAGACGGGACAGTTGGGACACGGCCAGGACAGGCAGAATGTGTCGCAAACAAGAGGGGGGAGCGCGGAGCGGAGAGTGTTAGAGGAAGCAATAATTTAATTCTGCATTGCAAATGCAAACAAATTTCGTTGAGCCGCAGAGAAAACTTAAGCCGCAACGCGCGACAGAAAAACGCAGCGGAAGACAACACGAAAGCGCGAAGCCGGCGGCGTTGAAGAGCGCGACGAACGACGAACAGGATGCCACGGTGCAAGGAACTGTGGCAAAAGTGAGCGAGTGTTTATTTTATAGTCGCCACGGAGTTGGCTTCGCCTGCCTGCCTGCCTGCCTGCCTGCCCGCATCCTGGCAGCTAACCACCAAACGCTTTGCTCTTGCTGCATTGCCCGCATCCATCCAAGCACCTAACCCCGCAACCGCCCGCCCCGCCCCGCCATCGGTCTGTTATTATTGAAGAATTATTACGCGGAGTGGCAACAGAAGTTGCCAATGCAGGCAATGCCATCCCCAGAGCTGCCTCCGAGCAACGACTAATAGCGCAAGGCTGCCCCCCGCACAATATTCTTGTCGATGCATTTCTGTTTTTTAGATTTATATATTTGCGCATAAAAACTGAGTGCAAAAGTTTTGCATATTCATGGCGCTTTAAATGTCGTCTCCAGCGTCGACGGCAGCGACGTCTGAAGTGCAACAGCCGCAGCAGTAGCCACAAAGGCAACTACCAACAATAATATCAAAACAGCAATGCAGACTTCAAACATACTCTACCAAAGGAGAAGACTCTGCATGGCAATAACTAAATTGGGTTTGCGAATTTGGTATAAAGATCAGTGCAGTATTAAGTCAAGAATTTTCTCTGATTAACTAAAGTAGAGAAGCAAAATTATTATGAGTTCCAGTAATGAAAGAACTTAATAAAGTCTGCTTCACATAGTTGAACGTTGTAGGAAGCATCACCATGGGCCGGTCTGGTTTGAATTGATCTGTAAACATAGAACGTGATTGATGTGTATCAAAATATATATTTATTTTCATGCAGGAGCAATCAGCACAAACTTCAACTCATATGAAAGGTAATGGTAAATGGTAATGGTAAAGGAATATGCAGGCCAGTAAGGCTGTAACCTACTTTATCTTAGCTAAAGCTCATCTAGGCTTATCACTAGCTATACATACCAGATCTTTATTTTAAAAGTAAATTCTCATAGCTTATTTCTAATTTCTGTTGGCACAACATATCATGGCCATGACGCGTTGAGAAAAGCATTGGCTGTGTATTAATATTTCGATAGATTGATAGCTGTCGCTCGATGTTGATATATCGTCTCACTGATCCGACAACGTATACCAACGCTTTGCCTATCGCCAGGGCTGTCAAATCGAAGGATCGATAACATTGGTAGTTGAAACAATCAATGGGAGAAACGAGCGACTGGAGCTACTATCGGCGGTGTTACAGTTCTAGTCCAAGGCTAAATATATTTTTGTATTATTTGTAATTGTAGTAACTGTTCGGTAGTTGAAAACATAAATGGTAGAAACGACTGAACGGAGCTACTGTCAGCGGTATTATAGCTTTGGATCAAAGACAAGAATATTTCCAAAATATTTGTATGCATATTGCCGAAAGCAATATCGTACACCTAGTTAGACGAAACTAACTCTAAAATTTAATCACAGCAAAGAACAAATTAAACTTATTTAAAAATAAATAATTTACTTTGAACTTGCAGCACAACGATGATTTTAATATTAACCCTAATTATATCTGATTAAAATTATATAAATAAAATAAATATTTTCAATCAACTCAAATTGAAGTGTATTTAAAGTGCAGCTAGCCAAATCTAAGAAAACTTTTCAAAAACTTTTTGTGCATATGCCGCAGATGCTGAAAAGAGGCAGATAGAGAGAGTGAGTGAGTGAGAAGAGAAAGCGAGTGTGTGTGTGTACAGGGGGAAAGAGAGAGTAAATGCTAAAAAAAAAATCGTAATAATATCAACTATAAAAGTAGCAACATCAGTTGGCAGCTGTAAGCAAACCTAAGGACAGACAGCCAGGCGGACAGACAAACAGACGACCGTCACAGACATATTGTGTCTGCAAAACTTTGTTGACAACAGCAACCACAACAACAACAACAACAGCGTGGAGATACAACAACAAGGAGAGTGTTAGAGTCGAGTATCTAGCGACTAAAAACCGCGCAATGGAGCGCATGTGGAAACAATGAAATTATTGGTTAAATTTATGTGCTCTCTATGAAGTGAGGCTGCTGCTGAATGAGAAGCGCCCAACCAACAGCCAACAGCCAACAGCCAACAGCCAGCATCACGCCCCCACGCAATTTGCCTTGTAATTGTCGACATGTCAGCACATTAAACGGCTATAAAACGTTGGCAAAATGGCAAATCAAAGCAACTTGTCCCACGTCGGCTAACTTTTCTAATTTACGACCATGGAATGCAACAGTTAAGCGCCTGTGGCCTTTTGAACTCTCGACCCCGGCCACATTTACATGCACACAAACCAACCTCAGCCACCATGCCGCCACCCAGCCGGGTTGGCCTGGCTGGGTTTGGCTGGGTTGGTCTACCTGCGAAGTTGCTCTAAAATTTATCATGACACTAATGAGCATGAAATGGGACAAGGTTTATTAAATTTCCTTTTTAAAATGCGCACATGGCAAGTTGCCCAGAGGAAGATGCGCCGCAGCAGCAGAAGCAGCAGCAGCAGCAGCAACGAGCGGCAACAAGTTTTCTTCATTTTTTCTCTCTTTCTCTGCTCATCAGCACAAGCAGGCGGCTGCTGCATTGCATCGAAGCGAGTGTTGGCGACATGGAAGTGGCGCCATTGCGACTTTCGCACTCTCTTTTGCTACCTATCAGCTGCCTAACTTTGGCACCACCCCCAAACACACATTCCGCCCTGTCCTCGTCACCCACTGCCGCACACATAGACAGACGTCCGAGCAGCTGCTGCCTGGGCAGCAGAATGAAAAATGTCCGCAAGTGCGAAAATGAATCTGCCCCATGTCGCAATTTATTATGCCAACATAATAAATATTATATACAGTTGGTGTGTCAGACACTCACTGACTCGGCAGCCCATTGGAAGGGCGATTGGAAGGAGTCTCTTCCCCACCATTGTTCGCTCAATTTCGGGTGGCACAATTTGAGAAATGTTTAAAGCATTGCCACACTCCTAGCCTAATTGTAGCTGAAAAGAAAGTTTAATCTATGCAGCCAATAGAAAAACCAAAGCCTTATTTTCTGCAGATATTTTCTTAAATTTGTTACAAAAGTAAATGGAAACTGCCTGACTGAAGTCTTGAGAGCTAAACAAGTGAAACCAAATATATGATTTAAAAAAAGTTTAATTTAGAATAGAAATTAAATGAAAATATAAGAGAAAGCCGTAGTAAGGTTTGACACAAAGTGCTGCTCAAAGAGGATAGCAAATATTGAATTGGATTTCATAAGCGTTCGTCCTGCTGTTCATCTGTCTGTATGAATACGAAGCATTTCGTCGATATAGCAACTAAAGACTTACAATTTGAAATATTTAATCTTGTGTACCTTCTATTTATTGTTCAGAGTTCTTTTTGAAAACACAAAATGATACCATGGAACTTCTATTAATCTCTTCTAAAGATCTACCAAACACATCAAGGAACACAAAACTGTATAAGTATACTGTGGTATTGATACTAGAAATATTAAATATAAAACTTATCTGTAAGCATTTCACATAGACTTCCAAAGTAGAAAAAGTTATAGTTTAGGATCTATGATTTTTAAGTTTTGTTAATTAATCATCATTGTCAGCTTATAGGATTATAGGTTAGATTACTAATGGTAAATCGAACAACTTATATTTTATATTATAATATATATAAAATAAATATATATATATTTTTTTATAAGAAGATCAATAAATCGCAAATATAATATATATAAATAAAATGTGTTCCAGAACTCATCTCTTGGTTTAGTTTAACTCAGAATTTAATTTTAATTTAATTAAATGAAAATATAAAGGAAAACCATAGAAAGGTTCGACTCAAAATATATATTTAAATAGGAATATCAATAAGTAACAAATATAATATATATAAATATAGTAAATATATAAATTTAACGTGTTCCAGAACTCATCTTTTAATCTCTCATACTTCACGAGAAAATCAAACTAATAGACTGAAAAAGCTAAGAATAAATATGGTCCCAATCCAAGCATTAATACATATATCTATAATATTTACCTACTGGAAACTTAACCAACTTCTACCTAACTCAATGTAATCATTTAACCACTTTAATTAGGTGTATATACCTTCACTATTAGAACATTACAGTGTATAATAAGACAAGATTTGAATCATAATTAAGAATATTTACTCTCTCCCGGTTCAGTTGAGTTGAGCATGAAATCTTTTCAGTTCTGCTCACATTCATCTATGCCTGAGATCTTCCCGTTGGCGTTAAATAAATTTAATACTGTTGGCCTTTCCACTTACCACAACTAACCGTGTTGTGGTGCTTGTTTATTTTGAACTTAACCTTAACCCTTGCCGTTCCCTCTGGGGTGTATTACGATTTCTGGGTACGCACCCATAAATAAATCATTCAAATTGTCAACAGGAATTTATTTGCGTTGCGTTTTCGTTTCATGTAAGTTTCTTGCGGTATCCCAAGCGGAAATGGACCACACAGTGGCAGTAGGGGTGAGTTAGGTGATGATCAAGGGTGTCATAAGGGCTCTGGGGGGGCGTAGTGAGGCGGCATTGGTTCGTTCTGCTTTTGTCAGAGCTTGTCAAGTTCCTGGCGACGTAGTCTGTCTCAGTGTCTTTTTGTATTTGTAGATTTATGCAGCTGTATGGGTGTCTGTCTATGTGTGTGTGTGCGTGAGTGTGTGTGTGTTAATGTAATAGTTTATGTTGTGTTGTCGTCTTGGTCGTCCTTGCGGTAGGCAGCTTTATTATAGTTAAGATACCCTAACTAAAGGCATCAAAAATCGTATACCTAAAATTTTATTTTGAAAATATTTTATACAAAAAATTATAATATTTAAAATTTCGAGTTTATGAGACTCTAAAATAATATATTTTATTTTTAAAGTCATTATATTATTGCAATAAAAATTTATATTTGCAATTATTGAACCTTGTATTTTCCTTTCAATTTTATATAATTTATGTTTAATTTTTTTCCAGTTATACAGTTACATTTTCATATATATATTAACTTACAAAGAGCAGAAGAGCTTTGTCTATACAAAATAATGTATTTTCAAACAAATCTATCAACTGAAACAACGCAAATTTTTAACTCTTGCTGAAAAGCCAGTGAACAGAATTTTATTAAATAAATCTATTCTTTATTTATTATTATTTATTATTCTTTATTTCTCTTAAAATTTGTTACATTCGAATAAAGCTTATGGTATAAAGTCATTTTTTAGCTGATTGCTTTTCAACTAAGATATTTCTTATTTTTTTTTATAGTTGTGTTAGTTTTTTGCGTTAAGTAAGCATTTCTAACTTATTATTTTTTTCACTTCTCTCACGCTCTCTTCCCTTGCTATTTCACACTTCTTTCAAGAAACTCTTTATGTTGTCAACTTGTTTATTAATTTTCAATTTCATTACCTGACTAAAAGCTGCAACAGCAATTGCTCGCTCTAAGAGTACTTCTGTTATCATTTAATATTTATTGATTAAAACAAATTAGTTTAGTTTTATTCATTCTTTTCTTTTTACTGTATTTTTTTTAATAACTTATATTTGATATATATTTAATAAATTTTCATTTCAATATATTTTTTAATAAATTATATGTTTTATATATATATAATTTTGTATTATTTATTAAACACGTAAAGACGTTTAACTTGACTCTATCTAGCGCTGTAGATTGTTCAAACATTTCTGATAGCTGAACAAAAATAATATATTATTTATTAAAAACTGATTTCTTTAAATAATTTTAGTTAATTAATTACTCTATAATAAACACTATATTATTATTTATATTCAACTATTTTTCTAATATTTTTATCAAGACATTTAATCTTGATATTCTGAATGAACATTGTGTAATGAATTAGATTAAAGTGTGTACACATGTGTCTTACCTACGTCGCAGGTCGATTTGCAGAGACGATATTTCCTGGCTGTTGTTATATAAGCAAATTTATTTGTATGCTGTTGGCACTGCTGCTACTGCTGCTGCTGCTGCTGTTGCTGTTGTTGTTTGCTTTTCATTTCCGGCCACGTCGACAAATCACAAACAACCAAAAAGGATATTATCTGCAGCAAAACTGTTTCCGTGGCCACACTATCGTCGCTGCGGTGTCCCCATCTTTTTTGGGTCTGTCTGCTCTGTCATGTTTATTTGGATAAATAATTTGCAAAACATTTTTCGTTTTTCATTGTGTGCTCTCTTAATGGTCTTTTAAGTGGTCTCCATTCCACATCAACGAGCGTCGGGCAGCCTTGCTGCCTGCTGCCTGCTAATCTTAGCCAGGCTATCAAGTCGAGCCAGAAACCCCTTCGGCCAGTTGAATGTAAATTCTTAGCTCACGTGCGCAAATAGAAACCCAAACTAATTTCGGGGCTTCAGTGGAAGTGCGTCGACACCACAATTTCCAGCACAATTCCAATGCTAATTGGCTGGCCAAATGTTTGTACCTCTGAAATTTCCACTTGTCATCATTGACGACTCACTCGAAGCGCTGCTGATTACGCCCTACGCGCGCAGTTAGTTTCGGTGCGTGCAGCAGATATGTCTGGAGCGGGAAAGAGATTCATTAGCTTTACTCTGCTAGCCTTGGGCTGTATTTACTGTAGCTGCGCGTCGGCCAATCTGACCGAGTTCCTGTCGCAGCGCCAGCGGCGTGGACTTATCTATCAGAACAGCGGCTCCATTAAGTTCAGTATTGGGCCCTCGTTGCCCATTCCTTTGGGCGATCATGTGACCTTTCGCTCTGCGGTCCTCTCGTTCACACTGCAGGGCGGCACCTACAGTCTGCCCACGACTCCCATTTGGCCCTGGGACAAGTGGGAAGGCACCTTTGCCCGATCTCTGCAGCAAATGAGGCGCAACATTGAGAGGCACACGGCCAACGGAGGTGTTCGATACGCGGACGATGCTCGACAGCTGGTGTACACGGCCCTCGAGGAGTACATGGGCAGAAGGAACAATGATATGATTGTGGGCAGACAATGCCTGCTGCGTTCCATATGCGAGAATGCCCAGGTGCATCATCATGTTGGCATCTTCTCCGAAATACTCAACATTGTGCTGAGGTGAGCAAACAATTCGAACTGTTTCCAAACTTTTCTCTAGCATCATTTAACCCTCTTTCTATCTCTCCTTCTCTCTGTCTGTCTTTGTAGTCCGGGCAAAGCCGATTTAGATAACTGCTATCACGATGCCTTTGCGGCTGGACAGGCGGGTGCTAATTGCCTGGCCGTATTTAAGGCCTGTCCACGTGGCCTCAACTTTCTGGACGAGCTGTTGGTTTCGGAGCGCAGCTGAAATATGATTAATTGGATTTGCGCTATGGATCGATTGATGCATCGGATTGGACAACAATAAAGTTTTGGCAAATCAAAATGCATGTCTAATGCTTCTTGTTGTTGCGACTGTTGCATAATTTGTGACTCTCTCTCTGTCAAAGGCGTACGCAGTGAGCATGTGGCATGTGGCATGTGGTATGCGGCATGCGGCAGGCAGGAAACGGCAATAGGGGCGACTGCACAAGCAAACGTTCAGTAAACAGAGCTAAACAAACATTACAGCTTACACGGAGATTCTTCTAATGAAGTTGACGGAATTTGCGTATTATGGGAAAAAGGTTGATGAGGCTAAAATCAAGAAATACTGATCAGTATATAAGACTAGTTTGTGTTAGCTTAGATTTCAGCTCGACACGAAATCAGACTTACTATTAATTTTTTTGAGGTGTACTTTGACCTCTGCCTACGTAGAGCTTGATCAAATCAAAATGCAAAGAGAAATACTTTTCGATCCAACTATTGCCTATTACAATTCAGTTTTTCATCCTGTGTAAAGGATCAGCTTTACAAAACAAACTTTAGCTGAGAAACCTTTTGCAAAGCATAAATTGAGGTAGAGACAACGATCAGCTCTGCATAATACACTAACTTTTGTATAACATCTTTGTTATAATTCGCTTTAGTTTACCAATTCATGAATTCGCTGTCCGCATAAACGTCACAGTCGCTGGTTTGTTACCTATTCCTATGCGACATCAGAAGTTCAAATACCGCAAAGTTGCACAACTGCTACTGCTCTCTGTCTCTCTCTCTCCCACTCACTCTCTCACTCACTCTCTCGCCTGTATGATTCAATGCTTAACTCCCTGTCAACATTGTCCACCCACCCACCAAGCAGCCGCCCCAACAGCAGCAGCGTTGTTCGCGCTGTCATAATCGCATTTGAATTAGCTGTGCATACAAAGCGACAAGCGATAGTCAAACAGGGTGCCTCAACTGCTGTTGCTGTTGCTGCGGCCTATGCAAAGCTGCCTATGCACAGCTATTGTTTGAGCTATACCAAACTGAAGCACCCGTTGGAGCAGCGATGTTGTCGCTGTTGTTGTCAACGTGTTAGCCACCTGGTAAGCCTAATGTGCCACTTAAGACGCATTTATTGTCTGTCTTTCAGCTGTGGTAGTTGCACTTGTTGTTGTTGTTGTTGTTGTTGGTGCTGCTGCATTTCCATTTAATTGAAGCCATTGTTGACAAAATGGCGGTCGCACGCCCGCTGCACAGCATTTAGCATGCAGCAGCCATAGCCGCAGCCCCAAGCCATTCGTGTTACGGCTTGCTCGAGGGGAAGTGTCCTGATTTGAGGGGCGTGGCACTGACATCAGCTTACAGTAACAACCAAAAATGTGATAAGCATTTGTAAAATTATTTTAAATAGTTTTCTTAAAATGCTTATTTGAATGCCTATTTTAGCATGAAGGTCTTTTATGTATTAGAAAATCTTTAACTTTCCCTTAGAACTTATTAAATTAATTGATTGTTTTCTTAAAAAAAGATCTTTTAGGTACATATAGATCATCACAGACTATACATTTAACAGCAGGCTGAACACAAGGTTCATTCATTTTTTCTCCCCTCCTGTAGAACATTTACACCTCCGATTTCCCTACCCTAAATAGTTGTACTACCTCCGCACAGCAATTCTCTGTTCTGAAATTTTACTACCTCTACCTACTGTAATATCAAATAACCTCCAAAATACACATGGTTCCCTTATTTCATACTTCAGCAAGTGATAAAAATCCAAGCTATACTTACTTTACCAAAAAACGCAAAGATGTATCCCTACCAAATAGATATGTTTAGTTAGATCAAACAGACATCGAATAGACAAAAAGCATCAGATCATACGGGTAATGCTAGAAACTAGAACTAGAACTAGAAACTAGAAACTAACTTATAAAGAACATTTCAACTTTACAAATAAAAAACTCAATATTTTAATTCATAGTCTATATCCATTAATAAATAGAAATTCACGACTAAACATAAATAATAAAATATTCCTATTTAGATCTATTTTTCAAGCTGTTAATTTTTATGATGCACCTGCTTGGGCAGACATTGCAAAATGTCACCTTAGGCAAAATAAATTATTAAAAATGATATTCAATCTACCATTCTATGATTCCACAACAGATATAAAGAAAAAAGTAAATATTGAATAAGTGGTCGACAGACTAGATCGTTTAAAACATATTTTTAGAGGCAAATCTCTATTTTCAGAATATTCGCATATTTTTGATTTAACGCACACAATCTAGTCTTAAGTAGTAGTATAGTTAGTATTTCTTAAGGTTTTTTTGAAATAAAAAGTTTCCCCACATCATATATTTTTTTTTAAGCTTCTATACATATAAAAATTTAACTTATTGTAGAAAGTATTATAAAGTCTGAACTCCAACAGTAAAAATATTAGGACACAACAAATTGTATATATTATTTAATTTAATTTAAAATAAATCAAATTAAATTAAAATAAATAGTTTTTAGCTTTAATTCAAGTTCACTTTTAGATTGGCCCAGCCAAAAATATGTATAAAACTTAATTCAATGATTTGCATCCACAATCAGCGAATCCAAGGCGCTCGCGCCTCTAGGACAGTCCAGGAACTGGTGCAAACAATCAACGCCCGCCAGACCCGCCGCGTAGGCATCCTTATAGGCCTGCTCGAGTCGCGCCTTGCCCGGCCTGCAAGTGGGAATGAAGAATAAAGGCAATCGAGATGGCTTACAGTTACGACTTACGTTAGCAGCACATTCAGCAGTTCGGCCATGATTCCCACATGGTGATGCACTTGCGCATTCTCGCACATGGCACGCAGCAGGCACTGGCGGCCGCGACCCTGGACGTTGCTCTCATTGTCCATGTAGTGCTCCAGTGCGGCGTAGGCAAAGAGGCGTGTGTCATCCTCGTGTGAGGCGTCCAGCACACGTATCTTTTCCTTGAGCGATCTGGCAAAGATGGACTCCCATTTGTCCCATGGGTAGAGCGGCGCTGAGGGCAAGGTATAGCCCCCGAAGTGCATCACAATGAAGTTGACGAAACTGCGCCACACAACCGGATCTTGCAGCTGAACGCCCATCACGGGCCCAACCACCAGGCGAATGCTGCCTCCGTTCTGGTAGACCAGTTGATGGCGCTTCTGGCGCGCGAGCAAGTAAGCCGTCAGGTTCTGTGCGGGCGGAATCACATCGTAGGAGCAGTGCACCAATGGCACTAGCCAAATGAGCAACAGCAAGCAGGCTGATAGATGCATTACAAACGACTAAGGCAGTCGTCCGTGAAGTGACAAAGCGCTGGAAGAATGATCGTTAACAGCAACCGAAACGATCAGCAGTTCGAATTGGGCTCAATACAAGCAAAACAAACATTTGCGCATATAATTAGCAGCTGAATTGGGTTATAAAGTCATCAGCTTGGCAGCGCGCTTCGTACAGCTTGAATAAAAATCACATCTTCTCAGTTATCTACAAACATTTGGGATTGTACAAAAACATTGCTGTTTTACTCTAGTTTTCAATAAAATTCAAAAAAAGGCGCGGCATAAATTGGAGCTGCCAACTTGAGCAAAATAACATTATGGCCTGGTGAGTGTCAACCGCCGATGAGAATAATTTCATAAGAATCATTTTCCATTTAAATATTTTATGCATAGTTAAATGTGTCAATTAATACACGGAGTAACAATTCGACAAACAAATACATGTTTTTATTTGTCATTCATAATAGCTTAGCAAAATTTTAAAGTGCGCGCCAAGTAATCAGCGCTGCCAACCTCTGTCATATATGGACCAATGACAGTGTTGTACAATACGTAAGATCCACAACATCCACAAACGAGTGTGACCGCGTGTAAAAATGTAAACTGCCCCTGAAATAATTACAAATACCAAATTGAACAAGTTTCGGCCACACCTTATCGAGCTAGCATTCAACTTTATTAGACATCTGTTTAAAAATTAACTAGAAAAATGAGCAACGAAGCGGTTAAAGCCCAGATCTCCCAGGAAAAGATTGTCGCCCAGTTCCAACAGCTACGGAATGAACAAAGAAACCTGGCCAACAGCCTCAATACCCTGGAAATGGATCTGCGCGAACACAAGTGAGTCAGAATGGACCGCTTAACCTAACCTCCAAACCATAAACAACAAATTCTCGCTCTCTTTATATATATATTTAAAACAGAACTGTGATAGAAACACTGAATGCAGCCGATCCTGACCGCAAGTGCTTCCGTCTCATTGGCGGTGTGCTCTGTGAACGCACCGTCAAAGACGTCCTGCCCCAGCTGATGGACAACAAGGACTTCATTGCGAAAACCATTTCTACGGTAACTGTTGACCTGAGCAAGAAGGGCGTGGAGCTGAACAAATTCAAGGAGGAGCACAACATCAAAATACGCGGCGAGCAACTGAACACCGAGTCCAGCAAGTCGGCGGACGCGGAAAGCAGCAAATCCGAGAATCGCAATGTCCTAGTCTCCTAATCAAATAAAGGAATACCCCAAACAGCAGGCGAGATGTGTCCATTGAGATCCATTCTTTGTGCGCGGCGGCACTACAGTAATTGATGCATTGATTATGATTCTAATGTTGTATGTAATTTTAGCTATAAGCCGTTATACACACGCAACTCTCACTCATCCCCCCATTCACACCCTACTCCCTGCACCCCTAAACCCACCCACCCACTCATAGACTCACTCACTCATTCACACTGACCCAGTCGGCCCATAATTAAAACGAGAGCTAATCTGAAATGGCAAATGGATGCACAAGCTGAGTGGATTTTATTGACGCTGAAAGTCCCGCTTGCCGCCGGACTTGCTCAGCAGGCGTACATTCGTGATGCAGATGTCGTGGGAGACGGCCTTGCACATGTCGTAGACGGTGAGCGCGGCCACAGAGACAGCTGTTAGGGCTTCCATTTCGACGCCAGTTTGGCCGCTGCAGCGCACAGTGGCCACCAGGCGCACGAGCTGCTGCTGCTCCAGCAGCGTGGCCTGCACCCGCACCGAGGACAAGGCGATGTTGTGGCACAATGGTATCAGGTGTGACGTTTGCTTGGCTCCCATGATGCCGGCCAACTGGGCCACGCTGAGCACGTCGCCTTTGGCGAGCTCGTTGGCTGCAATCAGTGCCGTCAGCTGCTCGCCCACATGCACAGTGGCCTCGGCGCTGGCCGTGCGTGTGGTGTGAGCTTTGTGGGCGACGTCCACCATTTGCGCCTTGCCTTGGGCATTGATGTGCGTCAATCCACTGCAGTTGCGCAGCTGTGCGAGCTGTAGTTGATGAGGATGAAGCATGCTCCTGCTCCTGCTGCTCCGGCTCCTGCTGCTACCTGCAAGCAAACAGTTGGAGGGGAATGGTGTGCGAGCAGAGATGCTAGCCGCCTATGAGTATCATTGGGCGATTTTCCATTTGCGACAGATTCAGCATGCCTGCGTAGGATTAATGCGCCCATTAATACAGAGACAACTACAAGAAAGGATTGGAGACCCACCTGCATGCTGTCGCTTCTTGCGCTGCACTGCGGCGCCTATGAGCTCGACCAGCTGCTGCTCCGTGCAGCCCTCGCTACGCATAGCATCGCGCAGCGAGAACTCCTTGTTACCGAAGAGGCAGACCTTGATGTTGCCGTCGGCAGTCAGGCGCAGGCGGTTGCAGGTGCCACAAAAGTGCTCCGTCATGGAGGTAATGAAGCCCAGTTGGCCAGCAAAGCCGGGCACTGCATACGCCTTCGAGGTGTCGTTCGGCCCATTGGGCAGCGCCTGAAACTCTGGCCAGCGCTTGCGTATCGCCTGCACCGTCTCGCTATACGAGATCAGGCGCTCCGTCTGCCACTTGTTGCCCGAGAAAGGCATGTATTCGATGAAGCGCACATCGACGGGTCGCTCGCGCGTGAACTCCACAAAGTCGCAAATCTCATCCTCATTGAAGTCGCGCATCAGCACGCAGTTGATCTAAGCGAATAGAGAGTTGCTCAGTCAGGAATTCAAAATATAGTTTAGATTATACGAACCTTTGGTCGGTAGCCCAGCTGAATGGCTAGATCGATGCCCGCTATGACTCGCTCCCAGCCCTTGCGCCGCGTTATCTTCTCGAAGCGCTCCTTGCGCAATGTGTCCAGGCTGATGTTCAGCGAGTCGAGGCCAGCGCGTTGCAGCGGCAGCAGGAAGCGAGTCAGCACCAGCCCATTGGTGGTGATGCCCACGTGCTCCAGCTGGGGCAGCGCCTTCAACTGCGCCACCACTTCGACAATGTCACGTCGCACCGTCGGCTCGCCCCCGGTCAGACGTATCTTGCGCACGCCCTGCTCAACGAAGATGCGTGCCAGGCGCAGCACCTCCTCGGTGCTCAGCAGCTGGGACTTGGGCTGCAGCGGCACGCCTTCGGCCGGCATACAATAGTCACCTGTAATTGAAAAATCGAATGTATTTCACCACGGCTTATCAGCTGATAACGCCGATAGGGTGGACATGGCGTGTGGGAGTGGGCTTACAGCGGAGATTACAGCGTTCGGTGAGCGAAATTCTCAGATATGTGTGATGCCGTCCGAAGCTGTCCGTCAGCGGCGAGCTGGCAGCGACGCTCTAAGTACGACGAGCATACGAAAGTCATTCATACAGATTCATTAATTTCTATTTGATACTCACCTGCGTGACAGGCGCACCTGTTGCCGCGCTCTTGGCTGCTGTCGCCAACTTGTGGAACTGGGAACCGGTTGCCATGCCCGCCGCCTGCCTGAGCTGCGCTGCGCACTGCAGCAGCAGCAGATTCGAGCGTTTCACCAGCAATCGCATTTGATGGACGTTTCTGCGCTGTGGCTCGTCGAGACTATAATCGAAATACTATTGAGACGACAGCTCGGTTACCTAACCCACAATTCGCTGCTGGGGGGGCTGGCCGCTTGGATTCCTGCTGTGCCATCAAAACACTCCAATTAGAATCAATTCTGTCTGATAAGCGTGTACTAAGACTCGGCAATGTGCTTACCTCACCAGCGAAAGCGCTTGTAATTTCTGTTGCGCACCGGCCACAGTGCGAACAGCAACAGGCGAAGGTTGTTTATAAACTGAACGAACGCTCTGATCATATGGCATTTGTACACTGGGGGAGCTTTGGCCTAAAAGCTCAGCGTATACAATTAAACACACGCAAACAGTTAGTCCCCCAACAGTGCTGCCAACTCTTAAGGGCTTCGACAAGCTAGAAAAAAAGCTTTTTATGATTTTAAGGCAATCTTTGTATGATTTTCGATATCGACAGGCATAAAATACACTGAAATCAATCAACATTGCACAAATTTGGATTTTCTCTAGGTTGATATTCCTTAATCGCATCGAAATACAGCTAGTTTGCACAGTTTTCTCCCGCATTCTGTATTTGTGAAACGCCAGAGCTGACGGGAAAATAGCTAAATTAGCAGCACTAAAAAACAGTGGCATTGGTGTGTGTGTGCGTGTAAGTCTTATTAGTGTATAAGAAATTGTTTAATCTACTTCGTTGGCGAGTATCCCTACTTTATGAATAGATTTCATCTGATTGGAATTTCATTTGAAAATATAAATTTAATAATATAAAAACCTATTTTAAATCAAAATGATAATGATGAATAATTTATATTAATTTGAATTTTATTTAGAATTAAATGCTATTTAATTTCAAAACTTGTTATTATAGTAACAGTATATATATATATGCTAATAGAGATAGAGAGAAAAGTTTATCACACTCCACATTAACACCCTGTATAATTTATCAAGTAGGAACAATTAACGTTTTATAAATGTTTTGCACGAATGAAGGAGCAATTCTCAATTGTTTCAGCGTCTGAAGAGATCCAGTTATATATGTGTATATATAAAAAATAATTAAAAATTTGTTAAAAAATATAGGTAAACAAGAACAAGCCCATCCAGAGACCATCCAGCCTAAGATTCATGTCAGACAACTGATCCTTCATGACTGCTTAATCTCAATCAGATCTATGCTGATTCAAATAATGTCAATAAATAGTGACGATATCATTAAATAATAACAAAATATTTTTAAAATTTGTATATGTTTACATATTAAATAAATTATTTGATGAAACAAAAATATTTGCATCTATATGAAAACTGAAAACTATTGTAAATAAATAGATTTCTGAGAACTGATCAGTTATTATTCCATCCCTCTTGTGCTACGCCACTGGCACAGCCTTTGATCCAGTGAGATATTTACCACTCTCGCTGGGTCAACTCTTCCACATTTAGTCATCTGCCTGCCTCGCTGCTGTTCGGTTCTTCGCTGGGCTGCTCGAAAAAAAACTTTGTTTATGCCGGCCTCCTCTACCTCGTCTCGCTCTCGCTCTCACTTCTCGCTTTGTTTATTGTAATTTCGAGAAATACATTCACACCACATTTGCACCATGCATAGCATGCGTCTATGGAATCTGAAGCGGCTGTCGCTGCTGTTCGGCGCGGTCTTCTTGCTATACTTTGTTGTTTTCTCGGGTGGCTATCACAAGTATCAAATAGACGGCGTTATCGACAATGCCAGACCGGAAGCAGTTTGGGGATATGTGGCGGACTTTAACAATATGCTCCCGCTGAACCCCACAATGTGAGTATGCGCGCCCACATCTCGGCGGATAGCAACAACTGACACGATCTCCGTACGCCAGCATAAATTTCAGGATTCTGGCTGATCAGGGCCACGCCCACGACTGGCGGTATACGGTCAGATATACGGAACGGCTGTCGCACTGGCCGCACTGGCTAAACGAAGCCACCGGCCACTATGTGGTGACCAAGACCCTGCCGGGTGTCCATCCGCCAGCCTGGACCATCCAATCGACACACGACACCTGCTTCCTCGGCGGCCACTATTGCTGTAAGTGCTCGACTAAGCACATGTTTCAAGGTTTCTTATGAAATGTGTTTCCCTGTTTTTTTCAGTGCACTCGCGTAGCGAGTTCAGTTTCAGCTCCCTCGGAGCGGGCACATATGCCAATGAGAAGATCCAATATCAGTGCCCGCCGTTTCTAGGCACCGCCTGTCGCCGCGAGCTCGAGTTCCAGCGACGCGCAGTCATGCACAATCTGACTCACATATTCAAGAGAATTAAAATATAATAAAAGTTTCATATTCCATTCTATATTCATTTATATTTATGTTTGTATTTTCACATCTAAACGTTTTAAAATTTCATTATATGCTTACACAACTTAGATGTTCCACTAAATTAACAAACAGAAATTGTTGCTAAATATTTGTTCAATTATAACAAAACAATTAAAATACATGATATCAATGTATGGAAACTAGATCGATCAAGCATTGGATAGAATATCGTTTACAAATTGAAATGCTTGCCTCTATAGAATATATACAAATATGTATATATATTCTTTTGTATCGGATGAGTTTTATAAATTAGTCATCATCACAATTGAACTTTTACCCCTTATAAATAAGATCTTTGTAGTAAATGAATAGATTTAACCAACACAATTTGATTCTCTAATCTCTTAGATTGAGGTACAGTTGTTAAAAAAAATAAGAATAAAAAGATAATTTATGTCTTTCTGAGCACATTTCCATTTTAAGTGAAGTCTGATTGGGTTGGTATAGACAATGTGACTTAGATTCTGATAAGAGTTTTGGCAAATTGTCCTAGCTCGACTCGCTGCATAGTCTTGAGTCTCTTGAGTCTTTTAAATAGATCACGTCGTCAACATAATATCGCGTCCCTTGTTCACTTGTCCAACTCAAGTCGCTTGCGCTTCTTGGATCCGGCACTGCGTGCCAATCGAGCACGGTCCGCCTTCTCGGCTGGTAGCACAGGCGTGCTAGGCGCACTCTGGGATTCGCTTGAGATCGCAGTGCCAAACCAGCGTGTCAGCTTTGTAGACTGAGTGGATTTAATGGCCTTGGGTGACTTGCGCAACAACTGGCTCGAGTGAGTACGCTGGCCAGTGTCCTCCGGAGCGCCACTAGAGCTGATCAGATAGTTGGTAATCTTGTTGCGCTGTGCGAGCTGCTGTTGCTGCACGGGCGACACGTTGCCCGTGGAGTCAACGCGCAGCCGACTGCCGAATTCACCATTATTGGTTATCTCGAAGATGTCATCGTCCAGCAAGGTGAAGCGACGCTGTGGCGGTAGCTGCTGCTTGGGGCTGGGCAAATTCGGCAGCAACTGAACTCCTGGCTCGTTGTCCTTGGGCTGATGTGGCTCAAACATTTTCTCCAAGAGTTCCAGGCAGGAGCGTTCGCGCTTCTTTTTAGTCACCATATCATGCTGCTGCTGCTGCTGCTGCTGGTGTTGCGGCTGTTTTACCTCCGAGCCAAATATTTTGAAGCCCTCAAATGGCACAGGCTGCGCTAACGTCACTTGCGACACTTCCGAGCAGTTGCTGAATATGTCGGGAGACTTGTTGACCGAGCCGCGCTGCTGAGCCAGCAGAAGGCCAAACCGGGAGGTGGTCGGCTGGGGCTGTGGCTGTGGCTCCTTGGCAGGAGCTACGCGCTTCCTCTTCAATGCTCGAGTACGTCGGCTTTGCGATGGCTCAGTTGAAGGCTGCGAGCTCTCATCGTAGGAACTATTGATTACGACGACATCTGGCTTTTGGTTCGGACTAGGTACGATAGCCACCTCGGAGTCGCTAAACAAATTCAGGGTGACGGGCAACAGCAGCTGAGTTGCCGGTGGTGCGTGCGGTACCCGAAACTCAGGCAGATCCAAAGCCGCGAGTTCCGTAAGGTTCTCTGGGAGTTTTTGTGCGCATTGCAAATACGAGTTATCGGACAGTATGGAACCGGAGCTTAGTAGCTCAGGTGTTGCTGCGGGTGCAGCTATCACGGTTTTTGAGCTGGCCTTTCCGGTTTTCTTTATGCCAAGAGAAGAATTCGGTAGATCGGGCGTGGTTACTGGTGAATCCGTTGCGATTCTTAGACTGGCTTTACCGTTCCTTTCATTGTTCGGGTCAGACGCCGTTTGCTTTCCTGTGGCAGCGGGCGGAACCCTTTCAATTTTAGAACTGAGTTTTTCGCTTCTTTTTTTGCTAGGCAAAGAGGTCAGTTCGGTGGTAAGATTTTCCTTTAAGGCTCGGCTCCTCGTCGTCCTTTTGGGCTCTGGCGTTTCCAATTTTATTGCTGCTGACTTTGATTTATTAGGCGTGACTGCGGTTTCCTCCTTTACTGCGGACTTCTCCTTTTTTCCCCTGCTGCTTTTTGGCGTTTGATTTGCATCGGAATTGCGTTTCTTTTTCCCTTTCTTATCGTAGTCCAGCGACTTCATCTGCGTCATGTATTTGCTGTACGGCCGTGAGTCCGCGGAACGCGTTAGTCTTTGCATTCCACGTGTCTGTCTAGGTTCGCTGTCAATCCATTTTTTTCCATTAGAGCGTCTGGACCTCGGTTCAGTTTTAGGCGTGGCTGCCAACAATGTATCTTGCTTAGGTGTTTTTGGCTCAGGTTTTTTAGGTGACTTTAGCTTAGCCGGAGTAAGGGGTGAACTTTTAGACGAAGCCTTTATTGCTTTTGGCGAGTTGGTGGGGTTACTTTGGTGTATGGAAGTACGTCTAAGTCTAACGTTCAGTAGTTTCCTTGTTTTCTTCGATGTATTGGGCAGCTCTTCTGTCTCTGATTCGCTGACCTCCACTGGCTTTTGAGCTTGTGCACGTTTCGTGTATTTTCGCTTGGTTTTGGCCACTGGTGGGTCTGATGCCGATTGTGGCAATGCAGTTGGCGACACAATTATTTCACAATCATCGCTGGAAAGCAATACCACATTATTGCTGAGCCTCTTGGCATAGTCATCCGCTTCCACCTCTGCTTCTGGTTCTGATTCTGATTCAGATTCAAAGACCAAAGGTTCCATGGCAATCACATCATCACTGTGCTCAGACAGCGATATTTTATCTGACTCCTGACGTTGCGCCAACTCTCGTTCCCGTTGAAGGCTCATCAGACACTCGAATATTTCCTCGGTGCCCCCGGTAGAGCACACGTCTGATGTCCTGGAATCTACAGTTGAGCCGCTTAGTGTGCTGTTGCTATTGTTTTCGCCCAGCCAAAGAGACAGGTTCCGCTTGTATTGTTCGGCCGTGACAAGAGGCAGATACGAATCGAATTGATGGCGATAGCGACGAAGACGATAATCTCTGCAAAGCAAAATTAGATTAAAGTGAATATCAATGAGAACCTTAAAAAACCATAAATAACAAATTATGTATAAGCAACAAACTAAAAATAATTATACAACATTAATCGTTTGATTTACTGCTGACGTTCACCAACTTGATGTATTCGCCAAGGACACCCCGCTGCTTATAGTACTCCTCGAGATCGACACGTTTGCTGAGCACCTCCTTCACATCTGGTAGATGAAACTTGGTTTCGAAACTCTTAAAGCTCTTGAATTGATGATCCAAACAGCCCCCCAGGTGCATCACCTTGTACAGCAATTTAACGTCGGACTGCAAAGATGGTAAGGTTAATACAGGCATTGTTTATGTTTCTAATGTCCTTACTGTTATGTCCACACTAGAGATCACAATGTTCACCTTGCGCTCAAATTGCTTTAGCAACATGGAAGTGCAAAAGTTGTTGTTTAATGTATAGCCGCGATGGTCCACTATGACGTAGTCAAACTTCAGCTTGCTGAGATCACCTATGCTGCGTAATACGCTCCACTTGCCAAGATAAACGCTATGCGCCGACTCAGTAGTATCTGTTAAATAAACGTGAATCAATTAATATATATAGAAGATGGAATTTGTGCCCTACCATTGACGTCCTTAATAACGCACACGGGCAGAGCTGTGAGGACGCCCAGGTGAAACTGCCAGCCCGCCAGCAACTGATCATCGTTCTGCAGCACAATAAGCGTCTTCTTGGCCGCTCCCAGTCCACTTAACAGGGCCGCAACGGACGCTGTTTTCCCCAGACCGCTCTCATCGTTCAATATGCAAAACTCTTGTTTGGACAGCCGGTTGTAGAGAAAGCGTACTGCCTCAAGCTGAAAGCATTTCAGGTACTGCGTCGTTTGGCTGCCAATCAGCACATTCTCGGAGACGCGCAGTTCCGCAGTTCGCTCTGAGACAAAGTGATACATTGGCCTCTCTTTCGACTTCTTTTTTGTTTGCGTGCTGTTTCAGTGGACGTGGTGCAGCGCCAGATAGATTGCCACGAGTATGTAGAGTAACTTAAGATATGAGAATATCAAAAACATTGAAAACGAGCCGATTATCATCCTCTTGGACGTCAGAGGCCCATCGACATATTCACTATTAAATATATCCACCAAGTTGTTGTTGTTATAGTTGTTGTTGTTGTTGTAGACGATATGCATGTGTGGAGCAAATGCAGCAGGTTGGGCAGACGTAGGAGAAAAAGGGCGCGCAATGTGCAGGCGGGAAAACTGTTTAGTTTTTGTGCTTTTTACTGTGTTGGTTGTATTTGGCATTCACTGCAAATGTGTAAAACAGAAATATTCAGCTTCGATTTCTATATTAAATGGTTATTATAAGTGTAGTTTTATCACAAGAAAAAATTGTTGCTCTTGTTGTGTACCTTTTTTCGCGCCTTGCAACACTGAATTAATTAGAGATGTGCGATGAACAGGGCTAGAGATGGACATATTGCAATTATTTGCATGAATTCATCTAAATTGCTTTACTTAAATAATTTGCATTCACCATCTAAATATTATGAATTGTACGATGAATACAACCGTGACTATCAATAAAACGATAACTCGTTACATCTGCTTTGGTACTTTACAGTGACAGCCGCAATTCCCCAAGTGTTTGGCCGCGCTTCTTAGCAATTGAATAAAAACAAAATCATGGTCGTCGGCAAAGATAAAGCACCAAATGCGAAAAGAAAACATACTGGGGATTCGTTGACTACATCCACCGCACCTCCGCCAGCCAAACAGAGAATGGTAGTCACACCGTGGCGTGACACGTGCGTTCATCACATTGACTCTCGAAAAATTGATTCACTAAAATTAAACTTTTCCATTTTTAGCACAGAGTTTAGCTCTGTATACGATTGGCTATTTGGCAAGCAGACGGCACCTGCGAACCGTCGCAAGGCTCTTAGCCACATGAGAATATGGAGCCTGCGTCGGGGCAATCTCTGCCCGGCCTCAGTGCTAGCGACCGCCGTGCTGGTCCAGGCGCAGCTGGAGGATAAGGAAGGCAGCAGCAGCATCCAGTCAACGTATGCCAGCGCCTTTACGCGCTTCTTCAATTTTATGTCGTCGATCATGCAGAACTACAACATGGCCAGTATGTATGCCACGGCCCAGCAGCTCGGCCTGCAATCCTTCATCGTGGACTTGCGGCACTTGTGCGCCCACGGGCAGGAGTTGCCGCCTGTGGTTGTGTTGCGGCACACGGCCGCCCACTGCTTGGAGTGGCTGCGCACCTTTTACTGGCTGCCACAAAAGGAGAGCCTCAGTAATTTGGATGCGCCAAAGCTGCAGCGCAAGGATGTGGTGAAATTTGAGCATGAGCTGGGGACTCTGTTTGACATGTTCGATTTGGCTTTGGAATGCGAGCTAAACGGGGCGAAAAACCTGAAGATGATTAGCAAGCTCAAGCGTAGCGCGGAATTCAACAAAATACGAGTTTATTGCTCCTCAAGAAAGCTAAAAACTCCAAAGGAAATCCTTAATGCTGTCGTCAATGAATTGAGCTTAGCTGTAAAGCGCCAGAATTCATCAATGAAAGATTTGCTGGATATTTATATGGCGGGCGTACTTAAGATGAACTATTTCTTGGGCGCAGGCCTTGCGCACGATGACAGCGAGGAGCTCGTCATTAAGGCTACCCAGGACCTCTTCCGACTGCTGGCCATGCAGGGTTACATTGAGAACATGTTTGTGGCCTTTGTGCAATTAACGGAGAATTCGAACGAATCTGATGAGAGGCGGCGAGGCGCCAGCTATTGGGCCACCAAGATGCTGCAGACCTTTGGCATGCTGTGCCGAATGAAGCGCATGTACAAAGAGGAATTGGATTTGGTAAGTAGCTGAAATAGACAATCGCAATTTCTAAAACAGTTTCTTTATTTATAGAACCCCAGTTTGAAAACAGTAGATTTTACGACACTTAATAAATCGGAGATATCAAAAACTCTGCGTCTTCTGCTGATCCACTCAGGCGTGGATCAGACTCTAACATTGGTCTTTGGCGAGTGTCCAAAGAAACCTCGATCTTGGGTATTTGAGCGAGAGTTTCTAATGAACAGACTGGCTCCCTTGAACAAATACTCAGTGCCCATCCTGAAAGGGTAAAGTGAATACTCTAAATATTATAAATCCGATCTAAATGTAGTTATTTGAATTTCAGTTTGCTGCCTCTCGTGGTGCCGCCTCTGACAGACGAACAGATTGAAGATTTTACTAAGCTAACACAGGCTGTAAGTGACGAGAAACAACCTAATGCCGAAAACCACTCTACAGTGGCTGCCAAGGAAGTTAGTTCAGATAAAACTGAATTTGGTATTTGGAAACTGGATAAAGGTTTGCAACGATTTATTATTAAAACTAATAAATTATCTTAATCAATATTATTTATTATAGATAATGCCTGGTCGAAATGTGCACTTGGAGTAATACCCACAAATACAAATTAAGTAGATTTCCTAAAATAGTAAAGGAAAATAAATAGGAGTTTTGTTAATTTCATTAAATTTTAATATTCTTAATTAAAGTTTAATAATAAAGTGTGAACTCCAATTGCAAAAATATTAGGATACCAAAAATGTATATATTTAATTTAATGTGAATAAATAAATAAAAATAATAAACAAAAAGCATTGAAAGAAAATTTGAGTTCATTAAAACTAGATTTGAATGAAACAGTTGAGCGCGAAAATGCTTCTTTTATTTTTGCCATTCCCAGCATTTTACTTGATGTCGTTTAGCAACACTGGCACTATCAAATCTGTTTTCCCTCTTATTATTGTTGAATTAAGAATGGATTTCCAACGAAGCGATGCTATCCTTATGGAAATATTGCAAGAACGCAAGACCGTTACTGGTTTTTTGGACGCTGTATTTGGTTTCTTGAGACGCAAGTAATAAATGTTCGCAAATAATATGACAGATAAGAAAAAATCTAAACATTTTCTAGCACCGATTTTTATCATACCAAGAAGGATGAAGCGGATAAAGTCGGGTTCCCTCAAGGAATAAGAGATCAGATTCTCTATGGCGCCATGCAGCGCTATGACCCCGAGTGTTTGCTGCAAACTATGAGCGGCATTGAGGATGCTGGGGAATATGCGCCGCCTGCAAATCAAGAAATCTGCGTAGAGACTACAGAAGAAATGCCCAAAAGCAATAAAACGAAGCCAAAAGTGAACGAGAGCGACTTGAGACGTGCGTTTGAGGCTGGCGACTTTAAGAATGGCGCCGTGTTCGAGCATCATTGCTGGTCGCAGACCCTGAAGGACTTGGAAGTGCACGTTCAACTGCCGCCCACGCTAAACACTGCCAAACAACTGACCATTGACATCAAAGCGCAGCAAATCAGAGTGAGCAGCAGAAGCAGCCCGGTGCAGGTGATCCTAGAGGGCACGCTTAGCCAGCGCATAAGACAGAACGAAGTCATGTGGTCCATAGAGGCTGGCAGGCTGCTAATTTGTTGTGGTAGGTACTCCAAACTATTTCGAAGCACACTCTAATTGGTTGCCGCCGCAGACAAGGTGAAGGAGCGTTGGTGGGAGCGGCTCTTCGAGGACGACCCTGATATCGATATAACGAAACTAGACTGCGAGCGCTACATAGATGAGCTGCCCCAGGACTCGCAGACGGCCATTGAGCAGCTGCGCGTGCAGCAGCTGGCATCGGATCAGCAACAGAATGCCCACCTGCTTACCACAGATCCGGAGCAGGCCAAAACGCTAGAAAGATTACGTGCAGCGTGGGACGTAGAAGGCTCCCCATTTAAAGGACAACCCTTTGATCCGTCGGTGGTGCGCATGAGTTAGTAGTTTATTAGGCACGTAAACAGTTGAGATACGAAGACGAGTATGTTATTTAGATTAAAATTACAGCTAGGAAAGCTCTGGCTAAACTACATGTTAAAGGTGTCCTTAATGAGTTTTCAACTCCTGACGCTTGCGCTGCAGCTGCTTCTTCTGGTAGGCGACATCAGTCTGATCTGAAGACCAAGCCACGTACATGTACATAGTCAGCAGCACGGCGAGCACCAAGCGATCAATGCTCATCACATTGGTGGCGAACAGGATGAGCGTGAATCCCACAAAGGACGGATGACGGACATGCGTGTATAGGTTGCGCAGCTCCACCGACTTGTACTCTATGGGCTCGTTGTAGTTGTTGATTGCATAGTAGCTCTGCTTGATGCCCAGCAGCTCGCCCAGATCCATTATGAAGCTGCCGCCGAAGATAACTGCCCAGCACAAGCCATGACCTATAACAAAAGTCCACCAGAGCGGGTTGTTGTCGTCCACGCTGACCTGCCAGAGCACAATCGACTGGGCAGGCAGCCAATTCTTCACCAGATACTAAGCAAATGGAATGGGGAGTAGATGTTTATGTATACGGAAACTCAGGTCTATTATGCTGTAGATACATACATTTAAACAGAGCGATGACGTCAGAGCATAAATAGTTCGCTCAGCGGGAGCCAAGCCCAATTTGCGCAGCAGATTCTTTACGATTGCTGACTTGAGGAGGCTGTGCTGAAATATGAATCCGACTATGCAGAGCGTGTCGAATACAACTGGCCCATACGCGGTCTCCAATCGCGTCTGATTGTCCAATAAATTAAAGATCCAGGTGTGCGCCTTTGAAATTGATCGTGGCTTTGACAAAAACAGTGTCAATTTTCCGACCACATAAAATGTGTAACAGAATGTGAGTAAAGATGCAAGCAATATAATGAGTTTTACAAATGAAGCCATTATACTGCGCTTTGATTTTCTATGTAAATACTATACAATTATAAAAAAAAATGAAAAGCGCACAAAATCGTAAACAATTTAACGCGTCTGTTGCAAAAGAATGTCTCTGTGTTGGAAAACGTTTTTAGACTGACAGTGGGATGCCACTTTCGCAGGGATGCGACTTTCGTTTTTTTTTTCGTCAAATTTGGTTGTTTTTAATGACCAATTGCGAGAGAAATTTTGAAACTGTGGGATGCAGGAAATCTTGATTGTTTAGAAATATATTTGACTTGTATTTGTTTTTTTTTTTTAATTTTGCCTAAATTTGTTGGCGTCTCACTGTTGTTTGATCAATATGTTAGTAGAAACATCGGTATTCATATTTCAGAGCCGTAACGAAAAAACAGGCTACTATTATTTGAGAAAAAATAGTTCATCATGAAAATTTTCCTCAAGAGTTAAATTTTTTTTTGTCGATTTCTTTCCCGCTTTTCTTGTGTCCTTCTTCAGCTTTTTTTTAGGCTTTCCTTCCCGTTGAAAACAGATTTAGTTTCTGATAAAAAGTTGGCAGCACTGACTGGATGGTCGTCACAAAAAATACAATCAGCTGTTTGTGCGCGTCTCTTAGTGATTGGCAAGTGCCGCTTTGAAACTGACGTCAACAATTATTTTGTTATATTTTTAATTTGTCAAAATGTTTACACTATGGACGCTGATTGAGGCCTCGCTGCTTTGCTTAAATGCAGTTTGTATACTGCACGAGGAGCGTTTTCTTGCAAAGTGTAAGTAACTACAGGCTGCTATTTGCACAGCTGAGCTAAAAAACGACAAATTTACAGTTGGCTGGGGACGACAAGCCGGTCAACAGGATTTCGGAGCGCCCAGCGCCAAGGATCAAGTCTTGAATCTTATTCGATCAATCCGCACAGTTGCCAAGAGTGAGTATTCATATAATATCTGATTTTTGTGCATAAAACATAACGAATATGACTAACACGTGTCCACATTTTCAATTTTACAGTTCCACTGATATTTCTTAACGTAATAGCGATTATATTTAAACTGTTACTTGGGTAAAACTTAAATTCTATTGTAATAAATGTACTAGTAATGGTTTTCGGCAAATGCGCTATTATTATTATCCTACGTGAGGATTCGATTTGCGCTGCAACACGCACTTGACGCGGTTCTCAAGCGCTATGCTATAGGCATCCAGCTTGTAGGCAGCCGCCTCCAGCTTGTCCACGGTGTCGGATATTTCATCGATTTGCTGCATGAGGGGCGCCAGCTGTTGGAACTTGCCGCAAAGCTCGTTGGTAGAGACGTTCAGGTTCTCGGCT